>OY992540.1:119626281-121035157 GCA_963921195.1 Pegoplata infirma
CTTCGTTTTGAATTGTAATTGAATTAAATAATGGATTGAGCCCCAAAAATGGCCATGAAAGTAATATTCATGGACAAAATCATGAAAAAAATGGAAAATGCTCCAAAATTTGGACAAAAATGCCCGTAACTTTTGAACCGTTGGACCAATGTTGGAGATTTTTTTTTTTGTAAATGGATCAAAATGAGCTCACCTTTCCAACGCGCCTACTGGCGATTAAACCCGATCGATAGTTTTTGAGCTATGGATGTGAACGTGTAGGTAATATTTCATACGAACGTCAATTTGGGAAAAAATCTACCAAAAAAAGTAGGGGATCGATTTTAACGATAGAGGGTACGGTTCCTTTGGCAAATTTTCATGAAATAACCCATAGAATACGGAAATCATAGGGAAATTGTCGAAAAAATAAATCGACCCGCCCTAATCTATATATATAATTTCCCTATTTGTGTGTTCCTCTTTTTTTGTCTATCCAGAGCTTTTTGAAGCCCACTGATGAGTTACAAAGCTGAAAATTGTCATACATATAGTTAAAGAGCTGGGGCAGATCCTAACGGCGGAGAAATAAGCGGAAAAGTGGGCGTGGCAAAACTAAATTTTTTGACATTTTTGCTTAATTTAAAGCCCCCTAATGACTTAGGAAGCTAAAAATTTCCTAAAATATAGTCCTAACGATGGCGCATATTCCCAAGTAGTCGGATTTAAAATTTTCGGCAATGTGGGGCGGAGAATTGAGGGGAAAAGTGGCGTGGCAAAATTGGGATTTTTTAACATTTTTACTTCTTTTGAAGCCCCCAAATGACTTAGGAAGCTGAAAATTGCATAGCATTTAGTTCTAACAATGAAGCATATCCAGAAGTAGTCGGATTTAAATTTTATAGACTGTGGAAGGAGAATTAAGAGAAAAATTGGGCGTGGAAAAATTGTGTTTTTTAATATTTTAACTAATTTGAAGTCCCCCAATGACCTATGAAGATGAAAATTGACATTTTTGCTTATTTTAAAGTCCTCTAATGACTTAAGAAGCTTAAATTTTTGGACTGTGGGTGGAGAATTGAAAGGAAAATGGGGAGTGACAAAATTGGGATTTTTAACATTTTAACTTCTTTTGAAGCCCCCAAAGGAAGCGGAAAATGCATAGCGTATAGTCCTAACGATGTAGTTTATCCTGAAGTAATCGGATTGACGATTTCTCGACTGTAGACGGAGAATTAAAAGATAAAAGAGCATGGAACAATTGGGTTTTTTAATTTTTTAACTAATTTAAAGAAATATGAAAATTGGCATGCATATAATAGATTTCATGGGGAAGATCAACACGAACCTGGATTTTTGATATCCAGTGTATGGGTGGAGAATAAGAAAGGCAAAAGGACGTGGTTCCTTTACTTCCATCTATTTTCTGTATATATAATTTTTTTTTTTTGTGTTTCTCTTATTTTTTGTGTATCCAGCGCCATTTGGATCTCATTGATAAACTTAAAAGCTTAAAATTGGCATGTTTATAGTAAAACACCAGGGACAGATTCTTACGAAGCCGGATTTTTTGCCTGTGGACGGCGAGTTACGAGAAAAAGGGGACTTGGAAAAATTAGTTTTTTTTAACATTTTAGAGTATTTTTAAGCTCCGCCGCAATGAACTAGGAAGCTTAAAATCCCTAACAGTTCTAGGTTAGGTTAGGTTGGAGGTGGCGGAGTCAAAGACTCCTCACATAGACCGGATGGTCCATAGCGAAACCACAATAATTCCTCAGCGACGCTGATAGAACGCGTTTGCCCTCATCGCGAATTGTACTATTTGCCTTAGGTCGACATTCGAAACCGTGTCCAAGCTCTCGAAGTAACAGTTCTGACTATGAAGCATATTCTAAAGTAGTCCGATTTTTGGAATGTTGACGGAGAGTTGAGAGGAAAAAGGGGCAAGGCAATATTGTGTTTTATTTTTTTTTTTAATTTAACTAACTTAAAAGCCCTAATGACCTACGCAGCCGAAAATTGGCAAGCATATTGTCCTGACAATGGAGCATATTCTAAAGTAGTCAGACTTAAAATTTATGGACTGTCGACGGAGAATTAAGAGGGAAAAGGGGAGTGAATACGAGTATATTACTAACGATGGAGCCTAAAGTAGTCAGATTTAAAAAATGTGGAATATGGACGGAGAATTAAGAGAAGAAAAATTATGTTTCTACATCTTACCTAATTTTGAAGACACCTTATGACCTTGAAAGATGAAAATTGGGATGCATATGGTACGGACTATGGCAAAGATAACTCTGACCTGGATATCCAGTGAAAGGACGGAGATACAAAAAATCCGTTATGAATTTTGTTTAGTTTATATTTATAATCTATAACGTAGCCGGATTTTCGGCCTTTAAGACAGGGGAGTGGTGGAAGACGGCGAAATTTAGTTTTTAAACATTTAAACTATTTCTGAAATCCCTATTGACTAAGGAAGCGGAAAATTGTAAAACATCACTCAGAAAATTATGTAAGTTACTACATGTTAGTTATTTGTATATTTTACAAGTTAATTGTTTTAAACTACAAAGTCAGTTGTTTTTGTATGAAAAATATCAAACAACTATTTCTTTTAGTTATTTTAAGTCGTTTTTTTTGAATAACTAACAGAAAAGTACAGTAATGTAGTAACAGTTATTTAAAGTAGTTAATTTTATTTTTTTATCTCTGAAAAATTTTCGAAGTTTTTTTCCAAAACATAAAAATAAATATTCTATTTTGTTATTTTTCACATCTTTAAAAAAAAAAAAAAAAACTTGGAAAAAATTTGGTCTTCAATTTTTTTCTGAAAAAATTTTTGAAAAAAAAAAAAAAAATTGATCATTTTATTTTTACTACATGTTAGTTGTTTTGACTACAAATGTAAGTAATTTTTACTACATAAGTCAGTTGTATTTTGTCAGTTAAAAAAACTAACATTGTTAGTTGATTTAACTGAAAAAGTAGTTGACCCCAAAACAACTTACAAAGTAGTTATTTTAACTGACATTTTCAGTTGATTTTACTAACATAATTTTTTGAGTGATAAAGTATTGACAATGGATCATGTCCTTTTGAAGTCAACTGTGTACGGAGAATTATAAGGAAAAATTTAAGTGAAAAATTGTGTTTTTTAACATTTTATCTAATTTTAAAACCCTTCATGACTAAGGGCGGATAACTCAATGAAAAGTTAGCTGATAACTGTTGATTTAACGGAGCCTTATGTCAAAATTTGTATGAAAAAGCATTTGAGCATTGAGTAATCCAGCCTAAGAAAGATAAAAATTGCCATGTATATAGGGGTGACCATGGGACAGATCCAAATGATGGAGTTTTGATATCCGGTTTAAGGACGGAAAAGAAATGGGCATGCTAAATTTAGTTCTAAAATTTTATCAATAAAACCTTTTATACGCATACAATTTTTTTCCAATTTGGGAAATATATTGATATAACTCAATCTAGCAATATTAAATTTTTGAAGCACAAACATAATTTTTTTATAAAGTTTGGTAAATAATTAGAATTATTGAGAAAAGTGATTTGGTGTTCCGCCTGGCAGGGACAGGCTATTCGACTAGTTCAGTCATAATTCCCATTTTGTTTATTTCTTGTCTCCTTAAAATATATATGTATAAAAGAGACAACTCTAAGGCTGGAGTGTTTTGGCTTATTGACCATATCGGGGATTTAGGGTTTCAAAAATGGGGCAAAAAATAACGAAAAAAATGTTTTTTGCTTTTTCAGCCATTTATGTACATGAAACTATATGATTTTTACATATGAGAAGAATGGTTTTTTAAAGCCTATCCAACGGTAACACAACCTTCGCTAAATATTTTTTTATGAAAATGTGTAAATTTTTGAGGGTTTTTATGTGAAGACATACCCTACGATATCCAAATGTAATCTCTATTAAATTTAAGTCGACACGTATTTTTTCTCTAGACGATATTCCTGTTAGTTCGGGAGTTATCGAAATTTTTTCGAAGGTCCATATTGTTTCATAAGGGGACACCGAAATTTTTAAACACAGATAAGGCCGATAAGCCGAGACACCTCAACCTTAAAATCGTCTCTTTCATATATATTTTCTCCTTTTTCATATATATTTTACTTCCTTTGTAAGTATCTATATTAGAGTTCGTTTGGCGACTATGTCACTTCATCTGTTTATCGGGTATCATAATTTTTTTTAAGGATTATGGGGAGCTTAAAAGAATGCCGGCATTTTTTTGGAAACATTATCGTTCCTTGGGGTGGTTCAACGCCTCTGAAAACGCATATTTTGCGATGATTTTTCTGCAGAGAAAAAAAGGCTGATTTCTCCAGTCGATTCTACTGCAAAAATTAATTTTTTTTTAACTCTTAAAAAAAGTTCCAAAAACCCACCACAGATGGCGGAAATATAAGGTTTTTCCATTTCCATTCAAAATTAACTCTAATCTATATATGAGGCATTCCACACCAAATGTCCAGCGAAAAAAACATGTGTAGCTTAAATTTCGGAATAGGTTGTATAGATAGCCCTATACGAAACTAAGAAAATCGTATAGGTTTTAGGAGGCGTGGTCAAATATTGGGAAAATTGTAAAATTTGTGTCGAGTTGCCTTGGTTAAATATTAATCAAATTAAAACGGACTACACAACAATCTCAAATATTTGCATTCTTGTTTTATCGATTAATTTTTTTGTTTTGGAAAATTTTCAGAATCCGTTTTGAAATTTGTTGAATCCGTTGAAACATGAAAATACAAGTAAATTACTAAATTGTTATGAAATACAAAATTCAAATGCAATTTTCTCGGAAAAACGAAAAACAAATGTCTGGATTTTTTTCTGTGGATAGACAAACATCTAAACTTTACAAAAAAAAATTAAAAAAAAAAAACAAAAGTGGCCGGATTTTTGATAAATTAACTTTTTTAAAAAATGGGAAATTTCAGAACGGGTTCTGAAAATTTTCCAAAAAAAACAATTTAGTCGATAGCCCATACAAAACTATACAAGAATGTTAATTTTTGAGATTGTGGTGTATTCCGTTTTAATTTGATAAATATTTAAACAAGGCAACTCGACACAAATTTTACCATTTTTCCAATATCTGATCATGCCTCCTAAGCCCAATTTTTGAAAAATTGAAAAACCCAAAATACAGTTTTCTTAGCTACATATAGGGAAATTCGTACAACCTATTCAGAAATTCACGGGACATATGTTTTTCTGCAGCGGGACATTTGGTGTGGAATGCCTCATATGGGGCATTCCAAGCCAAACGCACTCTTTCGGACACGACCCTGTCGCTAATTATTTTATATGGGTAAGTACGTATTAAATAGACAATAATTTTCAGCCATTTATTCCAATTTGGTGTGGACTAATCAATTTTTCAAAATGGCTATTTTTTTCAGCAAAAAATAAGAAATTTGAAAAAATAAGAAAATTTAAAGTCAGAAACCTTCCAATATTTATGTGTGTTAACACTGACAAAAAAAAGGCAACTGTTTTGACCCCAACGATTTTGAAATCCCAAAAGAAAGAAAAATTCGCTCCACCCTATAAAATACATTACAATACCTATAAATACATTCCGCAGTATACCATACCATACTTGTATGCATTCATTCATTACCTACTTATTGTAATTATGTTTGGTCATGGTTATTATTTATTTTTTATTAATTATATTTCACACTTTTTCTTTTTGGTGAGAAAATAACGAGAAAAAAAAAGTAATTAATGGTGTTTTCTTTTCTGAACAAAAAATTGTGCATTGTTAAAATGTTAAATTTTAAAATGTTGACATGGCCCTGAAACGATGTTGCATTTTTTTTCACTCAGAAAAGAACACAAAAAATGCTGTTTTGTACGCAAATTGCCCTGATTTGCTGGTTCGATGGATGTGTTGTTCCCGTATATTGCCGGCAGCTCAGGTTCGAATCCCGGCGATGGCCATCACATATTTTTTTTATTTTTTTTTTTGCTTTAAATTATTTTTTTTTTAATTATTTAAACTTAAAAAAAAAATACCAAAAAATTAACAAATTTAGTCGATTTTATATGAAAATTTACTTTTTTTTTTTTAAATTATTAAATTATTTAAAAAAAAAAACATTATTAAATAAAAAAAATAATACGTAATTGAATAAAAAAAAATACCAGAATAAAAAAAAAAAAAAAAAAAAATTGTCCATACCGGGATTTGAACCCCGGACCTCCAGTGTCACATGCCACGACACCATCCTCTGCACCACAACAGCACCAGTTAACTTGTTCGCTTAATTTGAGTTTTGCTACATGAGAGAATATCAGGGCAGTTTTTCACCCCGTCATTTGATTTCGGGGTTGAAAATATGCATTTTTTACCTCACGGGCAGGCAATAATTTGAGAAAAGAACATAATATTTTTTCAAAAGTGTGCATTTTTTTTAGAAAAGAACACAAAAAATTCAAAGAATAAAAAAAATGTTACAAAATGCTACATTTTTTGCCAGAAAAGAAAACGCCATAAGTATTAAAATAAAAATCAATTTTAATGGTTTTGATTGAATAACGAGCTGAAAAGAAAACATAAAAATTAATTTCATATGTGGTTGAAATGGAATTTACTTAACCCTTTGACAACATAATGAAACCAAACACAAATGAGAGTTGACATTTTACATAACGAAACCCCCAGTGGGTTTTTTTAGTTCAGTGCTAGATTTTTTTTAAAAGCATTTAAGGTTTTTATATACCAAATATGTCCACCTTTAGGGGCTCCTGGTGGTGCCCTTATTGGATATTTGCGTCCAGCGCACAGAGGGCCAGACAGATCAATTTCCGGCCAAAAGTCCTTATTTATAAATTCTCAAAAAAATGTTTATCAGTTTGTTGGGCATATATAGAAGCAGGTTTTCTGAACTTATCTTTATGATCCAATTACACCCTTTCCTTTGACAGGTCTTCAAAGTTAAAAAAGTTGGTAAAAAAATTTTAAAAGTTGAGATACTTTTTTAATTTTTTTTTTCCAAACTTTTATTGCTAATGTTTAACTTTTTGTTTGAGTGGTTCAACCTTATATGTATATAAGCCTTTGTAACGAAAATAACATGGACAAATATAACTCATTTGCCTGGCAGCAATTCGCGTTTTTTGTGAAAAAATTTTAATTTTTTAGTTATTTACCTCGCGCTGAAAAAATCCTCAGCGATCCTCAGTTCGATACAATCGGTCTATATTTTTTTGATATAGAATGGATCCATATCTTTCGAAAAAAGTTGCCCAAACTTGCTCGAAATGATAAATGGCGAAATTACAGCTATATATGCAGTGGTCCGAGATTTGTTTTTAAAAAAAATAATTTAACCCAAAATAATGTTTTACGGATTGATTAGTTTTTTTATCGTCAGAGAGTGCCTTAAGTGTAGGAAAAAAAAAATTATCTACATTTCTAGTTTTTTTGTAGAATTATCAGCTACACCATGGACGTATACAGGGGGTGGGCACAGGGGGCACGTGCCCCCCCTTTTCGATTTGAAAAATTTTAAAATTTAATAAAAAAAAGTTAAAAAAAGTAATTTCTATAGAAATATCAGTAAAATACATATGTTAAAAAACACATAGGCATCTGTTCTGTCTTTCACAACTTTTCAATTCACATGAAAATTTCCGAATCACATGAAATCAAGTTTAGTGTTTTGTTGATTACGTTTTTATTCGAAGTTAAAATCGAATAGTTAAAATTTAAAAAATTATAAGGAAATAAGTGCATTCGTTTTACTTTAACCAAATTTTATTTATGTGAAACAAAACGAAAAAGAAATTCGGATATGAAATCTATAACACCAAAAAATTTCGGAAATTTTAATTTTCACATTTTTTATGTGAATTACTTTTTTTGGAACAGCGGCCATAATATTGGTTTTATTTAATAAAAATTATAAATCAGAATCATGAAAGCAAATTTCTATAACAAAATTTTAAACTATAAGATTCTAAGCCACCTTTTCTATATCAAAATCTGAGATATTATTTTTATAGAAAATTCTCAGATTCTGAAAAGTTTTTTCTATAGGAAAATTTTTAAATTCTTATAAAAAGTGCTATGCGCTTGAAAAGTTTGGTAAGATGATTTGAAATAAAGAGGTTAAACTCTAATTAGTTCATATATTCTGATTTTGGAAAAAAATTTTCTCAGTTTTTGCAATTCAGAGGATTTTTGCAAAAAGTGCTTAATTGATGATTTTGATATTTATCGCAAATACCAATTCCAATGTAACATTTCTGTAGTGACACTTTTAGGTTACATATTGTTTCCAAGAACCGTTTCTTAAAAAAATCTCTGAATCAGACATTATTTTCATCAAAAATTTTGTTTTTCAAATGAAAATCGTAGAATAAAACAATTTCCCTGTACATAGTTTTAGAGATTTCTAAAAAAAAAAAAATTTATAAAAAAACTGTATTACAAAACATTTTTTTTATAATAAAGAAAAAATTTGGATGACAGAAAAAATGTTGGGAGTTGTGCCCCCCCCCCCCCTTTTTCAAAATCCTGGATACGTCGCTGAGCTACACCATGTCCAATTAAATTCAAAGATTTTTTAATGAATTTCCAAAATAAAGAAAAAAAGTAAATAATTTGGCGTCACCATTTCCAAAAGCTTTTCTGAAACTAAGTAAGTCATTTACACCATTTCCATATTTATATGAAAAAAAATATATATATAAAAATTATGTGCGTAGATTTAACTTCAGACACTCTTAATACTCTTAAAACTAATTTTTAGTTAGATCAGACAAAGTTAACAAATCTAGTCGCCATATTGTTTCGCCATATTGAATTTTATCAGTTCGATTTTAAGATAACAGACCCGGAAATTTACTAGTCCACACTTTCAGCTAGCTTCAACAAAGAAAAGGAATAGTACTGTTTTTTAATTACTTGGAACAAACTTTAGTAAGCATATTTAGTCCGCCATTTTGTTTTTCTAAATTCACGCCAGTAATTCAGATTCCGTAACTCCAATACCCCCTTAAAACAAAATTTGAGTTAAATCGGACAATTATTAAAAAAATTTGTCCGCCATATTGTATGCGCCATTTTGATTTTTTTTTTTTTAGTTAAATTTTGAAATCAGCGACCCCGAAATACTCTAGAAGCACATTTTCAGCCGGATCCAACAACGATAAAGACTTTTGGCCGAAGTTGGATCATTCTTTAAACTTAAGGAAGCATATTTAGTCCGCCATTTTGTTTTTTAAAATTCGGAGTAAAAATTCTTATTCAGTAACTCCAAGACCCGCATAAAACAAAATTTGAGTTCAATCGGACAATTAAAAAAAAAAATTGTCCGCCATATTGGATCCGCCATTTTGATTTTTTTGGTTTTTGGCTAAATTTTGAAATCAGCGACCTCAAATTCCTCTAGAAGCACATTTTCAGACGGATCCAACAACGATAAAGATTTTTGGCCGGAATTGGATCATGCTGGCCCTGTGTGCAGCGTCCAAACTTAAGCTCAAAATTATGTTAGCTATAATCGGCATGAATATCGCTGCAATAGTTCCAGTACATACATACTGAATAGCCAAATTATTAAAACAACTGCGCACCGTTGCGTATGATTGTTATCTAAAGACAATTACAAAATTAAGTATACGCCACTTTTACAAACCCCGATTAATTGAACACCCTAGTGTATAAGCTCACTTAAGGACTAAGCCGGTGGGTAGGTATGTTGGTAAAAAAACGTTTGGAGGAAAAAGTGATAGACATTGGCTGTATCTCAAAAAGTAAAATAGATAACCACAACCTTGAAAATCTGAATTTCATTAATATCTGATAAAACACAGAAATGGAAAGTATTTAATTTTTTTTTGCTAAAGGTGTCCTACTTAACGGGCCATTTCTAAGCTGCAATTGAAGTTTTTTTTTTAATTTTTTTTCATCTTTAGGACTTCAATTCGATTTTTTTTTTTGAATTTTAATAATTTTTTTTTTTAATACATATTTCTGATTTTTTTTGCGATTTCTAAACTTCTAAAAAAGGTATTTTAAGAACTGCAATTAAGGCACAGTGGAACAGATAATCATATTTAAAACAATTTTTACCACTTTTACAAGATTCCATAAAACAAATTGAAAAATCGTAGCTAAAAATACACACAATAAATAAAAACGAATTTCAATTACGAAATTTGTTGATTTAATTACAAAATTAATTAATTTTGGACCTACCATAAAAATGTGAAAATTAACTACGCATTTTGTTTGATAATAATTTTTTTATTGTATTTTAATTGACAAAATTTTAATTGAAAAAAATTACGATATTTTCTTCTGTGTAACCAGTAGTAAATGGGTTAAATATATTCTGAGCACTCTAGGTTTAAATAATATTTGGGAAAAGTATTTTTCTTTTTGATTGGTCGAGGTTGAAATCAATGATGTATGTAATTTTTGGGAAATTGTTAATTAAAACTATTGAGATTGTTAAGTTCAATTTTAAATATGTTTTTACTAGAGTGTTTTATGGACATTTGAACACTCAAAATATTAAAACTGTAGAAATCCTTAAAAATTACAGGTATTTAAAATTTACTAAATTTTAATAGATTCAAACTCAAACCTTTTTTTTTTTTATAATTTAACTATAAAAATTAAATTTCTTAAATTTATGATATTTCAATACTTTTCGTTTTTTAAAACAAAAAAAAAACACAATAAGGAAAATTATAGTCGGTCAAAATCGATCATATGATACCCTAAACAACTGTTTTCCGGAAAATGGGTCTCAAGTCCAAAAATGAACCGAGTTTATCTATCTTTCTTTAGGTCTTTAATTAATGTAGAAAACACACACTAACCAAATTTGAGTGGAATTAGTTTATTTTTGTTGCCAATAGACCAATTTAACCGAATATCGGCCGAAATTTTTATGTGGGGATAAAGTCCAAAAAGGGTCCAACTTCAGATTTGGTTGCCAAAGTACACTGAAAACTTTAGCAAACAAAAGTAGTTCAAATATTTCATATTTTTATGAATTTTAAAAGATTTATGTGAATATCGGCAGAGTGGTTTGTATGGGGACTACCAGAAGTACTGGTACGATTCCTATAAAGTCCTAAGCCAATTTCAAAAGGAACTTTTGCATGAGGACTAGCCCTAATTATCGACAAATTCATTCCCAATTTCAAAAGGATTCGTCCTTGGGGCAAAAAAAAAGATTCGACACTTTCTGAATCGATCGGTAAACATAAAAAGGTGCATCTAGGATAAATATTTCGGGTAGTTACATCTCACAAACACTAGGACAAATATTTCGGGTAGTTACATCTCACAAACTCAATATACCCTTGTACCACAGAGTAGTGTCAGGTATAAAAATTGTATGTAAATTTACAAAAATATTCTGTTGATATTAAAATTTTCCACCAAATCACTTGTCATTTATGTATTTATAATTAACGGCATAAAAATATATAAAGTATATAAATATACCTACTACGTTGAAAATTGAAAAATAATATTTTTTAATTTATTTACATTTTCTGCTTTTTTTTCGCTTTTCAAAAGACTTTTAATTAAAAAGTAGAACATTTACGTACAACACATACTGTCATTTGCTTTCGAATTATTCCAGGTGTTTATTTGAACACAAACTTCTTAATGAAACAAGCACACCAAACACACAGACTCTGTTATATGATTTCATATAACACTGTGGGTTATTAAATTATGGTAACTTTTGGGAAAATTTATGAAATAGCACATAATGTTTTTTTTTAGTTTTTTTTTTTTTTTTTTAATAATTCGGCCATTCAGTAGGTATTGGACTGATTACCGTGAAATTCATACCGGTTATAGATAACGTCATTTCGGACGTAGGACCCCACAAGTTCAATAGGGGCACCACCAGGGGTGGTTAGGAAACCTTTAGCAAACAAAAATTTTAAGTGATTGCACATTTGTTGGTTATTATCAGATTTTTATATATCACCTTTTCCACCAAACAGCACGAGAAAAGGGATATTTTTTGACCTGGTGTCTTCACACTTTTTCATATTGCGATTTCATTCGCGATTTTATTTTTTTTTAAGTCGCAAAAACTTGAAAAAGTGATGTAGTTTGAAGATCTAAAACTTCTTAAGTAAATATCGGATTTTAGTAATCGAAATTGAAATTTAAAGCCAAAGTCCTCTTCTTTAAACATAAAAGTTAAAAAAAATTTTGTCACTAAAAAAATGCATTCTAAATGCAAATGAATTTTTGGGGTGCATTTTCGTCCACTTTTACCCTTTTTGATTTTTTTTTTTAAGATATTATTCAAGTACAACATTTTTACAAACAAAGTCAGTCATCTTTTAAGTGGGGCACAAAGGTCTTCTTTTTATACCCTCCAACCACAGTATGGGGGTATACTCACTTTGTCATTCCGTGTGTAACGCATCGAAATATCAGTCCAAAATAAAAGAGCTAGACTCCTGAAGTTTGGCACGAATATGTCTTATGGTCATAGGCTGGTTAAGTTCGGAGATGGGCAAAATCGGACCAAGGGGGAAAAAGTTCCCCTTTAAGAACTAAACCAACCTCTGTTCTGTTCAAAGTTCAAAGTCCTGTAGTTGGATCCAGAAATGTTGTCTCCCCCCCCCCCCCCCCAAAAAAAAAGACGCCCCTGTGCATCTGGGACATTTTTATACCCTCCACTTAGTGATAGATGGTATATATAAGTTTGTCATTCCGTTGGTAACTCATCGAAATACCGGTCTGGGACCCCATAAAGTATATATATTATTGATCAGTGATCGGTTCTAAGACATTCTAGCGATGTCCGTCTGTCCGTCTGTCCGTCTGTCTGTGGAAATGGTGATCACGGACAAAATATAGGACAGAGATTACTGAAACTTAACACATTTATTAGAAGTTCTACCGAGAAGTTTGGTATTGTATTTGAGCAATATCGGTTCAGCGGTTCAAAAGTTACGAACGCAAATGTAAGGACACCTCAAAAATTTCAGTACATTTAACATAACCTAAAAATACAAAATGCTTTAATTCGCCTACTGGTTGACATATGGGAACATAATTGAACACCAAATGGTATTTAAACATATTTTTTGACAAAAAAAGACAAAAATCGCGGATTTTTTTTCGCGGAAATTTTTTTTTCAATTTTTTTTTTTTTTTTTTCAAAAGTAAATTCCTTTTAAATAATGTTTTTTGAAATAATCTTTTTGAAATTGTGGAGGGTATCACTACATTCGGCAAGGCCGAATTTAACTTTTTATTTGTTTCACTTAAAATAGTCTCAAATTCTGAAATATTTTCTTTAAAGTTTATTCAAATAATGCGTGTCATATAAAAAACCCCCTACATTTACAATAAATGTGATTTTCATCGTTTTATAAACGTAAGTATAAAAGTTTGTATTAAATTAAAATAACACTGTGCTGTTGGTGGTTTCCGGACAAATAAGATTCAATCTGTCCTAATTAACAATATCTACATATTACGACCAGAAAACATTCAACCAACCAAACCACCATCACAATTGTCAGGCACATATAGACTCCATCCATGTATATGGAACATAATCACACAGCTACAAAATACCTTGTGGTTAAATATTTTCATATACAAAGTGTAGGAGAAGTACAGTAGAACAAAAAATTATGGTAAAAATAACATTGATGATATTAAATTTATGATAAAAATTAAAAAAAAATTTTCGTAAATTTTCCAATTCAAAAATTAAGTTTTTGGGTTTTAAAACTGAAAAAAATCTTAAAATAGTTTCTATAAATTTTCATTAGTACTGCTGCTATAATTTTGATCAACACTGTTAATTGAAATACTTATACCAGTGTGTTACATTATACAAAACACAAAGTTAAAGCAGTTTAATGATATTTTAATAGGTGAAAAATTAAATTCAAGTTTTTTGTGTATTTTGCTTTTTACGGAACAAGGGATTAGTAGATTAAGTATATTGTGGTCTCCATGGTAAAAAAACCAAAAAAAAAATATATAAAGCGATGTAATGAGCTTAAATTAAAAAAAAATAATAAGTTTAACAATTAATACTTTAAGAATTGTTACTTAGAACACAATAAAATGTTACTTAAAACTTTTTCAAATAGGAAAACTGTTCCAGAATCTGAAACTGTTTTCTATAGGACAAATGTCTCAGAATCTGATGCCTTTTTTAGGAAAAACTTTTTCTATAAGAAAAATGTCTCAGAATCTGAGACTTTTTCTAAAAGAAAAATGTCTCAGAATCTGAGACTTTTTCTAAAAGAAAAATATCTCAGAATCTAAGACTTTTTCTATAAGAAAAATGTCTCAGAATCTGAGACTTTTTCTATAAGAAAAATATCTCGGAATCTGAGACTTTTTCTATAAGAAAAATGTCTCAGAATCTGAGACTTTTTCTATAAGAAAAATGTCTCAGAATCTGAGACTTTTTCTATAAGAAAAATGTCTCAGAATCTGAGACTTTTTCTATAAGAAAAATGTCTCAGAATCTGAGACTTTTTCTATAAGAAAAATGTCTCAGAATCTGAGACTTTTTCTATAAGAAAAATGTCTCAGAATCTGAGACTTTTTCTATAAGAAAAATGTTTCAGAATCTGAGACTTTTTCTATAAGAAAAATGTCTCAGACTTTTTCTATAAGAAAAATGTCTCAGAATCTGAGACTTTTTCTATAAGAAAAATGACTCAGAATCTGAGACTTTTTCTATAAGAAAAATGTCTCTGAATCTGAGACTTTTTCTATAAGAAAAATGTCTCAGAATCTGAGACTTTTTCTATAAGAAAAATGTCTCAGAATCTGAGACTTTTTTTACAAGAAAAATGTCTCAGAGTCTGAGACTTTTTTTACAAGAAAAATGTCTCAGAATCTGAGACTTTTTCTATAAGAAAAATGTCTCAGAATCTGAGACTTTTTCTATAAGAAAAATGTCTCAGAATCTGAGACTTTTTCTATAAGAAAAATGTCTCAGAATCTGAGACTTTTTCTATAAGAAAAATGTCTCAGAATCTGAGACTTTTTCTATAAGAAAAATGTCTCAGAATCTGAGACTTTTTCTATAAGAAAAATGTCTCAGAATCTGAGACTTTTTCTATAAGAAAAATGTCTCAGAATCTGAGACTTTTTCTATAAGAAAAATGTCTCAGAATCTGAGACTTTTTCTATAAGAAAAATGTCTCAGAATCTGAGACTTTTTCTATAAGAAAAATGTCTCAGAATCTGAGACTTTTTCTATAAGAAAAATGTCTCAGAATCTGAGACTTTTTCTATAAGAATAATGTCTCAGAATCTGAGACTTTTTCTATAAGAAAAATGTCTCAGAATCTGAGACTTTTTCTATAAGAAAAATGTCTCAGAATCTGAGACTTTTTCTATAAGAAAAATGTCTCAGAATCTGAGACTTTTTCTATAAGAATAATGTCTCAGAATCTGAGACTTTTTCTATAAGAAAAATGTCTCAGAATCTGAGACTTTTTCTATAAGAATAATGTCTCAGAATCTGAGACTTTTTCTATAAGAATAATGTCTCAGAATCTGAGACTTTTTCTATAAGAAAAATGTCTCAGAATCTGAGACTTTTTCTATAAGAAAAATGTCTCAGAATCTGAGACTTTTTCTATAAGAAAAATGTCTCAGAATCTGAGACTTTTTCTATAAGAAAAATGTCTCAGAATCTGAGACTTTTTCTATAAGAAAAATGTCTCAGAATCTGAGACTTTTTCTATAAGAAAAATGTCTCAGAATCTGAGACTTTTTCTATAAGAAAAATGTCTCAGAATCTGAGACTTTTTCTATAAGAAAAATGTCTCAGAATCTGAGACTTTTTCTATAAGAAAAATGTCTCAGAATCTGAGACTTTTTCTATAAGAAAAATGTCTCAGAATCTGAGACTTTTTCTATAAGAAAAATGTCTCAGAATCTGAGACTTTTTCTATAAGAAAAATGTCTCAGAATCTGAGACTTTTTCTATAAGAAAAATGTCTCAGAATCTGAGACTTTTTCTATAAGAAAAATGTCTCAGAATCTGAGACTTTTTCTATAAGAAAAATGTCTCAGAATCTGAGACTTTTTCTATAAGAAAAATGTCTCAGAATCTGAGACTTTTTCTATAAGAAAAATGTCTCAGAATCTGAGACTTTTTCTATAAGAAAAATGTCTCAGAATCTGAGACTTTTTCTATAAGAAAAATGTCTCAGAATCTGAGACTTTTTCTATAAGAAAAATGTCTCAGAATCTGAGACTTTTTCTATAAGAAAAATGTCTCAGAATCTGAGACTTTTTCTATAAGAAAAATGTCTCAGAATCTGAGACTTTTTCTATAAGAAGAATGTCTCAGAATCTGAGACTTTTTCTATAAGAAAAATGTCTCAGAATCTGAGACTTTTTCTATAAGAAAAATGTCTCAGAATCTAAGACTTTTTCTATAAGAAAAATGTCTCAGAATCTGAGACTTTTTCTATAAGAAGAATGTCTCAGAATCTGAGACTTTTTCTATAAGAAAAATGTCTCAGAATCTGAGACTTTTTCTATAAGAAGAATGTCTCAGAATCTGAGACTTTTTCTATAAGAAAAATGTCTCAGAATCTGAGACTTTTTCTATAAGAAGAATGTCTCAGAATCTGAGACTTTTTCTATAAGAAAAATGTCTCAGAATCTGAGACTTTTTCTATAAGTAAAAATGTCTCAGAATCTGAGACTTTTTCTATAAGAAAAATGTCTCAGAATCTGAGACTTTTTCTATAAGAAAAATGTCTCAGAATCTGAGACTTTTTCTATAAGAAAAATGTCTCAGAATCTGAGACTTTTTCTATAAGAAAAATGTCTCAGAATCTGAGACTTTTTCTATAAGAAAAATGTCTCAGAATCTGAGACTTTTTCTATAAGAAAAATGTCTCAGAATCTGAGACTTTTTCTTCAGAATCTGAGACTTTTTCTATAAGAAAAATGTCTCAGAATCTGAGACTTTTTCTATAAGAAAAATGTCTCAGAATCTGAGACTTTTTCTATAAGAAAAATGTCTCAGAATCTGGACTTTTTCTATAAGAAAAATGTTTCAGAATCTGAGACTTTTTATATAAGAAAAATGACTCAGAATCTAAGACTTCTTATATAAGAAAAATGTCTCAGAATCTGAGACTTTTTCTATAAGAAATATTTTTCAGAATCTGAGACTTTTTCTACAAGAAAAATATCTCAGAATCTGAGACTATTTCTATAAGAAAAATGTCTCAAAATTCTGAGAAAAATTTTCTATAAGAAAAATGTCTCAAAATTCTGAGAAAAATTTTCTATAAGAAAAATGTTTCAAAATCTGAGACTTTTTCTATAAGAAAAATGTCTCAGAATCTGAGACTTTTTCTATAAGAAAAATGTCTCAGAATCTGAGACTTTTTCTATAAGAAAAATGTCTCACAATCTGAGACTTTTTCTATAAGAAAATTGTCTCAGAAAAATGTCTCAGAATCTGAGACTTTTTCTATAATAAAAATGTCTCAGAATCTGAAACTTTTTCTTTCAGACAAATGTCTCAGAATCTGAGATTTTTTCTATAAGAAAAATGTCTAAGAATTTGTCTCAGAATCTCAGACTTTTTCTTTAAAAAAAGCTGCCTCAGAATATAAGATTTTTTCTATAAGAAAAATGTCTTAGAATCTGAGACTTTTTTTATAAAAAAAAACTGTCTCAGAATCTGAGACTTTTTCTATAAGAAAAATGTTTCAGAATCTGAGACTTTTTCTATAAAAAAAACTGTCTCAGAATCTGAGAGTTTTTCTATAAGAAAAATATCTTAGAATCTAAGACTTTTTCTATAAGAAAAATGTCTCAGAATCTGAGACTTTTTCTATAAGAAAAATGTCTCAGAATCTGATACTTTTTTTATAAGAAAAATGTCTCAGAATCTGAGACTTTTTCTATAACAAAAATGTATCAGAATCTGAGACTTTTTCTATAAGAAAAATGTCTCAGATTCTAAGACATTTTTTTATAGAAAAATGTCTCAGAAGACTTTTGAGACTTTTCTATAAGAAAAATGTCTCAGAATCTGAGACTTTTTCTATAAAAAAAATGTCTTAGAATCTGAGACTTTTTCTATAAGAAAAATGTCTCAGAATCTGAGACTTTTTCTATAAGAAAAATGTCGCAGAATCTGATACTTTTTCTATAAGAAAAATGTCTCAGAATCTGAGACTTCTTCTATAAGAAAAATGTCTCAGAATCTGAGACTTTTTCTATAAGAAAAATGTCTCAGAACCTGAGACTTTTTCTATAAGAAAAATGTCTCAGAATCTGAGACTTTTTCTATAAGAAAAATGTCTCAGAATCTGAGACTTTTTCTATAAGAAAAATGTCTCAGAATCTGAGACTTTTTCTATAAGAAAAATGTCTCAGAATCTGAGACTTTTTCTATAAGAAAAATGTCTCAGAATCTGAGACTTTTTCTATAAGAAAAATGTCTCAGAATCTGAGACTTTTTCTATAAGAAAAATGTCTCAGAATCTGAGACTTTTTCTATAAGAAAAATGTCTCAGAATCTGAGACTTTTTCTATAAGAAAAATGTCTCAGAATCTGAGACTTTTTCTATAAGAAAAATGTCTCAGAATCTGAGACTTTTTCTATAAGAAAAATGTCTCAGAATCTGAGACTTTTTCTATAAGAAAAATGTCTCAGAATCTGAGACTTTTTCTATAAGAAAAATGTCTCAGAATCTGAGACTTTTTCTATAAGAAAAATGTCTCAGAATCTGAGACTTTTTCTATAAGAAAAATGTCTCAGAATCTGAGACTTTTTCTATAAGAAAAATGTCTCAGAATCTGAGACTTTTTCTATAAGAAAAATGTCTCAGAATCTGAGACTTTTTCTATAAGAAAAATGTCTCAGAATCTGAGACTTTTTCTATAAGAAAAATGTCTCAGAATCTGAGACTTTTTCTATAAGAAAAATGTCTCAGAATCTGAGACTTTTTCTATAAGAAAAATGTCTCAGAATCTGAGACTTTTTCTATAAGAAAAAATGTCTCAGAATCTGAGACTTTTTCTATAAGAAAAATGTCTCAGAATCTGAGACTTTTTCTATAAGAAAAATGTCTCAGAATCTGAGACTTTTTCTATAAGAAAAATGTCTCAGAATCTGAGACTTTTTCTTTAAGAAAAATGTCTCAGAATCTGAGACTTTTTCTTTAAGAAAAATGTCTCAGAATCTGAGACTTTTTCTTTAAGAAAAATGTCTCAGAATCTGAGACTTTTTCTTTAAGAAAAATGTCTCAGAATCTGAGACTTTTTCTTTAAGAAAAATGTCTCAGAATCTGAGACTTTTTCTTTAAGAAAAATGTCTCAGAATCTGAGACTTTTTCTTTAAGAAAAATGTCTCAGAATCTGAGACTTTTTCTTTAAGAAAAATGTCTCAGAATCTGAGACTTTTTCTTTAAGAAAAATGTCTCAGAATCTGAGACTTTTTCTTTAAGAAAAATGTCTCAGAATCTGAGACTTTTTCTTTAAGAAAAATGTCTCAGAATCTGAGACTTTTTCTTTAAGAAAAATGTCTCACAATCTGAGACTTTTTCTTTAAGAAAAATGTCTCAGAATCTGAGACTTTTTCTTTAAGAAAAATGTCTCAGAATCTGAGACTTTTTCTTTAAGAAAAATGTCTCAGAATCTGAGACTTTTTCTTTAAGAAAAATGTCTCAGAATCTGAGACTTTTTCTTTAAGAAAAATGTCTCAGAATCTGAGACTTTTTCTTTAAGAAAAATGTCTCAGAATCTGAGACTTTTTCTTTAAGAAAAATGTCTCAGAATCTGAGACTTTTTCTATCAAAAAAAAAAAAAACAGAATCTTATATTTTCGTAAAAGAAAAATGTTCTCTAAGAAAAATGTGTCAGAATCAGAGACTTTTTCTATTAGAAAAATGTCTCAGAATCTGAGACTTTTTCTCTAAGAAAAATGTCTTCTCTGAGACTTTTTTATAAATAAATTTCGATCATAAGCCTTTTTATATCAGTTATCATTAATTTGTTAAACAGTTAGCATGATAAAAACTGTTACCCAGTATTACAAATCCATCAAACGGCAAACAAAAAACATGAAAAACATTATTTTTTTTTAATCTGTTGACGATTTATTATCAAAATATCCCTATAGTTCGAAAGACAACAACAAAAAAAAAATCATCAAGGCATTTTCCATTAAAATTTACTTATTTTTTTCCTTTAATTTTAACAAACAAAAGTTTCGCATTGATGATGAGAACAAATTAATAAAAAAAAGAAAAATGAATAAATAAAAGGAAATTGAAAAGAAAAAATCACTGACATGAATTGCATTTTATATCAAAGTAAAAATTGCAACAGAAAAAAAATGTTAATCGATAAAAATGCTTGCAGCATTTGCTATAAATAATTAAAAATTTCTACAAATTAATGCATACAACAATTTACTTTCAAGGGATTTGTTGTGCGCTGTTTTCATTAGGATTTATCAGTAATACAAGAAAATTAAAGATATTTTGTTGGAATTTATGTCAATTTCATGCTCAATGATGACTGGCGAAATCTTTTTTATTTAAGAAATTGAAGATTGTTTGTAATTTATAAGAGTTGCTTTGATAAAATAAAACTGTGAAACAATTGAAGGGTCATTTCGTAGGGCCTCAACCAAACCAAGACAGCTTGAAAGTACGTGTGTGTAGTAGAGATGGGCGCGTGAGTGAATTTTGACTCACGCACGTTCACGCTCACGAAATAAAAATATTAATCACGCACGCTCACGCACGAAATTCTTTTCTCTGCTCACGTTCACGCACGCACACGTGAGTAACTAAAGCTTTTTCTCACGCTCACGAAAAAATCACGCTCACGAAGACTCACGAAATTAAAATTAGCAAATTTTTATTTTACTTCTTTCGGTTTCTTGCACAAAAAGTATTGAATTTCCTTTAAACAATAATAAAAATCACAATTTTCGATTAATTTCCCTTTAAATTCAATATAATGACGGTTTTTTTACTCGTTTTCTGTTTCAAACAGCACAAAACAATCACGCAAACTCACGAAACAAAAATTAATCACGCACGCTCACGCACGAAACTATTTTTTATAATCACGCGCACTCACGATCACGTGAGTAAAAATAAATTTCACTCACGATCACGCGTGATTCACGCGTGAATCACGTGAATCACGAAAAATTCGTGTCACGCGCGCATCTCTAGTGTGTAGTAGTAAAACTTTCAATGGGCTTTGCTCTGTAATGTCTCAAATTTTTTTATAGCCCACTAAATTTCTCATTTTTTTTTTCAAGTCGAAAAAATAATGTTAATGTTCTTTTGCGCTTAAAAGAGTGTTTAGATGTCTTCAATGAAATTTTCTGGGGAATTACAGAAAAAAATTTCTTATTGAAAAGTTATAAAGTTTTTCCAATAGAAAAATTCAAAAATTAATACTAATGAAAAATTCTGTATTTTTTCCTAAAAAAAATTATTAATCTTTTCCTATAGAAATTTTTTTCACATAAAAAAATTCTAATATTCTGAGACATTTTTCATTTAGAAAAATTTTAAAATTGTTTTTTTTTTCCTCAATTTTTTTTGTAGGGAACCTCAGGTCGGATTTTAAGTGTTTACCTCTTAATTTTTCTATAAAAACATTTCTAAATTTTTTCCTATAGAAAAGGATTTATGTTAAAACTTAAAAAAAAAAATTTAATTTTTTGAAAATGTCTCCTCAAGAAATTCTCAGGTTCTAAAGTATTTTTCTGACAACAAAAGACCCAGCTTCTGAAAAAATTTTCCATTAGAAAATATAGCAAACTTAAGATATGTATATTCCAAAAAAGTTTTCCGATTTTAAAATTTTTCTGAGTCATTTGCTGAAATTCTGAGTTTCTGAGGCATTTTTCTACAAAAAATCTTTTAGAATTTTTAAAATTCCTGCTATAGAAAAATTTTCAGATTTTGTTACACTTAAAAATATAAAGTTCAAAAAAATAACGTTTTCCATAAAATTTCAGAAAGATATCAGGCATTCCACACCAAGTGTCCCGCTGCAGAAAAACATGTGTCCCGTAAGTTTCTGAATAGATTGTTTAGATAGCCCTATATGGAATTAAGAAAATTGAGTTTTTGGTTTTTCTAATTTTCAAAAACTGGGCTTAGGAAGCGTGGTCCAATATTGGAAAAATGATTAAATTTGCGGCGAGTTGCCTTGATTAAATATATATATCACATGAAAAGGGAATGCACCACAATCTCAAAAATTTACATTCTTAAAAAGTTTTGTATGGGCTACCGATTAATTTTTTTTTTTTTTTGAAAAATTTACAGAACCCGTTCTGAAATTTTTCATTTTTTAAAAAAGTCAATTAATCAAAAATCCGGCCATTTTTTATTTTTTTTTTAAGTTTAGATGTTTGTCCATCCACACAAAAAAAAAACAGACCCGGGCTTTACGTTTTTTTCGAGAAAATCGCATTTGAATTTTAAATTTCATAACAATTTAGTAATTTGCTTGTATTTTCTTGTTTCAACAGAGCGTATGAGTAATATTTATGCAAACAATAATACTCATTCGCAACTTTAAAACATGAAAATACCAGCAAATTACAAAATTGTAATGAAATTTAAAATTCAAATGCGATTTTCTCGAAAAAAAAAAGAAAAACGCGTGTCTGAATTTTTATGTGTGGATGGACAAACATCTAAACTTAAAAAAAAAAAAATAAAAAAAAAAAAAGTGGCCGGATTTTTAATAATTTAACTTTTTTAAAAAATGGAAAATTTCAGAACGGGCTCTGAAAATTTTCCCAAAAAAAAAAAAATTCAATCGATAGCCCATACAAAACTATATAAGAATGTAAATTTTTGAGATTGTGGTGCATTCCGTATTCATGTGATAAATATTTAATCAAGGCAACTTGCCACAAATTTTACCATTTTTCCAATATTGGACCACGCCTCCAAAGCCCAGTTTTTGAAAATTAGAAAAACCCAAAACGCAATTTTCGTAACTCCATATAGGGCTATCCAAACAACCTATTCAGAAATTTACGGAACACATGTTTTTCTGTAGCGGGACATTTGGTGTGGTATGTCTCATATTTATCGTACAAAAAGAAACGTTTTTTTTGTTTGTATCAAAGAATAATTGGAAATATGTATGTTTATTTAAATAAACTTGTGATATGTATTGAATCTTTCATATCTTTGTCAATTTTGGCCCGATAATTTGTATCACACCATTGCACAGAGGGCCAGACAGATCGATTTCCGGCCAAATGTCCTTATTTGTAAATTCTCAAAAAAATGTTTACCAGTTTGTTGGGCATATATAGAAGCAGGTTTTCTGATCTTATCTTTAGAACTCAATTACACCCTTTCCTTTGACAGGTCTTCAAAGTTAAAATTGGTAAAAAAATTTTAAAAGTTGAGATACTTTTTTAATTTTTTTCCAAACTTCTATTGCGAATGTTTAACTTTTTGTTTGAGTGGTTCAACCTTATATATAAGCCCTTGTAACGAAAATAACATGGACAAATATAACTCATTTGCCTGGCAGCAATTCGCATTTTTTGTGAAAAAAAGTTATAATTTTTTAGCTATTTACCTAGCGCCGAAAAACTCCTCAGCGATCCTCAGTTCGATACAATCGGTCTATATTTTTTTTGATAAAGAATAGATACATATCTTTCGAAAAAGTTGCCCAAACTTGCTCGAAATGATAAATGGCGAAATTACAGCTATAAATGCAGTGGTCCGAGACTTGTTTTTTAAAAAAATAATTTAACCCAAAATAATGTTTTACGCCTTCAATAGTTTTTTTATCGTCAGAGAGTGCCGTAAGTGTAGGAAAAAATAATTATCTACATTTCGAGTTTTTTTGTAGAATTATGGAAAATATCAGTTACACCATTTCCAATTAAATTCAAAGATTATTTATTGAATTTCCAAAATAAAGAGAAACAGTGAATAATTTGTCGTCACCATTTCCAAAAGCTTTTCTCAAACTAAGTAAGTCATTAACACCATTTCCATATTTATATCAAAAATAAAAAAAATATATATATATGGGGGTTCAAACGATCGGTCAACGAGATCGGTCAAGAACTCTCTGAGTTAGAGGGGGTCGAAATTTTACATTTTGGCCAAAGAGGTGTTGATTCTCATCCATGTAACTTCTTACCTATTGTTTTTAGCAAAATGTGTCCCAAAGAGTTTAGATAGCTATTTCTTCAGTCTTTCGAAAAAAAGTATAAAAAAAATAAAAAAAAAATTTTTGATTTTTTTTCTTAAAAATCCAAAACTTTATTGACTTTTTCCTCAAATTGGGCCCTTTTTTTTTTTTTTTGGAACACAAAAAACGGTTCTTCAATTTGCACTATTAGGCGTGGGATAGCTAACCAATTTTCGGTTTCGATCCGCGATACCCTCTAATATTTTTAGGTTCGAAAAAGAAAGCACGAGCCAAAAAATGGGGGCGGTGGGGAGGGGCCATATGGCCCCTCATTGGGGTCAAAGTTGGGCGTAAAGAGGTAAAAATCCTCAAAAAGCCCCAAAACTCCCCTAGAAACGCCCCTGGAGGGGTGCAATGTGAGACCGACCTCCAATAATTTTCTGCCCCCAACATTTTTCTTGAACATACCTTACCCCTATTTCCACTTCCTAAGGGGGCTCCCATACAAACCATTTTAAAAAAATTTGATCCTACCGCTCTAACTTACCCTAAAGTGCCCCTGGTGGGGCCAAAGGTATGACCGACCTCCATTATTTTATTATTTCCAACATTTTTTGCAAACATACCTACAATGTATCTTTAACCCTTAAGGTGGTCCCCATACATTTTTTTATTTTTTATAAATTTGTTTTATTAAACCAGCTCCTACCGCCCCTACCGTGCCTCCCTGAGAGGCAAAAATTACGACAAACCCCCATTATTTTTTAGTTACCAACATTTTGTCCGAACATCATAACACCCTATCTCCACTCCCTAAGGGGCTCCCATACATTATAAAAACATGTTTTTTTAAAAACTAATAAAAAAATAAATAAAAAATGTATGGGGACCCCCTTAAGAGTTGAAAATAAAGGAAAATGTTGGAGTTGAAAAAATATTGGGGGTCGGTCATACATTTTATTTCTCTAGGGGCACCCTATGGACAGTTAGAGCGGTAGGAGCAAATGTTATAAAAATGTCATTTTGTATGGGAGCCCCCTTAGGAAGTGGAAATAAGGGTAAGGTATGTTCAAGAAAAATGTTGGGGGCAGAAAATGATTGGAGGTCGGTCTCACATTGCACCCCTCCAGGGGCGTTTCTAGGGGAGTTTTGGGGCTTTTTGAGGATTTTTATCTCTTTACGCCCAACTTTGACCCCAATGAGGAGCCAAATGGACCCTCCCCACCGCCCCCATTTTTTGGCTCGTGCTTTCTTTTTCGAACCTAAAAAAATTAGAGGGTATCGCGGATCGAAATCGAAAACTGGTTAGCTATCCCACGCCTAATGGTGCAAATTAAAGAACGGTTTTATGTATTCCAAAGTTAAAAAAAAAAATTTTCATAGATATCCCACTCGCATCCCACTAAGCGACCCCACAGCTCTTAAAGGAAATCACCTAAGCTTTCTTTTGAATCAAAAAAAAAAAAAAAAAAAGGTCCCAATTTGAGGAAAAAGTCAAAAATGTTTCGGATTTTTAAGAAAAAAACTCAAACATTTTTTTTTATTTTTTTTATATTTTTTTTCGAAAGATTGAAGAAATAGCTATCTAAACTCTTTGGGACACATTTTGCTTAAAACAATAGGTAAGAAGTTACATGAATGAGAATCAACACCTCTTTGGCCAAAATGTCAAATTTCGACCCCCTCTAACTCAGAGAGTTCTTGACCGATCTCGTTGAAAAATTGTGTCTGAACTACTATCCAATAGGACAAACCTTGGTGCAAATTTCATCCCGATCGGAAGATATCGATTTCAAAAGTTGTGTCAGTTGACTCGAAAACCCCCATATATATTATGACTTTACAGTAGACTGCCCAGAAAAAAAGCGAAGTTTTTATTTTCTTGGGGGATACCTGCAAATTTTGTTCCTTTTTGTGCAAAAAAATTTCGGTTTTTTTTTGGGATTTTTAAAATAATATCTAGAGGTCGCGATCTCGAGTTTTATAACGATTTATTTTTTTTGAGTTTTTTATTATTTTAAATTGTTAAATATGATTAATATGATAAAATATTAATAATTTCAGACAAAAAAAAAAATTAAATTAAAAATTAAATATCGCTCATTCCATGAGATGTCTCCCAGCATCTAATCAAATGTTCCTTAATTTATTTGAAATTTTGCACACATGAACACTATGAAGCTATTAAAATAAATCAGTTGTTAGTTCCGAGAAAATCCGTGAATTCGCGAATGTATTCGCGTTCGCGAATTCGTCGATTTTCGCGAAACTAAAAACGAATTTATTTTAATTGCTCCATAGTGTACCTGTGTGCGAAAATTCAAATAAATTAAAGAACATTTGATTAGATGCTGGGAGACATCTCATGGAATGAGCGATATTTAATTTTTAATTTATTTTTTGTCTGAAATTATTAATATTTTATCATATTAATCATATTTAACAATTTAAAATAATAAAAAACTCAAAAAAAATAAATCGTTATAAAACGCGAGATCGCGACCTCTAGATATTATTTTAAAAATCCCAAAAAAAAACCGAAATTTTTTTGCACAAAAAGGAACAAAATTCGCAGGTATCCCCCAAGAAAATAACAAATTTGTTTTTTTCTGGGCAGTCTACTTTACAGTCATAAAAATTAGCTTAAGTATATAAAAATTCTTAATTAAAAAATAAAAAATTATACTAAAAGTCCAATATTCCGAATAAAAAATTAATGAAGTATTACACTTAAACATATTTCCTACAAAAAATTTCTCAGATGTTGAGACATTTGTACTTAAGAAAAACTCTTAGATTCTAAAATATTTTTTATATAAAAACATAATCCATTTTTGAGATATTTGTCTTTATAAAAATGTAAGAATTTTAAACCCTTTGATGCAATTTTTTTTATTCACAGATCGTATTTTCTGCAGAAAAACTCATAGATATAATATTTTCATAATATTTTCTTATAGAAAATTCTCAGATTTTAAACTTTTTTCTATAGCAATAATCTGAGATTCTGAACATTCTCTCTATAAAAAAAAATTCCAATTTCTGATAACTAATAATTTTAAAGTTTTTCTCAGATTCTAAAAACTTTTTCGTATTCAAAAGTTCTTAGACCCTGAAACCTATTTATATATATTTAAGACCTTAAATTTTATAGCAATTTTCAATAAAAAAGTTAACGGTTATAGTGCTTTCTAAATTCTCAGAATCTTTTAACGGAAAAAATTAGATATTTCGTACTAAAAAAATCTCAGGTTCTGATACAGTTTTCTATAGAAAAGTTCTAAAACATTTTTCCGACAAAAAAATTAAAGATTATGATAAACTTTTCCTATAGAAAAATTCGTAGATTCTAAAAAATTTTTCAAAAAGAGAAATTCTCATATTCTTAAACAATTTTCCATAAAAAAAAATATATTTCCCCACAGAAGAACTCAGATTCTGTAACGCCTGTCCTGTAGAAATGTTATCCAATTTTGAGAAATATTTTTCCTAAAATTTGATATACTTTTTAAATAAAAAATTCGTACATTCAGAGACAAATAAGTATCCAATTTTTTTTTTTTTTAAGAATAAAGTCTTATTTAAAAAATACAAAATTATACTAAAAGTCCAATATTCCGAAAATAATAAATTCTGAGACATTTTTCTATAAAAAATATTTGAGATAATAATTTTCCTTAAATGATAAGGATAGTTATTCGGTTAGAAAATTCCCACGACTCGATTGTCATTTAAGTTTTTCATTCGCAATTTCTTTAATTCTGAAACATTTTGTAGAGGCTATGTGTGCTGTAAATCATCAGCACACATATACCTCTCCTAAGGACTACATCCTGGCCATTTTCCTTCTATGTTTGTTCCTTTCCCTTCCTTTTTCCTTTCCCTTTCCTTTTTCTTTCTTTTTTTTTTTCTTTTTTTTTCTTTTTTTCTTTCTTTCTCTTTCTTTCTCCACCCCCTGGATCCGCGCCTGTAGCCGATATTCCTGTTAGTTCAGGAGTTACACGAATTTTCCGAAGGTCCACATTGTTTCATAAGGAGCCAACGAAATGTTTAAACACTAAAATGGTCGATAAGCCGAGACACCCCAACTAGAGATGGGCGCGTGAGTGGATTTTGACTCACACTCACTCACGCCAAAATTATTCGAATCACTCACTAATCACTCACGCATTTATTTTTTTTACTCACGCTCACTCACAATCACGTGAGTAATAAAAAACTTACTCACGCTCACGCGTGACTCACGCCAGATTCAATCACGCCCACGCGTAAGTCACGCAAAATCTACTCACGCAAAAAAATTTTCTTACCAAAAAGAAAAAAAAATCCAAAAAAAATTTTTTTACAAAAAATTAAAAAAAAAATTGGGCAAATCAAAAAATCTAATCACGCAAAAAATAAATGACTCACTCACTAATCACTCACTCAGATTTTTTTCAACTCACACTCACTCACAATCACGTGATTGAAATGAAAATCACTCACACTCACGCGTGATTCACGCGTGATTCACGTGAATCACAAAAATCACGTGACCAATGCCCATCTCTAACCCCAACCTTAAAATCGTCTCTTTTATTAATATTTCAAGTTTCCGGCAATTCGGTTCATAACGGTTGGAATACTTTCCTTGTTAGTTTTGATTGTTTTCATATTTTTAGTTTATGTTTGCGATTTAATGTCGTTTAAGAGTGTCTAAATGTAGCCCTGAGCACTGGCACCAATCAACCAAATTAATAAATCAAACAAATTAACGCTGAAGTACTTATTCACCTTAGAAAAAATTTAAAGCTTCTCATTTGTTAAAGATATCGATTGTCCATAAAAAGTGTAGAGAAGGAGAACATAAAATCCATTCAATTTATTTAAGGTACACCAGCAATACATACACAAAAGGCATGAGAAAATATCCTTGCGAACTAGACAACTGTAACAACAATTAAAAAAATAAAGTATACCTTTTAATTATTGTAATAGCTAGGTATTATTTCATTGTTATTATTGTTGTAGACAGTAAAACCTTTTAACAGAGGCTAGAGTTTTATAAGCATTTAACAGGTCGAAATTGGTTTTAGGCTGTCCATTTCTTAAAACATCCACAGTGTTTATGAATTGTTTTTGTTTATAATTGAAAAGTGTTTGAAAATAAATATTGCATAACATTCAATTTACATTATTAAGACTATAAAGTATTTTGAGGGAACGTGTATATAAACAAGTTGAAATTTCCCAAAGGATCCGTAAGGTGGGATAATAAATAATAACAATATAATTGTTGGTTGTTGGGTAATAGAGATGAGTAAGTGTCCGGCAGGAAAAGTTTGCTTCTCAATCCGAAATCATATATACCGTGATTGGTGAAATTGGGGCATATCACTAAATTGCCTATCACGTGACTGGCGAAAGTTGAAGTTATCACTAAGCTGTCTCAAAATTACTTATCTCGTGACCGGAGACAATAAGACATAGCTAAATTTTCCAGGTAGCATTTCTTTGGAGTTTTAAAGAAAATAATTTCTGTAAAAATAATTTTAGAAAAAATTTTTTTTTTTTTTTTGCGTGGTGGAGTAAAACATTTTACATAAAACGTTTTAAAGAAAAATATTTGTAATTGTGTTTTGAGGATGTTTATTCTGGCTCGAGGTCATTAGTTTCTTTACTAATTAAAACCATGATATTCTCATAGAATAATTTTCAAGAAAATTATTTTTTTGTTTTAAATTTATTTATGTTGGTCATTTTTGCAAGAAAAATTATGCTATGAGAATATCATGGTTTTAATTAGTAAAGAAAATAATGACCTCGAGCCAAAATAAACATCCTCAAAATATAATATTTTAAAGGTCGAAGAAAACATTTGTAATTGTGTTTATAAAAATGTATATTGTTGGAAGACTGTATTTTTTATAACTGCATTTTTATTAAGATCGGTTTGATTCCATATCCAGCTAAAACTTGTATTCCAGGTAAAAATTAAATTTTGGGAAAAATGTGTTTGAACGTATCAATTTTGTTATAAAAAAATAACTCACAATTAGATTTTTATTATAGAAAAAATGTATCAGAATCTTAGACTTTTTTCTATGGCAAAAGTTTTTCAGAATCTGGAAATATAAAATAGAATATATCTGATAATTTTTCTATATGGGTGTAATTGTGTTTATATATGGGACATTCCAAGCCAAATCACTCACTTTTAGACCCGACCCCTTTCGATTTGTTTTATTTTTGGATATGTTTTAGTACTTATTAAATGCAACTTGAACACCAATTTTCAACCATTTATTTCAAGATGGTGTTGAGTAATCAATTTTTCAAAATGGCGATTTTCTCAATAAAAATTAAAAAATTTAAATTTTTAATTAATTTTGACCATTAAAAAATATAGATATTTTAAAAAAAGTTGGACAACGTTTTGTTGGTATTTAAATGTAGCTTTAGAAAAGAATATGAAAAAATTATTCGAAGTAATTATCACTTATTTTTTGACGTTTAAAAATTAAAATCGACTTTCTGAAAAAGTCCGAAACCTTCGATTTTTTTGTAAAAAACTATAAAAATTCTACTCTAAATTACGCAACTTTTAAGCCATAACTCGATATGTGATCACAATTCTTTCTATTTTTTTATAAATTTTTAAAATTGCACCTTTTGTTTTTTGGCTCTGATTTATTTTATATTGTGCTCCAAAAAAAAATAAATTGGTAGATATTGACCCTAACTTACCCTTGATATATTCATTTGGAGGTAAAAATACGTCTCACAAAAATTTAGGACGATCGGAAATGGGTAAGGCGTTTAGCATGGTCCTTGAAGTTTAAAAAACGGATTACAAGGAAAAATATGATTTTTTATCAGTTTTCGCAATTTTTTTGGTATTTCGAGTTAAGTTTTAATTCAAGTGATTACAGAATTATGATGTGGAGTAAAATGCCTTTCAAATAAGGTACTAAAAACTAAAATCGGGTGAAAATCAGCCGAATTATTATAACTTCCCCAGGCACCTTGCGTGTGTCATACCACTTGATTAAAGAATACGAGTCCCTTTTTTTAAATTTATTGAAATTTTCTACTGTAATAAATTTTTTTAATTTTTATGATTCAGTGTAATATTTTTTTGGTTTTTCCAAATTTTAAAACAAAAAAAAAAAATTTTAAAAATAGAGATTTCAAAGGGTGTTGAAAATGGAGGCATTTTTAGCATTAATTTAAAACATGTTAGCAAAACACAATACAAAAAATACTTGTCATCTAATTACATTTGAACTTGAAGAATAAAAAAATGTTATTACAGTAGAAAATTTCAATGAATTTCAAAAATTGGATTGTATTGCTTAATCAAGTGGTCTGCCATACGTTAGATGCCTGGGGAAGTTGTAATAACTTGGCTGATTTTCAAACCGATTTTAGTTTTTGGTACCTTATTAGAGAGGCATTTTACTCCGTATTATAATTCTGTAACCACTTGAATTAAAACTTAACTTAAAATACCAAAAAAATTGAGAAAACAGAAAAAAATTCATATTTTTCTTTGTAATCCGTTTTCTAAACTTCAAGGCCCATGCGGAACGCCGATCGTTCTTAATTTTTGTAAGGAGTATTTTTGCCTCGAAATAAATATATCTAGGATAAGTTAGGTCAGTATCTACCAATTCAATTTTTTTGGAGCACCATATAAAATAAATCAGAGCCAAAAAATAAAAGGTGCAATTTTAAAAATTTAAAAAAAAGAAAGAATTATGATCACATCTCGAGTTATGGCTTAAAAGTTGCGTAATTTAGAGTAGAATTTTTTGTATTTTTTACAAAAAAATCGAAGGTTTCGAACATTTTCAAAAAGTCGATTTTAATTTTTAAACGTCAAAAAATAAGTGATAATTACTTCGAATAATTTTTTCATATTTTTTTTCTAAAACTACATTTAAATACTAACAAAACGTTGTCCAACTTATTTTAAAATATCTATATTTTTTAATGGTCAAAATTAATTAAAAATTTATTTTTTTTTAATTTTTTTGAGAAAATTGCCATTTTGAAAAATTGATTACTCACCACCATCTTGAAATAAAATGCTGAAAATTGGTGTCCAAGTTGCATTTAATAAGTACTAAAACATATCCAAAAAAAAATAAAATAAATCGAAAGGGGTCGGGTCTAAAAGTGAGTGATTTGGCTTGGAATGCCCCATATATATTGTTGGACTGTATATTTTGTAACAGAATTTTTATTTAGTTCGGTTTGAGTCCATATTTATTATTTCTAAGCAATAATAATTGTTGTTGCACAATCAGAAAGTCTGAAAATCTAATACACTGAAAAAAAAGACATAACTAAAATTAAGGAAAAAATGTCTTTGAAAATTTATCATGAATTTTCCTAAAATTTAGTTAAATTTAACTTAAAAATGAGAAATTTTCTTAACTATGGGGAACAAATTTTAGTTCATTTACTTATAATTAGTTCATAGTTTTCTTTAAATGGATTTTTTTAATATTAGGAAAAAAATTCTTACTGTCAAAGAAATTTTCCACAAATCTAAGAATTGTATCTTTATTTTTAAGACATAATTCTTAAAAAACAATTTAGTTCAAGTTTAGTTAAAATTTACTAAAAAAAACATCATCGTATTTCTCTTCTTTGAATTGAGGACGTGTACTTCTTAGAATTTAGTTAATGACTTCTGAGAATTTAGTAAATAATAACTAAAACCAAGAAAAAAATCTTTGGAGCCAAATCATTCCCTCTTTTTCTCAAAATTGAGTTAATTTTCCCAGATTTTAGTTTACTTTTTTTTTGAGTGTAGAAGGCAGCATTTGGAAACTACCACGCACTCCTTCGGTTGCAATACACTTAATGTGTATCAGAGTAAAATTAGCTTTTTAATTTTATTGTATTGTGCATCAGAAACAATTAATATGGACTCAAACCGTATTAAATAAAAATTCAGAAAAAGCCCGTTTACAAAAATATTTATATCAAAACATATCTCCTATAAAAACACATAAGGATCATATATAAATGGACCTAATCAGATCTGCTCCATATATATTCATATCTGCTTTAGATACATATGTTTTGATCCGTAAATTGAGTCTATCTGACAATTTTACATATATGAACATATCTGAAGATGTCTGATCATATATACCATATATGCCAGATAGACTCAATTTACGGATCTGAAAATATCTGAAGCAGATATGAGTATATATGGAGTAGATCTGATTATATCCATTTAGATATGATCCATATATGTTTTTATCAAAGGAGATATGTTTTGATCCAATTATTTTTTTACACTTTTTGAAAAGTTTTGGAAAACTTTCTATGTCTTGAAAATTGTCTATGTCTTGTTCACACAACTTTTCGATAATTTTGTATTTTGAAGTAAAAAATTTATAATTTTTTTTTTTTTTTTTAATTTTCTCCAGGACACAAAATTTATTAGCTATATTTTTTTGTGCTTTTCAGAATAAAAAAGTTTATTAAAAATGTTCTTAGAAAAAAAAAAATATTTAACACTAGCTACCGTTATTTATTTAATTTTTGTTTTTTTTTTTCATAAAGAAAAAACCTTATGATTAACAAATTTATCAATATTACTATAGAACCGGATCGTATTTTGTTCCTCAAGGACATATCCAGTGACATATCACAAGTGATATTCAAAATGGTGAAAAATGTTTTTATATGAAAGGTGGTCTGTGATAGGCCACATGGGGGCAGTTCTCTGGTGTGCCGTAAAGTGGGTACAGCTGTGATGTGTTCTGTGACATGCACAATTTAACAGAAACGGGTTGTGTTTCTAAGCGACATGTCCAGTGACATGTCATTAGTGATATATTCGAGATTGAAACATTTTCTAACAAAAGGGAAAGGTATTTTTAGTTATTTCGGTATGAAAGGCATCGAGTGATTGGTTTTTTGCGCCCACTTGATATGTCACGTGACATCAAATGTCCAGCGAAAAAAATCCGTGTACCATAAATATCTGAATAGGTTGTATGGATAGCCCTATATGGTTTTCCAATTTTTTAAAAACTGGGCTTAGGAGGCGTGGTCAAATATTGGAAAAATGGTAAAATTTTTTTCGAGTTGCCTTGAATAAATATTTATCAAATTAAAACGGAATGCACCACAATCTCAAAAATATACATTCTTGTATAGTTTTGTATGGATTATCGAATTTTTTTTTATGTAAAATTTTCAGAACCCGTTCTGAAATTTTCGATTTTTTAAAAAAGTGAACTCCGACCACTTTTTTTATTTTTTTTTAGTTTAGATGTTTGGCTACCCACACAAAAAAAATCAGCCATATGTTTTTGGTTTTTTTTTGAGACTTTCACAACTATTTAGTAATCTACTTGTATTTTCTTGTTTCATACGCTATGAGTAACATTTATTCAAATATTTAATGCTCATCCGCTATGTTGAGACAAGAAAATACAAGCAAATTACAAAATTGCTATGAAATTTTAATATTCAAATGCGATTTTCTCGAAAAAAAAAAAAACGAAAAACACATGTTTGCATTTTTTGTGTGGATAGACAAACATCTACACTTAAAAAAAAAGTGTCCGGATTTTTTTATGGAAAATTTCAGAAAGGGTTCTGAAAGCTTAAAAAAAAAAATTATCGATAGCCCATACAAAATTATAAAAGAATGTAAATTTTTGAAATTGTGGTATATTCCGTTTTAATTTGACAAATATTTAATCAAGGCAACTCGACTCAAATTTTACCATTTTTTTCAATATTTGACCACGCCTCCAAGCAAGACATTTGGTGTGGAATGCCTCATTAAAAAAAAAAAAACACACTAAACACGCTTTATATTACAGTATTGAGTCACAAAAGTATTTAAAGAATTGTTTAACTCTTCCCACACACAGAAAATAAATTTGCTAATTTCCAACTGAAATTCAGTTGTTACAACAAAAAATCGGTGGATGCTTTTGAATTAAGGTTGAAACAACTAAATATCGGTGGTTACAACAAAATGTTGTTATTACAACTGTCTTTTGACTGAAACAACTATAAAATTCGTTAGCCACATCAAAATGTAGTAGCAGCAACCGAATTTTGAGTTAATACAACTGAAAAATTCAGTTGGAAATTTATTTTTCTCTGTGCACCAAAAAATACTTCTTGCCTATAAGCAGGTTTGTAAGGGAGTGATTTTTGTTGTCTTACAAACCTGCTTACGTATGGTATGATATTTGTTTGCAATGTCCCACTTTAGAGCATTTCTTTCGAGCGCTTATATCGGCGCAATGAACATGAATTGAAATCATGCCTTTTCTTAAAAATTTTTAGTATTTTTTTAAGTCACTGCCATACTTTACTGCAACCTGTGCCCAGTTTCTGTAACTATGCGAAAACTTTTCGCATCGAGAAAAATAAAACAATATTGTAGTCATTTAGTTTTTAACAGGGTGACTACAATGTTGCTAATGTAAAAAACATCGAATACGAAAAAAATGCAAAGCTATGTTTTTAAATCACTCTGTTAAGTATAAGATGACTATAATGCTCATTTATTTTTTTCGATGCGGAAACTTCTCGCATAGTTACAGAAATCGGGTACTGTATGCAGGTTAGTATGCCAACAACATGTCTTCCTTACACAGCTGCATACGGTATGCAGCTATGTAAGCGAATGTCATTAGAAAACAACAATATCAAAAGTCATTCGCTTACACAAGTGCATTCTTATATGCACTGCTTCCAAAATCTCGATTATTTTTTGCTGGGTTGTTACTCATTTGTCTACTACGTGAATTATGACTCACTTTACCAGCCCTAGTGATAATAACTTTCAAACAAAAATATTTTTTATTCTATTTTTTTTTATTTTTATAAATATTTAAGGGGTTGTCGCTATTAAAATGTGAACTAAAGTACAATTAAATACAGCTATAAATGTTATATGGTTGTGGCGTAATAAACGAAAAAAATAATTAACTGAAAAATGTCAATAAAACAAAGTTAATTACTTAATTCATTATTTAAGTTAGCGGTGGTGATAATTTTCTTTAAGTAGGCAACTCTTACAAAGCACTGGACATTAATTAAAAGTAACCTTCGATTTAAGGAGTTGAGTGGATTGTAAAATATACACACAAAAAAATATGGAGGAAACAAATTTGAGTAATCACTTGTTTAATTTTTTAAAACAAATTTGAATAATTTTTTAATTGACGCAATTAAAAATTTACTCAAAAATTTAAAATAAAATTTGAGTAAATAATTTAATACAAATTTAATATTTTTTTTTTTTTTTTTCTCTTGGTGTTTTGAATTCTCATTTAGTTTATTGTTTTTTGTATATGTATATGAAAGTTTGAAATCATCTTTATAAAATTTTACTTTGTCTTGAAGACATAAGTATATTTGGTAAAGTTTGTAAAAGCAATTTTTTTTTGGAAAAAAAAAAATTAGAAACTTTTTAAACTTTTTAAAAAAATAATTTGATACATTTTGAGTAAATTTTTACTTGACACAATTAAAAAGTTACTTAAAAATATTAAAAAAATTTAAGTAAAGATTTAATTGTGTGAATTAATAATTTACTCAAATTTTTTATTAAGCATTTAATAATTTTTTATTTAAAGTTTACTCAATACTATTAAATCGTTTACTGGTGGAAAATTGAGTAATTTTTTACTCAATAGTATTAAAAATTTACTCAAATTTTTTTTTTATTTTTTTCTGTGTATGGCAAAAATTTTTTTTAAACACTAATTTGTTTGTAAATACAAGGAAATAATATATGTTGTTAAAACCAAATTTGTGGTTGATAAACTTTTTAGATTTCATTTTCTAAATTTTTAATTTTGTTTAGAGTTTCGATTTGAGTTAACTTACTTAGTAATCATAACCAAAATAATGAAACACATATAAAATAGGTTTAGTAGTTGTAACTGAATGTTTGCCAACAGAATTGTTGTAGTTGCACGTACTATCACAAACTTCAGTTGCCTCTACTTTTAAGCCAGTTGCATTGCCACTACCGGTAAATTCTATCATAAGAACAGAATTTTTTCAATTGTGCTTTTTTTAATTTCAACTTGGCTTTTCTGAATTTCAATTGAACTTTTCTCAATTTCAATTACGATTTTTTTAATTCTACTTATCATAAGAACAGAATTTTTTTAATTGTGCTTTTCTGAATTTCAATTGGGCTTTTCTGAATTTCAATTGGGCTTTTCGGAATTTCAATTGTGTTTTTCGGAATTTCATTTGTGATTTTCTGATCACAATTTTCTGAATAATAATTGGGTTTTTCTCAATTTCAATTACGATTCTTGAATTTTAATTGGGCTTTTCTGAATTTCAATGGAACTATTCTGAACAATAATTGGGATTTCTGAATTTCAATTAAGATTTCTGAATTACAATTGATCTTTTGTGAATTTCAATTAGGCTTTTGTGAATTTCAATTGAGCTTTTCCAAATCTGAATTGAGGTCTTCTGAATTTCAATTGGGCTTTTCTGAATTTCAATTGGGCTTTTCTGAATTTCAATTGTGATTTCTGAATTTCAATTGGGCTTTTACAATTGATCTTTTGTGAATTTCAATTAGGCTTTTGTGAATTTCAATTGAGCTTTTCCAAATCTGAATTGAGGTCTTCTGAATTTCAATTGGGCTTTTCTGAATTTCAATTGGGCTATTCTGAATTTCAATTGTTATTTCTGAATTTCAATTAAGATTTCTGAATTAAAATTGATCTTTCTGAATTTCAATTGGAAAAGGTGTAGTAATTCAGTTGCCTCTATCCTAAGAATGGAGTTAAAATATGTCAATTCAAAAGTTAAATTTTTAACCTTGTCCCTTTTAAATTGAATGAAACTTGAAATATAGTTTGACCTTACAAAGAAATGATAGTGCAAAAGTTTTGGACTTCCAATTGTTTTTCTTCTCGAGATATTGGTCCTTAAGAATTGGGAAAATCGAATATATTTGGCAAAAGTGTTCTGACATAAATGACGCAATCTAAAAAAGTAATCAAGGTACAGGTCTCATTCAGAATTCGAATAATAGGTAATGAGCCAGCCTTTGAAATGGCATGCATCATGAGTTTTTCTGAAAAAGTTCAAAGGTCATTGTTTTGACCCTAATTTTTAGGAGTCTATGGCCCGTACCAAAGAAAAATAAAAAGTCTATTTTAACAAAAGTTTTATTTTAAATTTCACATGTTATGTACATTTTTTGATTTTAAAAACAAAAACAATATGTATGCAAATAAAATTAAAAGTCAATTTCAAAGTTAATTTATTTTTATGTGGTAAGGCATCAAAACGCATTAAAAGTTAGAGACTTCATTAGAGAATTAAATATTAATAGAAACACAGTGGCAGATAAGAAAAAGCTGTCAAACTTATATATATATGTCCTTTATTTAATTAAATATTAATAGAAATAGAAATACATATCGATTTTTAATTAATACTTAAATAAAAGTTCAAAGTGAACATAGGGCGTCAACAAATTCTCTCCATCTTTGTCTATCTCTGGCAATCGCCTTAGCTTGATTCCATGAAACTCGAGCAAGTTCACATTCCTGTTTCAGGTAGCGCATCCAGGTGTTTCGGGGTCTACCAGGTCTGCGCTGTCCTTGTGGGTTCCAATCTAAGGCTATTCTTGCTATTTCTGATTGTGGTCTTCGCAATATATGACCTACCCACGTCCATTTGCGTTTGCGAATTTCGATTTCTACCGGCTTAGAGTTTGCCATCTGCAGCAGCGCTTCATTTGTAATCCAATTAGGCCAAAAGATGTGAAGAATTTGCCTTAAGCATTTGTTTATAAATGTTTGGATTTTACGAATGGATTCTTTTGTTAAGCTCCAGGTAGAACAGCCATACAATAACACAGACTTAACACTGCAGTTGAAAATGCGTAGTTTAGTTTTTCGCGAGATATTGTTTCTACGCCAAATTTTGTAAAGCGATAAAAAAGAGCTGCGTGCTTTATTGATACGATCAGAAATATCGGCTTGAGACCCTCCATCTTTGGTTATCTTACTACCAAGATAACAAAAAGAATCTACGTCTTCAATAGTAACATCATTTACCACCAATGGAGTTGTTACATCTGTTCCATCTGTCAAACTTACTAAAGAAAAATAAAATAAATATAAAATCGACTTTTAATTATATTTCCATACAAATTGTTTTTGTTTTCTTAAAATGACTTCAAAAATTGTATGGGAATTTTGAAATTTAAAACAAAGCTTTTATTATAGACTTTTTGTTTTTCCATGTTACGCTCCTATGTGTTTTCCCTTAAAAAAAGAAAATATTTTTTATTTTTTTAAAACCCTGGTAAAAAAATTACTATAACCAAATGTTTTCGATGTGATAAGTCCAAATATGACCTTCGAACTGGCCTATCGCAAAAAGCTTTCGATATAACTGCATCTAAATATTCGAAAAACTCAGCAATTCCATTTAAGCAATCTTCATACATTTATGCAGATATCTCGAAAGCTAAAAGCGATAGGCCAGTTCAAAGATCATATTTTGATTTGGCACGTCAAAAACATTGGCCCTTACCACAAGAAAACAAAAAGTCTATTTTAACAAAAGTTTTATTTTAAATTTCAAATTCTCTATACATTTTTTGATAGTCGATTTTAAAAACAAAAACAATTTGTATGGAAATAATATTAAAAGCTCATTTTAAATTTATTTTATTTTCTTGTGGTAAGGCTGATTAAGTAAAGTGTATTTTGCAGCCAGAGTTTCAAAAAATATTTTTTTATTCGAAGGGAAGATACATCGTTTTTTCTTACCTGTCACTGTGTTAGAGTTGTGTCGTTCACGAACGAACAAGTTCAATTGAACTATTCACTTAACTGAGCGGTTTATCTAGTTCGTTCATTTCCGCTCTTTTAGGTCTTTTCATTCATTCAGCTCAATTGGTAATCATTTCATTTTGATCTTTTAGTTCGGTCGTTCAATTTTTTTTGTTAATTTTGTCATTAGGCGTTGGTTTTCTCTTCTCTTTTGGCACGCTTTCTCAGCATTTATGTTTTTTTGCAAAAATTGTATATTTTATTTATATATTTTTTTCCAAAATTCCAAAAATATCTCTTTTTGAGATATAGCTTCCAAAAAACTAGGATCAAAACCTTGACCTTTGATCTTTTTCAAAAAACAATCATGATTCATATCATTTTGAAGGCCTCGATCATTATCTATTATTTAAAACCTGAATGAAAACTGTACACGGATTTTTTTTGACGTTAACAATAAAAAGAGACTGAATAAATATCATGTTCTGAGACGATTGTTTAATAAAATACGGAACATATTTAAGCTTTTGCCACATTTTACTTACAATTAGTTCCATTTTATGTACATAAAGCTTTAATCTCTGAAATATTTTCCCATTAGAATCTTCAGTTAAAAAGTTTATTTTTCATTTATAATCTTATGTTAAAAAAGTTTAATATTCTGAGAGAAAAATTTTAAAGTTCTGAGGCATTTTATGGCAAAAAAATTTTCGGATTTGAAACAACAGAAAAATGTTCAGATTTTGAAATGTTTTTCAATTTTTTTTTAAGAAATTTTTTTTTATACTTTCATGTTATTTGATACCAAATCTTAAAATATGTGTAATCAATCCGGGGGCCCACAGGCCCTGTACACTATATTTTCTTTAATTTTTTTCTTACTATCTTCTATATATGGGTGGATTTAAAAAATGTCAACCAAACCAAGTATCCGTGTAATATCTCATACATGGGTTAAGGTAATCGCATATTTGTTGATGTACAATATCGTATTGATTGCCGTTTTTGATAACTAACCACAATCCGGACATTAATGAGCTATTTATGACAAGTTATTTTAATTTTGTTTAGGCCAAATGTAAACTCCGTCGCCAATAACCAATTTGGTTTTTCAACTTTAACCGGTTATATCTTAAAAACCAATAAACTAAGAGCTTAATAATTGGCTACATTTTTAAAGAGGGAATGTTGGCATTCCTTAAAAATATTTTTATTAGGTCATAAATATCTCTTTTACCCATGCAAACACGGCATCATTTGTGTAACGATTTTTCGAAACTTTTTTTAGGCATTGTGGAACACGACAATTTTGTTATTTTGGACTAATTATATTTAGAAAAGCAATATGAAATTGCCCCATTTATTAAACGCGAGGTTATAAAGTATAATTTTGCATCATTGGTTTTAAATTTTTCCATTGCATATTAATTTCCCGGTATGAAAAGCTATTTCATAAATAAAAATTTTAAAAATTCTGTAAACTCCGTCTCCATGTTTACAACAAAACTACTCATCGTGTATATCAAATATTGTCATATTTTGACGTTCTAGTTGACATCTAATGATTTTTTTTTCGTAAATCAATGTCAGACAAATAGTTTTTGAAAAAAAGGGCAAAAAGTGATGAAATGTAAACTCCGTCCCTGTAAACTCCGTCGACAATTTTTTTATTTTTGCAGATAGCATTAAAAAAAAATTTGCAAAATTGTTAAAACCGATGCAAATATTAACGCTAGCCATTCAAAAAAGTAAAAAAAAAAACAACTTTAACAGAAATAATAATGAGTTGAGTTTTAATTCTGTTTTATATATTGTTGGACTTTATATTATATAACTGAAGTTTTTTTATTTATTTCGGTTTGAGTCCACATTAATTATTTCTGGAAATGATTATTTTTGTTGTACAATGAGAAAATTTGGAAAAATTAATTGACAACACAGGCTAAGTGGAGATGTCGACAGCTTTCGCAAGAAGCCACCCTTCCTTCATCAGCACTCTTCGATTGTCACTACAGGTGTGTAAGATTAAAATCAGCTATTTAAACGTACATTAAGGTGAAAAAGGTTACGAGAATCATATAACATTTTATAAGAAATATGTTATCGTTTAACACGAACATAATCAATCTATTTTTAACTTTTTCTGACACAGTTGTAATTTCTTACACTGTAGTAGATTTTCTCGGAGTTGCAACCCATAGTAGGACTTTTCAAGTCTTGAAAAAAGTCCGTTAGCTTTGAATTTTTATTTCATATTTCTAATTTTTAGAAATATTACTAAACTGCATTGTACCTTATGAGCTGAGTTTTCTGTGACATTTTTTTTTTTGTAAAAGCCCCAAATTCTGAGAATTTTTTTTTATAGAAAATGACTCACAAGGGAAGTCTCCCTGGTGTCACCCTCCGATCTTCATGAAATTTGGATATGTTGTTAAGATCGAAAAAAAATTCGACACGTTTTTTTTTTTTTAGCGGCCCAAACTCATTTTTAGGTGGGGTCGATTTGTACGGGGGGAAATTGACTTTTTTAAGTTTTTTACAATTTACGAATATTTACACAAAATGAATATAGGAATATGTGGTATCAGATTAAAGGTATTAAAAATACCTATCTGGTGGTGCTAACAACGGGACAAAGAAATTAACATTTTTTGATTTATTAACAAAAATGTCGTAAAATTTTGTTATTTTGCTCAATATGACGAAAATTTTTGCACGTTCTTACCACACGTAGCTACGCGTAGATAATTTTTCCAAAGGCCTTTTATTTGGTATGTAACATGACTAGGTTTCTTTGCATAATGTAGGAGATAAACAAAAAAAAAAATGAAAAAAATCTCAAATTCTGTGACATTTTTCCTTATGACAAAGTTTCAGATTCTGATAATTGGTTTCAGTAAAAAAGACTGAATAAAGATCATATTCTGAGACGATTGTAAAATATAATATGGAACATATTTAAACTTTTGCTTCATTTTACTTACAATTAGATCCATTTTTAACACTATAATGTTTTTAGGGGGGTGTCTGATTTTAAAAATGATGCAGAATGCCACCTCAGTTTGACAATATATGAGGAGGTTCATAACAAAACGCGCCAATTCCACTTTTTGAGTTTTTTGTTTTTTTGACTGAATACTATTCTACACATTAACATCTATGTAACCATTACCAAAAAACATCCCAAAGCTCAATATTTGCACAGCAATTCACTACTGACTTTATTTATGAAACATCCCAATGCTCAGTACTTACACTCATACTCAGTACTGACTTTGTTTACATTTATGCGTTTATATCTAAAAAACTGTTAAAGTGGAATTGGTGCATTTTGTTATGAACCTCCTCATATGAGCTACCAACTAACAAAAAAGAAAATCAGAATTACTGTTTTCATTTTATTAAAACCAAAAAGGTTTGTAACTTCGATTTGTAACTTGGATACTAATTCACCTGCTGGTGAATAAAACCGATTTTCACCAGCTGGTGAATAAAACGTAATATAGGTATTTCTCAAAAAACATTTTTTTTTCATCATTTTTTTTTTCATCAATTTTTTTTTCATAAAATTTATATTTTTCAACAATTTTTTTTTTCATAAATTTTTTTTTTTTCATCAAATTTTTTTTTCAGGTTTTTTTTTTGATAAAATTTTTTTTCATCAAATATTTTTTTTCATATTTTTTTTTTCCCCCGGTGAAAAATGTTCGTATATGGAAACATATACGAGGATATATGGCTACATATATGAAGATATATGACCATATATGAACAATATATGGACACATATCTACATATATGAACATATATGTGGCCATACATAAGTATGTATGAATTATATACGTCCATATACGTAAAGTGAACCCATATGTAAATATATGGCATGCATGTACATTAGGGTTATAACTTTTTAAATTTTTTGCAAATATCAAAAAGTCCATCCCATAGTCGTATAGCCCATGAAAAAATATTAAGAAATGATGTCTTACTTTTTCGCGATCGTTAAAAAAGTTCACGCACCAAACGCGATGAAGTTTTGAATATTAGTTTTTCTTTTAAGTATAAACAAATTAAATTAATTTGCAAAATATTAAGGATTTTCTTGTAATTTCATTAATAAAAAATCCAAATCTCATCTATTGAATGGAGGGCGCGAAAAAATAGCGATATTATGACGCTATTTCGCGGATTTTTTAAATTAGCTAAATTTTAGTGTCAAGTGATACGTGCTATGAGGCAGTAATTCTTTTCAGCAACTAAAGATTATAATCGCGGAATTTTGGTGCTTTTTCGCGGATGTTATAAATAAGTTAAATGTTGGTTTCTTCTGATATGTAGTCATGAGTGTATGATAATTTTCAAATAATTAAGATATGACGTCATAATAAAAAAATTTTTAAACAAAAAAATAAAAAAATCATTCTTGGAGTTTTAGAAATTGCATTCGGTGCGTGAACTTTTTTCACCTAAATGACCGAAAAAATAGATTTTTGTTATCTGTACAACATTGCCTATAGCGTGGTGGGATGGACTTTTTTTGTCCAAAAATAGTTATAACCCTAATGTACATATATGAAGCATATATGTATATATGCCCACAATTATGTTCATATATTTACGTGTATGCCATATATTTACATATGGGTTCACTTTACGTATATGGACGTATATGATTCATACATAATTATGTATGCTCACACATATGTTCATATATGTACATTAGGGCGTCCCAAAATAAAACCTTTATTTGATTTTCTTGGGTGCTCAAGCATAATTTGAAAGCTTATAGGGTAAAGCATTTTTGAGATTTTTTTCAGATTTTTCGGAAAAGTTTTTAAGGTCGCGCAAATCGATTTTTTGCTGAAAATCGGCTTCGCCGACCGTTTTATTAACTTTCTTTATAAAATCGTCAATAGCCACGAGTTTCTTCACTACTGAGGTAATATTTTTAAAGAAAAATGTCCAAACTTTATTTTTGTGTGCATAAACTATAAGTTTTGGCAACTCTTTTGCTCATTTGGGTACCCTACATTAGATTTTTTCGTAAATTTTTCATAAATTTTGAAAATAACGCTTTGTAACTTTTAAAATTTCTATGAAAGTCAAAAAAAGTAATAATGCAGTTTGAAAGATAAATTAATTCTCTATAATTTAGCAACAATAATTTTTGAATTTGCTCTTACCGTTCCAGAGTAATACCATTTTAAAGATTTCTATCCATTGTACAAAACTAATAGTAAAATAATAAACTTCTTATAAAGACCTGAAAAATTCGAGTTTTGGTCAGTAACAGAAATGTGAGAAGGTGGATCCTTAAGATTTTTTGATGCTGAACACAAAACTGCTTTAAGCAACTCCCTAACAAGTCACGTTTGGTGGTAATTTAGGGCAGTAGGTCAAAATGTCCGTCCGTCCGGCTGTATAAGACACGATGGAGTCAAAAATAAAAGAGATAGACTACTGATGTTAGGCACGAGTATGGCTTATGATCATAGGAAGGTTATCTTCACAAATGGGAAAAATCGGTCAAGGGGGAAAAAAGTTGCCCCTTGAAGAATCACCAAATAACGTATTTTTTACATTATAATTTGTATTTTTGTTAAAAAAATAAAACTTTTTTGTAAAAGAAGATGAATAAAGTCATGTATCTGCGCCAAGGAAATAAGAAAATGCTTTTTTTCGGCTCGCCCCATTTTGTGGGCTCGGATTTATTCAAATAATGATAAAAATTTGATTACTTCAGTGGAAAAAGCACAATGAATGTATTGGTAATATTTATCGCGAGGGGAAAGGTCTCCCCTTAAGGCCGCCGCTTGGGACGACCACGACGGCCTTGTCAAAAAACATTTTTATACCCTCCACTTAGTGATAGAGGGTATATATAAGTTTGTCATTCCGTTTGTAACTCATCGAAATATCGGTCTGGGACCCCATAAAGTATATATATTCATGATGCCCGATCGATTTTAAGACATTCTAGCGATGTCCGTCTGTCCGTCTGTCCGTCTGTCCGTCTGTCTGTCTGTCTGTGGAAAATGCTCTCGCGGACAAAATATTGCACAGAGATGACTGAAACTTAAAATATATATTGGAAGTTCTCCCGAGAAGTTTGGTATTGCATTTGAGCGATATCGGTTCAGCGGTTCAAAAGTTACGAACGAAAATGTAAGCACACCTCAAAAATTTCAGTACATTCAACATAGCCTAAAAATACAAAATGCTCTAATTCGGCTTCTGGTTGACATATGTGAACATAATTGAACACCAAATGGTATTTAAACAAGTACGAACATATTTTTTGACAAAAAAAGAAAAAAATCGCGGATTTTTTTTTACCAAAATTTTTTTTCGCGGTAATTTTTTTTCAAAAAATTTTTTTTTTTTTAAAGTAATTTCCTTTTAAATGAAGTTTTTTGCAATTATCTTTTTGAAATTGTGGAGGGTATCACTACATTCGGCAAGGCCGAATTTAACTTTTTTACTTGTTATATATATTTCTTATTATTTTTACATATTGCAGGGCATAAAATATTCTGCACAACCGAATTTAACACTTTTGTTTGTTATTTCTGAAAGCTGCATCTCATAGTCCCGGTATTCAGCTTTTAGACCCATCATATATAGCCTATTTACAAGTTTTTACCCTAAGATATTAAATAGTGGAAGACAATATCTTTTTTAAATTCAATATTTTATTTTATTATTAGTTTTATACAATGTGTTGAAAGCTTTAAAATGGTATTACTTTGGAACGGAAAGAGCGAATTAAAAAATTATTGTTGCTTAATTATAGAGAATTAATTTATCTTTCAAACTGCATTATTACTTTTTTTGACTTTCATAGAAATTTTAAAAGTTACAAAGCGTTATTTTCAAAATTTATGAAAAATTTACGAAAAAATCTAATGTAGGGTACCCAAATGAGCAAAAGAGTTGCCAAAACTTATAGTTTATGCACACAAAAATAAAGTTTGGACATTTTTCTTTAAAAATATTACCTCAGTAGTGAAGAAACTCGTGGCTATTAACGATTTTATAAAGAAAGTTAATAAAACGGTCGGCAAAGCCTATTTTCAGCAAAAAATCGATTTGCGCGACCTTATAACCTTTTCCGAAAAATCTGAAAAAAATCTCAGAAATACTTTACCCTATAAGCTTTCAAATTATGCTTGAGCCCGGACAACTTTTTTTTTTTGGGACACCCTAATGTACATATGTGTCCATATATGGTTCATATATGGTCAATGGTATATGGTATATCTTCATATATGTAGCCATATATTCTCGTATATGTTTCCATATACGAACATTTTTCACCGGGTTCATAAAATTTTTATTTTTCATCAAATTTTTCTTCCATTTTTACACCCTTTAACCACAGCATGGGGTATACTCACTTTGTCATTCCGTTTTGTATATTTATCGCGATGGGAAGGTGCTCTCAACGTGCCCCACTGAACCCATCAGTGGGGCACGTTGAAAAAAAACGCCCCTGACAATTTTTTTTTTACATTTTGGAGGGTATAAAATATTCGGCACAGCCGAATTTAACACTCCTACTTTTTTTTTTTCATTTTCATCCATTTTTTTCATAATTTTGTTTTTCGTGAAAAAAATTATTTTTTTTTACCAAAACTACTTTTTCACCAAGTCTAAACTTTTGTCATAAAATGTTCCAATTGTTTAACAAATATACAAAAAATAAGTGCGAGGGTTAAATTTTTCGGTTCCGAATCATTTATACTCTCCAAAATGTAAAAAAAAACTTTTTTGCACATATGTAATACACTCATTTACCAACTTTACAGCTCTTTTAGTTTTGCCTGGCGATCGACTGATATTTTAATTTGTTTTGCATGGAATGGCAAATGAATATATATATTTTTTTTTTTTTTTAAGTTCACCCAAATCCTCAGCAAAACATTGTCATGATTTAATGTTTTGGGCAAGAGTACAAAATTCGCACGCATTTTTTTTAGCTTTTGGCTCTTAAAACATTTTTCCATTAGAATCTTAATTTGAAAGGTTTCTTTTACATTTAGAATCTGAAGTTTAAAAGATTCAAATTCTGAGAGAAAAATTTTTAGACTCTAAAGCATTTTATGGCAAACAAATTTTCAGATTTGAAACATTTTCCTACAAAACAATTTTCAGATTTTGAAACGTTTTTAAATTTTTTTTTAAGAACTTTTTTTTTACACTGACATATTATTTGATACCAAATCCATAAATATGTGAAATCATTCCGGGGGCCTACGGGTCATGTTCACAATATACTTGCTGGGTAAATTTCAAAATAATAGTTCTTTAATTTTTTCTCACTATGCTGAAATAAATGGCAATATGAGTATTTTATATTTGTACACTAACAAGGGAAGTATCTTAACCCTTATGAACCGATTTGCTTAAAACTTAAAATATATAAAAGAGACGATTTTAAGGTTGGGGTGTCTCGGCTTTTCGGCCATATCAGTGTTTCAAAATTTCGTTGTACCCTTATGAAACAATGTGGACCTCCGGGAAAATTTCGATAACTCCCGAACTAACAGGAATATCATCTAGAGATAAAATACGTGTCGACTTAAATTTAATAGAGATTATTTCGTATTATATGGACATCGTAGGTCTATGTATTCATATAAATACCTCCCAAAATTTACACATTTTCATAAATAAAGTATTTAACGAAGCCAAACTTTTACAAGATTATGCCACCGTTGGATAGGCATTAAAAAATCCTTGCTTCTCATATGTAAACATCATAAAGTTTCTTAGAAAGAAATGGCTGAAAAATCCAAAAAACGATTTTTTCGCCATTTTTGACCCATGTTTTGAACCCCCAAATCCCCGATATAGCCGATAAGCTGAGCCACCCCAACCTTAGAATTGTCTCTTTTATCTATATTTTACGTTTCATGCAAATCGGTTCATAATGGTTGAGATACTTCCCTTGTAAGAGTATTTCCTAATTTTCCTAAAAGCTCTGATGTTTGAGAAATTGGAAATCACCGAAACCATTGTCAAATTTTAATTAATGTAAGAATATCCTAATAAAGAAAGTAGAGTTACCATTCCCTCAAGTTAACATTTCCTCAACAAAATAGATTTCTCTTCTGAAGGGGAACATAAAAATGGCCTCGAACTGGATTAAATCTTATTTTATTGCATAGTTCAAAGATCGTTTTTTAATTCAAGAAAGTAAAAATTTAAAGATATAAAAAAATACTTAAATCTTCTGAAAATCTTTAAAGGTGTTTCTTTTTGACAACTGATTATAACATTTGTAATTGTTTTATTTAAATTAATTTCAAAACTACATGTTTATTATACAATTTAATAAATATTTATAAAACCGAAACTCTAAATCGTATGCAACACCAATCCACTCCCCCTAAATTGACAACTAATCCAACTAAATACTAATGTTAATGTACATTATTGCAAAGCAATTATTTTATGGTAATAATAATTTAAAATAATATTAAATTCAAATTACCGCATTTACCACAAAACTATTGTTAAATGTTTTTCAACGAAAAAACAAAAAAAAAAAAAAGTTTTCCAATAATTGACTATGAAATTAAATGGAAACCAAAATATTAAACTCATATAATACACATACGAATATAACCTTAAAAAAGCTTAAATATTTTTAAAAGCATAAAACTTTTAAAACCATACATTAGTAATTGGCTATTGAAATGCTCTTTTTTGTTAATGTTTTTATTTGTATTTCATCGGATGTGGTTGGTTGGCTTAGTTGGTTGGCTGGGCTGGTCCCTTTGTGTGGAGCGGTTATTTTTTATGGTTTTTGTTCGTCTGACCAAGAAAACCATAAAACGAGGTCAATGTTATTACTATAGAATATTAAAAGTTTTTTTTTGTTTGTTCTTGTATTTTCACATTTCATTTCACACAAAAGTAGTTTGTTTGCCTTAAAGTTGCAAAAAAATTATAAGATATTTTATTTTATATGGAGGTTTTAAAAAAATTAAATTCAATACTGTTGGGACTATAAGTGAAATAATATTAAAAGTTAAGTAAACATTTAAGAAAATATAAACATATGTTTAGGTGGAAATTCAATTTGTTTGATTATTTCAATTACTTCATATTTGAGCTTTTCAGAAGCCAATGCACAGTGGTTTCCCCCATAGGCCAAAAATCAAAAAAATTTATGTTTTTTTCTAAGCTTTAATGCACTAAATTTATGGATAACACTCTTAATTCTATAAATCTGACAAATTTTCTTGTTTTTTACGAGATTTAATGTTTGTGTTCGTTTAAAGTGGGGGAATTTTTATACGGCATATATTGTGGTTGCATAGTCATAAAAAAATTCTTAAGTTTATCAAAAAAGTTATACGCGATATTGTGGCAGAAGTTTCCAAAAACACTACAAACATTAAATTTTAACCTATTTTCTACCAAATTTAATTATAAAAGCAGCACAAATATAAACCCATTAATAAATCCATAAGGAGTACTTTTTTGACCTTTTAAAAACACACTTTTTTTAAAAACTACTTTTTCACATAGACTTTTAGATATTTGGCCCTTATCTGCTTACAACTTTTTATACATCAAATTGATGATTTTTTACCCCTCTTAAAATTAAAAAATATTGTGGCCGCGGGTTTTTGCATATTTTCGCATATGGATGTGATTTACATAGTCATCCAACGAAAAATGGTGGAAAATTGCATTTTGATTGGTACTATTTCTCTTAAAGAATATGAGTAAAGTGCAATATTTTTTTTTAATTGACGTTATTTTAAACGTTATATTGCAATTTTATTTGACTTACAGTTCTGAATAAAGAGAAACACTTTTTTTACAAAAAAAATGTTTTAAACTTTATATATATTGCAATTTTGAGGTATTTGACTTAACTCTTTGACGACCATACATTTTCTGCCGAAGCGATTTTGAGTTTCTGTTAATGTTCGTGATCTGTGACATAATAACAGTTTAGGAACAAAAAAATGCCTGCGAATTTAGTACTCTGGCCCAAAACATTAAATCATGATAATGTTTTGCGGAAGATTTGGGTGTACTTGCCAAAGCAAAGATTTTTTTAGAAAAAATAATGTTATATTACTTTGCTATTCCATGCAAAACGAATTGAATTATCAAATTTGATGAAAAAAAATTTTGATGAAAAAAAATTTTGATGAAAAAAAATTTTAATGAAAAAAAATTTTGATGAAAAAAAAATTTGATGAAAAAAAATTTATGAAAAAAAAAAAAAAATGATTAAAAAAAAAAATTTATAAAAAAAATGATGATAAAAAATGTATGATGAAAAAAAAAAAAATTGATGAAAAAAAGAGTTTGGTGAACAAAAAAAATTTATGAAAAAAAAAATTGATAAAAAAAAATTGATGCAAAAGAAAAATTTGATAAAAAAAAAAAATTATAAAAAAAAAATATGATGAAAAAAAAGTTTGATGAAAAAAAAAATTATGAAAAAAAAATTTGATGAAAAAAAAAATTATGAAAAAAAATTTGATGAAAAAAAAAATTTTTTGTTGAAAAATAATAGTGTTACTTTTTATTCACCAGCTGGTGAAAAACGGGTTTATTCACCACGAGGTGAATTATTATCCAAGTTACAAATCCAAGTTATTAAAATTTTTGGTTTTAAAAAAATTAAAATAGTAATTCTTGTTTTCTTTTTCTTTAATTATTAGCTTATATAGTCAAACTGAGGTGGCGTCCTGCAACTTTTTTAAAATTAGACACCAGCCTAAAAACATTATCATGTTAAAAAATGGACTCCTAACCTCTCTCCTTCCCCCTTATTTTTCTTGGTGAACAAATTTGCCTTTTGACGATTCCGCAGTTCTGGCCAAAGTTATTTGCAACTGGCTGTGATAAATCTGAAACTCGATAATAGTTACTAGTGTCCGACCGAATACACCTTTTTTGGCCGAAGCCGAATATTCTGCCAAATTTTTACTATTCGGCCGAAAGCAAAACCGAAGCCGAATATTAAAAAAAATACTTTTGTAGAAAAAACAAGAAAAAAAGTAAAACCCGACTTGGCGGAATACACAAATGTATAAAAATTTTGTCTAGAATGATTTATTTTGAGCAAAAAACTGTTCTCAGACATTTTTGTAAAAAAAAAATTTTTTTGAGTGAAAATTTTTTCCTATCGGAAATTTTTTTTGAGTGTAAAATCTTGTTTTAGCTGCAAAAACCCTTTGTTAAATGTTTTTGTGCCTTACTAATGTGATTCAAAGTGTGTTTAGTATGTTTTTCAACTCGTGAGTACAAATTTAATACAATTGTTTGGTATTCGGCTATATTCGGCCAAATATAGCCGAATAGTGGCCAAACAGTGCTTTTTAGCTGACACCGAAGCAGAATATTCGGTCGGACACTAATAGTTACCCTACAAGATTTTGCTAAACAAGTAAAGATCCGTTTGTACATAAAATAGAGAAAACTATTTTACAAATTTTGAGGGCTTACAGTGAGTAAGTGGATCAAATTAGAGACTTACTGTAAACTAGCCTTTTGTTGCGGAAATCCTACTCTACAATTCAACCTTAAAAACATTTACCGTAACTTTTACTTGAACGAAAAAAATCTCCAAAAACGCTTTGGCAAGTGTACTTGCCTGTGGTAGTTAAAGGGTTAAGTGTAACTTACTCATTGTATTTGAAAAGGGTCAAACTTTAATTCTTATAATTAATTGTTTTTGCGATAGTGTTAGAAGTTTCGAAAATATCAATATGGAAATTAAAACAAAAAAATTTTCATCTTGAAATACTTTATTTCAAAAATTCTTAAAACAGATCTGTAAGCCAATTAACCCTTCAAAGATCAAATGGCTACTGTGGCTACAGTTTTTAATAATTTTTCCTAAAAATTTTCAAACTTTAAGTTCTTCGGGCATACTATGAGCTGACAAATTTTGAAGACCCTAGTTTATTTAGTTTTGGAGATATTGATTTTTGACCGCTTGTCCATATAACGGAAACCACTGTGCAATGTGGTCAAATCTTCTACAAAAAATTTTAATTGTTAAAGTCTTAAAGTTTTTCAAAATTATTTAAAAAAAATTGTATAATGACAAGAAAATATTGTTATTTTTATTTTTTCCTACCTCCTATTTTACGAGAACTCCTAGTGGCGGAGGCAAAGGCTAAAAGCAAGCTCATCCGTCAAAATTACTAAAAGCCATTTAAAAACCAATTTTTCTAATAATTTTTTTGTTATTATTGTCTCAATCTCAAAGCAAACCAAAATCAGATAAAAATATAAAATTAACTAAATAAATGATCACTGAAGAATTTTTCGCTGCTTTTCTAGTCAAAACTGACGTACCCAACAAAAATTTAAAATTAAATTTTTGTTTAATATTTGTCTTTTCATAAAGGTTTTTATTTGGTATTTTTTATAGTTATTTGTTCAACATTTTTAGTTTAAAAAAATATATTTCTCTAAATATTTTTTTCTTTTTTGTTTTTAATCGATGTCCACACATCCAGAATATGTGCCGGCTTGTAAACATTTGAAATATTTTCTGTTGTATGTACCATCAAAATTGTTTGGTAGCAGGAAATCAAATAGCAAAATTGTATTGAAAATTGAATGTCTGTATAAAAATTTCATTTTCCTAACTTGCTGCTTGTTTTCTTCGGTCATTTTTTAGATATTTTTTTTAGTTGTGTATTTTTAATTTTCCCGTTGGTATATACATAAAAATTTTACACTGATCGTCAGGGGTCTTTGGCCAATAATTTATAAATTTAAGAGTAAGCAGTTAGCGGGTTAAAAATCGATAATATTTTTGATAACTACTATATTTTGTAATTATAATTTTGTAATTTGCTTTGTATTTTGTCGTTTCATCATAGCGTATGAGTATTATTTATGCAAATATTTGTTACTCATCCGCTATATTGAACAAGAAACTACAAGAAAACTTATAAATAATTCGCGACCTTGGGACAACAAGGTTTTAACTGAAATTTTTTTTTCAAAAATGAGTTATATATCGCATCGCTTTAAAGTGACTACCCTCTTTCGATTGGCGCTCTCAGTTTTTGTCTATCTTTTACAGCTTCTGAGATATTCAATACAACAAGCTCCTATCTACGTGTTTTTGGTTTGAGATTCAGTTAACAAGGTTCTAACTGGCTGATAGGACCTTGTTTACCAATATAGCCTATATTATTTTACATATAGAACCATGTGGACACTTTAATTAGAAACAGAACCATGTTGCACAGATTAAAAATTGCATATTGCACAAATACACTTAACAAAAAAACTTGTTAAATGATAATAAAAGCTTGTAATTTTTTTTCTACCTCCTATTTTACGAGAATTCCTATTAAAAATTACTATAATTTTTTTTTGAAATTTTCAAGCTTTTTACCAATAAAATTGTAAATTTACAGCTTTTTTGACGCGATAAAACTTAAAAGGAATTCTTGTGACTTAACTAGATTTTTTGCTACATCCTATTTTACGAGAATTCCTTGTAAAAATTACGATATTTATGTTATTATTATAAAATTACTAGAATTCCTTGTGAACAATAATTTTTTCTTGTAAATTTAAATTTTTTTCGTAAATTTTGGCCGCGGATAACTAACGTTTTACCAATAAAAATGAAAATTTATAAAAAAAATGTAAATTTCGATCACACAAAACACAAATTAAAACAGGATTACGAGACTTTTTCTAGTAATTTAACATGTTTTTTTTTTTTAATCTTGAAAAGTTACCAATAAATTCTCGTAAAATGATTGTTTGCTACGAGTACCTCCTATTTTAAGAGAGTTTCGAGTAAAAATTTTATTGGTAATAAGCTTGTAAACTTACAAACAATTTGCAAGGTTTTCACCAATAAAATTGTAAATTTACAACTTTTTGACGCGATAAAAATTACAAGGACTTTTCGTAACTTAACTAACAAGGGAATTATCTGAACCCTTATGAACGGATTTGCATGAAACGTAAAATATATATAAAAAAGACAATTCTAAGGTTGGGATGTCTCGGCTTATCGGTCATATCGCGGATTAAGGGGTTTAAAACATGGGTCAAAAAATGGCGAAAAAATTGTTTATTGGATTTTTCAGCCATTTCTTTTTAAAAAACTATATGATGTTAACATATCGGAAGAAAGGTTTTTTATTGCCTATCCAATGGTGGCATAACATTGTAAAAGTTTGGCTTCGTTAAATATTTTTTTCATGAAAATGTGAAAATTTTGGGGTGTATTTATATGAAGACATAGTTCACGATGTCCAAATGAGTATGAAATAATCTTTATTAAATTTAAGTTGACACGTATTTTTGCTATAGAGGATATTCCTGATAGTTCGGGAGTTATCGAAATTTTCCCGGAGGTCCACATTGTTTCATAAGGGGACAACGAAATTTTGAAACACTGATATGGCCGAATAGCCGAGACACCCCAACCTTAAAATCGTCTCTTTTATATATATTTTAAGTTTCAGGCAAATCGGTTCACAAAGGTTGAGATACTTCCCTTGTAAGTTTTTTCTACCTCCTATTTTTTTTTTTTTACGTTGAACCAACACTCAGGGGATGCCCCTATTAATGCAGTGCATTGTGTTGATATCTGGAAAATAGGTTATGAGGAGGAGGAAAGAGGGAGTAGTGTTTGTGGATATTTGACTTAAATTTATCTACATTGAAAGAAACTGGGAAGACCTCTGCAGGAAGATTATTCCACATACGGCTAGTTCGACTGATGAACGAACCTTCTCTGTAATGCGCTGTGCGATCCACTGGACAATCGACAACAAACGGATGTTTCCAATAAAATTGGAAATTTACAACTTTTTTGATGCGATAATGCTTACAAGGAATTCTCATGCCTTAGCTAATTTTTTTTGTAAAATTACCTTGGAAATTTGTACATTTACGAAAAAAATTGTAAAATTACAAAGAAAAATTTAAATATCGAAAAAAAAAATTTTTGTTAAAAAACAAGGAAAACTGTAAAATATTTGTAAAATGGGATTACGGGCCTTTTTCTAGTAATTTGACAAGGTTTTTTTGTGTTAAGAACCAACTGTAAAGAGAAATATGTGTTTACAAGTCATATGAGCAAAGTATTGTCTTGAAACTTATTGAAAATAAAGAGTTTCCTCCCAGTTTCAACACACTCGAGAAGAAAAATAATGTAACTGGGGTAGCTAAAAGATGCGATTAGGAGTTAAAATCCGCAAAACAAATTCCTGAAGCAAGGTTTTTGAAGTAAAAACACATGAAATAAAAGCCTTTCGATAAAACTTCAGTTACTGCAACAGCAGCACTGGCGGAAGAAGTGTGAACGATATAGCATCAGCCTTCCAAAAAAACTGTCGAAAAAGTATTCGAAGACAAGAATATCACAAAACTGTTAACATGGAGCGATTCTGGTGGTACTAAAAAGCAAAAAGTCCATTATGGCCCTAGCAATGGAGTATTTTATTAAAACTCATGCCGATGATGAAAGCAGTACAATGAAATACTCATTACCAGGACTAAAAACTGACCGTTCTCTTCCCCTTATGTACCCCCCCCCCCCCCCTAATAACGTGTGACATTATTTTTCCTGCTCTACAATATAAAAAAAATATTATGAAGATCCCAGGTGACACTAAGGCTTACCTTGTAAGTCGGTTTATTTTTGATTAACAAATGTTGTATTATATTGAAATCCAAATAACACAAGGTTCTATCTGCAAAAAACTATTTCTTACAGAAACACAAGGTTCTATTTGGCAGTTAGAACCATGTTGTCCAAATTCATGTGCCTCATCGTTGAGCAACAGAGTTCTATCTGCTTTTTGAGACTCAAATTGTGCAAAAACTAATATAGTAGTGCGAATATTTTCAAATACATAATAAAATTTAAGGACTAATTTAAAATTATTCAAAAACCGTTTTTAAATTTAGTCAAAACTGACTTACAAGGGAAGTATCTCAACCCTTATGAACCGATTTGCATGAAACGTGAAATATATATAAAAGAGACAATTCTAAGGTTGGGGTGTCTCGGCTTATCGGCCATATCGTGGATTAAGGGGTTCAAAACATGGGTCAAAAAATGGCGAAAAAATCGTTTTTTGGATTTTTCAGCCATTTCTTTCTAAGAAACTATATGATGTTTACATATGAGAAGAAAGGTTTTTTTAATGCCTATCCAACGGTGGCATAACCTTGTAAAAGTTTGGCTTCGTTAAATACTTTTTTCATGAAAATGTGAAAATTTTGGGGGGTATTTATATGAAGACATAGAGCTACGATGTCCATATGAATACAAAATAATCTTTATTAATTTCAAGTCGACACGTATTTTTGCTCTAGAGGATATTCCTGTTAGTTCGTGAGTTATCGAAATTTTCCCGGAGGTCCATATGGTTTCATAAGGGGACAACGAAATTTTGAAACACTGATATGGCCAAAAAGCCGAGACACCCCAACCTTAAAATCGTCTCATTTATATATATTTTAAGTTTCAGGCAAATCGGTTCATAAGGGTTGAGATACTTCCCTTGTTAGTAAAGCGATTAACAATATTCAACCTTAGTTTTCTCAATAGTAGTGTTGGTGCAAATAGAACCTTGTTGTTCCAAGGTCGCGAATTATAAAATTTAACATTCAAATGAGATTTTCTCGGAAAAAAAACAAAAAACATGCGTCTGTTTTTTTATACCCTCCAACTACAGTATGGGGGTATACTCACTTTGTCATTCCGTGTGTAACGCATCGAAATATCGGTCTAGGACCCCATAAAGTATATATATTATTGATCAGTGATCGATTCTAAGACATTCTAGCGATGTCCGTCTGTCCGTCCGTCCGTCCGTCCGTCCGTCCGTCCGTCTGTGGAGGACACGATACAGTCCAAAATAAAAGTGATAGACTCCTGAAATTTGGCACATATATGTCTTATGTTCATAGGCTGGTTAAGTTCGGAGATGGGCAAAATCGGACCAGGGGGGAAAAAGTTCCCCCTTGAAGAACTAAACCAACCTCTGAAAAATATCATATTTTTACATGATTTTTTGTGTTTTTGTTCAACAAATCCAACATTTTTATGCTACAAGAAGTTCAAGGTCCTGCATTTGGACCCACAGAATTAGAAAATATCGTTTTACGGTCCGCCCCCTTTTTTGGGCGTGGAATATTTTTTTTTTTTTTTATATAATGATAAATTTGTATTTCTTTAGTGCAAAAAGCATAAGAATTATTTTTTTCTAACACTTATTCGAGAGGAATTGTGCCCCCCAATTACCACTACCGACCCCCCCCCCCAAAAAAAAAAAGAAGACGCCCCTGCAATTTTTTTTTTTTTTATTTATTTGCATGTTGGAGGGTATAAAAGATTCGGCACAGCCGAATTTAACACTCTTACTTGTTTTTTTTTGGATAGACAAACATCTTAACTTAAAAAATAATAAAAGTGGACGAATTTTGGATAAATTGACTTTTTAAAATATGAGAAATTTCAGAACGGGTTCTGAAAACTTTTCAAAATAAATATTTAACATTTAATCGATAGCCCATAAAAAAAGTATACAAAATTGGAAATCTTTGAGATTATGGTATATTTCGTTTTAATTTGATAAATATTTAACAAAGGCAACCCGACACAAATTTGACAAATTTTTCAATATTTGGCCACGCCTCCTAAGCCCAGGTTTTGAAAAATTGAAAAACAAAAAACGCAATTTTCTTAGCTCTACATAAGGCTACCAACACTACCGATTCAGAAATTCATGGTACACATGTTGTTTTTCGCTGGAAATTTGGTGTGGAATGCCTCATATATTGACAACTTCTGAAATTTTTCTATAAAATGTTTTGTGTTATCGATACATAGATAACTTTTAAATTTCTTTATGGAAAATTTTTCTAAAGAAATTTTTTTGTTATCGATAACTGCTAAAATTTTTATAAAGGAAAGTTTGTGTTATCGATACATCGATAATAACTGCTAAAATTGTTCTATAGAATGTTTTGTGTTATCAATACATCACTAACTGCTATTTAAAAAAAAAATTGTGTTATCGATAACTACTAAAAGTTTACATCTATAAAAAATTTTAGATAATTGATACATCGATAACTTTATAGGTCAATTTGTGTTATCAATATATCGATAATTACTAAAATTTTTCTAAAGATTGTTTTATGGTATCAATACGTAAATAACTTCTAAATTTTTCTATGGAAAATTTTTAAATAGAAAATATTTTTTATCGATAACTGATACCATTTTTCTATAGGAATTTTTTTGTTATTGATATATTAATAACCGCTTTAATTTTTCTATAGAATGTTTTGTGTTATCAATGCTGCTAAAATTATTTTATAAAAAATTTTGTGTTATCGATACTAAAATTTTTCTTTAACCAATTTTATGTTATCGATAACTGCTAAAATTTTTTCTTTGGAAAATGGGTTTTTATCGATACATCGACGACAAAAAAAAATCTATAGAACATTTGTTGTTAGCAATAAAAAAATCTATGGAAAGTTTCCTTTTATCAATAAATCAATAACTTCTAAAAAAAATTTTTTAATTTTTTTTTGCCTCATATATCGATAACTAGTAAAATTTTTCTATAAAATGTTTTGTGTTTTTGATATATACATAACTTTTAAATTTTTCTATGGAAATTTTTTAATAGACTATTTTTTGTTATCGATGTATCGTTAACTGCCAATATTCTTCTAAAGAAAACTTTTTGTAATCAATAACTGATACAATTTTTTTACAATAACTTTTGTGTTATCGATACATCAATAACTGCTAACATTTTTTTATAGAATATTTTATCGATACATCAATATCTGCTAAAATTATTTTATAAAAAATTGTATGTTATCGATAACTACTAAAATTTTATATCGATAACTTTCTATAAAAAATTTAAGATAGAATTGATACATCGATAACTGCTAAATTTTTTTGTTTATTATTATATCGATAACTATTAAAATTTTACTACAAAATGTTTTGTGTTATCGATACATATATAACTTATAAATTTTCCTATGAAAAATTTTTCAATAGAAAATTTTTTATTATCGATGCATCGATAACTGCTAAAATTTTTTTAAAGAAAATTGTTTGTTACCGATATAACGACTGATGCAATTTTTCTATAGGAAATTTTGTATTATTGATACATCAATAACTGCTAAAATTTTTCTATAGAATGTTTTGTGTTATCAATGCTGCTAAAATTATTTTATTAAAAATTTTGTGTTATCGATAGCTACTAAAATTTTTCTTTGACAAATTTTGTGTCAATGATAACTGCTAAAATTTTTCTATGGAAAATGGGTTGTTATCGATACATAAACGACATAAAAAAAAATCTATAGAACATTTGTTGTTATCAATAAAATAAGTCTATAGAAAGTTTCCTTTTATCAATAATTGAATAACTTCCAAATTTTTTTTTAGATTTTTTTTTTTTCTTATTGATACATCGATTTTGTGTTATCGATACATCGATAATTCATAAAATTTTATATAGAATATTTTGTGTGATCGATGCATGCAAAAAATTTTTAATAGAATTTTTTTGTAAAATCGATACATCGATAACTAATAAAATTTTTCTTTTGAAAATTTTTATCGATAACTGCTAAAATTTTTCTGTGGGGTGTTTTGTGTTATCTATACATCGACTTTGTGTTATCGATAAATCGACCTGTTCTTATCGATAACTGATAAATTTGTTCTTTATAATATTTTTTGTTATCGAATATATGCAAAAATTTTTTTAAAGGATATTCTTTTTTATGTCGATACATCGATAACTGACAAAATTTTTCTATGCAAATTTTTTTGTTATCGGTAACTGCTTAAATGCTTATAAAAGAAAAATTTCTATTACCGATATATCGATAACTGCTAAAATGTTCTACAGAATATTTTGTTTTTATATCGATAAGTGATAAAATTGTTCTATGCAAAATTGTTTGTTATCGATAACTGCTAAAATGCTTAGAAAAGAAAATTTTCTATTATCGATATATCGATAACTGCTTACATTTTATTTTGTTATCGCCCCGAGTAAAAATAAACATATATAACAATATATAACTTGATAAAAACATAATTAATCATATATGATTATACATCGCGTGAGATATTTTCTAAATTTTTTAAATGCAGTCATATGTAGTTATATATAATTTAATCATGATTCGGATTAAAAGGTGTACGGTTGATATAATTTTATAAAATTATATGAGGGTCAATACAAAATTTGTTTTTCTGTATAATTGACCATAAAATTATATATAGCTTATGCTGTTCCATATAAAACTATATATGTTTCCAATTAACCAAAAATTTTCTAAGTTTTTAGGCGAAGTATAAAAAACTTTTCAAAATGTTACTAAACATTTCTTGTTAAGGTTATGTATATCACCTATCTGGTTCGAAGCGTACCCAAACATTTTTTTGTTTTAGAAAATTAAATGTTTGGTGAATGTATCGTTGACCTGTGGTGTATCTCAACCCAAACGCAAAAACACCAGGATTTTGTACGTTTTTATGCAATTAGATCTAATTAGATCCACCAATATATGACAATGTCTGGTCAAAACTCGGATGAAATCAAATCATATTTTATACAAGTTGATCTTTTTTAATGCAAAAACATCCACCATTATTCGGAACAAATTTCGTATAAATATATATTGTGTTACATATCATTATATATTGCATCATATCAAAATTTTTACTCGGGGCTACATCGATAATTGCTTAAATTATATAAAACAAATTTTCTGTTATCGACACATCGATACATTTTCTATATCTGCTAACATTTTCTATAGAAAATTTTCAGTTATCGATACATCGATAACAGCTTTATTTTTATAGAATATTTGGTGTTATCGATAAATCGATAACTGCAAATCTTTTCGATAGAAAACTTTATGTTATCGATGCATCGAAAACTACTAAAATGTTTAAAAAACAAATTCTGTTATCGGCACATCTATAACTGCAAAATGTTTTCTGTAGATAATTTTATGTCGATACATCGATAACTTCTAACAACTTCTATAGGAAATTCTATGTTGTCGATATATCGGTAACTCCTAATATGCTAACATTTTCTATAGAAAATTTTTACATTTTCCATAGAAAATCTTATGTTATCGTAAGATCTATAATTGCTTACATTTTCTACAAAAATTTTTTGTCATTATACTTTAATAAATGCTTAAATTTTCTATAAAATTTTTTTTTTTTGTCGATATATCAATAACTGCTGTATACAGATTTTTATCAGTTATTTTATATAGAAAAATTTTCGCAGTTATCGATGTTATCGATAACCACAAATTTCCTACCAAAAAATTAAAGCAGTTATCGATGTTTCGATAGAATTTTTTTTATCAGTCATCGATAACACAAAATTTTTCATAGTAAATTTTAGCACTTATCGATAACACAAAATTTTATAAAGAAAAATTTTAGCAGTTATCGATGTACCGATAAACCAAAATATGTGTTTATAGAAGTTTTGTGTTATTGAAGCATATCGATGCTAAAAGTTTTCTATAAAAAAATTTGTGCTATCGATACATGCCAACACTTCCTTTAGAAAATTGTATGTTATCGATATAACGGCAACAGATAACATTTTCTATAGAAATTTTTCTGTTTTCGATACATCGATAAATGCAAAAATAGTCTATAGAACATTTTCTATTATAGATACATCGATAACTGCTGAATTTTTTATAAAAAAGTTATCGATAACTGCTTAACTTTTCTATAGACATTTTCTGTTGAGGATATCATAATTTTTTATAAAAGAGTTATCGATAACTGCCTAACTTTTCTATAGACATTTTCTGTTGAGGATAACTGCTAAAACTTTCTACAGAAAATGTTGTGTTATCGATACATCAGTAACTTTAAAAATGTCTCTATAGAAAATTTTGTGTGATCGACACATCGATAACAACTTAAGTTTTTCTATAGAAAATTTTGTGTTATTAATACATCGATAACTGCTTGAATTTTCTATAAAAAGTTTAATGATATCGATATATCGATAACTGCTAAAATTTTCCATAAAACATTTTTGGTATTCGATAAATCTTGAACTGCTAACTTTTTCTATAGAAATTTTTCCGTTATAGATGCATCGAAAAATTATAAAATTTTCTATTAGACATTATTTATGTTGTCGATACATTAAGAATTGTTGAATTTTTTTACAAAAAATTTTTTGAAATTGATATATCGATAAATGATAAATTTTTGTAAAGAAATTTTTCCGTTATGTGTCACTGGTAAAAATTTCTATACAATATTTTGTGTTTCTGATTCATCGATAACTGCTAACATTTTTTATAGAAAATTTTTGTTATCGGTACATCAATGGATAAGTGCTAAAGTTTTCTGTAGAGTATTTTCTGTTATCGATAACTACTAAAATTTTATGATATCGATTCATTGATAACAGATATTTTTTTGCTATCGATACATTGATGGATAAGTGCTAAAATTTTCTATAGAAAATTTTCTGTTATCGATTAATCGAAAAATGCTTACATATTCCTTTAAAAAGTTTCTGTTATCAATACTTACCTTTAAAATTTTCTGTAGAAAATTTTCTGTTATCGATAAATCGATAACTGCTAAAAAATTTTTTAAAGAATTTTTTTTATTATCGATACAGTGATAACTGCTAAAATTTTTTTTAGAAAATTTTCTTTTGTCGATACATCGATAACTGCTTAAATTTTCTATAGAAAATTTTCTGTTGTCGATACATCCATAACTGCCAAAACCTTTTAAGAAAACATCGACAACTGATAAAATTTGCTATAAATACATTTCTGTTATCGATACATTGGTAATTGCTGAAATTAAATAAAGTTTAATAAAGTTTTTGTTATCGAAATTTTTAAACACGTCGATTAGTGCTATGATTTCAATGGGTGTTGGCTACCATATACCATGCAATACCAAATATGAAAGTATGTCTTACGTGCAACTTGTGGCAAAACAATAAAATTTTATTGTCCTCTTTTTTGTTGAATTTTCTATTAGAAAAAAAAAAAATACCGGATATTTTTCCTCAATTTTTCTCACTGGAATTTCAAATATAGAATATTGACGTTTGTATGTGTTTGAGTGTAAAAATATCTAAAAGCTTTATATTTCGTTACATTCACTGACTTTTTTTTTTTTTTATTTGCTAGAAAATACCGCTTTGGGATACAAAAAACTAAATTGTGCGAACATATTAAACTTTGTGTGGATGTATGTATAGGACAGGGTTAGTAAAACTGCAGCACGTATGGTAGAAGTGAAGAATATGATAAGTTTTTTTGAACGAGATGTTAAGCTGAAAGTTTTGTAACAAAATCTATTCATATTTTGATCTCTATTACTCAGATGTGTGGGGGTACTTGGAGGTTAGTTGATAGCGTGCTAGCCTATAAAACAGGGGGTCATGGGTTCGATTCCCACCAAAACCCTTGGTCAATTTTGCTATAACGAGACGACGGTCATTGTTGTTAGTTCTCGTTTAGGTTGAAAAACTCATTTTTACTTGAAATATTTTTAATTATATAACAAAAACAAAAATTAAATTTAGAATCCTTTTATGCCTAAGTGGGTGTTTTAATACCCATGCCATGAAATTGAACCTGTGGCCCGGAGAAGTGGTCCTATCCGGGTGGTTTTTGTTTTTGACATATTATGCTAAAATGCACCAAATGAGTTTTTATGACGTCTATTTCGTAAAATATCCGGCTGTAGGCAAAATCGCCCAAAGAAAAATGGCCCAGAAAAGAAAACGAAAATTTGCCCAAACATTTTTCATACAAATTTGGGTCATATTTCATATGAAAAGTTACCCAAGATTTTTCGGCAAATTTTCATAGTTTTTGGGCAAAATTTCGAAATTAACAATTGGGTGATTTTTCATTACGAAAAATACCTAAAAATGTTATATGAAAAATTGCCCAATTTTATTTTAGTTTTATTTTTTGTCAAAATCTTAAAATGTCAAAACTGAAATATGTTTGTCACAATAAATTAATATATTATTATTTTTAGAAACAGTAAGCCCATATCCGTTAAGCTGAAGCAAAACCGTTCCGTTGTTGCTAACATACAAAGGCTCTGGTGGGAATCGAACCCAAAACCACTGCTCTTACATGCAGATTACCACGCTATATATTAGTACTAGCTTACCATCCCGGTACTTCGTTACCGTTTGTGTTGAATACTGGATAATAGAAGGATCAGGATTACCCTATCGATTTCCAAAAAATTCCCCTACGTAGTCTTTGTTTTATTTACTTGTGGACGTTTAAGTCTTCCATAAAAAAACATTTCAATGAATAATTTAAACAATAAAATTTGAATAACTTCGCTGGTATGTTATCGTGTTTGTTCCGGGCGAAAAATATATTGAAAATTTTCGAGCCCTTATGTCGGGTTTTGGATTTTGAGTGAATAAATATTTCATTGAAAAAAGAAATTGGAATAAAAAAAAATAAGATTGAGTGAAAAAATATATAGAGGGGAAATATATGGAGAAAAAAGCTAAACACGAAAAATTAAGTAAAAAATATCATTCCATATTGTTCCCGGCTCTATTCCATTTTGTCTTCTAAGGTCATTATTATAGGAACAAAAAAAGTACCAAAAGTACAAAAGTACCCATTTGAAACGGAATTTCCAAAAAGTACCTCTTCCAGAATGTTTTTTCTTCACCGAAGTATCCTATACTCAACATTTCAATTATATAGGATCATATTTTCAGCAAATATTAAAAGTACTTTTTATCCCCGTTAAGAAACGGAATTTCCAGAAAGTACTTTTCCACATCTTTTTTTTCACCGAAGGATTTTACATTCCAAATTTTAAGTTTCTGTGACCATTATATTTTTTGGAACCTTTTCCAATTTCAAGTTTCTATGATTATTATTTCAGGAAATAAAAAAGTACCAAAAAGTGTACTTTCCGTACTTTTAACAAAACGTACTTTTTATAGAAGGTACTTTTTACAAAAGGTACTTTTTATAAAAGATACTATATATAAAAGGTACTTTTTATAAAAGGTATTTTCTATAAAGGGTACTTTTTATAAAAGGTACCTTTTATAAATACTACTTTTTATAAAAGGTACTTTTTGTAAAAGGTACTTTTTTAAAGGCACTTTTTATAAAAGGTACTTTTTATAAATGGCACTTTTTTTTATAAAAGGTACTTTTTATAAAAGGTACTTTTTATAAAAGGTACTTTTTATAAAAGGTACTTTTCATAAAAGGTACTTTTAATAAAAGGTACTTTTTATAAAAGGTACTTTTTATAAAAGGTACTTTTTATAAAAGGTACTTTTTATAAAAGGTACTTTTTATAAAAGGTACTTTTTATAAAAGGTACTTTTTATAAAAGGTACTTTTTATAAAAGGTACTTTTTATAAAAGGTACTTTTTATAAAAGGTACTTTTTATAAATGGTACTTTTTATAAAAGGTACTTTTTATAAAAGGTACTTTTTATAAAAAGTAATTTTTATAAAAGGTACTTTTTATAAGAGGTACTTTTTATAAAAGGTACTTTTTATAAAAGGTACTTTTTATAAAAGGTACTTTTTATAAAAGGTACTTTTTATAAAAGGTACTTTTTATAAAAGGCACTTTTTATAAAAGGTACTTTTTATAAAATGTACTTTTTATAAAAGATAAAAGGTACTTTTTATAAAAGGCACTTTTCATAAAAGTTATTTTTTATAAGAGGTACTTTTTATAAAATGTACTTTTTATAAAGGATACTTTTTATAAAAGGTACCATTATTTCAGTAAATTATAAAACGTACCAAAAGTACACTTTTTTCCATTTTACCCCCGTAGAGTCAACATTGGCAAAAACCCAGCCTTGGTGAATATTTTTTCCGGGAGGTGAACCTACATTGCAAATTTTAAGTTTCTAGGACCATTATTTAAGAAAATATAAAAGGTACCAAAAGTACAGTTTTTTACCCTTTTTACCCCTTAGAATCAACATTGGCAAAATCCAGCCTTAGTACATTTATATTCCGGGAGCTGAACCTACATTCAAAATTTCAAGTGTCTAGGACCATTATTTAAGGAAATATAAAAGGTACCAAAGGTACATTTTTTTACCCTTTTTACCCCCTTAGAATCAACATTGGCAAAAATCCAGCCTTACTGGGTCTATATTCCGGGAGGTGAACATACAGTCCAAATTTCAAGTTTCTTTGACCATTATTTCAGGAGATATAAAAAGTACCAAAAGTACAGTTTTTTACCCTTTTTACCCCCTTAGAATCAACATTGGCAAAAATCCGGCCTTACTGGATCTATATTCCAGTAGTTGAACATACAGTAAAAATTTCAAGTCTCTGTGACCATTATTTCAGGAGATATAAAAAGTACCAAAAGTACAGTTTTTTACCCTTTTTGTCCCCATAGAATCAACATTGACAAAAATCCGGCCTTACTGGATCTATATTCGGGGATGTGAACATACAGTCCAAATTTCAAGTCTCTATGACCATTATTTCGGCAGATATAAAAAGTACCAAAAGTACAGTTTTTTACCCTTTTTACCCCCTTAGAATCAACTTTGGCAAAAATCCAGCCTTAGTGGATCTATATTCCGTGAGGTAGACCTACAGTCCAAATTTCAAGTCTCTAGCTTCAGCGGTTTGAGCTGGGCGATGATGAATGAGTATGTCAGTCAGTCAGTCAGTCAGTCAGTCACATTACTCTTTTATATATATATATATTAGAGTGTCCCTTATTTTGGAAATGTTGGAAATCTTGAGACGGTACCCGCTCATTTTTTTCCTTTTGACTTAAAAATAACTCAGGAAAAATTTTACGCCCCTAGGACCACGCCTTCCCTACGCGACGGGCCCTTAAAGAGCGGGGCCTAAAAAATCATTTTTCCATACAAACCAAAAAATTTTTTTTTTGATTTTTAATTTTTTTGTTATTATTTATTATATTACTTGGTTTGCTTATTCACAACAAAAAATTTGATTTTGGTGGGATAAGTCTCTCAGCGCTAAAAAATTTTTCGCAAAAAAAAATTTTGAGCCGCCGGGGTCCTACAGTAAAAAATTTTTAAAAAATATTTTTTTTTAGTTTTGACCAGCAACGGTTTTAGCTGCTATGTTGCTTTAAATGATATATATTCATAAAAAAATATTTTTTGTATCTGTGACATCTAAATCGTGTTCTAAAAAAGGGTAAAAAATGCATTGATGATTTTTTTCGATACACGATAAAAATGTCACAAATATGAATAATATTTTTTTTGGAATATATATCATTAAAAACAACATAAAAACTAAAACCATTGCTTTTCAAAACTAAAAAAAAATATTTTTTAAAAATTTTTTACCGTAGGATTCCTACGGCTCAAATTTTTTTTTTTCGAAAAAGATAAAGATGTCACAGATATGAATAATTTTTTTTTTGGAATATATATCATTTAAAGCAACATAGCAGCTAAAACCGTTGCTGGTCAAAACTAAAAAAAAATATTTTTTAAAAATTTTTTACTGTAGGACCCCGGCCGCCCAATTTTTTTTTTTGCGAAAAATTTTTTAGCGCTGAAAGACTTATCCCTCCAAAATCAAATTTTTTGTCGTGAATAAGCAAACCAAGTAATATAATAATTAATAACAAAAAAATTAAAAATCAAAAAAAAATTTTTTTGGTTTGTATGGAAAAATGATTTTTTAGGCCCCGCTCTTTAAGGCCCCGTCGCGTAGGGAAGGCGTGGTCCTAGGGGCGTAAAATTTTTCCTGAGTTATTTTTAAGTCAAAAGGAAAAAAATGAGCGGGTACCGTCTCAAGATTTCCAACATTTCCAAAATAAGGGACACTCTAATATATATATATATATATATAGATATCGCAGCGCGGTAGCAAATCAAAAGTAATGAATTTAAAAACAGCATGCAACTCCTTTGAAAGCTCCGCAGGAGAAAAATTTAACCAAAAAATTTTAACAAAAAATCGCGCGATTTTTTGTTAAAATGTAATGTATTTATTACACATCTCTAATCATTTATTATCATTTATTACACATCTCTAATCAGCTGTATAATTTATATTTTGAATCAGCTGTCTTTAGAATCAGCTGTGTTATTTATATTTTTTATTAGTAAATAAACAATATTTTATGTATGTATGTGTAAGCATGTAAATAGATAGAATAAGGATTAGATTTAAGTACCGTTATTTTAGTTTATAAAGGGACAAATTTTGTAATAAAGGATCATTCTAAAATACGAAACTTAGCCGAGCAATTGGCTCTTTGTTTTCCTTTTTAATTTAAACCACCAGCACTCCAAGTAGTGCTTTGCCTTGGCGCTTGTTAGTGCCGGCATCAACATTAGTGCCAGTGGCGTTTGAAACGCCGGCCAAATTAAAACCTTAATAAAAATAGGGACTACTTTTTTTTATAAATGACCACCAGTCATTACATGGCGATCCTGCCTAATTTGGAAAAAACTTCTGTGCCGGTCACTGGTAATAATTACACGACAGCACCTACCAATACAGGAAAGACTCCAGCTAAACAACAACCACAACCAATAACCATCGAAGAATATTTACAGCGGCAGCAGCGCAGAAAAGAAGAAGAGTTGACTGCAATCCCGCCAACACAAAAACCAAAAAGAAGGAGAGCAGGCAGAATAGTGAAGCTGCGAAGGAAATTGGCATCACTAAAAAATATAGTGTCCTCTGAAACTCCACCGTCTTGGGAGCGGGCATCTGAGATTTGGGAGCAGATCGATGCTATAACGCGTGAATTAAAAGCCAATAAAAACAAGTAATTTTTTTTTAAAAAAAAAAAACATGTAAAAAAAAAAATTATAAAACACCAAAAACACGCCATATGAGGCATTAAAAATATTTTTATTTTATTTTGCTAAAGAAAAATACAAATTGTATAATATTATTTTATTTGAAAAAAAAACACAACACTTGATTTTAAAGTTTGAGGAAAAATTTAATTGAATTTAAAAACTTTAAATTAGAAACTTTAAAAATTTATTAAATTAACACTTGTTAAAAAGAAAAAGAAAAAGCACATTAAAAGGAATACGAAAAAGTCATCTACCGATCAGCTGACGATTAAACGTCAATCATCGTAGAGTTGTATTTTATAGATCAGCTTATCACTGAACATCAACCATTACAGGGTTGTATTTACCCATGCACTTAAGAGTTGTATTTTGTATTTGAGTAATCGGTACCCATACACTTAGAAAAATTATTGAAGTAGAAAAATAAAAATTTCTTTTAACTAATTTTGTTTTATTTAAAACTAATATTTAAATGAAGTATTCAATTTTTGTTTGTATATTAATACACTTGGAGAAATTATAGTATTAAATTTACAAAAATTTTATATTAAATATATTTTTTTTTATTATTATCATTTTATAAATGAGTTTTATAAATGAATGTATTGAAGAATTAGAAAAGCTCAAATTGAATATAAAGAAGAGCAAGAACAGAATTTATGAAGAAAAATATAAAGAAAATAAATTAGAAAGATTAGCGTTTTTAAAAATATAGCGTTGAAGAGTTTACTATAGATAGTGAAGATAAAAATAGTGAAACACTTAAAATAAAATTTGAAAGTTTGCACAAGGAATTAATTGAGATAATTGAAAACATAAATATAAAGAAGAGAGATACTGAACAGGATAGGCAAGAAGGTAATTTACCAAAAATGGCTAATTTTGATATTGGTATGGTTAGTAAAAACCTACAAGTTTTTAAAGGTTCTTACGAATACTTAGAGGATTTTATAACTCAATCGGAATTGTTACATGATTTGATAAAGCAAGAAGATAGAGAAATATTCGTTAAGTACATCTACAATTTTAAATTATCGGTAAATGTGCGAAGTATTTTAGGTCGTTCAAACCGACCAGTAACTTTTGATGATTTGAAAAAAGCATTGGAAAGCGCTTTTCCTAATCCGAAAACGCTTCAACAAGTTCTGACAGAGTTAGGTACTACAAAGCAAGATAAGAGTAACATATCTGATTTTAGGAAGAAAATTGCCGAACTTTCAGACCATATGAGTAATTTTGAAATTAAAAATTTACCAAACCCTACACAAGAAGCTAAAGATGCTATCTACAAAGTGACTGATAGTGTTGCGCTCAATGTATTTATGAAAGGAGTGAATGTTGAATATCAACCACTTTTATTGGCAAATATGCCAAAATCATTAAATGAGGCAGTTGAAAGATGCATGACGGCAGAAAGAAATTTAGGAGTAGATAATATGAACCTGTTTCGCATAGATAGCCGTTCAAGTAACAATTTTAGAAAAAACAATGGTTTTAACAACAATTATAGAAACAATAATGGTTTTCACAACAATTATAGAAACAACAATAGCTCAAACAACAATTTTAGAAAAAACAATAATTATAACAACAATTACAGGAACAGCAATGGTTCAAACAACAGTTACAGAAACACCAATGGTGCGAACTACAGTTTTAGAAAAAATAATGGCGATTTTGGAAACAACAATTATAACAATAAAAATAATGGCAACAACAACTTCAAAAATAGTAATTATAATCAAAATAAAAACCCCACTAGAAGCAACGGTTTCAATGAAAATAGTGATAACAGCAAGAAAGCACAAAGTAGTAAAAATAACGCATACAAGTCTTTACACTATAATGCTGATGAGGGAAACTAAGGGGGCCGGGTAACAGAAAAAGTTGCCCAATGAGGCCAAAGTTAACAATATATAGAATATCGAGCAACATAAATGTATACATAACTTTAGAATGTTGTAATATTAATAGGAGTCTAAAATTTTTAGTTGATACGGGGGCGGATATTTCAATATGTAAAAATAAAAATTTCTGTAATATAAATACAACAGAAATTGTCAGATTAACCGGTATAACAAAAGAAGCCGTAGATTGTATAGGCACAAAGAATTTAAATCTAAAAATTGGAGAAGAAACTTTTCAACACAGTTTTCACATTGTGGAAAATGATTTTCCAATCCAAACCGATGGAATAGTCGGACGGGACATTTTGGAAAAACACTTATGTAAGATAGATTTTGAAACATACACAATCACTTTTAATATAAATGAGAAGGAGGTTGTCATACCAATGAATTCAAAAACAATTCAACCGATAAACATGGTTGTACCAGCAAGAACAGAGGCAATCATTCCTTTTGATGTAGAAGTAAATGAAGACAGCATTGTGCTGAGTGAGGAGTTAGCCGAAGGGGTATTTTTAGGAAATACTTTAATACCCGCGAAAGGTATAGCACATGTTAAGGTACTAAATACTGCTGATAACAGTGTAATTTTTAAGAGTGAAAGTTGCAATATAAAACCACTTAAAAACTACAATGTATATTCGACGAGAAAATCGAGTCAGCATGACAGTGACAGATTAAGTACACTTTTGAATATTTTAGATATTGGGGGAAGTGACCCACATGCAGAAAAATCTCTAAGAGATATTTTTAAAGAATTTCAAGATGTTTTCCATCTTCCAGGGGAAGAACTAAGTGTTAATAATTTTTATACACAACAAATACAAACAACAGATTCAACACCGGTATATATTAAAAACTACAGACTTCCACAGACACAGGTAGAGGAAATAAATAATCAGGTTGACCAATTATTAGGCGACAACATCATTGAGAATTCGGTTAGCCCATACAATTCACCACTACTTGTGGTACCAAAAAAGTCAACAGATGATACAAAAAAATGGCGTCTATTAGTAGATTTCCGTAAACTAAACGAGAAGATAGTCAACGACAAATTTCCGCTGACAAGAATAGAAGATGTGCTCGACAAACTTGGTAGAGCCAAATATTTTTCAACGTTGGACATGACAAGTTCATTCCATCAAATAAAGTTACATAAAAATTCACGCCCTTTGACAGCATTTTCCACAGGAAATGGTCATTACCAATTTAAGCGATTACCTTACGGTTTGAAAATATCTTCAAACAGTTTTCAGAGAATGTTAACAATTGCGCTTAGTGGCTTAGATGCTGAAGCTTTTTTATATGTGGATGACATTATTGTATTTGGATGCAGTTTAAAGCACCACAACGACAATTTAAAAAAGGTTTTTCAAAGATTAATGAAATACAACCTCAAATTAAATGCAAGCAAGTGCAATTTTTTGAAACCAGAGGTAGTGTATCTTGGGCACCTCATAACAAATAAAGGAATTACAACAGATCCAGCTAAGGATGACGTGATAAAAAACTATCCAGTTCCAACAAGTGCAGATGAAGTAAGAAGATTTGTGGCTTTTTGCAATTACTATCGCCGATTTATACCAAAATTTGCAGACATAGCTAAAAATTTAAATGCACTATTAAAGAAAAACAAACCTTTTCTATGGAACAAGGAATGTCAAGACTCGTTCGAAACACTAAAAGAAAAGCTTATGAAACCACCAATACTTCGATACCCAGATTTTACCAAACCATTCATTTTAACCACAGATGCGTCAAATTATGCTCTTGGTGCAGTTTTATCGCAAGGTGAAGTTGGAACAGATTTACCAATTTCATACGCGAGCAAATCATTATCAAAACATGACCTAAACAAACCTACAATAGAAAAGGAGTTGTTAGCTATTCATTGGGGAATAAATTTTTTTAGACCTTACCTATATGGTAGAGATTTTATCGTAGTCACTGACCACAGACCGTTAATTTCTCTATTTTCACACAAAAAACCCGTCGTCAAAAATGACACGAATTAGAATGGATTTATCTGATTACAATTTCGAAATACAATACAAGAAAGGAAAAATGAATACGAATGCGGATGCATTATCAAGAATAGTTTTGAATAGCGACACATTGAGAGCAATGATCCCAGAAGCGGATGAATCAGCTAAGAAGGTGTTAGCAATAACCAGAAACAAGAAAAAACAATTGGAAAATGAAAATAACCCTGACATTACAAACAATGCAAAATGTACGTCCGAGCAAAAGCCTGATCAACTTTTTGTCTGGGACTGCACATCGATATCAGATTTACGTAAAACAAGAAAACTTAAGTTTCAAATACATAAAGATTTTAAAAATAATTTAATAGAAGTATCGGAAAATGAAATCATAGCAAGATGCAGCGATAATTCATCGAGCACAACGTTGACGTTGAAGAAACTGTTATCAAAAATGCGTGATTTAAGAATAACCGAGCTAGCGTTGAGTAAAAACGATGAAATATTTAAAACCATGGCCATGGACAAATTTAAAAATTTATACAACAAATTACAATTGAAAACAAAAACAAATTTAAAAATATTAATATATGAAGAACCAAAACGAATACTTTGTAAAGAAACACAGATGAAACTTATAAATGAATACCACAATTCAACTCATGGAGGACATTTAGGCATCAGAAAGACGGTTTTAAAGCTGAAGCAGCGCTACATATGGAAGAATATGAGCAAAATGGTGAAACAACATATTTTGAATTGCAAACAATGCAAAATAAATAAACAAACTAAACATACAAAAGAAAAAATGATGTTAACAGACACACCAGGAACTAGCTTTGAGGTGGTGTCAATCGATACGGTTGGACCTTTGCGTTTGTCAAACTACAACCGATACATACTTACAATTCAATGCGAACTTACAAAATACGTGGTAGCATTTCCTATGGAGACTAAAGAGGCGAAAACAGTGGCAAAAACACTGGTAGAACAATTTATTTTGAAATACGGTAATTTTAAAATCTTAAAATCAGATAAGGGTACTGAATTCACAAACGAATTAATGTCAGAAATATGCAAATTGTTAGATATAAAACAAATTTTTAGCGCACCTTACCATCATGAGACTTTGGGCTCATTAGAACGAAATCATAGAGTACTCAACGAATTTTTATTAAACTTCTGTAAAGATAGTGAATGGGATAATTGGGTTCAATATTTTACATTCGCGTACAATACAACGCCACACATAGATACAAATTACACGCCATATGAATTGGTCTTTGGGAAGTTACCTTACCTGCCAAATGATGAGATTAGAAGTAATGAAAAAATTTACAACATAGAAAATTATGCAAAAGAGTTAAAGCAAAGATTAAAATTTTCTTTAGAGAAAACAAAAGAATATTTAGAAATAGCTAAAGTCAGTAGAGTGAATAAATTTCAAAACACGAAATCTCTTAATTTAGAAGTAGGAGAGCTAGTGCTACTAAGAACAGTAAACAGGAAGAAAAATCAGGCACCATATCATGGGCCATACAGGATAATAGAAAAACAAGGAGTTAATTCTATTTTAGATATAGGAGGAAAAATGAGAAAATATCATAATAATATGTTAAAGAAATATAATTAAATGAATTGCATTATAAAAAAAAAAAAAAATTATATTTAAACATTTTTTTTTTTTTTTTTTCAATAAAGGGTGAGGGTGTAATGTATTTATTACACATCTCTAATCATTTATTATCATTTATTACACATCTCTAATCAGCTGTATAATTTATATTTTGAATCAGCTGTCTTTAGAATCAGCTGTGTTATTTATATTTTTTATTAGTAAATAAACAATATTTTATGTATGTATGTGTAAGCATGTAAATAGATAGAATAAGGATTAGATTTAAGTACCGTTATTTTAGTTTATAAAGGGACAAATTTTGTAATAAAGGATCATTCTAAAATACGAAACTTAGCCGAGCAATTGGCTCTTTGTTTTCCTTTTTAATTTAAACCACCAGCACTCCAAGTAGTGCTTTGCCTTGGCGCTTGTTAGTGCCGGCATCAACATTAGTGCCAGTGGCGTTTGAAACGCCGGCCAAATTAAAACCTTAATAAAAATAGGGACTACTTTTTTTTATAAATGACCACCAGTCATTACAAAAATTTGTTGGTAAAATTTTTCGCCTGCGGCGCTTTGATCAGTACTAATTCCAATTTCTTTTATTTCGTTAAAATTTAAGTTTCACACTTAAAACTTTTACATCAATTACTTATGCATTTTACGGGCTGTATTTTCAAAACAACGATCTATAAAAATAAATAATAACCACGTAACCTTATCTTAAAAGTTTTTGTCTTTGTCTTAAAGTTATTCTGCGTAGCAGGCCTTGGGCCGGGCGTAGGGATTACAAACTCAATTCCTTAGACCCACCCTCTCCGCAAAAGAAAGCTTTTCTGTGTAGTATTTGTTTTGGAAAAAATGTGTTAGAAAAAATCTTTTTTTATTTTATTTTGGGCCATTTTTCATTTCTTTTTTGGGCTTTTTTTCGTTAATTTTGGGCGAAGTTTCGTATTTTTCTTTTTGGGTCTTTTTTTATATTTTTTGGGCGATTTTGCATTTGGGCGATTTTTCATAAAATTTTTTGGGCGATTTTGCCTACAGCCAAAATATCCACTTATGTCAAAAATTGTTAACTTTTAGAAATTATCGACTTTTGACCCGCCAATTTTCCCCGCAGTCATGTTCCGATATGACTTAAGATTTTTTTACATTTGTTTTGTCTTTTTTCTATCAATTCGTGAAAAAAATTTCCAATGCCAATCGCCTATTTCTAGCTAGAATTTTTCTAAGACAGCTCTATTTTTGGGTATTTTTCTACCCATTCGTCGTTAATGGGTTAAAACGTAATATTAAATTTCAGCACGCCGCCAAAAAGTTATTGCCCACCCTGGTGTATAGTGTTACTGACTACTGGATGGCTGAATGGTTTGTTGTTTTCATTTATTCATTTTTTTTAAAGGATTAAAGGTTTTCGTTATTGTAAAAACCTTTAAAAAATATTACTTTTAATACATTTAAAACACAACGAATCGTAACAGTTTTAAAAACAGTGGTGTGCAATGTGGTGGAAAGTGTTAAGTTAAATGTTAAACAAATTTATACAACTGTGGTCAGATACAGGACCTAAAAAGGTAATATTAAAAGTGTTTAAAGCGCTAAAAATATGCATTTAAAAGCAAAAAAATACCACTTAAATCTAATTATTTTCAAAAATGTTACACAAAGTGTTTCGTATAACAAAATATTGCCAGATCATTGCAGTGTTTACCAGATAGAGATACCTGCAATAAAGGAGTTTGCAATGTCTTGTCTGAAACCACCATATCGTCGCTGCGCCTAAAAATGGAGTCATGTGTAGTTTTTTAATTTTTTTTTTTATTACATCTTTATGATCCCATATTGGTCATACGTTTACTCACTAAACCGTTTTTTGATATCTTGATTGGTTCAAAAGTTAGTAAAAGGAGCTATGTGTTCGTCATACTAAAAAAAGGTCTGAAAAGGAGTTATGTGTTAAGCTACACATAACTTTTTTTGATAAAAAAGTAACAGAACGTGAAAAAATGCACCACTATTTTAGTAAATAGTGGTGCATCTAAGTATTTTGAATGAATTTGTCAAGATTTTTGAAAAATACTTGCATATTTTCATGCTGTTATCTAAATCCTAAATGGCAGGTAATCAAGCCTTGTGAAAGCACTTAAATCATTTGACGGCGGAAAATTTTAGTATCTAAAGTACAGAATCTTTCATAGATGTCAATTTATGTCGAAGCTCTTGAATAGTTACAAGAAAAAACTAAAAATATCACCAGTTTTGCGAAAAATCTGTTGTTCGCTGTTTAATGAAGAACTTTATAATATTAAAATTTCAAAGACCTTGTCTAACTTAGGTCGCTTTAAACCACCAACAAACTTTATTTAGTCTTTGTCCCTCTCGAAAAGAAATTAACAATAAAAATGGTTTCATAAACAAAAGGAGTTATGTGTAAAAAATATTTCCATTTTATTTAAGATTTGTTCCAAAAAGTACTTAAAAAAGGAGTTATGTGTATGTTTTTTGAAAATTTCTGCACCACTGGAAAACCGTTAAATGTTTCATACCTTTTTTTGTATTATGTGGTCGGAGAAATTTTTAGTCTACTAAAAAAAGTGTCGTAGTCCAGTTTTCCTTGTTTTTTAAACAAAAAATTTCGATCGTGTCAAAAAAGTCGTAAATTTACAATTTTTGTACAATTTACAATCCGTAATGTAGTGTTATTAATGTAATTATAATAAAAGATTACCAACTTCAAATTCATGAAAAAAAATCTATCGCTAAACTAAAAAAAACAAGTAAGAGTGTTAAATTCGGCTGTGCCGAATCTTTCATACCCTCAAACATGCAAAAAAATAAAAATTTGCAGTGGCGTTTATTTTTTTTAGAGGGGGGGGGGGTTGGTAGTGGATTGGGGGAGGTCAAATTTCCTCTCGAATATGTGTTTAAAAATTCATTCTTATGCTTTTTGCACTAAGAAAATAAAATTGTATCATTATTTAAATGTAAACCAAAAAAAACAAGTAGAAAAGTTAAATTCGACTTTGCCGAATCTATGAATACCCTCCACAATGCATTTTTTTTAAAGGGTAGTACATTTTTTAACGTGAAAAACTTAACAGTTTTGATTAGAAATATTTTATTTTGAGTAAAAAACTATTTTTTTGTCATTAAAAAAAAAAAAAAAAAAAATACTAATTTTTTTTTTGAGTGTAAAATTTTTTTCGAGTGTAATGTTTTTTTTACTGTAAAAATATTTCTGATTGAATGCACGTACGTATGTACACAAAATATTGTCACAAAATACTAAATTTTTTTTGTGTAAATTTTTTTTTTGAGTGTAAAATTTTTTTGAGTGTAAAATTTTTTTGAGTGTAAAATTTTTTCGAGTGTAATTTTTAAGTTACCAATGCTTTTAAAACTAAACAAGTTTAAAAAGCATTGCTTTAAAATTAAACAAGTTTGAAAAGCATTGTTTAGTTACCACCAATGCTTTTAAAACTTGTTAAAACACGTGCCATTTTAGATGAAACTAATCTGAAATTCAGGGTTTTGCTTATAACTTTTGAACCACTGGACCGATTGAGCTGAAATTTAAAACCAAACAAACCCGGGGAACGTCAAAGATACGTGCCAAGCTTCAGTAGTCGCGTTATTGTCTTTCGAAAGTTATCGTGTTTTTTATCTCGTAAATTCGCGAAATACCCTTGCCGAAATTTACTCTTTTGCTCATAACTTTTGAACCACTGGACCGATTTTGCTGGATTGCAATACCAACCTGACCAGGTAAATGACAAACATATGTGCCAAACTTCAGTAGCCTCTGTAAAGTCTTTCAAAAGTTAGCGTGTTTTCTACGGACGGACAGACAGACAGACAGACGGACGGACGGACGGACGGACGGACGGACGGACGAACGGACGGACGAACGGACGGACATCGCTAGATCGACTTAAAATCGATCGAGGATCATAAATATATACACTTTATGGGGTCCTAGACCAATATTTCGAGGTGTTACAAACGGAATGACAAACTTATATATACCCTCTATCACTAGAGTGGAGGGTATAAAAACACATTTTCTAATTCTTTAGGTAAAATACAGGACTTTAAACTTCTTGTAGCATAAAAATGTTGCAGTTGTTAAACAAAAGCACAAAAAATCAAGTAAAAAAAATGCTAAATTTCAGAGGTTGGTTTAGTTCTTCAAATGGGAACTTTTTTCCCCTGGTCCGCTTTTGCTCATTTACGAACTCAACCTGCCTAGGAACATAACATAAATATGTAAATGTCGGGAGTCCAGCTCTTTTATTTTGGACTGCATCGTGTTAACACAGACGGACAGACAGACGGACGGACAAACGGACATCGCTAGAATGTCTTAGAATCGATCACTTATAATAAATATATATGTATGCTTTATGGGGTCCTAGACCGAGTATACCCACATACTGTAGTTGGAGGGTATAAAAAACCTTGAGGGTTTTGTTATGGTTTCATCCCATTTCGATTTTGGTTAGTACACTGTGATATTGGAAAAATGGTCAAATAATAACGGAAACCACTGCAATCTCAAAAATTTACCTACTTGCATATTTTTTAAGGGCTATCGATTAAAAAATTTTATTTTGGAAAATTCAGAACATATTCTAAAATTTTTCATATTTTAAAAAAGTCAATTTCTCAAAAATCTACTTTTTTTTTTTTTTTCTACAATTTCAAAAATTTACATTCTGTATATTTTTATACCCTTCACTCTAGTGATAGAGGGTATATATAAGTTTGTCATTCCATTTGTAACAACTCGAAATATTGGTCTAGGACCCCATAAAGTATATATATTCATGATCCTCGATCGATTTTAAGACGATCTAGCGATGTCCGTCCGTCCGTCTATCCGTCTGTCTGTCTGTTGAAAACACGCTAACTTTTGAAAGACTCTACGTAGGCTCCTGAAGTTTGACATACATATTGGTCATTTACCTGGTCAGGTTGGTATTGCAGTGGTTCAAAAGTTATGGGCAAAAGACTGAATTTTGGCAAGGGTTTTTCGTGAATTTATGAGATAAAAGACACGCTAACTTTTGAAAGACAATTCTGAGGTTGCTGAAGCTTGGCATATGTATTTGCAGTTCCCATGGCCTGGTTTGTGTTGAATTTTAGCCAAATAGGTCCAGTGGTTCAAAAGTTATTAGCAAAACCGTGAATTTAAGATTTGTTTCACCTTAAATTCACGTGTTGAAACATTGGTGAGTCACACAAATATTTTACAGCGTTTTTTATACCCTCCACTTAGTGATAGAGGGTATATATAAGTTTGTCATTCCGTTTGTAACTCATCGAAATATCGGTCTGAGACCCCATAAAGTATATATATTATTGATCAGTGATCGATTCTAAGACATTCTAGCGATGCCCGTCTGTCTGTCCATCTGTCCGTCTGTCCATCTGTCCATCTGTCCGTCTGTCCATCTGTCCATCTGTCCGTCTGTCCGTCTTTGGAAATGGTGATCACGGCCAAAGTATTAAACATATATGGCTAAGACTTAGCACATTTACTTTTTGTTGTCATAAGTTGTTTGGTATTGCATTTGAGCGAAATCGATTCAGCGGTTCAGAAGTTATGAACGAAAATGTAAGAACACCTCAAAAATTTTAGTTTATTCTACATAACCTAAAAATACAAAATGCTTTAAATTGGCTGCTGGTTGGCATATGAGGCATTCCGCACCAAATGTCCAGCGAAAACCAACATGTGTACCGTAAATTTCTGAGTAGGTGATATGGATAGCCCTATATGGAACTTAGAAAATTGCGTTTTTGGTTTTTCAATTTTTCAAAAACTGGGCCTAGGAGGCGTGGTCAAATATTGGAAAAATGGTCAAATTTGTGGCGAGTTGCCTTGATTAAATATTTATCACACTAAAACGGAATGCACCACAATGTCAAAAATTTACGTTCTTATATAGTTTTGTATGGGCTATCGATTAATTTTTTTTTTTTTTTGGAAAATTTTCAGAACCCGTTCTGAAATTTTCCATTTTTTAAAAAAGTCAATTTATCAAAAATCCGGCCACTTTTTTTTTTCTTTTTTATTTATTTTTTTAAAAGTTTAGATGTTTGTCCATCCACACAAAAAAAAAATCAGAAACACGTTCATCTTTTTTTTCGAGAAAATCGCATTTGAACTTTAAATTTCATAACAATTTAGTAATTTGCTTGTATTTTCTTGTGTCAACAGAGCGTATGACGAATATTTATGCAATTAATATTACTCATTCGCAACTTTAAAACAAAGAAATACAAGCAAATAACAAAATTGTTATGAAATTTAAAGTTCAAATGCGATTTTCTCGAAAAAAAAGATGAACGTATTTCTGATTTTTTTTTTGTGTGGATGGACAAACATCTAAACTTTTAAAAAAATAAATAAAAAAGAAAAAAAAAAGTGGCCGGATTTTTGATAAATTGACTTTTTTAAAAAATGGAAAATTTCAGAACGGGTTCTGAAAATTTTCCAAAAAAATTTTAATCGATAGCCCATACAAAACTATATAAGAACGTAAATTTTTGACATTGTGGTGCATTCCGTTTTAATGTGATAAATATTTAATCAAGGCAACTCGCCACAAATTTTACCATTTTTCCAATATTTGACCACGCCTCCTAAGCCCAGTTTTTGAAAATTTTAAAAACCAAAAACGCAATTTTCTTAGTTACATATAGGGCTATCCAAACAACCTATTCAGAAATTTACGGGACACATGTTTTTCTGTAGCGGGACATTTGGTGTGGAATGCCTCATATGTGAACAGAATTGGACACAGAGTGGTAATTTTACAAGTACAAACCTATTTTTTACAAAAAAAAAAAAAAAAAAATCACGGAATTTTTTTGTCACCAAAAAATTTTTTCCGCGAATTTTTTTTTTTTTTCAAAAAATCTTTTTTTAGATTGTGGAGGGTATCTATACATTCGGCAAGGCCAAATTTACTTATTTTACTTGTGTGTCTTTCAAAAATATTTTTACACTAAAAAAAAAATACACTTGAAAAAAATTTCACAATCAAAAAAAATTTTACACTCAAAAAAAATTTAGTAAATTATTATTTTTTTTTTTTTTTTCAAAAATTACTTAAAAAAAGTTTTTTACACAAAATAAAATGTTTCTAATAAAAAATGTTATTTCTTTCAAGTTAGAAAATTTACTAATGGCCCCTGTTCCAAAAAAAGTAATTCACATAAAAAATGTGAAAATTAAAATTTCCGAATTTTTTTGGTGTTCTACATTTCACATCCGATTTTTTTTTTCGTTTTATTTGACATAAATAAAATTTGGTGAAAGTTAAACGAATGCACTTTTTTCCTTATAATTTTTTAAACTTTAATTATTCGATTTTAACTTCGAATGAAACCGTGATCAACAAAACACTAAACTTGATTTCATGTGATTCGGAAATTTTCATGGGAATTGAAAAGTTGTGAAAGACGGAACAGATGCCTATCACTTAAAAAGGGCATTGTGGAGGGTATTCATAGATTCGGCCAAGTCGAATTTAACTTTTCTACTTGTTTTATGTGCTATCAATTTAAATTTTTTGTTTTGGAAAATTTTCAGAAGCCGTTCTGAAATTTGAAATTTTTTAAAAAAGTCAATTAATCAAAAATCCGGCCACATTTTTTCTTAAGCTTGGATGTTTGTCTATCCACAAAAAAAAAAAAAAAATCGGGCGGGCATTTTTCGAGAAAATCGCATTTGAATATTGGAATGCATAAAAAGCGTGTAATGCTTTTGCATTTTATTGTGTCAACATCGCTGAGTATTTAATATTTTCGAAATTCGTTGGTTTTGCAAATATTTGTTACTCATACGCGATGTTGACACAATAACATACAACAGAATTAGAGAATTTTCATGAAATCCAAAATTGAAATGCAATTTTAAGAAAAATTCCCTCCCAGTTTTTTTTTTATTGGATAGACAAACTAGAGATGGGCGCGTGAGTGATTTTGACTCACACTCACTCACGCTCACGACAGGAATTTTTGAATCACGCACACTCACTCACGAACATATTTTTTCTCTCACACTCACTCACAATCACGTGAGTAAATTTAATACAACTCACACTCACGTGAACTCACGCAAGCTTCACTCACACTCACGTTGACTCACACTTTCGAAACTCTTATTTTTACAAAAAAAAATTTCAAAAACTAAAATTTCAAAAATCTTTCAAAATTTTCAGCAAAATTTAAAGTTCAGCGAAATTTAACATTTTTTTTTGGTTTTTTTGGGAAGAATAGCCAAATTTTACAACTTCTTTGTTGCTTTTTTTGGTATGAAAGGAAATAAGAAGAGAAAAAAGCAAAAAAATCGACTCATGCACACTCACTCACGCAAAAATCTTACTCACGCACACACACTCACGCAATTTCTTTCTGCACTCACACTCACTCACAATCACGTGAGTAAAATTGAATTCAGTCACACTCACGCGTGAATCACGTGAATCACGCTCAAATCTGCTCATGTGCCCATCTCTAAGACAAACATCTAAACTTAAAAAAAAAAATATGGACGGATTTTTGATCAATTGACTTTTTTAAAAAATTTAAAATTTCAGAACGGGTTCTGAAAATTTTCCAAAATAAAAAATTTAAATCAATAACCATAAACGCGATTTTCTTAGTTCCATATAGGACTAACCATACCACCGATTCGGACATTCATGGGACACATGCTTTGTTTCGCCTGACATTTGGTGTGGAATGCCTCATATGCAAGTTTCAGGACATTCGGTGGGGGCCTATTAAAAGACCTTCCCTGTTAGTGGAGGGTATAAAAAAAATATGTTTGGTCTTCGGCCGGAATAAAACACTGTTATTTCCACAAAAAAAAAATGTTTCCATTTTATTTTTTTTTAACAAAGTTTTAGTTGTGCAATACAAAAGTTTATTGTTATTTTTAGTTTTTAAATCACACGTTTGTTGTTTTTAAAATTTTTTTAAAAAACACAAGTAAAATGACGTTCACAACATTTGGGAAATGCAGCTTTTGTATTTTTAAAATCACTCCATGTACATTTTGGTGGATTAGTGCGATCATAATCTTTGAGTTTTGTTAAAGGTGATTCTAAAGCTGTTATAGGATCACAACTATGACAGAATAAATAAAAAAGAAAAAAAAAATTAAAAATTTGAATACAAAGTTTTTTGTAACACAAGATTTAACTCACGTTTCAATTGTAGCTAAACCAATAGAATTATCACATGTGAATTCAGCACAATCTACGGTTGGATGTTTAATACTTTGTCCGGGACTTACAAGTTTACCATCAATTACGCATTTGCCTGGATGTTTGGCATCACGATAATATCCCTCTTTATAGCCCGCTTGGGATAGACAAATGCAAGCAAACGAAATTGTTAATAATAATATTAATTTCATGTTGATTACTCTATGAAAGACAAATTTAAACTAAACTTAGAATTTGTTTTTACGCAGTACAAACAATTCTTATCAGTTTTAGTTAATTTTATAGTGAATTTGAATTGAGGTCAAGTTAAACTGATAATGACACAAATAGTGAGCACAGTGAAAGTATTTTAAAGATTAAAAACAAATATTTTTGAAGGTAAAATTTAAAAATATTTTTTTTAACATATTTTTAATGCACACAAAAAAAAATAAATAATTTAATAAAAACGTAAAGAGACATGACGAAGATATTCAATAAGTCAATTACAGTTTTTGTAAGTCGTTTATTGAAAATATGTTAGTTTTCGATCGAAGAGATTCACTAAAAATGTATATGAGGCATTCCACACCAAATATCCCGCTACAGAAAAACATGTGTCCCGTAAATTTCTGAATATGCTGTTTGGATAGCCCTATATGGAACTAAGAAAATTGCGTTTTTGGTTTTTCTAATTTTCAAAAACTGGGCTTAGAAGGCGTGGTCAAATATTGGAAAAATGGTCAAATTTGTGGCGAGTTGCCTTGATTAAATATTTATCACATTAAAACGGAATGCACCACAATCTCCAAAATGTATATTCTTACATAGTTTTGTATGGTCTATCGATTCAAATTTTTTTTTTTGAAAATTTTCAGAACCCGTTCTGAAATTTTCCATTTTTTAAAAATATCAATTTATTAAAAAACATGCCACTTTTTATACCCTCCACTTAGTGATAGAGGTTTGTCATTCCGTTTGTAACTCATCGAAATATCGGTCTGGGACCCCATAAAGTATATATATTCATGATGCCCGATCGATTTTAAGGCATTCTAGCGATGTCCGTCTGTCCGTCTGTCCGTCTGTCCGTCTGTCCGTCTGTCCGTCTGTCCGTCTGTCCGTCTGTCCGTCTGTCTGTGGAAAATGCTCTCGCGGACAAAATATTGCACAGAGATGACTGAAACTTAACATATATATTGGAAGTCCTCCCGAGAAGTTTGGTATTGCATTTGAGCGATATCAGTTCAGCGGTTCAAAAGTTATGAACGAAAATGTAAGCACACCTCAAAAATGTCAGTACATTCAACATAACCTAAAAATACAAAATGCTTTAATTCGGCTTCTGGTTGACATATGTGAACATAATTGAGCACCAAATGGTATTTAAACAAGTACGAACATATTTTTTGACAAAAAAATAAAAAAATCGCGGATTTTTTTTTTTTACCAAAATTTTTTTTCGCGGAAATTTTTTTTCAAATTTTTTTTTTTTCAAAAGTAATTTCCTTTTAAATAAAGTTGTTTGCAATAATCTTTTTGAAATTGTGGAGGGTATCACTACATTCGGCAAGGCCGAATTTAACTTTTTTACTTGTTTTTTTTTTTTATTTTTTTTTTTTTAAGTTTAGATGTTTGTCCATCCACACAAAAAAATTCAGAAACACGTTCTTCGTTTTTTTCGAGAAAATCGCATTTGAACTTTAAATTTCATAACAATTTTGTAATTTGCTTGTATTTTCTTGATTTAACGTTGCGAATGAGTATTATTAATTGCATAAATATTACTCATTCGCAACGTTAAAACAAAGAAATACAAGCAAATTACAAAATTGTTATGAAATTTAAAGTTCAAATGCGATTTTCTCGAAAAAAAAACGAAGAACGTGTTTCTGAATTTTTTTGTGTGGATGGACAAACATTTAAACTTTAAAACAAAAATTAAAAAAAAAAAAAAAAAGTGGGATGTTTTTTAATAAATTGACATTTTTAAAAAATAAAAAATTTCAGAACGGGTTCTGAAAATTTTCCAAAAAAAAAAATTTTCAGAACGGGTTCTGAAAATTTTCCAAAAAAAAAAAATTTAATCGATAGCCCATACAAAACTTTATAAGAATGTAAATTTTTGAGATTGTGGTGCATTCCGTTTTAATGTGATAAATATTTAATCAAGGCAACTCTCCACAAATTTGACAATTTCTCCAATATTTGACCACGCCTCCTAAGCCCAGTTTTTGAAAAATTGAAAAATCAAAAACGCAATTTTCTAATTTCCATATAGGGCTATCCATACAACCAAGAAGTTTACGGTACACGTGTTTTTTTGTCGCTGGACATTTGGTGTGGAATGCCTCATATTTATTTTTTATAAAATAATGCAAACGAGTGTATTGTAGTTAAGGGCCTTTTTATGTTCCCCATTATGAATTAACATAACAAGTTACTTCTCCCATTAATTACTCAAATAGTTTCTTGCTTTCAGGCGCCCCAGTAGGCTAGTTGGTAGCGTGCTAGCCTATGAGTCTGGGGGTCGTGGGTTCGATTCCCACCAGAGGCCTTGGTCTATTTCGCTACAACGAGACGAAGGTCATTGTTACCAGTTCTCGGTTAGGTAAAATTAGTATATGATTTGTAATTATATGGTAATTCTTAATAAAATAAAAATAAAAAAAATAAAGTTTCTTGCTTTCAAAAAATCGGGTAACTTTTAGAAATGAATCTCATAACACCGTTCGACAAAAATGAAAAAAAGTCGTTGAACACGAACTGGATAATATACGTTTGAAACTAGAGATTAAATGTAGAAAAACATCATTTACAGTTTTTCATTTCGTGATCCTGTTCCCTTTTAAAAGGACTTCAAAGTCTTATATGATTAAATTTTATAAATTTGTTTTTTAATATTTGGACTTGCCCTATGATGCCACTATTGATAGCAAATGAAAGAGGAGGATCTCTCCAATTTTTTTTATTTTATTTCTTATACATATCAGGAAAAAGGAGGTAAGTTACAACCTTTCAAAACTTTATCCTTCAATATAATTCAAAATTTTCAATAAAATATTTTGATAAAGTTTTCAAAGGACTTTATTCACATCCTTTTATCCTGATATGGCAAAATAAAAAAATGGAAAAATTAGGGGAGATCCTCGTCTATTATCTGCCGTCACCAGTGTTATCCTAGGACAAGCACAAATATTTCCGAAATATTTTACAAAATATCTCCTTTAAAACTTTGATATCCTTTTAAAAGGAAACAGGATCACAAAATGAAGAGCTGTAAAATGCAGTTTTATCCATTTGATCCCTACTTTCAGACGTATAGCATCCGGTTCATGTTTAATATTGGCTGTTGGCGGTGTTATATATGAAACAGTAACATTGGACGAACTTTAATGAACAATTTTATTATATTTATGAAAAGATTTCATAGTACTTATGAAATGTTTCATTAATATATATATGAGGCATTCCACACCAAATGTTCAGCAAAAAAAAAGTTGTGTCGTGTCAATATGAAATCATTTGCAAAGTATTCGCTCTTAGGGTACTATTAAAAAACAAAAATAAAATTTATGTTTTTTCAAAAAGTGGGCCTTGTAGGCATGGTCAAAAATTGAAAATATCTAACTTTTTTGTCTGAGCATCTTTACTTCAATATTTATGCAAATTAAATGAAACACAGTAAAGTCTTAAAGACAAACGTTTTTTATAGATTTTTGTATAGGCTATCGATTAAAAAAAAAATTGGAAAATTTTCAGAAGAAGTTCTGAATTTTTGAAATTTAAACTTAAACTTTATTTAAAAAAAACATGCCGCAGTTTTATTATTTTTTAATGTTTTAAAAAAAAAGTTTAAGGACTTTTCTATCAGCTCTGAAATTTTCAGAGATGTGTTTTGCCTTGTTTTCGAGAAATCAAATGTCAAAGATTGTAACAAGCTAATTTTCATAGCTGTATGCTATGATTGAAATAACGAAATGAATAAATAACAATATTTTTTCAAAAATAATCAAATAACAGATTACACAGTGTTACAAAAATGAATGAAACAGAAAAACCTGGGATGCGATACTTTTTTTCTAGTAGGTGCTGTTGAGTAAAACAAGATTCTGTCCTTGAAATTTGCGAAACACCTCAAAAATCTTGAGTTACGGGTAAAAAACCGGTTTTTCGAACATTTTACACTTATAAGCCAGTAACTTTGTTGAATATTAACCGATTTTGAATTTCTCGACGGTTTTAGAAAGAATAAACTAATATCTTTCGAAGTTGTAAACATGAAATTTAAGTAATATTAAAACAACTGTGCGTATTTTTCCAGCAAACTCAATTTTTCCAAAAAAAATCATTATTTTCTAAGTTTGAAGATGTTTTATCATATTTTTTTATTTAGGAACCGTACCATTTATGCATTTATTAATAAAGTATATTTATTTAAGAGTAAATTACAACCTTGGTTTTTAAAATCGGCTAAAAATTGACTGAGTTATTAAACTTTTAATAAAAACAAAATTTTGTAATAAATGCCTGCACAATATTTTTCTACAATCCAACCATAATATGCGGGGTATACTCACTTTGTCATTCTGTGTGAAACACATCGAAATATCGATCTAGGGTCCCATAAAGTATATATTTTTGATCAGTGATCGATTCTACGACATTCTAGCTTTGTCCGTCTGTCTGACCGTCCGTTTGTCCATCTGTGGAAGACACGAAACTGTCTAAAATAAAAGAGCTAGACTCCTGAAGTTTTGACACGAATATGTGTTATGTTTATAGGACAGTAAAGTTTGTAAATGGGCTAAAACGGACCAGGGGAAAAAAGTTTCCCCTTGGAGAACTAATGCAACCCCAGAAATACACTATTCTATTTTAAAGTTTTTTTGTCTATTTGTTCAACAAATAAAACATTTTTGCGTCATATGAAGTTCATTGACCCGCTGTTGAACCAAGGGGATTAAACAATGCCATTTTTTTGGTCCGCTTTCCTTTTAGGTTAAACGAAAAATAAAAAAAAATACAAAATTTTATTATTTGAGTGTAAATATTATAATATACAAATTTGTAAACATTAATCGCTAGGGGAAGGTGTTCCCAGACAGCATCACCCACAACCCCCCCCCCCCCCCCCCCAAACCCGCGAAACGTACTTGTAGTTTTTTATTTTCATTTATCGCAAGGGAAAGGTGTCCCAGGCAGGCCATACATCCGCGCCGCTGAGTTCCCCTTCTCAACAACAGTTTAAACAAGAGCTTTCGCAAAACTTTTTTGCTTTAGAGTTCCATTGTCATTTATACAAGATTTACATTCCACTAAATTATCATGTATTCTACAAGCGGACGTCCGCACATGACGGACATCTCTTCAATGTCTTAGAATCGATCAATGATCAAAAAAATATATACTTTATGGGACTCTAGACCGATATTTCGCCATCTCTATAATGTCTTAGAATCGATCACTGATCAAAAAATTATATTCGATGTGAGACTCTAGACCGATATTTTGATGCGTTTCGCACCGAATGGCAAAGTGAATATACCCCGTTTTACGGTTAGAGGTAGGGTTGCCAGACGTCCCGCATTTGGCGGGATTGTCCCGCTTTTTATAACCGATTCCCGCGTCCCGCGCGGGATTCCATATTCCCGCTTTTTTTGTGCAATTTTTTTTTAACAACAACTATTTTTACTTTAAAAGCCTAAATTTTTAAAAGGCTTATTTGTATGCTTTTGCCTCATAAATGATGTGGATTTAGAACCTTTTTAAGGAAAAAAAAGGCCTAGTCACACATGAGGTGAAATCTCGTTCGAACGAGATTTCGATCATATGGACTGCATCATTTTATACACAACCATATGATCGAAATCTTGTTCCAACGAGATTTCAGCTCAGGCGTGAATTGGGTATAACAAAAAAGTTTACAATCTTAGTGTTTGTTTAAAAAAAAAATGTTTTTCAAAAAATATACGCCAAAAGTTGCACAATATAGAGTACATTCCGGAAAAAATATTTATAAAATTTCGATGGAGTAATTCTGGTCCAGCGTTGTATCTTCAAAATGGAAATGTGTATGTTTCTATTTCAAAATGCACTAGAGGTTTGTAGTTTCTATTTAAAACAATAAAACTCGACAACATGATGCTAAATTTTTCAGTTTTGTTCATAAAAATATTTTTGTCCAGCGAAAATTTGTAAAATCCCGCCATTTTTGTAATTTTCGGGAGTTTGTCCCGCATTTTCAAAATAAAATTCTGGCAACCCTAGTTAGAGGGTATAAAAACATTGTGCAGGCATATATTCCAAAATTTTGTTTTTATTAAAAGTTTAATAACTCGGTCAATTTTTTACCGATTTTAAAAACCAAAGTTGAGTTTTTCTCACAAATAAATATACTTTTTTAATAAATTTATAAATAATACGGTTCCTTAACAAAAAAATGTGTAACAACATCTCCAAAGTTGAAAAATAGAGAAATTTTTTAAAAAAATTGAGTTTGCTGGAGAAATACGCATAGTTGTCTCAATATTACTTAAAAATTATGTTCAGATCTTCGGAAGGTCTCACTTTCTTCTTTCTAAAACCGTTGATAAATTTAAAATCGGTTGGTTTTCAACAAAGTTACTGGCTTATAAGTGTAAAAAGTTCGAAAAACCGGTTTTTTACCCGTAATTCAAGATTTTGGAGGTGTTTCGCAAATTTCAAGTACAGGGTCTTATTGTACTCGACAACACCTACTAGAAAAAAAGTATCGCATCCCAGGTTTTTTTTCGCTGTCACACAGTGTTATTTAAATATTTGAAAATGAATAATATTTATTTTGATTTTATTTTAATAACGAAAAATCGAATATTTTTTTCTGATTTTTTTTATTCAAACAAACAAAATATAATTTTTCAAAATAATCAACAAAAATTTGTGATTTTTTTTGGTTATTCACAAAAATTCAAATAAATAACGTATTATTCAAACAACAAAAAATAAATATTCTTGAAAATTTTGTGTTTGAAAAAAAAACTATTTTATTTATTTTGTACAGTTTAACAAAATATTATTCTTACAAAACAGTTTTGTTTTAATATCAGGTTCTTATAAATTGTAATTTATAAAAAGTCCATTTGAATTCAGAAAAGTTAAGTTGTGATTTAGGAAATTCCAAGTGCAGAGCTATAAACTTATGCAAATATTTACTTAACAAAACTTTTTTTTTAAAGAAAAGTATAAAAATCTGTAAAAATTGGCGACTTTCATAGATTGGTTTAAGGAGTATACTCACTTTGTCATTCCGTGTGTAAGCATCGAAATATCTATCTAACAAACCATAAAATATATATTATTTATTAGTGATCGATTGTTACACATTCTGCAGATGTCCGTCCGTTCGTCTGTGGAAGACATGATACAATCCAAAATAAAAGAGCTAGACTGCGAAAATTTGGCAGAAATATATCTTATGGTCTGAGGCTGGTTAAGTACGGAAATGGGCCAAATCGGATCATATTTAAAAATTTTAAAAAAGGCAGAAGCAAATGAAATATTTCTATGGCAGAAGAACTTCAACGTCCTGCAGTTGAATCCAGGGGACTAGAAAATGAAATTTTATGATAAAATTTAGCGGTCATATAACCAAATTTAAAAACATGCGATTTGCGAAATGGAATGATATCTGATAATAATGACAAATACCGAAATGTTTATTTATTACATACACTCAAAATATTATGTCAGTAAATTCAACAGAAAATACGTTTGAAACTAATGAAACTTTATTTAAAAAAAAGACTACTTATATAAATAACTGTAAAAATCCGTAAAAACTGACTGAAAAATTTTTACTATAAAAACGGTTAAAATTACGGAAATGTACATTCATTTTTGATTTTTTAGAAATAATTTTAAAAAACATCGAACCTGAGGAGAATCGAACTCATAATTTCGGGCTGATAGCCCAGCACGCTACCCTCTGTGCCACAAGCTACTTATATTTTAAGCAACTAAATTTGAATTTAAAATTAAAATTAAAAAAAAAAAAAAATTTAATTTTAGAAATTTTTAAATAACGGGCAATAACAAACGACACGTAAAATAATGTGGTTTGTTTTTTAAATGCCTGATATGAGAAATGCACTTTGTTTTAATTGAAAGTCAGTTATCTAATATTTAATAAAGATATTTTTATTATTTTTAATATAGATACATATATTTTTATATATACATACGAATTTGGTTAAATTTAAAAGAAAATAAAATATTTTTGTTTTTCAGTAAATTTCCTATATTATAAATACGATAAAGTGTAATAAATTTTTAACATTCACATACAAAACTTCATGTCGATTGAAACATACAACAGAAACAGAACAAATTTTTTGTAACGTTGACGTAAGTGAACCAAAACTACATATCGTTGCCTGGCCATCAGTATGATTATATAGTTTTAAGAAATTTCGAAAAGTCTTCGTGGGCGTATTTATGTAATATAGGACCACTTTGGCATCAGACAAACAAACCAAGCCGGCCATTATGTTTTACAAAAAAAAATAAAAAATTGAGCCGCATCCGAGCAAAATTGGTCAGGCCGATGCCAATTTATCTCCAGCTTGATTAACTATTGGCATAATGGCATAGTTAAAAAAAAATATGAAAAGTCACAGTCAACGATATACATATTTTTTTTTTTGGCCTGACCTTGTTTCTGCAGAAGCAAGGAAGAGAAAAACTAAGGAAATTAAGAGCTTAAAAGTCTAAGCAATACCTGTTAGGATTCTAAAAAATCAACACTTCATTTCCCATTTAAGGTGTTAGGACGCTTACAAGAAATCAACAATTAATTTCCATTTTCCCTTTTTTAAAAGAAATGCCTAAAAGTATTTAAATTTTCAGAGTACGTTTTGACCATTAAGGTCTAATTGTAAGTAGTTAGTCTAAAAACGTTAACGTACCGCATACTCTATGAAATATGCAATTTCTCTATAGCTTCTCGTTTTCGAGATATTCGGAATAGAAATTTAAAAAATGTTATTTATAAGCGTTTTTGTAGCACCACTGTTAGACATTATTGCGTTAATGTCAAAAACTAAGAGTGGATTTTATATAATATGGACCTGTTGAATCCAAATCTGTCATCTAAAATGCTGTAGCTTGTTTCGTTTTTGTGTTTTTCGCGCTTAAAAATGTGCCCAATTCCATACCATATAAAATACATTCAAAATAATTATGTTTATTTTTTGACCGTTTGAATACTGCAATGTAAATTTTTTTGAATACTTTATATAAATGCATAATTCCAAATAATATTTGTTTTTTTTGATATCTCTAGTTTTCGAGAAAATTCGAATATAATAATCTCGATCGATGTTTTGGTTTTTGATCCTATATTATTCTTAGACATTCCAAATACGTATTCAAAAAAGAAAATATAGTATTCGCACTTTTAGGCAAAAACTGTTTCCAACCTCCCGTGTTTTACTTGGTTGGTCAAAGTCACAAATTTTACCTGGCCTTTGTGATATAGTTATAAAGTAAATTTGAAACATTTTTGATATATTATAACTTATTATTTTAATTATTTTCAATATGATACTTCCCCAGAGAAATTTCATGCACTAATTCGTAGAATATTTTTTCCCTTTTGGTAGACTTCAATGTATCTCGCTTAAAAAATATAACAGTTAATCCGTAAAATGAGGGATAGACGGATTGATCGTTATGTGCTAGAGAATCACAATAAATTACATCATCAGTACAACATCAGTTTTACCTCAAAAGTAGTCAAAAATAAAAAAATATTATAAGCAAATATGCATTTAAATTTTAAAAATAGAATAATGCATTTTCTATTGCAAAAATGTTCAATTGCATAAAGAATGAAATTTTTTTCGATTAAAATAATTTTTGTGTAGTAGAAACATTTCACAGTTAATACTAAAGAATATTTTCTTAAAAATGTCACCAAAGCAAAAACCCTTAAAAATCTCAATGTTTTGCAAAATAAACCTTTACAATTAAGGGTATTTAAGTACACTAAGAAAATTATGTCATTAACTGTTTGTAGGTTATTTTAAAAAGTAATCAGTAAAGTTGTTTTAAAAGAAAAATCATTAATTTTATTATGGACTTCTTATTTTCTACTGTTTCTGTAGTTTAAAAAAATAATTTACTGTATTAAAAACGAATTTTCTGTTACATTTAATTTCGACAGTAAAAAATTTCTTCTGTAGTTTTACTGTTTTTCAATACAAAATAACTGAATATTCACTAGTTTTTTAATGTTTTGGTTAGTCATTAAATTAACATTTAAAACTTACTGTATTGTGTTTTTATTTTAAAAGAAAAAACACTGGAATGGTTTTTAAATAAAAGTTCATTTGTTTTAAGTGAATATTCACTGGAATTTACCTACATAATTTTTTGAGTGTAATTATACATCCTTTCACGACTTTTTATTGTTTAAGAAAAATATCGAAAAGTCTAATCAACTAGAGTATTTTCCATAAGAAAATGTTTATAGTACATTCACACTCAGCTCGAAACCTCGTTGAAAGTACGTACTTTCATTTTGAAAACATAACCGTTCACACCCGAAATTTTTGACGGTTATCACGTTTTCGAAAATTACCGAATAAAATTTGCGAACATACCGACATTAATCGCACACAATTAATTAATTTTCGCACTAATTTACAATAATTTATTTAAATCTTTTGATTTAATGCTATTTTTTATGAAAATATTTAAATATTTTTATTTTTTATTTTTTACACTTTCTTTAATTTATTTTCTTTATGAAATTTAAGAGCTTTCGAACGTACTTTCGTTGAAAACTCATAACAAAAAGTTTTCAATTTGTATGGGAAAATACCAAGGTTGGCAATCGATACACACCCAAAATAACGGTATTTGGCTATTGTACCGCAACCAATAAAGATATGGACATTTTTAAAAGCGATTATGAAAGTCAATAAAATTTCTAATATTTTTGATGTGTTACTTCGTGTTTGTACCGGTTGCTTTTCGAAATATAGGCCAATACCTTTATAATACCGTTTGAAACGGTATTTTAAAGGTATTGGCCTATATAACGAAAATGAACCGGTACAAACTCGAAGTAACACATCAAAAATACTAGAAATTTCATCTACTTTCATAATCGCTTTTAAAAATGTCCATATTTTTATTGGTTGCGGTACAATAGCCAAATACCGTTATTCTAGGTGGGTATCGATTGCCAACCTTGGAAAATACGTACTTTCAAATGAGGTTTGAGGCGAAACCTCGTTAAACGGGCTTTCGATGCCAATGTGAATGCACTATTAAGAACATTTTTTAATCAGTAAAAGTCAATTTGGGAAAAAATTAAAAATAATCTAATTAATGTTTTAGTAAAAAAAACCTTAAATAAGTAAAACAATAGTGGTTTGTAAGAATAATTGTGTGTTTTACTGTATAATAAAATTCAAAATAAATAAAAAAAAAAATATTTTTCAAACACAAAATTTTCAAGAATATTTCTTTTTTTTGTTTAAATAATACGTTATTCATTTGAATTTTTGTGAATAACCAAAAAAAAATCACAAATTTTTGTTGATTATTTTGAAAAATTCTATTTTGTTTGTTTGAATAAGCAATCAGAAAAAATTATTTGATTTTTTTGGAAAGAAATATTATTTCATTTTTATGAATTTGAATAAAATAAAATTTTATTTTATTCAAACCAAAATAAATAAAATAACAAAACATTTTATTTTTTGATAGCCAACTAAAATATCAAAGTATTTTATTTTTTTCCAAAAAATCCAAATAAAAAAAATCAATAATACAGCTATGCTAATTTTATACAATAATGGTGTATAAAACGTGTGCGTATGATTAATATCAATACTTAAAAAATATTTTAAGAGGCGATGGAAGCGTGAGTGAGTTTTTAATAACGATTACGCACGCTCATGAAAGAAAAAATTTAGTCACGCACGATATTTTATTTTGCTCACGCTCATTCACGCACACGTGAGTAGAAAAAAATAAGTCACGGTCACGATGTTCACGTGAGCGTGAGTAAAATAAAATATCGTGCTTGAAATTTTTTTTTCTTTCTTAGCGTGCGTGATCGTAAATAAAAACTCACTCACGCTCCCATCGCCTTTTAAAATATTTTTAAGCATTAATATTACTCATACGCACACGTTTTATACACCATTATTGTATAAAATTAGCGTATTGCAATCTTTGACATTTGATTTCTCGAAAACAAGGCAAAACACATCTCTGAAAATAAAATATCGTGCTTGAAAATGTTTTTTTTCTTTCATTAGCGTGCGTGATAGTAAATAAAAACTCACTCACGCTCCCATCGCCTCTTAAAATATTTTTTAAGTATTAATATTACTCATACGCACACGTTTTATACACCATTATTGTATAAAATTAGCGTATTGCAATCTTTGACATTTGATTTCTCGAAAACAAGGCAAAACACATCTCTGAAAATTTCAGAACAGATAGAAAAGCACTTCAACTGTTTTTTAAAAAATAAAAAAAAAAAAATAAAATTGCGGCATGTTTTTTGATAAATAAAGTTTAAGTTTAAATTTGAAAAAATCAGAACTTCTTCTGAAAATTTTCCAATTTTTATTTTTTTAATCGGTAGCCCATTCAAAAATCTATAAAAAACTTTTGATATTTTCAATATTTGACCAAGCCTACAAGGCCCACTTTTTGAAAAAACTTAAATTTTGTTTTTGTTATTTAATAGTACCCTAAGAGCGAATACTTTGCAAATGATTTCCCAATGAAACCACTATGGTTTTTCTGTAGTGGAACAGTTGGTGTGGACTTCCCTCAAAAAAAAACTTTAATGTTAGCAAAAAAAGCTTGTAAACCTACAAGAAAATTTGCTGATTCTGAACCCACAATTTTTTTGCTAAAGTTAGCAATAATTAGTTAACTAATTTTTTTTTTTTTTTTTTAACTTAATTCATACACATCTGAGGACCCCATTGGGTTCGGACCCGATAGGTCCAGACCCCGATGGGCCTAGACCTAGTTGGGTTCCTTAAAAATCGTCATAGTTTTTGATCCAAAATTTGTGTCCGTTACGCTCTACCTTGCTTAGTTTTTGAGATACGGGATTATAGGGGACCACTGGGGTCTTGACAATTAAAAAACTCGATAACTTCAAAAATATTACTCGGAGAGCTTTTGACTATTTTGCGGTCGTTGTTGACTATTGACTATTTTGCGGTTGTTCTACGTGTTGAGAGCTACAAAAATGTTTTGGATTTTTTGTTGTGTTGGCAATATTTACCGAGATCTGAGCATTTTAAAATTTTCGGGAATGGTAACTTTTTTGGATCCAAAGTTAGGGCCCATTAGGGTCCACACATGTGAAGAGAACCGGCGATACTCTGGAGAACCCGAGAACTAAAAATGGCCTCCATTTTACTCTATCTGGCTTAGTTTCCGGGATAGCGCCATTTTAAGTTTTCTGAAAATAAAAAAAAATTTATCATTTATTTTGCTAATATTAGCAAAAAAGCTTGTAAAAATTTGGTCAACTCAATTTTAAATATAGCAAAAAAAAAAATAGTTCAAATTTTGTTTAAAATTGCTAATGCGCTAAATGAAGTTTACAAGATAGTTTTGCTAACATGCTAATCTCAACTAAAAATTTGCTAAAAGCATTAATTAACCAGCATTAGCAAACAAAAATTAGTAAATCTTCTAATATATTATTTTGAGTGTAAACTCACCGTTTGAGAAGAGAACATGCCATTACAACATTTTCTATGTACGGGCCTTTTGCAATGTAAAACAAGTTTCAATTGCAAACTTTAAACAGGTTTTCTATAAAATCAAATATTTTGCGTTATGACTAGGGTTCGGACTTTTATGCAGTCAAAATCGCGTTTTATGCGCATAAAACATGCACCAAAAATAGAAAAATATGCGCTAAAAATTTAAAAAATATGCACTTAAATTTTTTTTTTAAAACATTAATTAATGATAAAAAATAAAATTAACAAGAAAAACAAAAAATAACATAAAAATCGTAAAAATTAAGTCTTATAAACGAAAATAAGGTACAATAAACACAAAAGTTCAAGTTCAAATAAAGTAAAACACAAAATTATAAAAGTAAAAAAAAAATAAAAATTTTTTTTGAGTAAATTTGTAATACTATTGAGTAAAAAATTACTTAATTTTGAACCAGTAAACGATTTAAAAGTATTTAGTAAACTAAATTTTTTTTAAAAAAGATTAAAAAAGTTTCACATTTTTTTTTTACAAAAAAAATATTTTTTTAATCTTTTACCAAAAACATTTAAGACATTGAAAAATTTCATTAATATGATTTCAAACTTTAATTTACATAAACAAAAAACTATAAACAAAATGAGAATTGAAAAAAAAAAACTAATTGTAAGAGAAAAAAAAAATAAAATTAAAAAAGAATTATAAAATATTTATTAAATTATTTACTCAAATTTTTTTAAAAACTTTTAAGTAAATTTTAAATTGTGTCAGTTAAAAAAATACGCAATTTTTTTTTTTTTTTTGAAATTTAAACAAGTGATTACTCAATATTTTTTTCCCATATTTTCTTCTGTGTACTTTAACTCATACATTATAAAATAAAAAATATATACAGCAATATAAAATCATATCATAAAATAAAAAACACTTTTTTTTCAAAATATGCGACAAAAATATGTAATACCAGCAATATATGCAAAAATATGCATTAAAAGCAAAATATGCAAAAATATGCACTAACAAATCAATGCCATTTTACTGCAAATTTCTTGATTCGCAAAGATATTTAGTTTTTGTTGCTCTCAGACTGACGACAACAAATATGCATTTGCATAAAAATCCGAACCCTAGTTATGACACTATACAAGTAAATGAGCGATATGTTGTTTAGAACGAAAATTAATTAGACAAACTCAATTTTAGGGTTGGTGACTTGTACAGGGGGAAGCTGACTTCTTTTACTCTTTTACGATTTACCCCCACTTAGTCATAATTAACCAGGAATAATTGGTATACGAGGATTTAAAAAGACCTATCTCATGGGGCTAACAACGTGTAAAAAAAAGCAAGTGAGAGTGTTACATTCGGCTGTCCCGAATCTTTTATACCATCCAAAATGTACAAAAAAAACAATATAAAAAAAATCCAGTGGCGTCTTATTTTTTGGGGGGGGGGGGTTGTTGGGAGACTTTAGGGAGCACCTTCTCCCTACGATTTTTAACTTCATCTGAGATAAGAATGTTGCATTTGCTTAGCAAAAGTACAAAAAACCTAGCAAAAAGTGAAATTTTAGTTTAGTTCTCCAAGGCGAAACTTTTTTCCCCTTGGTACGATTTTGCCTATTTCCGAACTTATACTACCTAGGAATTTAAGAAGTATTCGTACCAAGCTTCGAAAGTCTACCTCTTTTATTTTGGACTGTATCGTGTCCTCTACAGACGGACAGACGGACGGACATCGCTAGAATGTCTTAGAATCGAACACTGATCAATAAAATATATACTTTATGGGGTCCTAGACCGATATTTCGATGCATTACACACGGAATGACAAAGTGAGTATACCCCCATACTGTGGTTGGAGGGTATAAAAAAACAATATTGTTCGACTTATTAACAAAAATTTCAAACTTTGAAAAAAAATTTAAAAAAAAAAATTAAATAAATTAAAGTTGTTTTTTATTTGACCTTTCAGATTTAATATGGAAAAAATAAAGTTGTTCAAGCTCGAGGTCAAACGATTTTATTTGGTAATATCGTCTTCTTATTAATGTTGTTTGAAAAAGCTATAAGTCGGTAATTGATGTAAATAATATTATGTGTGTATCATAAATTATGAAGAAATTGAAAAAAATTGTATGGAGGTGCAATGAAAGCGCCGGAGGCGAAAAATTTTAACAACAAATTTTCATTACTTTTGGTTTTCTACTGGCTGCGGTAGATTAGTATGAAGTGTGATAATCTGAAAGTAAGTGCAAGGGTTGTCAGTTCGACTCCCATCAGAACCTTTGTCTGTTACTCCATAATGGGAAGGTTATTCATCAGCTTTTTCTTGGTTAGTGAGTATATAATTTTTAAAAAACAAAACAGTTTGCTGTATTGTTTCTAAAAAAATAATAAACTATTTGTTAAATGTTGTTCCACTATATAACCAAACTAAAAATGGGCAATTTTTCATATTTTATATTTGGGCAATTTTACGTAATGGAAAACCACCCAATTTTTTATTTCGAAATTTTTCCTTAAAATTATGAAAATGTGCTCAAAAAATTTTGGTAACTTTTCATATGAAATATGGTCCAAATTTGTATGAAAATTTTTTGGGGAAATTTCATTTTCTTTTTTGGGCGATTTTGCCTACAGCCTTTAAGAAATACATTATCAAATAATGCTTATCGGTGAAGAGTTTCAAATTGGTAAAACAATACTTCTAATATGATTTTTTTTTTCTTTAACGGACTTAATACTCTATACGACGAATTGGTAATTCTGAAAATCCATTTGAGCTTTTCTTAATTAATTTACTTGAGCTTTTCTGAAATTCAAATAGACTTTTATAAATTTTAAATGGACTATGATGAAGTTTAATTGGAACTTTTATAATTATAATTAAAATTAAATGGTTTTCGACAAACTGAATTTAAAATTTTTAATTGTTCTTATTTAATTTAAACAAAAAGATAAACTGAAAAATTTATGAACAAAACAATAAGCTAGTGACTGCATCATCTTTCCATTTTTTTACAGAAAAACAATCAATTAGAATTAATTAGAATTTATTATAAATTGATAACAAAAAAAACTCTAAGCCACTTGAGATATTGTTGACACTGACAACACAAATGCTACAGAAGTGACAGCACCCCACCACAAGCACCAGTAAAAATTTCATCCTCATCGAATATATATTACAAGGGGAGGGAGTATAAATTGTTAAAGGAAAAAATAAAGGAAAAATTATGTATATGAGGTCAAATCAATTCATGATTATTATTCCTGTTTGTTTTTTTTTTGTCATTTCTATCTTCTTTGAAATTCTGTTTCACTTTTTGGAAATATAATTTTGTTTGTCTTATTTTGCGATTCAATCATTGGATTTTCATTAGAAACCAATTGTGTGTATTCATTAATAATTAATTACTTTTTTTTAGGACGATTTTTATATATACCTAAAATATACTCAATGGAGTTTATTTGTGTTTAATATTCTGCTAGTGACTGGACTGTGTTAACAAACTTAATTATTTATTTTTATTTTAAGTAATAGGGGGACATTTTTGAATCGGGAGTAAAAAAAAGGAATTTGTTTGGTTACACCGTCCGACAACGAATATTACACAAGAACCGGATGATATACGTCTGAAAGTAGATATCAAATGGAGTAAAACTTAATTTACGGTTTTTCATTTCGTGATCCTGTTTCCTTTTAAAAGGATTTCAAAGTTTTAAAGGATACAATTTGCAAAATAATTTTGAAATATTTGTAATTGTCCTAGGATGACAATGGTGACACCAAATGAAAGAGGAGGATCTCCCCTAATTTTTCCTTTTTTTATTTTGCCATATCAGGATAAAAGAATGTAATAACGTACTTTAAAAACTTAATCAAAATATTTTGTTGAAAATTTTGAATGATATTGAAGGAAAAATTTTTGAAAGCACCTTACTTACCTCCTTTTTCCTGATATGTAAAAATAATAAAATAGGAAAATGAGGACCTCTTCGTGTTTAGGAACAAAAATCTATATAAATAAAAATCAATTGTCGTTCGTTGGTGTTAGCAGATTTGTTGCAAAGTGCAATGGAAATATGCGTAAATCCCAGAATTATTTCCTCCAATAAAAGTAAAACGCTGTGCGATTTAATTCAATACAATTTTATTTAAAATATATATGTAAAAAGAACAGAAGGTTCTGGTTCAAATGAAAGTATAAAAAGGAATGAACAACAAAACTGCAATATTAAACGTTTTAAGTTTGACAATTTAAAAACATAGAATTAAAACAGTGTTGTGTACGCATTTGAATTGTAGTAGAGTTGCAACAATTTTCAACAATCTCCCCCTCAAGTCAAATGCATTTTAAAATTCAAATAAAAAGCAAAAAATTCAAAAATTACATTTCAATTTTTAAAAGATTACAACCATAAATATGTTTTTGTTTAGTTAGACATTTTGTAAGTATATCTGCCGCATTCTCATCAGATGTAACGTAGTGTATATCGATAGCCTTGTCTTCATATTTTTCTCGGATGTAGTGATAACGTATGTCGATGTGTTTACTCTTCTTCTGAACGGTTGGATTTTTTACCATAAATGCAGCACCCTGATTATCACATAAAATAGGAGTAGGATTCACGATATAATCATCAAAGCCCATCTCATTTAAAAGACCACGATGAAAAACGACTTCTTTTGTGCCTTGGCATAAAGCAATATATTCGGCCTCCATTGTACTTAAAGCCACCACAGGTTGTTTACGGGACTCCCATGCAATAGGACCACCTGCCATAAACAGCACATGACCGGAATACGATTTTCGATCAATGGAGTCGCAACCCCAATCTGAGTCTGTGAAACATTCAAAATTTTCATAATTAGTAGAAAAAGTAATTTTACCTATAGGATTTTTCTTCAAATATCTTAGCACGTATTTTGCAGCTTGAAAATGTTCTTTATGTGGGTGAGAATTAAATTGAGACAATCTCGACACCACATGAATCAAATCAGGCCTAGTGATCACGACCAGGTACATCAAAGCACCAATTAAGCTTTGATAGTTTTTAGTTTCTAAGTCCGCGCATTGATCTTCACATTTCTTCAAAACGGTACCACTTGACCATGGAGTTGCCGCCGGCTTACAGTCAGTCATACCCCAACGTTCGAGTATTTCTTCGGTATACTTCTTTTGATGTATAGTAATATCGCCTCTTAAACCATCACGATGAATTTCCATTCCCAGATAGAATGAAATTGGACCACGATCAACGGCTTCAACATATTTGTTTAAAGTTGAAATAATATTTTTCATCTCCATATCACTGGAACACGCTAGTAACATGTCATCGACATATATGGCAATAAGACAAACTTCGCTACCATTTCGTTTCATGTAGACACAAGTATCAGATTTGCACCTCATAAAACCCATTTCCAACAAAATATCGTTCACCTTTTTGTTCCACTCACGTCCGGCTTGTTTTAAACCGTATAAAGCCTTGTTTAATTTACAGACTTTATTTGGATAATTTTTGTCTTCAAACATTTTAGGTTGCACCATGTAAACATCGTCTTCTAAATTACCATTTAAATAAGCTGCCACTATATCAATATGGTTTACCAACAATTTATGTTTGGCTGATAAAGCTAGCAACAATCTTATTGTTGAATGCCGCACCACCGGGGCAAAAGTTTCTTGGTAATCTACGTTGTGTTTCTGCGAACAACCATGCGCCACCAGCCTCGCTTTAAATTTTTCAATGGAACCATCAGGATTTCGTTTTAACGCAAAAACCCACTTACATCCAATTATGTTTTTACCGCTAGGCTTTTCCACCAACTGCCATGTTTTATTTTTTATTAAAGAATTATATTCAATTTGCATTGCCTCTTTCCACTTCTCAGAATTATCAGATTTTAAAGCCTCGGCCACGGTATTGGGATTTTCAATAATTGAATTTATCATTTCGGGTCCATCTTCAGTACAATAAATTTTTCTGGGTCTGCCTTTACCACCAGATCTAACTAATTTGGGTCTGCCACGTTTTCTTTTCTTTTCATCAACAGGAGAATCTTCTCTTTCAGTTTCACTGGTATCAGCACTCACCTCTTCTTCTTGTTTTTCATTTTCAGCTTCACTGTCATCATCTGCATCATCATTAAACAGTTGAGCATAAAATATTTCATTTTCATCGTCATCATCATCATCATCACAAGCAAATTTTTCAAAAGATTGTTCAAAAAAGGTAACATCACGAGCGGTTAAAATTTGTCTTGTACTGGGATTGTACAAACGATATCCCTTTGTGTAAATTTGATAACCAACAAATTTCATTTTTGTACCTTTAGGCAAAAACTTACCACCTTTCGGCTTCGGACCCTTCTTTAGTACTACAGCATCACAACCAAATGTTTTTAAATGCGATACAGACGGTTGTCTACCACACCACCTTTCATAAGGAGTAACATCATCAAGCACTTTTGTTGGAGCTCGATTTCTCAAGTACGTTGCTGTATTTATGGCCTCACCCCATAAACTTTGTGGTAATCCAGACGATTCTAACAAACATCTCGCCATTTCAACAAGGGTTCTATTCGCCCTCTCCGACACACCATTCTGTTGTGGCGAATAGCCAACTGTTGTTTGATGAACAATACCTTTTTCAGCAAAATATTGTTTAAATTTAGAATTAATAAATTCTTTACCATTATCGCTGCGAACGATTTTTATTTGGCGGCCTGTCTGCTTCTCCGCGAGCCCAGCAAAATTTTTAAACGCATCAAAAGCATCACTTTTATTTTTCAAAAAATATGTGGAAATAAAACGAGAATAATCGTCAATAAATGTAATAAAATATGACGATCCACCAACAGATTTCACACCAATTGGTCCGCATAAATCCGTATGCACCAATTCCAAAATATTTTTTGTTTGCACATTCGCATAATTTTTGTAAGGTGTAGCAGAAATTTTATTTACAGCACACGTAACACACTCAATAGTCTTTGGCAATTTCACATCTAAACCTTTTACCATATTCTTGGTCGTTAATTTATTTAAATCGTTTATGTTTAGATGACCGAATCTTTGATGCCATTTTCGAACTACATTTTCATCAATAGCTGCACTGATTATTTCACAACTTTCTATTTTTTCCAAATTTGCAATAAAAATATCATTTACAAGATCAGCTGTTAATATTTTTTCGTTTTGTTTACTTTTCATAACAGCTTTATTCTCAGCGAATTGAACAACATGACCAGCTTTAACTATTTTATTTATTGACAAAAAATTTGAATGTAGTTGTGGTACATACCATACTTTATTTAAAGTTAATGTACAAAAAGTTGTTTTTATTTTTATTTCACCGATTCCTTCTGCATAAATACTCTCACCAGATGCTAAAACAATTTTTTGTTTTGATTCTGTCAACGTCTTAAAATATTCTTTTGTTCTGCACATATGTGACGTCGCACCGCTGTCCACTATCCATAACTCTTTCAAATTAAGTTTACCTTCATTAAGAGAACAAGCAAAATCATTATCTCTTTTTTCACTTTCTTTGCATTGAGATTTTATGTGGCCCTTTTTACCACAGCGATAACATTTAATGTTACTGTTGTATGCGTTAACATTTGCATTTTTCTTTTCTTGGTTATTATATTTTGGTTGCACTTGTTTAACATTATTAACACTTCTGTTACTGTTGCTGTTATTAAAAAGCTTTTTATTTCTTTTATATTCATTTCTTGAATTCGCCGCAAAAACATTTTCATTTTGCACATTACTTTTGTTACCTTGTCTCATTTCTTCTTCCAATATTTTTGAAACCAATTTTTCATACTTTGGCAAAGTATCCCTGCTTTCTATAGCAACAACAAACGATTCCAATTCTTCAGGAAGACTGCATAACAGCAAAATGGACAACAAATCATCATTTAAAGTGATTCCGATTTCTTTCAAATCATCCACCGTACAACAAAATTCATTAATTTGTGGAGAAAATTTTTCACTTGAATTCAATTTAAAACGTACCAATTTTTTAAACAAGTTTACCTTTCTAGATGCGGTGTCTGCCTTGTAAAGTGAACTTAACACATCCCAGGCACTTTTTGCCGAAGCACAATTCTTAATGTGAATCAACTCAGTTGTTCTTACACTTAAGGTTATTGTTGCCAGAGCCTTGCTGTCATCTGTTGACCACTTCAACGCCTCATCTTCAGGACGTTTTCCCAAAATGGTATAATACAGATCCAACGTTATAAGCAAGCTCTTCATCTGTATGCACCATGTTGCATAATTTTCGCCATTTAATTTTTCAATACTCGCGACAGTACCCGCCATTTTCTTGTTTTTTAACACCGGCTAAAACAGAAAACCAAAATCGACACCAATCAAATATAACCGCACTTTTTCCAATTGATTTTTTTCAATTTAATTAAAACTTTTATATACTGGATACTAGGTGATCTGGGCCCATAACCTTTGTTAGCAGATTTGTTGCAAAGTGCAATGGAAATATGCGTAAATCCCAGAATTATTTCCTCCAATAAAAGTAAAACGCTGTGCGATTTAATTCAATACAATTTTATTTAAAATATATATGTAAAAAGAACAGAAGGTTCTGGTTCAAATGAAAGTATAAAAAGGAATGAACAACAAAACTGCAATATTAAACGTTTTAAGTTTGACAATTTAAAAACATAGAATTAAAACAGTGTTGTGTACGCATTTGAATTGTAGTAGAGTTGCAACAATTTTCAACAGTTGGTAACCGCATCAGTTGAGAACGGCTGGACCGATTTGGAAATTTTTTTTGGAAATGTTCGCCATAGTCCAACTTAGGTTTTTACGTAAAGAAAAATTGACCACGCCCACTTTTACGCCCACTTTCTTCGATTTGGGTAATTTTTTATTTAAATGTTCGCAGTAATCCAATTTATGTATTTACTGAAATAAAATCGACCACGCCCACTTTTACGCCCATGTTTTCAATTTATCTAAAATCTGAGAATGGCTGGACCAATTTGACTACATTTTTTGTAAATTTATTTTTATCATATTCCAACTTTGGATTTTACGAAAAAAGAAATAGACCACGCCCACTTTGCCTAATTTTTGTTAAAAATTTTCGTCATAATTCAGCTAAGGTTTTTACGGATAGTAAAGTTTCCCACGCCCACTTTTTTCTATGTATCGAAATAACTACAGCGGCTAGACCGATTTGGTTATAGTCCGCAAAGATTTCTAAGGAAAGAAAAATTGTTCACGCCTACTTTTACGCTCACCTAATTTTGTTTTTAATGTTCGTCATTGTCCAACCAAAGTTTTTCGGAAAGAACAATTTTCCATTTCTACGCCCACTTTTGAATAGATGGACCGAGTTGGTTAAATTCAAATAAGGTTTTTACGGTAAGAAAAGTTGTCCACCCACTCTTTTTTCGATATAAATAAAATTTGCTCTATAGAAAAATTTAATATAGAATAATAAAATATAAATAAAAATCAAATGTAGTTGGTTTGTAATCGCATCATTTGAGAACTGACCGATTTGGATAATATTTTGTTTAAAGGTTCGTCTTATTTTTTAAATGTTCGTCTTAGATTTTTTCGGAAAACAAATTAGCCACTCCCACTTTTACTCCTCCTGTATTCGACTAAACTTTTTTTTAATTGTTCGTCATAGTCCAAATTAGGTTTAAAGGGAAATAAAAAATTTTCACGCCCACTTGTTGACGTTCGTGATAGTACAACTAAGGTTTTTGAAACATTGTCCACTCCCACTTTTTTCAATATATTTTAAATCGGAAAACGACTGGCCTGATTTGGTAAATTTTTCTTTAATGATCATTATAGTCCAAGTAAGGATTTTACGGAAATAATTATTGTTCTCCCCCACTTCAAAGCCTACATTTTACAATATTTTTAAAATTTGCAACATTTGAGAACGCCTAGACCGATTTGGCTAATGTTTTTGTTTTAAATGTTCGTAATAGTCCATATAATTATTCGGAAAGAAAAATTGTTCCCGCCTACTTTTTTTCGATATATCTAAAATTCATTTTTACTCTAATTCGATCTACAAAAAATATTTTTAAATAGATTCCGTTTAAACTTGGTAAAAATGATTTTAAATCCTTGGGTATTGTTAACATATGTACAAGTTTAACTTACTACATAAAATTTAACGCCCACTTTTGTGAAAATATGTTGACTACTAATGACCTGACCTGAATTATAGTTCTAATTAGGTTTTTAAGGAAACATAAATGAGAAAAGTGTCCCGGAAAAATTAAAAATTCGGGAAAACTATAAAGGTTTGTTTGAACTCAAGGCAATAGCTGACGATGAGAACGAAGGATATGCTTAATTTATTTTTGTGTTGTTCCTAATGATACTAAAGAAGTTTTAAATTTGTCCATGGTAACTTTTTTTAGTTCCTAAAATAAACTTTGAAGATGATTGTCTGCCTAATCGGGTCTTTAAAACCACGCCCACAAATTTTTCTAAGCCAAGAAATTTATTTCATTTTTGTAAGGCTATATATTTGAAGCGAGACGAAATATAACACTGATCTTATATTTGGGCCAGCAACGCGGACCGGGCCAGCTAGTACTTTAATAAAAATTTTATACAAAAAAATTTATAAAAAAAAATATGCAATTTTGGTTCAAAATTTTTATTTCTTTTGCAAATATTTCTGGATTTACTTATTGTATTTTGGATTTTGACCTCAGATTCTCGTTATTGGAGTATCTACTTTACATATCTGCTTTGAACTGGAAGTTTCTTCCCAAACTCGGATACTTATAAGGCCATAACCAAACAACAGGACATTTTGAACTTCCTTATTATGGCCTGACGGTATCCTTGATCGTATCGAGTCCGGATTTCTTTCAAAAGTTAGGTAATTTTATTGGGAATTCATATAAAAAAATATGAATAACTTTAACATACACTCAAAAAATTATGTCATTAACTGTTTGTAGTTTATTTAAAAATTATTACGTTTTGTCGTTTTTAAAAGAAAAAAAATTTTTTCAATGTTCAGCTTTTTTAAATCACTTTTTTTGTTGTTTCAAAAAAACAACATTAAAAAATAAAGACTTTCATTAGCATTCAATTTTTAAAGTCATTTATTTTTGTTCTCTAAGTAAAAATAAATGATTCTTCTTTAATTTTTTAATGATTTGTGTACGTTATTTTTTTTTTTTTAAATTGTTGTCATTTTTTAAAGAGAAGTCATTAGTTTTTACCTACTTGGGTTGGTTATTTTTTTGTAGAAAAAAAATTCAAAAAATTATTTATGGAAATATAAAAACATGTTTGTATCAAGTGACTTTGACACGATGGGTATAGTGTCTGGCCAGAATGTAGCTGATTACGGGATTTATTCCCACAAAAATTTTATTAAAAATTTTTTAAAATAAAATTCAATAGAAAAATTGTAAAAATAACCTACGAAATCATTAATTTTTAATGTTTTCGTAGGTATTTTTTTTTTAATTTGTTGGTAAAAGTAACACAACAATCATTAATTTTTAATGTTTTCGTAGGTTATTTTTATCGAATTTGTTGGTAAAAAATAATGAAAGTGACGTTATTTTTTTAAGCCCAATGTTATTTATTTTAGAAAATTTTATTAACAGTAAAAAATAAATGTTGATGTTTGTTAAAACAAATAAATAATTACAGGGATGGTTTTCAAATATTTTATCACTTGTTATAAATATGTTTTTCATTTGTTTTTGCCTACAAAATATTTTAAGTGTACACTTTTCTAATATTAAAAAAATTGTCTGTTTTGAGGGCTTGGTCCACAAAACTGAAAATGCCTTTATCTTGAAAAGGCGATTTGATACAACTTTTCTGATGACATATTCGTGTTTAGGAGGCCACAATACGCTAGAAAATGTACTTTAGAAGTCTGTGCAAAAAAAATTGTTTTTTTTTTTTTTGAGTAGTGAAATCTTTTATGACAATATCTTAAATAGAAATATTTTTGAGCCTCGAGCTAGAAAAATACTTTATACTTTAATACTTTTTTTTGTACAAAATTTGTTAGATTATCGATAACACAAAATGTTTTGGTCATCGATTAAAACAAAATATCTATAACAAGTAAAAAAGTTAAAAAGTTGCCGAATGTAGTGATACCCTCCACAATTTCAAAAAGATTATTGCAAACAATTTTATTTAAAAGGAAATTACTTTTGAAAAAAAAAAAATTTTGAAAAAAAAATTTTCGCGAAAAAAATTTTGGTAAAAAAAAATCCGCGATTTTTTTTCTTTTTGTGTCAAAAAATATGTTTGTACTTGTTTAAATACCATTTGGTTTTCAATTATGTTAACATATGCCTACCAGAAGACGAATTAAAGCATTTTGTATTTTTAGGTTATGTTGAATGTACTGAAATTTTTGAGGTGTGCTTACATTTTCGTTCATAACTTTTGAACCGCTGAACCGATATCGCTCAAATGCAATACCAAACTTCTCGGGAGAACTTCCAATAAATATGTTAAGTTTCAGTCACCTCTGCTCAATATTTTGTCCGCGACAGCATTTTCCACAGACAGACAGACGGACAGACGGACAGACGGACATCGCTAGAATGTCTTAAAATCGATCGGGCATCATGAATATATATACTTTATGGGGTCCCAGATCGATATTTCGATGAGTTACAAACAGAATGACAAACTTATATATACCCTCTATCACTAAGTGGAGGGTATAAAAAAATGTTATCTATAGAAGTATAACACGAAATTTTCTACAGAGAATTTATTAGATTATCGATGTTAGCACAAAATTTTCAAAAGAAATTTTTGATGATCCACCCATATATCGATAACACAAAAATTTTCAATAGAAAAATTTTAATCCTATCGATTTATCGAAATTTTTTAATGAAATTTTGTTAGGTTATCGATGAATGTTCTACAGATAATTTGTTAGGTTATCGAAGTATAGATAACAAAAAACATTCTAAAGAAAATTTCTTTTGGTATCGATATATCGACAGAACAAAATTTTCTCTAATTTTTTAGGTTATCGAAATGTTTTTGTATAAAATTTGTTAGTTTATTGATATGTCGATAACTCAATATTTACTAAAGAAAACTTTTTAGGTTATCGATAACTTAAAATTTTTTAAAGGATATTTGCAAGGTTATCGATGGCACACAATTTTCTATAGACGATATGTGAGGTTATCAAAATATATCGATAACAACAAACTTCTCTTAGAAAATTTGATTGACTAACGATAACATTTTTTTTTTAAGTAGATGTATCGATAACAAAAAAAAAATTTAGAAAAGTTGCTAGGTTATCGATTTTGTTATTTTCTCTAGAAAAATTGTAAGGTTACCGATATATCGATAAATATAAAAATTTCTTTAGAAAATTTGTTAGGCTCCCGGTAAATTGATAACACAAAAATTTTCTAATAAAAATTTGTAAACGATTTGTTTGATAATCGACATATCGATGAAATAATATTTTTTTTTTAAATTGTTAGGTTCTCGATAAATCAAAAAGATAAAATAATCAATAGCAAAATTTTCTATAGAAAATTTGTTATATTATCGATATATCGATAACACATCGATATATCAATTACACGAAATTTTCTAAAGAAAATATGTTAAGTTATCTATGTATCGATAACACAAAATTTTCTTTAGAAAATTTGTTATTTTACCGATATATATTAAGGCCTTTATTCATAATACTTAAAGTGCACTTAAAGTAGGTTTATTTGACAAATATTCATGCAATATCAGTCAAATAAACCTACATTAGATTTAATTTACTCATTATGAATAGCCCAGTAAATCAATATTTTCTACAGAAAACTTGTTAGGTTTTCGATATATCCATAACACAAAATTGTATGTAGAAAATTAGTTTACTTATCGATATATTGATAGCACGAAACTTTTTGTAGAAAATTTGTTAGGTTATCGTTATATCGATTATACAAAATTTTCTGTAGATAATTTGTTAGGTTATCGACATATCGATAAATTATTTTTTTTAAGAATTTTTTTTTTTATTGTTCTCGATTTATGGACAGCACAAAATTTTATATAGAAAATTTGTAAGGCTGACATATTAATATAAAAAAAATTTCTATAGAAAATTTTTAAGGTTTTCGATAACTCTAAATTTTGTGTTATCGATAACATAACAATTTGTCTACACAAAAACACAAAATTTTCTAAAGAAAAATTTTAAAGTTCTCGATGTATCGATACCAATAGATTTTTTACATCAAACTTAAAGGTGATCGATTAATCGATAACTCAAAATGTTCTGTCTAAAATTATAATGTTATCGATAACTTTCAATAAAAAAATTTTTGATATCGATTAATCGATAACAAAACTTATATTCTATAAATCGATAATTTTTTTATTTTTTTTACACAAAATAATAATAATGTTATCGATATATCGAAATGTCACCCTAATCAGTACACATATGTACGCACTTAATTTCTACATTAATAACAATAACGGTATTTGTTTTTTGTTTATTTTTTGGTCGACTTCCTACACAATTTTTGTGTCTGTTTATTCGATGCTGTGTCTGTAATTTGATTTTTATTCATGAATTTGTATCTGTGTTTTGTTTAAATGTTTTTTTGTTCTTTGTGTCGTCTCTATAATCATGATACAATATCTGTATAATCAAATCAATGACTTTAACCACACGCGTTTCAATTGTGGATTACTTTTTTTATAAAACACCGTCCGACAAAAATAAAAAAAAAAAATCGTTAAACGTGAACTGGATAAAATACTTTTGAAACTAGCGACTAAATTTAGAAAAACTGCATTTACGGATTTTTATTTAGTGACACCGTTTTCTTAAAAAGGACTTTTCAAAGAATTAAATTTTGTAAAATATTTGTTCTTTCCCGATGACACCACCTGTGATGGTAAATTAAAGTTGAGGATCTCCAATAATTTTCCCATTCTATCATTTTGACATATCAGGAGAAAAGGAGGTAAGTAACGTCCTTTCAAAACTTTATCCTTCAATATAATTAAAAATGTTCAACAAATAATTTTGATAAAATTTTGAAAAGAAATTATTTACATCTTTTTTCCTGATATGGCAAAATCAAAACATATAAATATTAGGGGAGGTTAAGCTCTTTCATTTTCCATCACTAGTGGCATCATAGAATAAGTTCAAATTTTAAAAAAAATAATTTATGAAATGCAATGCATTAAAACTTTGAAGCACTTCTAAAAGAAAATAGAATCTCGAAATGGAAAACTTTACAGTTTTACTCCATTTGATATCTACATTCAGAGATATAACATCCTGTTCATGTTTAATATTGGCAGTTGGATGGTGTAATCGATGAGGAAACATATGGTGTTACACAAGTTAGTAATGTCTACTAGATAAAAATCCCAGATGGGCAAAAATAAAATGTTCCCCATTTGTGGGGGTTTTTTGAAGATACAATATATATGAGGCATTCCACACCAAATGTCCACCGAAAAAAAGCGTGTGTACCGTAAACATCTGAATAGGTTGTATGGATAGCCCTATATGGAACTTAGAAAATTGCGTTTTTGGTTTTTCAATTTTTCAAAAGCTGGGCTTAGAAGGCGTGGTCAAATATTGGAAAAATGGTCAAATTTGTGGCGAGTTGCCTTGATTAAATACACTGTGCTACAAAAAACACAAAATCGAATATACTTTTGAAATGAGGTAGTTAAGGTTGTAGGTCTCATCGAAAAGATCGCAAAAATGCCCATCAAACTTGCCAGACACCCTCAAATTTTAAAGTTATTGTCAAAAAACTTTTTTTTGGGACTTTTCTCACTAAACCACGTGTAACATAAAAAGTTTTCCATCGATTTTCAATTTTTTAACTGTTTTGGATAGAAAAAATATAGGGCTTTTTAGGTGTGTGAACACTTTATTTGCCATTGCCCGGCACTTTCTGGTCAGCGACTTGCTTCACTGGGATCTAGGGAGCTGTACGATCTTTCTGATTTGTCGGATGTCAAAATTCAACATCTAAGGAGTTTCATAAGAAGCTCAAACTGGTTTAACGACAGGGACTAGTAGGGAAACCTATTACGATCCCGTGGTATCACAATGGACCTCAGAGTCTACGTGTGTTGACGTAAAACGTCAGCAGCCACTTACAACCTAACCTAACCTAACCTAGGTGTGTGAATTGGTCTATACATTTAAGAAACATATGTATTGATTTTTTCAACAAAATCTAATTTTTTTGTTATTTTTTGAAAAATTGTTGAGTTTATCGATTTTTTTCTGCTATAGTTCGTTCAACAATAATTATATTTATAAAAGTAATCTTAAAGAAAATTTAATTGTGAATACAATGAACTTTATGCCGAAAAAATCGAATAACAATTGACAGAGTTGAGATAATTTTTCTAAAAAATAAAATTAAGATTTTGCATGAAATTGCTGTTCGGACAGCCCAGGCAAAAAAAATAATCGAACATTCTGAGAGGTCAGGTATCATTATTTTAACGGTTTTTGGCCCCCTGAATTCGAATTTGACTTTGAAATTGCGCTATCTTATTAAGTTTTTGATATATCAATTTATGATTAATGTGTCAAAAACCTGACGCGATAGAGCAATTTAAAGGCCAGATTCGGATTCAGCGCGCAAAAAACCTTTAAATATATTGTACATGACCTCTTATGATAAATTTAATTTTTTTGCCTGGGTTGTCTAAACGGCGATTTCCTGAAAAATCTTAATTTTCTTTTATAGAAAAATTATCACAATTTTGTCAATTCTTATCTGATTTTTAAAGGATAAAACTCATCGAATTCAGAACTAAATTTTCTTTAAAAATATGTTTATAAATATAAAGGTTGCTGAACGAACTATAGCAGAAAAAAATCGATAAACTCAAAAAATGTTCAAAAAATAACAAAAAAATTAGATATTATAGAAAAAATCAATAGATATCTTTCTTATATGTGCAGACCAGTTTACACACATATAAAGTCCTATACTTCTTCTATCCAAAACAGTTAAACAATTTAAAATCGGTTGAAAATTTTCTGAATTACACAAGGTTTAGTGAGCAAAGTCCCAAAAAAAACGTTTTTTGACAATAACTCTAAAATTTGAGGGTGTCTGGCAAGTTAAATGGGCATTTTTGTGATCTACTCGACAAAACCAACAACCTATACCATGTCACATTAGAAGTATTTTTTCACTGTAGCACAGTGATATTTATCACATTAAAACGGAATGCACTACAATCGCAAAAATTTACATTCTTATATAGTTTTGTATGGGCTATCGATTTTTTTTTTTTGAAAATTTTCAGAACCCGTTCTGAAATTTTCCATTTTTTAAAAATGTCAATTTATCAAAAATCCAGCCACTTTTTTTTAATTTTTTTTTTAAAGCTTAGATTTTTGTCCATCCACACAAAAAAAAATCAGAAACACGTTCTTCGAGAAAATCGCATTCGAATTTTAAATTTCATAACAATTTTGTAATTTGTTTGTATTTTCTTGTTTTAACGTTGCGAATGAGTAATATTAATTGCATAATTATATCTCATACGCTCTGTTGAAACAAGAAAATACAAGCAACTTACAAAATTGTTATGAAATTTAAAATTCAAATGCGATTTTCTCGAAAAAAAAAACGAAGAACATGTTTCTGAATTTTTTTTGTGGATGGACAAAGATCAAAACTCTAAAAAAAAATAATAAAAAAAAAAAAAAAGTGACCGGATTTTTGATAAATTGACTTTTTTAAAAAATGGAAAATTTCAGAACGGGTTCTGAAAATTTTGCAAAAAAAAAAATATTTGATCGATAGCCCATACACACAAAAAAAAAGTTCATATTTGGAATTAATTTTTTCATACACTGTATGAATTGTACATGACTTTTTTTTCCCAGAAAATTTTAATTCACAGTATGATTGTGTTCATACATATTATGAACAAATTCTTGATTTTTTTTTTAAAATATTTTTTCGCATTTTCTGCAATATATTACAAATGTTGCCAATTAAAGGATTAATAACACAAACACACGTTAATTTTTCATCATTTAAGATGAGTTTTATTTCATATTTGTATATTTTTATTATTTTTGTAAAATTTGCAAAAAAATATCGCAAAATTTAAGTAAAACCTGAAGTTTGATTTCTTGAGCAACAGCTTTAACCTTTTATTCTTCATATTCGGCAATTGGCGGTGAAGACGAGTGAAAATAGTGCTTGATATGTATGTTTAAAGACCTCTCTGGTTTAGGTGCTCCCTAAAAAGAATTTAGAAAACAACGCTTCATTAAAAGAAATGTACATAAATTTACAAATACATTGCACTTACCTTTTCATCTTCCATACTAAAATATTTGCGGCATCTTGCATATTTTCCAAAATAAAATAGAAAAATTGTTTGACAATTTTTTTTTATTTCAAACTAACTTGTTTTGTTTATTTTTTTGGAAATTTTAATTTTAAAGAACACAATTATAAATAGTATGAATTTGTTCATTAATAGTATAAACTGAAGTCAATGAATGGGGTTCATACTATTTATGTACAAAATTTGTTCTGTGCAATACTATGTAAGAATGTAAATTTTTGAGATTGTGGTGCATTCCGTTTTAATGTGATAAATATTTAATCAAGGCAACTCGCCACAAATTTGACCATTTTTCCAATATTTGACCAAGGCAACTCGCCACAAATTTGACCATTTTTCCAATATTTGACCAAGCCTCCTAAGCCTAGTTTTTGAAATTTTGAAAAACCAAAAACGCAATTTTCTTAGTTCCCTTTTTGCTATCCAAACAATCTATTCAGAAATTTACGGGACACATGTTTTTCTGTAGCGGGACATTTGGTGTGGAATGCCTCATATATGTATTTTTTTATACTTCTTACCAAAATTAATTACTCCGAAATTTTTTTTTAGATTTAATTAGAATTGACTGAAAACGTTGTGTAAGCTTTATCAGGTCCTAGGCCTTCAATTAGGTTTGTTTTATTCCGGTATGCCGCCTTAAATTATAGTTAAAGGTTTATTACAATGGAACGACAAATTTATTTATTTTCAAAATGCTTAAAATGTGGCAGCACTACCCAAAAATAATTCTATTATTGTTTTTTTTAATAGTGTATAAATTATATTCCAATAATCCTTGGTTTTTTTATATAATTTGTTGCTTTAGCTGTTTGGTTTAGATCAGAACATGTGTTAAACTTTAATTAGAGCAAGAATACCAACCACATCAACATCATCAGTCTATTATGGTAGTAAATTCAAATAATAATAATAATAACGATAATATTGTATCATTGTGAATTTAATACATTCAGAATATTTAGAAAAAACACAACTCCATTTCCAAATGAAAATAAGACTAATGATTTAATGACTTGAGTTTGACAGTAAAAAAAAAATCAGGCAGGAAACGCATGACAAAAAACACTACGTAACAAATAAAGACTTTTTAAAAAACACAAAAATTTTACTATATACCAAAAGTAAAACCATATATTTAGATCTTACAGTTTGGTGACCAATTACCTTTTTAGGCCTTCAAACATTCTAAAAAGCTGTGGGACCCATAAAATCTAGTGTCATCAGTTTTTGCTCAACAGCTTAATCAGACTTGATGCTATAAGACCTCATATCTCGAATACTTGAAAGACAAGAAAAATTGATTTAAAAAATTTTTGTGGTGCTTATGAAGCAAAATGTTGGAAAAAAAATTTTTTTTTTCATGCTTTTTGAAAATATTTTGCTTCATAAGCACCACAAAAATTTTCTAAATAATTTTTTAAAAAATTTTAATTGTTGGTCTCTAGCAATAATTTGGCTTTTACAGATTGAAAAAATATAAATTAGTAATATAAACAATATGCTGAAAATCGGCATTTGACTCTAAAGTTCGAAGATGGATTAAAAAAAAAAAAATCGAACTAACATAAACAAACGCCGCGATACGGGTCTTCTAATTAAGCCTCTATTTTCATCCCTCACTCTCAGAATCGACCTAACATTTGCTTACCTGAATTTGTTCAACAGTGTAGTCGTAAAAAAATTTTAAAATCTACATCTGACAATGAGCTAAATATTTTTAATACATGACTTCAATAAAATTTAATGGTGGTTCTTTTCTTAGAACATATTAACCTTCGATCTCCCATTTTAAGGGGTCATTTAATCCTTTTTTCAAATATTCTTATTGAAAACCAATAAAACCTGCGTTTAATGGGTTAAAATATTCCACAAATATTTTTTGCTTCAAATTTTTACTAGAGCTTTTTAAAGCCATCAGTTTGGGACTACAACCCTATTGAAATTCAAAGCTAAAAATTATTTTGGAACATTTTAACCCTTTAAACGCACACTTTATTGATGTGCAATGATGATATTTAAAAGAAGGACTAAAATTACCCTCAAAAAGGAGATAGCGGGTTAATATATTCTAAGAAAAGGACCGCAATCAAATTTTACTTCAGACATTTAGAAGTATTATTTATCTTAGAAGTTTATTTAATTCATTTTGTTTTACTTATTCCAACGCGATAATTTTTTTTTTTTAATTTAAGAGAAAAAGAATCGCAAGGAAAAAATAAATATTTTTTTTTTTTTTGATAAAAGTGTCCCACATTAACTGGACTTTTGTCAAAAATAGCCATTATAACCATAACTTAAAATATTTTTTTCTCATAGAAGGAATGAAAAATACGCAACTTTTCTTTTAATTATTGGAAAGATCTAGTTTGTAACTACACAAAAAAAAAATTGGGAAAAATTTTCAAAAAAAATGTAACTTTTTAAATAAATTAAAAATATTTATGTGGGAGTGAATACAGATGACTAAGACATAAGCGGACATACAGTTACTTGGACAGACATTTACTTCATAAAACACACCTATTGTATTCATAAGTATTTAATTTACCTGTTGTTTGTTAATTTTAAAATAGAAACCTTTTATACAATTTGTATTTAGATTGTCAGAACTTTTTGAAAATAAAAACAGATTGAAATAGAATTTCCTACATTTATATTTAATAAATAAATTTCAAAAAATTCAGATTATATAATTATTAATGATGTATATACTAACTATGAAAATAAATTTCGTACCATTTCGTTAAATATTGAATTTTTGGTGACAATTAATGTAAAACTTCACCATATCATTCATATTTATCAATGCAAAAACGCAAAAAATCACTCGACTTTGACGGTCTAGTAGCTACAAAAAAAAATCCAAAAATTGATTTTGTTGGTTATTCGATTTTGGAACCTAATTAGCTATTAAATATTGGCACCTAAAATGCAAAAGGCCCTAACTAACATTTTATTAATTTAACAGGAGAAGCAAAAAACTGTATTAAATCATGTTTTAAATTTGTTAATAACTGTGTTGATTTTTAATGAATTTGGCTAAAATTTTGTGAGGGCGTTCTTTTAATAAATATGAATCATAATAAATAAAAAAATATTAAAAAAGTTTTTTGTTTAGTTACGTCCATTGGCGATTGCCCAAATCACATGTTTTTTTAATTTTGGCTATTAAATCGCTAATTTTTATTATTCTGTCCTAATTTTTTTGTGGAGACGTGTATGTTGATAAAATAATCCAGAACCAATCAAAAAACTGATTTTGAATTTTTGTTAGCTAGGGCCTTTTGCATTTTAGGTGATAATATATAAATTTCACTAATTTCTTAGACCATAACCTTATTTTTGATTTTTGTCTATGGGACAACACACTGTGTATCGGTTGAATTGACTTCTGACAAAATTTATCTTGGCGTATGATTAATATAAAATGAGAATAAACAAAAAAAATATTGGTCATACGTCCTGATGTTTTTTTTTTTATAATTGCATATAAGGAGCAGTGTTGCCAATTTAGTCATTTTTCGGCTAGATTTAGCTCCTTTGAACTCGTTTAGCCGGAGAAAAAGTCATTTAGCTCTTAGCCGTTTTTTTTAGCCATTTTCGAAACTATTTTAACAGTTTTTCAGTCATTGTTGAGTTTTCGGTTAAAAAGTAATTTTTAGTGTGTTTTTTATACTAAAATGGAGAATTTATTGGGTTTTAAGTTTGTACAGATCGATCACAGGCTCTAACATTATTTGTTATAAGGGTTTAAGTTGTAAAATGTAGAAGAAAATTTAATTTTTAAAAATTATAGACATTTCTGGTATTTCCATACCGGTTTCAAACACTTTAGTTATGTGTTATCATCAGAAGGAATTTAAATGTTGGTTTGTTTTGTTAGTAGGTGATTGTTTTTAAAATATTTGAATTTTTGGTAACACTAGTCTGGAATTAAATCACGTATGTTTTTGTCATATTCATTATACTAAATTTTAAACGATCTAGCGTTGCCCGTTTCTCTGTCTTTTAAAAATACGCTAAAGTTGAAAACTTAACTTGAAGGCTGATTGCTGAATCTTGGCATATATATTTTTGGAATTCTTCTGGTCAGGTTTCAGCGAAAACGGTCCCAAGGGTAAAAAGTTTCACCTAGAATTCACGTGTTGAAAAAATTTTTTTAAGTCAAAACTAGCTTACCATCCCGGTACTTCGTTACCGGTTGCATTGAATACCGGATAATATAAGGATCAGAATTGCTCTGCCGATTTCAAGTCTTTGTTTTATTTACTTTTGCAAATTTAAGTCTTTCATAAAATAATATTTCAATGAATAATTTAAACAATAAAATTTGAATAATTTTTGCGCCCTTATTTCGGGATTTTGGATTTTGAGTGAATGAATATTTCAGTAAATAAAGAAATTGGAATAAAAATAAGTTTGAGTGAAAAAACATATAGAGAGAAAAAATATAGAGTAAAAAAGTTAAATACGAAAAATTTGAGTAAAAAGTATCATTCCATATTGTTCCTTGCTCTATTCCATTTCGTTCTCCGTTCTAAAATTTAAAATTTTAAAATATGTCCTTCTCTTGTGTGTTATTTTTGGGGCTTTTAGTTTAATAGTTAGATAGGTAAAAATAACCATTTGCCCCCTTTTCCCCTTAAAATTAAATTTTCCAAAAACTTTTTTTTTGTGCTAGGTGATCCTTTATTTAAAATGTCAAGTTTCTGAGCCATTATTTCAAGAAATATAGGAATAACCAAAATTTACACTTTTTCACTATTATAGGAACAAAGAAAAAAGTACCAAAAGTACACTTTCTTACACCCGTTAGAAACGGAATTTCCAAAACGAACCTCTTCAAAAAAGATTTTTTTTCACCGAAGGATCTTCTTTACCAAATTTCAATTTTCTAAGATCATTGTTTTAGCAAATATTAAAAGTACAAAAAGAATTTTACATTCCCAATTTTAAGTTTCTAGAATTATTACGTCAAAAAATATCAAAGGTACCGAAAATACACTTTTTTAGCTATTTTATCCCATTTTAAAAACATATTTTTCCCAGATTGTGTTTTTTACCGAATTCTCCTTCATTACAAATTTTAAGATTCTAGGAAATATAAAAAGTTTCTATAAATAAAATTTCAGGAAATAAAAAGTACCAAAAAGTGTACTTTTATAAAAAATACTTTTAATGAAAGGTACTTTTTATAAGAGGTACTTTTTAAGAAAGGTACTTTTTATAAAAGGTACTTTTTATAAAAGGTACTTTTTATAAACGGTACAGAAATTTCCGATAGTACTTGTTCCAGAATGTTTTGTTTCACTAAAGGATCCTACATTTTAAATTTGAAGTTTGAATGACCATTATTTCAGTATATAAAAAAAAGTACCAAAAGTACACTTTATTACCCATTTTACCCCCGTAGAATCAACATTGGCAAAAACCCAGACTTAGTGAATCTTTTTTCCGGGAGGTGAACCTACATTGCAATTTTCAAGTTTGTAGTACTATTATGTAAGGAAATATAAAAGGTACCAAAAGTGCAGTTTTTTACCCTTTTTACCCAATTTGAATAATCATTGGCAAAAATCAAGCCCTAGTGGATCTATATTCCGGGAGGTGAACATACAGTCCAAATTTTAAGTTTTTGTTACCATTTTTTAAGGAAATATAAAAGGTACCAAAAGTACAGGTTTTTACCCTTTTTACCCCCTTAGAATCAACATTGGTAAAAATCCAGCCTTACTGGATCTATATTCCAGGATGTGAACATACAAACCAAATTTCAAGTCTCTATGACCATTATTTCAGGAGATATAAAAAGTACCAAAAGTACAGTTTTTTACCCTTTTTACCCCCTTAGAATCAACATTGGTAAAAATCCAGCCTTACTGGATCTATATTCCAGGATGTGAACATACAAACCAAATTTCAAGTCTCTATGACCATTATTTCATGAGATATAAAAAGTACCAAAAGTACATTTTTTTACCCTTTTTACCCCCTTAGAATCAACACGGGCAAAAATCCAGCCTTAGTGGATCTATATTCCGGGAGGTGAACCTACAGTCCAAATTTCAAGTCTCTAGCTTCAGCGGTTTGGGCTGGGCGATGATGAATCAGTCAGTAAGTCAGTCAGTCAGTCACATTACTCTTTTATATATACCCAGCAAAAAAAGTGCGGAGTACTTCTATTTGGAGTGCTTTAAAACTACAACAAATGTAATGAAATACAACAAAAATAACAAAAAACACAAGAAAAAAACACACAAACATTTTTTTCTACTCCATAAAAAGTTGTTATTCAGCACTTAACTCATTACCTTCCGCGACACTCCCATACAAAAGTAAGTAGATATTCAGTAGATAAGAAGTACTCCGAGCTTTCAAACAACTTCCAACTACTTCCACGGAGTAGTTCTTTTCTACTGAATATCTACTTACATTTGTATGGGGGTGTCGCGATAGCTAATGAGTTAAGTGCTGAATATCTATGTATTCTGGAGTAGAAAAAACTGTTTGTGTGTTTTTGTCTTGTGTTTTTTGTTATTTTTGTTGTATTTCATTACATTTGTTATAGTTTTAAAGCACTCCACTGAGAAGTGGTAATGACTTTTTTTGCAGGGTATAGATAACTAAAAAAGATTTTTAACTTAAATAAATTTTTTGTAGTCCAAATTTTTATATCACCTTTTCCATCTAGCAGCACGAGAAAAAGGGTATTTTTTGACCTGGTGTCTTCAAATTTGTTCATATTGTGTGTAAAAATGCCCCATGGACTCATTTAGACATTCCCATTTATAGTTTAAATTCTAAAAACTGGCGATTTTCATTTTTTAAAAATCACAAAAAATTTAAAAAGTGGTGTAGTTTGAAGGGCTATAACTGCTTAAGTAAATATCCGATTTTTATAATCGAAATTGAAATTAAAAGTCCTATACTTTAAATATAAAAGTTCAAAAAAATTGTGTCATTAAAAAAATGCATTCTAAATGCAAATGCATTTTGGAGTGCATTTTCGTCAACTTTTACCCCCTTTGATTTTTTTTAGTTAAAGATACCCTTTTAATGACACATTTTTTTTTTAACTTTTATGTTTAAAGTAGAAGACTTTAGCTCTTAATTTCAATTTCGATTATAAAAATCTGATATTTACTTAAAAAGTTTTAACTCTTCAAACCACGCCACTTTTTAAATTTTTTGTGATTTTTAAAAAATTAAAATCTCGAGTTTTTGGAATTTAATTAAACTGTAAATTGGAATGTCTAAATGGCTCCATAGAGCATCTGTGTTCATAATATAAAAAAATCTGAAGACCCACGTCCAGATTTGTGGTTTTGTATCGTAATTTTGAAAGATATTCGTTTTTTTACATTTCCATTGAAAATGCTGTAACTACTACAAAATTCAATTATATATTTGTTTGTATATAATTAAACTTGCATAGTGTCGGCTTTGTTTGATTTAAGTATATATTTTTCTTTGGTATTATCACCAAGAATTAGTTATATATTTTGTTAATAAGTTTTAGACTGCAAATGATGTACAATTGTTTTATACAAAAACAACATTCATATGAATGTATAAAATTTATTAAATTAATTAAAAATATCTAATGAAAAATAAATACTTAATAATTAATCTTAAATGAATTTGCTGTTTATAATCCAGTGGCGGGTACAGCTTTTCAGTCTGGGGGGGGGGGTTTACTTCGAATAAGAAAAAAATAATTCACCGTTTTCGGACGAGCAAAAACAGGGATACTTATTTTTTTGTTTGCAAAAAAGTGATGGAAAAGCTAATAAAATCATCAAATTTAGTAATTTTTGCCGAACAACAGCAGCTGATTTTTCAACAGATAAAACATAGAATTCTAAGAACTTATTCCAACAGAAAACGTCTCAGATTCTGAAGCACTTTACTATAGAAAAAGTCTCATATTCTTAGATTTGTTTCGTATAGCAAAAGTTTTAGATTCTGTGATCTATTTTCTATAGAAAGTCTCAAGTTCTGAGACCTTTTTCCTTCTAAAGAAGTATCTGATTCTGAGACCTTTTTCCTATAGAAAAAAATTAAAACTCTAACACCTTTTTCCTATCGCAAAAGTTTCAATTTCTGAAACATTGTTCCAATAGAATAAGTTTCAACTTCTAAAACTTCTTTTCAACAGAAAAAGTCCCAGATTTTGAGACCTTTTTTTCCAAAAAGTCTCAGATATTGAGAACTTTTTTCGAAAAAGTCTCAGATATTGAGACCTTTTTAATATGCAATAAGTGTCAAATTCCGAGATTATAATAGAAAAAGTCTCGAGTTCTTAAAACTTCTTCCTATAGAAAAAGTCACTGAGTCTGCAACCATTTTTCTATAAATAAGTCTCAAATTCTTAGACTTGTTTCTACAGAAAACGTCTCAAAATTTTTAGACCTTTTTCCCATAGGAAAAGCTTTATATTCTCAGACATTTTTCCCATAGAAAAAGTCTCAGATTCTTATACAAATGTTTTGATTCTGATTTATTTTTTCTATAAAAAAAGTTATCAGATTCTGAGACATTTTTTTAATAAAAAGTCTCAGATTCTGTACCATTTTTCCTATAGAAAAAGTCTCAGATTCTGAGACATTTTTCCTTTAGAAAAGTCTCAGATTCTAAAACATTTCTCCTTTGGAAAAAGTCTCACATTCTGAGAAATTTTTCTATAGAAAAATTCTCAGATTTTTCACAAAGAAAAAATGTTCAATCCTTAAACATTTTCTTTTTTGGATTTTTAAAAAAAAAAATTCCCAAATTCTTAAAAAAAAATTTAACTTCTTTAACGCTTGAGTCGCATTCTTTATCCAATTTAAAGATTCTTTCCAATTTTTAGCAAAAAATAAGATTCTGAGACATTTTTTATTTAATTTACTAGCTGGCCCGGTCCGCGTTGCTGGCCCAAATATAAGATCAGTGTTATATTTCGTCTCGCTTCAAATATATAGCCTTGCAAAAAATTTAATAATTTTCTTGGCTTAGAAAAATTTATGGGCGTGGTTTTAAAGACCCAATTAAGCAGATAATAATCTTCAAATTATATTTGAGGAACTAAAAAAAACCATATCTTCGACTTTGCGAACTGTACAAATTTAAAGCTTCTTTAGTATCATTACGACTACACAAAAATAAATTACGCATATCTTTCGTTTTTTTCGTGAGCTATTGTCTTGAGTTCAAACAAACCTTTATAGTTTTACCGAATTTCCCATTTTTCCGGGGCACTATCTCATTTATATTGCCTTCCCAATTAGAAATGTCGTTAAGACATCTCAAAGACTTCCTTATGACAATGTCAGTGTACCTGCTGACTGAAAAATCTCTGACCACACGAAAAACCTCATGACACCTCCTGATTTTTTCAAGTATTTTGTCAAAATTCCTCACCGACAAGTATGCAGGTAGTCAATAGTGCTGACTACATTATGACATGTACATAGTACGTCTGAGATCGTCCAAAAATTAAAAATTTATTAATCACGTCTTTTAATTTACACTACTTACTATTTTTATCTGTCTATTTCTTAAATTTAGTTTTTTAAAACTTACTATTTTGATCTGCCTCACTTGGTTCGCGAACTCAGAACCTTCTGTTCACTGGTTTAGCACCTTACCCCTTTAGCCAAACTTTGATAATAAATGTGTTTATTTAAAAACAAATTTAAATTAATTTATTATTTGAATTGTCCTGTTATATTCATTTCGCCACCTGAATTGAAAAATGCTACAATATGAATTTTTCTTCCTCAAATATAACATTTTTTTAAATATTAATTGGAATTTGGTTTCATCCTATTTAACAAGATTTTGTTAGAGTTATTTAGGCGAATCTTAGTTGTTTTTAATATTATTTATACGAAACAAAAAAAAAATATTTACAAAAAAAAATATTGCAGGAGACCTTTACAATTAAGGTGACGATATATTCAATTTATTTTGATTTTGACAAATTTGAAAATATTATGATTTCAAAATATATTTTATTACAAACAATTTTAAGTTGTGGTTGGCCTAGTTGTCTGGCAGGTTCGACAGCTTACGTGTTGTAGATTTTTGGCCTCGGTTCAATCCCCGGTCGCGGATTTTTTTTTTATTTTTTTTTTTATTGTTTTAAGACCAATTCAATTTTATTTTTTTAATTACAAAGAAAATTAAAAGAGTTTTAAAGGATTAAACAAAATTGCATCGATTTTACATCGGAAAAACAAATTTTGTGATTGGTCAGATTTGCTATATAATTGTCAGCATTAAAGACATGATTTTTCTAAATTGAAAAGACAACTTATATGACAAGTCAGTACATTTATAGAACTTGGGGAGCTCCGACAAAAATTATGACATGTCCTTAAGTTGTCTTTAGTAAAATGTATTCACTTGCTGACTTCTACCTGATGAATCATTACTGACATTGTCTTAAAGACAAAATTTCTAATTGGGTTAAAAACCTAATTAGAACTATAATTAATAGAGTTGTCAGTCGATTAAGAATAATTCGATTAATCGATCAAATAAAACACAACTCTTGTTCGAATAATTCAAAAATGACGATTTTCGAATAACGAATAAATCGATTAATTAATGTCGATTAATCGAACAATTTTTTTTTAATTAAAAAATTAAATAAATGCTAAGAATTTAATTTATTCTCATAAATTTTGAAAGATTTTATACAAAATGTAGGAAAGTTAAAATATATTGTAGCCATAGCCCTGGATAGCACATCCATTACACTGTAAGACAAATTTCAACTTTTTTTTAACACCAGAACGAGACCTTATACACTTGAAAGTAGAGCCCCTCTGGAGTAAAACTGCATTTACAGTTTTTCATTCGGTGATCATTTGTCCTTTTTAGAGGACTTTAAAGTTTTGAAGGACATTTTAAGTAAAAAAAAAAAAAAAATTTTCTACTTATCCTACGATACTGAGATAAAAAGCAAATGAAAGAGGAAAGCTTTCTCAATTTTTAAAACATGTTCGTTTTGTCATATCGGGTTAAAAGGATATCAATAAGGTCCTTTCAAAACTTTGTCCTTTAATATCCTTTAGAATTTCCAGCCATTTCTTCCGGAAAAAATATATGTTAAGGACATTGATATGCACTAACTCATTGTTAAATTTCATCCTTTTCACTTTGTTTGTTTAGTGTAAAAAAAAAATAAGTTTTTATATATAACTGAAAATATATTTTTTGTTTACACATAGCATCCCAAATATTAACCAATTTTCTTGGAAAAAAATCTAACACATGAATAAATGGATATACATTTGAAACTGGACCCTCCGTGGAGTAAAAGTACGTTAACAGTTTTTTATTCGGTGATCCGGTCTCCTTTTAAAAGGAAGTTTTTGGATCAGCCTCTATTTTTAGTTGTTGTAGTTACTTACGTTCTCAGTTTTTATTCGCTGTTCCGGCTTCCTTGTAAAGGCACTTTAAAGTTACAAAGAACATGTAAGTTCCAAAAATTTTTTTTAATATACTCATGTTTTACCTATGTTTCTGAGATGTATACCAAATGTTAAGGATATCAACACTGCCGTTTCAAAATTAGTCCTGAAGATTTCTATCCCAATATTTCCAAGAAAATATATACTAAGGATTTTAATAAGACGTTCTTAAACTTCACCCTTCTTTCAATGGGATATATGCTATTTAATTTTTCACGGAAATGTTAGTCGAGCACTTATGTGTAGTGACGAGCACGGTGAGCGATTTCACCAGGATCTCGCCACCATTGAAAATCGTTTTAAAGGTAAAAATACTTGCCATATGTTGGCAGAGTATTGTTGGACAATTTGTCGCGACACTGATACTCTACATAAGCGGCAACAGAAATGTATCCGGTTTACCTGAGAAAGAACACACCTTTTATACAAAGTATTTTTGCCAGTCAGAAATTTTTTTAAATTCGAAAAAAATACTTATTAAAAGTGTTTTACTCAAAGTAAAGAATTCTGTTCAAAATGCTTAAACATTTTTTTAAGTTTGAAAAACTTCAATCACTTATTAGGAGTAATAGCCCGAGTAAAAATAGTTTAATATATTTGAATTTTTTTTTTAGTTTTTTCCAATGACAATTAATTTTAATCGCGAATATTTTTTAAGAGTTTTATATAAAATTTTACATGACTTCATTTTTTTAAATTTTTCTACAATTTTTTTACCACGAATATTTTTGAAGTGTTTTATATGAAATTTTATATGACATCATTTAAAAAAAAAATTCCAGGACAATTGTTTTGTTATAAAGAATATAATCTAAGTGTTTTATATAAAATTTTATATAACATTATTTTTTTTTTATTTTTCCAAGTTTTTTTGTTAAGGGCAATTTTTTTTAACGAAAATTTTCTAAGTGTCTTATATAAAATTTTATATGACTCCTTTTATTGAAATTTTTTCAATAAAATTTTACATGAGTCCATTTTTTTAAATTTTTTCAAGGAACCTTTTTTTTTATTTAAAAATAATTTTTTTATTTAAAACTAAAACACAAATATTGGATTAATACCCTAAAACTCGTATCAAATTCGATATAAAGTTATATAAACTGATATTATTAGATAATATTCTATCAAATCTTATGAAACCATTTTTCTTATAAGATTGTATCAAAATAGACACAAACCCATATTAAATTAGATATTGCGGCATATCATTTTTTTTACTCGGGAGGCTATATTCTTAAATCTTTAAATACCATGTACAATGTTAACCAAAGTGAGAGATTTAAAAAAACAAATGAATTTGTTTCTTTAGGTTAATAATTTATGTTTTTTTTTGTTTGGTCTAGTTTTTAGATTTTTAGTTTTTTTTAATAGTTTTATTAACAATCTAATGGATTGTCCTTATAATTTTGTTAACTAATATTAAAATGCATCATTTGAAGTCTATATGTAAATAAATCGCATAAAAAACACGTGTTTACTTATTTGTACTTTTACTTATGCAAGTATATGCTTTAAACAACAACCAAAAATTAAGGCAGAGCCGAAAAACTTCCTCTGAAATTCTTGAGTTTGACTTTATATCACCATTTCCGCAAAAAACTAATAAAAGTAATTTTAAAAAGTTTTTGAATTTTATATGTCATTTGTAACTTAAAAGTCTATTTAAAAGGAGACCGGATCACCGAATAAAAAACTGTGAACGTACTTTTACTCCATGGAGGGTCCAGTTTCACATGTATATCCATTTATTCATGTGTTACATTTTTTTTCCAAGAAAATGGGTTAATATTTGGGAGGCTATGTGGAAATAAAAAATATATTTTCAGTTATATATAAAAACTTATTTTTCTTTTTTACACTAAACTAACAAAGTGAGAAGGATGAAATTTAACAATATGTTAGTGCATATCAATGTCCTTAACATACATTTTTTCCGGAAGAAATGGCTGGAAATTCTAAAGGATATTAAAGGACAAAATTTTGAAAGGACCTTATTGACATCCTTTTAACCTGATATGACAAAACGGACATGTTTAAAAATTTGAGAAGACTTTCTTCTTTCATTTGCTTTTTATCTCAGCATCCTAGGATTAGTAGAAATATTTTTTTTTTTTTTTTTACTTTAAATGTCCTTGAAAACTTTAAAATCCTCTAAAAAGGACAAATGATCACCGAATGAAAAACTGTAAATGCAGTTTTACTCCAGAGGAGCTCTACTTTCAAGTGTATATGGTCTCGTTCTGGTGTTAAAAGTAGTGTTGTACGGTGTTATAGAATTAGGAAAAATTAATAATTCTTTTGCATCAGACTTACTAAAACGTATTAAAATAAGAATTAATAAGAGACGTATAAAAATGTTAAATACGGTAATAATTTTTCTAAATTCTGGAAATTTTCCGAGCAATGCAAGTTTCTTAAAATATTCTCCAAAAAGCGAAACAAAATAATATGCAAATGAATTATACTCCAGATTATTTTATGTTGAAAGTAATCACAATAATTCAGATAAAAGTATTGAAATAGAGGAAGTTATTAGTAATGAAAATAATAATCTTTTATGCGAGTTAAATAATTCAATTCAAAGTACATATTAAAAATTCAGAAAATAAAAAGGACTTCAGCGATATATCAGACGATATGGTATATTTGGGAAAATCTGAAAAAAGAACAGAAAAATTAGATAAACTTTTGTATGCTCTTCTTACTATATCACCTACTTCAACAATTAGCGAAAGAATCGTTTGAAAGCAAAAAAATTGAGTCAACTTTTATTTTTAAAAGATTATTTCTTAAGAACAACTTAAATTGTCTTATTTGACAAAAATTAAAATCATTTATGATATATTTTGTCTGAATTCTTCAAATAATAATTTGTATTTGAATTATTTCTCAACAAGTATTAAAATCGACATCCGTTAATTAAAAGTGATCTCAGTTATTCAATTTTTAAGTTTTTTTAACTTTTAAATATTTTATTTTTAAGTTTTTTATGCATTTTTTCGTTAATAAAAATTTTAACTTTTTTATTTTAAGTTATTTTATATGAATTGTTTATTTTTTTTGTTAATAAAAATATTTTTTTAAATAATATTTTTATTCGTTATTCTCTTCGATTAATCGAATAAATTTTGATCTTTAATCGTTTGATCGAACGAGGAAAAACAATTATTTGAATTATTCGAACAAAGTTGAAAGTCGAATAATTGACAACTCTAATAATTAACATAAAATAATCGATCCGGTCATTAGTAGTCGACATATTTAGACAAAAGTAGGTGTTAAAATTTTTGTGGAAGGTAAACTTGTACACACGTTAACAATTCCAAAGGATTTAAAATCATTTGTACCAAGTTTAAGCGGAATTTATTAAGAAATATTTTCTTAATTGATCAAATTAGAGTAAAAATAAATTTTAGATATATCGATGTGCGAGGACAATTTTTCTTTCCGAACAATTATAGGGACTATTACAAACATTTAAAACAAAAAAAAAATAGCCAAATCGGTATAGGCGTTCTCAAGTGTTAAAAATTTTAAGGATATCGAAAAATATGGGCTTTGAAGTGTTGGAGGACAATAATTATTTACCGTAGGACAATAAATATTAAAACCTAAGTTGTATAATCACGAACGTCAAAAAATACTACTAATAGCCGAATCGGCCCTGCCGTTCTTCTATTTTATATATATCGAAAAAAAGTGGATGTGAAAAATTTTTATTTTCCAACCTAAGTTGGACTATGACGAACATTTAAAAAAATGTTAGGTCAAATCGATCCAGCTGTTCTCCGATTTTAGATATATCAAAAAAAGGAAGCCTAAAAGTGGGCGTGATTAATTTCTTTTTTCGAAAAAACCTAAGACGAACAATTTTAAAAAATAAGACGAACATTTAAAAAATAATAATTTCGAAATCGGTCAGTTCTCAAGTGATGCGATTAACAGCGAACTATATTTGATTTATATTTGTATTTTATTATTCTATATATAATTTTTTTATAGAGAAAATTTTATTTATATCAAAAAAACTTTTCTTACCGTAAAAACCTTATATTGAATAGAAGACAAATTGATCCAGTTCCATGATTTAAAATTTATATATCGGGAAAAGTGAGCGTAAAAGTAGGCTTGGACAGTTTTTCTTTCCTTAAAAATCTTTTGCGGACTATAACCAAATCGGTCTAGCCCTTATAGTTTTTTCGGTACATAGAAAAAAGTGGGCGTGGGAAAATTTACTATCCTTAAAAATCTTAGGTGAATTATAACGAACATTTTCAACAAAAATTAGCCAAAGTGAGCGGATCTTTTTTCGTAAAAATCAAAGTTGGAATATGATGAAAATTCATTAAAAAAAATTTAGTCAAATCGATCCAGCCATTCTCAGATTTTAGATAAATTGAAAAAGTGGGCGTAAAAGTGGGCGTGGAATATTTTTCTTTCAGTAAAAACTTAAATAAGATTACTACGAACCTTTAAATAAAAAATTACCTAAATCGGTGCAGCCGTTTTCCGATTTTAGGTATATTGAGAAAAGTGGGCGTAAAAGTGGGCGTGGTCAATTTTTCTTTACGTAAAAACCTAAGTTGGACTATGACGAACATTTCAATAAAAATATTGTCCAAATCGGTCCAGCCGTTCTTAACTGATGCTGTTACAAACGAACGACAATTGATTTTTATTTATATAGATTATATCGTCGAACTATATTCAATAAATGCCAACTCGAAAAAGCTTACTTTTCAGGAGAGCTAAAAAACTAGTTATTTTGCATATTATTGTAAAAAAAAACAATGTACCTTCCATAAGATGGTTTAAATATTCTAAATAATTTTTACCTATGCCAAAAAATTCATATTTTGCACTGGTTTGCGTATTTTTTTGAGATGGAATTTATTACTATATCAAAAAACAAATATTTTTTTAGAGTTGGCATATTTTGTCGAAAACTAAAAATAAGTTTTTTTTTTTAAAAATTTTATAATTTTTTTTTTTTTTTTTTTATTTTGTTTTCCTTAGTGCGGTAATTGCAAAAACTAAAAAAAATTAAAAATCTTTGCATATTTTTAAAAGTTACTAGCTCCGAAAGCCTTTTAATCTTAGGGTGGTCAACTTTGGCACTCTGTAACTCACGCTGTATTGCAATAGGGTCACTCCAAACTAGCTATTTTGAAAGCTTATATCATTGACTTTATTTGCCCCATTCATAATGTTTCAATCTGATAATTAGTTTGAAAGTTACATAAATATAAGCAATTTTTTTCCATATTTTCAAAATGGCAATATCTCGAAAACTGGGCATTAGATATCAAAATCTTTACCAGATTCGTGTTCAGAAAGGCAAATGCAATAAGACATGTGGTCTAATTTTTTTTAAAAATAATTGTGAAAAATTTTTGGAAATTTACAATGGGAGTTGGCATTTAATTTCACCAAAAAAATATGTACTTTGAGTTAGCAGAATAACAAAAATAGATGTAAAACGACAAAAAATTATTTTTTTGCTCTGAAATTTTTACCACAGGTGGGTATTGCATAGGGGAGCTATTTTCCATCGGAAACTCATTTCGGTCAAATTTGAGTTGGCATATTTTGAATATAGGTTCACGATATGTAATTATCAATTTTTTTTTTTAAATTCATATTTGCGGACATTCAACACTTTTTTTCTGAAACATTTCTCCAAACAAACATTTTTGAGTTTAACCATTCTGAAAAAAAATTTCCAAAACAGTTTTATATGTGTTAGACTACACAGTGCAACAGCACATTTAGGGCCTCAACCAAACAAAGACAGTTTGAAAGTACTTATGTATAGTAGTAAAAGTCCCAAAGGGTTTTGCTCTGTAACGTCTCAAATTTTTTTTATAGCCCACTGAATTTTACAGTTTTTTTTCAAAGGCGTCGAAAAAAAGTCGAAAAAACTAATGTTAATGTTCTTTTGAACTTAAAATAGTGTTTGGATGTCTTCAATAGAATTTTATGGGGAACATTTTTCTAGAGTACGCTAAACTTATATCTCCCGTTTTAATGGGTCATTTACGTCATTTTTTTAAGAAATTGCTCAGAAACCTACTAAGACGTGCGTTTAAAGGGTTAAATTGTTCTACGATTATTTTCAGCATCAAATTTCACTGGTGGTTACTGAAGGCAGAAAGTTCGACCGGTATACGAAAAATGCATAAAAAAGATTAATTGTAAAGTACCATTAACTTTTTATATTTGTTCCTCAATTTGTTAGTTACAATTGTATACAATTTCTGGCAAAAATATAAAAAATGAATGACACTTTACAATTTATCTTTTTTCTGCATTTTATTTTTACCAGTCGAACTTTCTGCCTCCAGTAACCCCTAGTGAAATTTGATGCAGAACATATTCGTAGATCATTTTAACCCTTTAAACGCAAGTCTTAGTAGACTTTTGACCCATTTCTTAAGAAAAGTTTTTAAATGACCAATAGATACGGCAGAAAGAGGGTTAATATATTCTAAAAAAAATTCCCCATCAAATTCTATTGAAGACATCCTTACACTATTTTAAGCTCAAAAGAACAGTTACATTATTTTTTTCGACTTTTTTCAAAAGCCTTTAAAAAAAAAAATTAAAAATTCAGTGGGCTATAAAAAAATTTTGAGACGTTACAGAGCAAATCCCATTGGGGGTTTTACTACTACACACAAGTACTTTCAAACTGTTTTGGTTTGTTTGAGGCCCTAAGAAATGACCTTCAATTGTGTCACAGTGCTATCAACATTATTAAGATTTTAATATATTTTCCTATTCCTATGTCGTTGACAAACATTTTTTTCTTGCCAAATTAAGATCATGTAACATTTTTCTATGCAAAAAAAGCATATTCTAATTCTTTTCTCATAATAAGAACTTCCAGATTAACAGATATTTTTCACAGATTTAGTCACAATTTTTTTTTTTAATTTTCAGAAGTTTCCTTAAAAATTTTTACTAAAAAATTTTAATTTTTTTTTCTTTAAGAAAAATTTTGGGATTTCATAATTTTTTTCCTTTGGTACAATTTTTAAAAAATTTTCTTCTTCCTTCTTTTCTTTTTTCTTCTTTTTCTTTCTTTCTTTTTTTCTTTTCGAAATTTGGTCTGAGGATAAATTTCCCCTTTTCCCACCCCCTTGTACCCGCGCATGATATAATCACATTCATACAAATAATGCAATTAAATGTTATTCATAAACATTGAATGGCTAAAACAAAATTATACAAAATGTTTTTTTTTTATAATCATGATGATATTTTGTTGCACTGCGAAAAAATACAATACACCCAATGTAAAATAAAGTGGGAAGAAAAAAAAGTTAAAACTTATCAAATAAATATTTTTCAAAAATTTTTACCAAAAGAAATTTTTAGGAAAGAATTTTATATACACTCAAAATAATTACTCTGTTAAATACTCTGAAAAATGACTGTAATCTCATTTTTACAGATATTTGACAAAGTTATCTGCCGAAACACAATATTTAAGAAACTACTTTGAGTTTTTATACCCTCCAACCACAGTATGGGGGTATACTCACTTTGTCATTCCGTGTGTAACGCATCGAAATATCGGTCTAGGCCCCATAAAGTATATATTTTATTGATCAGTGATCGATTCTAAGACATTCTAGCGATGTCCGTCCGTCCGTCCGTCCGTCTGTCCGTCTGTCCGTCTGTAGAAGACACGATACAGTCCAAAATAAAAGAGCTAGACTTCCGAAGTTTGGCACGAATATGTCTTATATTCCTAGGCAGGTTAAGGGAGTTGGGCAAGATCGGACCAAGGGGGAAAAAGTTCCCCCTTGGAGAACTAAACCAACCTAAGAAAAAACGCATTTTTTGCAGGGTTTTTTCTACTTTTGCTAAGCAAATGCAACTTTCTTATCTCAGAAGAAGTTCAAAATCGCAAGGGGGATGTGCCCCCAAACGTCACCCACCGACCCCCCCCCCCAAAAAAAAAAAGACGCCCCTGATTTTTTTTTATTTTTTTTTACATTTTGGAGGGTATAAAAGATTCGGCACAGCCGAATGTAACACTCTCACTTGTTTTTTGTTAAAATACAGATTTTAGAAAAATTGTTTGTTTCTCGTAACCAAAATTTCATCTGTAATTATACTTATTGCTCTATAATACAGTTTTCGAATACAAATCTCTTCAAAAAAACTTCGAAATATTTTAACACCTCTTTAAAAAGCGTCTTAAATTACAATAAAAGCTGGCAAATTTTACGAGGATGTCGTGTACTATTGGTGGTACTCGTTAAAACTTCGTAATTTTCACAAAAATAAAAAAAGTAAATTTAAAATTTGGAAGCATAAAAGAATTAAAGCAAGCATTCTGAAACGATTTTCTTTTAATCTTGTAATTTATAAAAACCTCGGTGAACATCTACCGCTTAAATTCGTCACTAAATATATGAACTTTAATAATAATAATAAAGCAGAGAAGCTTCACTCATAAAATGGATTTAACTAAAACTTTGTAGACTTACAGAGTTTGTTTTTTTTTTATAAAATTAATTTCCACCCTCTCCCCCCCCCCAAAATTTTTTATGAAAACACACACCCCTTTTGCCACTCTTAAGGGGGATCCATACAAAATGTTTTTTTTTCCAAAACATTGGGCGAAATTTTAGAATGTAAATTGTTTTTTTTTTTTTGTTTTTGATCACATTATAATGAAATTTTTAATTTATATAAGGGTGACTATAGGAAATGTTAACCCTCTAACTGGCAGAGGCTAAATTTTAATGCAAGGGGCTCGGGAATTTTTTTCCAAATAAATATCTACTAGAAAACAGATAATTTGCATATACTGGGTAAATTTCAAGTTTTTTTGAGATGCCAGGATACCTCAAGGTTGCCTTGCCAGTTTAAGGTAACAATTAAAGGGAACCTCAAGGTAGCCTTGCCAGTTTAAGGTAAAAATAAAAGACATATTAATACAAAACCAAAAGTAATGATTTGATGAATAAAATCCCCCAATTCCCAATTTTTTTGTTAACAATTTCGAAAAAAAACAGATTTTTTGCAATTTTCGCTGCCACGCTTATATTAAAGGCGGGGATTGAGCTATTAGCATACATATTTTAGAATCTAAAACATAAGAGGCGTTCCCTTTTTCCCCAGCAAGTTAATATTGAAATTTGTTTTTAAAATGAGTATACTTTCGAGAAGGCTGCTGAGCACAAAATATAATATTCTGACACGTTTTTTTTTTGAGCTTATCTACGTGATGTGGCCTTTAAGTAAATGGATAAAATTTAAGCTGGAGGAAAAAAATGTTGGTACTTTTTGTGGAATAATTCCCTAATTTTTATTTTTTATAATTTTGAAATATAAAATTGTGTAACTTTTAAAAGAAACAAAATATTTCATTGTTTTTAGTTTAAGTCCTAAATCAAAATCTAGTTGTAAAGCTTTAGAATTAGACATTACGTCCAGTTACTCAAATTAGTTTTTTCTGGCAAATTTTTGCTTTCCATCCCCCTTTAAAACGCAACCTGTTACTAACTTGCCTAAGTATACTCGTACGACAAGTCACGTTTTTAATTAGCCCTCTACTGAATGCATAAGTTTACACGGTCTTTGCACTTAAATGCATGTTAGTTTTTCTATTCACCATCGAAATACTACATGCATATTGCCACAAACCACTGGCAAATGGTTTGTTCCGTGATGTGTAATCTGAAGCACTTACCAATGTGATTTGGAAACTTAAAGTTAATATGGAAAAACATTTTTTGCTATTAAACATTTTTACGAAACAGACTTAATATTACGGCCTCTGATTAGTAAGTAAGAAAATTAAATCCGACTTGACCGAATCCATTTATAACCTCCACAATGCCCAAAAATCTTTACTAGTGATTTTAATTTTTTTTCTAACGTAAAAATAATTAATTTATTATTTTGTACAAAAAAAATGTGAAAAAAGTTTTTTTGAGTGTTAAATTTTTTTCTAGTGTATTTTTTTTATTGACGAAACACCTATTGTTACTAAAATATTTTTTTGGCATACTCATGTCATTCAAATTGTGGTTTGGTGTGTTTTTTAACACGTGAATTCACGAAAACCCTTAATGATAATTACACGGTTTTGCTAATAACTTTTGAATCCCTCGATTGATTTTGCTGAAATGCAAATATATATGCCCAGCTTCAGTAGCCTCAGAGAAATAAATCTTTCAGAAGTTAGCGTAGGAAAGGACGATCATCGCTAGCTCGACTTTAAATCGAAATAAATATAAAAATGTTTATAATCTCGCACATCTTTTTCCACTTTCTCGCTGCAATTTTTGAAAAACGTAGCACACTCCCGCCTTTACATTAAAATTTTTTTTTTTTTTATTCTTTTTCAAAAAACGCGTTTGCACAAAAACGATACTAAAACATTTAAAATTGTAAGTAAAAAGAAAATTTTTGTTTAGCCATTTTAATGTCAGTAAATAATGGTATGTTTGTTTGTAAGTACATTCTAACTAAAGTGTGGCAGGGACAACATGTGGCATTTTAGCTTAAGTAAAATAAGAGAAATTTTATTATTTAATTTGAAATTAAATTGCAGGTGTATCGCCTTGTATTTATATTTATTTTTTTTTTGTTCTGTATTTTGTTTTTCGAGCTGAAAAACGTGTTGTCATTTAAATACCCATTGACTAATGAGCAAAAATCCTACAGTGCCAGCAATATGTAGAAACAGCAATACCAATACCCCAAAAAAAAACAAAATTCAGACAGACAAGCCGTATTAAACACGTGTTTTTAAAATCAAATATAAAAACTGGATGACAGTTGGATAGCTGCTGATAGTAATGAGAAAAGTTTATCGTGTACTATTTGGCAATTTAATTATATTAGAGTGGATTGAATAGATTATTTTGGTGAATTTGATCATTGTCAAACATTTGCGTGTGGGAAACATATTTATCGTAGACAAGTCTCACAAGGAAATTACACAAATTTCCCGGGAGTGCGGGAAATGAAAAATTACGAATTTCCAGGGAATCCTGATTACAGTTGATAATTTCAATAACTTTAAAAATGGGGCTCGTATTCCTTAATCGAGGGGTTTGTCACACGATATATGCCTGTGGAGGTGGTATTACTTGGGTGATTTTCAACCGACTTTAGTTTTAAATACCTTATTAGATTGATATTTTACTCCAAATCACAATTCTGTAACCATTTGAATTCAAAATTAATTAAAAGTTGGAAAATTTAATAAAAAAAACATATTTTCCCCAGTGTAGTTCTTTTTTAGAATTCATTTCCGATGCGACACTCCTTACCCGTTTCCGATTATCGTACATTTTTGTGAAACGTATTTCTACACACATATTTTTAGGGGAGTAACGGTCAATAACTCACAACCTAACTTTTTTAAATAAATCGGAGTAAAAAGGAACAACCTTCAAAATTCGGAAAAAATATATCTAATTTAGATCATATCTCGAATTAGGGCCAATAAAATGTGTAAATAAGTCTATAATTTTTAAAATTTAAAAAAAATTTAAAAAAAGTAGATTTAAGTTTTTAAACGTTAAAAATTAAGTGATAATTACCTCGATTATACAGGCCAACAAATTTTTAACCGATAAGCCAGAGGTAACTTTTCTAAGGGTTTGAGTTGCGCTGAATTCGAATCTGGTCTCAGAATATGCCTATCACATCAGCTTTTCGAGATATCTTAGCTTGAAGTTGAAAAAACACGTTTTTTGCCATATTCGATACGTTATTACTGGGTTATTCCATGTCAAACCGCACAGAAAACTGTCATTTTCGGATTTGTCATCTCAGATTTTAATGTAATTCGCCATAAATATTGTAAATGGCTAGTGTTCATAAAATCATTAAACCTCTGACCCCAAAACATTTTGGTTTTCGAAATATGACGTCTTGAAAATTGGCAAAAACTTCAAAATTTCAAAAAGGTGACCACACAAAGTCGATCATAACTTTAAAAGTATACAATATAAACTTTTCATATTGGTACCATTTTAAAGGTGAGAACGTTACCCAGGCAGAAAAATACATACGGGCCAGATCTGGCAAAGTACCTAATAAGGTGGTATTAATACTGGCAAAGTACCTTTTTTTTGGGTTTTTTGTACTTGCTAAGATGCTAAATGATAACACCATTTAGTAGTGGCAAAGTACTTTTACAAGCGCTTTCCCTGTACTTTGAAAAGTATTATCCGAGATTTTTTTAAATAGCTTTTTAACTAAAATAATCCATTACAAAATTAAAAATGTATGAATAAAATTATTTTTTATTTAATAATTTATACATTAGAAGTCTTTTTTTAATTTTTTCATTTTAAATAAATTATATATTAACACAGCATGACAAAAGTGACCACTATTTTAGAAAATCAGAAGTATGACCAACATTTCCATTTATTTGAGACATGCTGAGTCCAATGGCGTACTCCGTTTTTTGATGTATGGTACAGTTTTCTTGCAATATATCATTAAAGAATATCTTATTTCCAGCCTGTTTTTTAACAAAAAAAAATTTAAAATTTGGTTTAAAGCTTTTCATCTTAAGCCCTTAAATTCGCGAATTTCTTCAATTTTCAAGGTTCTCGCGAAATTAACCTCTTAATTGGTCTTTTATAAAAAACTTGCTTTTGGTGAATCATAAAGGCATCCCTAACACTACGAATAGTGAACAAAAAACATCTATATGATATGGACCATCATGTTAAAAATCGCATTTTTTTTTATAATATACCGGAATCATTTTAATGATGATTTAAGGGTCCATTTTTAAGTATATAATGGGGGAACCTTAAGTAATTAACTGATCAAAAATTTGTCCAAAAAAGTTTTCATTTGCAAAAGTTATCTTAACAAAAACTACAAAAACTACGACTAAACGTAGTAAAACTGCATTTACAGTTTTTCATTTCGTGATCCTGTTTCCTTTCAAAAGGACTTCCAAGTTGAAGAGGATTAAATTTTTATAAAATATTTTTTAAATATATGTCATTGTACATTTCCTGGGATGCCACTAGCAAATAAAAGAGTAGGATCTCCGCCAATTTTCCCATTTTTATATATTTAGAAATCAGGAAAAGTTGCGGTAATGTCCCTTCATATTTTTTCCTAAAATATCATTTAAAATATTTAACAAAATATTTTGATAATATTTGAAGGGACATTTATTACATCCTTTTTGCTGACATGGACAAATAAAAAAATGGAAAAATTTGCTAAGATTCTCGTATTTCATTTGCCATCAATAGTGACACTATAAGACAAGTACATATATTTAAAAATATTTGAAAAAAATGTTATCCTTTAAAACTTTGAAGTACTTTCAAAAGGATACAGGATCACGAAATGAAAAATTTTAAATGCAGTTTTACTCCATTTGACTCTACATTTAGACGTATATCATTCGGTTCATGTTTAATATTGGCTGCCGGACGGTGTAATTTTTGTAAGCAAACACTGAAATAATAGTTTTTGTTAATTTTTGGTCAGTTAATTGTTTAAGGTTACCACATTATATAATATACTAAAAGACGGACCCTTGAATTATCTCGTAAAATGATGCTGGCATATAAAAAAAAGTTTTTCGAGATTTTCAACATGATGGTAATAGGGTTCTATAGTCGAAAAGTCGAAAAGTCGATTAATCGACTTTTTGTATGAAAAAGTCGAAAAGTCGAAATCGACTATTTTGTTTTTAAAAAGTCGAAAAGTCGACTTTTGCTTTCGACTTTTTTCGATTTTTTTTTTAATTTTTTTTACTTCTGCCAGATGAAAATAATTTCTTTCTTCTGAAAAAAAAAATTAAAATGAGAGCCGAGTTTAATAACAAATGAAGCTATTGGTATTTTCATATATTTGTATGTGAAGCAAAAATGTCAATGCCAAATTCATGAGTTAGGAAGTGTTAAGTGCAATATTTACCAATGTTTTTGATTATTGTTAACAGCTCAGTGATAGGGTTCTATAAATCGAAAGTCGACTCTTTTGCTTTCGATTTTTTCAACCTTTTCAAAATTTTCGATTTCTTCGACTTTTTTTGATAAATAAAATACAACCAAAAAAAAATAGCACCTAAATGCTTACAACAAGTCAAAACTAAACTTTTATTTACAAAAAAAAAGTTGGAAAAGGTCGAAAAAAGTTAAAAAGTCGAAAAAAGTTGAAAAGTCAAAAAAAGTCGACTTTTTAAAAAGTCGAAAGGTCGAAAGGTCGACTTTTTAAATTTTGAAAAAAGTCGAAAAGTCGAAAAATCGACTTTTTAAAAATTGAAAAAAGTCGAAAAGTCGAAAAGTCGACTTTTTGTTGCGACTATATAACCCTAGATGGTAAAAGCAAAGTTTTATGTGCTAATATCGCAAAAAACATCAAAAAACATACCAACACAAAATGTTCTAAATACTATCTAGGAATATTAAAGAAAGTCGGTACCCACAAAGTAGAATCAAAGTGTATTCTTACTAAATTTGATAATGACACTATTGCAATAACTTTACAGCATAATTAAGTGTTTTAAAATGTTAAAATTTAATGAAATTATTAAAAAAAAATATTTCAAATAAGAAAACCGCCTTTAGGTTGTTAAAAAAGTACTGGCAAAGTTCTAAATTCGGTAAAACCAAGTACTTTACTAAAAAGAGCTTGCTATACAAAAAATAAATTACTTTGCCAGTACTTTTTCTTTGGAACGGTTGGCAATTTCTGGCTGGGTACCTTCAAAATGACGTCCTTAATTTTAATTTGTATTAAAAGGTCAAAGGCCATTTTTTAAGTTTAATGTTCTAAGACCCATATCTCAAAATCCATATTTTTTTAAATTCTGAAAAAAATATGTTAATAACACCGCTCAACAAATCGAAGGTTTTTGGCTCCGGTTTGAAGTTTGATATAAAATTTTTAAAGATTTTGACTCGCTGATTCCAAATTCGTGCTCCAAATTTTTCCACCACGTCTAGAATTTTAATTATTCGCGGTTGAAAATGCGAAAAAACGCGATTTTTGCCTTTTTTGAAAGCCTGCACTGCAGCCGCTGGGTGGAATAAAAATCTGGTATAAAGCGTGAGAGTAGAATTGAACTATGATCTCAAAAATATGATCAAAAAAATTTTAAGTTGTTGCACTATTATTGGCCAAACATGCATTTTAAAAAAACACTATCAAAAAAATTAGAAAAAGCACCATTTTTAAAAGGCTCTAATACAATAACCAGATGATCAATCTTTACTGTGATGAGCTCAAGATTTAGGCAAAAGTTCATTCTTTCTTATAGGCTTTTAAACCCATTAAATATTGCTTCCGGTGTATACGAAAAATAACACAGAAATCTTAAATTTGTGAAATATTTATTTTTTTTAGTTTTTCTTTGAAAAATATCAAAAAAAACTAAGGTATCTATCTACCTTACCTTTTTTACAAAAATGGTAATTTTAACAGTATCATTTTAAAACGCAAATAAAGCCCAACCAAACTTAATAATTTGAAAAAAATTGTGTTCTATGTTGGAGACCATAGACAAATAATACTTTTGCGCTTTATACCAGATTTGTATTCCACTGAATGGCTGCTGTGCAGGCTTTCAAATAATGCAAAAATCGTAATTTTTCGCATTTTCAACCGTGAATAACTAAAAATCTGGACGTGATGGGAAAATTTGGAGAAGAGATTTGGAATCACGAGATCAAAGTCTACTAAAATTGATCATCAGAATTCAAACCGGAAAATGAGTGTTGAGCGGTGTAATTAAGGCTTCCCCTATATTTGTATCCAAATTTTATGGTGGACACTCATTTGGTTCCAAAGTTATGGAGGAGAACGTTGTCGTTGGCAAAATTTCTCGTTGAGTTCATATGCAAAAGCTTACACACAAAACAATATGTATACTATACATGAGGGTGGGTCGTTCAAAATAAGTTTTGCCTGTCACCCCATAGAATTAAAGATTAGTTGACGATTCCCAAAAAATGAAAAATTTTTGCCACACCCCTGTCCTTTTCCATTTTTGTTGTTTATTCACTGCGTCGGCATTTAAAGTCCGATCTTAACAATATGCATATCGTTGTTCATAGTTTGACAACAGCTACATTTTTGACATTGATCATTTTTGACTCCGACGTCAAATTTTTGTTGTGACTTTCGGTATCTCGGTTTCTACCCACCTTGCGACCACTTTTTCCAAACACAAAAAAAGACGAGTACAGGGATTTGAAAAATGAGGAATTTTGTTTGCAAAAATTCAAAAGAAGAAAAACTAAAATCGGTTAAAAATTGCGACCTGTAGACAAAATTGGACAAAAAAAAGTCAATTTATCCCCATTTTACGACGGCCAGGGGAGTGGCAATTTTTTTTTTAGTCGACTTTAACTTAATATTAATGGGTGACCAGTTTAAGTTTTGGTGTGTGTGTGTGAAGTTTGAACCAATTTAGTTGTAATTAGTCGAATTTGACCCATGATGATAATTTTGATTTTTTTAAATATCTGTAACTTTTTTGTTTGTGCATGAAAGTGAAAATTTTAAAAGCTAGAATTTAATGAAATTTTAACATCTTTTTTCCCGCTTGGAAAAAGTGGCCGTTAAGTGGGTAAAAAAATGAGATCCCGAAAGTCACAACAAAAATTTGACGTCGAAGTCAAAAATGACATATATTTTCAGAATTTTAAAAAATATGGATTTTGAGATATGGGGGTTAGAACATTTAACTTAAAAAATTGACCTTTGACCTTTAAATATAAATATAATTAAAGGACGCCATTTTGAAGGTAATATTCTTACCTTTAAAATGATACTAATATGAAAACTTTATGTTTTATACTATAAAAGTTATGAGCGACTTTGTATGGTCAAGTGAAATTTAAAATTTTGACGTTTTTGCCAATTTTCAAGATGTCATATTTCGAAAACCGAAAGATTTTGTGGTCGGAAGGTTAATGATTATAGACACACTACCCATTTACAATATTTTTTGGCGAATTTCATTAAAATTGGAGATGACAAAACCGAATGCTGTGCGGTTTGACCTGGATTTGCCCAACTGCAAAAAATCACCTTTGTTTATAAAACCTGATATGTAGTCTGAAAGTCCTTCAAATTACCTTTAAAATTAATGTTTAATTTTTGTAATACCTTGTTTCATCTCTGAGATATCTTAACCTGGAGTTTGTTCTCATTTCGTGACTCTGGATGCGGCTGAGAGTGGTATGTATTCATTAAACATATCATATAAATTATATACATTGGGCGACAATACATTGGAAACTTTTTTATAGTAGATGAAATTTGTTAAAGACAAAGTTAACAGTACTAAACGTTATTATTATCAAACGAGTATTATTAAAAAATATGTTATGCAGGTAATTTATCAAGCTTTAATTTAAGCTTAATAGCTTCCAGATTGGGTAAATAATGAATGTGTTACGAGGGTCGAAAATGAAGTAATTTATAGACATTTTTCAAAACATTTTTAAAAAATATTTCTGAGTCGATTTTTTCCAAGTTAAAACATCAGAAGTTTAAAAAAAGGTCCAGTTGTTTTTATTCAGTGATCAAATAATTTTTCCAACAACCCAAACAAATAGTGGAATTTTGTAAGTACACTAGCAAAAATCCAAATTTTTTGACCTCCATTTTTTTTGACCACCAAGTTTTTGTTAACAAAGTTATTGTTTATTTAAAATCGACTTAGAAATATTTTTTAAAAATGTTCTGAAAAATGTCTATAAATTAATTTATTTTCCACATCGACCCTCGTAACACATTCATTATTTACTATAAAAAAGTTTCCAATGTATCCCACTGTATAACAAAAATGAGTAAAAGAGACAATATTAATTCATGATTGGGATGTGTTAATCAATTTTTACAATAAATTAAATTAAGTCTCTAACACAGGGGTTTTCAAATATTTTTCTGATATATTGTTTTATACCCTTGCATAACTGTATGGGGGTATACTCACTTTGTCAGTAGGTTACTCATTCCATATCAAATCGTACACTAAAAATCTGATTTTTTTTTTTAGAATTTCCGATTTTTTTTACATTTTTTAGTACACTTTGAAAACTCCTTTGTGGTAAATTTTTAGATTTTTTAATGCCCCTTTCAAAAGATATTGATTTTTTGAAATTTTTTTGTGGAAAACTTCAAACGATTCTACAACTATTTTGGCTAGCAGGATCGTGGGATAACGATTACACTGTAACTAAAATTTAAACTTTTAAAATGACGCACAAAAACACCGAGACACCCCAACTTATTTTTGGGTCATAGAATCCCGTGGTATACTCCGTTTTAAAAAGCTAGCTCAAAATAACGATATATTTCAATTTTAAATTGGCAAATGTGGAGTAAAAATTTAATAAATCCAAAAAAAAAATTACAAAATTCATCAAAATAAGAGCAAGTATTGTTCCATGTCCGGTTGAAAATGGACGTCCATTATTTCTAGATATACATTTCGACAAATAACAAGTTTTTAACAAGGTTTTTAAGTTTTTTCATTCTAATAAAATGAAAAATCGCCTTAAATATACTACGAATTTATAAATCGAAATATGTCGGGATTTTGAGCAAACTTTTAAAAATGGGGTACACCACTGGATTCTACGACCCAAAATTAAGTTGACGTCTCTCGGCGTTTTGGTGTGTCATTTTCACCTACTTTCAGTGTTATTAATATTTTTATAAATTTAAAAAAAAAAAATGTTATTACTAGGGCAAGTACTTTCATGCATCTAAAAAACGAAAATATGTGCCTATAATATGCGTCTAAAAATTCAAAATATGCACTAAAAACTTCAAAAATATGCATCTAAAAATTATTGTTTTTAAATAAAATAGGCTTTGTCAAATACTTTAAGGCTCTCGACAAATCTTAAAAATGTTTTAAAAACTATTTTTACTTGGTAAATATTTTTTTACTTAAGAAGTTTTTTCGTTGAGTCACTAAATATTGCTGAAGTAAAAAAAATTTTATAAAAAAGAAAAATATTAAAATTCAATATTTTTCTAGAACAAGTTATTTTTCAATACTTTTTGTTCTCTATTTTAAAAAAAATATTTATTTTAAAATATTTTTTAGCCTTTTTGGGGAATTTTCCGATTTTCAAGCCAAAGAATTAACTTAAAAACCCCACCCTAACTCTTATCAAAATAAAAACGCAATTTTCCTGTAAAAAATCTTAAATTCGAAAATATTGTTTTTACGATAGTAAAATGTCTCAGAATAGGAAACATTTCTTAGAATCTACAAATTATACTTCCAGAATCCATTTTCTTTAAGATAATGCATCAGAATATGATTTCCATAAATAAATTTAATTTTCTATAGGAAATAGGGGATATGTTTTTGTTTTTTCCTAAGGAAGTTTTAAAAAAATATTGATAATATTTAAAAAAAAAGTCCAATTTATATGAAAATATGCAAAAATATGCATTTATACCAAAATATGCAAAAATATGCATTTATACCAAAATATGCAAAAATATGCAACTACAAATCAATGCCATTTTATTTCGAATTCATTGATTCGGATAGATATTTAATTTATGTTATGATTACAATGCTGAGTAAAAATATGCATTTTCATGAAAGTACTTGCCCTAGTTATTACCCAGCAAATTTTTGCATTACTAGTAACGAGTATAGTAATAATTATTGGTATGTTCTTACTCATTGCATGAAACACTACTTATTCTATAAAGGCCGTGAGACAAAAATAATTAGTGCCTACAAGCTTACGAGTAGGGAGATAAATAACTACTAACATATAACGAGTAAAATAAGTAGTTACTTATGAAGAATAAAATAAATAGTTGCAAACGGAGTTTGAAGTAACTATTTATCATTAGATTATTCGTTTTCGCGAAACTTTAAGCTAAAAAGATAAAACAAATATTGTTTTTTCTGATTGGACTTAATTTCCCAAGTGAACTTGCAAATAAGTATTTATTTTTAACATTCTCAATAACTAATTATTTATATTATTGCAAATAAGTACTAATATATTTCAATATAAGCCACTAGTTGCTTTTAGGACTAAAGTAATGCAGTGGGTAATGTGTAGTTGTTATAAGTAATGTAATTGATGTCACTGATGTTTATACACCGAGTATAGCCTAGTGGTTATGGCTTCGGCTTACAAAACATGAGTGATTTAACGACACAGGTTCGAAGCTCATGTCAGGCTAGTCTGTTGATAAAAAAAACATATAAAGAATTTTTCTAGCAAATATCAAATAATCAATTTAATGTAATTGCCTACTGATGACGTAGAAGTGGCTACAGAAACCATGGTCTAGGGTAAATCCACATTTAATTTAATCTTTAGAAGACACAATTTTCTTCTTCAATCAGAAAAACACAAACAACAAATTAAATACACTTGGCTTACGCCGAAAAAATATAATAAAGCAGTCATTACTTTTCACAACACAACACATTTTTGCTGGGTATAATCTTAAAATCATTAAATCTGGTCTACTGCTCCAATGGTGCGTCGTAGATAGGTCAATCGCAAGACCGAATGCCATAAATTTTTACGCCTACACATATTTTTAGAAAAACTAAATCTCTATCATGGTTTTAATTAAGAAAGGTGTGAAAGAAATATTTCTTTTTCTAAAAATTTAAGACATCCTGCTTCGTTTTTTAAAAACTTAAAATTTTTTAATGTCAAATTTATTCAGTTAATAGTTTTATTATTATTATATTCTATATGTGAAAACTATTAACAGATCGTAGCCGCCAATTTCTAAGGGAGCTCTCTCAAAATCACATTTTTTTTAATTTGCTCTAACCGCTTTAACTGCCCTAAGAGTGCCCATAGAGCAGTCAAATGTATGACCGATCCACAATATTTTTTATTCAAACATTTTCTCTGAACACACCTACCCTCTATCTTCAAACCTTAAGGTGATCCACAAGCAAAAGTTATTTAAAAACACAAAATTTAAACAAAAAAAATTGGAAGTTATGAGTAAAAGAAGATTGAGTAAATGAACAAACTGTCAGTTTTTTGAAGATTCGATATCATTTGAAAGGATCATTAAAAAAATCGGAAAATTTGCCAAAGGAGTTTAGGAAGGGAACTAAAAACTTTAGAGAAATTGGGAAAATCTAAAAACATTTTTTTTTAGTGAACGATTTGTCTTGAAATGCCCCATATGTATATTATTGTTCCATAATCGATTCTTAGACGTTATATGAATGCCCGTTTATCCGTCTCCAGAAAAACACAATGCTGTCTAAATAAAAGAACTAGACTCCTGCAATTAGACACAAATATGAGGCATTCCACACCAAATGTCCCGCTACAGAAAAACATGTGTCCCATAAATTTCTGAATAGGTTGTTTGGATTGCCCTATATGAAACTAAGAAAATTGCGCTTTTGGTTTTTCAAATTTTAGAAAACTGGGCTTAGGAGGCGTGGTCAAATATTGGAAAAATGGTAAAATTTGTGGCAAGTTGTCTTGATTAAATATTTATCACATTAAAACGGAATGCACCACAATGTCAAAAAATTTACATTCTTATATAGTTTTGTATGGGCTATGGATTAAATTTTTTTTTTTTTTTGAAAATTTTCAGAACCCGTTCTGAAATTTTCCATTTTTTAAAAAAGTCAATTTATTAAAAATCTGGCCACTTTTTTTTTTTTATTTTTTTTTAAGTTTAGATGTTTGTCCATCCACACAAAAAATTTAGAAACACGTTCTTCGTTTTTTTCGAGAAAATCGCATTTGAACTTTAAATTTCATATCAATTTTGTAATTTGCTTGCATTTCTTTAATACAAGAAAATACAAGCAAATAACAAAATTGTTATGAAATTTAAAATTCAAATGCGATTTTCTCGAAAAAAAACGAAAAATGTTTTTCTGATTTTTTTTTTTTTTTTGGATGGACAATAGGACTATAACCAAATTTTTGGCATAGCACCACGTGATGGACAATGTTGTTTTATTAAACCAAATCGCTTTCTCCGATCATTTTGAAAAAAAACACACGCACCAAATGCATTTTCTAAAAGTCCTCAAGATTTTTATTATTAACACAAAATTGATGTATTTTTTATTTAAAAACAACCTTGCAAGCATTTCGAAACGAAGAAGACACGCTAGCGTATCGCCTGGAAGATAAATTGTATTGCGGGGGATATCTTCTTCGTATTGCGGAAGAAACACCCGTGAGTAGAAATCGTGTCCCGAAAGCGATACGTCCAGGAGATACGAAAGTAATTCTTCTGGAGGATAAATACGCAATATTGCCAGATAATCATTTGGAAGATAACTTGAAGATATCACTCAAATTTAACCTAGAAGATAAAAAGAAGATGTTGCCATTTTTTCTCATAGGAGATAAAAGTATGTTTATTTTTTTAAATAATGAAGATATTTTACAAACAATAGTGTTGAACGATACTTATTCACTATTTCCATGATCTTGAAATTGAGTATCTTCTTCAAAAATGGTACATTGAGTTATTGAAAATTTGCAGGACCTAATGGAGTTAAAAAAAAGTTATTAAATTTTGCAGTTTAATGCTTTTGTTTTTTGCAAATTCATTACTTACCTCTGAACACCAATTTTTATGATTCTTTGTTGATTTATTCCGAAAAAACAATGAAAAACGAAAATAAAAATATTTTTGACAATAAATAAAATATATTGATTTCGTATTTTTTACCTCCGTATGATAAGAGGAAGATATCGTATATGTATCGCGCAGGTGAAAAATCCCCTAGGAGATAAATTTTTGATAATTTGGCGATTTTATCTATATATATAAAAGAGTAACGTGACTGACTGACTGACTGACTTATTGACTGATTCATCATCGCCCAGCCCAAACCGCTGAAGCTGGAGACTTGAAATTTGGACTGTAGGTTCACCTCCCGGAATACAGATCCACTAAGGCTGGATTTTTGCCAATGTTGATTCTAAGGGGGTAAAAAGGGTAAAAAACTGTACTTTTGGTACTTTTTATATCTCCTGAAATAATGGTCGTAGAGACTTGAAATTTGGACTGCATGTTCACCTCCCGGAATATAGAACCGCCAAGGCTGGATTTTTGCCAGTGTTGATTCTAAGGGGGTAAAAAGGGTAAAAAACTGTACTTTTGGTACTTTTTATATCTCCTGAAATAATGGTCATAGAGACTTGAAATTTGGACTGTATGTTCACCTGCCGAAATATAGATCCACTAAGGCTGGATTTTTGCCAGTGTTGATTCTAAGGGGGTAAAAAGGGTAAAAAACTGTACTTTTGGTACTTTTTATATCGCCTGAAACAATGGTCATAGAGACTTTAAATTTGGACTGTATTTTTACATTATGGAATTTAGGTCCAGTAAGGCTGGGTTTTTGCCAATGTTGGTTCTAAGGGGGTAAAAAGGGTAAAAATCTGTACTTTTGGTACTTTTTATATCTCCTGAAATAATGGTCATAGAGACTTGAAATTTGGACTGAATGTTCACCTCCCGAAATATTGATCCACTAAGGCTGGATTTTTGCCAGTGTTGATTCTAAGGGTGTAAAAAGGGTAAAAAACTGTTCTTTTGGTACTTTTTATATCTCCTGAAATAATGGTCATAGAGACTTGAAATTTGGACTGTATGTTCACCTCCCGAAATATAGATCCACTAAGGCTGGATTTTTGCCAGTGTTGATTCTGAGGGGTAAAAAACTGTACTTTTGGTACTTTTTATATCTCCTGACATAATGGTACTAGAAACTGGAAATTTGCAATTTCGGTTCACGTCCGGGAAAAAAGATTCACTACGGCTGGGTTTTTGCCAATGTAGATTCTACGGGAGTAAAATGGGTAAAAAAGTGTACTTTTGGTACTTTTTTTATTTACTAAAATAATGGTTATTCAAACTTGAAATTTAGAATGTAGGATCCTTTAGTGAAATAAAAAAATCTGGAACAAGTACCTTCTGAAAATTCTGTACCGCTTATAAAAATTATTTTTTTTTAAAAGTACCTTTTATAAAAAGTACCTTTTATGAAAAGTACCTTTTATAAAAAGTACCTTTTATAAAAAGTACCTTTTATAAAAAGTACCTTTTATAAAAAGTACCTTTTATAAAAAGTACCTTTTATAAAAAGTACCTTTTATAAAAAGTACCTTTTATAAAAAGTACCTTTTATAAAAAGTACCTTTTATAAAAAGTACCTTTTATAAAAAGTACCTTTTATAAAAAGTACCTTTTATAAAAAGTACCTTTTATAAAAAGTACCTTTTATAAAAAGTACCTTTTTATAAAAGGTACTTTTTTTGGACTGCATGTTCACCTCCCGGAATATAGAACCGCCAAGGCTGGATTTTTGCCAGTGTTGATTCTAAGGGGATAAAAAGGGTAAAAAACTGTACTTTTGGTACTTTTTATATCTCCTGAAATAATGGTCATAGAGACTTGAAATTTGGACTGTATGTTCACCTGCCGAAATATAGATCCACTAAGGCTGGATTTTTGCCAGTGTTGATTCTAAGGGGGTAAAAAGGGTAAAAAACTGTACTTTTGGTACTTTTTATATCGCCTGAAACAATGGTCATAGAGACTTTAAATTTGGACTGTATTTTTACATTATGGAATTTAGGTCCAGTAAGGCTGGGTTTTTGCCAATGTTGGTTCTAAGGGGGTAAAAAGGGTAAAAATCTGTACTTTTGGTACTTTTTATATCTCCTGAAATAATGGTCATAGAGACTTGAAATTTGGACTGAATGTTCACCTCCCGAAATATTGATCCACTAAGGCTGGATTTTTGCCAGTGTTGATTCTAAGGGTGTAAAAAGGGTAAAAAACTGTTCTTTTGGTACTTTTTATATCTCCTGAAATAATGGTCATAGAGACTTGAAATTTGGACTGTATGTTCACCTCCCGAAATATAGATAAGACTGGATTTTTGCCAGTGTTGATTCTGAGGGGTAAAAAACTGTACTTTTGGTACTTTTTATATCTCCTGACATAATGGTACTAGAAACTGGAAATTTGCAATTTCGGTTCACGTCCGGGAAAAAAGATTCACTACGGCTGGGTTTTTGCCAATGTAGATTCTACGGGAGTAAAATGGGTAAAAAAGTGTACTTTTGGTACTTTTTTTATTTACTAAAATAATGGTTATTCAAACTTGAAATTTAGAATGTAGGATCCTTTAGTGAAATAAAAAAATCTGGAACAAGTACCTTCTGAAAATTCTGTACCGCTTATAAAAATTATTTTTTTTTAAAAGTACCTTTTATAAAAAGTACCTTTTATGAAAAGTACCTTTTATAAAAAGTACCTTTTATAAAAAGTACCTTTTATAAAAAGTACCTTTTATAAAAAGTACCTTTTATAAAAAGTACCTTTTATAAAAAGTACCTTTTATAAAAAGTACCTTTTATAAAAAGTACCTTTTATAAAAAGTACCTTTTATAAAAAGTACCTTTTATAAAAAGTACCTTTTATAAAAAGTACCTTTTATAAAAAGTACCTTTTATAAAAAGTACCTTTTATAAAAAGTACCTTTTATAAAAAGTACCTTTTATAAAAAGTACCTTTTATAAAAAGTACCTTTTATAAAAAGTACCTTTTATAAAAAGTACCTTTTATAAAAAGTACCTTTTATAAAAAGTACCTTTTATAAAAAGTACCTTTTATAAAAAGTACCTTTTATAAAAAGTACCTTTTATAAAAAGTACCTTTTATAAAAAGTACCTTTTATAAAAAGTACCTTTTATAAAAAGTACCTTTTATAAAAAGTACCTTTTATTAAAAGTACCTTTTATAAAAAGTACCTTTTATAAAAAGTACCTTTTATAAAAAGTACCTTTTATAAAAAGTACCTTTTATAAAAAGTACCTTTTAAAAAAAGTACCTTTTATAAAAAGTACCTTTTATAAAAAGTACCTTTTATAAAAAGTACCATTTATAAAAAGGACCTTTTATAAAAAGTACCCTTTATAAAAAGTACCTTTTACAAAAATTACCTTTTACAAAAATTACCTTTTATTAAAAGTACCGAAAGTGCTGAAACAATGATCCTAGAAAATTGAAATATGGAATGTAGGATTTTTCGATGAAGAAAAAAACTTTCTGGAAGAAATACTTTTTGGAAATTCCGTTTCTAATGGGGGTAAGAAAGTGTACTTTTGGTACTTTTTTTGTTCCTATAATAATGACCTTAGAAGCTTGAATTTTGGAATGTAGGGTACTTCGGTGAAAAAAACATTCTGCTAAAGTATTTTTTAAAAAAATCCGTTTCTAGAGGTATAAAAAAGGGTTTTTTGATACTTTTTATATTTCATGAAGTAATGATCCTAGGCGCTGACATTTTGAATGCTTTATTTTAGGAAATTCTGTTTCTAAGTTCGCGACTGATTGTAAAGGGGATAAAGAAGTGTAAATTTGGTAATTCTTATATTTCTTGAAATAATGGTTCAGAAACTTGATATTTTAAATATAGGATCAACTAGCACAAAAAATAAGTTTTTTGGAAAATTTAATTTTAAGGGAAGAGGTGGCAAATGGTTATTTTTACCTATCTAACTATTAAACTAAAAGCCCCAGAAATAACAGCCATATTTTAAAATCTAAAATTTTAGGATAAAAAGGGGTACCTGGTAAAAGTGGTGTAAAATGGTACTTTTCATATCTATAAAATAACGACAATATAAATTTTTATTTCTTTAACGCATATTATACGGAGAGGAATGAAACTTGCATGGAACAAAAGGAGATGGAATTGGAAATGAAATGGAGTAGAAGGGGGATCGAAATGAAATAGAGCAGGGAACAATATGGAATGATAATTTTTAATCAAATTTATCGTATTTAACTTTTTTTATTCCATATTTTTTCTCCCTATATGTTTTTTCACTCAAACTTATTTTTATTCCCATTTCTTTTTTCACTGAAATATTTATTCACTTTAAATCCAAAACCCTGATATAAGGGCTCGAAAATTGTCAATATCTTTTTTTCACCGGAACGCACATGATAACGTACCACCGAAATTGTATTGTTTAAATTATTCATTGAAATATTATTTTATGAAAGACGTAAGCGTCCACAAGTAAATAAAACAAAGACTACCTAGGGGAATTTTTTGAAATCATAGAGTAATCCTGATCCTTCTATTATTCGGTATTCAATACAACCGGTAACGAAGTACCGGGATGGTAAGCTAGTCTACTTTATAAATGACAAAAAAAATACATATTTTTTTAAAAATTGCTAAAATATCCTCGAAATGATAAAAGGAAGATTTTCAAAAATACTACTTTGATAAATTTTTATTACGATAAAATGAAGATATTGCCGCAATTTCTTCTAGGGGATATTTCTTCCAAATGCTTGCAGGGAAGTAACAAGTAAAAATGTTAAAAAATTCGAATGTCTATGTATTGAGGATATAAACTTTAGATTTAAAGTTCCTGCTGATTTACATAAAGGATAAATATCCTGGACCACTATAGTGGCACATTCCGCGCAAATATTACTTCTTTGCTGGTTTGGAATTATTGATTCTTCTTTTTCCCAATATCTTAAGAAGCATCTGAGCGTTTTTAAATCTACCTAGCGACTCCTCCAGAGATTTAAAGTCATCTTCCCTGAATCGGTGGTCTGAGAACCATATGTCAAACTATTTTCCACAAATAAAGGCACATATTGGGTAAAGCTCAGTTTGGTAACTTGGTATTAAAATGAACGTAAAAATGTAGTTGGGGAGGTGGGTAGTACACCATGGGTACCTTCCCCGCCTACCTTACTTTTAGTTTCGGACTTGATTAAAGCGGAATCATAGTTAAAATAGCTACATGTCGCGATTAAAAAAAAATACAAAAATAGTAATTTAAAACTTCATCGCGATTGGTGCGTGTACTTTTTTAACATCCACGAAAAAGTGAAAACATTTTTCTTTATAGTTTTCCCGGTCTATAAGACTGTGCTATGCCAATTTTGATATTTTCAAAAAATGTAAAAAACGTATAGCCCTAATGGACAAACATCTAAACTTAAAAAAAAATAAAAAAAAGAAATGCATTCCATTTTAATGTGATAAATATTTAATCAAGGCAACTCGCCACAAATTTTACTATTTTTCCAATATTTGACCACGCATCCTAAGCCCAGTTTTTCAAAAATTGAAAAACCCAAAACGCAATTTTCTAAGTTCCATATAGAGCTATCCATACAACCTATTCAGAAGTTTACGGTACACATCTTTTTTTCGCTGGACATTTGGTGTGGAATGCCTCATATGCCTTATATTCATAGGCAGGTTTGTGAATGGGCAAAATCGGACCAGGGGCAACAAGTAAACACATTATGTACTAAACCAACGTCTGAAAAAGACTTTTTTATGTATATTTTTTTTTTTTTTGATTTTTATTAAAAAATGATATGCTATATGAAGTTCAAAGTGGATTACAACATGAGGCATTTTTCAGACCGCCCTTTTTGTGAGTGTCAATAAAAATAAAAATAGTTCAAATAATAATAAAATTGTATTTCTGTAGTGCAAATAGAAAATCAAAAGAATTCGAAAAAATTTATTGCAGAAAAGAGCAAGGCAATGCCATTTTTTTTTTATTTGTTGTAATTGTTTTACATTTTTCTGAATTTTCTGAATTTTTCTCAATTACAAGTAAAGTGGGCCCACTTAAATTTTTGCAAATCCCTTTGACTACCCCACTCTAATAAATATATATGAGGCATTCTCAGACATTTTTCCGTAAAGGTGTTTATACAATACACAACTTGTCAGAAGGAATGGAAAATAAAAGATTTGGTGTTTTTACATAAAAACTCCTCCAGAAAACTCATTAAAAAGTCAAAGACTTCGAGATTTCTGGAGTATAAATCTGCATCCAAACTGTAGTTTAAGGAGTACAAGAGAAGGATTCTTTGATCAGCTCTATTAGGAGTCACTGAAACAGCTCATTCTGATTATTTGACATATGTTTAAATACATAAATTCGCTTTACACCAAATATATAAAAAGTCAATTTTTAACCAGTCATAAGCAAAATACTTTCTGATCACTTTCATATTCTTTGAAGGGTGGGAACTTTAAAAAATAATGCCTCATACATTTGTGAGAATTGCACTGGCAGCCGTTGATTCTCTTATGTTATTAAAATTTAAATTACAGTCATAAAATCGAACTAAATGAATTTTAATTAACAAATTTAATGGTAATGAATTTTTTTTCTTTTTTTAGTTTCAATAAAAACATTTAAAGCGAAGAATTTCATTTTAAAATTAGCTTACTGATATGATTTTTTTTTTAAATGGTATGGTAAATTGTTTTTTTTTTTTAGTTTTTTATAGAACCCTCAGAAAAAAACAATCATGAGGCTACCCAGGCAGAAACTGTCAACCGTACAAAATAATATATAAATTTGTAATCAAATTTTGAATATAATTCATATCCCCCGTAAAAAGTGGCCGGTCTTATTTAGATAGATTAGGAAATAGTACTATGACACAAATGACCTATCACAAACTTGACAGCTTTTATATAAAAAAATAAAAACACTCGATTTTGGTCCAAAAATGCTGATCAGAAATTTTGGTCCACTGATGCTGATTAGCATTTTTGAACCAAAACCGAGATTTTATGCTTTTTTAATATTTTCCACATACCACACTCAACATTATCCAATTTTTAAGACCAATTTAGTTATGTAAAAAAATATTTTTATGTTTAAAAATCAGCACTTGTGGATCAAAATCGCTATTATGAAATTTTTTAAATATTTTTCCCATTAAGTACGCAAAAATTCCCAATTTTTGAGCCGGATTTGGTTAAAAAATTCGAACATGAATTTTGGTCGGAAAACAAAATTTTTTCAAACTTTGGCAGCTGGTTGCCGACTGGAGATGTCCTTTCAAAATTTTATCATAAATTTTCCCACAATCAGCTATTTCGTGGTCATCGTTTGGCAGGTATTATGATACGAAATTCGAAAGTTTAGATTTGATATAAATTTTCAAATATTTTTCACATAAAGTGCTCGAAAAATCCCAATGTTTGAGCCGGATTTGGTTTGGTAAATTCGGACATGAATTTCGGTCGAAAAACGTATTTTTTTTTCAAACTTTGACAGCTGGTTGTCGACTGAAAGGAGATGCCATTGCAAAATTTTTTCGTAAATTTTTCTACAATCAGCTATTCCGTGACTCTAAGGGCGTCCCGTCAAATTTAAATTTTCGAATTTCATGTCGTAATAACTGCCAAACGATGGCCACGTTAGATCTGATTGTAGAAAAATTTATGAACAAATTTCGCAAGGTCATCTTCAGTCGGCAACCAGCGCACAGCGCCACATTAGGCCAATCTAGGACGACAAAAATCCAATTTTATTTATATTGACTGGAAATGTATACCAAATTTTCGATTTGACTTCAAAAACAACATTATGAAAATTTGGGTGGACAGTTAACGGTCACGCCCACTTTTTAAAAAATTTTGAATTTTGGTTGTAATTTCTTTAAACTTGGTATATATGGGGCATTCCATGTGAAATCGGACACTTTGAAATTTTTTTTTTTTAGATTTTCCCAATTTGTTTACAGTTTTTAGTACCCTTCGAAAACTTCTTCGTGGTAAATTTTCAGATTTTTTTGATGACCCGTTCAAAAGATATCGAATTTTTAAAAATTGGTAGTTTGTTCCTTTACTCAAACTTCTTTTAATCATAACTTCTTCAATAATGGTCCAAACTTCAATTTTTTTTTTCAAAATGTTTGTTTTTTTAAGTACTTTCTAAAAAAAAAATCCCAAAAAATTCTTAAAAGCGCTCTAGTATGCGATTTTTAAGTTTTAAAATTTAAATCTCATTTTTGAAAATGTTTGAACTCTTCGATTTTTTTGAAATTTTTTTGTGTAAAACTTCTATCAATTCTACAAATTTTTTGCCCAGGAAGATCGTGGGATAACGATTATTACTGTTTTTTAAAATTTTTTTAAAAAATTTTATTGTAATTTTTCAATCTTAAAATCATTTCTACTGCTCCAATGGTGCGTCATAGAGGGGTCCTTTATAAGACCGACCCCTATTTATTTTTACGTCTTAACATTTCTTTGGAACAACATAATACCCTATCTCCAATTTCTAAGGGGGCTCCCACACAAAACGACATTTTTTTTAATTTGTTCCAACCGCTCTAACTGCCCTTATAGAGCCCTTAGAGCAACAAAATGTATGACCGACCCACAATATTTTTTTAGTCCAAACATTTTCTCTGAACACACCTACCCTCTATCTTTAACTGTTAAGGCGGTCCCCATACAATTTTTTTTATTTTTTGTAAATTTGTTTTATTTAATCAGCTTCTACCGGTCCAATAGTGCGTCCGAGAGGAGTCATTAGTGAGACCGATCCCCATTTATTTTTACTCTACAACATTTTTTCAAAACATACCTACGCCTTATCTCCACTCCCTAAATGTCGTTTTGTGTGGGAGCCCCCTTAGAAATTGGAGATAGAGTATTAGTTTGTTCCAAAGAAATGTTAAAACGTAAAAATAAATAGGGGTCGGTCTTATAAAGGACCCCTCTATGACGCACCATTGGAGCAGTAGAAATGATTTTAAGATTGAAAAATTACAATAAAATTTTTTAAAAAAATTTTAAAAAATAGTAATAATCGTTATCCCACGATCTTCCTGGGCAAAAAATTTGTAGAATTGATAGAAGTTTTACACAAAAAAATTTCAAAAAAATCGAAGAGTACAAACATTTTCAAAAATGAGATTTAAATTTTAAAACTTAAAAATCGCATACTAGAGCGCTTTTAAGAATTTTTTGGGAAAGTACGTAAAAAAACAAAAATTTAAAAAAAAAAAAATTTGAAATTTGGACCATTATTGAAGAAGTTATGATTAAAAGAAGTTTGTGTAAAGGAACAAACTACCAATTCTTAAAAATTCAAAATCTTTTGAACGGGTCATCAAAAAAATCTTAAAATTTACCACGAAGGAGTTTTCGAAGGGTACTAAAAACTGTAAACAAATTGGGAAAATCTAAAAAAAAAGTTTTTCAAAGTGTCCGATTTCACATGGAATGCCCCATATACTCTTATGGAATGTAGAAGTAATATCACTAAAAAAGGGGGCGGTCAGACAACTGCCCACTTTTTAAAAATACGTAAAAACAAGGTTTACATATCGCCCCACTGTAGTCGGCGTCGCAGAAGGTCGCAAAAGTTAGCCGTTGAAATAAGTACTATGGATATTGGTCAATATATCTGGTCCGGCGACCAATGGGGACCAAAAACAAAAGTTCTACTCCATCAAAAAAAAAAAAAAATATATAATTTTCTTTTCAAAAAGTTTTTATTATGTTATAAATTTAATAAAAAAATAGAAAAAATTGTTAAACAAAAAGAAAAGATATGACTTAAAGCTCTTAAATATCCTTTAAAATCACCAAAAAAGAGTGTATAAATATATTTTTTTGTTAAAAAGTTTAAAATCGACTTAATTTATTCGAAATAATAAACACTACCTACAGGATTTTACAAGATGCAACTTTATGCACCCACAACGAACAGAATTATAGTTCTTATATGAGTATTTCCGTGCTATTAGGAATGTTTTATAATGCATACAAACAAATCATAAAAATCGGGTAACTTTTTTTTGATTTTTTTCTTGCTGTCTTTTTGTCTTTTTGGCCAAATGTGGCGCTGTGCAGCGGTCAAAACTAAAAAAAAAATACATATTTCTACCAAAATTCATGTCCGATTTTTTTTACCAAATCCAGCTCAAAAATACGGAAATTTGGCGTACTTTATTGGAAAATATTTAAAAAAATCCAAAACCGCGATTTTGGTCTACAGATGCTGATTTTTAAACATGAAAATTATTTTTTTTATCAAAATTGGTTTTAAAAGTTGGAAAATGTTAAGTGTGTTATCTAAAAAATATTTTAAAAAATATATAAAACGCGATTTTGTGGTCATCATTAAGAAAGTATTAAGAAACGAAATTCGAACGTTTAGATTTGATAGAATTTTTAATTTTTTTTAATATTTTTCCCATAAAGTACCCAAAAATTTACAATTTTTGAGCCGGATTTGGTTAAAAAATTCTGACATTATTTTGGACGGAAAACGTAACTTTTTCAAACTTTGACCGCTAGTTTCCATCTGAAGAGGGCCTTGCAAAATTTTTTCATAAATTTTCCCACAATCAGCTATTCCGAGGACCTCGTTTGGTAGGTAGAACGTTCCGTCATTTTAGATTTGACAGAACTCTCTATTAGATACATTTTGTTAAACAAAAACAAAATACTTTAAAACTGTCCCTAGCAAGTACACTCAAAAAATTATGTCATTAACTGTTTGTAGTTTATTTAAAAAGTTTTCCGTTTAGTCGTTTTTAAAAGAAAAAACATTTGTTTGATGTTCAGTTTTTATTAATGACTACATCAGTCCTTTGTTTCAAAAATAACAGACTAAAAAATAAAGACTTTCACTAACATTTAATTTATAAAGTCATTTATTTTTGTTCTGTAAGTAAAAACTACTGATTATTCTTTAAATTTTTAATGATTTGTGTAAGTAATTTTTTTTTAAATTGTTGGTATTTTTTAATGATATATCATTAGTTTTTACCTACACAAGTCAGTTATTTGTTTGTAGAAAAAAAATTCAAAAAATTATTTATAGAAATTTAAAAACATATTTGTATCAAGTGGCTTTGGCACGATGGGTAGAGTGTCTGGCCAGAATGTAGTTGATTGCGGGATCGATTCCCCAAAATTTTATTAAAAAATTAAAAAAAAATATTTCATTAGAAAATTGTATAAAATAACCTACGAAATCATTAATTTTTAATGTTTTGGTAGGTTATTTTTTTGGAATTTGTTGGTAAAAATAACAGAACTATCATTAGTTTTTAATGTTTTCGTAGGTTATTTTTTTCGAATTTGTTGGTAAAAAAGAATGAAAAACCGTAATTTTTTAATGTTTAGTGTTATTTATTTTAGAAAATTTTGCCAACAGTAAAAAATAAATGTTGATGTTTTTAAAACAAATGAATAATTACTGGGATGGTTTTCAATTGTTTATTCACTGGTTTTAAGTGTGTTTTTCTTTTGTTTTTGCCTACAAAATATTTTGAGTGTACCTATCTTTCGTTGACAATTTAACATTTTCCAATTATATGTATATTTTTTCAATTCTATTTCTATTTCTCATTTGGCGAACAAAAAAAAACAAAACCTGTCATATTGTGGCATTTTGTCAGCATCAATTAATTGTTAATCTGCATAAAATTAGTGTAGTCGAGTGTAACTAATTGATTGTCGTTCATTAAAATTAAACTTATTTTACACGCTGGATTAAACTCCCCTCCAATACTTTAGACACAACTAGGGATTTTGGTTTTGAATAAACCGTCATTAATTTAATGCCAGTCAAATCTTTTGTCTAACAATAATCAACACTCTAATTTGTAAATGAAAATTAAAAACACAAATTTAAAATAATTTCTCTCAACAGAGGAATAACTAAAAAAAAAACAAAAATTGAATTGAAAATAATAGTTAAAATTTTTTTTTTTTATTTTCACTAAAACACTTTCACTAATATCTCCCCCTCATATAAATTTTATAAAACACAAAATAAAAACTTTCATTTATTGGATTCTGCCTGTGATTCTACCCCCGTAAAGTTAAAAATTAGTTGAAGGCAAACGAGAATATTTTGTATATGAACTAAAATAATGGTGACATTTATATAGAGTAAAGAGTATTGAAATACTCAAAGTTTTTCTGGTGAATCATTCGTGATTGTGGTCTGGGACCATTCCTTGTCACTTTAGACCAGTTTAAAAGACCGGATCTCTTTCTCACAGGGTGTATACATCCCCATATAAACTAACAATAAGCCGAATTTAGACAAGACTCCATTGGATAGGCCTTCATAAACCTGTTCGACCTGTATAAAATGTTAATATAACTTCTTTTGAAGATTTCAAATATTTGTTCCATTCCCTCAACCATTAACCCCTTAAGGTGGTCACCAAACTTTTTTTCCATTTTATTTTTCCTTTTGCCATTAGCTACTAGCTCTAGGGTTACCCCTAGACGAGTCAAATATAAGACAGCCCCCAATATTTTTATACCCTCCACTCTAGTGATAGAGGGTATATATAAGTTTGTCATTCCGTTTGTAACACCTCGAAATATTGGTCTATGACCCCATAAAGTATATATATTCATGATCCTCGATCGATTTTAAGACGATCTAGCGATGTCCGTCCGTCCGTCCGTCCGTCCGTCCGTCCGTCCGTCCGTCCGTCCGTCTGTCCGTCTGTCTGTCTGTCTGTCTGTCTGTTGAAAACACGCTAACTTTTGAAAGACTTTACGGAGGCTCCTGAAGTTTGGCATATGTGTTGGACATTTACCTGGTCAGGTTGGTATTGCAATCCAGCGATATCGGTCCAGTGGTTCAAAAGTTATAAGCAAGTGAGTGAATTTCGGCAAGGGATTTTCTGGAATTTACGAGATAAAACACACTGTAACTTTCGAACGGCAATTCTGAGGGTGCTGAAGTGTGGCATATATATTTACCGTTCCACTGGTCCGGTTCGTTTTAAATTTCAGCCAAATCGGTCCGGCGGTTGAAAAGTTATTAGCAAAACCGTAAATTTCAGATTAGTTCACCTTAAATTCACGTGTTGAAAACCCGTTAAACATGTTTTAAAAACATTTGTAAGTCAGAAAAATATTTTAAAAGGTATTTTTGTCACACAAAAATATTTTTACACTGAACCAAAAAAAAAAATACACTTAAAAAAAGTTTACACTCAAAAAAAATTTTACACTCAAAAAAAAAAAATTGGTAAATTATTTTTTTTTTTCAAAAATTATCAAAAAAAGTTTTTTTACACTAAAACAAAAAAAAAAAAAAATACACTCAAAAAAAATTTTACACTCAAAAAAAAAAATTAATATTTTTTTTTTTTCAAAAATTAATAAAAAAAAGTTTTTTTACAGAAAATAAAATATTTCTAACCAAAAAAAAGTTTACACTTAAAAAAAAATTTTACACTCAAAAAAAAAAATTGGTAAATTATTTTTTTTTTTTTCAAAAATTAACAAAAAAAGTTTTTTTACACTAAAACAAAAAAAAAATACACTCAAACAAAATTTTACACTCAAAAAAAAAATTAGTAATTTTTTTTTTTTTTCAAAAATTAATAAAAAAAAGTTTTTTTACAGAAAGTAAAATATTTCTTACCAAAAATGTTATTTTTTTCACGTTAGAAAATTTACTATCACTTAAAAAGGGCATTGTGGAGGGTATTTAAGATTCGGCCAAGTCGAATTTAACTTTTCTACTTGTTTTTAATAACAACGTTTTCTCAAGACATATCTACCCTTTAAATTTCAACGCTTTTAGTGGTGCCGTTACATTTTTATACCCTCTACTCTAGTGATAGAGGGTACATATAAGTTTGTTATTCCGTTTGTAACACCTTGAAATATTGGTCTAGGACCCCATATATTCAAGATCCTCGATCGATTTTACGCCGATCTAGCGATGTCCGTCCGCCTGTCTGTCTGTTGAAAACACACTAACTTTTGAAAGACTTTACGGAGGCTCCTGCAGTTTGGCAAATGTGTTGCACATTTACCTGGTCAGGTTGGTATTGCAATCCAGCGAATTCGGTCCAGCGGTTCAAAAGTTATAAGCAAAAGACTGAATATCGGCAAGGGGTTTTCGTGAATTTACGAGATAAAACACAAGCTTACTTTCGAAAGACAATTCTGAAGACGCTGAAGCTTGGCATATGTTTTTACCGTTTCCCTCGCCTGGTTTGTTTTGAATTTCAGCCAGATCGGTCCAGTGGTCCAAAAGTTATTAGCAAAACCGTGAATTTCAGATAAGTTTTACCTTAAATTCATAAGTTGAAACCCCATTAAACATGTTTTAAAAACATTGGCAAGTCACAAAAATATTTTACAACGTATTTTTGTTACTCAAAAATATTTTTACACTGAAACAAAAAAACAAATACACCCGAAAAAACTTTTACACTCAAAAAAAATTTTACACCCAAAAAAAAAAATTAGTAAATTATTTTTTTTTTTTTTTCAAAAATTACTTCAAAAAACAAGGATACGTTTTTGAAGGGACGTAACTTACCCTTTTTTACTGATATCTAAAACTAATAAAATACGTAAATTAGAGGAGAAATTCCTCTTTCATTTTCTATATCTAATGGTATCCTAGGAAAAGTACAACTATTAAAATAATATTTTATAAAATTTAATCCTCAAAACTTTGAAGTCATTTTAAAAGGAAACAGGATCACGAAATGAAAAACTGTAAACCTAGTTTTACTACAGTTAGTCTCTTGTTTCAAACGTATATTATCCAGTCCGTGTTTAACGACTTTTTTCATTTTTGTCGGACGGTGTTATGGGTAATTAAATTTTTTTGTGGAAAAAGTGTTTCAAAATTTAATACTTTTTTTTTATAGAAAAAACGTCTCAGAATCGAGACTTTTTCTATACGAAAAACGAATCTGAGACTTTTTCTATATGAAAAACGCCATTTAATATAAGAACTTTTATACAGAAAACGTATCAGAATCTTGGAATTTTTCTATCCGAAAAACATCTCAAAATTTGAGAATTTTTCTGTACGAAAAACGTCTCAAAACATGAGACTTTTTTTATACGAAAAACGTCACAAAATCTGAGACTTTTTTATTCGAAACATATTTTTGAACATAAGACTTTCTCTATACAAAAAATGTCTCTAAATCTGAGACTTTTTCTTTACGAATCTGAGACTTTTTCAATACGAAAAATGTCTCCGAGTCCAAGAATTTATCTATGTATGCGAAAAATATCTCAGAGAAATATTTCAGAATCTGCGACTTTTTTAATACGAAAAATGTTTCTGAATCTGCGTCTTTTTCTTTACGGAAAACGTCTCAGAATTTGAAACTTTTTTTATACGACAAACGTCTTAGAATCTGAGACTTTTTCTATAAGAACTTGAGACTTTCTGAATCTGAACTTTTTCTATACGAAAAATGTCTCAGAATCTGATTTTTTTTTTCTGTAAGAAAAATGTCTCACAATCTTAAATTAATTCTACACTCAAAAAAAAAAGTGAACTAAAATCTGGGAAAATTAACTAAATTTTGAGAAAAAGAGGGAATGATTTGGCTCCAAAGATTTTTTTCTTGGTTTTAGTTCATAATTTTCCCAAAAATAAGAAAAACAAAGTTATTTAATTTTAAGCCAATTTTAACTAGAAAATTTTAACTAGAAAATTATACTTCACATTTTATAAATAGATTGGGTCTAGACCCTGGACCCATGGGTTCGGACCCCATTTAACTCGAGACCCCGTTGGGTCCTTTAAGGGTCCCCATAGATTTTGAACCAAAACTTGTGTCCGTTTCGCTCTAACTTGCTTAGTTTTTGAGATACGGTAATAAGGTGCCTGATAGGGTCTTGAGAATTTAAAACCCGGATAACTCAAAAACTATTAATCGGAGGGCTTTCGGGTATTTTGCGGAAGTGTTCTACGAGTCAAGAATTACAAAAATGACGTTGGACCTTTTATCGTGTTGGCAGTATTCACCGAGATATGTGCATATATAAAATCTCGGGAATTTCAAATTTTAGATCTAAAATTAGGGTCTTGAGACCCCGACAGATATGCAGAGCTAGGCTATTCCATATTTTTCTTTGTAGTCGTTCTTTTGAAAATTTCAGCCGTTTCGCTCTATCTCGCTTAGTTTTCGAGATATCGCCATTTTGAATTTTTAACTAAATTCTAAAAAGTTATTTACCAAATTCTCAGAAGTCATTAACTAAATTCTAAGAAGTACACTTCCTCAATTCAAAGAAGAGAAATACGATGATGTTTTTTTTAGTAAATTTTAACTAAACTTGAACTTAATTGTTTTTTAAGAAATATGTCTTAAAAATAAAGATACGATTCTTAGATTTGTGGAAAATTTCTTTGGCAGTAAGAATTTTTTTCCTAATATTAAAAAAATCCATTTAAAGAAAACTATGAACTAATTATAAGTAAATGAATTAAAATTTTTTCCTCATAGTTAAGAAAATTTCTCATTTTTAATTTAAATTTAACTAAATTTTAGGAAAATTCATGATAAATTTTCAAAGACAATTTTTTCTTAATTTTAGTTATGTCTTTTTTTTTCAGTGTATGCGAAAAATGTCTTAGAATCACAAAATTTTTCAAAACAAAAATTTTTCAGAATCTCAGATTTTTTTTATACGAAAAATGTATAAAAATTTGAGACTTTTTCTATTCTAAGAATGTCACAAAATCTGAGATTTCTTTATACGAAAAATGTCTCAGGAACTTTTTACATACAAAAAATTTCTCAGGGTTCGAGAACTTATCTATACGAATAATGTCTCAGAGAAAAATGTCTCGGAGAAAAATGTCTCTGGGACGAATTTATCATATTTCTCGTATCTGTGTATTTTGTTAAAAAATTGTGGAAGATGTAATCTTTAGTATGTCAAAAAATTTATAACAATCGGACATCGGGTTCTAAATTTAATATATTTTTATACCCTCCACTCTGGTGATAGAGGGTATATATAAGTTTGTCATTCCGTATGTAACACATTGAAATATTGGTTTAGGACCCCATAAAGTATATCGTCGAACTATATTCAATAAATGCCAACTCGAAAAAGCTTACTGTTCAGGAGAGCTAAAAAACTAGTTATTTCGCATATTATTGCAAAAATAAACAATGTACCTTCCATAAAATGGTTTAAATATTCTAAATAATTTATACCGATGCAAAAAATTTCATATTTTGCACTGGTTTGCGTATTTTTTTGAGATGGCATTTATTACTATATCAAAAAACAAATATTTTTTTAGAGTTGGCATATTTTGTCGGAAAATAAAAATACAATTTTTTTGGAAAAATTTAAAAATTTTTTTACGGTAATTGCAAAAACTGAACAAAAAATTAAAAATCTTTGCATATTTTTAAAAGTTACTAGCTCCGAAAACCTTTTAATCTCAGGGTGGTCAACTTTGGCACTCTGTAACTCACGCTGTATTGCAATAGGGTCACTCCAAACTAGCTATTTTGAAAGCTTATATCATTGACTTTATTTGCCCCATTCATAATGTTTCAATCTGATAAATAGTTTGAAAGTTACATAAATATAAGCAATTTTTTTTTTGCAAACACTATTTACCGATATTTTCAAAATGGCAATATCTCGAGAACCAGTCATTAGATATCAAAATCTTTACAAGATTCGTGTTTAGCATGGCAAATGCAATAAGATATGTGGTCTAATTTTTTTTAAAAAAATTTTTGAAAAATTTTTGGAAATTTACAATGGGAGTTGGCATTTATTTCCACCAAAAAAATATGTACTTTGAGTTAGCAGAATAACAAAAATGGATGTAAAACGACAACAAATTATTTTTTTGCTCTGAAATTTTTATGGCAGATAGGTATTACATAGGGGAGCTATTTGCCATCGGAAACTCATTTCCGTCAAATTTGAGTTGGCATATTTTGAATATAGGTTCACGATATATATTCATGATCCTTGATCGATTTTAAGTCGATCTAGCGATGTCCGTCTGTCTGTCTGTCTGTCTGTCTGTCTGTCTGTCTGTCTGTCTGTCTGTCTGTCTGTCTGTCTGTCTGTCTGTCTGTCTGTCTGTCTGTCTGTCTGTCTGTCTGTCTGTCTGTCTGTCTGTCTGTCTGTCTGTCTGTCTGTCTGTCTGTCTGTCTGTCTGTCTGTCTGTCTGTCTGTCTGTCTGTCTGTCTGTCTGTCTGTCTGTCTGTCTGTCTGTCTGTCTGTCTGTCTGTCTGTCTGTCTGTCTGTCTGTCTGTCTGTCTGTCTGTCTGTCTGTCTGTCTGTCTGTCTGTCTGTCTGTCTGTCTGTCTGTCTGTCTGTCTGTCTGTCTGTCTGTCTGTCTGTCTGTCTGTCTGTCTGTCTGTCTGTCTGTCTGTCTGTCTGTCTGTCTGTCTGTCTGTCTGTCTGTCTGTCTGTCTGTCTGTCTGTCTGTCTGTCTGTCTGTCTGTCTGTCTGTCTGTCTGTCTGTCTGTCTGTCTGTCTGTCTGTCTGTCTGTCTGTCTGTCTGTCTGTCTGTCTGTCTGTCTGTCTGTCTGTCTGTCTGTCTGTCTGTCTGTCTGTCTGTCTGTCTGTCTGTCTGTCTGTCTGTCTGTCTGTCTGTCTGTCTGTCTGTCTGTCTGTCTGTCTGTCTGTCTGTCTGTCTGTCTGTCTGTCTGTCTGTCTGTCTGTCTGTCTGTCTGTCTGTCTGTCTGTCTGTCTGTCTGTCTGTCTGTCTGTCTGTCTGTCTGTCTGTCTGTCTGTCTGTCTGTCTGTCTGTCTGTCTGTCTGTCTGTCTGTCTGTCTGTCTGTCTGTCTGTCTGTCTGTCTGTCTGTCTGTCTGTCTGTCTGTCTGTCTGTCTGTCTGTCTGTCTGTCTGTCTGTCTGTCTGTCTGTCTGTCTGTCTGTCTGTCTGTCTGTCTGTCTGTCTGTCTGTCTGTCTGTCTGTCTGTCTGTCTGTCTGTCTGTCTGTCTGTCTGTCTGTCTGTCTGTCTGTCTGTCTGTCTGTCTGTCTGTCTGTCTGTCTGTCTGTCTGTCTGTCTGTCTGTCTGTCTGTCTGTCTGTCTGTCTGTCTGTCTGTCTGTCTGTCTGTCTGTCTGTCTGTCTGTCTGTCTGTCTGTCTGTCTGTCTGTCTGTCTGTCTGTCTGTCTGTCTGTCTGTCTGTCTGTCTGTCTGTCTGTCTGTCTGTCTGTCTGTCTGTCTGTCTGTCTGTCTGTCTGTCTGTCTGTCTGTCTGTCTGTCTGTCTGTCTGTCTGTCTGTCTGTCTGTCTGTCTGTCTGTCTGTCTGTCTGTCTGTCTGTCTGTCTGTCTGTCTGTCTGTCTGTCTGTCTGTCTGTCTGTCTGTCTGTCTGTCTGTCTGTCTGTCTGTCTGTCTGTCTGTCTGTCTGTCTGTCTGTCTGTCTGTCTGTCTGTCTGTCTGTCTGTCTGTCTGTCTGTCTGTCTGTCTGTCTGTCTGTCTGTCTGTCTGTCTGTCTGTCTGTCTGTCTGTCTGTCTGTCTGTCTGTCTGTCTGTCTGTCTGTCTGTCTGTCTGTCTGTCTGTCTGTCTGTCTGTCTGTCTGTCTGTCTGTCTGTCTGTCTGTCTGTCTGTCTGTCTGTCTGTCTGTCTGTCTGTCTGTCTGTCTGTCTGTCTGTCTGTCTGTCTGTCTGTCTGTCTGTCTGTCTGTCTGTCTGTCTGTCTGTCTGTCTGTCTGTCTGTCTGTCTGTCTGTCTGTCTGTCTGTCTGTCTGTCTGTCTGTCTGTCTGTCTGTCTGTCTGTCTGTCTGTCTGTCTGTCTGTCTGTCTGTCTGTCTGTCTGTCTGTCTGTCTGTCTGTCTGTCTGTCTGTCTGTCTGTCTGTCTGTCTGTCTGTCTGTCTGTCTGTCTGTCTGTCTGTCTGTCTGTCTGTCTGTCTGTCTGTCTGTCTGTCTGTCTGTCTGTCTGTCTGTCTGTCTGTCTGTCTGTCTGTCTGTCTGTCTGTCTGTCTGTCTGTCTGTCTGTCTGTCTGTCTGTCTGTCTGTCTGTCTGTCTGTCTGTCTGTCTGTCTGTCTGTCTGTCTGTCTGTCTGTCTGTCTGTCTGTCTGTCTGTCTGTCTGTCTGTCTGTCTGTCTGTCTGTCTGTCTGTCTGTCTGTCTGTCTGTCTGTCTGTCTGTCTGTCTGTCTGTCTGTCTGTCTGTCTGTCTGTCTGTCTGTCTGTCTGTCTGTCTGTCTGTCTGTCTGTCTGTCTGTCTGTCTGTCTGTCTGTCTGTCTGTCTGTCTGTCTGTCTGTCTGTCTGTCTGTCTGTCTGTCTGTCTGTCTGTCTGTCTGTCTGTCTGTCTGTCTGTCTGTCTGTCTGTCTGTCTGTCTGTCTGTCTGTCTGTCTGTCTGTCTGTCTGTCTGTCTGTCTGTCTGTCTGTCTGTCTGTCTGTCTGTCTGTCTGTCTGTCTGTCTGTCTGTCTGTCTGTCTGTCTGTCTGTCTGTCTGTCTGTCTGTCTGTCTGTCTGTCTGTCTGTCTGTCTGTCTGTCTGTCTGTCTGTCTGTCTGTCTGTCTGTCTGTCTGTCTGTCTGTCTGTCTGTCTGTCTGTCTGTCTGTCTGTCTGTCTGTCTGTCTGTCTGTCTGTCTGTCTGTCTGTCTGTCTGTCTGTCTGTCTGTCTGTCTGTCTGTCTGTCTGTCTGTCTGTCTGTCTGTCTGTCTGTCTGTCTGTCTGTCTGTCTGTCTGTCTGTCTGTCTGTCTGTCTGTCTGTCTGTCTGTCTGTCTGTCTGTCTGTCTGTCTGTCTGTCTGTCTGTCTGTCTGTCTGTCTGTCTGTCTGTCTGTCTGTCTGTCTGTCTGTCTGTCTGTCTGTCTGTCTGTCTGTCTGTCTGTCTGTCTGTCTGTCTGTCTGTCTGTCTGTCTGTCTGTCTGTCTGTCTGTCTGTCTGTCTGTCTGTCTGTCTGTCTGTCTGTCTGTCTGTCTGTCTGTCTGTCTGTCTGTCTGTCTGTCTGTCTGTCTGTCTGTCTGTCTGTCTGTCTGTCTGTCTGTCTGTCTGTCTGTCTGTCTGTCTGTCTGTCTGTCTGTCTGTCTGTCTGTCTGTCTGTCTGTCTGTCTGTCTGTCTGTCTGTCTGTCTGTCTGTCTGTCTGTCTGTCTGTCTGTCTGTCTGTCTGTCTGTCTGTCTGTCTGTCTGTCTGTCTGTCTGTCTGTCTGTCTGTCTGTCTGTCTGTCTGTCTGTCTGTCTGTCTGTCTGTCTGTCTGTCTGTCTGTCTGTCTGTCTGTCTGTCTGTCTGTCTGTCTGTCTGTCTGTCTGTCTGTCTGTCTGTCTGTCTGTCTGTCTGTCTGTCTGTCTGTCTGTCTGTCTGTCTGTCTGTCTGTCTGTCTGTCTGTCTGTCTGTCTGTCTGTCTGTCTGTCTGTCTGTCTGTCTGTCTGTCTGTCTGTCTGTCTGTCTGTCTGTCTGTCTGTCTGTCTGTCTGTCTGTCTGTCTGTCTGTCTGTCTGTCTGTCTGTCTGTCTGTCTGTCTGTCTGTCTGTCTGTCTGTCTGTCTGTCTGTCTGTCTGTCTGTCTGTCTGTCTGTCTGTCTGTCTGTCTGTCTGTCTGTCTGTCTGTCTGTCTGTCTGTCTGTCTGTCTGTCTGTCTGTCTGTCTGTCTGTCTGTCTGTCTGTCTGTCTGTCTGTCTGTCTGTCTGTCTGTCTGTCTGTCTGTCTGTCTGTCTGTCTGTCTGTCTGTCTGTCTGTCTGTCTGTCTGTCTGTCTGTCTGTCTGTCTGTCTGTCTGTCTGTCTGTCTGTCTGTCTGTCTGTCTGTCTGTCTGTCTGTCTGTCTGTCTGTCTGTCTGTCTGTCTGTCTGTCTGTCTGTCTGTCTGTCTGTCTGTCTGTCTGTCTGTCTGTCTGTCTGTCTGTCTGTCTGTCTGTCTGTCTGTCTGTCTGTCTGTCTGTCTGTCTGTCTGTCTGTCTGTCTGTCTGTCTGTCTGTCTGTCTGTCTGTCTGTCTGTCTGTCTGTCTGTCTGTCTGTCTGTCTGTCTGTCTGTCTGTCTGTCTGTCTGTCTGTCTGTCTGTCTGTCTGTCTGTCTGTCTGTCTGTCTGTCTGTCTGTCTGTCTGTCTGTCTGTCTGTCTGTCTGTCTGTCTGTCTGTCTGTCTGTCTGTCTGTCTGTCTGTCTGTCTGTCTGTCTGTCTGTCTGTCTGTCTGTCTGTCTGTCTGTCTGTCTGTCTGTCTGTCTGTCTGTCTGTCTGTCTGTCTGTCTGTCTGTCTGTCTGTCTGTCTGTCTGTCTGTCTGTCTGTCTGTCTGTCTGTCTGTCTGTCTGTCTGTCTGTCTGTCTGTCTGTCTGTCTGTCTGTCTGTCTGTCTGTCTGTCTGTCTGTCTGTCTGTCTGTCTGTCTGTCTGTCTGTCTGTCTGTCTGTCTGTCTGTCTGTCTGTCTGTCTGTCTGTCTGTCTGTCTGTCTGTCTGTCTGTCTGTCTGTCTGTCTGTCTGTCTGTCTGTCTGTCTGTCTGTCTGTCTGTCTGTCTGTCTGTCTGTCTGTCTGTCTGTCTGTCTGTCTGTCTGTCTGTCTGTCTGTCTGTCTGTCTGTCTGTCTGTCTGTCTGTCTGTCTGTCTGTCTGTCTGTCTGTCTGTCTGTCTGTCTGTCTGTCTGTCTGTCTGTCTGTCTGTCTGTCTGTCTGTCTGTCTGTCTGTCTGTCTGTCTGTCTGTCTGTCTGTCTGTCTGTCTGTCTGTCTGTCTGTCTGTCTGTCTGTCTGTCTGTCTGTCTGTCTGTCTGTCTGTCTGTCTGTCTGTCTGTCTGTCTGTCTGTCTGTCTGTCTGTCTGTCTGTCTGTCTGTCTGTCTGTCTGTCTGTCTGTCTGTCTGTCTGTCTGTCTGTCTGTCTGTCTGTCTGTCTGTCTGTCTGTCTGTCTGTCTGTCTGTCTGTCTGTCTGTCTGTCTGTCTGTCTGTCTGTCTGTCTGTCTGTCTGTCTGTCTGTCTGTCTGTCTGTCTGTCTGTCTGTCTGTCTGTCTGTCTGTCTGTCTGTCTGTCTGTCTGTCTGTCTGTCTGTCTGTCTGTCTGTCTGTCTGTCTGTCTGTCTGTCTGTCTGTCTGTCTGTCTGTCTGTCTGTCTGTCTGTCTGTCTGTCTGTCTGTCTGTCTGTCTGTCTGTCTGTCTGTCTGTCTGTCTGTCTGTCTGTCTGTCTGTCTGTCTGTCTGTCTGTCTGTCTGTCTGTCTGTCTGTCTGTCTGTCTGTCTGTCTGTCTGTCTGTCTGTCTGTCTGTCTGTCTGTCTGTCTGTCTGTCTGTCTGTCTGTCTGTCTGTCTGTCTGTCTGTCTGTCTGTCTGTCTGTCTGTCTGTCTGTCTGTCTGTCTGTCTGTCTGTCTGTCTGTCTGTCTGTCTGTCTGTCTGTCTGTCTGTCTGTCTGTCTGTCTGTCTGTCTGTCTGTCTGTCTGTCTGTCTGTCTGTCTGTCTGTCTGTCTGTCTGTCTGTCTGTCTGTCTGTCTGTCTGTCTGTCTGTCTGTCTGTCTGTCTGTCTGTCTGTCTGTCTGTCTGTCTGTCTGTCTGTCTGTCTGTCTGTCTGTCTGTCTGTCTGTCTGTCTGTCTGTCTGTCTGTCTGTCTGTCTGTCTGTCTGTCTGTCTGTCTGTCTGTCTGTCTGTCTGTCTGTCTGTCTGTCTGTCTGTCTGTCTGTCTGTCTGTCTGTCTGTCTGTCTGTCTGTCTGTCTGTCTGTCTGTCTGTCTGTCTGTCTGTCTGTCTGTCTGTCTGTCTGTCTGTCTGTCTGTCTGTCTGTCTGTCTGTCTGTCTGTCTGTCTGTCTGTCTGTCTGTCTGTCTGTCTGTCTGTCTGTCTGTCTGTCTGTCTGTCTGTCTGTCTGTCTGTCTGTCTGTCTGTCTGTCTGTCTGTCTGTCTGTCTGTCTGTCTGTCTGTCTGTCTGTCTGTCTGTCTGTCTGTCTGTCTGTCTGTCTGTCTGTCTGTCTGTCTGTCTGTCTGTCTGTCTGTCTGTCTGTCTGTCTGTCTGTCTGTCTGTCTGTCTGTCTGTCTGTCTGTCTGTCTGTCTGTCTGTCTGTCTGTCTGTCTGTCTGTCTGTCTGTCTGTCTGTCTGTCTGTCTGTCTGTCTGTCTGTCTGTCTGTCTGTCTGTCTGTCTGTCTGTCTGTCTGTCTGTCCGTCCGTCCGTCTGTCTGTCTGTTGAAATCACGTTTTTGGCAATACTCCGTAACCGATTTAAACGCTTGGAGTACCAAAAGTTGCGTAATTTGCCCAGGCAAAAACTGATGTATTTTTTTTTTTTAAATCGGTTAAGTATTTTAAAAGTTATGAGCGAATTACTAAAAAACACATTTTTTTTTTCAACATAACCCTAAATGAACTCATATTTTGTGTGATACATAAGAAAGAAAACGGAAATGAAAAAAAAAAAACTGAGAAAAAGGAAAAAAATCTTTACAAAAAAGCTTTAAAATATGTAAAACAAAATCTAAATTTAATTAAAAAAAAGTTCGTTAAGTAATAATAAAAAAATTAATAGTTATTTTTATATAGCATGTGTGTGTGTGTGTCCATTTTTTGCTTCGTCATATTAACGGGGTTGCCAGACTTTTTTTTGGCTTTGTCGCCAAATCGGATGTAAAATATCGCCAAAATTCAATTTTGTTCAGATTTCTTAAAAAAAAAAATATTTTCATTTAAAAAAATAAATTTTGTTAAATAATAAAAGACAGAAATAAACCTTATGCCAAAAATCGCCCAAATCCGGAAAATTTATATATATAAAAGAGTAATATGACTGACTGACATACTCATTCATCATCGCCCAGCCCAAACCGCTGAAGTTAGAGACTTGAAATTTGGACTGTAGTTTGACCTTCCGGAATAAAGATCCACTAAGGCTGGATTTTTGCCAATGTTGATTCTAAGGGGGTAAAAAGGGTAAAAAACTGAACTTTTGGTACTTTTTATATCTCCCGATATAATGGTCATAGAGACTTGAAATTTAGACTGTATGTTACCCTCCCGCAATATAGATCCACTTTGGCTGGAGTTTAGCAGGGGGTAAAAATGGTAAAAAACTGTACTTTTGGTACTTTTTAAATCTTCTGATATAATGATCATAGAGACTTGAAATTTGGACTGTATGTTCACCTCCCGGAATATAGATCCATTAAGGCTGGATTTTTGCCAGTGTTAATTCTAAGGGGGTCAAAAGGGTAAAAAACTGTACTTTTGGTGCTTTTTATATCTCCTGAAATAATGGTCATAGAAACTTGAAATTTGGACAGTATGTTCACATCCTAGAATATAGATCTAAGAGGGTCAAAAGGGAAAAAAATCTGTACTTTTGGCACCTTTTATATTTCCTTAAAAAATTGTCACATAGACTTGAAATTTGGACTGTATGTTCACCTCCCGGAATATAGATCCCCTAAGGCTGGGTTTTTGACAATGATTTTTCTAATAGGGTAAAAAGGGTAAAAATATGTACTTTTGTTACATTTTATATTTCCTTAAATAATGGTACTAGAAAATGGAAATTTGCAATGTCGGTTCACCCTCTGGAAAAAAGATTCACTAAGGCTCGGGTTTTGCCAATGTTGATTCTACTGAGGTAAAATGGGTAAAAAAGTACTTTTGGTACTTTTTTTTATTTACTGAAATTTTATTCAAACTTGAAATTTAGAATGTAGGATCCTGAAATAAAACATTCTGGAACAAGTACTTTCCGAAAATTCTGTAGCGTTTTCAAAAAGTACCTTTTATAAAAAGTACCTTTTATAAAAGGTTCCTTTATAAAAAGTACCTTTTATAAAAAGTACCTTTTATAAAAAGTACCTTTTATAAAAAGTATCTTTTATAAAAAGTACCTTTTATAAAAACACATTTTATAAAAATTACCTTTTATAGAAAAGGTAATATAAAAGTACCTTTTATAAAAAGTACCTTTTATAAAAAGTACCTTTTATAAAAAGTACCTTTTATAAAAAGTACATTTTATAAAAAGTACCTTTTATAAAAAGTACCTTTTATAAAAAGTACCTCTTATAAAAAGTACCTTTTATAAAAAGCACCTTTTATAAAAAGTACCTTTTATAAAAAGTACCTTTTATAAAAAGTACCTTTTATAAAAAGTACCTTTTATAAAAAGTACCTTTTATTAAAAGTACCTTTTATAAAAATTACCTTTTATAAAAAGTACCTTTAATAAAAAGTAACTTTTATAAAAAGTACGTTTTATTCAAAGTACCTTTTATAAAAAGTACCTTTTATAAAAAGTATCTTTTATAAAAAGTACCATTTATAAAAAGTACCTTTTATAAAAGAAAACTTTTATAAAAAATACCTTTTATAAAAAGTACCTTTTATAAAAAGTACCTTTTATAAAAAGTACCTTTTATAAAAAGTACCTTTTATAAAAAGTACCTTTTATTAAAAGTACCTTTTATAAAAAGTCCTTTTATAAAAAGTACCTTTTATAAAAAGTACCTTTTATAAAAAGTATCTTTTATAAAAAGTACCTTTTATAAAAAGTACCTTTTATAAAAAGTACCTTTTATAAAAAGTACCTTTTATAAAAAGTACCTTTTATAAAAAGTACCTTTCATAAAAAGTACCTTTTATAAAAAGTACCTTTTATAAAAAGTACCTTTTATAAAAAGTACCTTTTATAAAAAGTACCTTTTATAAAAGGTGCCTTTTATAAAAAGTACCTTTTATAAAAAGTACCTTTTATAAAAAATACCTTTTATAAAAAGTACCTTTTATAAAAAGTACCTTTTATAAAAAGTACCTTTTATAAAAAGTACCTTTTATAAAAAGTACCTTTTATAAAAAGTACCTTTTATAAAAAGTACCTTTTATAAAAAGTACCTTTTATAAAAAGTACCTTTTATAAAAAGTACCTTTTATAAAAAGTACCTTTTATAAAAAGTACCTTTTATAAAAAGTACCTTTTATAAAAAGTACCTTTTATAAAAAGTACCTTTTATAAAAAGTACCTTTTATAAAAAGTACCTTTTATAAAAAGTACCTTTTATAAAAAGTACCTTTTATAAAAAGTACCTTTTATAAAAAGAACCTTTTATAAAAAGTACCTTTTATAAAAAGTACCTTTTATAAAAAGTACCTTTTATAAAAAGTACCTTTTATTAAAGGTACCGAAAGTACACTTTTTGGTACTTTTTTATTTCCTGAGGTATAAATAAAACAAACTTTTTTGTTTTTTAAATCATCACATTGGTGGAGGGTATTTAAAGATTCGGCACAGCCGAATATAGCTTTCTTACTTGTTATATTTATATTGAAAAATTACAACTTTGAAAGTACATTTCATTTGGAAAAAATAAAACAAAAATATTTTTTTCATAATCGTCTGGAGAGAATATGTATCAAATTTGAAAAAGATCTAAGGTGGTCTAGTAAAAAAATTGAGATTCCAGATTCAAGGTATTCAAGAGGGTGTTCACGGATTCGGCCAAGGCAGATTTCACTTTTCTGCATATTCTTTATACATTAAGATTTTAAACATTTTTCCTTAAAAATCAACAACAAAATAAATATTGTATTCAACTGTTATTGCATTTCCACTTTTCTCTGGAATTTTTTCCTTTTATATTCTAATTGGCGATTCTCCCTTCAAAACAAGTACAACCCTAATGTATTCCGTTATACAAAACCTTGATGGTACATCCTAGCTAGCTTCATCACAGTACATAACCATTAATTATGTCTGACGAGAATAGTAGTGGCGGTCGTTGTTGTAGTGGTAGTAGTAAAAAACGGAAATTAAATTCACACCGTTACTCGTTCTAAAATTGTTATAGTCATCGAGTTTCTCTGCCATTATTGTATTTAATCGTAATCTGTGCTTTTCTATCGTGTTAAATTTAATTCCATTAAGATTAAATTTTCATGCATGAAAATTTTTCCTTCTTGTTCGGCAAAATGTTCTACTTTACATTTTCCCCCATTATTTTTATTAAAGGAAAAAGAAGAAGAAGCGTAATAAGCAAAGGAAACTTTTCCTATACTATAATGTGTTATTTTTATTTCTTTTATTTTCTTTATTCTTTATTGGACATTTCTGCTTCCCAGTTTTAGTTAGAAGTGACTCAAAACATTAAAGTGGGCTATAATGCTATTAGGACAGATTGTCATAATGAAAAGTCAATATAAAAGTGTTACAATGAAAAAAAAATGGCAATTTAGTGAAGTATTTTTTACAGTTTATTAAAAATATAAAAGACAATTTATACGAGCTCTTAAAAAGGAGTTTATTAAGAATAGTTAAACAAATAGCTAGGGGTTAGGATGAGAACAGATATTTTTTTAAAGGGAATTTGGGATACAAAGTAGCAATATCTATTATAATAAAAATGTCATGTTTATAATTCTAAATCCTTAACTTGAAAAAAAAATCCAGGACTACAACTCAATTATGGAATGCTAATTGCCTGTTTTTGATAAAATATATTATTATTTTTCAGCAGACAAACATTTTCTATTGTTTAGCAGAAAAACAAAACATTCTAATCCAAATGCAGGACTTTGGACGGCTTGCAGCATACAATTTTTCATTTGTTTAACAAAAATACAAAAAAAAACTTGTTATATTGTCTCTATATAGAAATATTTATTATTATTTTCGTCCTCTGTGGGATTCGAACCTGGGATTCGAGGTACCAAACATCACGTTACACTCGTAATAACTATAACTGTCGCTTAATCAGCCACCATAGAAATTAATTCTAACAACGACTATAATATGTTTTTAGAAGAGATTTCATGAACAATATTAAACAAACAATTTTTATAATTTTTATAATTATTCCAATTATTTCTTCGTGTCTTTTTGATCATTGCAGAACTCAGTTTTGTTTTATTATTTTATTTATTATTACACTGTCCGACAAAAAGGAGAAAAATTCGTTAAACATTACCTGAATAATAAACGTTTGATACTAGAGACTAATGTGGTTATTCATAAAACCTAAAATATATTTAAAGTAGGTTTATTTGACAGATATTGCAGGAACAATTGTCAAATAAACCTACAATAAGTCTGTTATAAGTATTATGAATGATTTGTGGCCCTTTGTTCCAGCCTGGAACTATAGGAATTAATATATATATAAGTATTATGAATAAGAGCCTAAAACATTACCTGAATAGTAAACGTTTGATACTAGAGACTAAATGTAGTAAAACTGCATTTACAGTTTTACATTTTGTGATTCTGTTTCCTTTTTGAAGGACTTCAAAATGTTGGAGGAATAAATTTTGTAAATAAAAAGAAAAATATTTTTTAACTATTTGTACTTATCATAGGTTGCCACTACAGACGGAAAATGAAATAAGAGGATCTCCGCTAATTTTCGCATTTTTTTACATATCAGGAGAACTTTATCCTTTAATATCATTTAAAATTTTTAACAAAATATATTGATTAAGTTTTGAAAGGACATTATTCACATCCTTTTTCATGATATGGCCAAATAAAAAAAGAGAAAATTTTTTGAAGATTCTCCTCTTTCATTTGCCACCATTATAATACAATTCCTTTAAAACTTTTAAGTCCTTTTTAAAGGAAACAAGGACACGAAATGAAAAACTGTAAATGCAGTTTTACTCCATTTGATCTCTACATTCTCACTTATATATCACCCGGTTAATGTTTTATATTTGACGGTGCTATAATGTATGTCTCTTTACTCCTTTCCACAATTGTGCTTTTCAGAAATGCTCAAATTAAATTATTAAAAACAGGTATAAATTTACTATTTTTTTATTTTTTATTTTTGAGCGTACTCTTGTTTTATTTTTAGTGTAAAAATATTTTGCTTGGCAAAAATACGTTGTAAGATATTTTTAGCGACTAATCAATGTTTCTCAAACTTATTTAACAGGTTTTCAACACTTGAATTTAGAGTGAAACCAATCTGAAATTCCCGGCTTTGCTAATAACTTTTTAACCACTAAACCGATTTTACTGTACCAACCAAACCAGGAGAACGACAAATATGTATGCTAAGCTTCTGCAGCCTCAGAATTGTCTTTCGAAAGTTAGCATGTTTTTTTATCTTGTTAATTCGCGAAAAACACTTGCCGAAATTCACTCATTTGCTTATAACATTTAAACTAATGGGCCGATTTTGATGAATTGCTATACCACACTTCGTGTCGGCGTCATCAGAGCATATTTCGAAAATGTTTACATAAAAAAACAAAAAAAAAATACATTTAGTTTTAAGCTCTAAATAAAAAAGTGAGTGTCTTCTATATCGCCATTATAACATTAGACGTATTATTTAAAAACATGAAAAAAAAGTTAAATTCGGCCTTGCCGAATGTAGTGATACCCTTCACAATTTCAAAAAGATTATTGCAAAGAACTTTATTTAAAAGGAAATTACTTTTAAAAAAAAATTCAGCTAAAAAAAAATTTGGTAAAAAAAAATTTGGTAAAAAAAAATTTTTTCGATTTTTTTTGTCAAAAAATATGTTCGTACATGTTTAAATACCATTTGGTGTTCAATTATATTCACATATGTCAACCAGCAGCCGAATTAAAGCATTTTGTATTTATTATTTTGTTATTGGGCTAATTTTGATTAATTTTGATTAAAGATGTAAAAATAAAAAACAAATTTATTTCATCATTTTTCTCGACGTTTCGTTGATTGGTTTTCAACTTTTTCAAGAGATTTTATTAATTTAATTTTTAAATTCACATTATCAGGTATTAAGGAAATTATTTTATAAAACTGGATATCACGACACATATTGTATAAATATATAAATAATTTAATAAATAATTGTAGAAAAAATAAATAAAATAAAAATCACAGTTTAACCTAATAACTAATATCACAAAACTTATTGTTTAATTTTGTATTTTTAGGTTATGTTGAATGTACTGAAATTTTTGAGGTGTGCTTACATTTTCGTTCATAACTTTTGAACCGCTGAACCGATATCGCTCAAATGCAATACCAAACTTCTCGGGAGAACTTCCAATAAATATATTAAGTTTCAGTCATCTCTGTGCAATATTTTGTCCGTGACAGCATTTTCCACAGACAGACATACGGACAGACGGACAGATGGACATGGATGGAATGGATGGAATGTCTTAGAATCGATCGGGCATCATGAATATACATATATACTTTGTGGGATCCCAGACCGATGAGTTACAAACGGAATGACATACTTATATATACCCTCTATCACTAAGTGGAGGGTATAAAAATCGTAAATACTAAACAGTGGTGCGTATGATTAATTTTAATTCATATGTTGAAATATCACTCATACGCTACCATATTTTGTTTAATTAATGGTATTTCGACCAAATTTCCTGTCCGAATTTTTGGACCGAATCCGACTTAAAAATTCGGATTTTCGGCGCACTTCATGGAAAACAAGTAAAAAAGTTAAATTCGGCCTTGCCGAATGTAGTGATACCCTCCACAATTTCTAAAAGATTATTGGAAAAACTTTATTTAAAAGAAAATCACTTTTGAAAAAAAAAATGTTTGTGAAAAAAAATTTCCGCGAAAAAAAAAAAAAATTGGTAAAAAAAAAAAATCCTCTTTTTTTTTCTTTTTTTGTCTCAAAATATGTTGGTACTTGTTTAAATACCAATTGGTGTTCAATTATGTTCACATAAGTCAACCAGCAGCCGAATTAAAGCATTTTGTATTTTTTGGTTATATTGAATGTACTAAAATTTTTGAGGTGTCCTTACATTTTCGCTCATAACTTTTGAACTGCTGAACCGATATCGCTGAAATGCAATACCAAACTTCTCAGGAGAACTTCCAATAAATGTGTTAAGTTTCAGTCATCTCCGTGTAATATTTTGGCCGTGATCACCATTTCCACAGACAGACGGACAGACGGACATCACTAGAATGTCTTAAAATCGATCGGGGATCATGAATATATATACTTTATGGTATATTTCGATGAGTTACAAACGGAATGAAAAACTTATATATACCCTCTATCACTAGAGTGGAGGGTATAAAAATATTAAAAATTCTAAAACCGCGATTTTGGTCCACTGGTGCTGATTTTAAAACATAAAAATCGTTTTCTATCCAAACTGGTCTCTAAAGTTGGAAAATGACAAGTGTGTTATCCAAAAAATATTAAAAAATATAAAAACACGATTTTGGTCCGAAAATGCTGATCAGCATCTGTAGACCAAAACCGGGTTTTTAATTTTTTTTAATATTTTTTGGATAAAAAAAATAATTTTCATGTTTAAAAATCAGCATCTGTGGACCAAAATCGCGGTTTTGGATTATTTCTTTTTAATATTTTTGCAATAAAGTACTTAAAATTTTCGAATTTTTGGGCCGAATTTGGTCAAAAAATTCGGACATGAATTTTATCGAAATACGTCTTTTTTAAACTTTGACCGCTGCACACAGGCCAGCATCATCCAATTCCGGCCAAAAGTCTTTATCGTTGTTGGATCTGTCTGAAAATGTGCTTCCGACAATTTTTTTAAAAATTGTCCGATTGAACTCAAATTTTGTTTTATGGCGGACTAAATATGCTTCTTTAAGTTTAAAGAATGATCCAACTCCGGTTAAAAGTCTTATTGTTGGATCCGGCTAAAAATGTTCTTCTATAGTATTTCAGGGTCGCTAATTTCAAAATTTAACTAAAAACTAAAAAAATCAAAATGGGGCATCCAATATGGCGGACAATTTTTTTTTAATAATTGTCCGATTAAACTCAAATTTTGTTTTAAGGGGTCTTGGAGTTACTGAATCAGAATTACTGGCTTGAATTTTGAAAAACAAAATGGTGGACTAAATATGCTTTTTTTTTTTTGTTTGTTACAAGTAACACTGCACAACAAAATCAAATTTTTTCCAAAATTACAAGGTCAGACCAAAAAATTTTGATAGAAGAGACAAAAAAAAAATACACGTGTATCGGCGTTTTGAAAGTTTACATCTGGGTTTCATTTTAGGGGGAGGTAAAGTTTCCCCCAAATGCGCATGTTGTATTGTCAATCGTCATTGAATATCGAGTGAAGCTTACGTTTAAAGTATATGGTGTGTTCAGCAAATTTATATAAAATGTTACGGAGAACATTTTTGTGGAATATATTAACCCTCTAGCTCCTCACGATAAGGGTCTTTTTTGTCCTTCTTTTCAAAAAGAGCAAAAACACCATTAAAAAAGGGATTAAAGGGGTTTGAATGTTCCGAAAAAATATTCGCCGTAAAATTTTACTATAAGTCCTTGAATACACCAAAACGGAAAACTCAACCAGAAGGTAAGAAATAAGACACAACAAAAGAGATCTTAGGGTTAATTTCGCATTTATTAAGAAAATCGAGTAAAGCTTACGTTTAAAGTATATGGTGTGTTCAGCAAATTTATGTAAAATATTACGGAGAACATTTTTGTAGAATATGTTAACCCTCTAACTCCTCAAGATAAGGGTCTTTTTTGTACTTCTTTTCAAAAAGAGCAAAAAACACCATTAAAACAGGGATTTAAGGGGTTTTAATGTTCCGCAAAAATATCCGCCGTGAAATTCTACTATAAGTCCCTGAACACACCAAAACAGAAAACTCAATAAGAAAGTCAGATATTAGACACAACAAAAGAGAGCTTAGGGTTAATTTCACATTTATTAAGAAAATCGGGTAAAGCTTACGTTTAAAGTATATGGTGTGTTCAGCAAATTTATGTAAAATATTACGGAGAACATTTTTGTAGAATATGTTAACCCTCTAACTCCTCAAGATAAGGGTCTTTTTTGTCCTTCTTTTAAAAAAGAGCAAAGAACGCCACTAAAACAGGGATTTTAGGGGTTAAAATGTTCCGCAAAAAAAATCGCCGTGAAATTTTACTATAAGTCCCTTTCACGGCAAATATTTTTGCGGACCATTTTAACCCCTTAAATAGCTGTTTTAATGGTGTTTTTGCTATTTTTCAAAAGAAGGACAAGAAAGACCCTTATCTTGAGGAGCTAGAGGGTTAACATATTCTACAAAAATGTTCTCCGTAACATTTTACATAAAATTGCTTTGCACACCATATACTTTAAACGTAAGCTTAACTCGATTTTCTAAATAAATGCGAAATTAACCCTATGCTCTCTTTTGTTGTGTTTCATTTCTGACTTTCTTGTTAAGTTTTCCGTTTTGGTGTATTTAGGGACTTATAGTAAAATTTCACGGCGGATATTTTTGCGGAACATTCAAACCCCTTAAATCCCTGTTTTAATGGTGTTTTTTGCTCTTTTTGAAAAGAAGGACAAAAAAGACCCTTATCTTGAGGAGTTAGAGGGTTAACATATTCTACAAAAATGTTCTCCGTAATAAATTTGCTTAACACACCATTTACTTTAAACGTAAGCTTCACTCGATATTCAATGACGATTTACAATACAACATTTGCATTTGGTGGAAACTTCACCTCCCCCTAAAATGAAACCCAGATGTAACCCAGCAAAACTTTGGTAATGGGTAGTGATTATATAACACATTACCAGGTAATGTATATACCTTATTTGTAGCATTATTTTAGGATGTCTTACCAAACATTTGTTCCACAACGTATTATTTTAAAGTAAAAAATAATGCATTACTAATAATTTGCTACGTAATGCATGATTATTGGAAAAATGTATTTCATATTTATTATTTCTAAACATTATATTATGGATGATTTATATTTGGTTACATTATGTATTATTTGAAAGTTTGAAATAATGCATTATTTATAATTAAATGCATAATGCATTACAATAACATAAAAAATAATTATTTTATAAAAAATGCATAAGTTTAAACTAGAGATGGGCTCACGACAAGAAATTTCTAACGACACACACTCACTAGCATATTATATCTACTTACACTCACTTACAATCACGTGAGTAAATTTAATACAAAAATACTTTTTCACTACTCGTAACACCTTATATATTACGTTCTGGTATGCTATATTATATACCTTACTCGTAACCTATAAAATATCATATATTTTACACCTTACTGATATTCTTTGTTATAAATTTATGACTTATTTTATACCTTACTGGTATTCTATGTGATAATGTGGATGCATTACTTTGAGTCTCATCGCCTGTTAAAATCATCAATGCTGCAATGTATAAAATAAGAGATCATATACCTTATTTTATACCTTATTTGGTAATCTAAGTTTTGCTGGGAAACTTTCAAAACGCCGAAACACGTGTATTTTTTCTTTGTCTCTTCTATCAAAATTTTTTGGTCTGACCTTGTATTTTTTTTTTGTGTTGTACAGTGTAATTAAAAAACAGTTATATTCCTTTTCTTTGTTGAAGCTAGCTGAAAGTGTGGCCTAGTAAATTTCCGGGTCTGTTATCTTAAAATCGCACTGATAAAATTCAATTTATATTTTTTTTATTTTTGATATTTTGAAAAGATTTTTGGGAAATGGTGACGACAAAGTATTCACTTTTTTTCTTTTGGAAATTCAATTAAAACTGTAACTGATATTTTCCATAATTATACAAAAAAAAAACTAGAAATGTAGATAATTTTCTTTTTTCCTAAACTTAAGGCACTCTCTGACGATAAAAAAAATAATCAAGCCATAAAACATTTTTTTGGGTTAAATTATTATACCCTCCAACCACAGTATGAGGGTATACTCACTTTGTCATTCCATGTGTAACGCATCGAAATATCAGTCTAAGACCCCATAAAGTATATATATTATTGATCAGTCCGTCCGTCCGTCCGTCTGTCCGTCTGTAGAGGACACGATACAGTCCAAAATAAAAGAGTAGGTTAAGTTCGGAAATAGGCAAAATCGGACCAAGGGGAAAAAAGTTCCCCCTTGGAGAACTAAACAAACCTAAGAAAACCCGCATTTTTTGCTGGGTTTTTTGTACTTTTGCTAAGCAAATGCAACATTCTTATCTCAGATGAAGTACGAAATTGCAAGGGGAAGGTGCTCCCTTACGTCACCCACCAGTGCCCCCCCCCCCCAAAAAAAAGACGCCCCTGAATTTTTTTATATTGTTTTTTTTACATTTTGGAGGGTATAAAAGATTCGGCACAGCCGAATGTAACACTCTCACTTGTTCTTTTTTTTAAAACAAATCTCGGACAACTGCATATATAGCTGTAATTTCGCTATTTATCATTTCGAGCAAGTTTGGGCAACTTTTTTCGAAAGATATGGATCCATTCTATATAAGAAAAAATATAGACTGATTGTATCGAACTGAGGATCGCTGAGGATTTTTTCGGCGCAAAGTAAATAACTAAAAAATTGCAGTTATTTTCACAAAAACACGAATTGCTGTCAGGAAAATGAGTTATTTTTCCATATTATTTTCGTTGCAAAGGCTAATATGGAAGGGTGAACCCTGCAAATCAAAAATTTATCAATAGCAATAGAAATGTGTAAAAAATTTAAAAAAGTATCTCCACTTACAATTTTTTTTTTTTTTCAACTTTTTTGACTTTGAAGACCTATCAAAGGAAATGGTGTAGTTGGATCATTAAGATAAGTTCAGGAAACCAGTTCCTATATATGTCCAAAAAATTGGTATAGATATTTTTTGAAAAATCAATATAAGGACTTTTGGCCGGAAATCGATCTGGCTGGCCCTGTGTGCGCTGGTTGCCGACTGAAATTTTTTCATAAATTCTCCCACAACAAGCTCTAACGTGGCCATCGTTTGGCAGGTATTACGACATGAAAATCGTAAATTTAAATTTGATGGCACGCCCTATGTCTTCATATAAATACCCCCAAAATTTACAAATTTGCGTGAAAAAAATATTTAATGAATTTTTAATATTTTTAAATATTTAAAGAATTTTCACAAGGTTATGCCACCTTTGGACAGGTATCAAAATTTTTTATTTTCATATGAAAACATCTTATAGTTTCTTAAGAAGAAAAAATGGCTGAAAATCCAAAAAACAAATTTTTTCGCCATTTTTTTACATATTTTTGAACCTCTAAATACCAGATATGGCTGATAAGCCGAGACACCCCAACCTTACAATCGTCTCTTTTATATATATTTTAAGTTTCAGGCAATCCGGTTAAAAAGTGTTGAAATACTTCACTTGTTAGATCATGAGCGATATTTTTAATAGAAACTGTTTTAGTTTCTGTGACATTTTTTCTATAGAATAAGTTTTAGACTCTGCGATATTTCTTCTAACTCAGAGACATATTTTCTAACTGTCTTCTGAAACTTTTTGTAAAAAATAAACATATCAGATTCTGAGACATTTGTGAAAATCTTTAAAAAATATATTATTCTTGGGTTTTTTTTTATTGTTTTTTTCTAAAAAAAATACTGTTTTCTTCCACCTGATTTTTTTGTAAAATCTAAATTTTTGAATCTTTATTTCCATCGATTAATCGAATAATTTTTTTGACCTTATCGTTTGATCGATTGAACAAAATCAATTATTTGATTTATTTGAACATACACTCAAAAAAAAAATATTGTAAAACTAGCAAAAAAAAAATGGTTAAAATTAGCAAAAAAAACTGTAGTTTTGGACGTTGCAAAAATTTTGGTAATATTAGCAAAACCATTTTGCTAATCAAAAAATTAGGAAAAAAAATGGTAAAATTACAAGAATACCATTTTATTTTTGTAAAAAATCAACCTTGTAAAATTATCAAAAAATATGGTAAAATTACCAAAAAAAAATGGTAAAATTGAAAGAGACAAAAAAAATTTGTAATTTGGTAAAAAAAACTGTTTTATTTAGTAATTTTTTTTCTCTGATTAGTAGTTGATTTAAAATTTGATGAATATACTAAAAAAATTTTTGCCTCTTTTTGAGCACCACATTCTTTAAATGTAGTAATAGCAGCATATTACTTCAGTTGTTGGATGGTTTCTTCGGCTTGATGGTGGCAGCATCTTCTTTTGCCTTCTTCTCAGCAGCTGTAGTTGCAGTAACTGGACTTCCAACAACATCAAAATCCAAAATGATTTTTTTTTCACTTAAACACTTTAAACAAAAAATTTAAAGAACAACACTTCACTTTTTTATTTTTTTTGCGTCATTTTTTTAGCTTAAGTAGAACAAATGAGATTTGCGTAGTAGTCTACACAAGAAATTTCTTACATTTTCAGGTAAAATTTGTAAAAAATTAACAATTTTTTTTCGAATTTTTAATTTTTTTCACATGTATTTAAAAAAAAAAATAAAAAAAAAACTTTTGGATATTGAAGATTAGATATCTAACTATGTGTTAAAATTTAAAAAAATAATTTTTCAAAATTATTAACTTTTTATTAACAATTTAGGTGGCAAATTTTAAAAAATTTTCATATAAAATTAGCAAAAAATATGGTAAAATTAGCAAAAAATATGGTAAAAAATACTAAAAATTGTGTAGCCTATTTTTCAGCGCACATGCAGTTGATGGATGGCTACTTTGCTATGGTGTTGGCAGCATCATCAATCTGCAATGATTTTTTTCACACTAGAACACTTGAAACAATTTTTTTTTTTAAACTAAGAAAAAAAAAAATAAAAAGTATTACCATTTCTTTAAGGAAAATACTAATATTTTTGCTAAAATTATAGTAAAATAAAAAAAAAAAACTAGCAAGAAAATATAGTAAAAATACCAAAAAATTATTGTATTTTACCAATAGTAAATTGCCAAAAAAACTGTAAAAGTTAAATTTTTACAATTTTTTTTGCTAAAGTTTGGTTGAAGTAAATTACAACACCTTTTACTAATATTTTGACTAAGTTATTTTTTTGAGTGTAGTTAAAATCGAATAATTGACAACTCCAGTAAATACTAAATGGTGGTGCGTATGATTAATTTTAATTCATATGTTTAAATATCACTCATACGCTACCATATTGCGATTTGATGGAAGATCAATTTTAAATTTATATTAAACAAAGTACCTCAAGTTGCAACAACGTATTTATATAATTGTGTCTTAAAAACTACTTCTATGTAGCCCATGTAAGTATTCACGTTTCCCCTAATCCTTTAAAATAAAAACATAATATCGCTCATTTACTTGTATAGTGTCATAACTCAAAATGTTTGACTTTACAGAAAACATGTTTAAAGTTTACAATTGAAACTTGATTTAAGTTGCAAAAGGCCCGTGAGTAGAAAATGTTATAATGGCGTGTTCTCTTCTCAAATGGTGAGTTTAAAAGATATTATTACGAATTTTTGACACAATATAAAGCAAGATATAACAAATACTTCTGATTTGTTTACCAAAAAACGACATATTTTGAGTTATGACACTACACAAGTAAAAGAGCGATATTTATCGATTTTATTTTTTATCTTGTTTAACATAAATTTTATTAAATTATTCTTATTTGTTGGACCACAAAGAAAATTAACAATTTGTTTATCAGTTATATATCTTGATGAGCTGTTTGTTATACATTATCAAATATCCAATATCCTTTTTATCTACAAAAGGATATGATTAATATGAAAACGAGCCGTTTTATCTTATAATAAGTATAATATTGGAATTTAATATATATTAAAACTCATTTAAAAAGGTTAAGTTTAAAATATTCTTTAAAAATTATAACAATTTAAAATTAATAATAAATACTTATTTTAATCTTTTAAAATTAAATATAGAGAAATTTTAGAAAAAAAAATACAAGTGAAATTGACATAAAAAACACTCAGAAAAAATATATGCAATCGACTAACAAAGGTAGTCTCCCTGGTGTCACCCTCCGATCCTCCTGAAATTTGGATATGTTGTTAAGAACGAAAATTTATTTGACACGTATTTTGTATTAGCGGCCCAAACTCATTTTAGGGGGGTCGATATGTACGGGGGGAAATTGACCTTTTTCTGTTTTTATGACTTACACCTATTTAAACAAAAATAATATAGGCATATGAGGAGTTCCGGCTAAGACTTAAATTTTGAGGTAAAAAAGATGTGATTTTTGTTTTGATGGCACATCGATGAAAGTTGGCATAAATATTAGAAGCTATTTAAGAATAAGAAATTCGTTCGCGTCAATTAAATCGCGCAAGGGGGTCAAAAGTTATGGCGGTTTTAAGATTTAGCGGTTTTAAAAAATCTTAAAAATATTTTAAATATTTTTTTTCTACACATTTGTTGCATGCGTTATTAAAACATGCCAGGATAAATCATTTCTTCTAAAATATATGATATAAATTTAACCCTTTAATGACCAAGCGATTTAAAAAAAAATATCTAAGTACCTAAAATCGCGATTAATTCGCGGTAAAAGAAAAGTTTCACAATTTTTTATAACATATTTAGGCAATGCGCGTTGGTTTTACTGAAAAAAAAATCACGGAAAATCGTATCATTGTACCAGTGTTTAAAAAAATCGGTGATGCTTTTTTTATAACAAGAAAATTTAATATGGTCCAAAAAATCTATAATCATCCAAATTTTTTAACCCGCCTCTGATTTTATGATGACACATCAAGTGGGCTTTCATTTAAAAAAAATTTCATCCGATTTCCTGTAAAGCCTTGGATGTGCCAGATCAAAACAGGTTTAGATAAAATCATCGCGCTTTCCGCTCAGAATGGCTTAAAGTAAAAAGTCAAAAAGCAAATCAGTTCTACTCGTTAAGGCATGTCTTTTGGTGTATTAAAATGAACATGATGCATTAATTGCTACTAAAAAAATAGGAAACAGATTTGCAAATTTCGCACAATTTTCAAAAATGCCATAAAATTTTTGCAATTTATTTTTTATAAACCCGCCAGTGAATTTTTTACGCACGAGTCCACCAAATTTTGAATGAAACCGCGAATGTGCCTCGCGAAAAACTGGTATTTTAAAAAAATTACGTTTTTTCTTTCGAACTTTGATCTGCTGAAACTCCTTAACTATTCGTGGCACATTATCGGGATTAATTCCAAAATGTTAAGAATTACAACAGCTACCAACCCTAGTTCAACTTTTTTCATTTTAAAGAGGGGGCCGAAATCCCTGATCGAAAAACCTCGAAAATTTAAAAACTCTTAATTTTTGGTTTCAAAACTTAACCGTCTTATAACTTCTTACCAAGGGATGAAGCATCTATCAAGCCAACATTAAAATAATCTTTTATATGTACTGACTTTGTGTTATGCCGGAAAAGATTGAAATATAAGGATAACTTAAAAAAAATGCGAAAGAAGGTAAAAACTATGGATTATTTCAAGCCATTTTTATCGATTTTTCAACTTTAACCCTCTGTAACTTTCACGGATAAAGTGGGGTAATCCCTAAACATTGCTCAGTGATGGTTCAAGGTCTTGTTTACACAATTGCATTTACAGTTTTTCTAAATTCCAAAAACTGGCGGTTATAAACATTTATTTCAGTTTCACTGATTGTGAGTTGAAATTTAAAAAAGATTTTGTGATATAACCATATATGCTTTTAAAATTATTTTTTTTTTTACAGTTTGAAATTGTTCTAAGATTTTTTACAGTTTGAAACTTTTCTTAGTTTTTTTACAGTTTAAAAATTTTACAAGTAATTTTACAGTTTGATAAACTACATCTTCTGGTTCGAAGCGTACACAAACTTTATTTGGTGTATGTATCGTTGACCTGTGATGTATGTTATTTCAACCAAAAAAAGATTCACCAGAACCCGATAAAATTTTATACAATTAGATATAATTGGATCTTATTGTATCCAATCATATATAATTTGATGCCATTGGGTAGAGACAAATTTCGGACAAAATTGTATCAAACTATATACAAATGAATAAAATCAGATATTAATAAATCCAATTTAATGAAATTCTATCCACCATTTTTGGGATAAAATTATATATAATTGTATTCGAGGACAGATCAAATGTTATATAATTTTATGTGACGCCATATTAAAATTTTTAATCGGGTTATTCTTAAAAAATCGCCTATATTTTTTGATAACCAAACTTAAAGTGGCATGAAACTACTTAACACGATCATTGCATAACTAAAACGATAATTTGATTACAAACCTCTTTGGTTTAAAGAAATTTAAAATAGCAATTCTTCATTTCTTTTTTCGTTTAATTTGTTAGCTTATAGCACCGTCCGAAAAAAATAACAAAAAGTTCGGTAAACACGAACTGGATAATATACGTTTGAAATTAGAGACTAAATGTAGTAAAACTGCATTTACAGTTTTGCATTTCGTGATCCTGTTTCCTTTTAAAAGGACTTCAAAGTTTTAGAGGATTAATTTTTTGTATTTTTTAAATATTTGTACTACCCTAGTAAAAATATTCTGCTAATTTTACTAAATAGATCTAATTTGATCCGTAAAATGGTTGTATCAATTAATATCTAATTGTATTACTTTAGATCAAAAAATATAAAAATTGATACAACTTGATCCTGAATTTTGTCAAATCTAATTAGATCAAATTGATCTTATAATATCTATTTTTATATAATTTGATGAGCAAAACCAAAATACGAATCTAATCATATATGGAGCAATATCTAACCATATAAAGTGGATCAACCGTATCAAAGTGATAGATAAAATTGTATATAAATTTATACGGAAGCATATTAACTCATATAAGATTGTATCAAATTATATATGATTATATCAGAAAATTTTTACTCGGGTAGTCCTAGGATGCCACCAGTGTTGGAAAATGAAAGAAGAGGATCTCCGATTTTATTATCATTTATTACCAATTTTATTATTTTGACATGAAAAAGGAATGAAATGAATGTCCTTTCAAAACTATATCCCTAAATATCATTTAAAATGTTTAAGAAAATATTTTGATAAAATTTCGAAATGCCATTCATCACATCCTTTTTCCTGATATCTCAAAATAAAATAAAATGGAAAAATTTTTGAAAATTTCCCTCTTTCATTCGCCATCAACAGTAACACTATAAGACAAGTACAAATATTAAAGAAATATTTAAGAAAGTGTAATCCCTTATAACTTTGAAGTCTTTTAAAAAGGAAACAGGAAGGCGAAATGAAAAACTGTAAATGCCGGTTTGCTCCATTTGATCTCTACATTCAGATGTATATCACCTGGTTCATGTTTAATATTGACTGTCGGATGGTATAAAATAGTCAAACTGAGGTGGTGTTCTGCGTCACTTTGAAAATTAGACACCAGCCTAAAAACATTATCATGTTACAAAAAAACGAAAAATCTCTTCACCCTAGTGTACAGTATGTGTGTGAATGCGTAAATGGACAAGTGTGTATTTTCTTAAATACATATTAAGCATTCCACACCAATTGTCCAGCATAAAAAAAGTGGCCCATAAATTTCAGAAGAGGTTGTATTGATGGCCTTATTTGTAACTAAGAAAATTGCGTTTTTAGGCGTGGCCAAATATTGAAAAAAAAATTATCAAATTTTTGTCAATTTGTCTCGATTAAATATTTATCAAATAAAAACGGAATGCACCACAATCCCAAAAAATTTACATTTTGGTATATTTTTTATGGGCTATTTTTTTGTAAAATTTTCAGAACCCGTTGTAAAATTGTTAATTTTGGATCTTTTTTCCTTTTTAATTTGTTTTATATTGAGATGTTTGTCTATTCACACAAAAAAATACAAACGTGCGTTTTTTCTCTTTTTTCGAGAAAATCGCATTTGAATATTAAATTTCAAATATATAATATCAAATTTCATAATTATTTTTCAATTTTCTTATATTTTCTAGTTTCAACATAGCGTATGAGTTACAAATATTTGCCAAATTATTTGAAACAAGGATATACAAAAAAGTTACAAAATTATTATAAAATTTCATAGTTCAATGCGATTTTCTCGAAACTAACAATTCTAATTTTTTTTTTTGTGTGGATAGTTTGTCTATCTGAACTTTAAAAAAAAAAATAAAAATAAATAAAAAGTGACCGAATTTTTGATAAATTGATTTTTTTACAAAATCAAAAATTTCAGAACGGGATTTTGTAAAAATTTAAAAATAAAAAACTATACAAAAGTGTAAATTTTTTGGATTCTGATCCAAACTCGCGTTTTCCTCTTTTTTTTAAGAAAATCGCATTTGAATATTAAATTTCATAATCATTTTGTAATTGTCTTAAATTTTCTTGTTTCAACATAGCGTATGAGTTACAAATATTTGCGAAATTCGTTAGTTCGAAACTCATAAGCCATGTTGAAACAAGAAAATACGAAAAAATTACAAAATTATTATGAAATTTAATATTTAAATACGATTTTCTCGAAACAAACGAAAAACGCACTTATGAACTTTTTGTGTGGATAGACAAACATCTAAACTTAAAAAAATAATTAAAAATGGAATACATTTTTTGGCCGAATTTTTGATAAATTGACTTTTTTACAAAATCAAAAAATTTCAGAACGGGTTATTGCAAACATTTTCCAAAAAAAACTATATAAAAATGTAAATGTTTGGGATTGTTGTACATTCCGTTTTAATTTGAAAAATATTTAATCAAGGCAACTCAACACAAATTTGACAATTTTTTTCAATATTTAGCCCAGTGGCGTATACAGGGGGGGGGGGGGCGGGGGCCTGGGCCTTCTCCGAAATGATTTCACAAATTTCAGGATTTTGTATCAAATAACAAGTACAATATTCAAACACTTCTTAAAAAATCGAAAAACATTAAGAATCTACAATTTTTTGAAGAAAAATGTTTTGAAACTGAAAATTTTTCTGTTAAAAGAATCTCAAAATCTGAAAATTTTTTCTTAGAATTTGAAACTTTTCAACTTAAGATTCTAATGAAAAATAACTTAGAATCTGAAGTTTTATGTAAACAAAAAAATGGACCCAATTGTAAGTAAAATGTAGTCAAATCTTAAAAAACAATGTCTCAGAATCGTACTGTTTTCTAAAAAAAATGTCTCATAATCTAAAACTTTCTATAAGAAAAATGTCTGAGAATCTAAGATCTTTTTGTCTCAGAATCTGAGACTTTTTCTATAAAGAATTCTCAGAATCTGAGGCTTTTCTATATGAAAAATTTTTCAGAATCTGAGAACTTTCTATCGGAATAATGTCTCTTAATCTGAAAAATGTCTCAAGATCTGAGATTTTTCTATAAAAAAAATTCTTAGAATCTGAGTTATTCTATATAAAAATTGTTTTAGAATCTGAAGACTTTCTGTAGGAAAATTTCTCAGAATTTTTCTTACAATCTTGGAAAATGTCTCAGAATTTTATACTTTTTTTACGAAAAATATCTCAAAATCAATGAATTTTTCTTAAGGAAACTTATCTCTAAATCTAAGATTTTGTGTATAGGAAAAATGTCTCATTGTCAGAGACACAAGCTGAGACTTTTGGTACAGAAAAATGCTCAAAATCTAAGACTTTTTCTATTGTAAAAATATATTTTTCTATAAAAATAATGTCTCAGAATCTGAGTATTTTTCTATGGGAAAAATATTTCAGAATCTGAGACTTTTTCTTTAGGAAAAATATCTTAGAATCCGAAGCTTTTTCTATATGAAAAATGTTTTAGAATCTGACAATTTCCTATAGGCAAAATTTCTCAGAATCTGAGACTTGTTCTATAGGAAAATGTCTAAGAATTTGAAAATTTTTCTATAGGACAAGTGTTTAAGCATCCGAGACTTTTTCGAAAAAAAATGTCTCAAAATCTAAGAAATTTTCAGTAGAAAAAATGTCTGAGAATCTGAGATATTTTCTATAGGAAAAATGTCGAAGAATCTGAGAATTTTGCTATAGGAAAAATGTCTTAAGAATCTGAGACTTTTTCTATAGGAAAAATGTCTTAGAATTTTAGACTTTTTCTATAGGAAAATTTTTTCAGAATCCGAGAATTTTTCTTTAGGAAAGGGGTTTTAGAATCTAGGTCTCAGATTCTGAATTATTTTTCTTATAGAAAAAGCGAAGATATTCTCAGAATCTAAAACTTTTTTCAGATTCTGGGAAAATGTCTTACAATCGGAGTCTTTTCTTTTGGAAAAATATTTTATGAATATGTTTGGGTAATTCCAAAAATTTTCGCCCCACTGTTCGGAAACATGCCTTTGGACGCCACTGAGAATTTGGCTCATATATATCCACGTTTATATGAGATATGTTGCATTTTTGGATTTTCAAAATTTGCTGTAGTTTTCAAATTATCGCGGGTCAAAGTTCGACTTTTTTAGCAAAAGTCAGAAAAATACATGACGTTTAACGTGCTCTAACTTTTTAACTAGTAATCCGATTATCACAAGTAATTGCTCATATGAAAGCTTAATTCTTCTTCTTTTAGGAAATATTTTCAAAAGCATACGGTTTTTTTTCAGAAGTGTTGCAAAAATTCAAAACATTTTTTTTTGCGAATATTTAAAAAAACACATCTTCGATTTTTTTTAAAAAAAGTTTGGTGATTAACAATACTGTTTTGTACAACATATCCAAAATTCAGAGTAGGATCCCAATGGGATCAAAAAATATTCTGGTTTTAGTACGAAGTTCTTAAATTTTACCTTAGAAAATTAAAATTTTATGTTTCTTAATTGTGTTTATATATTGTTGGACTGTATATTTTATAACTGAATTTTCATTTAGTTCGGTTTAAGTCCATATTAATTATTTCTGAGAAATAATAATTGTTGTACAATGAGAAAATCTGAAAAAAAAAAAAAATCAAGTGACAACACAGGCTAAGTGGAGATGTCGACAGCTTTCGGAAGATCACTTGATTTATTTTCACTTGATTATTTTTTTCAGATTTTCTCATTGTACAACAATTATTATTTCTCAGAAATAATTAATATGGACTTAAACCGAACTAAATGAAAATTCAGTTATAAAATATACAGTCCAACAATATATAAACACAATTAATACACAACTCATAAGGTACATTGCAATTTAGTAATATTTCTAAGAATTAGAAATATGAAACAAAAATTCAAACCTAACGGACATTTTTCAAGATTTGAAAAGTCCTACTAAGGGTTAACAATGGGAAAAATACAACTCTGTTAAAAGTTAAGATGGATTAAGTTTCTGCCAAATGAATACAACACGAATTAATGGTGAATAGGGGTTATTCAACACAAAGAGGAGTAATTCCAATTCTTAATTTCTTCAAAAGTTTCATTTAAATGGCTAATTTTAATCTGACACACATTAAGTGTGTGGCAATCGAAGGAGTGCTGATGATGGAAGGGTGGCATCTTCCGAAAGCTGTCGACATCTCCACTTAGCCTGTGTTGTCACTTGATTTTTTTCAGATTTTCTCATTGTACAACAATTATTATTTCTCAGAAATAATTAATATGGACTTAAACCGAACTAAATGAAAATTCAGTTATAATTTTATGTTTCTTCAATATAAAAATTTAAATTTTCAAAGAAAATTATACTATTAAAATTTTGAAAAACATTGAAGACATTAGAAATTTAAATTTTCTAAGGGAAAAATATGAGAACCTCGTACTTAAAACAGAATATTTTTTGATCCCATGGAGATCCCACTCTGAATTTTAAATATGTTATACAAAACATTGTTATTTTTCACCAGAATTTTTTTAAAAAAAATCGAATATGTGTTTTTTTAAATATTCGAAAAGAAAAAATGTTTTTGCATTTTTGCATCATTTCTGTAAAAAGAACTGTGTTATTCTAAAAATATTTTCTAAAAGAAGAACCCCAGCTTTCACATGAGCCTAAATTTGTGAAAATCGGGTCATTGGTTAAGAAGTTACAGCTCTTTGAACGTGATGTATTTTTCTTACTTTTGCTTGAAAAGTCAATCTTTGACCCGCCATAATTCGTTAAATACACCAAATGTAAAAAAACGATATATGGTACATATATCATATTTATGAGGGCTATCTATGTGTCAAGGTTCAAATTAATCTGAGACACCATTTCCAAAAATGACTAAAATTTGAGCTAAATTTTCTGGAATGGCCCGTTTACAGAATCATTTTTTAAAATGACTTTTTCAAGAGAAACGTTTTCAATTGAAAATATGATTTAGAGTCTTTCACTTTTTCTATAACAAAAACTGTCTTAACTGGAAATTGTCATAAAATCTTAGACTATTCTTTGAAAAAAAATTCAGATGCTGATAATCTATTTTGTTAAAATGTATCTGCATCTGATACAATTCACTTTTTAAAAAAAGGCTTAAGTCTCTCAAAAAGTTTTAAAATATTTAAAAAAATTTTATTTTTTTTTCCAGTTTTAAACTTACACAAAAATGAAGAATCTGATTGTGATACATTCAGTTCATCGGGAAAAATTCTTAAACATATGCTGTTATGTAAATTTTTTGTAAAAAAATTTAAAAAATGTAGGGCCCCCACCGAAATAAAATCCTGGATACGCCCCTGATTTAGCCACGCCACCTAAGCCCAGGTTATAAAAAATTGAAAAACCAAAAACGCAATTTTATTAATTCCATATTGGGATATCAATACAACCTATTCGGAAATTCATGGGACAAATGTTTTTCTGTAGTGGGGCATTTGGTGTGTAATGTCTCAAATATATGCATGTGTTATGTTTATTTAGTTTTTTTTTTTTTTTCAATATTTACAGAATAGCTTCATCATCACTTCATTCGTATAATGGATAAAAAATGATGGAAAAAAATTTAATTTCTCGAATATATGCAGAATATAGAAGACATCAGCATTATAAGTTAAGAAACAACACAAGTGTGCATTTGTCCAGCCCTCATCATTTTTTTAGACCTGTATTTGACAATGGGCCAACATTTCTTTAATTATTCATTTCTTTAAAACCAATAAGAGATATGAAGAGATTTTGAGATTTTGTGATTTTATATTCAAAAGTTCCAATATGTAAGAACAAAGGAAGGAAAAATAATAAATTAATTGTCCTAGCCAAATTTACACTTAACTAAATTGTTTGTTTGTTGTGTATACACTTAGAAAAATGCTTCATAATATTTATGATATGATTTCATAAATATCTTTGCCATAAAATGTCATTATATTTATGAAACCTTCATAAATGAAATGAATTTTTTGTGAAAAAATTCTATGAAATGCACTTTAAAAATTTCATGATTTCATAAAAAAAATCTTAAACGTATCATATGAACTTCTTAAAATATGATGAAAAAATTGGAGCAAAACAATTATAGCTCCTGAAGACTATTTTTAAAGTTTTTATTCTTTATTTTATTTCTTCCAATATAAATATAATAAATTTTATTTCTAAAAAAATGCATATGCTTTATTAATGAAAGATTTCATAAATACTATGAAACCTTGTCATAAACATAATGAAACTTGTCATTAAAGTTCGTCCAATGTTACTGTTTCATTAATATTATGAAATGTTTCATAAATACTATGTAACATTTCATAAAACTAATATTATTTTTTTTTTGGAGTATTTCATTATAATTATGGAACTATTTCATTGTAAAAATAATATATATATAATAGTATGAAATAGTTTCCTAATATGATCAAATACTTCAGAAAAATATATAAAATCTATGTTCATTGTATTTACGAAACATTTCATACTATTTATGAAGAGTTTCATATAATTTTACAAAATTTTATTTATCATAAATATAATGACAAATTTCATAAATATTGACCCGAAGAACAATTATGAAACTGTTTCATTGTATTTATGAAACTGTTACATTGGACGAACTTTAATGAAGATTTTCATTATATTTATAACAGTTTTCATACATATAATGAAAATTTATCATTGAGGGTAGTTTCTATATTTTTTGTATTTTTCTTATTTACCAAAATTTTTTTAAATTTTTACTAAATTTTTCTTGAAGTTCTACTTAAACAACTTAGCAAAACCAAAAATATGGTAATATCCTACGTAATGCTTTACTATGTAGTGCAAAGTAGACGACTTTGAGTCCCAGTGTATGTGTTGAATATATTAAACAAACAGCAACATATATAAAAGCCATAAAAAAAGTAATCTTTGGTTGAAAAGATGATGATGAAAACATAAAATGAACCATACATGTATTGGGATACATAGAACGCAACAATATTAAAACCCTAAAACCATTCGCATGGATGGATGAATGAATGGATGGTAAAATACGCTTGTATAACATACTCGCATGATAGGGTACTACTCCACTGTTGTTTTATACTCTTCAGATAAAAATAAAAGGAGTGTATGCACTTTATAATTCCGTTGGTAACGGATCGAGAGATAAGTCTTCGATGTTTGTTGTAGGGCTGGGCGCTGGTCACGTGATTTGAGGGATTCACATGAATCACGGGAGATTGTGAGTCATTTTCATTTCAATTACGTGATTATGAGTCAGCTTCAGTTGAAAAAATATCTGTGTAAATGATTTGTGAATGAGTCGAAATTCTGCGAGAGGGATTTAATTTTTTTTTTTTGGCAGAGTTTTGGTGATTTATTTTTTTTTATTAATGATTTTGTTTTATATATGTATGATAATGTTTTTAAAAATAACGCAGAACACCCCCTCAGTTTGACTATATAAGCTGATGACTAATAAAAAGAAAATATTAATTAGGGAAGAGAGAGAGGCGGATGTACCCCATGGGGTACATACACCCCTTAAAATGGTACCCCATGGGGTTGATTCGCCGATGACGGATGTACCCCATGGAGTTGACAAGTGTGCGCCACGGGGAGTACTTTTTTTTTTAATAAAATTATGTTTTTTTAATAAAAATATGTTTTTAATAATAATTATAATCCAAAAAAATTATACTGTTAACGAATTTCTAGAAATCTAACTTCTTGACTATTGTGCCAACCCTCTTGGGGCATGTGCCCCGTTAATGGGGCATTTTAGCCGATTTGGGTTACTTTAGATGCCGAACAGATACAATCCATTTGGAGTTTAATTTAGGAAAAAAGTCTACTGGTTTAGGTTTTACAGCACTTAAAAAAAAGGCCTGCGAATTTTGTACTCTTTCCCAAAACATTAAATCATGATAATGTTTTGCGGAAGATTTGGGTGCACTTGCCAACGAAAAGTTTTTTGTTAGAAAAAATAACATTATATTCCCAGCAAAAAATAAACGAAGTGGTTCAAAAAGAATTAGTGGTTTCACTACATACAAAGTAGCGATAGGTGCCTAACTTCATATTCCGTAGGAAGTACTTTTAAAATCACTTTCAAAAATGCTACAAAATAACAATAAAAACATCTTTCACCAGTTCGTTGCTTAATGATTTTGAAGTACCTTTTTCATATGCTCTTAGGAATCAAATCACCACAACATATGAACTTCTTTTTCAACTGAAACAATTAGAATGAGATTGATACACGAAGTATACAATTTTTTCTGCGTCCAGCTTCAAATAGATTTAGGTTTTGCAAAAATGGTCATTTCTCTTTATTTAGAGCTTAAAAAATCGAAAAGACGAAAATCGATTATTGATAAATTTTTCAAATTTCATATCTTATATCAAAAAAAGTTGGTCCTAAATTAAATAAATGCATTTACGAACTAAAGCGGATGTTGCTGCATCACATTATTAAAGATTGTTTAAGCTTTTTAAAAAATTTAGGTATAGGCTTGTGGTCAAAACAAACTTGTGAATCAATTCGCCGTGAATTTTTATAGTTTTGTGATTTTAATTCGAAGTATATACGTTAGATTACACAGGTTGACAAAAGTTGAACTTTTTCAATTTGCCTGACCTTTGACAACTGATTTATATGGACTTTAGTGTGCTGATTCCGAATCTGTTATCCAATTTTTTCCATCAGCTCGAGTTCGTGAGCAAATCGCTGTTAAAGAGTCGAAAGAGTGCGTTTTTTACCAACTTTGCTTGGCTATAATTTCCAAAACTAATTTTAGAGCCTATATTGGATGCGAGGATTCCAAAACTGGTATTAGTTTTTTTCTGACAGCCCGGTGAAAAATGAGCATATATGGATACATATATGTAAATATATGGATGCATATATGTAAATATATGAGCATATATGGTCATATATGAAATTGTATGCAGTCATATATGATCATATTTGCAACATATATGTCCATATACGTAAAATGAGGGCATATGCCCATATATGACATATGTGGACATATATGGAGCATATATGTCATATATGTTCATATGCCCTCATTTTACGTATATGGGCATATATGTTGCAAATATGATCATATATGACTTCATACAGTGCCATATATATTCATATATGCTACATATATGGACATACATGACGCTGTATGAACGCATATATGATCATATTTGTACCATTTTTCACCGGGAGCTTTAGTTTTCGAGTTATTAAAAAGGGCATAAATATTCAGACAAAATTAAAGAGGGCATAAATTTAAAAATTTTATTTTAGCGATATCTCAAAAACTAAATATGACTCAACAAAAGTAAGAGCATTTTTGGAATCAGCATATCCAACATACCTAAAATCGTCATTTACTTTTTGGATGTAAGACTAGTGTTGGTAAACATGGACTCACAAACATGCCAAAAATAGACTACTTTCAAAGTTTCCTTGGGCTATATCTCGAAAACTAGAGCTGATCCAAAAAAACTATGGCCAGATTTGAAATCAGCGTACCCCAAAACTAGTTATCAGAACTCGGGCAAAAAAAAGTGTTGCCCTGTGTTATTAATGAAATTAATTTTTCTATCACGTAAGGTTTTTAAGATATTCGCGTTTTAATATTGAAATATTTGGGTATCCTCTGTAACGTATTCTTAAGTTGCTCAAACACAATAGAACTCGATTAAGTAAAAATAAGGCACCTTTATTCCAAATCTGGCATCCACATTTTTCTATCGCGTACTGTTTTTGAAATATTGGCGTTTGAAAAACTCAAACTCGTCTGTTTCGCACTTATATTCTTTATAAATCACACTAAAATTTTCAAACGCGAATATCTCAAAAACAGAACATGCTTGAAAAATTTTTATTGCAGTTTTGGTATCAGGTGGTCCATTTTATATGAAATCAAGTCCTATTTGGTGGAAGCAATGTAAGAATACGTAACAGTGGACCCCTAAAAGTGTTTTTTTTTACTTTTTAACAGCGAATTTCTCAAAAACGGTTGGACGATAGATTTGGAACCAGGAGACCAAAATCTATTAGGATCAGTTAGAAATTTCACTGGGAGGTTTTTGCTGTCGAACAGTGTTTTTAGTTTAAATATTACAAAAAAATACACTTTCAATCAATCTTACAAAAATAAGTAAAAAAAAAACTTCTAATTTAGAAGTTCTAAATCACCAAATAAAAATGACATAATCACACCCAAAATGCCAAGAAATATGTACTTCTAAAGAAGTGATGAAAAAAGTGCTTCCAAAAGGTCAAGTTATATTAACATCCGGATCACTACTTCAGAAGTTGTGATAAAAACACTAGTGATATATGTTATACTTAAGTGTCAATCTTTCGCCACTGAAAAGTGGCGATAAAAAGAACATACTTTGTGTGTCACGCCCATATTAAATTCATCAATGTTTCAGTTGAAGAAGAAGTACATCTGGTTCATGAGTTGTGGTGAATTTTGTAGTGAATGGTAAGCTCTTTTTTTGCTGGGATTACTTTGATATTCCATGCAAAACGAATTGAAATATCGAGGACTCCATTAAAAAACCAAACGAACAATACGTTCAATTGGTAAATGAGTGCAACAATGAGTTGCAAAAAAGTGTTTTTACATTTTGGAGAGTAAAACAGATTCGGCACCGAAGAATTTAACACTCTCAATTGTTTTATGTATATTTGATAAACCAATGGAAAATTTGTAAGTGAAAAGCTTAGAATTGGTGAAAAAGTAGTTTTTGTAAAAAAATTATTTTTTTCACGAAAAACAAAATTAAGACAAAAAAAAACTTAATGAAAACAAAAATTTTTGGTGAAAAAAAAATTTTTAAAATGAAAAAAAATTTTTAATAAAAAAAATTTTTTTTGGGAAAAAAACAAGTGTGAGTGTTAAATTCGGCTGCGCCGAATGTTTTATACCCTTCAACACGTCAAAAAAAAAAAAAAACAGAGGCGTCTTTTTTATGGAGGGGGGTTTGGTGGTGGGAGACAACCTTCCTGGATCCAACTACAGGACTTTGAACTTCTACTGACACAAAAAATCTTTCGTTTGCTAAGCAAAAGTACAAAAAATCTATAACAAATACCAATTTTTTCAGAGGTTGGTTTAGTTCTTAAAGGGGGAACTTTTCCCCCCGTGGTCCGATTTTGCCCATCGCCGAACTTAACCAGCCTATGACCATTAGACATATTCGTGCCAAATTTCAGGAGTCTTACTCTTTTATTTTGGACTGTATCGTGTCATCCACAGAAGGACGGACAGACAAACAGACAAACAGACAAACAGACAAACAGACAAACAGACAAACAGACAAACAGACAAACAGACGGACAGACGGACGGACGGACAGACGGACATCACTAGAATGTCTTAGAATCGATCACTGATCAATAATATATATACATTATGGGCTCCCCGACCGATATTTCGATGCGTTACACACGGAATGACAAAGTGAGTATACCCCCATACTGTTGTTGGTATAAAAATTGATGAATGAAAAAAAAATTTTTGATGTAAAAAAAATTTATGAAAAAAAAATTTTTTCATGAGAAAAAAAATCAAAATAAAAAATTTTAAAAAATGTTCATCAGCATAAAAAAAAATTGTTAAAAAAAAAAAAATTTATGAAAAAAAAAATTATGGAAAAATTTATGGAAAAAAAAAAATATGAAAAAAAAAAAATGAAAAAAAAAATGTGGAAAAAATGTATGAAAAAACAAGTAAAAAAGTTAAATTGATACCCTCGACTAGAGATGGGCGCTGGTCACGTGATTTGCGTGATTCACGTGAATCACGCGTGAATCACGCGTGAGTGTGAGTGATTTTCATTTCAATCACGTGATTGTGAGTGAGTGTGAGTTGAAAAAAAATCTGAGTGAGTGATTAGTGAGTGAGTCATTTATTTTTTGCGTGAGTTTGCGTGATTAGATTTTTTGATTTGCCAAATTTTTTTTTAATTTTTTTGTAAAAATTTTTTTTTTGGATTTTTTTTCTTTTTGGTAAGAAAATGTTATTGCGTGAGTAGATTTTGCGTGACTCACGCGTGAGCGTGATTGAATCTGGCGTGAGTCACGCGTGAGCGTGAGTAAGTTTTTTATTACTCACGTGAATGTGAGTGAGCGTGAGTAAAAAAAAAAATTCCGTGAGTGATTAGTGAGTGATTCGATTATTTTTTGCGTGAGCGCGAGTGAGTGTGAGTCAAAATCCACTCACGCGCCCATCTCTACCCTCGACAATGTAAAAAAAGTTTGTTAGCAAAAAAAAAAAACAAAAAAAAATTTCGAAAAAAATCCGCGAAAAATTTTTTTTGGTGAAAAAAAAATTCGGCGAAAATTTTGTTTTTGTAAAAAAAGCTATGTTTTGTACTTAATAAAATAACATTTGGTGATCAATTCTGTTCACATGTGTCAACCATGTTGTCTTAGTCATATCTGTTTAATACTTTGGCCGTGATCACCATATCCACAGACGGACAGAAAGAAGGACATCGCTAGAATGTCTTAAGATCGATCACTGATCAATAATATATATATATATTATGGGGTCCTAGACCGATATTTGATGAGTTACAAACGGAATGACAAACTTATATATAACCCTCTGTCACTAAGTGGAACGTATAAACAATTTGTTGAGAAAAAAAAATTGATAAAAAAAATAATGATGAAAAAAAATTTTATGAAAAAAAAATTGATGAAAAAAAATAAAATTTGATGAAAAAAAAAAATTTATGAAAAACAAAATTTAATGAAAAAAAAAAAAAATTTATGAAAATAAAAAAAAATTGATGAAAAAAACAATTTATAAAAAAAAAAATTGATGAAAAAAACTAATTTGATGAAAGTTACATCCAAGTTACAAACCCATGTTACTAATATTTTCTTTTTCGTTAATTGTTAGCTTACTTATATAGTCAAACTGAGATGGCCTCCTGCAACTTTTTTTAAAATTAGACACCAGCCTTAAAACATTATCATGTTAAAAGTGGTGAATGTGCCCCTTTTTTTATAACTGAAAACATTTGTAATTTGGATAATAATTCACCTGCTGGTTAAGAAAAAAGGTTTTCACCACCTGGTGAGTAAACATAAAATAATTATTTTTTTTATAAAAAAATTTGTCCCATAATTTTATTAAATTTTTTTTTTATTAATTTTTTTTCACACAAATTTTTTTTTCATCAAAACAAACTTTTTTAAAGTTTTTTTGTTTTTATCACATATTTTTTTGACAAAATTTGTTTTCGTAATATTTTTTAATCAATATTTTTCTTATCAATTTTTCATCAAAAATTTTTTTTACCATATTTTTTTTCTTAAATTAAGTTTTTTTTGCCAAGAAAAAAAAAAGTTTTTATTTGTTTATCAAAAATGTTTTTTCACCAAAAATTTTTTTTATCAAAATTTTTTTTATACCCTCCACTCAAGTAATGTAGTGAAAATAAAAGTTTGTCATTCCATTTGTAACACCTCGAAATTTTGGTCTAGGACCCTTTGAAGCATATGGGGCATTCCATGTGAAATCGGACACTTTGAAAAACTTTTTTTTTAGATTTTCCCAATTTGTTTACAGTTTTCAGTACCCTTCGAAAAACCTTCTTGGTAAATTTTCAGATTTTTTTGATGACCCGTTCAAAAGATATCGAATTTTGAAAAATTGGTAGTTTGTTCGTTTACTCAAACTTCTTTCAATCATAACTTCTTCAATAATGGTCCAAATTTCAAATTTTTTTTCCAAATTTTTGTTTTTTTACGTACTTTTTAAAAAAAATCCCAAAAAATTCTTAAAAGCGCTCTAGTATGCGATTTTTAAGTATTAAAATTTAAATCTCATTTTTGAAAATGTTTGTACTCTTCGATTTTTTTGAAATTTTTTGGTGTAAAACTTCTATCAATTCTACAAATTTTTTGCCCAGGATGATTGTGGGATAACGATTATTACTATTTTTTAAAATTTTTTGAAAAAATTTTATTGTAATTTTCCAATCTTAAAATCATTTCTATTGCTCCAATGGTGCGTCATAGAGGGGTCCTTTATAAGACCGAGCCCCATTAATTTTTACGTCTTAACATTTCTTTGAAACAAACTAATACCCTATCTCCAATTTCTAAGGGGGCTCCCATACAAAACGACCCTTTTTAAAATTTGTTCCAACCGCTCTAACTGCCCTAATAGTGCCCTTAGAGCAACAAAAAGTATGACCGACCCCCAATATATTTTTAGTCCAAACATTTTCTCTGAACACACCTATCCTCTATCTTTAACTGTTAAGGCGGTCCCCATACAATTTTTTTATTTTTTGTAAATTTGTTTTATTTAATCAGCTTCTACCGGTCCAATGGTGCGTGCGAGAGGGGTCATTAGTGAGACCGACCCCCATTTATTTTTATCCTGCAACATTTTTTTCAAAACATACCTACGCCCTATCTCCACTCCCTAAGTAGGATCCCATACAAATAACAGTTGGAACAAATTTTATAAAAATGTAATTTTGTATGGGAGCCTACTTAGATAGTGGAGATAGGGCGTAGGTATGTTTTGAAAAAATATTGCAGGGTAAAATTAAATGGGGGTCGGTCTCACTAATGAGCCCTCTCGGACGCACCATTGGACCGGTAGAAGCTGATTAAATTTACAAAAAATAAAAAAAAAAATGTATGGGGACCGCCTTAACCGTTAAAGATAGAGGGTAGGTGTGTTCAGAGAAAATGTTTGTACTAAAAAAATATTGTGGGTCGGTCATACATTTTGTTGCTCTAAGGGCACTATTAGGGCAGTTAGAGCGGTTGGAACAAATTTTAAAAAATGTCGTTTTGTGTGGGAGCCCCCTTAGAAATTGGAGATACGGTATTAGTTTGTTCCAAAGAAATGTTAAGACGTAAAAATTAATGGGGGTCGGTCTTATAAAGGACCCCTCTGTGACGCACCATTGAAGCAGTAGAAATGATTTTAAGATTGGAAAATTACAATAAAATTTTTTCAAAAAATTTTAAAAAATAGTAATAATCGTTATCCCACGATCTTCCTGGGAAAAAAATTTGTAGAATTGATAGAAGTTTTACACAAAAAAATTTCAAAAAATCGAATAGTACAAACATTTTCAAAAATGAGATTTAAATTTTAAAACTTAAAAACCGCATACTAGAGCGATTTTAAGAATTTTTTGGAATTTTTTTTTTAGAAAGTACGTAAAAAAACAAAAATTTTGAAAAAAAAAATTAAAATTTGGACCATTATTGAAGAAGTTATGATTAAAAGAAGTTTGAGTAAAGGAACAAACTACCAATTTTTAAAAATTCGATATCTTTTGAACGGGTCATCCAAAAAATCTGAAAATTTACCACGAAGGAGTTTTGGAAGGGTACTAAAAACTGTAAACAAATTGGGAAAATCTAAAAAAAAGTTTTTCAAAGTGTCCGATTTCACATGGAATGCTCCATATATACTTTGCGGGGAGTCCATAAACGTCTTGCACGGTTCCCCCTACAAAAAAAAAAAAAATAACCCTGTTATTTTGTACATTTTGTAGGGTATAAAAGATTCAACACCGCCAAATTTAACACTCTTACTTTTTTTTTTGGTTAGTTTATGCCTTTATATTATAGTGTTGAAGATTTCATTTTCCATTTTTTTTGCACTTCCTATAGATTTTTATTGACATACAAAAAAATAAAAGTTTTTTTTGTTTTCATTCTTTATCATTTTGTATGTGAATTTTTATTAATGCTAAAAGGGAATGTATTAGTTCATATATGTATGCGTTTTGTATATGATTGTATTGTTTGGTTTTGTTGTACGCATAAGATTTATGTCTTTTCAGTTTATAGGATTTTGACTACTACTGCTACTAAAAATTGCTACTACAACCACTACTATGAATCTATTCATATGAATTTGTATGTATTTAGGTATTGTTTGTTTGTCTGATTAAGCTCTGTACTGTGGTTCATATGGCAAGTTCTGGTTTAAGGCATGTTCCATGTGATATAGATCAAAATCTGGATGATGTTCGTTATTGGGATTAACCTTTGATTGAGTATTTCCTTAGTTTGGGTAAAGTCTGATTAAAATCTTGATGTTGTTTTGAGTGAGTATTTCCTAAATTTGGGTAAAGTAACTGAAGTGACACACATATATTCTGAGATCTGTGGGTTTAACACGAAGGCAAATGACGTATATCGAATGCCGAATCAATGCGGGGCATTTTTAGATAAAGTGTACTATGTTATGATAATATATTTTTGAAAAATATGTCCAGAAGAGTTTGAGCAATATTTAAGGAATTAGTGTATATCCCAATTAAATGCTGCTAGTAACAAATCATGATAATACAGAAATGAATGCTACGTAGGGCCAAGTTACTCGCTAAAGAGGAATTTTACGAAAAATGTGAGTTTTTATTTCTGTTGGATCCTGCAAAAAATTCGAAATTTTCTATTGACTATTTTATGGAGACTTAGGCAAACTACCCAGCAAAATTTTCTGTTCCAAATAATCGGTTCCGGAATCCATCAAACTACCCTGCAACCGGTTCTACTTAACATTCCAGAATCAATGATTTTTGTTTGAAATTGTCCCGAAAGCAATCGTTATTTAGAGCAAGTAGTTTTTTTTTTAATAATTTTACATAAAAATTTTGTTGTGATTACCGTAGAATGTATTCAAGAATCTATTGACCCAGGAATTTGTTCCAAAAAATTTTCCTGAGTATCATTAAAAAATAATTTGTGCCAATTTCAGACCATCTTGACTAATAGCGTCGTCCGATCAATGTTAAAAGTTTTTTTGAAAGTTTAAAAAAAAAATTAAAAATTTTCGAGGCGCAATGGGTTAAAATGATAGGATTTGGCCCAAATAAATTTTCAATGAAGTTTTTTTTAGTTAAGTTTTTTTTAGTTTCTGGACTCTAGGAATAAAATGCCAATTTTATAGATCTTTTTGACAAAAACTTAAATGGTTGTATCACAAAAGCCGCTCGATGAATTTCAGAAATATTTTTTATATTCATATTCAGCATGCCAAAACTAATTCACATCAAGTGAGAGTTAAAATCGGCTGTGCCGAATCTTTTATACCCTCCAATATATGAGCAAATCCATGCGAAATTTAACTAGCGGATCACTTATTTTGTTTATTTTTGGTTATTTGATAGAGCTTTGTAAATAATTAAAAAAACATATTTTTTTCTTTTTTTAAGTAATAATTTGGAAGATATAGACGTTAAAAAAGCGCTTTTTTAACAATATTGACCTTTAGACAGTTTTTTTTAACATTTTTGTGCTCGGAAACCGTAAGTCGTACGAAAAAACTTATAAAAACGATATTGTTTATAAAATTATGGAGATTTAAAATTTAGAAAAAATTTTTTTTAAAAATTTCAACAAAATATTTTGAAAACTATATTTGTATGTCCTTTTTGCCTGGGAAGGACACCATGGATTTCCAAAAACAAAATTTTGTGTTAAAGCTTAGAATGTCATTTTAACGCTATTAAAATTTCAGAGGGGTGCTTTTTCGTATTGTTAAGCAATAGATTTTCAAAATTTTTTAGTGAGCCAAATATGAGGCCTTCCACACCAAATGTCCCGCTACAGAAAAACATGTGTCCCGTAAATTTCTGAATAGGTTGCTTGGATAGCCCTATATAGAACTAAGAAAATTGCGTTTTTGGTTTTTCAACTTTTCAAAAACTGGGCTTAGGAGGCGTGGTCAAATAATGGAAAAATGGTCCAATTTGTGGGGAGTTGCCTTGATTAAATATTTATCACATTAAAACGGAATGCACCACAATCTCAAAAATTTACATTCGTTTTTAGTTTTGTATGGGCTATCGAATAAATTTTTTGTTTTCGAAAATTTTCAGAACCCGTTCTGAAATTTTCCATTTTTTAAAAAAGTCAGTATATAAAAAATCTGACTGCTTTTTTTTATTTTTTTTTAATTTTAGATGTTTATCCATCCACACAAAAAAAATCAAAAACGCGTTTTTCGTTTTTTTCGAGAAAATCGCATTTGAATTTTAAATTTCATAACAATTTTGTAATTTGCTTGTATTTTCTTGTTTTAACATTGCGAATGAGTATTATTAATTGCATAAATATTACTCATACGCTCTGTTGAAACAAGAAAATACAAGCAAATTGCTAAATTGTTATGAAATTTTAAATTCAAATGTGATTTCCTCGAAAAAAAAACGACAAACGCGTGTCTGAATTTTTTTGTGTGGATGGACAAACATCTAAACTATAAAAAAAAATATTTAAAAAAAAACAAAGTGGCCTGATTTTTGATAAATTGACTTTTTTAAATAATGGAAAATTTCAGAACGGGTTCTGAAAATTTTCCAAAAAAAATTGTAATCGATAGCCCATACAAAACTATATAAGAATGTAAATTTTTGAGATTGTGGTACATTCCGTTTTAATGTGATAAATATTTAATCAAGGCAACTCGCCACAAATTTGGCCATTTTTTTAATATTTGACCATGCCTCCTAAGCACAGTTTGTGAAAAATTTAAAAACCAAAAACGCTATTTTCTAAGTTCTATATAGGGCTATCCATACTATTCAGAAGTTTACGGTACATGTGTTTTTTTTCGCTGGACATTTGGTGTGGAATGCCTCATATGTGATTTTTTTCAAAATTTTGACAAAATATTAAATAGTTGGCTCTAAGTTGTACGAAAAAACATTCTGTGAAAATATTTTTGATAAAGTTATGGAGATTTTAAATCTAGAAACAAAAAAATGTTCAACAAACATTTTTTAAAACAATATTGGAATGTACTTTTCCTCTGTCAAGGACACCATAATACAAAATTTTGTTTTTAAAATCCATGGTGTTCTTCCCAGGAAAAAAGGACATTCAAATATGGGTTTCAAAATTTTTTGATGAAATTTAAAAAAAAAATTTCTATATTCTAAGATCTAAAAAAATATAATTTTAAATCATTGGCAAAGCTCTATCAAATAACCAAACATAAACAAAATCGGTGATCCGTCAGTTAAATTTCCTATGGATTTGCTCATATAATGAAATTAAACTTATTTTTGATAGGGGCGTTATGGGGGAGGGGGGCGGTAGGGGCGGTGAGTTGGGGACCCCTTTTCCCTCATCGAATATGTTTACAATTTAATTTTATTCTGCTTTGTGCACTAAAGTATTATTATTTTGTTAATATTTAAAGATTTTTTTTCATCCACGCCCTCAAAAGGGGGCGGGCCAAAAAACAGAAATTTTTTAATGTTTCATTAGTTTAACAAAAATACGAAAAACAGCTTTTTTCAATGGTTTCTTAAGTTCTTCATGGGAGAACTTTTTTCCCGCTAATCCGATTTTGCCCATTTCCGAACTAAACCTCCGTAGAACCATAAGACATATTCATGCCTAACTTGAGGAGTCTATCTCTTTTATTTTGGATTCTATCGTGTTATCTACAGACGGACGGAAATGTCTTTAACATAAAAAAAAACCGCAATGTTTGCAAATTTAAAATAGCGATGTCTCAAAAACCTTGTGGCCGATTGTATTTTTTTATCCCTAGTAAAAATATTTAACTAATCACGCGCGGGTAAAAGGAGGGAAAACGGAGAAAAAAGTTTGAACATTTTCTAAGAAAAAATCTGAACATTTTTGAAGAAAAATCTGAAAATTTTTATGGGGAAAATTTTTAAAGGAAAATATGACTAAATCTGAAAATTTTGTATTAAAATTTTTTGTCAATCTAGAAGTTCTTATTATGAACATTTTCTTTGTGTAAAATAGTTGTGAGCGTGACAATATTGGTATAAAAAAAACGAATTAGAATATACTTTTTTTGAATAGAATAATGTTACAAAATCTTAATTTGGTTGATATGAAAAATGTTTGTCTGCTGCATAGAAATATGAAAATATATCTTAACATCTTAAAAATGTTGATAGTCTAAAGCATAGAGTATACATAGAAGGTGTCAAAAATTAATTTGTCAAAGTACAACTTGTATACATGTATTTGTTGACAAAGTACGACTTGTAAACCTGTATTGTGTGGTAAATTCACATTGACAACGTACGTGTGAGAAATTAGAAAAAGATAGTGATACTATTTTTTATTTCACCTTCGCCTCTATGTATACTCTATGGTCTAAAGTATGTAAAACTGTTTTGGACTATTTTTTTAGAATGTCTTGAAATCGGAAAATTTTTGTTTAGAGAAATGTTTTAGAAATTTAAAGTGTTGAATGTCCTTAAATTTTAACATTTTTAAAAAACTAATTTTAAGTTTTATTAAAAATGGGATTATACGTGTTGTCAAAGATGATTTAATTTATAACCACTAAACCACTGTCTTACAATTTTATACTTTTTTTTACTATATTCTTTGACGTTCCTCACTCATTCTTTATATTCACTTCACTACATTTCACAACATTCCGTGATTATATTTACACAGTCTTTCTAGTTGAGTATTGTTTGGTTTTCATTTTTTTTGTTTCTCCTTTTACATCTTTTAGCATCTTTGTTATGATGCCATCAAACTAAATATTGCCACTCTTTTCAGTTGCCATAAGATAAAGACATTCTCAAGTATATCATTTTTTTAGTTTCATCCTGGTTAATAAAAACAACTATAGTTCCGGTGAATGTGTGGGTTTATTTCGCTCGTTTCGCTTATGTACGTATGTATGATGTGAAGAAGGCGATGAAGATGATATTTAAACATCATCATAATATTCTTAACCATGAACTCATCAAGCACGTCTAATGTCAACACATTTCGTGACCACATCAATATAAATACAAAATCTTACTTATTTTTTTTTTATATCCAGATTATAGATTCTAAAAGATATACATACACACATACAACAAACAAATAAATACTTTTGATTTAGGATTTTATTTGAAAATGTCATAGAAACTTTTTGAAGTGTTTTTCGAATTGGGTATTGTTTGATGTGTTAAAGTGATAATGAATTCAAATATTCTTTAAAAAAAGAAAGGGTGGGGGAGTGAAAAACAAATTACCAATTCAAGTATTCATGATTAGGTATACCCTTTATTTAGACAAGCAGTATATTTAGTTTTCTTCAAAGTAAAAGAAAACTAAGTGTTTCTTCAAATGATTTTAAGTCGATACAGCACACCCCTCTTCAAGCAAGTTTAGGATGTGTTGAAATAGTGACAAAATAGCATTTCACTCCCCTTATTTTGAACTTTAAAAATCGTTAACACGAAAATTATAGCTGATCCTGTTTTTGAGTTATTGCTAAATAATTACACTGTTCGACAAAAAAACTTCCCAGTGAAGTATCCAACTGATTCTATAGATTTTTCTCTCCTGTATCCAAATCTGTCATCTAATTTATGCTAGCACAGTTTTTGAGATATTCGAGATATTGCACCCAGAAAAGTTTTACAGTAACTTTTTACGGTTATTCAAAAAGTTTTTAGTTAAAGTTGTTTTAAATGTTTTATCGTTTGGTTTTTAATGGAACTAAAATAATGACTGATGTGTACAGTTGTTAAAATTAAACTAAAAAATTTACGGAACAATATTTTTATCAGTTAAATGATTTGTGACTGATTATACCGTTCAATTTTACAATTTTTAATGAAACTAAAATAATGACTGATGTGTACAGTTGTTAAAATGAAACTAAAAAATTTACGGAACAATATTTTTATCAGTTAAATGATTTGTGACTGATTATACCGTTCAATTTTACAAAAGTACGGTTTTTGTAGGTTGTTAATCAATTTGTTTTCTTTTTACTTCACAAAATAAAAAATTGTAAACAGTTAAAATAACTGAAATATCATTTGTTTTAACGGAATGTTTAGTCATTTATGTAAGACAACGAATTTTATAAAATGAATATTTATTGACAAAAATATAAAACAAACTGAAATTATTAATTTTACAGGCGCCCCAGTAGGCTAGTTGGTAGCGTGCTAGCCTATGAGTCTGGGGGTCGTGGGTTCGATTCCCACCAGAGGCCTTGGTCTGATTCGCTACAACGAGACGAAGGTCATTGTTACCAGTTCTCGGTTAGGTAAAATTAGTATATAATTTGTAATTATATGGTAATTCTCAATAAAATAAAAATATTAATTTTACATTTGAAAATTTTAAAATTAATATTTCAAAACAATTCGATCTTTTGTACAATCTACGGAACAAAGTTTATGGTGAAGTATCCTAAGTACTATTATTCCCACATTTATTAACGTTTACAAATACCTGAAATAGTATGTTGTTTCAAATGAAATAAAAGTACCCGGTGAAAAATGAGCATATATGGATACATATATGTGAATATATGGATGCATATATGTAAATATTTGAGCATATATGGTCATATATGAAATTGTATGCAGTCATATATGATCATATTTGCAACATATATGTCCATATACGTAAAATGAGGGCATATGCCCATATATGACATACTAGCTCGCCCGCCGGAACTTCGTTACCGGTTATGTTAAATACCGGATAATAGAAGGATCAGGATTACCCTACCGATATCAAAATATAGTCTTTCATAAAATAATATTTCATTGAATAACTTAAACAATAAAATTTGAATAATTTCGGTGGTACGTTGTCATGTTCGTTCCGGTGAAAAAGATTTTGACAATTTTCGAGCCCTTATATCGGGATTTTGGATCTTGAGTGAATAAATATTTCAGTGAAAAAAGAATTGGAATAAAAAAATTTTGGATAAAAAAACATATAGAGAGAAAAAATATGGAGTTAAAAGGTTTAATACGAAAAATTTTAGTAAAAAGTATCTTTCTATATTGTTCCCCGCTCTATTCCATTTCGTTCCCCGTTCTTCTCCATTTCATTTCCAATTCAATCTCCATGCAAGTTTTATTCCTCTCCATATAATATGCGTTACAGAAGTAAAAAGTGCTATTGTATTTATCTTATTGATATAAAAATACCATTTTACACCACTTGTACCAATTAAGGTACCCCTTTTACCCTGACCATCTCTTGGGTGTTATTTCGGCTGGAGGATACTGCACGTCAAATTTTGAGTTTCTGGGCTTTAATAGTTATTTGCCACCTTTTCCACTTTAAATTAAATTTTCCAAAAACCTTTTTTTTCTGAAGCGTTATTTCAAGAAATATAAGAAGTACCAAACTACACTTTTTTATGCTCTTTGCGAACGACTCTTAGAAACAGAATTTCCAAAAAGTACTTTTTCCAAAATATTTTTAAACTAAAGAATACAGCATTCAAATTCTCACTGCCTAGGATTATTTCAAGAAGTATAAAAAGTATAAAAAAAAACACTTTTCTACACCTCAAGAAACAGAATCTTTTAAAAATACTACATAGCAGATTGTTTTTTTTTTACCGAATGACTCCACATTCCAAAATCTAAGCTTCTAAGACAATTATTATAGGAACAAAAAAAACTTAGTACCAAAATTACACTTTATTACCCCCGTTAGAAACGGAATTTCCAAAATGTACTTTTTCCAGTATGTTTTTTCTTTACCGAAGGATTCTACATTACAAATTTCAATTATCTAGGAATATTATTTCAGCAAATATTAAAAGTACAAAAAGTATACTTTTTAACCCCGTTAAGAAACTGAATTTCCAAAAAGTACTTTTCCCAAAATTTTTGGTGTTCACCGAAGAATTTTACATCCAAAATTTTAAGTTTCTAGAACCATTACGTCAGAAAATATCAAAATTACCGGAAATACACTTTTTTGGAAATTTTACCCCCTATAGGGGGTAAGTATAAGAAAAGGAAATTTTAAGAATTTCTTTTTCCAGAATTTGTTTTCACTTAAGGATCCTACATTCCAAATATCAAGTTTCTATGATCATTATTTCAGGATATATAAAAAAGTACCATAAGTACTTTTTTTACCCCTTAAGAAAAGGAATATTCAAAAGGTAATTTTAATAAAAGGTACTTTAAATTAAATGATACTTTTTATAAATGGTACTTTTTATAAAAGGTACTTTTAATAAAAGATTCTTTTTATAAAAGGTACTTTTTATAAAAGGTACTTTTCATAAAAGGTACCTTTCATAAAAGGTACTTTTCATAAAAGGTACTTTTTATAAAAGGTACTTTTTATAAAAGATATTTTTTATAAAAGGTACTTTTTATAAAAGGTACTTTTTATAAAAGATACTTTTTATAAAAGGTACTTTTTATAAAAGGTACTTTTTATAAAATTTACTTTTTATAAAAGGTACTTTTTATAAAAGGTACTTTTTGTAAAAGGTACTTTTTATAAAAGGTACTTTTTATAAAAGGTACTTTTTATAAAAGGTACTTTTTATAAAAGGTACTTTTTATAAAAGGTACTTTTTATAAAAGGTACTTTTTATAAAAGGTACTTTTTATAAAAGGTACTTTTTATAAAAGGTACTTTTTATAAAAGGTACTTTTTATAAAAGGTACTTTTTATAAAAGGTACTTTTTATAAAAGGTACTTTTTATAAAAGGTACTTTTTATAAAAGGTACTTTTTATAAAAGGCACTTTTTATAAAAGGTACTTTTTATAAAAGGTACTTTTTATAAAAGGTACTTTTTATAAAAGGTACTTTTTATAAAATTTTTATAAAAGGTACTTTTTATAAAGGGTACTTTTTATAAAAGGTACTTTTTATAAAAGGTACTTTTCATAAAAGGTACTTTTTATAAAAGGTACTTTTTATAAAAGGTACTTTTTATAAAAGGTACTTTTTATAAAAGGTACTTTTTATAAAAGGTACTTTTTATAAAAGGTACTTTTTATAAAAGGTACTTTTTATAAAAGGTACTTTTTATAAAAGGTACTTTTTATAAAAGGTACTTTTTATAAAAGGTACTTTTTATAAAAGGTACTTTTTATAAAAGGTACTTTTTATAAAAGGTACTTTTTATAAAAGGTACTTTTTATAAAAGGTACTTTTTATAAAAGGTACTTTTTATAAAAGGTACTTTTTATAAAAGGTACTTTTTATAAAAGGTACTTTTTATAAAAGGTACTTTTTATAAAAGGTACTTTTTATAAAATTTTTATAAAAGGTACTTTTTATAAAGGGTACTTTTTATAAAAGGTACTTTTGATAAAAGGTACTTTTCATAAAAGGTACTTTTTATAAAAGGTACTTTTTATAAAAGGTTCCCCCTAAGAAACGTATTTTCCAAAAGTTACTTTTTATAAAAGGTTCCCCCTAAGAAACGCATTTTCCAAAAGTACTTTTTCAAGATTTTTTTTTTTCACCGAAGGATCCTACATTCTAAATTTCAAGTTTCTATGACCATTATTTCAGTAAATGAAAAAAAGTACATAAAAAAAACACTTTTTTTACCCATTTTACCCACGTAGAATCAACATTGGCCAAAAACCCAGCCTTAGTGGATCTTTTTCTCGGGAGGTGAACCTACATTGCAAATTTAAAGTTTCTAGGACTTATATTTAAGGAAATATAAAAGGTACCAAAAGTACAGTTTCTTTACCCTTTTTACCCCCTTAGAATCAATACTGGCTAAAATCCGGCCTTACTGGATCTATTTTCCAGGATGTGAACATACAAACCAAATTTCTAGTCTCTACGACCATTATTTCAGGAGATATAAAAAGTACCAAAAGTACAGTTTTTTACCCCCTTATAATCAACACTGGCTTAAATCCCGCCTTAGTGTATCTATGTTCCGGGGGGTGAATGTACAGTCCAAATTTCAAGTCTCTATGACCATTATTTCGAGAGATATAAAAAGTACCAAAAGTACAGTTTTTTACCCTTTTTACCCCCTTAGAATCAACACTGTCAAAAATCCAGTCTTAGTGGATCTACATTCCGGGAGGTGAACCTACAGTCCAAATTTCAAGTCTCTAGCTTCAGTCAGTCAGTCAGTCATTCAGTCAGTCACTCACTCACCCAACTCTTTTATATATATATAGAAGATATGGGCATTAGAGTGTCCCTTATTTTGGAAATGTTGGAAATGTTGAGACGGTACCCCCTCATTTTTTTCCTTTTGACTAAAAAATAACTCAGGAAAAATTTTACGCCCCTACGACCACGCCTTCCCTACGCGACGGGGCCGTAAAGAGCGGGGCCTTAAAAATCATTTTTCCATACAAAGCAAAAAATTTTTTTTTTTATTTTAAATTTTTTTTGTTATTAGTTATAATATTACTTGGTTAGCTTATTCACGACAAAAAATTTTATTTTGGTGGGATAAGGCTTTCAGTTCTAAAAAATTTTTCGAAAAAAAAAATTAGAGCTTTTGGGGTCCTACAGTAAAAATTTTTTAAAAAATATTTTTTTTTTAGTTTTGACAAGCAACCGTTTTAGTTGAATTGTTGCTTTTAATGATATATTTTCATAAAAAAATATTATTCCTATCTGTGACATCTTTATCGTGATCTAAAAAAGGGTAAAAAATTCATTTTTGATGTTTTTCGATACACGATCAAGATGTCTCAGATATGAATAATATTTTTTTATGAATATATATCATTAAAAGCAACATTACAACTAAAGCCGTTGCTTGTCAAAACTAAACAAAAAAATTTTTAAAAAATTTTTACTGAAGGACCCCAAAAGCTCTAAACTTTTTTTTTTTTTTTCGAAAAATTTTTTAGAACTGAAAGCCTCATCCCACCAAATTCAAATTTTTTGTCGTGAATAAGCTAACCAAGTAATATTATAATTAATAACAAAAAAATTTAAAATTTTTCCTAAGTTATTTTTTAGTCAAAAGGAAAAAAATGAGGGGGTACCGTCTCAACATTTCCAACATTTCCAAAATAAGGGACACTCTAATGGGCATATGTGAAGCATATGTGTATGTCATATAAGTTCATATGCCCTCATTTTACGTATATGGACATATATGTTGCAAATATGATCATTAGAGTGTCCCTTATTTTGGAAATGTTGGAAATCTTGAGACGGTACCCGCTCATTTTTTTCCTTTTGACTTAAAAATAACTCAGGAAAAATTTTACGCCCCTAGGACCACGCCTTCCCTACGCGACGGGCCCTTAAAGAGCGGGGCCTAAAAAATCATTTTTCCATACAAACCAAAAAATTTTTTTTTTGATTTTTAATTTTTTTGTTATTATTTATTATATTACTTGGTTTGCTTATTCACAACAAAAAATTTGATTTTGGTGGGATAAGTCTTTCAGCGCTAAAAAATTTTTCGCAAAAAAAAATTTTGAGCCGCCGGGGTCCTACAGTAAAAAATTTTTAAAAAATATTTTTTTTTAGTTTTGACCAGCAACGGTTTTAGCTGCTATGTTGCTTTAAATGATATATATTCATAAAAAAATATTTTTTGTATCTGTGACATCTTAATCGTGTTCTAAAAAAGGGTAAAAAATGCATTGATGATTTTTTTCGATACACGATAAAAATGTCACAAATATGAATAATATTTTTTTTGGAATATATATCATTAAAAACAACATAAAAACTAAAACCATTGCTTTTCAAAACTAAAAAAAAATATTTTTTAAAAATTTTTTACCGTAGGATTCCTACGGCTCAAAATTTTTTTTTTCGAAAAAGATAAAGATGTCACAGATATGAATAATTTTTTTTTTGGAATATATATCATTTAAAGCAACATAGCAGCTAAAACCGTTGCTGGTCAAAACTAAAAAAAAATATTTTTTAAAAATTTTTTACTGTAGGACCCCGGCCGCCCAAATTTTTTTTTTGCGAAAAATTTTTTAGCGCTGAAAGACTTATCCCTCCAAAATCAAATTTTTTGTCGTGAATAAGCAAACCAAGTAATATAATAATTAATAACAAAAAAATTAAAAATCAAAAAAAAATTTTTTTGGTTTGTATGGAAAAATGATTTTTTAGGCCCCGCTCTTTAAGGCCCCGTCGCGTAGGGAAGGCGTGGTCCTAGGGGCGTAAAATTTTTCCTGAGTTATTTTTAAGTCAAAAGGAAAAAAATGAGCGGGTACCGTCTCAAGATTTCCAACATTTCCAAAATAAGGGACACTCTAATGATCATATATGCCTTCATACAGTGTCATATAAATTCATATATGCACCATATATGGGCATACATGACGATGTATGAACGCATATATGATCATATTTGTATCATTTTTCACCGGGTAGTCCTTTTTTTAAAGGAAAACCGTTTGTTTTAAAAGTCTTTTCAGTTAAATTTACCTACAAAATTTTTGATGTGTGCTGTTAAAAAGTAAAAAATTTAACTTCATGTTATATAAAATGGATCTCCTACACCCTAAAAAAAATGAGTCCAGTTTCCTACTATAAATTGGGTAAATTTCAACAAATTCCAAAAATATACTACTATAAATTGGGTAAATTTCCAATGTTTTTATGTAAAATTACGCAATTTGTGTAAATTTACCCAATTTATAGTAGGAAACTGATATCATTTTAATTAGAGTGTAACTCTAAAACTGCAATCGAAATTTTTCTAGCAAGTTTCGTTTTCGAGATATTCACGTTTTAAAGTTTTTTGACGCGAAACTCTTGAACGCGAATATCTTGAAAACGGTACGTGCTAAAAAAAATTGGATGGCAGATTTGGATTCAGGAAAGCAAAATCTATAAAAATCAGTTGGATATTTCACTGCGAGTTTTTTGTTGTCGAACAGTGTAACTATTTAGCAATAACTCGAAAACAGGATCAGCTAGTATTTTCGCATTAAGGGAAGTCTATTTGGCTCGCCTCTGCGTATTTTGCTAATCCGCTGTCAATACATCCGTATGGTTGGCGGTCTGATTCAGGAGTCTGAAAATAGAGAACACCAGATTGTAGTGCGCTGTAATACTAATGCACATCATTCGATGGAGGAAGTACAGGCACAAATGATAGAGGTGACTCAATTTTGGAGTTTTTGTTAAGCACTTGCCTATATATCTGTAACAGGATTAGTGAATCAACTTCATCGCAAGTAGTCGGCAAGAGTTTTGGAAGAACATTCCTTCTCAGATCATCTCTAAATTTAGTTTTTACTCAGGTAACGTGGACCGGTTGAGACAGTCTCTACACTCAAAATAATACATTAGTAGATTTACTAATTTTTTTTTGCTAATGCTGGTTAGCTAACTTTTAGCAAACTTTTAGTTGAGATTAGCATGTTAGCAAAAATATTTTGTAAACTTCATTTAGCGCATTAGCAATTTTAAACAAAATTTGAACTAATTTTTTTTGTAAGATTTAAAATTGAGTTGACCAAATATTTACAAGCTTTTTGCTAATTTTAGCAAAATAAATGGTAATTTTTTTTTTTTTTTTTCAGAAAACTTAAAAGGGCGCTATCTCGGAAACTAAGCCAGATAAAGCAAAATGGAGGCCATTTTTGGTTCTTGGGCTCTCCATAGTATGGCCGGTCCTCTTCATATGTGTGGACCCAAATGGGTCCTAACTTTGGATCCAAAAAAGTTAGCATTCCCGAAAATTTTAAAATGCTCATATCTCGGTAAATATTGCCGACACAACAAAAAGTCCAAAAGAATTTTTGTAGCTCTCAACACGTAGAACAAGACTGCAAAAAGCTCTCCGAGTAATATTTTTAAAGTTATCGAGTTTTTTAATTCTCAAGACCCCAGTGGTCCCCTATAATCACGTATCTCAAAAACTAAGCAAGGTAGAGCGAAACGGACACAAATTTTGGATCAAAAACTATCACGATTTTTAAGGAACCCAACTAGGTCTAGGCCCATCGGGGTCTGGACCTATCGGGTCCAAACCCAATGGGGTCCTTAAATGTGTATGAACTAAGTTAAAAAAATAAAAGTTTAGTTAACTAATTATTGGCAAAACATTTTTGCTAACTTTAGCAAAAAAATTGTGGGTTCAAAATCAGCAAATTTTCTTGTAGGTTTACAAGCTTTTTTTGATAACATTACATTTTTTTTTTTTTTTGAGTGTAGAAATCTGAGGAGAACAAACTGGGCGAAATATAGAGAGACTTTTTCTTTGCTTTTGGGTTAAGTACCCTTATCTGAACCGCATAGTTTGGCGGAAATTGACTGCATAGTTGACCATATAACAAGTGTTTGTAATAGATCGCTGAATGCGTCTTGCCCTTCTGCGAAGCCTTGGGGGGACGTTTGCGACTCATTTGACCACCTAGGTGGTCAAATGAGTCGCAGAGAGCAGATTCCTGCAGAAAGCTCCATAATACGGCTAAATCTTCAAGAGAAGACGAGGATTGAACTGAAAAATTCCAGCACAGCTCCGAAGGACTTCAGAACAATTATTTTGTCTGGATGAAGAAGAGTTGCAAACTATCAAACAATTGTACCAAATTCAAAGGGGACGTTTGTATGGGGGCTAGGTCTAAGCATGGACCGATTTTTCCAAATTAAAATTATCAATAGGCTTCTTCTGCCTTGGGCCAAAAGAAGATTGAGTTTCAAATTTCAGACATATCGGTTGACAGAAATTAACATGGACAGACGGACGAACATAGCTCAAATCGACTCAAAAAGTGATTCTAAGTTGATCTGAATGCTTGAGGGATGGTCTAGGACTAATAATTCGGGTAGTTACAAACATTAGTACAACAATTATGATCTTGGCAGCGTAAAGGTTAATTTTTTTTAAATTTGTTTCTTTATTTTTTTTTTATTTTTTTCTTTTTTTTTGCTGTAGTTTTCTTTTCTCGACTTAAGAAACGCCCGTGCTTCCATAGTTATACAAAAATATCAATTCGCTAAAAGTGTTGTCAACAGCGATACAAAATCTTATAGCCTCTACTTCAGTGTAGCACTTACACATCTGTGATACATCAGTGTAGGATTAACACATCTTTGATATATACATATATTCGTACAAACAAGACCACAAAATATTATTTTAAATCACTTTGTGAATAAGGTTTTGATAAGTATGAGATTTTAAATAAATCTTAAAAAAAGAAATGTGAGAACAAAAACATCAATGAACACCTACTTGAATATTAAATAAGCTTGGAGGAGTTCATGGGGGAAAAAAATACGAAAAAAAAAAAATATTTAAACACATATGCTACACTCAAAATAATTACTCTGTTAAATACTCTGTAAAATGACTGTAATCTCAATTCGACAGATATTTGACAAAGTTATCTGTCGAAATGCAGATTTTTAGAAAATACTTTGTATTTTCTTGTGACCGAAAAACAAAATTTTATCTGTATTTTACTTTTTACTTTGTAATCTCTATTTTACAGATAAAAAAACAGTTTTTTTGTTAAAATACGGATTTTAGAAAAATACTTTGTTTTTTCTCGTAACCAAAATACTAAATTTCATTTGTAATTTTACTTAATTGCTCTGTAAAAATAAAAATCACTTCAAAAAACGTCAAAATATGACCGATAAACCCCTCTTTAAAAAGTGTCTTATATTACAATAAAAACTGGTAAATTTTACGAGGATGACGTTTAAAATTGGATTTACTTGTTAAAAACTCGTAATATTCACAAAAATAAAAAAGTAAATTTACAATTTGGAAGCATTAAAGCGGGCAAATTTAACAAAATTTGAATTTTAATTATTTTTTTTAATTTTAATTAATGTTTTTGATGCAGAGAAGTTTTACTCATAAAATGGATTTAACTAAACTTTGTAAATTTACAGTTTTTTTTTTTTAATTTTGAACTCATAAAATGCATTTAACTAAAACTTTGTAAATTTACAGACTTTTTTTGGTAAAATTCTTTTCGGTTTTATCAATATTTTACAGATAATTCTATAAATTTACAGTTTTTTTTTATCGAAATTATTTTACAGAGTTTTCTTCGTAAAATAACAAAAAATCTTGCTGGTTGGAAATCTATGGTATTTTCTGCTGGCTCAGCAGAGTATCTTTGTAATTTAACAGAGTGATTATTTTGAGTGTACAAAACAAATACATAAAGGAAAATATGGGAAATATAAAAAAAAAAAACAAATTAACTTGTTGCTATAAATATAGAGAATTGTTCTGTGTTTACAGATTTTTTATATTTATTTTATATTTTTAAGATTTTTTTTTAATTTAATGTTTTAAAATTTTTGTGATTTTCCTAATTTTTTTATAAATTTCAAAATTTTTTTTTTTTTTTTAATTTTTCTGAATTTTACTTTTTATTGAAATTTTCCCGAATGTTTCCAAACATTTGTTTTTTTTTTTTAGATTTACTAGTTTTTCAGAAATATCCGAATTTTGACTGACAATTTTGTGAAATTTTTGGAAATTTGTTGAAACCTTTTGAAATTTTTTAAATTTTTTTTTCTAATGCTAGTAAGAAAGGTCTCTTTGAATACCATCATATACTTACTAATTTCTATTTATATAAAAATGATTCAATGAGAAATAATACTTAAAGGAATAAATTAGTCGAAAAAAAATCTAAATGATGTTTAGTTAAAGAGTGTTGCTCACTCACAATGAATTTGTATAATTGTAATAATTATTAAATTTTAAAATTGTTGCGTTTGAGCAGGTATTTTATTTGTTTTACAAGTGTAATCCTTTTTAATTAAAGTGTTATACTATGTACCACATTTTATAGAAATCCAATGACTTTTTATTTGCTGAGAATTTGTTTTAAACACTTTTAAAGGTATTTCTTAAATAATATTACCATAATAATTATAAATTGATACATTTTTTCAAAATTTATTAAGCGCTTTTCGATATAAAAAGTTAGCATTATTTGTCAAACCAACAATGTTAATTTAACATTATCGTATTTTCCTCGTCTAACAGTTTTCGTACCTTCTGTTAAAAAGTTCCAAAATATTAAGAGCGGGAGACAAAGAGCTTGTGTACATTTATGAGATTTAATGAACACGGTGAGCCTCAGCGATGTTCAGGTTGAACTTTAGTGTCGACGAAAAGTGTAAGCGCAGTTCGATTTCTACAAGACTAAATGCCACAAAACTGCTAACAGCGAAATCGTAGCTGCTATTTTTTTAAAATATTGACATTGAAGTTTTTTAAATATTTTCAAAAACTGAGTATACAGTTTTAATTGTACTTATTTAAAGTACAAAATCTATCTTCTTTAGTTCGCGAAAATTCGCGAAATTAATTTTTTGCTGTTTTTGTTTTCGTTTATTATCTTTAGATATGTTTCTTTAAAATTTCGTAAAAACATGGTATGCAGTTTTACTTGTGGTTGATCAAAGGTCACACAGCTGTTGACATCAAAATTTTGTGTTAAGTTTCTAGGGATATCGCGTAATTATATACTTTTTTTTTATTATTTATTTACTTTTTAAAACCGGTTCTTTATAAATAATAAAAAAAAGTGGTATGCAGTTTGATTTGAGAATGTTGAAAGAAATTAAAACTGCCCACAAAAAAATTATAGCTGCTCACTTTCGCGAGAAATAGCGAAAAACAGCTTTTTGGGGGTATTTTCTGTTCTGATTTATAAAAGAAGTTTCTTTAACATTGTTGGAAAACACGAAATGCAGTTTGATTTGCTATTGATTAAAGGTGATAAGGCTGTTAACATTTAAATTCTAGCTGCTCAAGTCATTTCGGTGACTCGCTAAAAAACTCACTAAACTACTATTTATTCATTACTTTGTGTTATTTTTGGTCTATAAAAACATTGACTTCAATTAACGACAAAAATGTGGTATGCAGTTTGAATTCGAGATTATTTAAGTTGACAAAACTGCAAACATAAAAATTATAGATGATCAATTTCCCGAGAAATTGCTAAATTACTGTTCAAGCTTTTATATTAATTAATTTATTTTTTCTTTAGTGTCTAAAATAAAGGAAAAAAATCAAGAAACGACAAATATATTGTATGCAGTTTATATTTTATGTGGTTAAAGGTGGTAAAACTGTTTAAATCAATATCTTGACTGCTAATTTTCGCGAAAAATAAAATTTTTTCCAATTTTTTTTTTAATTTTGCGATTTCTCGCGAAATTGAAAAGATATGATTTTGATGTTAACTGTTTTGTGACCTGTAAATAAATACAATTTAAACTGCATACTCAGTTTTTGAAGACATTTAAAAAACTTCATTGTAAACATTTTTGGAAAATACAAAAACACTAATTTCTCGATATCTCGCGAATGCGAGCAGCTACGATTTCGCTGTAAACAGTTTTCTGACATTTAATCAAGTAGAAATCGAACTGCGTTTACACTTTTCGTCGACACTAAAGTCGAATTTAAACATCGCTGAGGCTCACCGTGTGAAGGCAACTCGCCAAAATTTGACCATTTTTCCAATATTTGACCACGCCTCCTAAGCCCAGTTTTTGAAAAATTGAAAAACCAAAAACGCAATTTTATAAGTTCCATATAGGGCTATCCATACAACCTATTCAGAAGTTTACGGTACACATGTTTCGCTGGACATTTGGTGTGGAATGCCTCATATATATATACTTAATTCAAATTAATTGACCCGTATTTTTGTTATTGGTGAAATTCCGAATTCGGCTTTTATTCAAATTTTCAAGAAAGCCCATTTTTTTCATAAGGTGCAACTCTTTTTTAAATTATAGATCGGGCAGCTAAAAAAAGATAACTTTGCCCTCATTCCAATATTCTTTTTGGATACTTCGCATCCGAAAATAGCAGTTCTTCAAGTTTTTATACCCTCCACTTAGTGATAGAGGGTATATATAAGTTTGTCATTCCGTTTGTAACTTATCGAAATATCGGTCTGGGACCCCATAAAGTATATGAGGCAATATTTATGCAAATTAAATGAAACACAGTAAAGTCTTTAAGACAAAAGTTTTTTATAGATTTTTGTATGGGCTACCGATTAAAAAAATAAAAATTGGAAAATTTTCAGAACAAGTACTGAATTTTTCAAATTTAAACTTTAACTTTATTTATCAAAAAACATGCCGCAACTTAAATTTTTTTTTAATTAAAAAAGAAAAGTTAAAGTGCTTTTCTATCTGTTCTGAAATTTTCAGAGGTGTGTTTTGCCTTGTTTTCGAGAAATCAAATGTCAAAGAATGCAATACGCTAATTTTAATTTTAATAATGGTGTTTAAAAGGTGTGCGTATGAGTAATATAAATACTTAAAAAATATTTTAAGAGGCGGTGGGAGCGTGATTGAGTTTTTATTTACGATCACGCACGCTAATGAAAGAACAAAATTATTAAAGCACGATATTTTATTTTACTCACGCTCACGTGAACATCGTGAACGTGACTTATTTTTTTCTACTCGCGTGTGAGTGAATGAGCGTTAGCAAAATAAAATATCGTGCGTGACTAAATTTTTTCTTTCAAAAATTGTAGTACAATCAACATAACCTTAAAATACAAAATTCTTTTATTCGGCTGCTGGTTGACATATGTGAACATAATTGAACACAAAATGGTATTCAAACAAGTTCGAACATATTTTTTGACAAAAAAAAGAAAAAAAAATCGCGGATTTTTTTACCAAAATTTTTTTTTCGCGGAAATTTTTTTTCGCTTTAAAAAAAGTTTTTGCAATAATCTTTTTGAAATTGTGGAGGGTATCACTACATTCGGCAAGGCCTAATATAACTTTTTTACTTGTTTTTTATAAATTCTATTTAAACCAAATTGTAATATCCAACCAAATTGTACTATCTCATATTCAAATGGTCAAAATTTGGTATGTTGAGCAATACTCCATGTAAGCAAATTCAATTGAACAAGTTGAGTGCTGAAAATAAAAAAGCAAAATATAAACAATAAAATGTGTTCAATGGAAATGAATAAATGAATAAATGAATGAATAGAGTACGAATACGAGTATGTTGTAAAAGTATAAGAAAATAAAACTACAAAATACATTGACTGAACAAACGATAAGGTGGTAATAATAGTGAAATGAAAAGGATTTTTTTGCATGTTTTTCCTCGTTTAATTTCTATCCACAAGTTTGTTAATCTAGTGCAGTGAAAATAATTGATTTTCTGTGTTATATCATTTTTTAAACAAGAAAAAGTTTCGGCACTACAGAAAAAATAAAACAACATTGCTTTCCACACCAGACATGTGAGGTATGTATGAATAATTTTGAGTGGAATGAAATTTCAAATTTAGGATTTTTAAAAAAAAAAAAAAAAATCTATTTACAAGGATTAAAAAAAACAATTCTGAGTAGTAAAACCTTACCCTCTTGGAAACCTTTTTATATTAGCAAAATTTTGCCTTAAAGTTAAAGTTTTTGTTAACACCAAAATGTCGAATACGTCGCAACTTACTACAAAACTGTCCAAAAGTGCAAAGCAATTTTTTTGCGTAAATAATATTTTCCGCCCACTGTGTTGTGCATACGCTAGTACCCAAACTGAAATAAACAAAGCTGTAGTCGACTGTGCCGAATCAAATATCAGCTCCACAACTCTTGAGAATTTGCAAATACATTTTTTTCAAATTTTCTCAATTACACTTGATTACAAAATAAGAAAAAAATTCTCTGCGAACGAAACGTGTATATTTAATTTTTGTTAGTACTATAGACCACTAAACTCAAAAATCTAGTCATACAATTATTTTACGGATTTTATTTTTCGTAAAAACAAAAATTTCACAAAACCAAGAATGATGGTCATGACCGACCATATGATACCATACACCAGTGTTTTCCGGATAATGGGAACCAAGTTCAAACATGGACCGATTAGATCCATATTTCGTTAGATCTTTAATTTGTATAGAAAACATATGGGGCATTCCAGGCCAAATCACTCACTTTTAGACCCGACCCCTTTCGATTTATTTTATTTTTGGATATGTTTTAGTTCTTATTAAATGCAATTTGGACACCAATTTTCAATTTTTCATTTTAAGATGGTATTGAGTAATCAATTTTTCAAAACGGCGATTTTTTCAAAAAATTAAAAAATTGAAATTTTCAGTTAATTTTGACTTTTAAAAATATAAATATCTTAAAAAATGTTAGACAAAGTTTTGTTGGTATTTAAATTTAGTTTTAGAAAAAAAAATATTAAAAAATTATTCGAAGTAATTATCACTTATTTTTTAACGTTTAAAAATTAAAATCGACTTTTTGAAAAAGTCGGAAACGATTTTAATTAAAAAAAAGTCCAAAAGTTCTACTCTAAATTACGCAACTTTTTAGCCATAATTCGAGATGTGATCGCAATTCGTTCTATTTTTTTTTTAAATTTTGAAAATTGCACCTTTTATTTCTTGACTCTGATTTATTTTATATGGTGCTCCAAAAAAATTAAATTGGTAGATACTGACCCTAACTTACCCTAGATATATTCATTTCGAGGTAAAAATACGTCTCACTAAAATTAAGAACGATCGGACATGGGTAAGGCGTTCCACATGGGCCTTGAAGTTTAGAAAACGGATTAAGTACAAGGAAAAGTATGATTTTTTTCTTTTTCTCAATGTTTTTGGTAGTTTATGTTAAGTTTAAATTCAAGTGGTTACAGAATTATAATACGGAGTAAAATGCCTCTCTAATAAGGTACCAACAACTAAAATCTGTTAAAAATCAGCCAAGTTATTACAACTTCCCCAGGAATCTAACGTATGCCAGACCACTTTTTGAAATTAATTGAAATTTTCTACTGTAATAATATTTTTGTATTCTTCAAGTTCAAATGTAATTAGTTGACAAGTATTTTTCATATTGAGTTTATCTAACATGTTTTAAATTAATGCTAAAAATTACTGCATTTTCAACACGCCTTTGAAATCTCTATTTTAAATTTTTTTTTGTTTGAAAATTTGGAAAAACCAAACAAAATATTACACTGAAACATGAATAATGAAAAAACGTTATTACAGTATATAATTTTAAAAAATTTAAAAAAAGGGACTCGTATTCTTTAATCAAGTGGAATGACACCCGCTAGATGCCTGCGGAAATTGTAATAACTAGGCTGATTTTCAACCGATTTTAGTTTTTAGTACCTTATTAGAAAGGCATTTTACTCCACATAATAATTCTGTATCCACTTGAATTTAAACTTTACTCAAAATACCAAAAAAATTCCGAACACAGAAAAAAGTTCATATTTTTCCTTGTAATCCGTTTTTTAAACTTCAACGAACTTACCCATATCTGATCGTCCTTAATTTTTGTGAGACGTATTTTTACCTCCAAATGAATATATCTAGGGTAAGTTAGGGTCAGTATCTACCAATTTACTTTTTTGGAGCACCATATAAAATAAATCAGAGCCAAAAAATAAAAGGTGCATTTTTAAAAATTATAGCTTTAAAGTTGCGTAATTTAGAAAGTTTCGGTCTTTTTCAAAACGTCGATTTTAAGTGATAATTACTTCGAATAATTTTTTAAATTTTTTTTTTCTAAAACTACATTTAAATACCAGCAAAACCGTATCCAACTTTTTTTTAAATATCCATATTTTTTAATGGGAAAAACTAATTAAAAATTTAAATTTTTTAATTTTTTTGAGAAAATCGCCATTTTGAAAAATTGATTACTCAACACCATCTTGGAATAAAAGGCTGAAAATTGGTATCCAAGTTGCATTTAATAAGTATTAAACATATCCAAAAATAAAATAAATCGAAAGGGGTCGGGTCTAAAAGTGAGTGATTTGGCCTGAAATGCCCCATACACTTTATGGGGTCTTAGGCCAATATTTCGAGGTGTTACAAACGGAATGACAAACTTATATATAATCTATATCGCTAGAGTGGAGAGTATAAAAAACTTTACAAAATTATTTTTTTTCAACGAAATATAACATAACTTTACGAAATATTTTCGTAAAAATAAACTACATTCGTATTTACAAAAAAAAACTTATTTAATATTTGCTAGGGTATTCAATTAATCGAGGTTCTGGTTTAATCGGTTAATCGAGCAAATAATTAATCGGGGTTGAGATTTAATCGGTTAATAATCGGTTAAATTTGAATTATTCGGTTAACCGAATAATATCAATTTAAAATTTAAATTGAATATTAAACCAGGAATTGTATATAATTTTAAGAATTTTATTAATAAGAAATCTATATCTGATATGGCGAAGCTTTTAATACTCGTTAGCCCAAATAAAAAATTTTTGTATGGCAAACTGAAAAATTATCCCAATCCAAATTGTCCCTAATTCAATGTGAAAAATGCAAAAAAAAAAAATTTAGAAAAAGGAAAAGTTGAGCCAAATTGTTGCTGGGCTTAGATGACCTAAAAGAGTTTCGAATTCGGTACTAAAAATATCAACAAAAAAATTGTTAGGTTTCCAAATTTGTTTTCTTTTATTTTTTAGTGCCGAAATTGAAGTAATTTCATCGGTCGATATTTTCGAAATGAAAAGAGATATCTAAAGGATCCCAAAAATATTTTGAAGAAAAATTGCTGTATTTTTCGATGTGCTGAACTATTTACACCGTCCGACAAAAATTAAAAAAAGTCGTTAAACAAGAACTGGGTAATATACGTTTGAAACTAGAGACTAAATTTAGTAAAACTGTATTTACAGTCTTTCATTTTGTGATCCTGTTTCCTTTTAAACGACTTCAAGGTTTTGGAGGATTAAATTTTATAAAATATTAGGGGAGATCCTCCTCTTTAATTTGCCATCACCAGTGGCATCCTAGGACAAGTACAAATATTAAAAAAATGTTTTATACAATTTTTATAATGTAATCCTTTCAAACTTTGGGAAACAGGATAACGAAATCAAAAACCTTAAATGCAGTTTTACTTCATTTGATCTCTAATTTCAGACATATATCATCCGGTTTATGTTTAATATTGGCTGTCGGACGGTGTTACACATTACAAAGAAATTCGCGGTTTTATAGGGTCCCGAACATTTCGATAATCTGAATTTATGCAGTATTGTCTATCGAAAATCTAAATATCTCAAGATGAGATAGATCAGTTGTAAGGTCAGATTCGGATTAGTCGCATGAAAAACTATTAGAAAAATATACGGTGGCTCGCAGCTTATTTCGTGTGAAAGATATTAGTTAGCAATCCATTCAAGACAAAGTTAACCAAAATAGACCTAATTATTATCAAATAAGTATTTTTGTAAAAAGTCATGTGTATGTAATTAATCAAGCATTAATTAAAGCTTAGTGGCGTTCAGATTGTGTAAATATTAAATGTGCTACAAGGGTCGAAATGGAAATTGAAATTATTGAAAGATCTTTTTTAGAAAATTTCTTAAAAATATTTCTAGGTTGATTTTATCCAAACTTAAACATTAAAAATTTAAAAAATAGCACAATATTTAACTCTCATTTAGTAAATAATTTTCCCAAAGACCCAAACAAAACCCAAAATTTTTAAAGCACAGTAAAAGAAATTCAAATTTTTTGACCACCAATTCTTTTAACCACCAATTTTTGGTAAACAAACAAAGATTTAATTGTTTAATAATTTTAGTACACCTAATAATATAGTAATGAGATATGAAAATAATTGAACATTTCCTTTGTTTACAAAAAATTTGTGGTCAAAAGAATTGGAGGTTAAAAAATTCGGATTTCTTTGACTGCATTTTAAAAATTTTGATTTTTGTTTGGGTCATTGGAAAAATTACTCGATAAATGCATATTGTTTATTGGACTATTCTTTAAATTTTTAATTTTTAGTCTTGAGAAAAATCGACTTAAAAGTATTTCTAAGAAATTTTCTAAAAAACGTCTTTCAATAATTTCAATTTCCATTTCGGCCCTCATAGCACGTTTAGTATTTACTCAATCTGGACGCCATTAAGCTTAAATTAAAGCTCGATAAATTACATACACAGCACTTTTAACAAAATTACTCGTTTGATAATAATTATGTGTATTATTGTTATCAATGTCTAAATGGATTGCTAACTGATATCTAACACACGAAATAAGCTGCGAGTCACTGTATGTATAATTATGATAATTTTTTTTAGACCTAAACTTCTTTCAGCAGAACCGTAGTTTAAATTAAAAATGAAACATCAAAACACAAAATAAAGAAAAAAAAAATAGGTGTAAGTTCTAAAAAAAAGAAATTTCGGTTAATCGGTTAACCGACACAAATTAATCGGTTTATTTGTTATTTGAAAATTGACAATTTTAAATTATTCGAACAGTTAATCGACCAAAATTAATCGGTTAACCGATTAACGGTTAATCGATTGAATACTTGCATTGAATATTTGCACGAAATATTTCGAAGTTATGTATATTAATTTTTTTTAATAACTTCACGAAATATGTTCGTATTTTTTCGTGAACATTAGTTAAATAACAATTAGTGCTATTTACAAAGTGCCATAGGTAAATATCACGAAATATTTCAATCCCGCAAAATCACGAATTATTTCGTGCAATGGGCGAAGTTTTTCGTTTATTTTACCAATGAAATTTTTTAAGTTTAGCAAACCCATTTTACTAATCAAAAATACACTCAAAAAAAAAACTGTAATGTTAGCAAAAAAAAGCTTGTAAACCAACAAGAAAATTTGCTGATTTTGAACCCACAATTTTTTTGCTAAAGTTATAATTAGTTAACTAAATTTTTATTTTTTTTAACTTAGTTCATACACATTTGAGGACCTCATTGGGTTTGGACTCGATAGGTCTAGACCCCGATGGGCCTAGACCTAGTTGGGTTCCTTAAAAATCGTCATAGTTTTTGATCCAAAATTTGTGTCCGTTTCGCTCTACCTTGCTTCGTTTTTGAGATACGTGATTATAGGGGCCACTGGGGTCTTGAGAATTAAAAAACTCGATAACTTCAAAAATATTACTCGGAGAGCTCTTGTTCTACGTCTTGAGAGCTACAAAAATGCTTTTGGACTTTTTGTTGTGTCGGCAATATTTACCGAGATATGAGCATTTTAAAATTTTCGGGAATGCCAACTTTTTTGGATCCAAAGTTAGGACCCATTAGGGTCCACACATGTGAAGAGGACCGGCGAGATCCCGAGAACTAAAAATTCATTCCATTTTGCTCTATCTGGCTTAGTTTCCGAGATAGCGCCATTTTAAGTTTTCTGAAAATGAAAAAAAAATTACCATTTATTTTGCTAATATTAGCAAAAAAGCTTGTAAAAATTTGGTCAACTCAATTTTAAATCTAGCAAAAAAAAAATAGTTCAAATTTTGTTTAAAATTGCTAATGCGCTAAATGAAGTTTACAAGATATTTTTGCTAACATGCTAATCTCAACTAAAAATTTGCAAAAAGTTAGCTAACCAGCATTAGCAAAAAAAATTAGTAAATCTACTAATGTATTATTTTGAGTGTAAGGAAAAAAATTGTAAAATTACAAGAATGCCATTTTAATTTTAGCTTAAAATCCCCTTGTAAATTAGCAAAAAAAAATATTTTCTAAAAAATTTTAAATTTTTTTTTTGAAATTTAATTATTTTTTATTTTTTTTTAATTCTTACAAACGGAGTGAATAACTAAGGTATTCCCTGTATAAGCAAGTGAAGGGTACAAAGAAGACTTGGTGTTGTTTGTATAAAAAAAAAGAAAAAGTAAAAAAGGAAAAGAAGAAATAAATCGCTTTTATCTATGAATGAATTTGGCAGTTTTGGCTTACAAGTGCTGAAAGCTTAAAAGTATAAGTAAGCCAAACGAAAGCATATAAGAAACAAAGTGCTTAGAATTTACATACCAGAAATCTTTAGGTGGTTTCAGAGTGTTGATTGTATAATAAACATGCAGGTGTAAAATCGAAATTAAGAAACAATTTTTAATGTTAAAGCCTTTGAAAACTAAAATATAAAAGAAGTTCTTTAGGCATTCACTGATTGTCCTGAAACTTGCATATGGGAAAGAGGACTCAAAAATAAGTGTGTATGTTTTAAAAGGGTTGCCATCTAATGAAAAAATATGGTATTTCATCTAAATCCGATTAAATGGTAAACTAGCAACAGCATAGCTTAATAAAAATTAGTATTTATGATTATAGCATTCCTACACATCGTGCTTTTTAATTCAAACGTACCACGAAACGTACCACGAAAAAAAAAATATCTGAACAAAATTTTGGATCAAAAATAGAGTTTCTGTTTCGGTAATAACCGAAACCGAAACCGCGTTTATTCAAGACGAAAACCGAACCCGAAACCAACCCATATTTGTTAGGTTATTGGCTTTTTATTAATATTATCATGCGCGGGTACAAGGGGGGGAAAAAGGGGAAATTTCCCCCCCAGACCAAATTTCAAAAAGAAAAAAAAAGAGAAAAAAAAGAAAGAAAAAACGAAGAAAAAGAGGAAAATTAAGTAAAAAAGTTAAATTCGGCCTTGCCGAATGTAGTGATACCCTCCACAATTTCAAAAAGATTATTGCAAAAAACTTTCTTTAAAAGGAAATTACTTTTGAAAAAAAACAAAAAGAATTTGAAAAAAAAAAAAATTCCGCGAATAAAAATTTTGGTAAAAAAAAAAAATCCGCGATTTTTTTCTTTTTTTTTTGTCAAAAAAATATGTTCGTACTTGTTTAAATACCATTTGGTGTTCAATTATGTTCACATATGTCAACCAGAAGCCGAATTAAAGCATTTTGTATTTTTAGGTTATGTTGAATGAACTGAAATTTTTGAGGTGTGTTTACATTTTCTTCATAACTTTTGAACCGCTGAACCGATATCGCTCAAATGCAATACCAAACTTCTCGGAAGAACTTCCAATAAATATGTTAAGTTTCAGTCATCTCTGTGCAATATTTTGTCCGTGACAGCATTTTCCACAGAGAGACAGACAGACGGACAGACGGACATCGCTAGAATGTCTTAAAATCGATCGGGCATCATGAATATATATGCTTTATGGGGTCCCAGACCGATATTTCGATGAGTTACAAACGGAATGACAAATTTATATATACCCTCTATCACTAGCAATAAGTGGAGGGTATAAAAAGAAGAAGGAAATTTTTAAAAAAATTTCCAAAGGAAAAAAAAATTAAAATCCAAAAAATTTTAATGGAAAACAAATTTAAATTTTTTGAAGGAAAAATCTAAAAAATTTATAGGGAAAATATGAAAATTTGTAAATAACTAAATTTGGTACAAAAAAATGAAAGAAAGTTTGAAGTGAGGTTGAGATTGCTAAAAATAGAATTGTAGTGTTGGAAACTGTCAAAATTTATTCTGTAGAAACTATAAATATTCACATATATTAAAAACCTTTTATTAAGAAGACAAACCGACATTTAAACTCCTACTGATGATAACACTAACTGGGGTGTTTGAAACCGGTATGGGAAATATCAGAAATGTCTATAATTTTTAGAAATTCAATTTTTCTTCTAAATTTTTTCAACTTTAACCCTTATGACTTACAATTAGAATTTTTCTCAGAATCTGAGGTTTTTCTATAGGAAAAATGTCTCAGAATCTGAGACTTTTTCTATAGGAAAACTGTCTCAGAATGTGGGACTTTTTCTGTAGGAAAAATAGCTTGGAATCTGAGACTTCTTCTATAGAAAAAGTGTCTTAGAATTTGAGACTTTTTCCATAGGAAAAATATCTCAGAATCTGAAAATGTCTCAGAATCTGAGACCTTTCCTATAAGAAAAATGTCTTAGTGTCTGAGACTTTTCCTATAAGCAAAATGTCTCAGAATCTGAGATTTTTTCTATAGAAAAAATGTCTCAGACACTGAGTCTCTTTCTACAGAAAAAATGTCGCAGAATCTGAGTCTTTTCTGTATGAAAATGTCTTAGAATCTGAGACTTTTTCTATAGGAAAAACACCTTAGAATCTGAGACTTTTTCTATAGGAAAAACGCCTCAGAATCTGAAACTCTTTCTATAAGAAAAATGTCTCAGAATCTGAGACCTTTCCTATAAGAAAAAGCCCTACAAATCTGTGACTTTTTCTATGGGAAAATCGCCTCAGAATCTGTGGCTTTTTCTATAGGAAAAAAGCTTCAGAGTCTGAGACTTTTTCTATAGGAAAAACGCCTCAGGATCTGAGACTTTTTCTATAGGAAAAACGCCTCAGAAGCTGAGACCTTTTCTATTAAAAAAAATTCTCAGAATCCGAGAATTTTTCTATAGGACAAATGACTCAGAATCTGAGACTTTTTCTATAGAACAAGTGTCGTAGAGTCTGAGACTTTTTCTATAGTTAAAATGTCGCAGAATCTGAGACTTTTCTTATGGGAAATATCTCAGAATCTGTGACTTTTTTTACGGGAAAATTGAAAAAAAATTCTCAAAATCTGTGAATAATAAAATTTTGAGAATAATTTAAAGGCAAAAGGTCGCAGCATTTGAAACTTTTTTGCATTTTTGTCGAACTTTTGTTTAAAAATCGGCTGCAGTTTTTCAGAAAAAAATGCTAAATTTTTTGATTTTATAGCTTCTTTTGAAGGAAAAGTATCCATTTTGTTGATTGTCCGGCAACGGCGAATTGATGATTTTTTTTCGAAGTTAAAAAAATGTTCCCCCTTCAGACTCAAAAGCTTTTTTGTTGCATTTACACGCAGACACTTTAACATTCACATTTAAAAGAACTGCTAACATTTTTACTCTGAATTTTTAGTAAGGGAAAGTAAGGTACTCGTTTTATTGTTATAATAAAGATAAAAGTTAATAAAATCGAGTGCCAAGTTTTCCCTTTTATTTAAAACCCGGCGTTGCCCGAGGAATAAAAATTCGAAATTTTAATCAATAATTATGAAATTTGTGTTAATTTTTTTTTTTCTAAGAACAATATTTTTTTATAAAAAGAAAACTAAAAAAAAAATTTAAAAAATCTATTTTTATTTAACAAAATTGAAACGTTGAAGAAAATTGTTTACCCCAAAATCGAATGTTAAAAATTTTATTAATCTTTGTAAAGGAATCAAAGTATTTTGATTTGGATTGGATATTTTATTTTAATAAAAATTTATTTCCACGGTTAATATTTTTCAGAACAGAAAATATTTTTATTATTTTGAACATAAGTAGTAAAGATACTGTTCATAGTGAAAAAAAGTTTCATAATTTTTCAAAAGGGAAAGTCTCAAATCCTTAAAATGTTTCTATTATCAAAGAAAAATTTTAACACGGAATGTGTTAAACTGAGATTTGTCAAGTTGACCCCAGTGTTTTTGTTAACTTGACCCTACGTATGTGGATTATTCTCCCATCAGACCTTTAAGTTATCAGGAAGGGGAAAAGTAAAAAAACAAAATATTGTTATGTATTCATATCTGAATTATTTTGATTTAATGCCTTTTAATTAAAACCCCCATGATGTTTAGTTGTCCAAACCCAATGGTTCTTTTTGGTCTATAAATCTTATGTTTAAATTTATAGCCAAATCTGATAAAATTGACCTGTGCCTTTGGGTGGTTAAATTTTTGGCCCAAAAAAAAAATTTTTGCCATACAAATTAAATTTTTTTTTCAACTTTTTAATTTATTTATTTTTTTTAATAATGCTTTGATTAAGCTTAATAATGACTAAAAATTTCATTTTGGAGGGATAACCCCTTCCGCTTCAAAATTGGCTTCGAAAAAAAATGTAGGTTGTTGGAGTCCTACTCTAAGAATTTTTAATTTTTTTTTTTTCTTAATTTTGACTTGAAAGGATTTTAGCTGAGATGTATTCACATAAAAATATTATTCTTATCTGTGGCACCTTTATCGTGTTCTTTAATGTATAAAAAAATCTTAAAAAATGCGTTTACACTTTTTTCAAATTTTATATATTGTCAAAAAAAAAAAAAAAATGTAGATTGCCTGGCAAGTTATCGTTCGTTTTGGTGTAAAAGCTATATGTTAAAATTTTTAGCCAAATCGGACAATTTTAACCCGTGCCTCTGGGTGGTTTAAATTTTTTGTGAAAATAAAAAACAAAAAAAATTTAGGGTTAAACTTTTACACTTCAGCGGCACATGTTAAAATTGTCCGATTTGGCTAGAAACTTATATATAGAGTTCTTAGGCAAAAAGCAACCATAATTTGCCCAGCATTTGACGAAATTCGACAAAAGCCATTTTTTGTGATAATAAAATGTGAGAAAGGTAAAAAGTGAATTTTTTGCTATATTTTAGAACGTTATAAAGACGTTTCAGAAAGAAATAAGATTTTTGTGTTGATATGTATGTTATCATTAAGAATAACATCTTAAAGAAAAATTCTTTCGAGTCGAAAGTTTTGACTTAAAACTAAATAAATTCTTTTTTAATTTTTTGGAGTATGACTGCAACGGCCCTAAATTTTTTTTCGGAGTCAATTTTGAAGCGTTTATTACACGAAAATTAAAGTAAAGTAAAATAATAATTAAAAAACAAAAAATAAAAATCGAAAAAAATGTTGTTTGGTTTGTATGGAAAAAACGGTCTAGTTTTGTCCGATTTGGCTAAAAATTTAAACATAGAGTTTTTAGACCAAAACGAACCATAATTTGCCCGGCGATCGACAAAATTCGAAAAAAGTCATTGTTCGTGCCACCCTAATATACATAAATGGAATATCGGTAGTCAAAATTGAATTCGATCGACATAACTGGTTTTAAACTGAAAAATTTTTTATTCAACGTTTGGCTGTAAAAACATCAATTTACAGTTAATTCTAAATCTTCTTTCAAAAAGTTGTCCCTAACATTCGGTTTTTTTAAATTTTCAAGACGTAAATAAATTCTTTCGAATAGTGTTTTTTATTTTAAATTTTAAATTTGAAATATCGAACCGTGAGTTTTATAGTATATGAGGTACAGATCCCCGAACAGTGATAAAACTGAATGCCCAAGGCGTGTTAATGAACTAATTTAAAAAAACTGAAAAGGCTAACAATAAGTTGTTTTTTTAAAAAAAAAGAGCTTTCAAATGGTGCCATACACATTAAAATCTGACTTATTGTGTCTTTTTAAAAGCAGAAAAACTGATTTTTTTTCATATTTTGGCATTTTCAAAAGTCCCTCTTAGCCGATATCAAAACATTCTATAGCCTATAATCTTAGTTGGAATGAAAGCTTTATTATGGTTTTTATCTCATCAAAATCGGTTCAGTAGTTTCTTCAAACACCGGTGACAAAGAAAATTTTCGCGAAAAGTGCGTTTTATAATATAGTATAGATATAGATAGATGAGGTACAGATCCCCGAACAGTGATAAAACTGAATGCCCAAGGCGTGTTAATGAACTAATTTAAAAAACTGAAAAGGCTAAGTTGTTTGTTAAAAAAAGAGCTTTTAAATGGTGCCATACACATTAAAATCTGACTTATTGTGTCTTTTTAAAAGCGGAAAAACTGATTTTTTTTTCATATTTTGGCATTTTCAAAAGTCCCTCTTAGCCGATATCAAAACATTCTATAGCCTATAATCTTAGTTGGAATGAAAGCTTTATTATGGTTTTTATCTCATCAAAATCGGTTCAGTAGTTTCTTCAAACACCGGTGACAAAGAAAATTTTCGCGAAAAGTGCGTTTTATAATATAGTATAGATAGTATAGATAGATGAGGTACAGATCCCCAAACAGTGATAAAACTGAATGCCCAAGGCGTGTTAATGAACTAATTTAAAAAACTGAAAAGGCTAAGTTGTTTGTTAAAAAAAGAGCTTTTAAATGGTGCCATACACATTAAAATCTGACTTATTGTGTCTTTTTAAAAGCGGAAAAACTGATTTTTTTTTCATATTTTGGCATTTTCAAAAGTCCCTCTTAGCCGGTATCAAAACATTCTATAGCCTATAATCTTAGTTGGAATGAAAGCTTTATTATGGTTTTTATCTCATCAAAATCGGTTCAGTAGTTTCTTCAAACACCGGTGACAAAGAAAATTTTCGCGAAAAGTGCGTTTTATAATATAGTATAGATATAGATATAGATAATGTAAAAGAACATAAACAAACAGCTCATACACAATAGATAATTTTTTGCCAGTTTGTTGCTGCTTTTCAAGAAGAGAAGTTCTGCCGTTCATGCACGCAAACGTTGCAATAAAAACATCAAAACCATTCTTAGAATGACAAGTTTCAAAAGATTTTATATTATAATTGTGTATGTTTTTTTTATTTTTGTGTATGTTTTTATTATAATTGTGTTTGGTTTTCATTTGTTTCATGGGTGTGAGCTTGTCAAGACATGTCGATTTTTGTATTTTTTAAATTTGTTTTGTTATTTTCTTTTCTTAATATAATTTTGAATGTTGTGTTATTTTTGCTTTCTATTCTTTGCGACATGCCGTTTTTTTTTTTTTGTTCGTTCATATTAAGAATTTTATAAAGTTGTATATTTCCAATTTTATACGAAATTCTTATTTATGGAAAAAGATATTTTTATAGAAAACATATCATTTTGCTCAAACTTGGCGTAATTTCAAATTTGTCTGCTTAAATCAACAATTTCGTTAGCAGAAATTAACAGATTTTTCTGCTGAAATCAGCAGTTTTTTCTGCTAAAATCAGCAACTTTTTCTACTGAAATCAGCAGATTTTCTGCTAAAATCAGCAAATTTTTCTGCTAAAATCAGCAGATTTTTCTGCTGTCTTGACAGATTTGTCTGCTGATTCAACCCAGGTTGTCACTACAGAAATTTAGCAAACCGCGTCTGCTAAATTCAGCAGATTTCTCATATGGCTCAAAATGGGTGTATTTTCAGCAGATTTTTCTGCTGATTGGACAGAGAATTTATTTTGAGTGCACGGATAGTACTATCCGAGGCGGTAGCTACAGGCCATAATAGAGCGCGATTGGACAAAGAAGCGTAAAATATTACACCCCTTTTTATTATATTGGATGTTGTTTCTGAATGTTCCTTTATAACGCTTAAATAACTAAGCGGATTTTTATGAGATTTTCACCACAGAAGCGGGAACTATAGCCCAAAATAGAGCGCGATTGGTTAAAGAGTCGTAAAATGCCACGCCCCTTTAATTACATTAAAAATAATTTCTGCCCGTTCCGTAAAAAATAAAAGTATACCAGCAGTAGAGCAAAACCCCGAAGGGTTTTTAAAACTTAGCTCGAGTTCTTTTTTTATGGCCCACTGAAGTTTTTCAAAGGCGTTTTGAATAAGTCGAAAAAAGTATTAATAATTTATTTGATTTTATTTAGCTAATACGGCCTAAAATTCCTCATATAGTTAAAAATGCATTTAATTCATATTTTGCCCAGCGTTTCGTGAATTTTATGTTCACTTTATCAAGGGATCCGTAGTGAAAAAAACTATTAAATCTATTTCTGATGTAAATAATGTTAAGACATGTCTTCAGTGAAATTTGATGGCGGTTATTTTCTTAGAATATTATAATCCTCTATCACCCATTTTTAGGGGTCATTTTGGCCCTTTTTTCAAATATCCTCGTAGAACACAAATAAAAAAAATGTGCGTTTAATGGGTTAAAATGTTCTACAAAAATTTTCTGCATCAAATTTCACTAGAGTGCAAAATTTTTAAGCATAAAATTGTAAATTACACCGTCAAGCAAAAAAGAAAAAAATCGTTAAACACGAACTGAATAATGTACGTTTGATACTAGAGACTAAATGTAGTAAAAAAGACCAAAAATAACCACTAAAAATGGTAGACAGAGGGTCAATATATTCTTCTGCATTTACAGTTTTTCGTTTCTTGATCCTGTTTCCTTTTAAAAGGACTTCAAAGTTTTAGAGGATTAAATTTTATAAAATTTTTAATATTTGTACTTGTCCTAGGATGCCACTAGTGATAGCAAATAAAAGAGGAGGATCTCTCCTAATTTTCCTATTTTATTATTTTTACATATCAGGAAAAAGGACAATAACATTCAAAATGTTTAACACAATATTTTGATAAAGTTTTCAAAGGACTTTATTCACATCCTTTTATCCTGATATGGCCAAAAACCTTGGACAAGTACAAATATTTCAGAAATATTTTATAAAATGTATCCTTTAAATCTTTGAAGTCCTTTTAAAATGAAACAGGATCACGAAACGAAAAACTGTAAATGCAGAAGAATATATTAACTCTCTGTCAACCATTTTTAGTGGCCATTTTTGGTCTTTTTTCAAATACCCTCATGGAACACCACTAAAATGTGCCTTTAAGGGGTTAAAATGTTCTACAAACTTTTTCTTCATCAAATTTTACTAGGGGTTATCGAAGGCAAAAAGGTCGCCAGCAGGAAAATTAATGATGTTTACAAAAAAGTAAAAAAAAATGAAAAATGAGCGAAAACTAAAATTTTATATAACACATGACCTAAAATTATGCGAAAACTATAATTTTATACAAAATATGTTCTAAAAATATGCATTTATAGCAGAATACTATCAGAATATACAAAAACATGCATTAACCGCAAAATATACAAAAATATGCACTAGTGAATCGGTTAAGTCAAATATTTCTATTTGACTTAATTTAGTACAAATTTGATCATTTTAATCCGTGCAGCCTTTCGAGGGCATGTATAAACTAGTAGAAAAGTTAAATTCGACTTGGCCGAATCTATGAATACCCTCCACAATGCCCCTTTGAAGCAATAGTAAATTTCCTAACTTGAAAAACTAAAATTTTTAATTAATAATATTTTATTTTATGTAAAAACTTTTTTTTAAGTAATTTTTGAAAAAAAAAAAATAATTTAATAATTTTTTTTTGAGTGTAAATTTTTTTTCGAGTGTATTTTTTTTTAGTGTAAAAATATTTTTGAGTGACAAAAATACCTTGTAATATATTTTTGTGACTTACCAATGTTTTTAAAACATATTTAACGGGGTTTCAACATGTGAATTTAAGGTGAAACTAATCTAAAGTTCACAGTCTTGCTAATAACTTTTGAACCACTTTACCGATTTGGCTGAAATTCAATAAGAACGAGACCAGTGGAATGGAAAATATATATGCCGAGCTTCAGCATTCCCAGAATTGCCTTTCGAAAGTTAGCGTGTTTTTTATCTCGTAAATTCACAAAAAAAAAAAACTTGCCGAAATTCAGTCTTTTGCTCATAACTTTTGAACTACTGCACAGTAGGGTGGATCGAATTTGGCTTTTGGGCGAATATCGTTCCGGCTCACCGACAGATGTGTTGGAATAGACCTAAAAACAATGTTGTTAAATTTTCATGCAGATCGGTGGTCATCTTCCGCTGCCGAAATGACGTTGAAAATCCGAGATTTTTTAAAAAATAGTATTTATTTCAAAAAATTGCCAAAATTACAAAAATCACTTAATCTTCTTTTTTATTTCAGTCAATCTTTTCAATTCGATCATGTTTTCTCAGAAAAAAATTTCAGCTTAATAGGACATTGTTAACCCCTCTAAAACGGTTGCCGAAAATGACCCATTCATTTTGCCCTAAACTCAAAACCACCAAATTTAAAAAAGATTTTTTTTTTTGATTTTAAGTTGCACAATCTAAAGTTTTTATTGCATTTATTTCAAGTATATATAAGTTCGTTTGACAAAAAATTTTTTTGAAAAAATACGAGATTCTTAAAAAGCGCGTGTAACGGTCTGTTTCCAGGACATTTTGGGAAAATTGCACTTTTTTTTTTTTAACTCAACATTTTTAGTTAAAAACTTTTCATTTTACACTAGATTTATTATAAATTATAAAACTTAATATAGAAATGTTGGATTTTAAGAAATTCTTTAACCCTAAACAGCTTTGGGCCCTAAATGACCCATGATGAACAAATGCATCTAGCAATAAACCGCTTTTGGCGGGCGACTAACCATTGGGAACATATTTTTTCCATTAAAAATGGGAGCGTGAGTAAAGATGGGAGCGTGAGTGGAGATGAGATCGTGAGTGAATTTGAGCAACTCACGCTCACGAAGAAAAAAAATTTCGCGCAGGAAATTTTTTAAGTTTGCATACATTTTACGCAGGATCACGTGATTGCAACATATTAAACTCGTTCACGCTATAATCACGCTTACGAAAACTCAACATAACTATATTTTGACGTGTTTTATTTTTCTGTCACCATAAAAAATCACGCAATCTCTCGAAATTTCACTCACGCTTACGAGTGAATCACGTGAAATTTGTGTCACGTGTGAATTTGTACAAATTATATTTTTAATGCAAAATAAAAAAGTGATCCATATATTTTTTTAAAACAAGTTTAAATATTATTTCCAATTTAAATGCTCCCACCCCGAAAGCATTATCCCCTTAAATGCCAGAATATAGCAAGTAAATAGTCTATTGAAATTATTCAGCTATATTCTTATTTAAATGTGAATTACTTTTTTTGTCAGATATAAATAAATGGTTAATGGTGGGTACGAAAAATGCTTTAAGGGTGGGTGCATTTAAGCGGGATACTATTTGAATGATATTTGAACTTTTTTGTTTCATTTGCATTAAAAATATTATTTTTAAAATTGCACTGTTAAGCGTGAGTAAAATTTCGTGAGTTTGCATGATTTTTATGGTGACGGAAAAATGAAACACGTCAAAATTCAGCTTGAGTGAGATTAACATGTGACACTCATGTAATCCTGCGTAAAATGTATGCAAAATTAAAAAATTTCTTGCGTGAGACATTTTTTTTTCTTCGTAAGCGTGAGTTGGTCGAATTCACTCACGCTCCCATCTCTACTCACGCTCCCATCCTTACTCACGCTCCCATTTTTAATTGAAAAATATGTTTCCAATGGTTAGTCGACCGCCAAGAGGTTTATTGCTAGATGCATGTTCATCATGGGTCATTTAGGGCCCAAAGCTGTTTAGGGTTAAAGAATTTCTTAAAATCCAACATTTCTATATTAAGTTTTATAATTTATAATAAATCTGGTGTAAAATGAAAAGTTTTTAACTAAAAATGTTGAGTTTTAAAAAAAAGTGCAATTTTCCCAAAATGTCCTGGAAACAGACCGTTACACGCGCTGTTTAAGAATCTCGTATTTTTTAAAAAAAAATTTTTGTCAAACGAACTTATATATACTTGAAATAAATGCAATAAAAACTTTAGATTGTGCAACTTAAAATCAAAAAAAAAAAATCTTTTTTAAATTTGGTGGTTTTGGGTTTAGGGCAAAATGAATGGGTCATTTTCGGCAACCGTTTTAGAGGGGTTAACAATGTCCTATTAAGCTGAAATTTTTTTCTAAAAAAATATGATCGAATTGAACAGATTGACTGAAATAAAAAAGAAGATTAAGTGATTTTTGTAATTTTGGCATTTTTTTAAATAAATACTATTTTTTAAGAAATCGCGGATTTTCAACGTCATTTCGGCAGCGGAAGATGACCACCGATCTGCATGAAAATTTAACCACATTGTTTTTAGGTCTATTCCAACACATCTGTCGGTGAGCCGGAACGAAATTCGCCAAAAAGCCAAATTCGATCCACCCTACTGCACAGTGCCAAATGTCCAATCTAGGACAACAAAAATCCAATTTTAATTATATTGACTTGAAATTCGGTAGAAATGTTCGTTTTGACTTCGAAAATAATATTATGAGAAATATGGGAGACCGGTTAAGGGCCACGCCCACTTTTTTAAAAATTTGTAATTTTGGTTATAATTTCTTTAAATTTGGTATATATACTCTCAAAGGCTGTAGAAATAATATTACAAAAAAGGGGGCAGTCAGACAACTGACACGCCCACTTTTTTAAAATATGTTTAAAAAAATATGTAAAAACAAGGTTTACATATCGCCCCACTGTAGTCGGCGTCGCAGACGGTCGCAAAAGTTAGCCATTGAAATAGGTACTATGGATATTGGTCAATATATCTGAAAAAGTCCGGCGAACAATACGGACGAAAAACAAAAGTTCTATTCCATCAAAAAAAAATAAATAAGTATATAATTTTCTTTTCAAAAATTTGTATTTTGTTAAAAATTTAATAAAAAATATAAAAATTTGCTTTAAAAAAATAAAATATATGACTTAAAGTATTTAAATATCTTTTAAAATTACCAAAAAAGAGTGGGTAAATATCTCTTTTTGTTCAAAAGTTACAACAGTTTAAACTCGACTTAATTTCTGCAAAATAATGTACACTAGTTACAAGTTACAGGATTGTACAAGATGCATTTTTATGCACCCACCTGTTAGTAACGAACAGAATTATCGTTCTTATATGATTATTTCCGTGCTATTAGGAATGTTCTATAATACATACAAACATATCGCTCCTTTACTTGTATAGTGTCATAACTCAAAAAATGCGTTTTTTGAGTTAATGATGCGGAATTATTCGTTATATCGTGCTTTATATTGTGTCAAAAATTCGTATTAATATCTTTTAAACTCACCGTTTGAGAAGAGTACACGCCATTATTACATTTTCTATGTACCGGCCTTTTTCAATTAAAAACCAGTTTCAATATTAAACTTTGAACGTGTTTTCTGCAAAATCAAATATTTTGAGTTGTGACACTATACAAGTAAAGGAGCGATATCATGAAAATCGGGGAACTTTTTTTTTATTTTTGTCGTGCTAGATTGGCCAAATGTGGCACTGTGCACTGGACCGATTTCGCTGGCTTGCAATACCAACCTGACCAGGCAAATGCCCAACATACATGACAAACGTCAGGAGTCTCCGTAAAGTCTTTCAAAAGTTAGCGTGTTTTCAACAGACAGACAGACGAACGGATGGACATTAAGGGTGTTCTTAGCAGTAAGGGAAAAATTTAAAATGTTTTAATTGCTTGGCACTGGGCAGAATTTTGTTCCTTTGTACTAAAAACTTAATAATAAAAAATTTGAAGTTAATCCGATAACTTTAAGTGGACGCGGAAACGACCTGAAGTTTGAATAACGGATTACAAGGGGAAAAAATGACTTTTTACTCATTTTCTCAATTTTTTCGATATTTTAAGTTAAGTTTGAATTCAAATGGTTACAGAATTGTGATGTGGAGTACATTACCTTTGTAATAAGGCAACAAAAACTAAAATCGGTTAAAAATCAGCCAAGTTATTACAACTGCCCCAGGCAACTAGCGTGTGGCAGATCACTTGATCAAAGATTTCGAGTTCAATTTTTGAAATTGATTGAAATTATCTACTATAGCATCATTTTTTTATTCTTTACTTCCCAATGTACTAAGGTGATATGTATTTTTCATATTGTGTTATGCTAACTTGTTTTAAATTAATGTTAAAAAGGTCTAAATTTTTCAGCCCTGTTTTCAAATCTCCAATTTTAAATTTTAATTTTTTTAGGCAAATAAAATTTAAAAAATCGACCATTGGACCATAGGATTTTGTTAAGCACATATAAGGGAATAAAAATTACAAAAATTGTAGACATTCCTTTTTTCATTCGTCTAGTTTAGCGATTTTATTTCGGCGGATTTCGAGATAATAGTGATTTTGGTAACTTTTTTAGCTTTTATTTAATTTTTTTAGTTTTTTTTTTAACAAACTTCATATGTTTTCTACCGAATTACTACAAAATAATATAGAATACTTCAATTCCTTTAATCAGGGCAAAATTGAGATATGAAAAATTGACCCGTTAAAGGTCAAAGGTCAAATTTGAGAACAATTTGAATTTTTAAAGATTAACAATTTTTTTGAGCGGATATTTATGAAACTCCTTGATGTTATTTTAATATGACTAAACATAAATGGTTTATTATTAAAATTCGGAAAATTAACCCATAAGTGATATTGGGGTCTATATTTTTTTTTTATTTAATGGAGAAAATATAAGTATATTATTTCATAGGGTCATATAGACCCCAACAGCACTTAAGGGTTAATGTTCTGAATTTTTATAAGCCATTAATTTTTACATCTTATTAAAATAACAGAGTTTCATTAATATCCGCTCGAAAAATCTGTAAATCTTTAAAAATGCAAATTCTTCTAAAATTTGACCTTTGACCTTGAACTGGGTCAATTTTTCATATCTCAATTTTGCCCTGATTAAAGGAATTGAAGTATTCTATATTGATCTGTAGTAATTCGGTAGAAAACATACGAAGTTTGTTAAAAAAAAAATAAAAAAATTAACTAAAAGCTAAAAAAGTTACCAAAATCACTATTATCTCGAAATCCGCCGAATTAAAATCGCTAAACTAGACGAATGAAAAAAGGAATGTCTACAATTTTTGTAATTTTTATTCCCTTATATGTGCTTAACAAAATCATATGGTCCAATGGTCGTTTTTTTAAATTTTATTTGCCTAAAAAAATTTAAATTTAAAATGGGAGATTTGAAAACAGGGCTGAAAAATTTGGACCTTTTTAACATTAATTTAAAACAAGTTAGCATAACACAATATGAAAAATACCTATTACCTTAGCACATTGGGAAGTAAAGAATAAAAAAATGTTGCTATAGTAGATAATTTCAATCAATTTCAAAAATTGAACTCGAAATCTTTGATCAAGTGGTCTGCCACACGTTAGTTGCCTGGGGCAGTTGTAATAACTTGGCTGATTTTTACCCGATTTTAGTTTTTATTACCTTATTACAAGGGTAATGTACTCCACATCACAATTCTGTAACCATTTGAACTCAAACTTAACTTTAAATATCGAAAAAATAGAGAAAATGAGTAAAAAGTAATTTTTTCCCCTTGTAATCCGTTATTCAAACTTCAGGTCGTTTCCGCGTAGGGTTCTATAGTCGAAAAGTCGAAAAGTCGATTAATCGACTTTTTGTATGAAAAAGTCGAAAAGTCGAAATCGACTTTTTTGTTCTTAAAAAGTCGAAAAGTCGACTTTTGCTTTCGACTTTTTCGACTTTTTTCGACTTTTTTCGAGTTTTTTCGATTTTTTTTTTATACCCTCCACTTACAAGGGAAGTATCTCAACCCTTATGAACCGATTTGCCTGAAACTTAAAATATATATAAATGAGACCATTTTAAGGTTGGGGTGTCTCGGCTTATCGGCCATATCGGGGATTTAGGGGTTCAAAAAATGGGTCAAAAATTGTCGAAAAAATCGTTTTTTGGATTTTTCGGCCATTTCTTGCTAAGAACTATATGATGTTTCCATATGAGAAGAAAGGTTTTTTTAATGCCTATCCAACGGTGGCATAACCTTGTAAAAATTCGGCTTCGTTAAATATTTTTCTCATGAAAATGTGTAAATTTTGGGGGGTATATATATGAAGACATACACCTACGATATCCATGTTAATATAAAATATTCTTTATCAAATTTAAGTCGACACGTCTTTTTGCTCTTGACGATATTCCTGTTAGTTCGGGAGTTATCGAAATTTTCCCGAAGGTCCTCATTGTTTCATAAGGGGACAACGAAATTTTTAAACACTGATATGGCCGTTAAGCCGAGACACCCCAACCTTATAATCGTCTCATTTATATATATTTTAAGTTTCAGGCAAATCGGTTCATAAGGGTTGAGATACTTCCCTTGTTAGTGATAGAGGGTATATATAAGTTTGTCATTCTGTTTGTAACTCATCGAAATATCGATCTGGGACCCCATAAAGTATATATATTCATGATGCCCGATCGATTTTAAGACATTCTAGCGATGTCCGTCTGTCCGTCTGTCCGTCTGTCCGTCTGTCCGTCTGTCCGTCTGTCCGTCTGTCCGTCTGTCCGTCTGTCCGTCTGTCCGTCTGTCCGTCTGTCCGTCTGTCCGTCTGTCCGTCTGTCCGTCTGTCCGTCTGTCCGTCTGTCCGTCTGTCCGTCTGTCTGTCTGTTGAAAATGCTCTCGCGGACAAAATATTGCACAGATATGACTGAAACTTAACATATTTATTGGAAGTTCTCCCGAGAAGTTTGGTATTGCATTTGAGCGATATCGGTTTAGCGGTTCAAAAGTTATGAACAAAAATGTAAGCACACCTCATAAATTTCAGTACATTCAACATAACCTAAAAATACAAAATGCTTTAATTCGGCTTCTGGTTGACATATGTGAACATAATTAAACACCAAATGGTATTTGAACAAGTACGAACATATTTTTTGACAAAAAAAGAAAAAAATCGCGGATTTTTTTTTTACCAAAATTTTTTTTCGCGGAATTTTTTTTTTCAAAAAAATTTTTTTTTTCAAAGTAATTTCCTTTTAAATAAAGTTTTTTGCAATAATCTTTATTAAATTGTGGAGGGTATCACTACATTCGGCAAGGCCGAATTTAACTTTTTTACTTGTTTTTGATTTTTTTTTACTTTTGCTAAATGAAAATAATTTCTTTCTTCTGAAAAAAATTTCAAATGAGAGCCGAGTTTAATAACAACTGAAGCTATTGGTGTTTCCATGTATTTTGTATGTGAAGCAAAAATGTCAATGCCAAATTCATGAGTTAGAAAGTGTTAACTGCAATATTTACCAATATTTTTGATTATTGTAAACACCTCAGTGATAGGGTTCTATAAATCGAAAGTCGACTCTTTTGCTTTCGATTTTTTCAACCTTTTCCACATTTTCGATTTCTTCGACTTTTTTTTAATAAATAAAATACAACAAAAAAAAAAAAGCACCTAAATGCTTACAACAAGTCAAAACTAAACTGTTATTTACAAAAAAGTCGACTTTTTAAAGTTGGAAAAAGTCAAAAAAAGTTAAAAAGTCGAAAAGTCGATAAAAGTCGAAAAGTCGAAAAAAGTCGAAAGTCGAAAAAAGTCGAAAAGTCGAAAAAAGTCGACTTTATAAAAAGTCGAAAGATCGAAAAGTCGACTTTTTAAAATTTGAAAAAAGTCGAAAAGTCGAAAAATCGACTTTTTAGAAATTGAAAAAAGTCGAAAAGTCGAAAAGTCGACTTTTTGTTGCGACTATATAACCCTATTTCCGCGTCCACTTAAAGTTATCGGATTAACACCAAATTTTTTATTATTAAGTTTTAAGTGCAAAGGAACAAAATTCTGCCCAGTGCAACACAAAAATCCGAAATAAAAAAATAAGAACACCCTTAATGGACATCGCTAGATCGTCTTAAAATCGATCGAGGATCATGAATATATATACTTTATGGGGTCCTAGATCAATATTTCGAGGTGTTAAAAACGGAGTGACAAACTTATATATACCCTCTATCACTAGAGTGGAGGGTATAAAAAAAAAATATTTAAATAATAATAAAATTGTAATACTTACATGTAAGTACACAGATAAAAATGAGTTGTTAGATCAAGCACGAAATACACCAGTTTGAGCATTATTTTAATTCAAAGTCAGCTAATGAAGAAAAATGTTGAATCAAGCACGAAAGTTGTAGGTCAGTCATTGACTGATCCTTGATTAAACAAATGCTTGATTTGAGAAATTTTTTAATTGTTATTTTTCTGTTATTTTTGATTAAACCAATGCTTGATTTGAGTGAGCGGTTAATCAATAATTTTGTGTTATTTTTGATTAAACCAATGCTTGATCTGGGTGAATAGTTAATCATTATTTTACAGTTGTCGTATTTTTTGTCAGTCTTTTCAAGTCTTTTGTTTAAATTGTTTTTTTTTTTTTTTGTTCTTTATATTATTTTGTTTTTTTTTCGTCTTGTGTGCGTGCAAGTACTTTTCTATTTGACGACTAACAAAAACTAAAACAAAAAACGCAACAGCGTTCATCGCATTGTTACTCAAAGCCTACTATGATGAGTTCTTTTGTTTTTATGATTTTTTTTGTGAATTTTTCAGATTTGAGCAAATGGTTAATTGAATCAAGTAAAATTTTATTGAATGTCAAATTTTAAGCTGAGCAAATATTTAATTGTTTTTTTCCATTGAATATTTTTTTCAGTGTAACTTCAAAAATTAAAAAAAATTGTTAAAATTTGCCAAATTTTGTCGAAAAAATCCTTAAAAAACTTCCACGTACAAAAATTGTAAAATTAAATTTTACTATAGCAATACAAAAATAATAAAATTACATTTTCATTTCTACCTAATGAGTTTATCCTTTTTAAAGAAGGCAAATATCACAAACAAATGTCAATAATGTCCTTTTTTCCATTTTCACTTATATATAATGAAATAATTTTTTTTAAAAGCGTCATAATAATAAGTAAGTATTTACTAATAGTTTTTATTTTTTTTGTATTTTCTGTATTTTTATTTCATTTTCATGGATTTTCACTGGATACACTTTGTATTTTGTGTAAATTCGTTAACAACAGCGTCAATTACATTGTTGTTTACTGAGACAATAAGAAAATTGTAGATAAAATAAGAATTAACGAAGCATTTGTGCCATATAATTTAGTAACGGTCGTTGAACAAACAGACAACAACATCAAAAAACAAAAAAAAAAGTGGAAAGCTGTAGAAGGAAAACGTTTAAAAGCGTTAAAAGGGCAATGATTTCAACCAACACAAACAAAGAATTGTAAATTAGGGTGGAGCGTTTTTGTTTATTTTTTTTTTAGCTAAATTAATTTTGAGTTTGAATTTGGATGGTGTCAAGTATGGAGCACCACTAGTGGACCCTAGACATTTGTTTGTGATAGTATAACCTCTTTGTCATACAAAAACTTTTAATGCTTTACATTTTGTTGTTTATTGCACTGTGCAACAGTATTTTATTTTTTGGATGGGTCAAAAAAAAATTTAAGTATTCCAAAAGTAGACCAAACCATCAAAGGGTTTTGAAAATTTAGCTCAAGTTTTTTTTTTGGAACACTGAAGTTTTCAAAAATTTTTCAAAGCGTTTTGAATAAGTCAAGAAAAAAATAAACCAGGGGGAAAAAAGTTCAACCTTGAAAAATTAAACCATTCCCTTAAAAACGATACTTATTAAAATGTTTTTTCGTAGTTTTGTAAAACAACAGAAACATTTTTATGGTAGAAGAAGTTCAAAGTCTATCACTTGGACCCAGGGGATTAAACAATTTAGTTTTTTTTTTTTCGGCTCGTTCCCTTTTTTTGGGCTTGCATATACATAAATATTAGTTGAACTAATGATAACATTGTATTACTAAGCGACAATATAAATGAAATTGAAAACATTTACCGCGAAGAGTAAGGTGTCCCCCAGTGACCCATTCCAAAATGCACCTGCAAATTTTTTTTTACTTTTTGCATGTTGGAGATTATAATAGATTCGGCACAGACGAATTTTTATTAATTTTTATTAAATACTAGTATTCACAAAAAAAAAGGATACAGTTCAAATAATTTAGAAACATACGATTTCTCAACTTAGTTTATATAGTGGATGATACTGATAAAACACGTTCACAAATCGTTGAGTTTGGATTATGGGTGTACTTGTTTTTTTCTACGGGAATTACGATAAATTCAAAATTTTTGGTTAAAGCTTTCGAAATTTTCATAGAAAAACCCTAATAAAGTTTGCAACTACTTACTTGAAAAAAGCAAGTATCATACGCCCATTATTTTTCAGTAATGTCTTGTAAACCAGATCTAATTTAGAAGGTATTTAAGATAATTTATCTATGAAGTATCTAGTCAAAATTTTCTTTCAATTCAGGATTTTGAATTTTTTTAAGGTATAATTAGACTGTTCTTCAAAGTTTTGCGGTTGCTACTAAAAAACGACATTGAATGCAAAACAACAAAAAAAATTAAAAATAAAAAAGTGGTTTATTCGAGACGAAAAAATTGGTTTATCGAATACTTCGAAAACCGGGGTTTTTAAAAACCTGTTTTAAAAACCGGAAAAATAGAAAAACATCGATTTTTCGAATACTTGGGAAATCGGTTTTGATAACTCTAGTTTCTTTGACATTTTTTCTATAAAATAAGGGGCCTATTCACAAAAAAAGTCATAACTCAATCATAACTCAATTTTTTCCATGTGGTTGTTGTAAACAATCATAAAAAAATCAAATTTTGTTTGAAAATCTCAAAAAAATAAATACCTGCTACCCACATCGTCTCAAAATTGACAAATAATTTTAAATTTTGAGACTTTTTATGAATGTGTTTACAACAAACACAGGGAATATGAAGTTTAAAAATAATAAAATTAGTCATAACCTGTCATAACTGTGAATAGGCCTGTAAGTTTAAGACTCTGAGACATTTTTTCTAACTGTCTCAGATTCTGAAACTTTTTGTAAAAAAAATATATTCTCAGATTCTGAGACATTCTTTTATTTATCGTTTTTTTCTAAAAAAAAAATGTTTTCTTCCATCTGATTTTTTTGTATGATACTTTTTTTGAAAAAGTATTAATTAAAAATTGAAATTTTTAATCGTTATTCTCATCGATTAATCGAATAATTTTTTTGACCTTATCGTTTGATCGATCGAACAAAATCAATTATTTGATATATTCGAACAAAGTTAAAATCGAATAACTGACAACTCTAGTAAATACTAAATAGTGGTGCGTGTGATTATTCTTAATTCATATATTGAAATATCATTCATACGCTACCATATTTCGATTTGATGAAAGACCAATTTATAAATTTGTGTTAAACACCGTAATATATCTTAGGTTGCAACAGCGAATTTACATAAGAGGCATTCCACACCAATTGTTCCACTAGAGAAAGCCCACCAATAGGATATCATTTTCAATGTTTTTGCACTATTAAATAACAAAAATAAAATTTAGGATTTTTCAAAAAGTTGGCTTTGTATGGTCAAATATTGAGAACTTCAGCATTTTTGCCTTAATATCTTTATTTTAGTATTTTTGCAAATTAAATGAAACATGGTGATGTCTTTAAATACCCTTCACTCTAGTGATATAGGGTATATATAAGTTCGTCATTCCGTTTGTCACACATCAAAATATTGGTCTAGGACCCCATATCTCCCATTTTGAGGGGTATTTTTTTTTTTTCCTTTTTTCAAATACGCTCATAGACAGGCGCGGATCCAGTTCTTGAGTTTGGGGGGGGGCGGGGGGGGGATTTTTTTACTCAAAATTGGGCATTTTTTAAAGAAACTTTTTTCGTGTTTATTTTTTATACCCTCCACTCTAGTGATAGAGGGTATATATAAGTTTGTCATTCCGTTTGTAACACCTCGAAATATTGGTCTAGGACCCCATAAAGTATTTATATATTCATGATCCTAGATCGATTTTAAGACGATCTAGCGATGTCCGTCCGTCTGTCCGTCTGTCTGTCTGTTGAAAACACGCTAACTTTTGAGAGATTTTACAGAGGCTCTTGAAGTTTGGCATATATATTGGGCATTTACCTGGTCAGGTTCGTATTGCAATCCAGCGAAATCGGTCCAGTGGTTCAAAAATTATGAGCAAAAGACTGAAAATTTCGCCAAAGGTTTTCGTGAATTTACGAGATAAAAAACACGCTAACTTTCGTAAATATGCTCTAAAAACAATAAAAATATGCTCTTAAAAAAAATTATGTCCTCTTTTTTGTTGTGTTTTCTACAATTTGTTAGAGAATAGACCCTTCAAATACCGTTATGTGAGATAGTTAGAGGGTTAAATATCTTCTACAAAAATATTTTCCTTAATATTTTTTACCAAGTTGCTGAATTTAATGAAAACATAGCTTCATATACAGATATGAAGCAAGAACAGGCCAAAGGGGAATCAATCGTCACAATTCCGTAATTGTTGAAAAAAAACATCCTTGTTGGATAAAAAATTTAAAAATTCATGTTGTCATAAAAAAATTGGAAAAGAATGCTCTAAAAATTGAAAAAAAAGCTCTAAAAATGTAAAAATATGCTCTAAAAAGTGCAAAAATGCTCTAAAAATTGAAAATATGCTCTTATGCTAAAATATGCTCTTAAACCTAAAATATACAAAAATATGCTCGTAAGGCTAAAATATGCAAAAATATGCTCTAACAAATCGATGCCAGATTTCTTAAAAACTTCTGAAACGGATAAATACCTTACCCATTTATCAATAAAATGCACAGGAAAAAACATGATACAGCTTATTTTTGGTTTCCCTGGTTATAAGCAAAACCGTGAATTTCAGATTAGTTTTTCCTTAAATTCACGTGTCGAAAACCCGTTCAATATGTTTTAAAAACATTGGTAAGTCACAAAAATATTTTACAACGTATTTTTGTTACTCAAAAATATTTTTATACTAAAACAAAAAAAAACACTCGAAAAAAAATTTACTTCAAAAAAAATTTTTTTCACTCAAAACAAATTTAGTAAATTATTTTTTTTTTTTTCAAAAATTACTAAAAAAAGTTTTTTTACTCAAAATAAAATATTTCTGATCAAAAATGTTATTTTTTCACGTTAGGAAATTTACTATCACTTAAAAAGTCCATTGTGGAGGGTAGTCATTAGTGTGGCCCATCAACATATGGAAAAATACCAAGTATAACTCACAACTGAACGTACCTCAAAATATGATAGATGGCATCGTAACGAACAATTTGCGCCAAATTTCAGCACCCTACAACGATTAGAAGGGCATGCTAACTTATCATAAGTGTTTGCAACCTCCAAAGAAATCTTAAAAATTTTTTTATTGGAATCTTAAAAATAACCATATAAAATGCTAGCGTAACAAGAGCACATAATTCACATATGGCCATTTGGTCCTAAGTTTGTCCTTAAACAAAAAAAAAATACATATTAAAAAAAGCGGAACCCTGCATTTCACTAAAACCGCTGTAACTCAAAAACTATGCGGACCATTAAGTTGCGATAAAGTTCATTTGAAAGGTAATACAAATATCTTTAATTTGAGTATAATATCAAAAAAAATTTTTGTTTTTTCCTAATCAAAACTAAAATGTCCTTATTGTCCTTTGTATGCAACTTTAGGACAAAATGGCCATATGTGACTTATTTGCTCTTGTAGCGATATCATTCCATGTTGTAATTTTTAGGATTGGAAATTTTTTTTTTTAGATTTCTTCGGAGGTTGCAAACACATGTGATCAGTTAGCATCCCCTTCTAATCGTCGTAGGGTGCTGCAATTTAGCTCAAAATATTAGTTACGATACCATCTTCAATTTTTTAGGTACGTTGAAGCAAAAGGAATTTTGGGCCACCTTACACGGTGCCCTGGATAGGATTTAAATAAAATGTTGGTGTTACTCCAATTTTTAAGTGGATTATGTTTTTAGAAGATAAAAGAAATAAAATGAGCCAAAAAAGAAAAAAAAGTACTAGGCGCTTTTTTTTTGGCGGGCAAAAAGATGAATTTAAAAAAAAACATAAAAGAATTTATTCTTTCAAATGCATTAAAATTTGTATATGCGGATGTAAATTCATCACTTATTTACTTATCAGTTAGATTTAGGTATATATGCAACATATTTTTACAGATATGAGACTTAAAAGAATAATTTCACTATTAATTGAAACTAAATGAAATATGTCCTTGTAAATTATTTATCAATGTAAGTTCTTAAAAGTTTTCAGTGTACTACTCAGACGGACAGCAGAACAAAAAGTTGCCTCAGTTTAGACCTTAGTGAGTCATATAATTTTAAAAGAATTAATACTTTTTTGTTAAAAATGTTTTTTCAAAACTAAGAAAAATCAGAAACGATATTAAAAATCATTAAAAATGTGTTTGCAATGCCTAAGGAAGAGTTAAATAAAGTAAATAGTTTAAAAAGAGATACAGAAAGTGGTTTGGACTATTTGTTTATTGCGAAACTTATGGATGGACTTAATATCCTTTTTTAATTTTGTTTATTTCGCCAAAAATCCTTTGTAAATTTTGTTTGTATTGTTGGGGTAACTTCCCCCCTTCAAAATCTAGAAACAGGATCAATATTAAATGTGAAGTAACTGCTAGCGTTAAAACTTTCATTAAATTAAAGAAGAAATTTGATTTAGTCTCACTAAATAGTGAAATTATTCTTTTAAGTCTCATATCTGAAAAAATATGTCACATATATATTTAAATCTCACTGACAAGTGAATATGTGATGAATTTACATCTGTATAAAAATTTTTTAATGCATTTGAAAGAATAAATTCTTTTTTGTTTTTTTGAAATTCATCTTTTTGCCCGCCAAAAAAAAAGCGCCTAGTAATTTTTTTCCCTTTTTGGCTCATTTTCTTTCTTTTATAGTCCAAAAACATAATCCGCTTAAAAATTGGAGTAACACCAAAATTGTATTTAAATCCTCTCCAGGGCACCGTGCTTAGTATTCATAGATTCGGCCAAGTCGGATTTAACTTTTCTACTTGTTGTTATTGTTTTTCTGTAGTGGAACAGTTGTTGTGAAATGCCTCATATACGTTATTGTGTCCCAGACCATTCTTTTTATGTGTACCATAGGTACACAGAAAAAAATAAAAAAAAAATTTGAGTAAATTTTTAATACTATTGAGTAAAAAATTACTCAATTTTCCACCAGTAAACGATTTAATAGTATTGAGTAAACTTTTAATAAAAAATTATTAAATGCTTAATAAAAAATTTGAGTAAATTATTAATTCACACAATTAAATCGTTACTTAAAAATTTTTAATATTTTTAAGTAACTTTGAGAAAGATTATTCTAGCTCAAGGTCATATTTCTTTTACTAATCGTTACGATGATATTGTCAAAGTAACAATTTTCAAGAAACTTTTTATAAAGTTGTTTGTTTTAAATTGATTGGTTTGGTCATTTTGCAAGACTTACTCGACACGTGTTTCGGAATTCGTCAAATTCCATTATCAAGAGTATTTAGCAAATTGACAATCGTTTGTGGCAAAACATAAAGACTTATATTCGTATGTAAATAGTCATAACGAGAAATGTACTAAATACACAACATAATACAGCTCTAAATTTCAAACGAAAAGTCAAAACCAAACCATCACTATTTAATTCAAACATACCTTCATATATACAGCTTGTATTACATGCTAGTATATACATACAGACAGTAGATTTCTTACGCGAGTAAGATGTTCACTGCTTTTGTTGTATTCCTTCTCCTTGAGCTAGAATAATCTTTCTCAAATATAGAATTTTAAAGGTCGAATAATAAATAATTTTTATTAATTTAAAAATTAAAACAGAATTTAAACAAAAGGATAGCACGCCTCACTTCTGCTCATATTATGAATAAGAAGGAATACAACAAAAGCAGTGAACATCTTACTCGCGTAAGAAATCTACTGTCTGTATGTATATACTAGCATGTAATACAAGCTGTATATATGAAGGTATGTTTGAATTAAATAGTGATGGTTTGGTTTTGACTTTTCGTTTGAAATTTAGAGCTGTATTATGTTGTGTATTTAGTACATTTCTCGTTATGACTATTTACATACGAATATAAGTCTTTATGTTTTGCCACAAACGATTGTCAATTTGCTAAATACTCTTGATAATGGAATTTGACGAATTCCGAAACACGTGTCGAGTAAGTCTTGCAAAATGACCAAACCAATCAATTTAAAACAAACAACTTTATAAAAAGTTTCTCGAAAATTGTTACTTTGACAATATCATCGTAACGATTAGTAAAAGAAATATGACCTTGAGCTAGAATAATCTTTCTCAAATATAGAATTTTAAAGGTCGAATAATAAATAATTTTTATTAATTTAAAAATTAAAACAGAATTTTTAAGTAACTTTTTAATTGTGTCAAGTAAAAATTTACTCAAAATGTATCAAATTATTTTTTTAAAAAGTTTAAAAAGTTTCTATTTTTTTTTTTCCAAAAAAATCGCTTTTACAAACTTTACCAAATATACTTATGTCTTCAAGACAAAGTAAAATTTTATAAAGATGATTTCAAACTTTCATATACATATACAAAAAACAATAAACTAAATGAGAATTCAAAACACCAAGAGAAAAAATAAATAAAAAAAAATATTAAATTTGTATTAAATTATTTACTCAAATTTTATTTTCAATTTTTGAGTAAATTTTTAATTGCGTCAATTAAAAAATTACTCAAATTTGTTTTAAAAAATTAAACAAGTGATTACTCAAATTTGTTTCCTCCATATTTTTTTCTGTGTAGTGGTAAACTTTTCTATCTTGTGTTTGATTCGGCTAACCACAAATTGTCACTTTAATAAAAAACAAAACTGTTGTCTGTTGGTATAGTTAGTTCAAAAACAACTAAATGTTATCCTTTGAAACGATCTATTAAAATTTAATTAAATAAAATATGTATATACCCAGCAAAATTTTCGGTTGCAAAGAACCGATTGTGGAACAACTTATACTTCCCTAGAACCTGTTCTAATTCTTGTGCAACACCGATTCTTTTTACAAATTGATTGTCCCAAAAGCAACAGGTGTTTGTAAGCAAAATTAGAACATATTTTTGTTCCTCGGAATCGGTTCTAGAAGTAAAATTTGGAACAGAAATGAGAAGTAAAGAAATATTTTGAATTGCATTATTTTATTAAACAAAGATTAAGACAATCATATAAAATATGGAATATTTACATTTTTTTAACACACATTTATCCTTTTTCTCCTCCAAAGTTGCATTTTTGGCCTTGCAATAATGACATACTAGAACATGGATTTTCTGCAAACAAAAATAAAAAACATAATATTTTTAGTATTTGACCCGACCCAGACAATAAAAATTTAACTTACTTACCTTCGTTTCAACAATTTTCACGATTATATCCTGCTGTTTTAATAGAATTTCGTGTTTTTTCTTGGTTAACAAAAATAAATTGATATTTATTTTTTAATTTTTTTGACACATAATTTTTTTTTTAATTCCTGAGAACCAAAATGTTATGAAACTTTGATTGCAGAGAACAAGCTTCACAATAATTTTCACTTAACTTGTTCTGAATAATTAAAGTGTAATTGTGTATGGTTACCGAAGAACCTGTTCTAGAACAAGTGTTGTCAGAATCGGTTCTGAAAAATTTTCCTGGGTATTTAAAATATTTTCGACAATTTTTTTTATTTTTTTAATTCCACACATGAAAAGATTTGTAAACACAAGTACCAAATACATTTTTTTTAATTTAATTAAAACTTTACACAAGTAAATTTACAATTTTATTAAAGTTTAACAAAAAAAAAATAAAGTAAAATTAAAAGAGAATGTAATGATATTTTAAGCATTTGCATGTCTATTTTGATAGAAGTATTTAAATGACAAACAAACACACATACACAAATTTCTATATTTCTATAACAACACATACACAAGTATCTAAGTTGGAGTGTAAATGTAAACTCTATTATAGTATGGATGTGTGTTAAAAAAAAAATATGTCTGTTTGTAAATATTTAAAACATATTCGTATATCAACATATTTTTATCTTCTAAGTATGTGTGCGTGTGTGTTGGTTTTTATGTTTTTTTCTCATTGTTTTGTTGTTATAATTTCACTTAGCCTTGAGCTTTTTTCATTTGACAAAGTAATTAAAACGCTTTTGCTACCTAAAAGTAAAAAAAAAATAAAATAAAATGAACACAGACAAACTCACACATACATTGTATACACAAAAGATAAATGAACTTTTTTTTATATATATATTTTAATCAGTTTCTTCTTCATTTTTTATATTTTAATTTTTATATATTTACACACTTAAACACACACACACACATACCTAAAACCCATACATAGATATAAAATAAAACAAACACAAAAAAAGTAATTAAAACTAAAAAACAAACCCGAAAAGCGCTTTAGTTATTACTTGTGTAGCATACAAGCAGCAGTAGCTCTAAGTATATATCGTAAGGGTATAACCAAATTTCGGTACTATCCCTACGTAATGGCCAGTGATGTACTGATACCGAAGCCACTTTACTTGTGATACTTTGAAACAAAAACCTTCCCCATAAACCTCATTTTCTAAAACCCTATCTAAAAAAAATTTAATTTTTTTTTTTTTTTTTTTCATATATAAGTATTATTAAAATTTATACGTTACTTCAGTTATTTCGCTATTAAACGGTAAAAAATAAACTATAAGCAGAAAAAAAAATATTTATAATCAGAAAAAATTCGATCTACAAAAAAATCGAAAAAGAAAGTCCATTTTGCCCACTGTGCGTCCATTGTTCGTATTTTTTTTTATATTTGGTAGGAGAATGACATTTTTAACAAGAAAAAATATTGAAACCAAAGAAAATTTTGTGTTTTTGTATTAATAATTAAATTTATTTTTTCAAAGAGGTTTATGCGAAAACTTTTTTTAAAGTCAGCGAAAAGGGGAGACCGCAATTCTTCATAGTTTGTCATGCTCTATACCGCCTGCATAGGGTCGATTTGATATTTTTAAAAAATGCTTTAAAGTTATGTCCCTAATATGTAGCCGCAATCATTCTTGTAAAGCACTATGGGACCTTGATTTCCAAAAAAAGAACCGGTGACCGTGGTAGACTGGTATACCCGGGTAAACTGGTCTCTTCGGTTAAGCGGTCTTCGGTCTCCCGCTCTACCCGAGTAGAGATGCCTTTTTATCAAGGTTGGCAATCGAAACGAATAACGGTATCTCTATCGGTATTGGTATCGTTTTTTTATTTATTTCGGTATCGGTATCGGTTACGATATTTGAGTTGAATCGGTTACGGTATTACCGATACCGAAACGTTAATACCGGTATTATCGAAAAATGCTAAATATATAAAAAAAAAACGTATAAAAACTTTAAAAAAATTTGTAAAAACAAGTAGAAAAGTTATATTCGACTTGGACGAATCCATCAATACCCTCCACAACACCCTTCTAAAGTGATAGTTAATTTTCTAACGTGAATCAAATTAACAATTTTGTTTAGAAATATTTTATTTTGAGTAAAAATTTTTTTTTGTCATTTTTGAAAAAAAAAAAATAAATTTTTTTTCGAGTGTAAGTTTTTTTGTTTTAGTATAAAAATGTTTATGAGTGACAAGAATACCTTGTAAAATATTTTCCTGACTCATAAATTTTTTAAAAGGTGTTTTAACGGGTTCTTTTAACAAGTGAATTAAAGATGACACCAATCTGAAATTCACGGTTTTCTTAATAACTTTTGAACCACTGGACCGATTTGGCTGAAATTCAACACGAACCAGGCCAGGGGAACGGAAAAAATATATGCCAAGCTTCAGCATCCTCAGGATTGCCTTTCGAAAGATAGCGTTTTTTTTTATCTCGAAAATTCACGAAAACCCCTTGCCGAAATTCAGTCTTTTGCTAATAAATTTTTGAAGCACTGGGCCGCTTTTGCTGGAAATTTTCCTATGTCTTTAGGACATAAATATAAGGCAGTATCGATTTTTACTTTTCTATTTTGTTTGAGCTGAAAGGGGTCCAATAAGTTTCTATTGGGGGTCAAAATGACTCCATAAAATTTATTTCCCACCCGCATCGCGGTTAAAGTAAAAACCCCAACATATTACATATTTCATCTTATTTCTAGGCAAACAAGTTTTTTTTGTTGGTGTTATCTATTTGAAAAAATTGGTCTTTTCTGCCTAGACAAGATGACATTTAAAAATATTGCAAACATTTTTTTTTTTGCGAATTATGGGACTTTATGGACGATTTCTACGAGTTAAGCCATTTCAAAAAATTATACTATGGTGGAAAACCTGCTACTAGTATTCCAAATGCCTTCCCCGAAGTCCCGTAAATATCAAAAAAATCCTTGGACACCCACATAACGGATTAAATAAAAATCCCCAAAAAACTATACTATACGAAAGGGGTCCAAAAAGTTTCTATTGGGAGTCAAAATGGCTCCATAAAAATTTCGTAAATCAATAATTTTCTTTTTATCCCGCATCGCGGTTGAAGTATGGCTTTTTTGAAATTTCTACTTAATTCACGATGTGGGTGCCAAAAGATTTTTTTGATTTTTATGAGACTTCGGTGAGGCATTTGGAGTAAGATTTTTCCTTAACAAAAACCAAAAAATTTACAAACTTTCTATTATTTTTTTTGTAAAAAACTTGGTTTTTAAGAAAAACCGTTTCAATACCGGTACGTACCGATACCGAAGGAAAAGGTTTTTTGATACCGGTATCCGATACCAAAACTGAGTTTCGGTATTGGTACCGGTATTCAATTTAAAGGGTTTTGAAACGGATAACGGTATTGAAAAGGTATCGATTGCCAACATTGCTTTTTATTAATATTTTTTTTTAATAGTTTTTCTTTTCCAAGAAAATGAGGAGTCGAAAATGAATTATTATCAAGGTTGGTTACCGAAACGAATAACGGTAAGGGTAACGGTAACGGTATCTAATTTTTATTTATTTCGGTAAAGGTAACGGTAAGTGTTTTCAAATCGTTTCGGTAACGGTATGTACCGGTACCGAACCAACCAAACCGGTACGTACCGGTATTATTAATTTAGTTAAAATTTTGAAAAAAGATAGAACTGAAAGCTAAAAATATTTTATAGACCCAAAAACCAGTATAGATTTGATATGATTATTATTTTTGTCATTTATTTTATGATAATTTGCAAATTATAAATTTAAAATTATGTTAGCAATTTGATTTTATTTTTTTGTTCGTTAAAATCCCTTAAAACAGGTAAAATTTTGAATACCGGTACAATACCGGTAACTTCTAATAATTATAACGGTAACGGTAAGGGTAACGGTATTTTAAAAATATTTTTAGCGGTATCGGTATCGGTAACGGTATTCGATTTGAAAGGGTTTTGAATCGGTAACGGTATAATAAGGGTAACGGTAACCAACCATGATTATTATGTAAACATAGTCAAATTTTTACAAAACTTAAGAACAATTTCGTATTTTTTTTTTACCCCAAAAAATTTAAAATGCCGATGAAAAAAAAAAGGCGCCATGAAATAGCTCCCAATGAAATAAGTCCCAATGAAATAACTCCCAATGAAATAAATCCCAAATATTATGAAATATCTCCCAAACCAAAAAAATGAAATAAGTCCCAACAAAAATGAAATAAGTCCCTAACAAAAAATGAAAGAAGTCCCAACGAAAAAACTCCCAATAGAAATGAAATAAATCCCAATTTTTTTTAAATATTAAATTTTTAACTGTTTAAATCCCAAAAACACTTTAATTGTATCTCTAAAAAAAAACTAATCTCTGAAATGCCTACAATCTCTTCTCCACTTCTTTGGGATGCAACTTACTGACATATTGATTAAATTTCTTCAAATGTTTGAATGATATCAGTATAATATTTCATGCAATAGCTAACTTATCGCAGGTCCCTATGGCGGTTGCGAGAAGAACAGAAAATAAACTCCATAAAAATATGAACTCAAATTAAAAAAAATATATATAAATCATCTTGGTTAAAACAGTTAACAAGCCACGCATAAAACTTGACAGCAGATTCCTGGAAGCCTTTTAGAGCTTCCAGGATTCTGTATAATAAATGTGGTAACAAAACGATTATTTGTTTGAAAAGATTTGAATACATATGGGTGTGAAGAAAGCGCCGTAGGCGAAAAATTTTTACAAGAGATTTTAACAAAAAATTAAAAAAAAATCGCGCGATTTTGTCGCATAAAAAAGTCTAAAAAGTCTTAATCTAAGAATTTTTTAATAGAATAAATTCTTCCTCCATAAAAATATTAAATTCTGAGATGTTTTTCGTAAGGAAATGCTTTAGAATCTGAGACTTCTTCCCTACCGAAAATTTTTTGAATTCTAAGAACTTTTTTCCACAAAAAAAAATCTCAGATTCTTAAACCTTTTACTATAGAAAAAGCTTCATGCTCTAAATTTTTTTGGGGTGTTTTTCTTTTAAAAAAGGTTTGATTCTTAAATTTGTTTCGTATATAAAAGCTTTTAGATTCTGAGAACTGTTTTCAGTAGAAAAATTCTCAGACTCTGAGACCTTTTTCCCATAGAAAAATTCTCAGACTCTGAGACATTTTTCCTATAGAAAAAGTCTGAGATTTTGAAACCCTTTCCTATAGGAAGTCTCAGATTCTGAGGCCTTTTTCGTATAAAAAAAGTTTCAAACTTTCCATTTTTCCAATAGAAAAAGTCTCAGATTCTGAGACATTTTTCCTGTAGAAAAGATCTCAGAGTCTGATACAATTTTCCTATACAAAAAGTCTCAGATTCTGAAACATTTTTCCAATAAAAAAAGTCTTAGATCCTGAGACATTTTTCCTACAGAAAAGTCTCAGATTCTGAGTCTCCGATTCTAAGACATTTTAAAAAAAGTCTCTGATTCTGAGGATTTATTTTTTTTAGAAAGACTCAGATTCTGATTCCCAAAAAAAAATCTCTTCATAATAAGAACTTCTAGATTACACCGTCCAACAAATTGCAACTTTTGGCTGTACACATGAACCGGACCCGAAAATTCGGAAAGTTGGGCCAAAAATAAAATACCCGTGTCTCCCAGTTTCTCTAGATCAATTCGCGTTTTCGCGAAAAATCCAACAAAAAAAAAAGTTTTCACAATAGAAAAAAATTATGCTATTCAGAAAGTGGGGTTAAAAAAAAAACACCCGTGTATCTCAGGTTTTCGCGATGAATTCGCGTATTCGCTAAAAACACTAAAAAAAATTTTTTTTTGCACTGTTAAAAAAAAAAAAAATTGGTTATAAATCTAAGCATTTATGTCTCAGTTATTTCATATCAATTCGCAAATTTGTAAAAAAAAAAATATTTTGTTCTTTTAGCACACTCGCAAAATTTCAAGTAGAGTTAAAAAGAAATTTCCCATATATCAGAGTTTTTCCAGCTAATTTAATTTTAATTTAAAAAAAATTAGGTGAATATTTTATTTTTAGTCCCACTTTTCGAATGTAGTAAATTTTTTTTAAGTGTGCAAAAAAATGGATTTTCGCGAAATCGCGAATAGATACATACTACATTGGGAGACACGAGAATTTTATTTTTAGCAATTTTTGTATAAGGACCGTAATTCTACTGTAAATCTTGTATATTTATTAGAGATGGGAACATGAGCAGATTAGAACGTGATTCACGTGAATCATGCGTGAGTGTGACTGAGTTCAATTTTACTCACGTGATTGTGAGTGAGTGTGAGTAGAGAAAAAAATTGCGTGAGTGAGTGTGCGTGAGTGAGTGAGCGTGAGTCGTTTTTTTTTTGAGTGAGTTTGCGTGAATTATTTTCTCTTAATATTTCCTATTGTACCAAAAAAGCAACAAAAAAAATTTTAAAATTTGGCTTAATTTATGATTTTGTCCCAAAAAAAGCAAAAAAAAATGTAAAATTTCGCTGAACTGTAAATTTTGCTGAAAATTTTTGAAAAATTTTTGAAATTATAGTTTTTGAAATTTTCGTGAGTGTGAGTCAATGGGAGTGAAGCTTGCGTGAGTGCACGTGAGTGTGAGTTGTTTTAAATTTACTCACGTGATTGTGAGTGAGTGTGAGTAGAAAAAATATGCTCGTAAGCGAGTGTGCGTGATTCAAAAATTCCTGTCGTGAGCGTGAGTGAGCGTGAGTGAGTGTGAGTCAAAAATCACTCACGAGCCCATCTCTAATATTTATGTTTTATATTTATAAAAAATAATGCAATACATTTTTTCAAAATTGCATTTTTCGTGAATTAATATGGAAAAACTAGAACAATATTTTATTTTAAGCCCTATTTTCGGAATGCAGTAAATTTTTTCAAGTGTGTAAAAAAAAATGCATTTTCGCGAAAACCCGAATTGATATAGAAAAACCGGGAAACACAATGTTATTTTGAGCCCCACTTTCTGAAAAGCGAACATTTTTTTTACATGTAAAATTTTTTTTTTGCGTTTTTCGCGAAAACGCGAATTGATCTAGAAAAACTGGGAGACACGGGTATTTTTTTTTTTTTTGACCCTACATTCAGAATTTTCGGGTCCGGTCCATGTGTACAAAAGTGTGTCGGACGGTGTTATCAGACATTGTTTCACATAAAATTTTCTGATTTAGTCACATTTTTTCATTAAAAATTTTCACATATTCCCTATAAAAATTTTAAGATTTTTTTCCTTTAGAAATGTTCAAATTTTTTTTCCATAAAAAATTTTCGGATTTCAATTTTTTTTCCTTTGGAAAAATTTTTAGAGAGTTTCATTCTTTCTTCTAGTCCATTTCTATTTCTTTATTTCTTTTCCTTTTTTTCTTTTTTTAATTTGGTCGGGGGGAAATTTGGCATTCCCCCCCCCCCCCCCCCCCTTGTACCCGCGCATGGAAGTATCTCAACCCATATGAACCGATTTGCATTTCGATTGCCATTTCCTTCTAAGAAACTATATGATGTTTAGTAAACATTGTTTACATATGAAAAGAACGGTTTTTAATGCCTATCCAATGGTAGCATGACTATGTAAAAGTTCGGCTTCGTTAAATATTTCTTTTATGAAAATTTTTAAATTTTGGGGAGTATTTACATTAAGACATAGACCTGCGATATCCATATGAATATATTATTTTTAATAATTATATTAAATTTAAGTCGACATGTATATTTTGCTCTAAACGATATTCCTGTTACACTCAAAAAAGAGGGAACTAAAATCTGGTAAAATTCACTCAATTTTGAGAAAAAGAGGGAATGATTTGGCTCCAAAGATTTTTTTTTTGGTTTGAGTTCGTAATTTTCCCAAAAATAAGGAAAACAAAGTTATTTAATTTTAAGTCATTGTTAACTAGAAAACGGGAAAAATTATATTACACTTTAGTTCATTCACATTTTAGAAATAGACTGGGTCTGGACCCTGGACCCATGAGTTCGGACCACATGGGTCCAGTCCCTGTTAACTCGAGACCCCGTTAGGTCCTTAAAGGATCCCCATAGATTTTGACCCAAAACTTGTGTCCGTTTCGCTCTAACTTGCTTAGTTTTTGAGATACGGTAATAAGGGGTCTGATAGGGTCTTGAGAATCTTAAAAACTATATAACTCAAAAACTATTAATCGGAGGGCTTTCAGGTATTTTTCGGAAGTGTTCTACGAGTCAAGAGCTACAAAAATGGCGTTGGACCTCGTTTCTCGTGTTTGCAGTATTTACCGAGATATGTGAATATATAAAATCTCGGGAATTTCCAATTTTAGATCTAAAATTTGGGTCTTGAGACCCCGACAGATATGCAGAGCTAGGCTATTCCATATTTTTCTTTCCAGTCTTTCTTTTGAAAATTTCATCCGTTTCGCTCTATTTCGATTAGTTTTCGAGATATCGCCATTTTAAATTTTTAACTAAATTGTAAGAAGTTATTTACTAAATTCTCAGAAGTTATTAACTAAATTCTAAGACGTACACATCCTCAATTCAAAGATGTGAAACCCGATGATGTTTTTTTTGTAAATTTTAACTAAACTTGAACTAAATTGTTTTTTAAGAAATATGCCTTAAAAATAAAGATCCGTTTCTTATATTTGTGGAAAATTTTTTGGCAGTAAGAATTTTTTTCCTAATATTAAAAAATTCCGTTTAAAGAAAACTATGAACTAATTATAAGGAAATGAACTAAAATTTTTTCCTCATAGTTAAAAAAATTTCTCATTTTTAAGTTAAATTTAACTAAATTTTAGGAAAATTCATGATAAATTTTCAAAGTCATTTTTTTTTCTTAATTTTAGTTATGTCTTTTTTTAGTGTAGTTCGGGAGATATCGAAATTTTCTAAAATGTCCACATTGTTTCATAACAGGACAACACATTTTTTAAACACTGATATGGCTGATAAGCCGATACAACCAAACCTTAAAATCGTCTCTTTTTTATATATTTTAAGTTTCAGGAAAATTGGTTCATAAGGGTTGCGATACTTTGTATTGTTCGAAATATGTCTTACAAGCAAGGTTGGCAATCGATTCATACCCATAATAACGGTATTTGGCTATTGTACCGCAACCAATAAAGATATGGACATTTTTAAAAGCGATTATGAAAGTCAATAAAATTTCTAATATGTTTGATGTGTAACTTCGTGTTTGTACCGTTTGCTTTCCGAAATATAGGCCAATACCTTTATAATACCGTTTGAAACGGTATTTTAAAGGTATTGGCCTATATAACGAAAATGAACCGGTACAAACACGAAGTAACACATCAAAAATACTAGAAATTTCATCTACTTTCATAATCGCTTTTAAAAATGTCCATATCTTTATTGGTTACGGTACAATAGCCAAATACCGTTATTCTGGGTGGGTATCGATTGCCAACCTTGCTTACAAGGGAAGTATCTCAACCCTTATAAACCGATTTGCCTGAAACTTAAAATATATATCACGGAGAAAATTCTAAGGTTGGGGTGTCTCGGCTTATCGGCCATATCGGGGATTTAGGGGTTCAAAACATGGGTCAAAAAATGGCGAAAAAATCGTTTTTTTGGATTTTTCAGCCATTTCTTTTTGAGAAACTATATGATGTTTTCATATGAGAAGAAAGGTTTTTTTAATACCCAGCAAAAACTGACATTACTAGTAATGGGTTTTGTAATCCGAAACAAATGTTTATCACTACTTACTTATTGAATGAAACACTAATTATTTTAACAAGGGCGTGAGACAAAAATAACTAGTGAAGAGTATGGAGATAAATAAGTAGTTACTGCCTCGGATTACAAATAAGGAGTAAAAACCCATTACCAATAAGAAGTAAAATAATTAGTTAATTAAAACTTTTAAAATTTAACTTGTTTTTACTAAAACTTAAAAATTGCGTAATTTTTATTAAGTTTTTAAGTACTTTTTAAGTTAATTGAATTGTAAAGGTTAAAAACTGCAAGTGCAAGAAGATATTATTACTTAGAGGTGCTTTTATAACATATTACTGAGAAGTAGTTACTTTTGGGCTTAAAATAATGTTAATGGTAATGGGTACTCATTATAAATAATGTACTTGGTAATGATTACTTTTCACAACTCATTACCATGTTTTTGCTGGGTACCTATCCAATGGTGGCATAACCTTTTAAAAATTCGGTTTCTTTAAATATTTTTTTCAGGAAAATGTGTAAATTTTGGGGGGTAATTATGTGAAGACATAGACCTACGATATCCATATGGATAAGAAATAATCTTTATTAAATTTAAGTCGACCCGTATTTTTGCCCTAGATGATATTTCTGTTAGTTCGGAAGTTATCAAAATTTTCCCGAAGGTCCACATGGTTTCATAAGGGGACAACGAAATTTTTAAACACCGATATGGCCGATAAGCCGAGACACCCCAACCTTAAAATCGTCTCTTTAATATATATTTTAACTTTCAGGCAAATCGGTTCATAAGGGTTGAGATACTTCCTTTGTTAGAGTTGAAGTATTTTTCTACATAAAAAGGGCTAAAGTTTCTTCCAACAAATTTTTGTTCGTTTTTATAGATTTGCTTTTTCATAGTGCTTTAAATTTGTTTATGCGAGTTTGTTTGTGTGTTTAAATATGCATATTTAATAAAGTGTTGTTCTTGGAATCACTAGACCACTACTACATCACTTCTACTACAAAATCTTTTATGAATGAGTACAATGTAAATTAGGGTGGAGCAAATTTTTCTTTTTACAACGGGTCGATATTAACACACACAAGATATTGGACCTTTTTTTCGGAGTAAAACACCGTCCGACAGACAATATTAAACATGAACTGGATGATATACGTCGCAAGGTGGAGATCAAATGGAGAAAAACTGTCCATACAGTTTTTCATTTAGTGATCATGTTTCCTTTTAACAGGACTTCAAAAATTTAAAGAATATGATTTTGTAAAATATTTTTTAAATATTTGCACTTGCCTTCAAAAGTTTTGCATGGATATTATTAACTTCATTTTTCTTGATATGTCAAAATCATGAAATTTGAATATTACAGGAGAACCTCTTATTTCATTTGCCATCAGTTGTTGGAAAAATTCGTGGATCACTAAATAAAAACCGTTGGTCAATTTCTTAAATTTTTAATATTTGAACTTGGAAAAAATCGAATTAGAAATATTTTTAAAACATTTTCTAAAAAATGTCTATAAATAATTTAATTTGCCAGCGCAATCCTCGTATATCATTAATATATCCTCAATCTCGAAGATATTAAGCTTAAATTAAAGCTTGGAAAGTTTCCTAAATATTATTTTTCTAAATAATAGTTCATTTATAACACTGTAAGACAAATTTCAACTTTTTTTTTAACACCAGAACGAGACCTTATACACTTGAAAGTAGAGCCCCTCTGGAGTAAAACTGCATTTACAGTTTTTCATTCGGTGATCATTTGTCCTTTTTAGAGGACTTTAAAGTTTTGAAGGACATTTAAAGTAAAAAAAAAAAAAAAATATTTCTACTTATCCTACGATACTGAGATAAAAAGCAAATGAAAGAGGAAAGCTTCCTCAATTTTTTAAACATGTTCGTTTTGTCATATCAAGTTAAAAGGATATCAATAAGGTCCTTTCAAAACTTTGTCCTTTAATATCCTTGAGAATTTCCAGCCATTTCTTCCGGAAAAAATATATGTTAAGGACATTGATATGCACTAACACATTGTTAAATTTCATCCTTCTCACTTTGTTAGTTTAGTGTAAAAAAAAATAAGTTTTTATATATAACTGAAAATATATTTTTTTGTTTACACATAGCCTCCCAAATATTAACCAATTTTCTTGGAAAAAAATCTAACACATGAATAAATGGATATACATGTGAAACTGGACCCTCCATGGAGTAAAAGTACGTTCATAGTTTTTTATTCGGTGATCCGGTCTCCTTTAAATACCATGTACAATAGACCGACTCATCTTATATGGGCCAAAAAAAAGTTAAAGATGTACCCCCCTCAAAATTAATTTTGACATGTTTTATGAAGATTCCCAAAATATTTGGGCTCTTGCGATAATCTCCCGTGAGCTAAACCGCGTCAAAAAAGGGTCCAAAAATGGTATTTTTCATGAATAAAAAAATCAGTAAATTTTTTTTTGTTCAATGAATGACCAAATATAATTAGATATTTAGGAATTCTTTGATTCTGCATTAAAACATTTTAAAAATCTAACCACAGACTCGAGATAACGAGTTGTTTACGTCAGTTTTTTGATGCTTTTCAATTCGATTTTAATGAAAACTTAAATAACTTTGGTATTTTTTGTCCGATTTTCACTTATAATACATCGTTACAAAGGTGTTGACCACCGCATCGGATTTTAGTCAAAAATTAACCCTTAACTGCACAGTCTAACTTTTTTATAACGTTCACTTCGACATCATTAGAAACCGTTTTATAACCACAAAAAGCATATCTTTGTGCAGGAAACAGGTTTAATTAATATATTTGTCTACAATTAATTTAACCCATGCATGATCAAAATATTTTGGCAAACATTTTTAAAAAAGTTTTTGCGGAAATTATTGAAAGCTAGTTGTAATACTTTAAAAAAAATAAAATTAAATAAGGTTTTATTTATTTTAGTCAAAAATTAACCCTTAACTGCACTGTCTTACTTTTTTATAACATTTAGTTCGACAGCATTAAAAACCCATTTTATAACCACAAAGAGCATATCTTTGTGCAGGAAACACGTTTAATTATTATATTTGGCCACAATTAATTTAACCCATGCATGATCAAAATATTTTGGCAAACATTTTTAAAGAAGTTTTTGCGGAAATTATTGAAAGCTAGCTGTAATACTTTAAAAAAATATAATTAAATTATGTTTTTGTTTATCTAGACGTGCTTATTAATATCAAATAATTATTACGTGTACCACATTCCCGGTCAAATTTTCGTTCGAAATTTGTATGTGCAAATTAATTTAAAAATAAAATATAAACAAATTTTGCCTTAATCGCATAAATTCGTGCAAAAAACGCATCCAATAAATTGAAATATCAATTATATTATTTTTTTTAGTATAACAACTGGACTTAAATTTTTTCCACATTTTTTTTTAATTGGTAATGAATGGGTTAAATTAAAAATATTAAGATCTATTTATTAGATGTGTTTTTTGCACGAATATATGTGATTAAGAGAAAATTGGTTTATATTTTATTTCTAAATTTATTTGCACATACAAATTCAGAAAAAAAAAAATTCACCGGGAAAGTGTTACACGTAATAATTATTTGATATTATTATGCACATCTAGATAAACAAAACCTTTTTTATTTTATTTTTTTTTAAATTATTTCAACTAGCTTTCAATAATTTCCACAAAAACTTTTTTAAAAATATTTGCCAAAATATTTTGAGCATGGGTTAAATTAATTGTGGCCAAATATATTAATTAAATGTGTTTCCTGCACAAAGATACGATTTTTGTGGTTATAAAATGGGTTTTTAATGATGTCGAAGTAAATGTTATAAAAAAGTAAGACAGTGCAGTTAAGGGTTAATTTTTGACTAAAATCCCAAGCGGTGGTCAACACCTTTCTAACGATGTATTATAAGTGAAAATCGGACAAAAAATACCAAAGTTATTTAAGTTTTCAGTAAAATCGAATTGAAAAGCATCAAAAAACTGACATAAACATCTCGTTATCTCGAGTCTGTGGTCAGATTTTTAAAATGTTTTAATGCAGAATCAAAGAGTTCCTAAATATCTATTATATTTGGCCGTTCGTTAAACAAAAAAAAATTTACTGAATTTTATATTCATGAAAAATACCATTTTTGGACCCTTTTTTGACGCGGTTTAGCTCACGGGAGATTATCGCTAGAGCCCAAATATTTTGGGAATCTTCATAAAACATGTCAAAGTTCATTTTAAGGGGGGTACATCATCAACTTTTTTTTTTGAGTCACTCTAATGTACAATGTTAACCAAAGTGAGAGATTTAAAAAAACAAATGAATTTGTTTCTTTGGGTTAATAATTTATGTTTTTTTTTTGTTTGGTTTAGTTTTTAGATTTTACATTTTTTTTAATAGTTTTATTAACAATCTAATGGATTGTCTTTATAATTTTGTAACCTAATATTAAAATGCATCATTTGAAGTCTATATGTAAATAAATCGTATAAAAAACACGTGTTTACTTATTTGTACTTTTACTTATGCAAGTATATGCTATATGTATGACAATTCCTGTGTTTTTCAATAAGTGGATTTATTTTCGGATTAATCTTATTTAGTTCAAAATAAATACATTAAAATGCCAAAACAAAATTGGAATATTTTTTTTCCATAATCTACGATAAATAAGCAATTATTATCCTAAAAAATAATAAAAAAATCTGGAAACTTAAAAAAGTTATAAATAAATCAAAATAAATCCAAATAAATTTTAGGATTTAATAAATCCGTTTTGGATTAATTTTATTTTATTTATAACTTTTCTCATTTTCCAAATTTGTTCATTACTTTTTTCGGATTATAATTGCAAATTTATTGTAGGTTACGGAAAAAAATATTCCAAATTAGTTTTAGTATGTTAAAATATTTTTTTTTAACAAAACAAGATTAATCAGAAAATAAATCCACTTATTGAAAAACACAGCAAATAAATTTTTTAACTCTTGCTTTAAACAACAACCTAAAATTAAGGCAAAGCCGAAAAACTTCCTCTGAAATTCTTGAGTTTGACTTTATATCACCATTTCCGCAACAAACTAATAGAAGTAATTTTAAAAAGTTTTTGAATTTTATATGTCATTTGTAACTTAAAAGTTTATTTAAAAGGAGACCGGATCACCGAATAAAAAACTGTGAACTTACTTTTACTCCATGCAGGGTCCAGTTTCACATGTATATCCATTTATTCATGTGTTACATTTTTTTTCCAAGAAAATGGGTTAATATTTGGGAGGCTATGTGTAAATAAAAAATATATTTTCAGTTATATATAAAAACTTATTTTTTTTTTTACACTAAACTAACAAAGTGAGAAGGATGAAATTTAACAATGTGTTAGTGCATATCAATGTCCTTAACATACATTTTTTCCGGAAGAAATGGCTGGAAAGTTTAAAGGATATTAAAGGACAAAATTTTGAAAGGACCTTATTGACATCCTTTTAACCTGATATGACAAAACGGACATGTTTAAAAATTTGAGAAGACTTTCTTCTTTCATTTGCTTTTTATCTCAGCATCGTAGGATAAGTAGAAATATATTTTTATTTTTTTTACTTTAAATGTCCTTGAAAACTTTAAAGTCCTCTAAAAAGGACAAATGATCACCGAATGAAAAACTGTAAATGCAGTTTTACTCCAGAGGAGCTCTACTTTCAAGTGTATATGGTCTCGTTCTGGTGTTAAAAGTAGTGTTGTACGGTGTAATAATAACGTTAACCAAAAAAAAATTTACCAGTTATTTGTTTTTTACCTCCTATAGTTTGTTCATTTTTAATTTTTTGTTGGTTGTGATTATTTATGTACAAAAAAACTTACTGATGAAAATATTTTTATTTTCATATTCATATTAAGCCACAATTGCCTCTGGCTAAAAAAAACATACAATAATCCATGCATGTTCCCACTTTAAACGTACATATCGTCGCGCCGGAGTTGACAAGAGCTATGTGTCTTATGATTTTTTATATTTATTCATTTTATTTTTGGAATTAAAAAAAAAAATTAATGCGGATAACATTAGGGGACCGCTTTCTTCTCGCAATTAATGTTTATAAATTTATTTGAAATAGTTTTTAAGCTTGAGTAAGACAATTTTATCACTATTGGGGGTGGGCCCGAAAAAGTATACAGTGGGCATTGTCAAATTGGACACTTTGAATAATTTTTTTTTAGATTTTCCCAATTTGCTGACAGTTTTTAGTACCCTTCGAAAACTCCTTCGTGGTAAATTTTCAGATTTTGTTGATGACCTATTCAAAAGATATCGAATTTTTAAAAATTGGTAGTTTGTTCTCTTACTCAAACTTCTTTTACTTATAAATTCTTCAACAATGGTCCGATTTTTTTTTTTTTTTTTAATTTTTGTTTTTTTACGTTCTTTTTGAAAAAAAATCCCAAAAAATTCTTGAAAGCGCTCTAGTATGCGTTTTTTAAATTTTAAAATTTAAATCTCATTTTTGAGAATGTTTGTACTCTTCGAATTTTTTGAAATTTCTTTATGTAAAACTTCTATCGATTCTACAAATTTTTTGCCCAGTAGGATTGTGGGATAACGATTATTACTATATTTGAAAATTTTTTGAAAAAATTTTATTGTAATTTTCCAATCTTAAAATAATTTCTACTGCTCATTCCCAAGACCGACCCCCATTAATTTTTACGTCTTAACATTTATTTGGAACAAACTAATATCCTATCTCCAATTACTAAGGGGGCTCCTACACAAAATGACATTTTTTAAAATTTGCTCCAACCGCTCTAACTGCCCTAAGAGTGCCCTTATAGCAAAAAAGTATATGACTGACCCACAATATTTATTTAGTCCAAAAATTTTCTCTGAAAACACCTACCCTCTATCTTTAACTATTAAGGGGATCCACATACAAATGTTTTTATTTTTTATAAATTTGTTTTACTTAAACAGCTTCTATATAAAATTATATATAATTTTATATAATTATATCCACCAAATCCTGGATATAATTATATATAATTTTATCAAATTATATATAATTTTATATAATTTTATCCAACTTTTTGAAGAATTTAACCTTTTTATATAATTTTATATAATTATATATAATTTGATATAATTTTGCCAAATTATATATAATTATATAAAAAACTTTTTTACTCGGGCGTCCAATGGTGCGTCCGAGAAGGGTCATTATTCAGACCGACCCCCATTTATTTTTACCCTCCAACATTTTTGTAAAACATACTTACGCCCTATCTCCACTCCCTCGGATTGAGTTGAATTGAGGGTGGGTTGTACAAGCCTAAAAATAGGTAAATTTTTAGGCAAGTCCATGGCGCTCAGACTTAAAATAGTCCATTGTACCGTACCCAGAAAAGAAAGATTAAGTAAGGGTGATAAAATGTTGAGAAGAAAAAGGAAGAAAATTGCTTGCTCAGAATTTCTCAGTTGCTTTCACAAACTTGAGAAAATCAGACAAGGGAAGTCCATGGACCGTGTCCATAGACAGAATATCAGAACCCAATATCCGCAGTCTAGCCCTTGAGAACGCTGGACAACAACATACATAATGTTCAGTTGTGTCATCATCCTCAAGACAAGCCACGCATAATGGGTCTGATAAGACCCCTAATCTCGTCATATGACGAGCACAGGCATTGTGTCCCGTAATTAAGCCAGTAAGTCTGCGACAGTCTAATCTACTGAGACTGAGTAGATAGTTAGCCACTTTCTTGTCTGGCTTAATTACAAAACGTTTGGTATTCTTGCATGCCAACTCATTTGACCATCTTTCCATGAAAGTTGCTTTCATATGAGAGTTGATCCAACGCATCAGCCATGTCAAGCCAATACCAATTTGAGGTTCCGCATTGTAAGGAATTGTATCAGAGCCAAGATTTGCCAAAGAGTCAGCAATCCCGTTTCCCCGTATTCCCCTATGACCCGGAACCCACAGAAGACTGACGCTATTCCCACATGAGACCTCATTGAGTCTGCGTCTACATTCCTGGACAATTTTGGATGAAGTGACTGGAGATTCAAGTGCAATGAGTGCAGCCTGGCTGTCACTGCAAATACTGATTCTCCTATTACTCCATCTGTTTCCAATTATCCAGGTCGCTACGTCCAAAATAGCAAATATTTCAGTCTGAAATACTGTAGCCATTTTTCCCATAGCAATATAGCATTTGGTCGCATCGTCCAAATACCAGCCAGACCCAGAGCCATTTAAGGTACTGGATCCATCCGTGTAGAAAGTATCCGTGTAATTTTCCAGTAGGTCTGCTGGGTTTCCCCAGTCTTCCCTACTCGGAAATATTACAGTAAACTTCCTACCAAACTCGATGCAAGAGGTTGTATTGTCCAAAGGCATAGAAAACATCGGACAAAGTTCCGATAGCCTATTGAACAGACGACCATGTCCCACATTGTACTCCCCATGCCATGTTCCGCTTTTGCGGAGCCGGCACAAAGATTTCATGGCTTCTCCTTGAATATGTAAGTCCAAGGGAAGCATATCTAACATAGCGTCCAGAGCTGCGCCTGGGGTGGTGCTCATGGCACCAGTAATTCCCAAGGCAGCCGCTCTTTGCAGTCCGTTTAGCTTGGATCGAATAGTTTTCACCATCGTTCTCGGCCACCAGACTACCGCCGCATACGTCACAATAGGTCTAATTACAGCTATGTACATCCAATGTACATTAGCAGGTCTCAGACCCCATGTCTTTCCAAAAGCACGCCGACACTGCCAGAAAATCCGAAGTGCCCGTGAAACTTTTTGTTCAACATGTTTTGTCCACATTAGTTTACTATCTAGGGTAACCCCTAAATACTTAACTTCTGTGGACAGTTGAAGAGTTATGCCCTTCAACGTAGGAAGCTGAAGACCCTTATGTTTGGTTCTTCGCGTGAACAACACGAGTGTTGTCTTATTTGGATTGACAGACAATCCATGTCGATTGCACCAGTTGTCCATCAAGTCAATAACGGTCTGCATTTTCTTGCATACCAAGTTAAGTGACTTTCCGGATACTAATGCGCACACATCGTCAGCGTATGCCTGTATGTGTACACCTAGAGCTTGTATTTCAACTAAGAGTGAGTTTACCACAAAACACCACAGCAAAGGTGAGAGAACACCCCCTTGGGGGCAACCTCTACTAACCTCAACCGTTACTTTTGTGCCCCACTCATCTTCAGCCGTCAACAATATCCGGGAGAGCATAAAATGAATCCACTTGACTAGAACTGGATTAGGGGGCATTCGATTAATGCTACTGACCTAATGAATTTCTCAACCATTCGCTCAAGACTTTTCAGTAGAAAGGATGATAAACTGATTGGTCTAAAACTTTTTGCCCAGGTGTAGTCCTGCTTCCCAGGTTTGGGAATAAAAACAACCTTGACATCGCACCAAGATGATGGAACATACCCATAAGCCAGGCTGGCTCTGAAGATATTTTTAAGTACCTTCACTAGGGTATCTCCACCACTCTTCAACATCATAGGATATATACCATCTGGTCCAGGGGATTTATAGTTATCAAAGGAAGATAAGGCGTACCTGATCGATTCCTCAGAAACTACCCTAGATGCTATATACCAGTTCCTACAAGTAGTATTACCAACAGGACTCTCAATAATATCTGTATTTATCGTTGTCACTTTGCATCCTGGAAAGTGAGTAGATAACAGAATATCATTGACCTCCTGTTGGTTGTTTGTGTAGGTACCATCTGGCTTTCTGAGGGAATCAAGCTTCGCTGAACTATCTTTTTGAAAGATTTTACAGAGCCTTGCCGTATCCCTCGTACCATTTACCTCCTCACAGAAAGTCCTATAAGACTCAAGTTTGGCTTCCCTCACTTTTTTCTTATATTCCTTTTGCATGAGGTGGTAATTGTTCCAGTCAGCATCCTTTCGAGATTTTAAGGCTCTATTCAGAAGCTTTCTTGAACTTTTTCTCAGCTTACCAAGTTCCACGTTCCACCAAGGGACTGAGTTACCTGGTCTGCTTTTCCTTAACGGACAAACAGTCTCATAGCAGTCAGTCAAAGTTTTACCCAATTTCTCAGACTCCACTTCAACCGACCCTATACAACTAGGTATTGGGATGGGACGTAATCTTTGATGAAGTAGTTCCTCAAATCTTTTCCAATCCGCTTTTCGAGGGTTTCGGCCCTGTGGGATTGTAGGTTTATCAATCCCAAGCCTAAACTCGCTGTAGCGGTGGTCCGACAAGGATACCACATCAAGAACACGCCAATCCCTTATCATTGTACTCGCCTTACTGTTAGATAAGGTAAGATCAATGACCTGTTGTCTTCGTTGAGTGACAAACGTTGGAGAATTCCCAACATTTTGAATCACCAGATTTGAAGACAAGATGAAGTCCAACAATTTGTTACCTCTAGAGTTGCACTTTATGCTACCCCAGATGATATGCTGAGAATTGGCATCGCATCCAATAATCAACCCCAAGTTGTTGGCCTCCGCGTATCGTATGACTCTAATTAACTCCTCAGAAGGCGGGGGATAAATAGAATCATAGGGCAGATAGGCAGATACAACAATAGTCTCTACCACTTTACCCTCTATACGAAATCGCACACTAATTGCAACGACGTCTAGGCAACAAAATTGCCTCAACACCGAGCTCTCGATTGTCCTAGGGACAACCATACAGGCCCGTGGCCGCAGTGATCTTGTGTCATACAAGATTGACTGCCCATGGTTCTTGTATTAAGATTATTTGTGGATCTGTATGCAACTTAGCATAACTACTGCATAGAAGAGCAGAAGCCGCTTTGCTGTGTTGCAAGTTTATTTGGGTGAAAGCAATTAGCAATTGTAATCCCTCGGATTACAATTGCTAATTTATCGTAGATTATGGAAAAAAATTTCCAAATTTGTTTTGGCATGTTAAAATATATTTCTTAAACAAAATAAAATTAATAAATCCACTAATTGAAAAACACAGCAATAGTTATACGTCCAAATTCATAAAAAAATAAAGTGTTTATTACACAGAAAAAAACGATTTGTTATACTGACCCCCTTATGAGGCATTCCACACGAAATGTCCCGCTACAGAAAAAACATGTGTCCCGTAAATTTCTAAATAGGCTGTTTGGATAGCCCTACATGGAACTAAGAAAATTGCGTTTTTGGTTTTTCAAGTTTTCAAAAACTGGGCTTAGCAGGCGTGGTCAAATATTGGAAAAATGGTCAAATTTGTGGCGAGTTGCCTTGATGTAATATTTATCACATTAAAACGGAATCCACCACAATCTCAAAAATTTACATTCTTGTATAGTTTTGTATAGGCTATCGATTAATTTTTTTTTTTTTTTTTAATTTAATTTAATTTTCAGAACCCGTTCTGAAATTTTCCATTTTTTTAAAAAAATCAAAAAATCAAAAAATTTACGGGACACATGTTTTTCTGTAGCGGGACATTTGGTGTGAAATGCCTCATATATGGTATTACACTTGCAAATTTAAATATTTTCAACAACAAAAATGCATGTTGTATTATCAAGGGCAATCACATGTACGCCTGTTTTAATTTTTGTTTGTTGGTTAGTTGATGATGATGATCGTGATCTTACTACGATGGTACAATTTTCGTCTTCTAATTTCCAATGGGAGTAGAGTCGAACATGTATTAAAATTTTAGTTTGATCATTAGCGATTTGTTTTTAAAATAGCTTTGGTACTTGTAGTATAAGGTTTTTATATTTGCAAATTAATCTTGACACGTGTCGGTTAAGTCTTGCAAAAAATTACCAACACAAATAAATTTAAAACAGAAAAATAATTATCTAGAAAATTATTCTATGAGAATATCGTAGTTTTAATTAGTAATGAAAATAATGACCTCGAGCTAGAATAAACCTTCTCAAAATTTAATATTTTAATGGTCGAATACAATCAATTTTTATTTTTTAATAAAAATTAATCAGAAAGTGAAATAATTTTTTTTTATCCCAATTAACTGGATTGATTTTAAAAATTATATGCTGTGTTTTTCAATACGTGGATTACATTTCGGATTTATTTTATTTAGTTTAAAAAAATATTTTAACGTTCCAAAACAAATTTGGAATATTTTTTCCATAATCTACGATAAATCAGCAATTATAATCCGAAAAAAAGTAAAAAAATTTGGACTATAAAAAATATAAATAAACCAAAATTAATCCAATTAAATTTTAGGATTTAATAAGTCCATTTGTGATTTATTTATATCGTTTTTCATTTTCCAAAATGTTTCATTATTTCTTCAGATTACAATTGCTAATTTAGCGTAGATTATGGAAAAATTTTTCCAAATTTGTTTTGGTATGTTAAAATATATTTCTTAAACAAAATAAGATTAATTAGAAAATAAATCCAATTATTGAAAAACACAGCAATAGTTATACGTCCAAATTCATAAAAAATTAAAGTGTTTATTACACAGAAAAAACGCGTTGTTATACTGACCCCCATATTTGTGAATACAATTAATTTTTACACTGAAAGTGCTCCTACACGGAAATTTTTAATATCAACAAACGTTTGTAAATATTGATTGTTGAAAAAAGAATTTTGTTTTTTTTTAACAAAGAAATTCAACAAACACAATTAGTTGATCTGAAAAATTATTTTTTTTTTTTCAGCAAAGAGATTTAACAAACACTATTTATTGACATGATAAAAGAATTTTGAAATAAAATTACTTGAATGAGTTTGTTGAAAACAAAATCGAAGTTTTGTATTATGGACTATGGGCGGACGTTTTTATTGTTTGGTCTATATCATATTTGATTGATTTACAATTGATGCTTGTTGATTTAAATTTGACGACTTTATTTTCTGTGTTAACAGGTTTATTAATTGAATTTTCATACAAAATTTCTTTTGTAAACCTCTTATTATCCTGTTTTAACTTTTATGAATTTGCAGGATAATCTTTTAACAAAATCTATTTACTAGCAATCCAATTAGAAATACATTAAAGTTTATAATGAATCCATGTATTTATTATTTAAACACACTATAAAATAAATGATATAGAATGGCATTAGTCTGTGGGAAATGAAGAGAAGTAAGGCGGAAAAAAATATAATTTCTACTTATGTGCATATTGCCAACTAAAATAAAAGCAGAGTAAATCAAAATAACACTTTTACATCCAGATAAAACTATGAAGTTCATAAAACAAGGTATTCAAGTGTATAATGATGGAAGCTTTTTTTTTTTTTTTGTTACTTCAAGCAAATATCAACATAACATGATGGATAAGAGCAGTTATTTGGTACATGAATAAAAATAAAATACATAGAGAAATATATTTTTTTTTTTTTTTAATTTTAATCCCGATAGAGATTTAAAAAACAGAATTGATAAAAATCCTTTATGAAAAAAACATTTTTTGGGCTTCAAAATTACATTTTATAAAATTTTCTCCAACTGTAATTTGTATGGGTGCCTACTAAGGGAGTGGAGATGGGGCGTAGGTATGTTTTACAAAAAATGTTGGACGATAAAAATAAATGGGGGTCGGTCTCACCACTTACCACTGTCGGACGCACCATTGGACCGGTAGAAGCTAATTAAATAAAACAAATTTACAAAAAAATATAAAAAATTGTATGGGGACCGCCTTAATAGTTAAAGATGGAGGGTAGGTGTGTTTAGAGAAAATGTTTGGACTAAAAAAATATTAGGGGTCGGTCATATATTTTATTGCTCTAAGGGCACTCTTAGGGCAGTTAGAGCAAATTTAAAAAAAATGTCATTTTGTGTGGAAGCCCCGTTAGGAATTGGAGATAGGATATTAGTTTGTTCCGAAGAAATGTTTAGACGTAAAAAAATAATCTTGGAAATGACCCCTCTATGACTCACCATTGGAGCAGTAGAAATTATTTTAATATTGGAAAATTGGAAAATTACAATAAAATTTTTTCAAAAAAATTTTAAAAAATAGTAATAATCGTTAGAAGTCCTTAGAAGTTTTACACAAAAAAAATTCAAAAAAATCAAAGAGCACATTTTCAAAACGAGATTTAAATTTTAAAACTTAAAAATCGCATACTAGAGCACTTTTAAAATTTTTTTTTAGATTTTTTTTTGGATTTTTTTTTAAAGTACGTAAAAAAACAAAAATTTTGAAAAAAAAAATAACAATTTCAAAAAAATCAAAGAGTACAAACATTTCCAAAAATGAGATTAAAATTTTAAAACTTAAAAATCGCATACTAAATCACTTATAAGAATTTTTTTTGATTTTTTTTAAAAGAACGTAAAAAACAAAATTTTGAAACAAAAAAATTTGCAATTTGGACCATTATTGAAGAAGTTATGAGTAAAAGAAGTTTGAGTAAAGGAACAAACTACCAATTTTCAAAAATTCGATATCTTCTGAAAGGGTCATCAAAAAAATCTTAAAATTTACCACGAAGCAGTTTTCGAAGGGTACTAAAAACTGTCAACAAATTGGGAAAATCTAAAAAAAAAAATTATTCAAAGTGTCCGATTTGACATGGAATGCCCCATGTTTTTTTAATCAAAAATCAAAAAAAAAAAAAAAAAATAGCCTCAAATATTTTTTTTTAACTTTTTTACTTAAATAAACTACATTTTATGAGTTCAAATTGTTATTTGAAATCAGCATATTTTTTTGCTGAAATCAGCAGATTTTTTCCGTTGAAATCAATAGATTTGTTTTCGGTCTTGACAGATTTTTTTGCTGATTCTACCTAAGTATATTATCCTCACAGAAATTGAACATTTCGCTTCGGATAGAATCACCTGATTTTTCATATGGCTCAAAATAATTGTACTTTTTGCATATTTAGAGTATTTCCTTTCTTTTTCACTTTCTTTTTTTCCCGCACCTTTCCTCTTCTTTCCTTTTTTCTTTTTTTTTCTTTTTCTTTCCCCTTTTCCTTTTTTTTCTTTCGAATTCGCTTTGGGGTGGGAAATTTCCTTTCCCCCCCCCCTAGGATCCGCGCCTGGCCCTCATACTTAGAAAATTTAGCCATCATTATAAAGCCTGATGACCTTTTAGGAGAACCGCGTTCCCCTTCACTTGAGAACTATTTTTGTAAAATGTTTTCTATGTAAGAAATATTACCAATTGGGATTGTTGTCAGTGTTACGTGTATGCGGCACTACGTGCATTATAACCACTGACACCATCATTACCATTTACTAAGACAAAATAGCTAAACGAGTGTGTGTTAGTGAATAAGTAGCATACATTTATGTTACACACGTTTTATTCTACATATTCTGAAAAACCATATAATAGGCAAATACGTGAATGCATGTAAAACTGCTGTTATAATAATAGCACTTGCTGCTTTTGTATATTATTCACGTCTGAATCCACAGGTAGGATATGTTTGCAACACATCGAGATATCGGCTTAGGACTCTTAGAATTTTAAATCCCGGATTTTCATTGCGAAATTATATTCTTTTAGTTTTACTTTTTTCATGACGTGCGTTACGCATCAAAGCACTATAAAGTCCAAACTATAAGAAAACAATAACTCTGAATTTGGTACAAATATGTATTATGTTCATAGGATTATTATGTTCGTAAATATCAGACATGTGCACGGATGGTGTTAAAATGCGTTTAGAGACATTCTAAAAAATTTAGAATGTGGACAATATTCTATTCTTATCGTTCAACACGAATGAGTTTTTCATTCTATGCTCACAGTGCAAGAGAAAGCTACACACACTAGTGTAACGACATTCGTAACACGAATGAACCAATTAGGGAGTACATAGACAGCCAATGATTTGAAAATACTGTACTCTGAAGCGTGTAAATAGAATGATTTTTATAAAAAAAAAAAAAATGTTGTTTGGCTATTTGGAGGAATTCTTTTTTAAAAAAAAATATATGTATGTATGCAAGTGCGAATTAAAATAAACATTTTGTTATGTAGCATAAATGAAGAGATAAATAAAAAATAAGTATGGGGAAAATTAATTTATAAATAAGAGTGGATAAAAAAAATTTTAATACATAAAAATAAATATTAGGGTGGATTGAAAAATTCTTTTTCTATTTCGAAAAATAATGTTCACTGTGGGAAAAAAAATGTTTTGCTTTATGGCAGAAAATGTTAGTACCTATAATGATGAAATATGTAGTGTATGACCAAATTAATTTTTTTTTACAAAATTTTCAACTGTTCTGCTAATACCGAAAGTTTGTCTATTTTTTTGTATGTGCATTAGGGTGAAGCAAATTATGCTTTTTTCGAATTTCGAAAACGTCGGTGAAAAAAAATTGTTTAATTTTTTTTTTTTAATTTTTAGGCTAATAAAATATTATGCACCCTCAACCGTAAACTAGTGTAGAGAGATTTTCGTTATATAAGAACAAATGAGTGCAATTATTCTTCTTTGCAGACTGTGATTTTCTATTTGATTTTGATCACTACGCTACGTAGGGGGACAGTTACGGGTAGCTAACCCAGCCTTTAGTTTATTTTCGGACATTACTGAAATGTGTTTTTATGGTAAACATTTTTTTTTTCTGTAAAGAAATTTAAAAAATGTTCTTTAAAAACAACTTATTTTCTTAAAATTAATTTCAAATTGCATTAAAGGCCAAATTAAACAAAACGACAAATAAAAATAAACATCTTCTCAAAACTGAGTCAACATGACGTTATATTTTCAGCAAAAAACGAATTAAAAATATTTTTTGCAAAACAAGAAATGATAAAATAATTTTTTGCAAAACAAGAAAAAAAATTTACAGACAAAAACAAATTTTTACAGAAAAAAAAAAAAAATACCATAAAAACACTTTTTAAGTAATGTCCGAATATTAAATAATTTAAGAAAAAAAATATATTTTTTTACTTTGTTCGGAACTCTCCGATTTTGAAGCCAAGGCCATTGTCTCACAGGATAAATATTTTAATGTGTTAATGTCAACCCTAAAAGGCAACTTTACCGACCCGACGTTTTCGAAATAGATCTAATTAGCTCCACCCTAATGTAAAAAACTTTAAAGCGGTACTTATTGTTTTATTTAAAAAAAAAAAAACACAATGTTTATGATTTGTTTCAACGACACAATAAGATTGTGCGTGTGCGTGTACGAGCAAGTGTAAAAAGACAAACAAAAAACTAACAGCATTATTTTGCATATTTTTCTTATACATACATACATCCATACATCCTAATACATTTTTTCACAATGCATAATTTGCTTTTTCATCAAAACGTTTTTTTTTACTACCCCCATATTTATAATAAGTTTTCCAACAATTTTTTTTAAACATTTTTTTACAAAAACATTCTAAGCGATCAGTGTATGTTAAAAATATTCTATAACACGGTGTTATTTTTATAATCTCTACTATGTTTGTTATTCTAAAAACGAACGTTTGTTTCATTCTAATCGTTCAAACACGACATTTTTCGTGTTCGTTTAAACAAGCACAGCAAATTTTTTAATTTGTTGTTTAGCATCATAGTAAACATTCTCATTCGCAAACACTGTACTCTAAAAATAGTGTACTCTGAAGCGAATGATTTGGTGTAAGCGAAGAAGGGAATACATTTGATCTCATGTCTGGTAAATATGCACCAACTTGAAGAAGTTAAACAATTTTTTTTATTTTCCAAAAGATGTTCAAATTCTGCATATTGATAAAGAAAATTTGGGTTTAAAAAACAAAATAAATCTTGATAAGAATTTATAATTTGGCTTAAATATCATAATAAATATTTTTTTAAATTCCAAGGGAAAGGTGTCACAAACATTTTTTGGAAAATTCGTTTTTTGAACAGAAAAATATTTCTTGATGTTATATTTTGATCACTACTGTAAGTAACTATGTTTATCTGTATGTAATGGCTTAACTTTTAGGTGAGTTTGATGCGTGAGAGTATAAATGTAAGGGTTTCTACGTAAATATTTTAGGGAAAATTTTTTCTACTACACAAATGTTTGGCGAAAAATATCGCAAATTGTTTTTACAGAATTTAAAATTTCTCAAAAAAAAAATTTCGATAAAAAAAAAATGTCTCAGAAGCTGTCTCATGATCTGAGGCTTTTTCTATAGGACAAATGTCTCAAAATCTGATACTACTACTTTTTTTATTGAAAAAAGTTCCAAAATCTGAGATTTTTTCGATAGGAAAAATGTCTTAGTATCTAAGACTATTTCTATAGGAAACATGTCTCCGAATCTAAGACTTTTTCTTCAAGCAAAATGTCTTAGAAACTGAGACCTTTTCTATTGGAAAAATTAGTCAGAATCTGATACTTTTTCACTAAAAAATTCAGAGATTTTTTTTATAGAAAATCTGAAACTGTGATCTTTTGTATAGGAAAAATGTCTTAAAATCGTAAACTTTTTCTCAGAATTTGAGAATTTTTTTAAAAGGAAAAATGTTTTAGAATCTGAGACCTGTTCTATAGAGAAAATGTATCATTATCTGAGACGTTTTTCTATAGAAATCTCTCAAAATCTGAGAATTTCAAACTTATTCTATAGGAAAAATGACTCAGAATCTGAGATTTATTTTATAGGAAAAATGTCTAAAGTTCTGAGACTTTTCCTATAGAAAAAATGTCTCAGAATCAGAGACTTTTCCAACAGGAAAAATGTCTCGGAATCTGAGACTTTTTCTATCGAAAAAATGTCTCGGAATGTGAGACTTTTTCTATAGGAAAAATGTCTGAGAATCTCTGACTTTTTTTATAGGAAAAATGTCTGAGAATCTGAAACTTTTCCTATAGGAAAAATTTCCCTGGAAAAATTTATCAGAATCTGAGTGTTTTCAATAGAAAAAAAAAATCTCAGAATTAGAGACTTTTTCTATAGAAAAAATGTCTCAGAATTTGTGACATTTTCTACAGAAAAAATGTCTCGAAATCTAAGACTTTTTCTACAGGAAAAATATCTCAGAATCTGCTACTTTTTTTATAGGAAAAATATCTCAGAATCTGAGGGTTTTCCAATAGAAAAAAATTACTCAGAATTAGAGTCTTTTTCTATACGAAAACTGTCTCAGCATTTGAGACTTTTTCTTAAGGAAAAGTGTCTTAAAAACTAAGTCTATTCCAATAGGAAAAATTGCTTAGAATCTGAGACTTTTTCTATAGGAAAACTGTCTCACAATCTGATATTCTTTCTATAGGAAAAATGTCTCACAGTCTAAGACGGATTTTGGGACATTTTCCTAAAGAAAAAGTATCAGATTCTGAGGCATTTTTCTTAAAGAAAAAGAATCAGATTCTGAGACATTTTTCCTATAGAAAAAAATCTCAGATTCTGTGAAATTTTTCCTACAAAAAAAATTATAGATTCGGAGACATTTTTCCCATAGAAAAAATATCTGATTCTAAGACATTTTTCTACAGAAAAAGTCACAGATTTTGAGAAATTTTTCCTGTAGAAAATGTCTAAGATTCTGAGACATTTTTCTTAAAGAAAAAAATTTGGATCCTGAGACATTTTTCCTATAGAAAAGGAATCAGATTCTGACAGATTTTTCAAAGAGAAAATGTCTCATAATCTGAGACTTTTTCTAAAGGAAAAATGTCTCAGAATCTGAGAGTTTTTCTATTGGAAAATTGTCTCAGAATCTGAGAGCTTTTCTATTGGAAAAATGTCTCAGAATCTGTGAGTTTCTCTATTGGAAAAATGTCTCAGAGTCTGAGACTTTTTCTATAGGAAAAATTTCTCGGAGTCTGAGACTTTTTATATAGGCAAAATGTTTCACAATCTGAGACGGATTCTGTGACATTTCTATCTAAAGAAAAAGTTTCAGATTCTGAGACATTTGTATAGATAAATTCCCAGATTTGGAGAAATTATTCCTATAGAAAAATATCAGATTCTAAGACATTTTTTCTACAGAAAAACTCACAGATTTTGAGTAATTTTTCAAATACAAAATGTCTCAGATTCTGAGACATTTTTCCTAAGAAATAGTTTTGGATCCTGAGACATTTTTCTTATAGAAAAGGTACTATATTTTGACGGATTTTTCAAACAGAAAATGTGCCACAATCTGAGACTTTTTCTATAGGAAAAATGTCTCAGAATTTGAGACTTTTTCTATAGGAAAAATTTTTCAGAATCTGAGACTTTTTCTATAGGATAAACGTCTCAGAATCTGAGGAATTTTCTATACGAAAAATGTTTAAGAATTTGAGGCTTTTTCTAAAAAAAAAAAATGTCTGAGAATCTGAGACCTTTTCTACAGGAAAAATGTCTCGGAATCTAAGACCTTTTCTACAGGAAAAATGTCTCCGAATCTGAGACTTTTTCTATAGGAAAAATGTCTCAGAATCTAAGAATTTTTCTATTGGAAAAATGTCACAGAATCTGAGACTTTTTCTATGGGAAGAATGTCTCAGAATCTGACTGTTTTTCTTTAGGAAAAATGTCTCAGAATCTGAGAATTTTTCTAAAGGAAAAATGTCTCAGAATCTGAGACTTTTTTTATAGGATAAATGAGACTTTTTCTATAGAAAAAATGTCACAGAATCTGAGACTTTTTCAATAGGAAAATTGTCTTATAAGCTGACTCTTTTTCTATAGGAAAAATGTTTTAGGATCTGAAACTTTTTCTTTAGGAAAAGTGTCTCAGAATCTGAGACTTTTTCTTTTGGAAAAATGTCTCAGAAATGAGACTTTTTCTTTATGAAAAATGTCTCAGAATCTAAGTCTTTTTTGTATAGGAAAAATGTCTCAGAATCTGAACCTTTTTGATGGGAAGAGTTTCTTAATATCTAAGTCTTTTTTTTATTAAAAATTTCTCAGAATTTTATAGGAAAAATGTTTCAGAATCGAAATATTTTCTATAGTGAAAATGTTTAAGAATCAGAGATTTTTTCTGTAGAAAAAATGTCTCAGGAAAAATGTTTCGAAATCTGAGTGTTTCCAATAGAATAAAAAATCTCAGAATTTAATGATTTTTCTTTAGGAAAAATATCTTAGAGCCTGATACATTTACTACAGAAAAAGTATCTTAGAATCTCAGAGTTTTTTAAAGGAAAAATGTCTTAGAATCTGAGTCAGGATCCTAAACTTTTTCTATAGGAAAAATGTATCAGAATCTCATACTTTTTTCATAGGAAAAATGTCTTAGAATCTAAAACTTCTCCAATAGGAAAATATCTCAGAATCTAATACTTTTTCTATAGGAAAAGTGTTTCAGAATCTGAATCTTTTGCTATATTTAAAAAATATCTTAAAATCTGAGAAATGAAAAATATTTTAATTTTTTAGGATTATGTCATTTTTTCCTCATGTTTTCGGTCACACAAATTAAATGGAATATTTTAACTCCTGTTATGTATGAAGGATTGTTTGATCATATAAAAACCTGGTTACTGCCACACACAATCATTAGGAGTAAAATGCAATATTTTGCTAGACTGCTGCAGCAGCCGTTGCTATTAGTAGTGAACAAAAAAAATACTTTCACTCTTGATTTAGACTTACTTAAACTTTTAAATAGAGGCAATTTAATGGAAATCCATCTTAAATGTTAGAAAAAAAATTGAAATTTAAGTTCAATTTAAACTATAGAATGTTTTCACGTTTTGAAAAAATAGATCTAATTTTATCCGTGAAATGGTTGTACCAAAAAATGTCTAGTTGTTTTACGTAAGATCAAAAAATATCAAAATTAATACAATTTAATCCGGAATTTGATCAGATCTAATTATATCAAATTGATCTTCTAATATCTATTTTTATATAATTTGATGAAAAAAATTAAAATTCTAATCTAATCTTATATGGAGCAATATCTAACCATATAAAGGAAGCATATTAACTCATATAAGATTTTATCAAATTATATATAAACATCAAAAAAGTTTTTATATAATCATATATTTTGTAATATAATTATATATAAATTTATCTTTCATTTGGATAATATTTACTGTTCCATTTTTGGGATCTAATTATATCAAATTTGATCTAATAAGATATAATCATATATTTTTGGATCCTCCATTTTAGATTCTAAATGATATATGGCGCCGTATTATGTTTTTTTTTTTAGTCGGGTCGGGCTAGTTACAAAATTTTAAATTTTTTTTCAATTTTTTACTTTTTTGAGATGTTTAACCATAAAAATCAATACAAATTTACAAATATCATTTTAAATTTGATAACTTTGCTTGAAATTTAAAGAGCCTTTAAGATTTGAAAACAACTGCAGTTTAAATTGGAAATTTTTTAAATGAATTATAATAGCACTAATTCGGTCAGTGTAAATGCTGTACATTATAAGAACTTTATCGTATGTGTTTTTTTTTTTTATTTTCATGTCAAGGTTTTCATTTATTGCATTTACTTTGGTTTCTCATGCCACAGCTGTAGTTGCTGCTACTAATGCCACAGCTGCTGCAACTGTGTGCAGCACAGTATAAAAGAATAATGGAGAAGCTTTGAAAAATAAATAGTAAAAATAATAAAATGAAAACGAAACTTGGTAATCCAATAGTTTTAAATTTATAAAAATGTTGAGGTCTTTTTTAAATCAAATATTTACCAAATGCATAACAAAAAACATGAAATTACAAAGCAAATTTCTGCAAACAAAAAATTTTAAGTTAAGAAATTAAATTTTGTGGTAATATCATTAAAAATTTACTTTTATTTTGCAATGAACAGCAATATGGCAAGAGTATATTTATTTAGCAAAAAAATAAAGGCATAAACAAAAGTTAATTTTCGGTATATTTTTATTTTCTAAGTTTTAATTTAGTTTTCTTCTAAAATGTAAAAAATTAAAAAAGTATGTAAAGTATGAAGAGCCATATCTTCGAAAGTACCTGTCAGATTTGTACAACTCAAAAAGTATTCGACTCAAACGATTGCCTTCAAACGAATACACTTCATTTTATTTTTTTTTTTTGTTTAAAAAAACGCATTTTTGACGCAATTGCAATTTTTAGATGTATTTAAAAAAACTTGTTCCCCATTAAATTTTTGTGTAACTTGCATTAATTGATAACATTAATTTTTATGTAAAACTTATTACCTTTTTTTGTTTAAAATTTTTGTTATGTTATTGGTGCAAAAATCTGTGCCTGATTTTTTTAGATTTAAAAAAAAAAATTAAAACGATTTCAAGCATCATTTTGCCTCAGTGGTGCGTATTAGAAGAAACAAAAAACTAAAATTTTTGGCGTCTCATTCCCTCATTTTTATTGTATTGTTTTTTCTGTAAGTACAGATCGAGCTCGGGCACTAATTATATTTGTTATAAGGGTTCAAGTTGAAAAAATGCAGAAGAAAAATTGAATTTCTAAAAATTATAGACATTTCTAGTATTCCCATACCGGTTTAAAACACTCCAGTTAGTGTTATCATCAGTAGGGTTTCAAATGTCGGTTTGTCTTGTTAATGGAAATTGCTTTGCATATGTGCATTAATTTTGGAAATGTTGAGACGGTACGAGCTCATTTTTTTCCATTTGACAAAACAATAACTCAGGAAAAATTTTACGCCCCTACGACCACGCCTTCCCTACGCGAAGGGGCCTTAAAGAGCGCGGACTTAAAAATCATTTTTCCATACAAACCAAATTTTTTTTTTTATTTTTAATTTTTTTGTTATGAATTATAATATTACTTGGTTAGCTTATTCACGACAAAAGTTGTTATGTTGCTTTTAATGAAATATATTCATAAAAAAATATTATTCCTATCTGTGACATCTTTATCGTGTTCTAAAAAAGGGTAAAAAATGCAATTTTGATGTTTGATGTTTGACAGATATGAATAATATTTTTTTATGAATATATATCATTAAAAGCAACATTACAACTAAACCCGTTGCTTGTCAAAACTAAAAAAAATATTTTTTAAAAAATTTTTACTGCAGGACCCCAAAGGCTCCAAATTTTTAGAACTTAAAGCCTTATCACACCGAAATCAAATTTCTTGTCGTGAATAAGCTAACCAAGTTATATTATAACACTGTGCTACAAAAAACACAAAATCAAATATACTTTTAAAATGAGGTAGTTAAGGTTGTTTATCTCGCCGAAAAGATCACAAAAATGCCCATCAAACTTGCCAGACACCCTCAAATTTTAAAGTTATTGTCAAAAAACGATTTTTTGGGACTTTTTTTACTAAACCACGTGTAACTTAAACATTTCTCAACCGATTTTCAATTTTTCAACTGTTTTGGATAGAAGAAGAATAGGGCTTTTCATGTGTGTGAATTGGTCTATACATATAAGAAAGATATGTATTGATTTTTTCAACAATATCTAATTTTTTTTGTTATTTTTTGAAAGTTTTTTGAGTTTATCGATTTTTTTCTGGTATAGTTCGTTCAACAACATTTATATTTATAAACGTATTCTTAAAGAAAATTTAATTGTGAATACGATGAGCTTTATGCCGAAAAAATCGGATAACAATTGACAGAGTTGTGATAATTTTTCTAAAAAAGAAAATTAAGATTTTGCTTGAAATTGCCGTTCGGATAACCCAGGCAAAAAAAAATTAAAAAATAAACGAACATACTAAGAGGTCGCGTATCATTATTTTAAAGGTTTTTGGCCTCCTGAATTCGAATTTGACCTTGAAATTGCGCTATCTTATTAAGTTTTTGATATATCAATTTATGTTAAATATCTCAAAAACCTGACGAGATACAGCAATTTAAAGGCCAGATTCGGATTCAGAGCGCCAAAAACCTTTAAAAATAGTGTACATGATCTCTTATGATAAAATTATTTTTTTTTGCCTGGGATATCTGAACGGCGATTTCCTGCAAAATCTTAATTTTCTTTTTTAGAAAAATTATCACAACTCTGTCAATTGTTATCCGATTTCTTCAGAATAAAGCTTATCGTATTCAGAATCAAATTTCCTTTAAAAATACCTTTATAAATATAAAGGTTGTTAAATGAACTATAGCAGAAAAAAATCGATAAACTCGAAAAATTTACAAAAAATAACAAAAATATTAGATTTTATAGAAAAAATCAATAAATATCATTCTTATATGTATAGACCAATTCACACACATGGAAAGCCCCATCCTTCTTCTATCAAAAACAGTTAAAAAATTTAAAATCGGTTAAAAATTTTCTGAATTACAAAAGGTTTAGTGAGAAAAGTCCCAAAAAAACGTTTTTTGACCATAACTCTAAAATTTGAGGGTGTCTAGCAAGTTTAATGGGCATTTTTGTGATCTACTCGACAAGACCAACAACCTATACTATGTCACATCAGAAGTATTTTTTCACTGTAGCACAGTGTAATTAATAACAAAAAAATGAAAAATTAAAAAAAAATTTTTTGGTTTGTATTTAAAAATGATTTTTAAGGCCCCGCTCTTTAAGGCTTCGTCGCGTAGGGAAGGCGTGGTCGTAGGGGCGTAAAATTTTTCCTGAGTTATGTTTAAGTCAAATGAAAAAAAATGAGTGGGTACCGTCTCAACATTTCCAACATTTCCAAAATAAGGGACACTCTAATGTGCATATTAATAGTTTCTACAATTTTTTATTTTTTATTTTAACAAAACAATCATAAACAAGTTAGAGTGTTCCCGAAACTTTGATACTCCACATCGTGTAAAAAATTAAACAAAAAAAAAAAAACAATGCAGGGGCGCTGTTTTGTGAAGGTAGGGAGGGCGGTCGGTCGAGGTCATTGGGGGACACTTTCCCCTTGCGATTAATGTTTACAAATTCATTTGCTTGCAATTAAGTTATACAATTTTATCATTATTTTAATATTTTTTAGTATCCACGCCCACAAAAGGGACGGGCCGAAAAAAAAATCGAATGCCCGGTATCAAGGTGAACGACTTACAACTTCTTCCAACATTAAAATGTATCATTTGCTCAACAAAAGTGTAATAAAACCTGTAAAAAATTATTTTATTTAGATCTCCGTCTCCGAACTTAACCAGCCTATGAACATAAGAAATATTCGTGGCAAACTTCAGGAGTCTAATTCTTTTAGTTTGGACTGTATAGTGTCTTCCACAGACTGACGGACATCGCTAGAATGTCTTAGAATCGATCACTGATCAAAACTTTATGGGGTGCTAGACCGATATTTCGATGCATTACACAAGGAATGACAAGTTAGTATACCCCCATACTGTGGTTAGTGGGTATAAAAATGGTTTGAAAAAAAGTATGATAAAAATATGCAAATTTGGCTCGAAATTTTGATTTTTTTTGCAAATATTGTTGGATATCCTTAATGGATGTTGGATTTTTGCCCCAGTTTCTCTTTATTGGAGTATCTTCTTTACATATCTGCTTTAAACAGGATATTTCTTGCAAATGTTTTGATGGTATCCTTGATCGTATCGAGTCCGGATTTCATGCAATAGTTAGGTGATTTTATTAATAATTCGAATAAAAAAAGTATGAATAAGTTTAACATATACTTTCCCAATATTAAAAAAAAAAATTCGGTTAGGTTCGCCTATCTCGAGAAGGCGGTTTGATACAGCTTTTCTAATGACAGATTCGTAGTTTTCAAAAACAATAACACTACTCTACACGGTTTTTGTACAGACATTTTGAAAACATTTTCTAAAGTATTTCGGTCTCCTAAAAATACATAACCAAAAAAAGGCCGTTTTGAACTTCCATATAATGTACTAATGGTATCCTTGATCGTATCGAGTCCGGATTTCTTGCAAAACTTTAGTATTTTTATTGGGAATTCGAATAAAAAAAAATATGAATTACTTTATGATACACTATTCCAATATTAAAAAAATTGTCTTCTTTGAGGTCTTGGTCCACAAAAAATTAAAATGCCTATATCTGGAGACGGCGATTTGATACAACTCTTTCTCTTTTCTCTGATGACAGATTCGTGTTTAGGAGACCAAAATACTTAAGAAAATTTTCTTTAGAAGTACCTTAAAGTCTGTGCAAAAAAGAAGTTAATTTTTGTAGAGAAGTGTAATTTGCCCAACAATGGACCAAAATTTACAAAAGAATTTTTTTGTATCATCTTAATGAGTACGTATTAAACATTCAAATATTTATATATTCAAGATTTTCAATATTTTTTTTAATTCACATGAATTATATTTCCAAAAAAATTTTACTAATTAGTATCGAAATTTTTTGTTTACTATATTTAGTAAACAAAAAATTTAACTACCCTGCATTTATTACTATATTTTTTTTTAATCTAGAACCCCTTATTAAAAGTATTTCAAGGTATTCACTGCAATTATTGTTTCAAACTAACCATTTATTATCCCTGCTCAAAAAACAAAAAAATTGAAATCACAATCATATAGCTCTTATGTTATGAAACAATATTTACTGTCCTAAATTTCAACCGTCTCAAACCAATTCATTTAAATTATAAATGAGAAAAAAAAAAAAATAAATGAAACCGAACCAGTTTTTTTTTTGTGGCATATTATATGTATTTTACACTATGTACCCAAAGTGTATGGATTTTTAAAAGGATAAACCATTTACAGATTATTTTTTCAAAATATTTTTTTTGGAGAATCTAAGAATTTTTTTCAAGGTAAACATATCTATTAGAGTATTATTCTAGTTCGAGGCCCAAAAATATTTCTATCAATGATATTCGCATTATAGTTTCACGAGTAAAAATTTTTATATGATACAATATATAATGATATGTTACACAATATATATTTATACGCAATTTGATCCGAATAATGGTGGATGTTTTTGCATTAAAAAAGATCAACTTGTATAAAATATGATTTGATTTCATCCGAGTTTTGACCAGACATTGCCATATATTAGTGGATCTAATTAGATCTAATTGCATAAAAACATGTAAAATCCTGGTGTTTTTTGGTTTGGGTTGAGTTACACCACAGGTCAACGATACATTCACCAGACATATAATTTTCTTAAACAAAAAAATGTTCGGGTACGCTTCGAACCAGATAGGTGATATACATAACCCTAACAAGGAAATGTTTAGGAACATTTTAAAAAGTTTCTTATACTTTGCCTTAAAAACTTAGAAAATTGTTGGTTAAATGGAAACATATAGTGTTATATATGGAACAGAATAGGATATATATAATTTTATACTAAATTATACATATATTGGGGAATGGGGTCTTTCGCAGAGGCTGAAAGCTCTCTGTCTGTTATCCACTTGGGGATTTCAAGAAGCGATTCCTCTGTTGAAAGATCCAAGCAGCTCACTACTTCCGGTCTTATACCAAGTATTCCCTGGTAATGTCGTTCAAGCAGCCGCTTGTCGACAGCTAGAGTGAGAAGGCAACCTGCAGTTGAGTAACCTGAATGGCACGCTAACACAGGTGCGTCTCAGGTAAGTAGGTGACGAACGAGCATACAATATTCACTGAAACTCAATGCGCACCACCTATGTACGGTGGACGTCTGACTGGAGACCTTAGCTGGCAGCCCCAGCACCAGTCTAGGATGCAATGGGCTAATCACCTGTTCATCCAAAACTAAACCGATTAATGAAACCAAAATAAATGAAAAACTATCGAAAAATCTGATGACGACTATTGGCATGAAAACACGGAAACGATTTGGATCATGGAACGTACTTACTCTATCGGAATCTTCCAAGCTAGCGCAGGCTGAGCGTGAAATGAAAAGATACAACCTACTCTTCCTTGGCCTTAGTGAAGTCAGATGGCCTGAATGTGGAGAACAACAAACATCTCATGGCTCCACATTTATATATTCAGGAAAAGCCTCCAGTGAACCGAGATCTAGTGGCGTGGGCTTTCTTCTTTCCAAAGAGGCAAAAAAAAGCCTAATCGAATGGCAACCTCATGGCGACCGAATAATAGTGATAAAGCTGAAAACAAAAGCTAGGAATCTTACATGTATACAATGCTATGCCCCGACTGACACATCGGATAGACAGATTAAAGATGAGTTCTACTGTAGGCTCAACTCTGTAATGACCTCGATAAATGAAGGTGACATAAAAATTTTGATGGGTGATTTCAATGCCCAGATTGGTGGCGACAATCGTGGTAGAGAGGTAGTAATTGGGAAGCATGGTATTGGACGTATGACTGAAAACGGCGAACTGCTATACGAAACGTGTTCCAACTTCAAGTTGGTTATTGGTGGTACATTATTCCCCCACAAGAAAGTACATAAAATCACATGGGTATCACCCGACAAGGTTACAGAAAATCAAATAGACCACATCGCGATAAGTAAAATGTGGAGGCACTCACTGCTCGATGTGCGAAATAGAAGAGGTGCTGATATTGGCAGCGATCACCACCTTGTAGTGGGGGAGATACAACTTAAGGTATGTGCAAACAAATTTGAGAAACCGAAGAGAAGAGAAAGATTTAATCTTGAGAGGCTGAGGGACAGAGAAACACTACTCCATTTCTCAAACTCCCTCAAACTAAAAACTGAACCTCTGCTGAATAATGTGTCAAGTCTCGACACGTACTGGAAACAGGTTAAAGATGCCTTTCTTGAGTCCGCCAAAAACTGTCTCGGTAATCCTGTTAAAAACGTAAAACCATGGATATCTGACCAAACATGGAATCTTAGTCAGGAAAGAAGAGAGGTTAAATTATGCATTAACCAAACCAAAACCCGTCAAGCCAAATTGGATTATCAACAGCAATATAACATCGCAAATCGAAAAGTCAAACGAAGTGCTAGAAATGATAAAAGAAAATGGGCAGAAAATCTGGCTTCAGAGGCACAAAAGGCCAATGAATCAAATCGACCGAAAGATATGTACAGGATCACGAAATTACTTGCTGGTCATAATCACACTAATATGCGGCCACTGCGCAATGCAAATGGTGAATTGGTGTATACAAAAGAGGGTCAACTGCGAGTATGGGAAGAACATTATCGTAACATTCTGGATAGCGCAATCGAAGATGAAGTAGCTGAACTCTGTCAGCACGCACAACACAGTCAATTAAGTGACATAAACATCCACACACAGAAAACGGATTCGTTGTGCCAACCAAATTTAGAACCAACCAATTTTTCGTAGTCCAGCCAACTATCACTTTTATCAGTTGTGATTACTAATATTTTTATTAAAATCTACCGAATTTAGTTTCAATCAAATGGTAAATATACCGAATTTCATATAGAGCAACTGAATTTATCTGTTGAAGTAACCAAAAATTATAAGATAAAAATGGTTGTTATGACCGATATTATAGCACCACAGCTGAAGTATTTTATAAATGGGCTCCTTTAACCGTAAAATAAAAATGCAAAATTAATGTTTTTTTGTAATATATTTATTAAATTACTAAATTAATTACAATTTTTAAGAATAGTTTTTTTATCTGAAAAAAGTCGTACAATCTGAGACTTTTTTATAGAAAAAGATTCAGAAGTTTTTCTATAGAAACAATTTCTCAAAATCTGAGACTTTTTCTATAGAAAAAATATCTCAGAATTTAAGACTTTTTCTATAGAAAAAATGTCTCAGAATCTGAGACTTTTTGTATAGAAAAACTGTCTCTGAATATGAGAATTTTTCTATGAAAAGTTGTTTAAGAATCTGCGACTTTTTCTATAGAAAAGATGTCTCAGAATCTGAGACTTTTTCTATAGAAATGATGTCTCAGAATCTGAGACATTTTCTAGAAAAAAAGGTCTTAGAATCTGAGACTTTTTCTATAGAAAAAATGTCTTAGAATCTGAGACTTATTCTATAGAAAAAATGTCTCAGAATCTGAGGCCTTTTCTATAGAAAAAATGTCTCAGAATCTGAGGCTTTTTCTATAGAAAAAATGTCACATAATCTGAGACTTTTTCTATAGAAAAAATGTCACAGAATCTGAGACTTTTTCTATAGAAAAAATGTCTCAGAACTTGAGACTTTTCCTGTGGATAAAAATGTCTCAGAATCTGAGACTTTTTCTATAGATAAAAATGTCTCAGAATCTAAAACTTTCTCTATAGAAAAAATGTCACAGAATCTGACACTTTTTTTTATAGAAAAAGTGTTTTAGAATCCAAGACTTATATTTAGAAAAAAAGTCTCAGAGACTTTTTCTGTAGAAAAAAATGTCTCAGAGGCTTTTCTATAGAAAAAATGTCTCAGAATCTGAGACATTTTCTATAGAAAACATGTGTCAGAATCTGAGACATTTTCTACAGAAAAATTTTTTCAGAATCTGAAAGTTTTTCTACAGATTCAATGCCTCAGAATAAGAATCTTTGTTTAAAAACAAAATGTATCAGATTCGGATAAATTTTTTCTATAGAAAAATTCTCAGATTCTGAGACATTTTTTCTATAGAAAAAGTCTCAGATTCTGAAACATTTTTTCTATAGAAAAAGTCTTAGATTCTGAAACATTTTTTCTATAGAAAAAGTGTTTTTTAATCCAAGACTTATCTTTAGAAAAAAATGTCTCAGAGACTTTTTCTGTAGAAAAAAATGTCTCAGAGGCTTTTCTATAGAAAAAATGTCTCAGAATCTGAGACTTTTTCTATAGAAAACATGTGTCAGAATCTGAGACATTTTCTTCAGACATTTTTTTTCAGAATCTGAATTTTTTTCTACAGATTCAATGCCTCAGAATAAGAATCTTTGTTTAAAAACAAAATGTCTCACATTCGGATAAATTTTTTCTATAGAAAAATTCTCAGATTCTGAGACATTTTTTCTATAGAAAAAGTCTCAGATTCTGAAACATTTTTTCTATAGAAAAAGTCTTAGACTCTGTAAAATTTTTTCTATAGAAAAAGTCTCTGAGACATTTTTTTCTACAGAAAAAGCCTCTGAGACATTTTTTTTTTCTAAAGAAAAGTCTTAGATTCTAAAACACTTTTTCTATAGAAAATGTATCAGATTCTGTGACAATTTTTCTACAGAAAAAGTCTCAGATTCTAAGACATTTTTTGCATAGGAAAAGTCTCAATTTCTGAGACATTTTTTCTATAGAAAAATTCTTAGATTCTAAGACATTTTCTCTATAGAAAAATTCTCAGATTCTGATACATTTTTTCTATAGAAAAAGTCTCAGATTCTGAGACATTTTTTCTAAAGAAAAAGTCTCAGATTCTGACACATTTTGCTATAGAAAAAGTCTCAGAATCTGAGACTTTTTCTATAGAAAAAATGTCTCAGTATCTGAGACTTTTTCTATAGAAAAGTCTTAGAATCTGAGATATTTTTCTATGAAAAAAGTCTAAAGTTCTGAGAATTTTTTTCTATTGAAAAATTCTAAGATTCTGAGACAGTTTTTCTATAGAAAAAGTCTCAGACTCAAAGACTCTTTTTCTATTGAAATAGTCTCAGATTCTGAAACGTGTTTTCTATAGAAAAAGTCTCAGATTCTGAGACGTTTTTTCAATACAAAGATTCTCAGATTCTGAGAGAATTAATCTATAGAAGAAATTTAAGAATTTTAGAAATTTTCTATATAAAAATGACTCAGAATTTGAAATTTTTCTATCGAAAAAGTCCCAAGCTCTCAGAGATTTGCAGTAGTAAAAATCTGATAGTCAGTGATACTTTTACGAATTAATCTACACAATTTTTTTTTGCAAATATCTAACCTCTCAAATTTCGTCCCAATACAGCATTTTAATAGAGATTTGTCTTTTGTTGAATGTTTATATGTATTTATGTTGAATGTTGATATTGACATGTTGATATCTAATGTTGAATGTTGGTATTTATTGTAGATCAATCCTCGTAGGTAAATCCGCAAGATTACTTCTCCAAATTCCCTTTTTTTAACTCTTATGTATGTATTTTGCTGAAAATAAATCCAGTCTTTATTTAATATAGTACAAATGTATTTTGGGTTAATTTAGACTTACTTCCGTTTTGTGGTTTATTTTCCTTTTTGTAAACTGCATTTTTTTATGTTTAAAATTATCTTATGCCTATTATTTCTAAAAAAAACATCTTTTCTGAAAAAATATATTGTTTTTTTATGACTTTTAATAATTTAAATATTTTTTTTTTAAAAGGAACATAAAATTAGTTGCAGTAACTTTTATACAAAATTAAAAAATGATTGTATGTACCAAATCAAAATAATTCGTAGATAGTATTACATTAAAATTTTAAAATTTCAATTTCAAATGTATTTTGAATTTTTACAAATTTTAAACAAGCATCAGTTGCTGTAACTGATTTTTTTATACAACTGAACTAATATTCTGTGCTTATTATTAAAAATTTATTGCATTACAAAAAAAAAAATAAATGAATGGTTCGGACTATTATGAACGTTTTTGAAGTGATATTTTTTTGGAATTGATAAATGCAACCAATATTTTTTGAAAATGTGATTGTTTTTTGGTAATTTGTTCAGATATTTGGATACAAATTTATTTTTTGAATCATGAAATTTGAATTTAAGTCGTTGTAACTAAAACTTATATTTTGAAACCAAATTTGAGGAGTTCCGACTGAGTTCCAATTAATTTTTTCCCTGTGTGCAACCTCCTAGCCACGTAGAAATAATGGAAGCAATATCATTGCTAAAAGATCACAAGGCAGCAGGGCCCGATAATATCCCTCCAGAATTGTTCAAAGCTGATAAATCCCTTTCGGCAAAAATAATTCAACCATTAGTTGAATATTTCTGGCAAGCAGAAACGCTCCCAAGCACCCTTAAGGAAGGACTTATCATCAATATCCCAAAAAAGGGAAACCAGATGGAGTGCAAGAATTGGAGGGGCATCACCCTTTTAAATATGCTTAACAAGATAGTATCCCGTATCTTATTTAACCGCATAGCTGCAGCGTCAGAGCCCGAACTAAGAACAGAACAGGCAGGTTTTAGGCCAAGAAGATCTTGCATAGATCACATTAACAGTCTACGCATTATAACTGAGCAGACAGAAGAATGGCAATCGAGTTTGTACTTGATATTTATAGATTTTCAACGTGCATTTGATTCACTGCACCATTCCGCAATATGGAAAGCGATGCGTTGCAAAGGAATACCAGATAAAATTATCAAACTCGTAGAAGGTCTATATGTTGATGCAACTTGCTCTGTCCTCCACAGTGGCCAAGTCGGCGATAACTTAAACGTTAAAACTGGTGTGAGACAAGGATGCGTCTTATCCCCCTTACTGTTCAACATCGTACTTGATGTAATAATGAGTCAATCTGTGAACCCTGTTAATGGGATCACAATGGGGGTGACTGGTAGACTCACTGATCTAGATTATGCCGATGAGATCTGTTTACTGTCACACAACCAACAAGGCATGCAGCAAATGTTAAATAGCATCACTGCAAAAGCCTCAAGCGCAGGTCTAATTATAAACATTTCGAAGACAAAATCTATGCGTTTCAATGTAGCAAGCAATAATCATTTCTCACTGATGGGGAAACAACTGGAAGACGTCACAACTTTTTGTTACTTGGGCAGTATTTTTGCTACTTCCGGTGGATGCAACGATGATATTCAAAACAGACTGACAAAGGCTAAACAAGCTTTTGGAATACTGAATAAGTTCTGGAGGTCAGCTAACATCGCAGTGTCTACTAAACTTAAAGTTTTTAATAGCAATGTAAAGTCAGTACTGCTTTATGGCTCGGAGACATGGAACCTAACAAATTCAGATATTCAAAAACTACAGGTCTTCGTCAACAATTGCCTTCGCCGAATCCTTAAAATTTTTTGGCCCCAAACTATTACGAACTCAGAGCTATGGTTTAGAACGCAACAACCTCCAATTGACCACGAGATCAAAATACGCAAGTATAGATGGTTGGGTCATACTCTACGAAAGCCAACCGATGACATCAATAGAAAATCCCTTGACTACAATCCACAGGGAGCAAGAAGACGGGGTCGCCCTAAAAACACCTGGAAGCGTCAAGTTCAAGCTGAACTTCAAACTGTTGGTTTAACCTGGAATGAAGCCAAAAGAGAAGCACAAGATAGAAATCGATGGAGATCAATTATTGAGGCCCTATGTTCCTTATAGGAATTCCAAGGATTACATATATATAAATTATACAGAAAAACAAATTTTGTATTGACCCTCATATAATTTTATATAATTATATCAACCGCCCGAGTAAAAAAGATTATATATAATTTTACTTATTTTTATATAAACATATATTATTTGATAAATTTATACGTAAATTGTTTTGCTATCATATAAGATTATATATATTTGCACTTCGTATTTTTTTCTTATATAAAATTATATAAAAGAAAATGTTAAGTTATACATAATAACATATGATTAAAGTTAGTTTATATAATTACATATGAAATATAAAATTCTGTCTGTTTTTTATATAATTTAATATAACAAAATATTTGAAGACATTTTATATAAAACTTTATGCAACTTTTTTTTGAATCATATGTAATCTTATATGAGTAAAATTAAAAAAAATCTAAGTCCTTTATATATAATTTGATATAACTTTTGAAAATTTTTCTAAGTCCAGATTTTTTTTTTTAAGTTCCAAACCTAAACCTTAAACATTTGTTTTAAAAATTTTATATGTTATTATATATAATGCAAAATTTATGAAAAAAAATCTAAGATCTTTATATATAATTTAAAATAATTTTTTTTTTGGGTTTTTTTTGGATTTTTTTTATTTAATTATATATAATTGCATAAATTTTTCTAAAAAAGGGGCCAATTTTCGCATCAAATCATATAAAATTATATTAAAATCACATCAAATTATATCAAATTTAATGCAACTTTATATGGTTTTATCAAATTCTATATGAATATATATGATGTCTTTATATAATTAAATATAAACATATATAATCTTTTTTACTCGGGCGTACACCTTTTAATCCGAATCATGATTCAATTATTTATAACTACATATGACTGCATTTAAAAAATTTTGAAAATATCTCACGCGATGTATAATCATATATGATTTATTATGTTTGCATCAAGTTATATATTGTTATATATGTTTATTTCTACTCGGGTTATTTATTTTTTTAAAAAAGTTACTCATCTCATAGTAAATCTGCACAGAAAAAAATATGGAGGAAACAAATTTGAGTAATCACTTGTTTAATTTTTTAAAAAAAAATTGAGTAATTTTTTAATTGACGCAATTAAAAATTTACTCAAAAATTAAAAATAAAATTTGAGTAAATAATTTAATACAAATTTAATATTTTTTTTTATTTTTTTTTTCTCTTGGTGTTTTGAATTCTCATTTAGTTTATTGTTTTTTGTATATGTACATGAAAGTTTGAAATCATCTTTATAAAATTTTACTTTGTCTTGAAGACATAAGTATATTTGGTAAAGTTTGCAAAAGCAATTTTTTTGGAAAAAAAAATTAGAAACTTTTTTAACTTTTTAAAAAAATAATTTGATGCATTTTGAGTAAATTTTTACTTGACACAATTAAAAAGTTACTTAAAAATATTAAAAAATTTTGAGTAAAGATTTAATTGTGTGAATTAATAATTTACTCAAATTTTTTATTCAGCATTTAATCATTTTTTATTAAAAGTTTACTCAATACTATTAAATCGTTTACTGGTGGAAAATTGAGTAATTTTTTACTCAATAGTATTAAAAATTTACTCAAATTTTTTTTTTATTTTTTTCTGTGTGTACTAGTGAGTTTCACTCCGACTAACAAGGGAAGTATCTGCACTCTTATGAACCGATTTGCATGAACCTTAAATGTATATATGGGGCATTCCATGTCAAATCGGACACTTTGATTTTTTTTTTTAGATTTTTTCAATTTGCTTACAGTTTTTAGTACCCTTCGAAAACTTCTTCGTGGTAAATTTTGAGATTTTTTTGGTGACCCGTTCAAAAGAAATCGAATTTTTAAAAATTGGTAGTTTGTTTCTTTCCCGAGTAAAAATAATTATATATAGGCGTATATAATTTTATCCAATCATATAAAACATTATAAGATTACATAGAAGTTAACAGATTTTCTTGATTTTCATATGGAGTTACATGTAATTACATATTATTTGATGATAATTCAGATATAAATAAATATGGTTGATGTTATTATATAAAATTATATAAGGCACAAGTATCAAAACCCGAGTAAAAAAGATCTGATATAATCATATATGCTATTATATAGTTATTTATATTTATATATGGTTATGCAAGAACTTTGATATGGATATACAAGTTTATGTATACTATACAAATCAAAAATGCATTTTTTACCCTTTTTTAGATCACGATAAAGATGTCACAGATAGGAATAATATTTTTTTATGAAAATATATCATTAAAAGCAACAATTCAACTAAAACGGTTTCTTGTCAAAACTAAAAAAAAATATTTTTTAAAAAATTTTTACTGTAGGACCCCAAAAGCTCAAAATTTTTTTTTTCGAAAAATTTTTTAGAACTGAAAGCCTCATCCCACCAATATCAATTTTTTTGTCGTGAATAAGCTAATAAAGTAATATTATAATTAATAACAAAAAAATTAAAAATCAAAAAAAAATTTTTTTGCTTTGTATGGAAAATGATTTTTAAGGCCCCGCTCTTTACGGCCCCGTCGCGTAGGGAAGGCGTGGTCGTAGGGGCGTAAAATTTTTCCTGAGTTATTTTTTAGTCAAAAGGAAAAAATGAGGGGGTACCGTCTCAACATTTCCAACATTTCCAAAATAAGGGACACTCTAAGTAATATATATATATGGGTTCCTGTTGATCCTATAAGGAGCATAGGTATAATCGTATAATATTCGGATCAAAATTAATATGGATTTACATAAAAGCATATCTGTTCATATATAATTAAATATTGCGTCATATAACTTTTTTTACTCGGGTTTTTATACCCTACACCACACTGTGGTACAGGGTATAATGAGTTTGTGCTGATGTTTGTAACTACCCGAAATATTGGTCCTAGACCCACCTTTAAGTCTACCGATCGACTCAGAATCACTTTTTGAGTCGATTTAGCGATGTCCGTCCGTCCGTCCGTCTGTCCGTCCGTCCGTCCGTCCGTCTGTCTGTCTGTCTGTCCATGTAAACGGTGTAAACACGATACAGGTCGCAATTTTTAATCAATTGACTTGAAATTTGAAACTTAAGTCTCTCTTGGCCCAAGGACGAAGCCTATTGAAATTGGAAAAAATCGGTCCATATTTAGACCTAGCCCCCATACAAAGGTCCTCTTTAGTTTTGGCTCAAATGACTCTAATAACCGTATTGTAGAAGGTATCGCTTTGAAATTTGGATGGTAAACATGTTTTGTCTTCACATATCATCATTCCGAATTTCAAAGAAATCGGACCAGTTCTTCTTGTAGTAAATGTCTCAAATTTCATGAAAATAGAAAATATTTAATTAAAATTTTGTTTGTGTATGTTAAACGCGTACTTAAATAACCTTATCAAACCTGATAATCATCGGACCAGTTTTGGACTCAGGCCCCTTGTGAAAATTTCGCCCGGTATTCAGTTAAAGCGGTTTATTGTCAACAAATAGAAGCCTATTTCACTCAAATTTGATTTGTGAGTGTTTTCTTTACTTATTAAAGGTTTTACAACATACAGATCTAATCGATCCATGGGACCCATTTTCCGGGAAACCTTGGTGTAGGGTATTATATGGTCGGTCTTGACCGACTATAATTTTCTTACTTGTTACAGTTTGAAATTGTTCTAAGATTTTTTACAGTTTGAAATTTTTCTAAGTTTTTTTACAGTTTAAAAATTTTACAAGTATTTTTACAGTTTGATAAACTACATCTTCTGGTTCGAAGCTTACACAAACTTTATTTGGTGTATGTATCGTTGACCTGTGATGTATGTTATTTCAACCAAAAAAAGATTCACTATAACCCGATAAAATTTTATAAAATTAGATATAATTAGATCTTATTGTATCCAATCACATATAATTTGATGCTATTGGATAGAGAAAAATTTCGGAAAAATTGTATCAAACTATATACAAATGAATAAAATAACATATTATTAAATCCAATTTAATGCAATTCTATCCACCATTTTTGGGATAAAATTGTATCTAATTGTATTTGAGGACAGATCAAACGTTATATAATTTTATGTGACGCCATATTAAAATTTTTACTCGGGTTACTCATAATGGTCCAAATTGCAAATTTTTTTAAAAATTTTTGTTTTTTAACGTAATTTTTAAAAAGAAAATCAAAAAAAAACTTAAAAGCGCCGTAGGATCGAGGGATAACGATAATTACTATTTTTTTAAATTTTTTGAAAAAATTTTATTGTAATTTTCCAATCTTAAAATCATTTCTACTGCTCCAATGGTGCGTCATTGAGGGGACATTTCCAAGACCGACCCCCATTCATTTTTACGTCTAAGTATTTCTTTGGAACAAACTTATACCCTATCTTCAATTTCTAAGGGGGCTCCCACACAAAATGACATTTTTTTAAATTTGCTCCAACCGCTCTAACTGCCCTTAGAGTGCCCATAGAGCAATCAAATGTATGACCGACCCACAATATTTTTTAAGCCCAAACATTCTTTCTGAATAAACCTGCCCTCTATCTTTAACTATTAAGACGGTCCCCATACAATTTTTTTTTATTTTTTTGTAAATTTGTTTTATTTAATCAGCTTCTACCGGTCCAATGGTGCTTCCGAGAGGGGTCATTAGTGATACCGACCCCCATTTATTTTTACCCTCCAACATTTTTGTAAAACATACTTACGCCCTATGTCCACTTCCTAAGTATTTAAAGCATTTTTGAGATTTTTTGTTTTAATAGAAAAAGTCTCAGATTCTTAGATAAGTTATGTTTAGAAAAATTTTAGATTCTGTGATATTTTTTTTTCTATACAAAAAGTCTCTCTAGAAAAAGTTTCAGATTCTGCGACATTTTTTCCTATAGAAATAGTCTAAGATTCAAAGAAGATTTTTCTAAAGAAAAAGTCTCAGTTTCTAAGACATTGGTCTAATAGAAAAGATTTAACTTCTGAGACTTTTTTCAACAGAAAAAGTCTCAGATGTCAAGAACTTTTTTATATACAATAAGTCTTAAATTCAGAGATTCTAATAGAAAAAGTCTCAGGTTCTTAGATCTTCTTCCTATCGAAAAAGTCTCAGATTCTGCGATCTTTTTCCTAAAAATAAGTCTTAAATTCTGAGACTTTTTTCAATAGAAAACGGTTAACATTTAAGGACCTTTCCCATAAAAATGCCTTATGTTCTAAAAAATTTTTCCTATAGAAAAAGTCTCAGGTTTTGAAAAATTTTTTGGAAAAATTCTCAAATTCTGATATATTTTTCCTATGGAAAAAGTCTCAGATTCTGATATATTTTTCCTATGGAAAAAGTCTCAGATTCTGATACATTTTTCTTATGGAAAAAGTCTGGCAACTCCGTCGTGATCAAACGTCAAAATACTTGCAGAAGATTAAAAAAATATATAAATAATTAATTTTGTTTTTAAATCGTTACATACATAAACAAAACTGTAATTAAAGTGAAGAGAATTTTATACTCTCTTTGTGGTAATAAAAGAACAATGGTGGGAAAAACTCGCAAAAGTTTAAACAATAAAAATAAAATAGTTTGCTTGCAATGTAAAACAGAAGTATTGGAAAGTGAAGATAAATTCCAGTGTGATGCTTGCAATAAAACTTTACATTCTGTATGCACGAAGATGGATAAAAAGCAAATCGATAAATTGTTAAACGATGATTCTCTCGAATATAAATGTCATTTTTGTTTACCAGCTGACAACAATTTTGTAGCGAGTGAACTAGCACAAATTAAAACACAACTAAATCAGCTGAGTGATATTAGGGAGACAATTCAGTTTATGTCCTCCCAATATGATACAATTTTAAAGGGAGTTACAAAAAATAAAACGCAAATTGATTCTTTACAAAAAGAAAATAAAATGCTTCGTAATGAGGTTAATGAATTAAAATCATCCGTCAAATTTTTAAACGATGTTAGAGTGCAAAAAAATTGCATTGTGAATGGAGTAGAAGTAAAAGATGAAACCACTAAACCTTTAGAGGTCGTTTTGGATTTAGCAAAGCAAACTGGAGCTAGTATCTGTGAGGATGAAATTGAAGAATGTTATTTTTTAAACAACAACAATAATAAAACAAAAAATAATAAAACAAAGAGCAAGGAAAATACAAAGAAGTCTGTTGTTATAAAATTTGTAACTAAGAAAAGTAAAACGGCTTTTATGGATAAAAAAGCTAAATTGAAAGAAATTGAAGATTTAAGCACAGTATTTATTAACGATTTTCTCAGCAAAGAATCGATGGAAATTTTTAATCACGCCAAAACTTTAAAAAACGTTGGTTATAAGTTCGTGTACGCTAGAGGTGGTAATATATTTGCTAAAAAAAATGAAAAAACTAAACAAATTAAGATCAAATCAATGGATGAAGTTGATAAATTGTTAATTGGTGCCTCTGGTGGACGTGTTAGAAAAACCCGTGCTAATACTGTTTTGATAGAAGAAACTAGTGATGAAGAAGTTGATGCTGAAGATGATAGTGAGGATGATGAGGCTCCTTGAGTTCATAAAATTATTTTTTCTTAAAAAAAAATTTTATATTTATAAATTTTGTTTTTTATTATTTTCTTTTTAATTCCTTTAATGAATTCTAAATATTTTAAAAATGTTAAACTATTTAATTCGTACATTAATAAAAAATGCTCAAAAAACTTAAATATATTATCTGTAAACATTAGAAGTGTTTCTTCGATTGGTAAATTTAATAAATTTAAATATGAAATTAGTCAACTTGCAAGACTTCCTGATATAATCGCAATTCAGGAGACCTGGTTCAGTAATAAATTAAAGAATCTGTATTCAATACCCGGATATGAGGTTGTCCATTGTTGTAGAAAGGATGGATACGGCGGAACTTCGGTTTTTATTCAGTCATCTTTAAAATTCAATGTTAAAGCAAATTGCAGTGAAGGTTTTTTGGATGCTGTGTCGAGTTACCAGATCTTAAAATTATGAATAAACCTTTAGTAATTATATCCATTTATAGATCGCAAAAATGTATTTTTGCAGATTTTTTAAGGAAACTTGAAGATTTACTAATTTTGTCTAATGTTGCTCCTTACCTTTTTGTGGGAGACTTTAACGTGGATTTGTTATCTAACGACTGTAATAGTATTACATTGCTCAATCTTTTTTCGGAGTTTGATATGTTTTCTTGTCATAATTCGGTAACACGGCCTCAAAGTAAAACGTCTATTGACCTTGTTTTTACAAATATAAATCGTGATGATTTTGTGCACTCTATTGAAAATGGACTAAGTGACCATAATTTAATATATTGTGGGTTTGGAACTGAATTAGTGAGGCAAAACATTTTAACTGAAAAGAGCTTCAAAGTTGATTATGAACAACTGGGACATTATTTAGATGATAATCTACAGAATGAAAATTTGACTAGCAGTTCATCAAACATTTGTGAGAATTTAATAAATACTTTATCAGAAGCTGCATTACTTTATACAACAACGTCAAATAGGCAAATGTGTGCACGTAAGAAACTGACTCCTTGGATGACAGATAACCTTCTTTCATTAATTTGTTTTAAAGAAACTTTACTTCGAGCTCGAAGGAAAAATACCAAAAATAAGTTAATATCTCAGCGGCTTAAAAGAATAAGTAAAGTCATTAAAATATGTAACAACCAATTAATGAATGATTATTACATAAATAAACTAAAGAGCTTTTGTGGTGATACTAAGAAAACGTGGCAGTTTTTAAACAAGGAGTTAGGCCGTAATAGTCGTGGTATAAAAAATATTGTAACTGAAGATGGAACTGTTTTAAGTCAGGAAAAAGATAAAGCTTTAGAATTTAACGATTTCTTCTTTAGTGCAGTACAAAATATGCAATCTATCAATGCAAGTAATAATAATGACGACATTAACATATTTCGAACATTAATACCCCAGAGAACAACTTTTATTTTAAAAAAAGTCGATAATGCTAAAGTTGGAAGTATAGTAGACAATCTAAAGTGCAATTCGTCTCCTGGATATGATAGCGTTACTCCAAAAATGTTGCTAACAAGGAAACATTTAATTGTTAATATATTAACTGACGTGTTTAATAAAATGATTGAAGAAGGAAAATATCCAGATGTTCTTAAAATACATAAGATAATTCCCATACCTAAAGTTGTTGGATCAAATAAAATACAAAATTTTCGACCAATATCTCTTTTATCGATTGTGGACAAGGTCTTTGAGAAACTTATCTTTGAACAGATCTCAAACTATCTAGATATAAATAACATTTTATTCGAAAGGCAATTCGGATTCAAAAAAGGTTCTGGAACCGAGGAAGCTGTTGTTACTGTGGTTGACTACATTTGTGGAGAGCTGGATGGTGGCTGCAGCGGTGTAGCAGGAGTGTTCTTTGATTATTCTAAAGCCTTTGATCTGGTTAGCCATGATATTTTAATAAAAAAACTTACTATTATAGGAGTTTCGAACAAAACTCTGGACATTTTCCGAAGTTATTTGTCAAACAGGAAGCAGTTCGTTCAAGTTGGTGAGTCTAAAAGTACAATGCTACCAGTAACCTGTGGAGTTCCGCAAGGAAGTGTCCTTGGTCCTTTACTGTTCAAGATTTTTATCAATGATCTGAAAAATATTGGCTTTAACGGCAAGTTATTTATGTATGCTGATGATGTATGCTTGTTTTATCCTTATAAATACTCACAAGTTCTAAAAACACAGATTGAATATGATGCGGTTATTCTAACGGAATTTTCGCAATGCAACAGACTTGTTATTAATCCCTCCAAGACTAAATTTGTAAGATTTAAACCATACAATCTAAAAAATGATGAGAAGATGTTTGTACATGTTGATGGAATCGCTATTAATGAATCTGAGATGGTAACATATTTAGGAGTTGTCTTAAATCAAAATTTGTTATGGGATGAGCACATACTTTCACTAAAAGCTAAAGTTTCACCAGGCATTGGAATACTATATAAGTTTAGAAATAAGCTTAACTGCGATACAAAGTTACTTATTTATCAGTCTCTTGTACATTCACATTTTACTTATCTTCCTGCTGTATATGGTTGTAGAATAAATAATTCCTTAAAGTCACTTCAATCTGCCCAAAATAAAGCGCTAAAACTTGTATTTAATCTACCTATGAGATATTCAACGCTAAATTTGTTTAAAAGATATGCAAAAAATATTTTGCCAATACGAGGCTTGTATAAACAAAAAGTTTTGATGTACGTGTTTAAGACACTAAGGGACAATGAACATCGATCTGTACAATTTTCTAATAATTTGGCTCGAACGCAAAGAAATACCAGACAAGCTCAAAATTTAAGTTTTGCAAGATGTCGCCTTGATTTGACCAAGCAAAGAATTTCATTTTCTGGGCCTATTGAATATAATAAATTGCCTGTAAATTATCGAAACATTAATGTTGTTTCAGCGTTTAAAAATCAGATAAAAGACCACTTACTTAAAAATATAGAAACACTTCTAATGTAATTATGAAATCTAATGTATCTGAATCTTTTTTTTTCTTTACATATCTTTAAAATAATACTGTATATTTGTTTATATTTTTTTTTTTCTCTTTTAATGTTATATATAAAGTTGCCTTTTTGTCCCCTATAAAGCCTTTAAGGCGCTGGGGCACCAAATTGTAAATTTGTAAAAATATCTATGAATAAATGAAAATACAAAAAAAAAAAAAAAAAGTCATAGATTCCGAGACATTTTTCCATTAGAAAAAGTTATAAGATTCTGAGACATTTTTCTATAGATTCTGACACATTTTTCATATAAAAAAGGTCCCAGATTTTAAAACATTTTTTCTATAAAAAAAATCTCAGATTCTGAGACCTTTTTCTTTAGCAAAATATAAGATTCTGAGACACTTTTATTTAGTTTTTTATAATTAACAAATTTTCATTTTTCAAAAAATTTCAGATCTACGGACATTCAAAACGTTTTTTCTGGAATATTTCTCCACACAAAAATTTTTCAAATTTGAACAGTCAAAAAAAAATTTCTCAAAACTGTTTTACATACGTTAGACTATCCACATTTTTTAGATTTTAATATAGTTTTCCTATTCCTATGTAATAGAGAAATATTTTTTATGTCAACCAAATTAAGATCCTGTAACATTTTTCTATACAAAAAAAAAACATTTTCTAAGTCATTATTTTCTCATAATAAGAACTTCTAGATTGAAAGATAGTTTTCACAGAAAACTTTCTGATTTAGTCATATTTTTCTTTTAAAAACGTTAAAAAATTTTCTATAAATTTTTTTTTAGGAAAAATTTTCGGATTTCAAGATTTTTTTCCTTAGAAATTTTTTTAAAAATTTCCTTATTCCTTCTTTTCTTTTTTTTTTTATTTTTCTTTCTTTTTCTTTTTTTTTTTGTTTTTCTGCTTTTTTTCTTTTTTTTTTTTCTTTTTGAAATTTGGACTTGGGGGGGGGTGAATTTCCTATTTCCCTCCCCCCTTGTACCCGCGCATGTAAGTAGAGTTGCGGTCAATATCTAACAACATAATTTTTTGAAATATATAAAAAAAATAGAACGAATTGTGATCAAATCTCGAATTCTGTCTTAAAAGTTGAATAATTTTGAGTAGAATTTCTCTAAATAGCACTTTTTCAAAAAGTCGATTTTAATTTTTAAACGTTAAAAATATGTGATAATTACTTCGAATTATTTTTCATATATTTTTTTTTTGTTAACAACATATTACTACCAACAAAATCTTGTCCAACTATATTTTTCTCGGACGTTTTTTGGAACCTAGTAGAAGAAAGACGAGAAACACAACAACTCCTTCTAAACGAAACTAATCTTATTCGAAAGAACGAGTTACGCGTAAAACACACATCCCTTGTTAAGAAGGTGAAAAGGCAAGCTAGAAACGACAAGCGAAATCACATTAACAACCTAGCATCCGAAGCCGAGGCCGAGGCCGCTGCTAACACGGGGAACTTGAAGACCGTTTTTGATACTATCAGGAAACTCTCTGGCAAGAAATCTTACTCGAACACACCAATCAAGGATAAATCTGGAACCATCCTTACGTCCGTAGAAGATCAGCTCAGCAGGTGGAGAGAGCATTTTCAAGAGATCTTAAACCATAACAACAACTCTGATACAACCCAGCCTTACACAAATACAAACTCGCGTAGCGAAATTTTGGTAAACATCGACCCGCCTAGTATAGATGAAACTACAGCCGCTATTGATCAACTCAAAAACAACAAAGCCCCTGGTATTGACAACCTTCCAGCCGAACTATTTAAATCAGCTTCCCAAACAACCGCAAATGTCTTACAACCAATATTCAGGCGAATATGGGAAACAGAAACAATTCCAGATGCATGGAAAGAGAGCCTTATTATTAAAATCCCAAAAAAGGGGGACCTCAAACAATGTGATAATTGGCGGGGTATAGCCCTAACTCCCGCGGTGTGCAAAATTTTTAATAAGATAATTCTTAACCGTATCCTCCAACCCTTAGACGAAAAGCTACGAAAGGAGCAAGCTGGTTTTCGTCCTAACCGCTCGTGTGTTGACCAAATCAATAGCCACCGTTTGATAATTGAACAGTGCAATGAATTCAACACCACAATGTATCTTACCTTTGTAGACTTTGAGAAAGCGTTCGATGCCATCGATCGGAACAAGATATGGCATGCTCTTACCAATAAGGGTATATCTGCTAAGATCATCCACCTCATAAAAGCACAATATGACAACTCCAAAATGCGGGCGTCACACTGCGGAAAAATTAGCCAACCTTTTGAAACATTAAGCGGCGTTAAGCAAGGGTGTCTCCTGTCCCCTATTTTATTCGTTACAGCACTAGACGGAATATTATCGACAACATCTGGCGGAAGTAGAGGTATACAATGGAGGATTAACGAACAACTTGAAGATCTAGACTACGCGGACGATTTAGTCCTTTTATCATCAAACAAACAAGATATGCAAAAGAAGATAGATGACTTAGCTTCAACGGCATTGAAATACGGTTTGCGAATCAACGCAAACAAAACAAAATGTATGGCTGTTAAATCCCACCAAACGCCGAAATTTTTGCTAAACAACGTGCCAATCCAAAACGTCAACAACTTTTGCTACCTTGGAAGCAACATTACTCCGGACGGAGGTGCTATCGGTGATGTAAACTCCAGAATACAAAAAGCCAAAACAGCATACCATAGCCTAAGAAATATCTGGAAATCTAATGCTCTTTCACCTAAAACTAAATTACATATTTTTAACGCCTGCATAAAATCCATTCTCCTCTACGGATCCGAAACCTGGTTGGTAAGCGAAGTCATTAAACACAAAATCCAAACATTTACAAATAGATGTTTACGAAATATTCTTAAAATTTGGTGGCCTAGAGTGGTCTCTAACGAACAACTTCTTCAAATCGCGAACCAGGACAACATCAACACCCAAATAAAGAAGAGAAAATATAACTGGCTTGGACATACACTACGAAAACCATATAACGAAATATGCCATGAGACACTAGAATGGAACCCGCAGGGCTCAAGAAACCGAGGACGACCAAAGTTAACATGGAGACGAACAATTTTTAACGAAACACGCAAATCTTTTAGCGAACTAACAAGGGAAGTCTCCCTGGTGTCACCCTCCGATCTTCATGAAATTTGGATATGTTGTTAAGAACGAAAATTAATTCGACACGTATTTTTTTTAGCGGCCCAAATTCATTTTTTAGAAGGGTTGATTTGTATGGGGGGAAATTGACCTTTTTCAGTTTTTCACGATTTAAGCCTATTTAAACAAAATTAATATAGGCATGGGTGGTATCAGATTAAAGGATTAAAGGTAATACCTATCTCGTGGTGTTAACAACGGGCCATAGAAGTTAATATTTTTCGACTTATTAACAAAAATGTCCTAAAATTTTAGTATTTTTCTCAATATGACGAAAAGTTGTGCATTTTTGGACACGTTCTTAGCACACGTAGATAGGTTTTCCAAAGACCTTTCATTTGGTATGCAACATGACTAGGTTTCTTTGCATAGTATAGGAGATAAACGAAAAAAACTGAAAAATGGCCTTGTCTTCCCCCTCCTTTTTACCCCCTAAATATGAATTTGGGCCGCTAAAAAAAATACGTGTCCCTTTATTTTTTCTGCTCTACAAAATAAAACCAATTCCATAAAGATCCGCGGGTGACACTAGGGAGACTTCCCTTGTGAGACACATCGCAGCCGACAGACAGAGATGGAGATTCTACGTACACAGCCTATGTTCCTGATGGAATTTGCTGAAATATATATATTTTTACCGGTCCAAATTAATAGAAAATTTTAATTTCTTAATTTTTTGGAAAAAATCGCTATTTTGAAAAATTTATTATTCAACACCAACTTAGAATAAAAGGCTAAATTTAAAGGTGTCGGGTCCGAAATTGTGCGATTTGGTATGAAATGCCCCATATATAAAGGCCGAATAAATACATTTTTATTTTCGTGTACCTTTTGGTACTAAAAATAAAAAAAATTGTTAAAAAAAATATCTTTCAGAATCTGAGACTTTTTCTTTGAGAAAACTGTTTTGAAATCGTTCATATTATTTAACAGCACAGTGTTATTATTCTAGTGTTGGTATATAAAAAAAATATAAAGTCAGTCATTCATAAAAGTGTTCATATATTGCATATATGTAGTATTACCACAAACACTCTCATACTACTCGTACTACTTTACAATAAGTGCTAAATTATGCATTTAGGATACCTAAAATATCCTTCTTGCATATCTCATTATTATATGTATATATTCGCTCATGTATATAAACTGGTATATTCATATGAAAGTGGTAAAATTTTTCCACAAATATTTACTGGTAAGTAATGTATGTAGTTTACAGTGATATCTTTCAAAAATGGACATCTGAAAAACAGAAAACCAATAACGCAATGGAAATTTTAAAAACTTATATGACAATTTGGTTATAGTTTATTGTTCCCAAGGGATAGAAAAAGTGCTTGACAAACACTTTAGTTAACAACTTAATAAATTCCAAAAAGTTTCCACTGTTGGTATGTGTTCAGTAAGTCGAAATATTTGTAACACATGGTAAAGTTAAGTATTCAAGACAACTGGCAGCGTTTGTATTTTTCAACAAAAAAAAATGTTCTTTAAAGAATACTTAAAACCACATACTTAAAGGGAAACTATTCTGACATTTTTCAAAAATTGAACAATATTTATGTAATCATTTGTCATAGAAGAAGAAAAACTTGGTCATGTCTTGGCATATGTTAAAACTGCATATGTTTTCAATCTATATGTAGCTAAAATATGTAGGTTATCAGTCTTTCGAAATGTTTGTAAGACAAACATGTATGAAAATTATTGTTGTAGATGAATGTTTGTACATCAAGAAAACCCTCCCATATAATAATTCTAGCAGAAATTTAAAGAAATTTGCTAGCAGATTAACTTGCAAAGTTTTTTACAATAGTCAAAATATTATAATTATGCCTATGTATATTAATATACTTTAACGTTAATATTTTAGTAAAAAAATAACAATTCGTATGATTAATATTTAGTTGATATGACAAAATGCAATATCACTCATACGCCTCAGTAACCATATCAGGCAACCAAAACAATGTTTTCTGCATACGAAACAAAATATTTAATATCAATGAGTAATTTTCGATAGTCTCCAATTTTTATAAAAAATTTTTAATGTGTGTAATTGACCCAAGTATCAAAAAAAAGTAAAGTGTGGCAACTCTAAACATTGGAGTTTTGCAAATTGCGGTTAAGGGACTTCACTCAAATGATCATAACTTTTGTTGTGTAAAAGATATTGATAAAACTTCTATTGGCAAAACTATTTTTAAAGAAATCGTATTTTTAAGATTTTGTATACTTTTTATACAAATGGCTTTTAACACTGTGCAGAAAATTTGGACTCTTCAAGTGTATCTTGAATGGGACCAAAAAAATGAAAGTATAGACCAAACCCCCGAAAGATTTTGAAAACTAAGCTCGAACTTTTTTGTTGTGGCTCACTGAAGTTTCGAATCTTTTTTCAAAGCCGTTTGGCATGGTCTTATGCAAAAAAGTTTTAAATCTAATTCTGCAGCAAATAATATTCAAAGATGTCTTGAAATTCAATGATGCGTTATTGTAGTGAGAATGGTAAAGTAATAATGTTAACATTAAATAGCACAAGTTTGAAATTTGTTAAAAAAAAAATCTTGTTCAAAAATTATTTTTTTTTTGTTTTTTGTGACAGATTATTTTGTAAATTTTTTGTTTACAACATATTTTATACAAAAAATTTCTAAAGTGCTTAATTTTTTCACCCCTGCCTTTTAGTCGCTTCACTATGTACGTAATATACAAATAAAGATTTTTTAAGTTTTCATTGTTATTCCATATGCATAATATAACATGATACTAAAAAATTCAGTGCATATATTAAATATACTTATGGGGTATTCCATGTTTAATTGGACACTTTGAACATTTTTCTTAGATTTTCCAAATTTGTTTCGAAAACTTTTTAGTACATTTTCAAATTTTCTTGATGACCCGTTCAAAAGAAATCGAATTTTTAATAATTGTTAGTTTGTTCCTTTACTAAAATATCTTTTATTCACAACTTCTTAAAAAATGGCCAAAATTCCATTTTTTTTTTTTTTTTGTATTTTTTTACATATGTACTCTTCAAAAAAAAACCAAAAAAAATCTTAAAAGTGTTTTAGTTTGTAGTTTTAAGATTTTAAATTTAAAACTCATTTTTGAAAATGTGTGCACTATTTGATTTTTTTGCAATTTTTTTGTGGAAAACTTCTATCGATTCTACATTTTTTTTGCACTACCTACGCCACTCCCTGAGTGGGCTCCCATACAAATTACAGTTGGAAAGTTTATTGTAAAAATGTAAGTTTTAATGGAAGCCGACTTGCGGATTGGAGAATGGGCATAGGCATGTTTTTAAAAAATGTTTAAGGGTAACAAAAGGGGGTTCGGTCTTACCTATGACCCCTCTAGGACGCAAGATTGAACCAGCAGAAGCTGATTAAATAAAATTAATTTATAAAAAATAAAAAAAAATTGTACACTCAAAAAAATACGTTAGTAAAAAAAAATTGTAAAGTGGTTTGTATCTCAACTTTACTACTTTTTTACTAAATTTTACTAAAAAATCAATTTTTAGTAATTCTTTTTAGTAAACTCGCTTTACAAACTATTAATTTTATACTGATTTTTAAAAAAAAAAATTCAGTTGATTTTTTAAAAATTATCGTACTAACTTTTGATAATTATTTTGTAAATTTTACAATATTAGTAAATTTCGTTTTTTTTTTCTCTAGAAAACCTATACACTATAATTAAAAAAAAATTAATTTTATTAAAATATTTGGAAATTAAAAAAAAATAAATATATTATTAGTTATTTTTTTAATGATAAAACTGCGCTTTGACGAGTATGAATATGTTTATTATTTTTAATATAATATAAAAAATATATATATATTAAAAAGGAAACAAAATAGAGTAAAGAGAAGACATGCAAAATTTAAAAACAATGCCGACCTTTTCAAATGGAAAATTTCCATAATAACATCAGTTCTTTTTTCTTTCTTCTTTACTTGCGGAATTTTTTTGTTTATGCTATCCACGAGTATTTTTTTTCTCACGCACATAAAGGGTTGATTTTTGTGTAATTTACTTTCTTTGAATATTTTAGTCACAAAATAACATTCGATCGGTGAACATCGCGCGACGGGTAAAATGAATAAAAAAAAATGTACAAAAAAAATATTACAACACAAAATGCATAGCAGGTAACCAAATTTTAAGTATTTTTTGTTTAAAATTATGTAACTCGTTTTTTATTTTTAGAATAATAAAGCAAAATAGGAAATGATGACAAAAGGTAACAATTGTATATTTATGTGATCCATTTAAAACATTATGTTGATATTTTATTTTAGTTCACCGTACACCAATTTATTCAACATCAATCTTCAAAGAATTAATTTTATATGGTAGTATGTATATTTTGTATTAAAAAAATGTGTTCAATATTTTCTCTTATTTATTTTAGATCGAAAATTCTAACAAAAACTGGCTTGCATTTAAATAGTTATTAGCGACAACAAGCGCAATACGCAATTTACATGATGTATACAAATACCAAAAATTAAAAATACACAATTTACAATTTTTTTACAAAAAAAGTTAATATTATTTACAAACGCGTTTTAAAATCCATTTTATAAAAATTGTACAGAAAAATTTAGTAATACTAATTTTTTAGTATTTTGAAAATTACTAATTATTAAAACCAAAGTTTGTAATGGTAACTGAAAAAGTTATCGGGCACAACTTGAAAACTTTATTAGTAATGGTAACAGACTTTTTTGTAAGTAATACTAACAAATTTTTATGAGTGTATGTGGACAGTAGAGTGTCCCTTATTTTGGAAATGTTGGAAATGTTGAGAAGGTACCCGCTCACTTTTTCCCCTTTGACTTAAAAATAACTGAACCGTTGCTTGTCAAAACTAAAAAAAAAATATTTTTTAAAAATTTTTTACCGTCGGACCCCTGCGGCTTAAAATTTATTTTTTCGAAAAATTTTTTAGAGCTGAAACCTTATCCCACTAAAATCAAATTTTTCGTCGAGAATAAGCTAACCAAGTAATATAATAACTAATGACAAAAAAATTAAAAATCAAAAAACAAAATTTTTTGGTTTGAATTGAAAAATGAATTTTAAGGCCCTGCCGCATAGGGAAAGCGTGGTCGTAGGGGCGTAAAATTTTTCCTGAGTTATTTTTAAGTCAAATGGAAAAAAAATGAGCGGTTACCGTCGCAACATTTCAAACATTTCCAAAATAGGGGACACTCTAGTGGACAGCCTTAAGCTTTTAAAATGCTTTAAATATAGCGTAGATCGATGTTTTCATTCTGATCTTCTGAAAGCGCTTTGAATATGGTATACAGAATGCTCGTGCAGCCATACACAACGCTATTACAACGCAGTTGCGATTTTATTTTTCTGACTGGGTTGTTATGAGTAAAAGAAGTTTGAGTAAAGGAACAAACTACCAATTATTAAAAATTCGATATCTCTTGAACGGGTTACTAAAAAAATCTGAGAATTTACCACGAAAGAGTTATCGAAGGATACTAAAAACTGTTAAAAAATTGGAAAAATCTAAAAAAAAAAAAATCCAAAGTGTCCGATTTGACATGGAATGCCCCATATGTACATTAGACCTGTTCTTAAAATTAATATTCGTTTTTCACTAGAGTGGAGGGTAACACCACGAAATATTTGTCTAGTACCACATAAAGTATATACATTCATGATCCTCGATCGATTTTAAGACGATCTAGTGATGTCCGTCTGTACGTCTGCCTGTTGAAAACACGCTAACTTTTAAAAGACTTTACGGAGGCTCCTGAAATTTTGCATATATGTTGGTCACTTACTTGATCGGATTGGTATTGCAATTCATCGAAATCGTACCAGTGGATCCAAATTTTCAGGCAAAGAAAGAATTTCGGCAAGGGTTTTTCAATAACTTACGATATAACAAATACGCTCACTTTCAAAAGTTATTATAAAAACCGTGAATTTCAAATTGGTTTCCCATTCAAATCATGTATTGAAAAAACCCGAGCTTTAAAAAACCGAGCTTTAAAAAAACAAGCTTTAAAAAAATAAGTAAGCCACAAAATTACTTTACAAAGTATTTTTGTCGCTCAAAAATATTTTTACACTAAAAAAAATTTACTGCCAAAAAAAAATTTATACTCAAAAAAAAAAAAAAAAAAAATTTCTTTTTTTATCAAAATGACAAAACTCAAAATTAAATATTTCTCATTAAAATTGACAATTTTGTTCATCTTACAAAATTTACTATACTTTAAAATGATCATTGTGGAGGGTATTCATTAGAGTTGTCAATTATTTGCCTTTTAACTTTGGTCGAATAATTCAAATAATTGTTTTTGTTCGTTCGATCAAACGATTAAATGTAAAAAATTATTCGATTAATCGATGAGAATAACGAATAAAAAATTGGTTATTAAAAAATATTTTTATTAACAAAAAAAAAAAAAATAATTCATACAAAAAACTTAAAAATCATTAATAATTTTTAACAAAAAATTAGTAAAAAAAATTTATAAATTGAATAACTGAATTTACTTTTTTATGTAAAAAATTAATAAAAAACTCAAATTTGAATTATTGCAACTTTTAAGTTGGCTGGAGTCGGCGGGGGACGTTAAAGGACACCTTTCCCTCTTCATAAATGTTTACAAATTCGTTTTTACGATATTTACGCCCAAAAAACACATTTATCATTATTTTGTATTATTTTTTATAACCACGCCCATAAAAAGGGGGCGGGCCGAAAAAAAACATTTCCTAATCATCTTGGTCCAAATGTAGGACCAAGAACTTTATAAAAAAATTGTGTTTTTCTGGTGGTGTTTTAGTTCTTTAAGGGGAATATTTTTCCCCCCGTCCGATTTTGCTTTCGAACTTAACCAGCATATGCCCATAAGACATAATTGTACCAAACTTCAGGAGTTTAGCTTTTATTTTGGACTGTATCGTTCCTCCCAAGACTGACATCGGTAGAATGTCTTAGAATCAATCACTGATGAATAATAAAAATAATTGTTCAATTAATTGACATAAATTAATCGATTTATTCATTATTCGAAAATCATAATTTTTATATTAATCTAACAATAAATTGGTTTTGTTTGATCGATTAATCGAATTATTCTTAATCGGTTGACAACTCTAGTATTCATAGATTCGGTCAAGCCGAATTTTAACTTTTTCTACTTGCTACTATTTGGATAAGTCCAATTTTAATTATTAACATCTAAAAATAAAAAATTCTAAAATTTGTGGCAATCGGATAAGGGAAACATGTGCCGAAAAGTGGTTAAAAATTGGAAAAAGGAATTAAGGAAAAAAAAAATCTTTTTAGATTGTACAAATAATTTGTATTTTAAACATAGTTTATCAAATGTTAAAAAATTGTATTATTTTTTATATAAAATACTCTTTCTAACCAGCCTAAAAACACTGAAATTGGAGGAAAATTCACCAGGTCATATACACTTCCCCAGACCGTAATTTTTTATATAAGAAAACATTTTTTTTGCATACACAAAATTCATTCATTTTTGACCTGTTTAAAAAAGTAAGTTTAAAATACTTCTTTTTTTCTTAAAACCAAAAAAAAAAATATTTTTGCGACTTAAAAAATTTTTAACCGACTTTTGGCAAGTGTTGCCCACATCCGGTTGTCACCAAATTTTGACTTTTTAGTTTTTAGATACCAATAAACAAAAATAGGCCCATCCATATTAGAGAAATAAATTTTTAAAATTTCCTTATGTTAAAGAACTGGTCTAATATGCATTAGGGTGGAGCAAATTTTGCTTTTTCGGGGTCGGGAAACTTGCCTTTTAGGGTCCATATTAATACGCAATAATATTGGACCTGTAGGAAAATGACTTTCCTTTTCTGACTTGAATATCGGAAAGTTTTAAACAAAGTAAACAAAAATTTTAACTTTTTTTTTTTTAATATAATTTATATTCGGGTAAAAGTAAAAAAAAAAAAAAAAAAAAGTGGGATAATTTTACCAAAATTTACATTTTTCTTTTTTTTAATTTTGTTAAAATTATGGCCATTTTGGCTTTTTATCGAATTTTTGACCTCTCTGCGGCAAGAGTTAATTAAATCCGATCTTCCTCAAATTTGTACACAATTACTTTTAGATCCAATAGCATAAATCTCCGTCCGGCACTCCTCGAGGTTAAAAAAAACAAAAACACCCTAATGTATATAATAATTTATGTAAGGTCACGTTCATTGGTACAGTGTATACGCTTCGCTATATAATCGTCCATGCGGACAAACATAATACTCGTCATATTAAGCCATTACCAACAAAATAATGTACGGTCACTTTAACGTTCCATTTGCCCTAAATTAGTAACGAAATTTTTTTCAGTAATACAATTTTGAGAGATATTCGCAACATTTTGTAAATAATCGATTTTCATAAAAAAAAATAAAATCTAAAATTCAGAAACTTACAATATTTTGGCAATAACGCAATATTCTACATTAAAAATTTCCAAGATTTTTAAATGCTTCATGTATTTATAGCTGGGTGCTTTACTTAGTATCACCGCTGTTTTTAATGTTTGTTCTAATCTGCACTATACTGTTAAAAAAAAAAAAAATATATATGAGACATTCAGACCAGATTTTAGTAAAATCAAACCCATTTTTTTAGACAGGAAGCCACAAAATTATTTTACAAGTTGTTTTTTTACACTCATTGAAATATTTTTTTTACACAGAAAAAATATTTAAAAAAAAAAGTAAAATAACTTTTTTATTAAATTCTGTTTTTATTTTTAAATAAATAAAAATTATTTATTAGCCGACCATTAAAATTCTATTATAAGTAAGATTATTCTAGCTCAAGGTCATATTTCTTTTACTAATCATTAAGATTATATTGTCAAAGTAACAATATTCAAGAAACTATTTATAAAGTTGTTTGTTTTAAATTGATTTGGTAATTTTGCAAAACATACTCTAAACGTATTTTGGAATTTGTCAAATTCCATTGTCAAGAGTATTTAGCAAAATAACAATCGTTAGTGACAAAACATAAAATCTAACATTCGTATGTAAATAGACATAATGAGAATTTATGTACTAAAGGGTACTTTCCACTATCACACTTTTCCATTATACACATTAAAATTGACCAACTTCCTAAAGATTTTTGGATTCTTTTTTAATTGAAACCTAGTCGTATCTAATAAGTGAACCATTTCTGGCCAAATTTTTTAAAAAAATATTTCGCTAACATGGTGAAATTACGCTTGTATAATGGAAATGTGTGATAGTAAAAAGTACCCTTAAATACACAATATAACACAGCTCTAAATTTCTAACAAAGTGTCTAACAAAACCATCTCTCTTAAATTCAGACATACATTCAACATTCTGTATCCTTGAATTCTCATTATCTTTAAATAGATGTATTTGTTTCCATATGTTACAAATCTCGTTATCTCTAAACCTGGATGCACGGATAACTTTTTTTCCATATACTCCAAATCTGAGCGATTTTATTACATATGCAATTCGAATAGTGTAACCGTTAAAATTATGAATACAAATAGTTATTTCGGATTTGGGATACATTGTATTAGTTTATAGAAAAAAATGCGTTAAAAAATGTGTATGTAAATTCTTACATTTGTTATTGTTAGCATGATTAATCACATGAAAATTAAATAATTTTTATATTAAAAAAGTTTAGTAAACATTTAACAATACAAATAAATAACTTTATAAAAAATAAATAACGAAACATGCATTGAATATAAAACACACATTTTAGAAATGGAGAATGACATCAAAAGAATTTATTGAAATACACAATTTCTAAACCAATGCCAAATCACACACCAAAACGTACAATGTAATGCGTACACTCACATTCAGAGAAGAAATATGATTGTGGCAACCATTATTTTATAACGTCATATTATGATTCAAAATCCCATCATAAAATTTTTGCTGCAATCATATTATGGAAACTGTCATAAATATAATGAAAATCTTCATTAAAGTTCGTCCAATGTAACAGATTCATAAATACAATGAAACAGTTTCATAATTGTTCATAGGATCATTATTTATGAAATTTTTCATTGTATTTATGGAAGTTTTCAAAAAAATAAATACATTTTCATAAGCTTTTATGAAACTCTGCATAAATATTATGAAATTTTTCATAAATACGATGAAAAATTTCATAAATATTGCAACATATTTGGAAACTATTTCATAGTATATAAGAACCACTTCATTGGAACTATGAAAACTTCCATATTTATAATGAAATACTTAAAATAAAGTATTATTTTTATGAAATGTTTCATAGTATTTATGAAATATTTTATAATATTTATGAAACAGTTACATTGGACGAACTTAAATAACAAGTTTCATTATATTTATGAAAACGTTTCATAGTGTTTATGAAATGTTTCATTAATAAAGCAAATGCATTAGTTTTTTAGACACAAAATTTATCATACTTACATTGGAAAAACTAAAATAAGAAATAAAATTTTAAAATTCGACTTCAGGAGCAATAATTCTTTTGCCCCAATTTCTTAATCATATTATAAATCACATGACACGTTAAGACAAAAACAAGTATGAAACCATGTCATATATATTATGAAGCATTTTTCTCTGCGTGCAGTGCAAATATTTTTCGCAAATCGCAAAAAATTGAGTTCGCATGCTCATCCGCTAAGTTTTTTAATAAGTTCTGTGCATGGTTGAAAAGAGGATCACATAGACACATCAGAAACGTGAAAAAATATATTTGCGCAGTGCAAAGTTTTTTCGCAAATCACAAAAAACGAATTCGCATACTGAACCGCTAAGTTTTTATATAAGTTTTGAAAATGGTTATAGCTATCACTTATAGCTATCAGAAACGAGAAAAAATATATTTGCGTAGTGCAAATAGCGAATAAAACAATAAATTTGCATACTCAACCGTAAAGTTTTTATATAAATTATGGAAGTCTTTGAAAAGAGGATTAATAATTTATATCAAAATCATAAAAAAAAATATATTTGAGAAGTGCAAATATTTTTTTTCGCAAATCGCAGAAACCAAAATCAAAAATCTTGTCAAAAAAAATTTTAATGTACCGTTATCCCAGAAAAACTAAAAAAAAATTTAAATAAACTAAAAAAAATTAAAGTCGAAAATAAAAAAATGCTAAATTTTCGTCTTTGCTTGAAACGATTCCTGTGCTGATGCACATTGCATTTAATGTACATATAAATTGCGGCGGCCATGGGATATTTTTTTTAATTGCAGAAAGATGAGACCTTAACATTCGTAACAAAACTTACCTGAAATTCCACCTTTTTCATACATAAATATTTTTTGGAAAAAAAAAATATTTTTTTTCGAAACCCCGAAATGGGTTAAGTTTTAAAAGATAGTAAAGATAATATTTTATTAGGGTTTATTTTACATATTAATCAATTATTTTTATTTAATTATGTAAACAAGTCTACTCAAATTCTATAATTAAAGAAAAGTCTGTTCGAGCAAATTTGAAAATCATAAAATTTTGTTCTAAAGAGCACGCCAGGGCATAAAAAATTCGATCTATATAGAATATGCTTTCATATGCACACAGTTTTAGGATCCCCCTACCCCGCATTCAAAATGTATGACGCTTGAAACATTAAGTTTGTCTTGTTTTTTATTAAAAAAATTATCTCATCTTTATGTTACCTGCATCTTTTTTTACTAATGTATTAACGTGAAAAAATAATGATTTTGTATTACTACTAGTAATTTATTACTCATACGTGGTGACTAGGGTTTCTATTCGGGAAAAATTTCCCGGGAATTCCCGGGAAATATTTTTCTTAAAATCCCGGGATTTTTTCTTCGGGAAATTTCGGGAATTCGTCGCTAATTTTTTAATAAAAATATATTTTATTTACACATTTTTAACACAATTTTAAATGATTTAATAAAAATGACATTAAAACTTTGAAAGAATTAACATTTTTAAAGAAAAACTAGTGTGGATATGCTTCAGCTTGCATGTTATTTAGGCCTAATAATTATTTTTCTTTAATCGATTGCGTGACAAAATACAGAATCAAACTAAATTTCACTTCAAATGTTGGTTGCAAATTGGCAAAAGTTTTCTTAACCTAAAGTTCCAATGATTTCTTCTTTACGAAATTTAGTATTTCATATTCAGAACAACAATCTTTATAGTGCTTAAACAAAAATATATATATTTTAAAAAATATATAACAAACCTGGTTTTCAGCTTAAAATTTCATATATGAAGTAATAGCCTGGTATCTATCGGCCGTGAAAAAAAAAATATATTTTGTAACGAACCTTGGCCGCCACGAGTTCTATCCCAGCAACCAGTGAAAGTACGTCGTTTCAATGGCTATATAGTACATTGGTGTTCTCATTTTGGTCGGAATGACTTAAACCAATTAATTTTAATAATTCGAAAGTTAAATTAAATATATCTTCAATATATAATTTTCTTACGCCAAGTCAAAATTAGAAAAATTTTCCAAAAAGTTATTAAAACCGCATTTAATGCAAAATCGGGTATTTCTGAATTGTGAACAATTTTGCATGGAGTGGAAATACGTCAATGCAAATACTAGAACTATGATAAGGTCCAATATTTCTACAAAAAATAGATTTTATGAACTTTCTACGTATATTTTAGAGGTTAGTAAAACTATTTTACAAAAGAATACATGTAAAATTGTTTTAAATTGGAAAATACGACCATAATTTGTATTATAACAATTTTTATATGGTAAAGTTCAAAATTTGTTGTAATTAAAAAATTCCCGGGAATTCCCGGGAATACGATTTTTTTAAAACGATTTCCCGGGAATTGAAAAAGTCTGGGAATTTAGAAACCCTAGTAGTGACATAAGTGGTTAAACACGCTCAACACTAGCATACATTAGTACCTCTTTTTAATATAAAAAAACATTTGGAACCAAAATTTTGACTTTTGAGAGCGTGCCATCGTAATAATAAATGGAATATCTCAAAAAGCAAAACGGAACTGGTTTCGGCAAGGTCTTATCTATTAGATTTGCAAAATAATATGGAAAAATTCAAAGATTTCGAATTGGATTTTTGGATGTTTTTGACCTCCAATTCTTTTGACCACCAATTTTTTGTAAACAAAGAAAAATTCAAATTATTTTAATATTGCTAAACACTTAGGTGTACTTAAATAAATAAACAATAAAAAATTTTCTTTGTTTACAAAAAATCATTGGTCAAAAAATTTGAGGTAAAAAATGTGAATTTCTTCTTATGTAATAACAAAATTTTATTGTTTGTTTGAAAATTTATATGATAAGAACTATTGGAAACTTTTTTAAATTCTTAATTCGTTCAAATTCATAAAAGTTATAAGAGGTTAATTAAACAAATTTTGTATGAAAATTCAATTAATAAACCTCTTATTAAACGCTTCTAATTTTCATGAATTTGGAAGTTAATGTTTGAACTTAGAAAAAAATCGACTTGGAAATATTTAAAAAAAATTTTGAAAAATGTCTATAAATATTTTAATTTTGCAGATCGACCCACGTAGCACATTTATTATTTAATCAATCTGAACGCTATCATGATAAAATTTAAAAGGACCTGTATTTAGCATTCTTACTTGCCAAACTACATTTTTATTAAATAATAAAATTTATAATTAGGTAATTTGTTTTAATTTTTAAATTCACTCAACATAATTACCATACATCTAACCCATTTTGTTTTCAGTTTATTACAAAAAAAAAAAAACTGAAGAAAAAAAAATCCGAAAAACATGTTAATAATTTTATTATGTTTATGATTCAGTTTTAGTAAACAAGAGTGTCTTAAGAGAAAGAACAGAAAACATAAAAACACTTAATTAAAACAAAAAACACTCTCAAAAGGGAAGTATCTCAATCCTTATTAATCGACTTGTATGAAACTTATAATATATATAAAAGAGACAATTCTAAGGTTGGTGTACCTCGGCTTTTCGGCCATATCGAGAGTTTTGGGGTTCAAAAAATTACAAAAAAAATTTTTTTTGGATTTTTCCGCCATTTGTTTCAAAGAAATAATATGATGTTTCTATATGAGAAGAAAGGGTTTTTAATGCCTATCCAACGGTGGCATAACCTTGTAAAAATTCGGCTTCGTCAAATATTTTTTTTTTTAAGAAAAATATGTAAATTTTGGGGGTATTTATGTGAAGACATATACATTAGGGTGGCAGCTATTTTGCAAAACTTCGAATTTGAAGGAGTGCACCCCTAATTTTTATTACATTTGGTCTAAAAATGCTATGCTAAAAATTTCAGCCAAATCGGACAACGTTAACACGAGGCTCATCGAGGTCAAAGGTCAAAGGTCAAAAAATAGCCATATTTTGATTAAAAACATTAAATAAATGGTGTTGTTTTTTGAATATATTGTTAAAAAGTGGTACACGAGTTGTTTTTAGTATAAGAAGATAAATTAAAAATTTTTGGGTTTTCAAAAATTAACCCTTGTAAGTCTTTCGGGGTCAAAATGACCCAATTTTCACAAAATGACCCCTAAAACACGAAAATCAGCCCCAATTTTCTAAATTTATTGAAAAATACCAATGTAAACCCATATTTATATTCTATTCTATCATAAATACTCAGATATGAAATACTGTCTTTCTAGGATGGCATTCACCCGTTTCACGGTAAGGCCAAAAATATGCATTTTATTTGGCGTGGTTCTCAAAACTGATTTTTGGTTTTTTCAAAATTTTCTTAAACAAAATTAGGAAAAATGCTGAAAAAACCACAGAATCTTATAAAATATATGTTAACATATAAAAAAAAAATTTTTTGGGGGATATCCCTCGGATAGTTTGGCGGGGGCATCGATTTAAACTCAGCGGATTTCGAGGAAAATACCTTTTTTGCCCACAATTTATTCAATATGGAAAAAATTTGGTAAATATTTTAAAATTTGACAAAGTCAGGGCCATTAATTATTAAAAACTATGTTAGACATTAACCCTCAACGTTTTAGGAAAATGGAATAATATTAACCCGGTTTTTATTCGGGTCAAAGGTCAAATTTAGGGATATTTGGATTTTTTTTAGAAAAAGGCATCTAAATATGAAATTTTTATTGCGATTTTTTATAAAACTTGGTATAATTATTGTACGAGCTCAGAAATATAATTATTTAATTTTTTTAAAATTAACCCATAAATGAACATGGGGTCAAAATGGCCCAGCACATTAAAATTTCTTTATATAGATTTTTATATTTTCTTTCGATTTTTATAAAACTTGTTATGATTATGTGCGAGGTCAGAAAATAAATTATTTGATTTTTTAATTAACCCATAAATGAACATGGGGTCAAAATGGCCCAGCAAGTTAAAAATTCTTAATATATATTTTTTTATTTTTTTTATTTCTATAAAACTTGTTATAATTTTTATGCGACGTCTGAAAAAATAATTATTTGATTTTCGTAAATTAACCCATAAACGAACAAGGGGTCAAAATGACCCAGCACGAAAAATTCTTAATATATATTTTTTTTATTTCTATAAAACTAAGTATAAACATTGTGCAAGGTCAGAAAACTAATTATTTGATTTTTTTAATTAACCCATAAATGAACATGGGGGCACGTTAAAAATGCTTAATGATTTTTTTTTTCGATTTCGATAAAACTTGGTATAACCGTTGTTCGAGGTCAGATATTTTTTTTAATTAACTCATAAATGAACAATGAAAATCAAATAATTATTTTTTCAGAATTGCATAAAAATAATAACAAGTTTTATAGAAATAGAAAAAAAAAATAAAAAAAAAATATATTAAGAATTTTTAACGTGCTGGGCCATTTTGACCCCATGTTCATTTATGGGTTAATTAAAAAATCAAATAATTTATTTTCTGACCTCGCACATAATCATAACAAGTTTTATAAAAATCGAAAGAAAATATAAAAATCTATATAAAGAAATTTTAATATGCTGGGCCATTTTGACCCCATGTTCATTTATGGGTTAATTTTAAAAAAATTAAATAATTATTTTTCTGAGCTCGTACAATAATTATACCAAGTTTTATAAAAAATCGCAATAAAAATTTCATATTTAGATGCCTTTTTCTAAAAAAAATCCAAATATCCCTAAATTTGACCTTTGACCCGAATAAAAACCGGGTTAATATTATTCTATTTTCCTAAAACGTTAAGGGTTAATGTCTAACATAGTTTTTAATAATTAATGGCCCTGACTTTGTCAAATTTTAAAATATTTACCAAATTTTTTCCATATTGAATAAATTGTGGGCAAAAAAGGCATTTTCCTCGAAATCCGCTGAGTTTAAATCGATGCCCCCGCCAAATTATCCGAGGGATATCCCCCAAAAAAATTTTTTTTATATGTTAACATATATTTTATAAGATTCTGTGGTTTTTTCAGCATTTTTCCTAATTTTGTTTAAGAAAATTTTGAAAAAACCAAAATATCAGTTTTGAGAATCACGCCAAATAAAATGCATATTTTTGGCCTTACCGTGAAACGGGTGAATGCCATCCTAGAAAGACAGTATTTCATATCTGAGTATTTATGATAGAATAGAATATAAATATGGGTTTACATTGGTTTATTTCAATAAATTTAGGCTGATTGGGGCTGATTTTCGTGTTTTAAGGGTCATTTTGTGAAAATTGGGTCATTTTGACCCCGAAAGACTTACAAGGGTTAATTTTTGAAAACCCAAAAATTTTTAGTTTATCTTCTTATACTAAAAACAACTCGTGTACCACTTTTTAACAATATATTCAAAAAACAACACCATTTATTTAATGTTTTTAATCAAAATATGGCTATTTTTTGACCTTTGACCTCGATGAGCCTCGTGTTAACGTTGTCCGATTTGGCTGAAATTTTTAGCATAGCATTTTTAGACCAAATGTAATAAAAATTAGGGGTGCACTCCTTGAAATTCGAAGTTTTGCAAAATAGCTGCCACCCTAATATACATACTAGAGGTGTCCTTAAAAACGAAAATCACCTTTTTATACCTGGTAGGGTCCTATACTGTTCTTTAGTATCTAAAAATGAGTGAGCCAAAATTTGGGGACAATCGGCTAAAAATAACTCGTGCCGAAAATGGATTGAAGTTTTGGGACATTTGTATAAGAACTAGTTTTTGGAAAAACATTGGTATTTGATATTTTTTGTTAAATTTTTTGTGAAATAATATGAAAATGGTACTAAATTACCTTTTCAAAACGACTAATAAAATTAAAATCGGATAAAAAATAAGCATTTTACGCATACATGCCCCAGACCATTGTATGGTTTTTAGAGCCAGAATTTCAAAATTTTCAAAATTTTTAGGCAAAAAAAAGTAAAAATTTAATTTTACTTTATGATCAAATTGAAAACATGTTTAAGATTAAAAATAACAGATATGGTAGTCAAGCGTTTTTTTTTTATTTGGCGCGGGTAGTGATAAAATTTCCGCGAATTCCAAATAAAATGCGTTTTTCTACAATAATTAAACAAATTTTTGAAAATTTGTGCTCTATTGTGCGGATCGGAGTGTAAAACGTAAATTCTGTAACTTTTGAGAAATCGGATATATGCAGATATTTTGTATTATAGAAATGTATAACGTCTCAAATTTGTCATTTCACCTTGACGAAAAGGGGTTAAAGATGCCCGAATTCTCAATAAATTTACAGAATTTATGTATTTCACTTCGTATAATACAATACAGAAAATTGTTTCCCATATTTGCTAAATTATTTTAGAAAAACTCATTTTCTTTGGAATCCGCGGAAATTATATCACTACCCACGCCAAATGAAAAAAAAGTTAGACTACCATATCTGTTAGTTTTTATCTATAACATGTTTTTTATATAATTATAAAGTAAAATTTAATTTTTTTTATTTTTTGCCTAAAAATTTTGAAAATTTTCAAATTTTGGCTTTAAAAACCATGCAATGGTCTGGGGCATGTATGCGTAAAATGCTTATTTTTTATCCGATTTGAATTTCTTTAAGCTTTTTGGAAAGGTAATTTATTACCATTTTCATATTACTTAACAAAAAAATTAACAAAAAATATAATATACCAATATTTTTCAAAAAAACAAGAAAAAACGTGTTTTTTCATCAGATAAGAGTGTCCCAAAATTTCAATCCATTTTCGGCACGAGTTATTTTTATCCGATTGTCTCCAAATTTTGGCTCACTCATTTTTAGATACAAAACTGCAATTTAGGACCCTACCACGTATTAAAAAGTGATTTTGAAAAATTGCCTTAGTCGTTAGGACACCTTTAATACATACGATATCCATATGAATACGAAATAATCTTTATTAAATTTAAGTTGACACGTATTCTTGTTAGTTCGGGGACAACAAAATTTTTAAACACTGATATGACCGATAGGTCGAGACATCCCAACCTTAAAATCAACCCATTTTTATATATTTAAAGTTTCATGCAAATCGGTTCGTAAGGGTTGAGATATACGTCCCTCGTCAGAAGAATTCAAAACATAAAAAAAAAAATTAAAGTGAACCTTTCATGTTTAACAATTTGCAAATGTCTTTTTGGTGTTCATTTCTTAAACTTTCATGGCCTGTATTTTTCTTTATGTGACTATTCCTTAATGACCCAGTTACTGTTGTTGTTGTTGTTTCTTCTGTTTTACAAAATTATACATTAAAACAAGAAATAAAACAGCAACAACAACAGCAACAACAACAACATCAAATACCTAAAGTAATTACGAAATAATGTTTAAAGGACTACTCAAAAACAAAAAAACAAAAACACAAAAATGCCTTAATAAACAACAACGCCAACATCACAAAATATAAGTAACAAAAGAACTACATTTAGGTAATTAGAACTAAACACAAAACAAAAATTAAAAAATAAAAGAATAATAAAATATTAAAATATTAAAAGTAAACACAGATAAAAAATATATAAAAGTCAAATATTCCTTAAAATTTTTAAAAAAAGTATTGTATTTTTAATATAAGTTGTCACGTGTGGAACTCCTTTTAGAGAGTTGCCCCCTACTTGTGCCTTGCCTCACTGGTAACTGACTCAATTCTGCACAGCTATGGCTCGTCGGGCTTGGGCGGGTGTTCGTTGCAAGTACAAAGCAGTGGGCACAGTTCAATCATAAGGTTGTACCAGCGAGCTAAAACCACATAAAAATCACAATAAAATCAAAAGGCCACGAACGATAAGTATCCATTTTGTAGATGTACGCACGAGTGTAGATAAGGTGGTGATTATCTACGGCTGCCCTCCCACAGTCTCTTAAAGACTTAACCGTGGTAATCTAATATGCCTGCATGTATAAATTACCCCTAATGTACCCTCACGAACCAGTACCTACCTTCTCTTCTTTTACTCAAACATTATCGACAACATAATCAGAAGATTTAAATTCATATCAAAAATCATATAATTTTTATTTGTTTTAGAGAGTAGTTAACTCTTGCTTAAAAATAATTTTTAAACTAAGATTAAGCATTATATACGAGAAAAATTATGATTATTCTAGATAAACAAGATTATGAAATATCAATTTAATACTGTTAAAAAGAACAAAGTAGGTTTTAAACGTAACTTATAGAAAATATGATCGGTCTACGATCCCAAAAATTTAACGAATTCTTAAACCTGACGGACCTGCCTACATAGCGCTATATATTTGGGTCTGAATTTTCAAAATATGAATGGGTAAACCAGATTTTGATTTCATACTAAATTTCCTATAAATGTATGTTTTTCCCACTATTGGTTCAAAAATTCAAAATAGAAATCTTGATTATCATTAGTGATATAAAATTTGATTAAATATTGTATAAAATACTGACAATGTTCCAAAAATAAATACGTAATATCAAATAATTTAATAGTAAAACGCGAAATCTTTGCATCCAATTCAGAACTACAATAACATTAAACTATCCAAAATTAATAGTGCCACTAAAATATTGAAGGCAAAAATTCAAAAATGTTCTGAATTGAATCTAAAAATTTTACTTAAAAAGGTATAAGTGAATATTTAAATGGCTAATGTAACTTAACAATCAACATTGGTAACCACCAATGAAAAAAATAATTTTAAAGTTTCAGAACAATTCAATAAGAAACGAGTATCAATTACGACTCACACAAGTTTTACATTAAATGACTCATTATGGTTATTATTTTACGCTAAGTGTAATTTCGTGCTTAAAAAAAATTACCTCATTAATACGGACAGACATTCTACACTTTAACTTTTTTCAAACGGGAGACTTACAATCGTTAAAATTGATAATTTTCAGATAACAGACGGACTAAAGACAAAATTTAATTATTTACAAATATTAATTTGACAACATATTTGTACGCTTATTTGTCTTATAATACGAATTACCAAAGCATAATTTTGCTTTGTTATGGGATAAAAACGTTTAAAATTATTTGCATTTACAAAAAAAAAGTACCTATTGTACGATCTTATTCATATTCAATAAACACAGCCGATGATGGTAAAAAAAATCGCTTATTTGAAAATATAATTGACAACGTTTACCACACTTTTAAATTTACAACCACTACTATAGTACTTATCTTGTCGTCACTGGAACGTTGATTTGTTATCAGCTGTTTCTAATTCGCCGCAAAATCTATTGTGGTTTTATTTCATGCCGGTTGATAAAAAAATGTTGAAGACCAAATCGTGATGTTGCTTTTGCGTATTATTCGGTTGATGGTGATAAAATTGTTAAACTGCTGCCCATACATCAACACTGGAAAGTGATGGTTTGTGTGTTACGAGATTTTTGATGAAATTACGCCGGATTGTTGCTAATATTTTTGTTTCGTTGTGTTTAACAGCCGGCCTTTGTGTTGGGCGTACAAGTCGCTGCCTTTTGACTTGATGGTGTCCAGACGGAAAACAATGTCCGACCGACAATAATGTTTTACAATTTGCTGGCTTAATTTTCAAATCAAGTGGATGTTATTTGGTGTCACCAGAGATAGTTATGAATGGCTTCGAAGATTTTGTAACTTGAAAAGTAATTTTTTATTTACCGTGGCTGCCCCTTCGCCAAGTGGCTTCGGTGGTGAGCGAATAAATTCCTGAAATTTCCGGTGTAAAATTTTCGCTAGCCAGATTTTTTTGAAATCCCACGTCGATTACGCTCCTACCTCAATATGGATTGGGTTTTCCTTTGCTTGACAATGTGATTTGCAAAAATTGGCAAATATGGCCGTCGAACACGAAAATAAAATAAATTTTGTTTTTCTTACAAAATATCAACGATTAAATTTCAGGGGTGATGTTCCTTAGCTGGAATGTTTTTTTATTTTCAACTTATAAAAAATTTTGAAGTTTCAATCCCTCCAATCCTTCGTTAAATATGGCTGTCACTTTGTCCTTACGAAGAATCAAATTTCAAAGGTTGGTATTAGTTGCTTGTCATCAACCTGTCTCGAACGCCATTCACCGGAAAAAGAATTTGATGGTGGGTGATGCTGTTGTACTTGCCCCTAACTTCACTCGAAAGTTCTGTCAAAGTTCTGTATGCAACTGCAACCAACTTCACGTTAAACTGCAATTGCAATTAGAGTTGCATTTTACATGGTTGCCAGATCGGTTGACCAATCTTTACAAAGTTTCTTAGTAAATTTTAGACCCACCGAGCGGAACGGTACAAAGTTTCATTCACAAAATTCATGAGCTGTTGAAAATTTTTTACCACAGAAAAACTCTTGTATTCTAAAATATTGTCATATCGAAAAATAACCCATTTCTGAGATAGTTTCCTTTAGAAAAATGTTCAGATTCTAAAAGACTTTGATATAAAAAAGTTCGTTAGTTCTCAGATGGTATTTTCCTTAGAAAAGCTCTTAGGCTCAACAGTTTTCTTGTAGAAAATGTCCCAGATTTTTAAACTTTTTACTATAGAAAATATCTGAGATTCTGAGACATGCTTTCTATTAAAAAATTTTCCAAATTCTAATACACTTTTCAGATCAAAAATCTCTGAAATAATTTCGTAAAAGAAAATTATCAGACACTAAAAAATTATCAGTTTCTTTAACATTTTATGAAGAAATTTTGATACACTTTTATGGAAATAAAATCTTAAATTTTATAGACACTATTTCTAAAGCAGATTTTACTTATTTAGAGACACATTTTTTATAGAAAAATTCTTAGAATTTTCGGATTCTGACAGATTTTTCGTACAAAAAAAAATCTCAGATTCTGATATAGTTTTTCATAGAAAAGTTCAAAAACATTTTTCCTATAAAAAGAATCATACATTTTGAAAAATAAGGAAATTCTCGTATTCTTAACAATTTGTCCTTTAAAAAATATATTTCCCCAAAGAAAAACTCAGATCCAGACGGGTATAAGTCTTTAATGCATTTTTGTTTTTCTGGTAATGCCTTACTGTAAAGACACTAATTAAAAAAAATAAAATTCATCTAAAAAGGAAAAATGTTATAAACTGAAAACGTAGAAAACTTTCATTATTATTAAAAAGTTAAAAAAAAATATTTGCGTACTTTAAAACGAGAGGATGATAATTGGACTGATAGCGCGGATGAAACACTCGATGTTCTTTTGAAAACACACTTTCCGGGATGTACCACGGATCCGATAACGGATGGTTTTAATTTCGATGCTACCTTGGAACATCTTTTAACCACCTGAACATCTTTTAACCACCGATCGTGTAAAATGGGCGTTAAGTTCATTTAAACCATACAAATCGCCTGGACCAGACGGCATTATACCGGCAATGTTGCAAAATGTTGCTCATGGTATAACGCCACATCTGCTGAAAATTTTCAATGCCTGCTTGAGGTTGTGTTACATACCAATCGCATGGCGAAAGGCCATTATAACATACTTACCTAAGAGTGGTAAAATCAACCACGCGACCGCTAAAGATTACCGACCGATTAATTTGACATCATTTTTGCTAAAAACTCTGGAAAGGATACTGGACTTACATATAAGGGCTATCCTGGCGCCACACTTTATGTCGGATTCGCAACATGCTTATCAGCAGGGCAAATCCATAGAAACGGCACTCCATTCGTTGGTACAGAGAATAGAGACATCCCTTGAATATAGAGAATATGCTTTGGCAGCGTTTCTGGATATTGAAGGGGCTTTTAAAAATGTAAGTACGAAGTCGATAATAAGTGCGATGAACAAAGCATCGATTAATCACTGCATAACAATGTGGGTTAAGCGAATACTTTTGAATCGGGAAATTACCGCTGAATGGGGTCACGCTAAGGCCTCACGTTACGCGACAAGGGGTACACCACAAGGCGGAGTTCTGTCACCTTTACTCTGGCTGTTAGTGGTAGACCCTATCCTGAAGAAACTGGGAACTTCAACCATCGCTTGTGCGGATGATGTCGTGATATTGTCTTGCGGAAAGTATCCGGACACGATACCTGATTTACTCGAGGGGTCATTGAAGATGATGTGGAAGTGGGCATCAGATAACGGACTTAACGTAAACCCGAAAAAGACGGAAATAGTACTTTTTACTAGGAGATACAAGATCCCAAATTTTAGGAGGATTAGAATCGGGGGAGTTGAAATTCCACTATCACCTCATGCGAAATTTTTAGGAGTGATTTTGGACAGTAAGCTCTCTTGGAAAACTAACACGGTTGAGAGAATTAAGAAGGCTAACAATGCTTACTACGCATGTAAGAAAATGTTTGGTATGACATGGGGTTTAGAGCCTAGAGTTACGTATTGGATTTATACTTCAGTGGTAAGACCAATCTTACTTTACGGAGTGTTAGTCTGGTATAAGGCACTTGAAAGGAGTGCGATACTAAACCAGTTCCGCTTTGAGAACAACATCGGCCAACTCTATTGATGCGTTATTGTACTTTATACCAATTGACGTCTTTGCAAAAGGTGAGGCTTATAAGGCCTGCCTCAGACTCAAAGAATCAAATTGGTTCAAGTTCCGAAACTTTGGACACAGTAACATGAACAATATAAACAGTATTGACTCGGATTACATAGTGCCCAAACTATTTTTCGACCGGAAATATGAAGTAAAATTTCCGACTCGAGAATATTGGTTAAACTGGCAGGACACCCCTGCAAACATCATGAATATATTTACCGATGGATCGAAACAAACACATGGAGTGGGAGCTGGTTTTACAAACGTGGAGCTAAACCAGAACTTTTCGTTTAATCTGCCTTTGGACTCGAGCATATTTCAAGCTGAAATAGTTGCAATAACTAAGGCTGTGGAACATATCGAGGAAACCAGGGAAGCAACCATAAATTTTTACGTGGATAGCCAGGCCGCTTTAAAGGCGCTTCAAGGTTATTATATCAAATCTAAAATAGTTTTACAATGTTACGAGAACTTGCAGACGTTGTGTCAACACAACCAGGTTAATTTATTATGGGTACCAGGACACAACAGAATACAGGGAAATGAAAGGGCAGACGAACTCGCGAAACTTGGAGCTGATGGTGTAGGTACCACGGTGCTAGTTTTACCACCGCTCCAACACTTCAAAAAAAGACGGGATTCCATAAATGTTGCAGTAGCGAACAGGAAGTGGGGACAACTAACAACATGCAAAATCAGCAGAACTTTATGGCCAACTTATGACCAAGGGAAAACATAATACCTTTTATCACTTACGAGAAGGGAATGTCGGGCTCTGACGGGAATAATAACTGGTCACTGTCTCATCGGCATTCATGCTAAGAATATTAGACTCATCCCGGACGCCAGTTGTAAAAGATGCGGCTCGCCAGGAGTGGATGAAACGATAGAACACATACTTTGTCACTGTCCAGCGGTGGCAAGAAGTCGCCGATCGATTACTGGTCAGATAAGCTTTAATACTTTGGAGGATATAACGCGAATGGATCTTAGAATATTACAGAGATTCGCAATGACTTTGAACGTGTTTAACTTGCGCCGCTAGCGAAAAAAGAAAAAAAAAGTTTTGTGGTATCGCTATGGACCAAAAGGTCTATGCGAGGTGTAAATCGTACACCGCCACCCTAACCTAACCTAAACCTTTACCCCTTCTTCAAAATTCACCGCCATGGGCCAATTTTGACCCACACTCAAAAAGTTATGTCATTAACTATTTGTAGTTTATTTAAAAAGTTGTACGTTTTGTCGTTTTTAAAAGAAAAAACTTTTTTTCAATGTTCAGTTTTTTTAAATGACTGTTCTGTTCTTTGTTTCAAAAATAGCAACATAAAAAATAAAGACTATCATTAGCGTTCAAATTTTAAAGTGATTTATTTTTGTTCTGTTAATAAAAATAAGCTCTTCTTCTTTAATTTTTAATGATTTCGGTTCGTTATTTTTTTTTTTTTTTAATTTTTTGGCATTTTTTAAAGAAAAGTCATTAGTTTTTACCTACTTATATGGGTTATTTTTTTGTAGACAAAAAATTAAAAAAATTATTTATAGAAATAAAAAAACATGTTTGTATCAAGTGACTTTGGCACGATGGGTAGAGTGTAGGGTTGCCAGACGGCCTGGAATGGCCTGGATTTTCCAGTTATTATAGGTCCAGTTTCCAGCTAAAATATAATTTGTCCAGTTAAAAAGGAATTTCTTGAATTTTAACAATTATTTTTTTATAAAATATATTTTACAATTTTTTTGGACTACTTTTTGAAAAAAAACATCAACCATGAATAAAACATAAATGTCTATTTTGGCTACGGCACAATATGCTCTTAAACGTAATTTTCACTCTTTTTTTCATTACTTTTTTGAATATCTCTGACAGTCAAGCGGTGATTTTGGCACGAATGTTTTCCTTGAGCTCGTCGATGATCTGAGGATTGTTTCGTACATTTTTCTTTTCAAATAACACTGCAAAAATAAGTCTGGAGGGGACGAATCTGCAATTAAGTTTCAATTGTTGTCGCCCTTTTTGGCATCGGAGTTTTAACTGGGAATTTTAAATGCACTTAAAATATTTTGTAGGCAAAAACAAATGAAAAACACACTTTAAACAAGTGAATAAACAATTGAAAACCAATCCAGTAATTATTCATTTCTTTTAACAAACATCAACATTTATTTTTTACTGTTGATATAATTTTCTAAAATAAATAACATTAAACATTAAAAAATTATGGTTTTTTCACTCTTTTTTACTAATATATTCGAAAAAAATAACCTACGAAAACATTAAAAATTAATGATAGTTGTGTAGGTAAAAACTAATGATATCTCATTAAAAAATACCAACAATTTAAAAAAAATGACTTACACAAATCATAATCAGTAGTTTTTACTTACAGAACAAAAATAAATGACTTTAAAAATTAAATGTTAATGAAAGTCTTTATATTTTAGTGTGTTATTTTTGAAACAAAGGACAGAGGAAGTCATTAATAAAAACTGAACATTAAATAAATGTTTTTTCTTTTAAAAACGACTAAACGTAAAATTTTTAAAATAAACTACAAACAGTAAATGACATAATTTTTTGAGTGTGGCCACCTAGATTTTCAGATTCAACCATTTTGGAGTAATTTTTGTGGGATTATTTGAAAAGTAAATATACGCCAAAAATCCTCAGACCAATGACGAGCTCAACATCAATATTTCGATATGCTCGAAAAGTAATGGAATTTAAGCATTTCGTCACATTTGCCGTAGTAAATGTCAAATCTAGTCGAAAATTGTGTATTGTCGAGTTATTTGACTTCTAGTATCTGACAACCCTAGTAGAGTGTCTGGCCAGAATTTAGTTGATTGCGGGATCGATTCCCCAAAAATTTTATTAAAAAATTTTTAAAATAAAATTCAAAAGAAAAATTGTAGAAATAACCTACAAAATCATTAATTTTTAATGTTTTCGTAGATAATTTTTTTTTATACCCTCCAACTACAGTATGGGGGTATACTCACTTTGTCATTCCGTGTGTAACGCATCGAAATATCGGTCTAGGACCCCATAAAGTATATATATTATTGATCAGTGATCGATTCTAAGACATTCTAGCGATGTCCGTCCGTCCGTCCGTCCGTCCGTCCGTCTGTCCGTCTGTCCGTCTGTCCGTCTGTCCGTCCGTCCGTCCGTCCGTCCGTCTGTGTAAGACACGATACAGTCCAAAATAAAAGTGATAGACTCCTGAAATTTGGCACATATATGTCTTATGTTCATAGGCTGGTTAACTTCGGAGATGGGCAAAATCGGGCAAGGGGGGAAAAAGTTCCCCCTTGAAGAACTAAACCAACCTCTGAAAAATACCATATTTTAACATGATTTTTTGTGTTTTTGTTTAACAAATCCAACATTTTTATGCTACAAGAAGTTCAAGGTCCTGCATTTGGACCCACAGAATTAGAAAAAATCGTTTAACGTTCCGCCCCCCCCCCCTTTTATGGGCGTGGAATAATTTTTTTTTTATATAATGATAAATTTGTATTTGTTTAGTGCAAAAAGCATAAGAATTATTTTTTTTAACACTTATTCGAGAGGAATTGTGCCCCCCAATTACCACTACCGACCCCCCCCCCCCAAAAAAAAGAAGACGCCCCTGCAATTTTTTTTTATTTATTTGCATGTTGGAGGGTATAAAAGATTCGGCACAGCCGAATTTAACACTCTTACTTGTTTTTTTAGTTGTTGGTAAAAATAACGCAACAATCATCGATTTTTAATGTTATCGTAGGTTATTTTTTCAAATTTGTTGGTAAAAAAAATTAAAGTGACGTTATTTTTTTAATTTCAATATTATTTATTTTAGAAAATTTTATTAACAGTAAAAAATAAATGTTGATGTTTGTTAAAACAAATGAATAATTACTGGGATGGTTTTCAAATGTTTTATCACTTGTTTTAAATATGTTTTTCATTTGTTTTTGCCTACAAAATATTTTGAGTTCATAAATGTTGACCTTTTAAACTACACTGCGTGACAAAACTAACCACTTTTTTAGAAAACAAGAGGTACGATCATCATTTCAATATATTTCGAACAAGCTGGAATGGCGTACTCCGGAGCGAATGGCGTACTCCGTTTTTCGATGTGTGGTACAGTTTTCTTGTAAAATGTCATTAAAGATGGGCTGATTTTCAGCTGCTTTTTTAACAATAAAAAATCCAAAGCTAATGATTTTTAAATTTTATGGCATGGAAACTAAAGATATAACTTGTAGCAATATTTCTAATATAAATTTGGTTTAAAGCTTTTCATCTTAAGCCCTTAAATTCGCGGATTTCTTCATTTTTTTAAGTTTTCGCGAAATTAACCGCTAAATTGGTCTCTGATAAAAAAACTTGCATTTTGAAGATCATAAAGGCGTCCATGACACTACGAATAGTGGACAAAAACATCTATGTTATATGGACCATCATGATGAAAATCGCGAAAAACCGTTTTTTTGTATATGGCAGCATCACTTTAGGAGATGATTTGAGGCTTCATCTTTTAGTATATAATGTGGGAACCTTAAACAATGAACTGACCCAAAATGTGTCCAAAAAAGTTTTCATTTGCAAAAGTTATCTTAACAAAAACTATAATTATTGTATCGCAAACACTGAAATAACAGTTTTTGTTAAGAAAACTTTTGCAAATGAAAACTTTTTTGGCCGAATTTTTGGTCAGTTAGTTGTTTAAGGTTCCCACATTATATACTAAAAGATGGAACCTTAAATCATCTCGTAAAGTGAAGCTGGAATATACAAAAAAACGGGTTTTCGCGATTTTCATCATAATGGTCCATATAACATAGCTGTTTTTTGTCCACTATTCGTATTGTTAGGGATGAATTTTTGATTCATTAAAAGCAAGTTTTTTATCAAAGACCAATTTGGCTGTTAATTTCGCGAAAACCTTAAAAAATGAAGAAATTCGCGAATTTAAGGGCTTAAATTAAAAAGCTTTAAACCAAATTTGCATAAGAAATGTTGCTGCAAGTCATATCTTTGTTTTCCATGTCATAAAATTTATAAACCATTTACTTTGCAAATCTTTTTGTTAAAAAACTGGCTCGTAATCAGCAAATCTTTAACGACATTTTGCAAGAAAACTGTACCATACATCGAAAAACGGAGTACGCCATTCGAATCAGCATGTCCGAAATATATAGAAATGATGGTCGTAACTCTTGTTTATTTTTTAGTGTTCCGCAGTGCTATTGGTCCGATTGCTTCACAATGTATTAATTATTTATATAAAAGAGCTAGGGCTTTTAAATTTTTTTATCCGGAGTCATTCTGTAGACCACATGGAGGTCTACAACTCATCAAAGTGGACCACTTCGGGTATAAAAATCAATTCAGAACTTGAAAAATGTTAAACTTGAACTTTGTGTTAAAAATGGGCCAATATTCAATGATGATATTTTTTGTGCTCCCCAGTCCCTATTTTTAAAACACATCCACCTGATGTTGCCTTTCAGATAAATCGAAAAAATTTACATGTTCTGAACGAAACTTTTAAGCTGGAAGCAAAAGAGTGTTGGTACTTTTTGGGCAAAAAATACAATTTTTTTTTTTTCAAGTATAAAATAATGTAAGTTTTTAACAAAACAAGATATTTTATTGGTTACGTTTTTAGGCACTCACTGGCGATTTATACAAATTTAAATTTCATAAAATCATATAATAAACACAAATTGCAAGTGTTTAACATTTTTGTATGCTTAAGGTGTTCTACTTTAGGGGTCCTTGGTGGTGGCCCTAGTCGACATGTGGGTCCACCGTGTACACGTAAGCTACTTACAAATTACGTTAGCTATAACCGGTATTATTTTCAATGCAATCGGTGTAGTACCTACTGAATGGCAGAATTATTTAGATAAAAAAAAAAACGGAAATAAACCACTGTGCGAAATTGTATAATTTTAAATATTTTATGTATTTCTCATTAAAATTTTTCGATATTTATCCAATTTATAGTAGTAATAATTTAGAATTTATTAAAATTTACACAATTTATAGTAGAAAACTTTAATCGTTTTGTTAGAGAACGATTCAGAATTTTTTATACCCTCCAACCACAGTATGGGGGTATACTCACTTTGTCATTCCTTGTGTAACACATTGAAATATCAGCCGGAGACCCCACAAAGTGTATACATTATTGACCTACGATACAATGTAAGACATTCTAGCGATGTCCGTCCGTCTGTAGAAATCGCGATGCAGTCCAAACCAAAAGAGCTAGACCTATTAAGTTTGGCAAGAATATCTCTTATCCTGCTGGTAAGGATAAGTTCGAAGATGGGCAAAATCGGATCAGGAGGGAAAAAGTTCCCCCTTAATGAACTAAAACAACCCCTGAAAAACACTATTTTTTTACGAGTTTTTTTTAATTGTTGCTCAACAAATGTTACATTTTTATGCCATATTAGGGGATTAGGAAACTCGATTTTTTTTTCAGTCCACCCCCCGCCCCCTTTTGGGTCGTGGTTATAGAAAATAATTAAAAATAACAATAAAAATATATATTTTTAAGCGTAAATATCATAAACATATAATTTGCCAACATTTATAGCGGAGAAAAGGTGTACCCTATGCCTCCGCCAAACCCCCCTCCCAAAAAAGACGTCCCTGCCATTTTTTTAACGTATTGGAGGGTATTTAAGATTCGGCAAAGCCGAATTTAACACTCGTACTTGGTTTATATCACAACTGTAGCCCCGGTAAACAGTAAGAGTCTCCATACATTATTGTGCCTCCCTAAAAACAACATTTAGCACAGCAGCAGCTTTCAGTTTCAATTACAGAAAATTAAAAATACAAAGATGTTTTGATCTTTTTCTTGTTTTCACTTATGTACCTTTAAAAAAAACAAAAAAAACAAATTATTGTTAATATTGATGAAGTACTATTTTCCTTTATGTTGATTTTTTACTTTACTCTCTTTGTTTAAAACACAAATATCTTTTGAACACATTGAAAAGTAAAACTCATGTACATGTGTAAATACATATCTTATGTACAATTATATATTTATGTTCGTACGTACATCCTTTCAACTTTTACTTTCACACAACAACATAAAGAAAACTGTGAAAAATTACTGAATTGTAAAAAAAAGTGCAGTATGGATGGATTTAATGAAAGAAAACTCATCTCTCGTCATGTACAAAACGACATCATCATGTCTTTCATTCATTCAGATGCTCGTAACATTCATAAAAGTGACACACTTGTACACCTGTTCCCCACTATACATATGTTATCGCACTTTATGTTCATTTTTCAAGGAGTCAAACAGTGGAATAATAACAAAAAAAAGATATACTCAGTTTCTGAAACATTTATTATGTAGAAAAATTTTCAGATTCAGGGATATTTTTAATACAGAAAAACTTCTGTGATTCTTAGATACATATACTAGATGAATTATGGGATTCTGAAGCTTTTTAGACAAATTAATAAATTTTTAAATCAATTTGATATAAACAAATATTCAGATTCTGAAATATATTCTTAGATTCTGAAACATTTTCATGGAACAAAATTTTCAGATACTGAGATATTTATCGTAAAGATAATCTACCAGACTCTGAGATAATTTTCGTTAAAAAAAAAAACGGTTCAGATTCTGAGAGTTTTTTTTTTATTTTGTTTCACTATATGTGATTTGTATAACTTTGTATCGTCGTTTAATTTCATACTTTTTGATACTCAACAACAAATCTTATGTGACAAAAAGTGTTTTATATACAAAAAGATACTTATTGAATGTAATAACGCCAAATTAACTCACGCTCTTATTCATCGAAAATATACATATTTTAATATTGAAATATATACATAAATACACAGGGAAATCGCTAGATCGATCTAAAAGAATGTATTGATTAGGTTTATTAAATATATTTTGTAAAAAAAATAATTAAATAGAATATAGTTTACTTTGTGATAATTTTTATATGGAAGGAATTTATCAGAACCTAAGACTTTTGTGTTGGAAAAAGCCTTAGAATATAAAATAATGTCTAAAAATCTGAGACTTTTTCAATACAGACAAGTTAAAGTTTTAAATTCGACTCAGCCGAATCTTTTATACTCTCCAACGCGATAAAAAATTAAAAAAAAATGGCAGAGGCGTCTCTTCACCGCATTAAATGTTTACAAATTATTTTTTATAATATTTACGCTTAAATAATAAATTTGTATCGTTATTTTTAATTATTTTCTATAACCACGCCTCAAAAAGGAGGCGGACTGAAAAAAATCGAGTTTTACAATCTTTTTGGTCCAAGTGCAGGTCTATGAACAGTAGGGTGCACCAAAAAAACGAAGTTGTTAAATATTGACCGGGCCCCCTCTAAAAATGTGCATTTGGGGGTAAAAACATGTCTCACAAAATTTTAGGAAAATCGGATATGGGTAAGACCTGCCGCATCGGCCCTGAAGTTTGAAAATCGAATTACAAGGGGAAAATTTGACTTTTTATCCACTTTCTCTATTTTTTCGATATTTTGAATTAAGTTTGAATTCAAATGGTCCCAGAATTGTGATTTGGAGTAAAATGTCTATCGAATAAGGTATTAAAAACTAAAATCGGTTGAAAATCAGCCAAGTTATTACAACTTCCCCAGGCAACTAAAGTGTGTCAGACCATTTAATCAAGAATTCGAGCCCCATTTCTGAAATTTATTGAAATTATCTACTATAATAACATTTTTTTATTCTTCAAGTCTCAATGTACTAAGAAGATAAATATTTTTCATATTGCGTTTTGCTAACTTGTTTTAAATAAATGCTAAAGTGGTCTGAATTTTCAACACTATTTTCAAATCTCCAATTTTAAATTTTTATTTTTTTTGTTAAAGAAATTTTAAAAAATCGGCTATTGGAGTTTAAGGATTTGGTAAGCACATATAAAGGAATAAAAACAACAAAAATTGTAGGGTTTTCTGTTTTCATTTGCCTATTACAGTGATGTAATTTCGGCGGATTTCGGGAAAGTAGTGATTTTTGGCCCTTTTTTAGCTTTTATTTATTTTTTTTGTTTTTTTTTTTTAAATTTGATATGTTTTGGACCGAATTATATCAACACGAGATATAATACTTCAATTTGCAAAATTAGGGCGAAATTGAGATATAAAAAATTGCCCCTGTTAAGGGTCAAAAGTCAAATTTTAGAAAATTTTGAATTTTTAAACATTAACAGATTTGCTGGGCGGATTTTGCTGAATCTACTTGATGTTATTTTAATTGGTCTAAGCTAAATGTCAAATAATCAAAATTAAGAAATTTAACCCTTAAGTGCTGTTGGGGCCTATAATTTTTGTAATTTAATGGAGATAATGTAAGTGTATTTTGTTCAAAGGGTCGAATAGGCCCCACCATCACTAAAGGGTTAACATTCTGAATTTAAATAAAAAGACATATGTTAAGACCTTTAAAAATGATATCAAGTAGTTTCATATATTTCCACTCAGAAAATCTCTTAATGTTTAAAAATTCAACATCTTCTAAAATTTGACCTTTGACCTTTAGTTGGGGCAATTTTTAATTTCCCATTTTCGCCCTAAATTTGTGAGTTGAAGTAGTCTATCTTGTGTTGATATAATTCGGTCCAAAACATATGAAGTTTGTAAAAAAACAAAAAAAAAAATAAATAAAAGCTAAAAAAGTGCCAAAAATCACTACTTTCCCGAAATCCGCCGAAATTACATTACTGTAATAGCCAAATGAAAACAGCAAAGCCTACAATTTTTGGGGTTTTTATTCCTTTATATGTGCTTAACAAATCCTTAAACTCCAATAGCCGATTTTTTAAAATTTTTTTAACAAAAAAAAAATAAAAATTTAAAATTGAAGATTTGAAAATAGTGTTGAAAAATTCAGACCACTTTAGCATTTATTTAAAACAAGTTAGCAAAACGCAATATGAAAAATATGTATCTTCTTAGTACATTGGGACTTGAAGAATAAAAAAATTTTATTACAGTAGATAATTTCAATAAATTTCAAAAATGGCGCTCGAATTCCTTGATCAAGTGGTCTGCCACACGTTAGTTGCCGGGGGAAGTTGTAATAACTCTGCTAATTTTCAACCGATTTTAATTTTTAATACCTTATTTGATAGGCAATTAACTCTTAATCAAAATTCAGTGACCATTTGAATTAAAACTTTACTTAAAATATCAAAAAAATTGAGAAAATGAAAAAAAAGTCATATTTTCCCCTTGTAATCCGTTTTTCAAATTTCAGGACCGATGCGGCACGCCTTACCCACATCCGATTACCCTATAATTTTGCAAAACATATTTTTACACCCAAATGCATATTTCTAGGGGGAGTTACGGCCAATATTTAACAACTTCATTTTTTTTGGAGCACCCTAATGAATATAGTATGGTATAAAAAAGTTACTTTTGTTGAGCAAAAATTTAAAAAAAAAACTAGTAAAAAAATTTTATTTTTTTGGGAGTTGATTTAGTTCTTCAGGGGGGAACTTTTTTCCCCCTCTTCCGATTTCTCCCATCTTCGAACCTAACCTTACAAGTAAGATAAGATATATTCTTTCCAAACTTCAGGGGTCTACCTCTTTTGGTTTGGACTGCACCGTGGTCTCTACAAACGGACGGACATCGTTAGAATTAATAGATTCTATCATGGGTCAATAATATACTTATATGTTGCATTCCAGGCCAAATCCCTCACTTTTAGACCCGACCTCTTTCGATTTATTTTATTTTTGGATATGTTTTAGGACTTATTAAATGCAACTTGGACACCAATTTTCAGCCTTTTATTCCAAGATGGTGTTGAGTAATCAATTTTTCAAATTGTAGATTTTCTCAAAACAATTTAAAAATTGAAATTTTTAATTAATTTTGACCAGTTAAAAATATCCCAGCAAAACTTAGATTACCAAATAAGGTATAAAATAAGGTATAGGATCTCTTATTTTATACATTGCAGCATTGATGATTTTAACAGGCGATGAGACTCAAAGTAATGCATCCACATTATCACAAAGAATACCAGTAAGGTATAAAATAAGTCATAAATTTATAACGAAGAATACGAGTAAGGTGTAAAATATATGATATTTTATAGGTTACGAGAAATAAAATAATATAGCATATCAGAAGATAATATATAAGGCGTTACGAGTAGTAAAAAAGTAATTTTGTATTAAATTTACTCACGTGATTGTAAGTGAGTGTAAGTAGATAAAATATGCTCGTGAGTGTGTGTCATTAGAAATTTTTTGTCGTGAGCCAATCTCTATTTTAAACTTATGCATTTTTTATAAAATAATTATTTTTTATGTTATTGTAATGCATTATGCATCCAATTATAAATAATACATTATTTTAAACTTTCAAATAATACATAATGTAACCAAATATAAGTCATCCATGATTTAATGCTTAGAAATAATAAATATGAAATAAATTTTTTCCAATAATCATGCATTACGTAGCAAATTATTAGTAATGCAGTATTTTTCACTTGAAAATACTTAATACGTTGTGGAACAAATGTTTGGTAAGACATCATAAAATAATGCTACAAATAAGTTATATACATTACCTGGTAATGTGTTATATAATCACTACCCATTACCAAAGCTTGCTGGGATAGATATCTTAAAAAAAAGTTGGACAACGTTTTGTTGGTATATAAATGTAGTTTTAGAAAAAAAAATATTAAAAAAATTATTCGAAGTAATTATCACTTATTTTTTAACGTTTAAAAATTAAAATCGACTTTTTGAAAAAGTCCGAAACCTTCGATTTTTTTTACAAACGTCTAAAAGTTCTACTCTAAATTACGCAACTTTTAAGCCGTAATTCGAAATGTGATCGCAATTTGTTCTATTTTTTTTTTTTTAATTTTGAAAATTCCACCTTTTATTTTTTGACTCTGATTTATTTTATATGGTGCTCCAAAAAAATTAAGTTATTACAACTTCCCCAGACATCTAGCGTGTGTCATACCACTTGATTAAAGAATACGAGTCCTTTTTTTAAATTTATTGAAATTATCTACTGTAATAACAGTTTTTCATTATTCACGTTTCAGTGTAATACTTTTATGGTTTTTCCAAATTTTAAAACAAAAAAAAAATTTAAATAGAGATTTCAAAAAGGTGTTAAAAATGCAGGCATTTTTAGCATCCCGAGTAAAAATTTTCTGATATAATTATATATAATTTGATACAATCTTATATGAGTTCATATGCTTCCGTATAAATTTATATAAAATTATATCTATCATTTTGATACGGTTGATCCACTTTATATGGTTAGATATTGCTCAATATATGATTAGATTCGTATTTTGGTTTTGCTCATCAAATTATATAAAAATAGATATTATAAGATCAATTTGATATAATTAGATTTGACCAAATTCAGGATCAAATTGTATAAACTTTAATATTTTTTGATCTAAAGTAATACAATGAGATATTATTTGATACAACCATTTTACGGATCAAATTAGATCTATTTAGTAAAATTAGCATAATATTTTTACTAGGGTAATTTAAAACATGTTAACAAAACACAATATGAAAAATACTTGTCATCTAATTACATTTGAACTTAAAGAATAAAAAAATGTTATTACAGTAGAAAATTTCAATGAATTTCAAAAATCGGATTGCATTGCTTAATTAAGTGGTCTGCCACACATTAGATGCCTGGGGAAGTTGTTAAAACTTTGCTGATTTTCAACCGATTTTAGTTTTTGGTACCTTATTAGAGAGACATTTTACTCCGTATTATAATTCTGTAACCACTTGAATTAAAACTTAACTTAAAATACCAAAAAAATTGAGAAAACAGAAAAAAATTCATATTTTTCCTTATAATCCGTTTTCTAAACTTCAAGGCCCCTGCGGAACGCCTTACCCAAGTCCGATCGTTCTTAATTTTTGTAAGGCGTATTTTTACCTCGAAATGAATATATCTAGGGTTAGTTGGGGTCAGTATCTACCAACTTAATTTTTTTGGAGCACCATATAAAATAAATCAAAGTCAAAAAATAAAAGGAGCAATTTTCAAAATTGTTAAACAAGTAGAACAAATTGAGACCACATCTCGAGTTATGGCTTAGAAGTTTCGTAATTTATAGTAGCACTTTTAGACGTTTAAAAAAAAATCAAAGGCTTCGGACTTTTTCAAAAAGTCAATTTTAATTTTTAAACGTTAAAAAATAAGTGATAATTACTTTGAATAATTTTTTTAATTTTTTTTTCTAAAACTACATTTAAATACCAACAAAACGTTGTGCAACTTTATTTAAGATATCTATATTTTTAACAGGTCAAAATTAATTGATAATTAAAATTTTTTTATTTTTTTTTTTTTTTAATCGCCATTTTGAAAAATTGATTACTCAACACCATCTTGGAATAAAAGGCTGAAAATTGGTGTCCAAGTTGCATTTAATAAGTACTAAAATCCAAAAATAAAATAAATCGAAAGGGGTCGGGTCTTAAAATTAGTGATTTGGCCTGGAATGCCCTATTTACAGTTTTTTGTAAAAATGCCCTTGGAAGTTTGAAAAATTACAAAAAAAATTGTAAAATTACAAAAAAATTTAAATTTCGATTGAAAATTATTTGTTAAAAAAACAGGGAAAACTGTCAAATATTGGTAAAATAGGATTAAGAAACTTTATTTGATTTTTTCTGTAAGTACAGATCGAGCACGGGCTCTAATTATATTTGTTATAAGGGTTCAAGTTGAAAAAATGCAGAAGAAAAATTGAATTTCTAAAAATTATACACTCTTATAAATTTTTGTTGAATTTTACCCACTTTATTGTAGGTAACTGTTCTCCTACAATAAAGTGGGTAAAAATACACTATGTGTTTAAATTTCAACATTTGCACACAAAGTGTGTACAACTAATAAACATTTTGTGTGTACACCTACATGTTTGACGCTTGGAAATTTCTCTAGAAATAAACACAAAGTGTGTAATTTTAAAATGTTTGTGCTTAAAAAAGCAATCTTTGTGTGCAAAAATGGATTTAAAATGCTTAAAATTGCATTTATAATGTTTTTTTTTTTACTTTTGTGATTTATTCCTAAAAAAATACAAAAAAAAAACGTTTTTTTATTTCTATGCTTTTTATTTTATAAATTTAGTAAAATCTCCAGTAATTTTTAAAACTAAAATTAAAATAAGATAATTATAAATATTAAAAATTATAAATAAACAGATACAGCTAAATTAAACGTCGTATTAACAGCAGACTTTGCAAAATCCGAATTTTGATAACATTAAGTGTTGTACGAATCTGCAAATATATAAAAATTTAAAATAATTAATATTATTAGAATCTAATTATTTTTTTCTATTGAAAAATTCCAAAAATCTCCATTAAAAATTTCAGAAGCTGAGTCATTTTATCAATAGATAAGGTTACAGAATCGAAGATAATTTTTCTATACAAAATTCTCAGCAATTTTTCTATAAAAAAATTCTTTGAATCTCATTTTTTCTATAGAAAAATTGTCAGAATTTGAGACATATTTTCATGGAAAATTCTCAGAATTGGAGACATTTTTTCATGAAAAATTCCCAGAATCTGAGATTTTTTTGTCTATAGAAAAATTTTTAGAATCTGAGATATTTTTTATAGAAATATTCTCAGAATATGAGATATTTTTGATATAGAAAAATTCTCTGAATCTAAGAAATTTTTTCTATAGATAAACACCTAGAATCTGAGACATTTTTTCTACAGAAAAATTCCCAGAATCTGAGACATTTTTTCTATAGAAAAATTCTCAGAATCTTACTCATTTTTGCTATAGAAAAATTCTCAGAATCTGAGACATTTTTTCTATAGAAAAATTCTCAGAATCTGAGACATTTTTTCTATAGAAAAATTCTCAGAATCTGAGACATTTTTTCTATAGAAAAATTCTCAGAATCTGAGACATTTTTTCTATAGAAAAATTCTCAGAATCTGAGACATTTTTTCTATAGAAAAATTCTCAGAATCTGAGACATTTTTTCTATAGAAAAATTCTCAGAATCTGAGACATTTTTTCTATAGAAAAATTCTCAGAATCTGAGACATTTTTTCTATAGAAAAATTCTCAGAATCTGAGATATTTTTTCTATAGAAAAATTCTCAGAATCTGAGACATTTTTTCTATAGAAAATTTCTCAGAATCTGAGACATTTTTTCTATAGAAAATTTCTCAGAATCTGAGAAATTTTTCTATAGAAAATTTCTCAGAATATGAGACATTTTTTCTATAGAAAATTTCTCAGAATCTGAGACATTTTTCTGTAGAAAATTTCTCAGAATCTGAGACATTTTTCTGTAGAAAATTTCTCAGAATCTGAGACATTTTTCTGTAGAAAATTTCTTAGAATCTAAGACATTTTTCTGTAGAAAATTTCTCAGAATCTGAGACATTTTTCTGTAGAAAATTTCTCAGAATCTGAGAAACTATTTCTATAGAAAATTTTTCAGAATCTGAAACATTTTTTCTATAGAAAATTTCTCTGAATCTAAGACTTTTTTTCTATTGAAAATTTTTCGAAATTTTTTTATAGAAAATTTCTCAGAACATTTTTTCTATAGAAATTTTTTCAGAATCTGGGACATTTTTCCTATGGAAAATTTTTCAAAATCTGAGACATTTTTTCTATAGAAAATTTCTCAAAGTCTGAGAAATCAGAATCTGAGGCATTTTTTCTCAGAATCTGAGACATTTTTTCTATAGAAAATTTCTCAGAATTTGAGTCATTATCTACAGAAATTTTTTTCAGAATCTGACACGTTCTCAGAATCTGAGACATTTTAGATTGTGAGACATTATTTTTAGAATACTTTTTATAATCTGAATAATTTCTTTTAGTACAATTCTCGGAGTAATTCTTAGAGTCTGAGAGATTTTTTTTACAGAAAAATTTTGCATATCGATTAATTTGTAGAATCTGTCACATATTCTGTACAAAAAACTCTCTGAATCAAAGACATTTTCTGATTCTGTAAAATTTCAAAAGTATGAGAGTTTTTGTATGATATTTCTTTAATGATAATCTCACAGAATCTTAGATATTTTTGTAAAGAAAAATTCTCAGATTCCGTGATATTGTTTCTGAAAAAACATTCTATATGATGATGATTTACTTACCTTTTTGATTTATAATTGCCAAATTTTTTTACACCAACAAGATATCTAAATTATTGATATTATTGCGTCTGATTTTCACTTAAATTTATGAAAATGTTAATGCGGCTATTGCATTTAAAAATAACTTTAAATATTCGCATACATTCATACTTTTATTATTAAATTTATCGCGCTTTTTTATATCATTTGCAAGAGCCAGAAATTTATGATTTTATTTCTCTTTTAATTTTTATTTGACAATTTCAATTATTTTGTTTTAAATTTCGAAAATTAAACACAAAATGCCCACTATACACATTAAATGTTTAATTTTAAAAATCTTGTGTTTATTTTTCAGCGAATATATTTATCAACACACAAAATGTGCGTAATTTTAAAATTTTTGTGTTTAAATTACATTTTTGAACACTTGGTGTTTAATTTTAGGCGTTGTGTGTTATTTTACATAGAAATTTACCCACTTGATAGTAGTAATTTTACAACGATTTTTTAGAGTGTAGACATTTCTGGTATTTCCTATACCGTTTTCAAACACCCCAGTTAGTGTCATCATCAGTAGGATTTTAAATGTCGGTTTGTCTTGTTAATGAAAACTGTTTTTTATATATGTGAATATTTATAGTTTCTACAGAATAAATTTTGACAGTTTCCAACACTACAATTCTATTTCTAGCAATCTCAACCTCACTTCATACTTTCTTTCAACTTTTTTGTCTCTTACATTATTTCGCAATTTGACGAAAACAATCAGTAAGACCAACAATAAACAGTTAAATAGCTGCCACCCAAATGTATAAACTAAAATATATTTTAAGAATAAATCAGACCTCTCTGATTTATTCAACAAAACTATCAAAATCTCCCTGCTTTGTTTATCAAAATTATATTTTACCATACATTTAGTTTTGACAGCATTTTAAAACTTCCAGCCAGCAGACCTCACTAATTAAAAACGTATGCAAACTCCAATGAGTATAATAAAAAATAAAAAAAAAAAAAAATTATTTTACATTATTCTAAAATTGGTTTTCTTGTTTGATGAACTTAAGTATTCATTATTACTTAAGATTTAAATAAAATATTGAAAAGATAACAGCAACACAGCAGAAGATACATCCATATAATGATGAATTCAAGTCAAGGACACACATGTTTGTAATAACACAACACTTGAAATGACACTTTTCAACAAAAACATAAAACAATATCCTAAGGATATTTTAAACGATTTTCATATCACATCAAAGCAAAATTTATAAAATTTTAAAATAAAGAAAGTAGAATTTTTGTTTTAAGATAACGACCTTTTTCTATACTAAAAACTCGTATCGTATTGTAACATATACAATATGTTGGCCAAACAAAACATATGCTTCAAGACATTTATGCATGTATGTATCTATAGTATATCCTTCAAGCCATCTATACACTTACGTGCTTGCATTCAAACAAATATGTTGTATATTCATATACAATTATGTACTTCATCAATGACTTGTAAGTCGTTTACGACAGATCTCCCATGAGAGGGACACAGAAAATTAAAGACCCAAAACAACCTTCTTTTGAAGACTGTATGTGATGAGGGAGTGGTAAGGGATGGTAATGTGTGCATGTACAAAATTTGAAGACAATTTAAACAAACATTAACGAAAACTAAGTGAATTATTGATACAGTTTACATGATATTATAGAAAATAACAATTATATTTTATACCATTTCCAGATGAAATTTTGAAAATTTAATTGTAAATAAGATAACGCAAATTTAAAAAAAAAAATGTTTTTTCAGATTTTTTAAATTTCTTAAATTGAATTTTTCTGAAGTTTTCCAGTTTTCTAAATTTTCCAGAGTTTATAGAATATAGTCTGAGAGAATTGCAAAAAAAAAATTCTTCGCACTTTAGAAAAAATTCACTTCAGTCAGAAGGGTATAAAAATAACATTCCCGTGTTCACAAAAGAAATGTGAAATAAGTCAAAAAAACAAGTAGAAAAGTTAAATTCGACTTTGCCGAACACACCCCTCTTCAAGCAAGTTTAGGTTGTGTTAAAATGGTGACAAAATCGGCTAATGGCATTTCACTCCTCTTTATTATGAACTTTAAAAATCGTTAACACGAAAATCCTAGCTGATCCTGTTTTCGAGTTATTGCTAAATAAGTACACGGTTCGACAACGAAAACCTCCCGGTTAAATATCCAACTGATTCTAATAGATTTTGCTCTCCTGAATCGAAATCTACTATCCAATTTTTTCTAGCACGTACCGTTTTTAAGATATTCGCTGTTAAAAACTCAAAAAAACAATAATTTCGCGCATTTGGGGGTCCGCTTTTATGTTGTGCCTAACAAATAGGACTTGATGCCATAAAAATTGGGCCTCCTGATTCCAAAACTGCAATTCAAATTTTTCTAGCATGTTTCGTCTTCGAGTTATTCGTGTTCAAGGTTTTCGCGTGAAAACATTTTTTAACCCGATTGTCTCGAAAACGGAACATGCTAAAAAAACTTGGATTGCAGTTTTGGTATCAGTAGGTTCTTTTTATATGAAATCAAGTTCTATTTTTGGAAGAATCTGTAACAGTGGACCACCAAAAGTAAGAAATTATTGATTATTTGACTTTTTAACAGCGAATACGGTAGGTGCTAGAAAAAATTGGATGCCAGATTTGGATTCAGGAGAACAAAATCTATTAGAATCAGTTGGATATTTCACTGGGAGGTTTTTGTTGTCGAACAGTGTAAATATTAAGCAATACCTCGAAAACAGGATCAGCTAGGATTTTCGTGTTAACGATTTTTAAAGTTTAAAATAACGAGGAGTGAAATGCCATTAGCCGATTTTGTCACCATTTTAACACAACCGAAACTTGCGTGAAGAGGGGTGTGCGAATCTATGAATACCCTCCACAATGCCTTTTTTAAGGATAGTACATTTTAACGTGAAAAAAATTAACAATTTTGATTAGAAATGTTTTATTTTGAGTAAATAACTCTTTTTTTGTCATTTTAAAAAAAAAGAAAAATTAATGTTTTTTTTTTTTTTTTTTTTTTAGTGTAAAACTTTTTTTGAGTGTAATGTTTTTTTACTGTAAAAATATTTCTGAGTGAATGCACACAAAATATTGTAATTTTTGTAAAAAAATAAAAAACTAAATTTTTTTTGAGTGTAAAATTTTTTCGAGTGTAGTTTTTAAAACTAAACAAGTTTGAAAAGCATTGTTAGGTTACCACCAATGCTTTTGAAACTTGTTTAACACGTGGCATTCAAGATGAAACCAATCTAAAATTCAGGTTTTTGCTTATAACTTTTGAACCTCTAAGTAAACCGATTGAGCTGAAATTCAATACAAACAGACCTGGGGAACGGCAAAGATACATGTCAAGTTTCAGTAGTCTCATTATTTTCTTTCAAAAGTTATCGTGTTTTTTATCTCGTAAATTTTCAAAAAAAAACTTGCCGAAATTTACTCTTTTGCTCATAACTGAACCACTGGACCGATTTGGGTAGATTTCAATACCAACCTGACCAGGTAAATGAATAATATATATGCCAAACTTCAGTAGTCTCTGTAAAGTCTTTCAAAATTTGGCGTGTAAAAGGGCAATTGGAAAACGATGGGGTTTTAGCCCACAAGTCGTTCATTGGATCTATACAGCAGTGGTGCGTCCAACTTTGCTGTATGGAATCATTGTCTGGTGGCCTGCTTTAGAAACAAAAGCGAACTGTGTCTTTATCACGAATGTACAGAGAATAGCGTCGATGTGCATCCCTGGTGCTCTTCGTACTACACCTCGGCTGCATTAGAAATCCTCCTTCACCTGATACCATTGGACATATTGGTTAGGCAGTATGCGGCTGCGTCGGCAATTCGACTTAATAGCACTCTGCAATGGAGGAGCAGCGATTGTGGCCATAGCGCGATCTTGAAGAAGATAACCATACCACAAAATGTGGACGGTGCTCCCTCTTTGAGCCTCTTTGAGAACCACTTTACCACTATGATACCATCCAGGGAGTCTTGGATCGGGGATACTCCGGGTAGTGGAGCTACCATAATAATAAAAATAAAAATTCATCATTTATTCTAATTCATCTCAGTTCATTTTTACAATTGGCTCTCAATCTCAACGCTTTGCCTCAAAACACAATGAAACTGATTCAGAGGAATTTCTCAATTATGTCTCTGAAACGGAATGTTTCAGAGAAATGAAATTATAAGAAAATTTACCCCAAAAAATTATTAAAAAAATTTTAAAATTCTGGTTTGTAAAATAAAACCCCGTTAATTTCAGAGTCATTCAGATTTTATATCAATTTATCGATTTAAAAAGAATCATGTCCAGAGACATAAATATTTTCTATAGAAACAAATAAATATACTGAAAATTTTTCTAACGCAGGTCTCAGAAAGAAAATTTCTCAGCTTCTGAAAAAAAGTATCAGGTTCTGATAATTATATCTTATCGAAGATTTTGATGTTGTGAGACATTTTTCATTTCGTAAGTCTCAGATTTTATGACATTTTTTACTTAGAAGGTCTCTCGTGGAATACTTTTTTGGGCCCTTCTGGTCCCTGCATAACTTTTTGCCATCAATTATCAATAACTTTATTAAAACCTCTAAAAAATGACATACAAAATAATCAAAAGAAGTCAAAAAATCAACAATTTCAAAGAAATGAAAATTCCCGGGAATTCCCGCTCTATTTCCCGGGATTTCGGGATCGAAATTTTACGGGAATTCCCGGGAAATCCCGTCCCGGGAATACGACTCATATGGGTCCCAGGGCACAGAGACATTCCAGGGAATTGCAAAGCCGATGAGCTTGCAAGACTAAGAACTACCTAACAGGTTCCAACAGAATTGGAATGTGTTGGTATGCCTCTAGAAACTTGCAGGCAAAACCTACGGCTTTGTTCTGCGACGGAGACTAATCAAAGATGGGCAAATGGATGCACGTGTGAGACAACACGACTGATTTGGCCTTCTCTTAATCAGGGGCGAACAAGTGAGCTGATATCGCTTCCAAGAGGAGAGATTTCGACGGTGGTTTCTATAATTACCGGACACTGTCTTATAGGGAAGCACGCAGAGCGGTTAAATGTGCCGTCGAATGACTTTTGCCGAAGTTGCATGGATGAAGAGGAGTTGGAAACTAAAATTATCTATCCAATAAAGTCAGTTTGATTGATATTAAAAATATTTTTCCTTTCTTTATTTTAATTTAAAGTTCGGTAACAATAAAAAAAAACACCCTATATATACCCTCTATCACTAGAGTGGAGGGTATAAAAACTACTCAAATCCGTGAAATTTTCAATAGAAAAAAAAATCCCGAAATCTGAGAAGGTTTCATTTTAAAACAATTGTTTAGGATCTGTGCGTGTTATTATAGTAAATATTTTTTATAAATGGAGAACCTGAGCTTGATAAATATTTTACAGAAAAAATTTCACAAGATTTTAAAATTTTTGTACAGAAAGTAAAGAAAACAAATTTTAGCACCCTTGTAGTTTTTGATTTGAAAAGGTTATTAAAATCATTAGATTGAGAAAATGTGTCAGAATCTAAAAGCCAACCACAGAAAAATAAAATAAATTTAAAACCGTCTTTTAATTTTATTTCCATACAAATTGGCCTTTACCACAAGAAAACAAAAAGTCTATTTTAACAAAAGTTTTATTTTTAATTTCAAATTTTCATTTTTTGAAAGTCGATTTTAAAAACAAAAACAATTTGTATGGAGATAAAATTAAAATCTGATTTTAAATATATTTTATTTTTCTATGGTAAGGCTGATTGTTTTTGTTTTTGAAATCGACTTTCAAAAAATGTATCGAAAATTTGAAATTTAAAATAAAACTTTTGTTAAAATAGACTTTTTATTTTTCTTTGATACAGGCCTAAGTTTTTTCAATAGAAAAAATGTCTGAGAATGTAAGACTTTTTTTCAGAAAAAAATGTCTCAAATTTTAAAAAATATTTTTGAAAAAAATTTTAGAATCTTAAAAACTCAGATAAGTTTTTCTAAACCCAATAAAGAAAAAAATTCCCAGAATTCTACCATTTTTGATTGAAAAAGTATTTTAGAATCTGCGATTTTTTAAAAGAACAATCTGAATATATTTTTGTAGTAAAAACGTCAAGAAATCTTTGAGTGCGTAAGAATCTTAGAAGCTTTTTAATTGAAATATTTTGACTTTCAATTGAAAACGTTGTAGTTCTTCATAAAATCATAGTACATACACATAAATGTTTCGTGCCACATGCGATTAGTTCTTGGATAAATTGCACGAGTGTGTGCTAAAGTTCTTATATTGCTGTTGTTAATGTTATGTTTTTGTTGTTGTTGCTACTGCTATTGCTGTTAGTGTTGTTTTCATACTTTGACAGCAATTGTTGTACATATAATAGTGTCCTAATGTTGCTGTTATGTTCTTTTGCGAATGTACAATTCTGAAATTGTTAAATGTTTGCTTCTAAATATACTCATCGTCGTTGTAGTTATCGTAAGCGAATTGGTGTATTTGAAATAACAAGTTGTTCTGTTTTAGTTTTTTTGTTTCAGTTCAAATTTAAAATGGAAGTTTACAAAATGTGTGTATTAGGGTGGTACGAATAATTATTTTTTTTTAATTTCGTCAGGCAAATTATGATGCGTTTTGGTTTAAAAACTCTATGTTTAAATTTTAAGTCAAATCGGATAAAATTATCAAAATTTTTTAGTTCGTGAACGTAAAAATAAACCGCCATTTTTGAAATTTTATTGGCAAGTATCTTGAAAACCGTTTGACCGATTCAAAAATACAATTTTATGTTCGTATTCAGCATGACGTAATTGATATAAATAATGTATCGGAATATATACATATATTTTTTAAATTAAAATTCAAAACTTTAGTCGAAGGATTAATCCTAATTTTTCACAGGGTATTTATAATAATTTTTCAATTCCAACATGATTTAAATTTTATTTTGAATTAACATTTTTTTAAATAAGTATATTTTATTTTTTTGAATTACACAGTGCCCAAAATATTTTTTATCTTTAATATCTTTATTAATGGATCTAAGCAAACGCATGGTGTAGGAGCTGGTTTCACGATACTGGAACTAGACCAACACTTATCTTTTAATTTACCCGTAGACTCGAGTACCCTTCAGGCTGAGATAGCTGCTATATCAAGAGCCGTGGAATATATTACAAACTAAAACGAAATTCCCCTAATGTCGTCAAGGCAAATCTAAAGTGAACGGAACTTGAGACAAGTCGTATAAGCAGAATTTTGTGGCCATGCTGTGATTTAGGAAGGACAAATCTCTTACTTTCACTTACGAGAATAGAATGTCGTATGTTGACAGATTTAATAACGGGACACTGTCTTGTCGGAAAACATTGGGAAAACATGAATCTTATCACAAACGCAAGCTGCAAAAGGTGCGAGACACCAGGCGTCAAGGAGACCATTGAACACATTTTCTGTCACTGCCCGGCCTTGGCACGAACTCTACTATCAATTATAGGGGGTTCACAGTTCGAGACCTTGGAGGAAATTACGAGCATGTCACTTAAAAGTTTAAGGCAATTTGCCATGAAGTTCAACGCATTTTGTTAACATCGGTAAGCGGAAAAAGTTTTGTGGTATCGCTATGCACCAATTGATCTATGCGGAGTGCCGATCTGGCACCGCACAGTGGGGAAAAACGGACTTTTTGTTCAATTTTACCTACAGGTCGCAATTCTTAACCGATTTTAGTTATTCTTTTTATACCCTCCACTCTAGTGATAGAGGGTATATATAAGTTTGTCATTACGTTTGTAACACATCGAAATATTGGTCTAGGACCCCATAAAGTATATATATTCATGATCCTCGATCGATTTTAAGTCGATCTAGCGATGTCCGTCCGTCCGTCCGTCCGTCCGTCTGTCTGTCTGTCTGTCTGTCCGTCCGTAGAAAACACGCTAACTTTTGAAAGGCTTTACAGAGGCTGCTGAAGTTTGGCATATATGTTTGTCATTCGGCTGGTCAGGTTGGTATTGCATTTCAGCCAAATCGGTCCAGTGGTTCAAAAGTTATGAGTAAAAAGGTAAGGGTACCTCAAAATTTTTTGGGTATTTCACACAACAAAAATGGTATAACTTGACATCTGTTCAATGAATATGAACCAAACTTGGTATATGTTGTTATTTTGTCATTTCTAACCCACACACCAAATGTGGGCGGAATTGGACAATGGGGCGTGGCACCTGTAGTGTTGCCCAAAATTTTTAAAATGCTTTATCTCAAGTAATAGTAAATATATTTGAGCAAAATTTAATATTGGTACATATTTTATTATTTTATTGTTCTCTACGTTTTTCTGATCATTTTGGTATTAAATACGGCAAAATCGGTCAAGGAGTTAAGAAGTTATATGAGTTTTAATAAATTCCACGTGGTTTAATTTTTTTGTTATTTGATTGCATTTGTATTATCGTTGTTATTGTAGTGTAGTCAAAAAAAAAACCCGCTATTTTTTTTTTGTTTTTGTATGTCAATATATTGAGGTGAGTTTCAATATAAACAACGCCATTTTATTGTTGATGTTGTTGCAGTTTTTGTCATACAGTAAAGATGATGATGGTTGTTGTTTTTTTAATTTATAACTAAAAATGAGTTACCAAATGTTTGTTTACACGTGGTTTCTTTTTCTTTTATATGGTTGTGATTGTTTATGCTGAAATTTCGAACGCGGCAACAAAAACATTTGTACAAAATGAAGCATACAAATTATTTGTGTTTATTTTAAAATTGTGAATGTAAAAAGTTAATTTAAGTTATTTTGTGCAAATTATTAACGAAAAGTGCGCCCATGATATGTAAAGAAAAATTGGTGGCAAATGCTTGACGTTTAGTAAAATGGCAAATTTGCCAAATACCCAACTAAAAAGGCAAATTTAATCGTCACTGTGAAAACCCTAATTATTTTTATTCTATGTATGCCTTGGTTAATATTGTGGAGGGTATTCATAGATTCGGCCAAGTCGAATTTAAATTTTCTACTTGTTTTTTTTGTATTTTCGCTAATAAAATTCCGCATAGATTTGTCATGGTGAATTTGGTTTTTATATTTCCTAAAGTTAAGAAAATATAATTTTTTTTTAGTATTTTTGCAATAAAAATGTATTAGGCGTGGGACGAACATGTTATATAGACTAAATTAAAGGTATTTGAACCTTTTATCATTGATGTGATCAGCATTTGCAAATTTATTATTAGTTTGGTTTTTATAACCAGACAAAATTCATTTTTCACCTATAAAAGCCTATATCTTTAAAACTAATGTACCAATATCCATGATTTTTTTTTATTAAAACTTATCTCTTGCTTAGTCATAATTATTAAACAAAATATTAAAAAAAAAAATATTTTATTTTTTGCTCAAATTTTACCTTATGATTTTTGGAAATTTAAAGTTATTTTTTAGTCTGATTAAAAAAAAGTTGTTACATTGTAAATTCGAATAAAAGAGTTAAAAAAATTTTGGAAACATACTTTATTTACAAATAAAGGTAATATGAAAAATTTTCATTGAAATTGGTACTACTATTTAAAATTATATGGGGCATTCCATGTCAAATCGGACACTTTGAAATTTTTTTTTTTAGATTTTCCCAATTTATTTACAGTTTTTAGTACCCTGCGAATACTCCTTCGTGGTAAATTTTCATATTTTTTGATGACCCGTTCAAAAGATATCGAATTTTTAAAAATTTTTAGTTTGCTCCTTTACTCAAACTTCCTTTACTCATAACTTCTTCAATAATGGTCCAAATTTCAATTTTTTTTTTCAAAATTTTTGTTTTTTTGCGTACTTTCTAAAAAAAATCTTTAAAGCGTTCTAGTGTGCGATTTTTAAGTTTTTTTAATTTAAATCTCATTTTTGAAAATGTTTGTACTCTTCGATTTTTTTTAAATTTTTTTTGTGTCAAACTTCTACCGATTTTACAAATTTTTTGCCCAGGAGGATCGTGGGATAACGATTATTACTATTTTTTTAAATTTTTTGAAAAAAAAATTATTGTAATTTTCCAATCTTAAAATCATTTCTACTGCTCCAATGCACAGAGGTAAAAACCGGCCAAAACTAAAAAAAAAAAAATTTTTCTTTTTTTCCAAATTGATGCCAAATAAGAGCTAACACTTCAAAACATGCGATTACAAAGTTTTGTGACAATCCCTTGACTAGTTTAGGTTTTATAACGAAGTTGAGTAATTTTATTTATTATTTTTTAAATTTAAAAGTTGTGATTTGCAACATTGAAATCCAAGTAGGCTGTAAACTTTTAAAAAAAAAATTGTCTTGAAATTGATATATTTTGAAAACTTAGCATTTTTTTTACATGTCATATGCATTTCGGTAATTTCGAGTGAGTGGATCAATTAAAACAGTGGTTGTGAAAATAAATCTAAAAAAATAAAAAAAATTATAAAAAATACAAACTTTGGAAAGCCCAAAAAATACTTTTTGCTCAAAATTGCTCTTAAGTCGCTATACCACAAATTAGTATAAGGGTTCCCAAGTAAGTACTAATTAACATCAGTACCAAGTTTAACCAAGTCTTTCAGTTAGAGCCTTTTAAAGTTGGGTCATTTCTATCAAATAAAGAGCTTTTTGAGCTGTGGAAAACGCATAAAAAAAGAAGATGTATGAAATACTGACGATTAAGACAAAACATCTTAAAACACCTTAAAAAAATTTTTTTTCGCGAACAAAAAAAAATTTTTTCGCGGGAAAAAAATTCCGCGGAAATTTTTTTTTTCGCGAAATTGGTTTATTATTATATTCTTAACCTACCTACAACATTTTATAAGTTTACATAAAAAATTAAAGAAGTTGTAGGGTTTTGGCCGGAATATACCACTGTGCAATGGTGCGTCATAGAAGGGTCATTTATAAGACTGACCCCCAATAATTTTTACGTCTTAACATTTCTTTGGAACAACCTAATACCCTATCTCCAATTCCTAAGGGGGCTCCCACACAAAACTACATTTTTTTGCTCCAACCGCTCTAACTGCCCTAATAGTGCCCTTAGAGCAACAAAATGTATGACAGACCCACAATATTTTTTTAGTCCAAACATTTTCTCTGAACACACCTACCCTCTATCTCTAATTGTTAAGGCGGTCCCCATTAAATTTTCTTATTTTTTGTAAATTTGTTTTATTTAATCAGCTTCTACTGGTCCAATGGTGCGTCCGAGAGGGGTCATTATTGGGACTGACTCCCATTTATTTTTACCCTCAAACATTTTTGTAAAACATACCACAGCCCTATCTCCACTCGCTAAATCGTTTTTCAGAAATCCACTACGACAGATCGATGAGGCATTTTATAAGCTAAATTTCAAAAGAAGAAAAACTAAAATCGGTTCAAAATTGCGACCTGTAGGCAAAATTGGACAAAAAAAGTCCAATTTTCTCCACTGTGCACCGTTACCCTAACCTAATCAGTAAGTTTTTGTACTCAACTTTTTTCTTTATTTTTCCGATTTTCTCAAATTTTTTCTAAATTTTTATGGATTTTTTTTAAAGTTTATGAATTGAAGGGCTTACTGCAAAAACTTGATAAGCTACATTTTATTCGTCCTTATTCGCATGAACTGTTTACTTGTTTTTTTTTTTTTTTTTTTTAGTTTTCCAAAATATTTCTGGATTTGGTTTCTAATTTGTTTTAAATTCCTGAACTCTTTTTATTTTTTATTTATTTAAAGGTTTTATTAATTTTCTAGTGTTTTCAGAATAATTCTGAATTTTATAACATCTTTCTAAAATTTCCTAATTACATATCTTTGTTTTTATACATTTTCAATATTTTTTATAATTTTCATTAATTTTTGTTTTATTTTAATAATTTTTTATTGTTTCAATAATTCAAATATTTATTTTGAATTTGCTTATTTTTTCAAAATTTTTGGAAATTTTTCATTAATTTTTCTGAATTTTTCTAAAAATTTTTTGTTCTGAATTCGGCCAAGTCGAATTAAACGTTTTTGAATGTTAACTTTCCGGTTGGCTATTTAGAAATATAATTAATTCCATAAAAGAAACGTCTCTGTCTATTTAAAGCTGTAAAGTAAAATGTACATATTTTGATGTTCGACAACTGAGGTACTACTCAAAGGTCGTTTGTTTATGTACTTAGCACCATTTTGCAATAACGACAAACACAACAACATCAAACTAACGCACATGCATATAACTGTAACATGGCGGCAAACAGACACACACAGCCATTCATACTATATATTCACTGACAAGGGAAGTATTCAAACACTTATGAACTAAAATATATATTAAACAGACAATTTTAAGGTTTGGGTGTCTCAGTTTATCGGCCATATTGGTGTTTAAAAATTTCGTGCCCCCCTATGAAATAATATGGACCTTCGGGAAAATTCTGATAACTTCCCAAATAACAGGAATATCGTCTAGAGCAAAAATATATGGGGCATTCTAAGCCAAATCACTCACTTTTAGACACGACCACTTTCGATTTATTTTATTTTAGGATATGTTTTTGTACTTCCAAGATGATGTTGAGTAATCAATTTTTCAAAATAGCGATTTTCTCAAAAAATTAATAACTTGAAATTTTTAATTAATTTTGACCATTAAAAAATATAAATATTTTAAAAAAAGTTGGACAGCGTTTTGTTGGTATTTAAATGAATTTTTAGAAAAAAAATATGAAAAAATTATTCGAAGTAATTATCACAAATTTTTTGACGTTTAAAAATTAAAATCGACTTTTTGAAAAAGTCCGAAACCTTCGATTTGATTGTAAAAAACTATAAAAATTCTACTCTAAATTACGCAACTTTTAAGCCATAATTCGAGATGTGATCACAATTCTTTCTATTTTTTTTTAATTTTTAAAATTGCACCTTTTATGTTTTGACTCTGATTTATTTTATATGGTGCTTGCTTCAATTCAAGTGATTACAGAATTACAATGTGGAGTAAAATTCCTTTCTAATAAGGTACTAAAAACTAAAATCGGTTGAAAATCAGCCAAGTTACTACAACTTCCCCAGGCATCTAGCGTGTGTCATACCATTTGATTAAAGAATACGTTTCCCTTTTTTAAATTTATTGAAATTTTCTACTGTAATATCATTTTTTCGTTATTCATGTTTCCGTGAAATATTTTTTGGGTTTTTCCAAATTTTAAAACAAAAAAAAAAAATTAAAATAGAGATTTCAAAAGGGTGTTGAAAATGCAGTCATTTTTAGCATTAATTTAAAACATATTAGCAAAACACAATATGAAAAATACTTGTCATCTAATTACATTTGAACTTGAAGAATAAAAAAATGTTATTACAGTAAAAAATTTCAATGAATTTCAAAAATCGGATTGTATTGCTTAATCAAGTGGTCTGCCATACGTTAGATGCCTGGGGAAGTTGTAATAACTTGGCTGATTTTCAACCGATTTTAGTTTTTGGTACCTTATTGGAGAGGCATTTTACTCCTTATTATAATTCTGTAACCACTTGAATTTAAACTTAACTTAAAATACTAAAAAACTTGAGAAAATAGAAAAAAATTCATATTTTTCCTTGTAATCCGTTTTTTAAACTTCAAGGACCATGCTAAACGCCTTACCCATTTCCGATCGTTCTAAATTTTTGTGAGACGTATTTTTACCTCGAAATGAATATATCTAAGGTAAGTTAGCGTCAGTATCTCCTAATTTAATTTTTTTGGAGCACCATATAAAATAAATCAGAGGCAAAAAATAAAAGGTGCAATTTTCAAAATTTAAAAAAAATAGAACAAATTACGATCACATCTCGAATTATGGCTTAAAAGTTTCGTAATTTAGAGTAGAACTTTTAAACGTTTTTAAAAAAAATCAAAGGTTTCGGACTTTTTCAAAAAGTGTCGATTTTAATTTTTAAACGTTAAAAAATACGCGATAATTACTTCGAATAATTTTTTTAATTTTTTTTCTAAAACTACATTTAAATACCAACAAAACGTTGTCCAACTTTTTTAAGATATTTATATTTTTAAATGGTCAAAATTAATTGAAAATTTTAATTTTTTAATTTTTTTGAAAAAATCGCCGTTTTGAAAAATTGATTACTCAACACCATCATGGAATAAAAGGCTGAAAATTGGTGTCCAAGTTGCATTTAATAAGTACTAAAACATATCCAAAAATAAATCGAAAGGGGTCGGGTCTAAAAGGGAGTGATGAATGCCCCAAATACATATATATAATAACAATATTATATTTTTTACAAGAATTTGCCAAAAAAAAAAAAAAAAAACTTTCTTCCAATATGAAATCATTATATAGTTTCTAAGGAAGAAATGGCTCAAAAATACAAAAAACTATTTGTTCGCCATTTTTGACTAATTTTTTGACCCATTTTTTTAACCCCTAAATCCCCGATATGGCCGATAAGCCGAGACATTCCAACCTTAGAATTGTTTCTTTTATATATGTTTTAAGTTTCAGCCAAATCGGTTCGTAACGGTTGGAGTAATTCCCTTGTGGGTCATTTTGTATGATGTTGATGGCATACATTACAGCAACAAGAAAAACAACAATAACAACAACATCAATAACAGTAAGGAAAACAAGCAGCTTGTAAGCAATTTTCTTTTGATATGTTTGCATATGTGTCTCCGTGTGTGTTTGCATTTGTGTATGTGTGTGTGCGTGTATTCATATTGTACACGAATTTGTTACAGAATTATTTGTGTGTGTGTGTGTTCTAAATGTTTGCCTCAAAGCAATTTACAACGCAAACATTGTTGCAATAAATTGGACAACTAGGAATCAATGACGAACACATACAATTGGATGATTTTTTAAAACACACACACATTCTAACAAAATAAATGTATGTAAGAGCACATGCATTTAATATAAAAAGTAATAGCATTTTTTGTTTAAATTGTAGCAGTGAAGAGATGTTTTTTAGAAGAAAGTACAGAATGAAGGTTTGTTTAAAATAAATAATTTAAAATTAAAAAGAATTATATTTTGAGTAGATTTATTCTAGCTCGAGGTCATTATTTCCTTTATTAATTAAAACTATGATATTCACATAGAATAATTTTCAAGAAAATTATTTTTCTGTTTTAAATTTATTTATGTTGGTAATTTTCTGTTTTAATATCTAGTGTGTTGGTTAGTTGATGATGGTGTCTTACTACGATGGTACAATTTTCGTCTTCTAATTCCCAATGAGAGTAGAGTCGAATATGTATTAATATTTTAGTTTGATCATTAACGATTGTCATTAAAGGCCCTTTGCTACTTGTAATATACGGCTTTTATTTTTGCTAAATAATCTTGACAATGGGATCTGACAAATCCCGAAACACGTGACGATTAAATCTTGCAAAAAATGACCAACATAAATAAATTTAAAACAGAAAAATAATTTTCTTGAAAATTATTCTATGAGAATATCATAGTTTAAATTAGTAAAGGAAATAATGACCTCGAGCTAAAATAAACCTACTCAAAATATAATATTTTTAAAGGTCGAATAAAACAATTTTTATTTTTTAATAAAAATTTATCAGAATTTGATTAAAAGGAATTATTAAAAAAAAAAAAATAAAGAATTTAAAAATTTTTTTAATTGCTTGATAAAAGGGGTTTAAAACGAAATTTAATGCCTCAGTTTTCATAATTTGGAAACTAGGGATTTTTCTTAAATTAACTTTATCGAATCTTTTTATACACACACCTTTTCAAGCAAATTAGATTGAGTAAAAATGGTAACAAAATCGGGTAATGGCATTTTATTACTCTCTTTCAAAACTTCGTTAGCACGAAAATCCTAGCTGATGCGTTATCGAGTTATTGCTAAACCATTACACTGTTCGACAACAAAACGCTCCCAGTGAAATATCCTACTGATTCTTATAGATTTTGCTCTCCTGATTCCAAATCTGCCATCCTAATTTTTGTAGCAAGTACAGCATATATCACTAAGAGAAATATGTTGACGAACAGTGCAATTACTCGAAAAGCGTAATTACACGAAGCTTGACTATTTTTTTTTTACGTATTAGAGATTACTAAACTCAAAAATAACACCGCTCAACACTCATTTTCCTGTTTGAATTCTGGTGATCAATTTTAGTAGACTTTGATCTCCTGATTCCAAATCTGTTCTCCAAATTTTTCCACCACGTCCAGATTTTTAGTTATTCATGGTTGAAAATGCGAAAAATGACGATTTTTGCATTATTTGAAAGCCTGCACATCAGCCATTGAGTGGAATACAAATCTGGTATAAAGCGAAAAAGTATAATTTGTCTTTGGTCTCCAACATAGAAAACAATTTTTTTCTAATTATTGCGTTTGGTTGGGTTACAATTGCGTTTTAAAATGACTCTGTTAAAATTATAATTTTTGTAAGTTTTTTTTGATATTTTTTAAAGAAAAAATAAAAAAATACATATTTTACAAATTTAAGTTTTCTGTGTTATTTTTCGTACAAACCGGAAGATATCTTCAATGGGTTTAAAAGTCTATAAGAAAGAATGAACTTTTGCCTAAATTTTGAGATAAAAAGATTGATCATCTGGAGCCTTTTAAAAATTGTGCTTTTTATAATTTTTTTCACAGTGTTTTTTAAAATACATGTTTGGCCAATAATAGTGCAACAACTTCAAATTTTTTTGATCATATATTTGACCAGATTTTTATTCCACCCAGTGGCTGCTGTGCAGGGCTTTCAAAAAATGCAAAAATCGCGTTTTTTCGCATTTTCAACCGCGAATAATTAAAATTCTAGACGTGATGGAAAAATATGGAGCACAGATTTGGAATCAGCTAGTCAAAACCTTTAAAAATTTTGTATCAAACTTCAAACCGGAGTCAAAAACCTTCGATTTGTTGAGCGGTGTAATTTAACAAAAAATTTTTAACGGATTTAGTAATTGTTGTTAGCATTTTTTGAGGTTTTTTTAACTATTTAGCTATATAAGCATTATATCTGTCCTTTAATACAAGGAAAACTTTCAAAATGTATAATTGTTTATGGTATCTAAGACTAAAAATTCAAAGACTAAAATAAAAATTTGGTTTTAAAAAAATGTATTTTAAATTTACTTTTTTAAATAAGTAAAAATTTTGAATTTTGTATGTGCAATTATATTTCTAACCAGCCAAAAGTCACTGAAATCGGATGAAAAATGTCGAAGTTTTAAATACTTTCCCAGATCATAATTATCGTAATTATTTTGGATGAAAAAAAATCTCTCTCCATTTATATTGTCCAATTGACCTTTATTTTGTTCTACATAAGTTTTAGACCCCATGGAATAATAATTTGCCCAACAATTGAAAATCAGAAGAAAAAATTTTTGATATAAAAAAAATTACTGTATAATGGTCTGCACACAAAATTTTTTTTTCCATGAACGATTTTCATAGTATTTATGAACAAATTCATACAATTTATTAACTTTTTCATAATACTTAAACTTTTCCATAGTATTTATGAAAAATGTTAAAAATTCTTAAATTTCACATATTATGATTTATTCAGAAATATAAATATAATGAAAAAGTTAATAAATTGTATGAATTTGTTCATAAATACTATGAAAATCGTTCATGGAAATTTTTTTTTTTTTGTGTGTGGGGAAGTTTCTATAACTAGGCGAATTTTCCTCCGATTTCCGTGTTTTTGAGCTGGTTAGAGAGATAAATTTATTTAAAAAATAATAAATTTGTTTAACATTTAAACAACTATGCTTAAAATACAAATTACACTGTGGAACAAATTTAGGTTAGCAATAGTTTGGTCGATTCTGAGAGTGAGGGGTGAAAATAGAGGCTAAATTAGAAGACCCGTATCGCGGCGTTTGTTTATGTTAGTTCGAATTTTTTTTAATCGACCTTCGAACCTCGCAGTCAAATGCCGATTTTTAGCATATTGTTTATATGGGTTTTTGGCTATAACTCGTCGACTAATTGATATTTTTCAATATGTAAAAGCTAAATTACTGCTAGAGACCTATCCAACAATTTTTTTTTTTTTTTTTTTATTGATTTAGAAAATTTTTGTGGTGCTTAAGAAGCAAAATGTTGGAAAAATTTTATTTTTTCATGCCTTTTGAAAATATTTTGCTTCATAAGCACCAAAAAAATTTTCTAAATCAATTTTTAAAAAAAAAATTAACACTGATGTAGCCGATAAGCCAAAACACCCCAACCTTAAAATCGTCTATTTTATACATATTTATGCTTTTGGCAAATCGATTCATAATGGTTGGAATACTTACCTTTTAAAGTTATTTCTTGTATTTAAAATACAAAAAAATGCAAGGTAAATTTTATGCGTTTCATAAAAAACTTTACAACTTTGGTGTTTGCCCAGAGATTTTTATAAAACCCACTTTGTTGTCTTTTTGAAAGTTCAGGCTTAAAAAAAAATATATAAAGAAATTGTGTGTATCTTTAAAATATTTTTGTCTTTCTCGCGTAAACTAAAATATTTATGGGAAAATAATTTTTGTAGGATTTGTTGCAAATTTAATTAAATATAATTTGGTTTTCATCGCGAGTAGATTAGAGGTACACAACTCAAGAAATAAGAAAAATAATGAAAACACCTCCAAAAAAATTTATTAAAAAAATATATCCGTGCATTTTTTTTTTTTTTCAATGAAATTTTTTAGTTTAGCAGTCCATATTACAAAAAAAAAATAGATGGTTGGTGCGTATTTATCAACTGAATTTTAATTGATATTTTTCGAAGTACAATTGATCTCTTTCGAATTACTTACATTCATCTTTAAATGGTGTAGAACCAACATTGCGTATAATTAATATTATATTTAAGTTCTATAAAATAAAAAATATTCATACGCATTGAGGTACCTTGAAATAAATTTAACTGCATACTTTTGGGATAAACACGTGGCGTATAATTAATATTATTAGTGAATTGTTTAAAATAAATAATACGGCTAGTAGTAGCTGCAAATAAAAAATTAATTGCATACTTTTGGGAGGGAAACGTTGCGTATAATTAATATTATATTGTTTCATATAAAATAAATCATACGCGTAGTGGTACCTGTAACTAAATAAAATTGTATACATTAAGTCTACTAATACAATAAGAAAACGATAAACTTTATAATTCGAAATGATTAACGAACATAATTTATATTAACATGTGACTAGTAAGATAAAATAAAACTATTTAAAGTAAATTTTATGAGTTATAACTCGACTTGGATTTGCATTACAGTAGAATTTTACTAAAATATTATTTTACAAATTTTATTATAAAACAAAATTTATGAAGGGTAGATCATTATGACTATTAAGATCAATAATCATAAAAATAGAGATTTAAGAAATTGAACAAAACTTATTGAATCAACAATAAAAATTTTTGATAAGATTTAAATAAGATTTTTTTTTAATCTGAAAAAAACATACTCAAAACTGTTTCAACACCAGCTTAATAGAAAGTTTTACAAAAAATGTTTGGGACTTAAATTTCAATATTTTTTTTTAACGTCGAACCTGAATCAAATTACGTCGCGTAGACGTAAGCCCCTTTTTTATTTCATAGAGCTTAAGACAGTTTTTCATTTAATACAATTATTTTTTGGTGTTCTTCGCGTTCTACTGATGTTCGAGCGACATATTTTTGGCACAAGTCTAGCTTAAACCCTTTGTACAAGTATCTTAAGTATTAAAGTTTACTAAAGTTATATTTTTTACATTATTTCAAAACAGGGTTGGCAACCGATACCCACCTAGAATAACGGTATTTGGCTGTTGTACCGCAACCAATAAAGATATGAACACTTTCAAAAGCGAGTATGAAAGCTGATGAAATTTCTAGTATTTTAAATGTGTAACTTCGTGTTTCCACCGGTTCGTTTTCGAAATATAGGTCAATACCTTTATAATACCGTTTGAAACGGTATTATAACGGTATTGGCCTATATAACTAAAACGAACCGGTAGAAACACGAAGTGAAACATTTTAAATACTGGAAATTTCATCAGCTTTCATAATCGCTTTTGAAAATGTCCATATCTTTATTGGTTGCGGTACAATAGCCAAATACCGTTATTCTAGGTGGGTATCGGTTGCCAACCCTGTTTCAAAAGTTTTAAGGCAAAAATCAGCATAAAATGAAATGTTGCTTATCGAGTTTTTACAATAAGCACTTCAATTTAACTTTTTTGAGCACTTTGGACTTTTCGTACGAATCTTTGGTTGTTAACAACCCCTAGTGAAATTTGATACAGAAAATTTTTGTAGAACATTTTAACTACAGTTTGCAAATAATCGATATATTTCATAATCGCGATTACGATTAAAAAAATCGCCGTTAATCGCGATTATCGATTAATCGAATTTTTAAAAAACTGCTTTAAAATTTACATTTCAAATCGTACAAAATTACAAAAAATAATATTTTTAAGATGTAGGTTAGGTTAGGTTGGATGGACGTCCGCCAATTTGGCGAATTCACTCGGAGGCCATAAGGCCCATTGTGATTCCCCTAAAGTTGTTTCCCTACTCCCCTCTGATATACAAAATTCTACCTGTCAAACCACCCCGATTCTCTAAGATATTCTGTTAAAGATGTCAATGGGACACTGTTTAGGCAATCCAGGCCATCAAAAAATCGTTGCCCCAAATACTTAAGACGACGTTTCATCAGAACCGGACATTCACACAGCAATGCTTCACTGACTCCTCCTCCACTTTTCCACAACTTCTACAAAAGTCCCTATCAGAAATTCCTATACGAACCGCCATTTGGCCGATTATACAGTGTCCGGTTAGTACTCCTACTAATAAGCTAACCATACGTTTGCCAAAGGTAAGAAGACTTAGGATTTGACAGTGGCCACATGGTTCGCGATATCATGCACGTGGTCAGTGATATCCACCATATCATATCAATTTCGTTTATCAACTTCACTATAGGAACCGAGATATCAGGTTCGACAAGTTCCCCCACCGATTCGGAGCCATTTCTTACACATTTATCAGCCAATTCAATGCCATCGACCCCACTATGTCCAGGGACCCAGATTAGCTTGACTTTTTAGGATATAAAATTATAGACCTTCGAATTTCCCCTGCAAAAATAAAGCGAGATTTTGACAGAACGGGTTAAACATGATTTCACTGCGTCTAAATAGCGCTTTATCTGTGCTACCAAATAGTGCTCTTAACTGTGGTAATGCCCACAGTAATCATACCTGAATACATTTGGTTTATATGGGCTATTTGACTCGTGATTCCTTTCCAAAAGCTGCTTCCAGTTCAGAAAATTTTCTGTTGGTCATGCTTGAATACCTACCTATGGCATGTGAACAGCTGATTGTGGGAATTTTTTTAAATAAATTTTGCAACGGCATTTTCAGTCGGTAACCAGAGGTCAAAGTTTGAAAAATTACGTTTTTCGACAACATTTCACGTCCGAATTTTTTGACCAAATCGGGCCAAAGCCTTTTGAATATATTTCCAATTTTTGGGGTTACTAAGACCAGAATTTAAATTTACTTCAAATTTATATGAAATTGACGAGAAAAAAAGGAAAGGAAAATTGCAAACAAGTTAATGAATCATTTAATTTTATATTTTAAATTCGTTATAAAAATTCGTTTAAATTCGTTATAAAAACAGTGTATTTCATAGAAAATGATTAATCGTAATCGCATGATATTTTTGTCGATTACGATTACGATCGTTTTAGTGGTGTTTTATGAGGATATTTGAGAAAAAGACCAAATTGACCCCTTAAAATGGGAGATAAAGGGTTAATATGTTCCAAGAAAAGAACCTGTTTCAAATTTCTCTGAAATACTTTAGAGTAAGATTAACTACTTTTTTTTTACTTATTCAAAACGCCTTTGAAACAAATTTTAAAATTGTGTTGCATAGTATAATTTGCCTTTAACCAATTATCTCAAGAAAATTCTAAAAACTGTAAAACTTTTATGGAGAAAACATATCCAAATTTGATATTTTTACATTATCTTTAAAAGAAATTTTTAAACATTTTCTTATGTTCTTAAAGGAATAATTTTTTTCTTATAGGAATAAATTTTTAAAATTTGCTAGTGTTTCTATAGACAAAATTTTACTAATCAAGAAAAAACTTTATTACCGAGACAAATCCGTCCTGAGGTTACCTATGAGAAATTTTTTTTAGGTAAATAAAAAAAATGTTTCCCCCAAACCCAAAAGCTAGACCACGCCTTAGGGTAATGCCTATCTGTTCTGGGATTCCTTACACGAACAATTTCCCTTTAAAAAAAATTAATCACCCAGTCGCAAATTATTTTAAATATTTTTTGCTTTTCCATGGTTAATATTTAAATCCTTAATTTAAGTTCAATTAACACTACTATACTTAAAATAAACAATAATTCAAAAAAATTTGTCTATAAATACTTCTAAAATTAAAAACACGTTTTTATAATAAATTTTGTAAAGTGAATTGCTATTTATATTCCAACATTATGGTTTGTTACCTTAATAAATTCTTTTTTAAATTATCACTTTTATTTAAAACGGTCACAGGTTTTTATGATTCACATTTACATGTACATGCAATAATTTTGTTTATTTTTTTTAATTTATCTATCAAAAACCACAATTTCCTTAAATTTATTTTAGCAATAAAATATTAAACGTATTTTCATATTTCATAATTCGTACAATTTTCAAAAAATAAATATAAAATTTCAAAGGCCAAGACACGTGTCAACAGACAGCGATGGCCATTAGGAAAAATAAGTGCTTATATTAAATGTGTCAGCAATAGTATAAATTTTGTTGCTGCTGTCCCTCAGTACTGATTTGCAACACCCCCCCCCCCCCCCCCCACCCCCTCTTTTTCATACATCATCAACTCTAAAATTGTTATCATTCCTCAGGCGGCTACAAAATAAAATGTTTACAACAATTCCATGTCCTGCTAATGTAAAATACATAAAATAATAATAAAACGCATGAACGAAAGAATGGCAGACTGGAAAAAAAAATAATATTTAATTTCATTATACACACAATTGAGGGCTAAAATTCTATTTGAGTATGAATAAAAATTGTCATAAAATTCATTTAATGCATTTATGTGCTTATTTTTAATAGAGCTTTTTTTTGAAAATATGAAAATTTGTTGAATTGTAATAGATAAACAAAAATCGTGAACATTACACTATACTACAGTGGATATAATCTTTTGATGTGACCCAGTGTTGGTTTCATTGATTAGATTGAAAAAAAAGTAAGAGAGATATTGTCGTACAAGCTCGACCATATAATACTCTACACCAGTGCTTTCCGAAAATAGTCCTCAGTCCTAACATGGACCGATTCTATGTTTCTTCTGCTTGGTCTTTAATTAGTGTAAAAACACATACAAACAAAATTTGATTAAACAGGCTTATTTTTGTTGTCAATAGGCCGATTTATCTGAATATAGGGCGTCTAACAAGGTCTTTCACAGGGCACCCACCGCACAAAACTTTTGGCCAAAAAATGTGGCTTGCCAGACCAATATGCGGTGGGTGCCCTGTGAAAGACCTTGTTAGACGTTACCCAAAGCTTTGGCCCAAAACTAAAATAATCACTTATACACATGAATTCAAATAAAATACACTATAAACAACAAAAAACATAAATTTTATAAAGTTTTGAAAAATTTTAATCTATTTTTTAACCTATCTAGAGCCGAGGGAACATATTATTCTCTTCATGTTTTTCTATTTTTTTTTTACTATAACACTGTGCAACACGCTTTTTATCTTAGATGGGGCCAACAAAATTAAATTATACCAAACCCGAAGGGGTTTTCGAGTTCATGTTTTATGGCCCACTGAAGTTTTCAATTTTTTTTTAATAGGCGTTTTGAAAAAGAAAAAAAAAAGTATTAAATCTAAATCTGAGGTAAGTAATGTTACAAGATGTCTGCAGTAAAATTTGACGGAGTTTCTTTTCTTAGAACATATTAACCCTCTATGTCTCATTTTTTTTATATATATTCTCATAAAACACCATGAAAACGTGCAGTAAAAGGGTTTCATTAGGGCAGGCGCGGATCCTGGAATTTTATTTGGGGGGTGGGGGGTAGATTTTTTTTTACAAAAAAAAAATTTTTTGCAATCGGAAAACAATCAAGCATTTGTGGACCCAGGGGAGGGGGGGGGGGGGGTGGTGTTGTGTGATTTTTTTGTTTATCTTTTTAATAATGAGTAACAAATTAAAAACCAAAAAAAAATTTTTTTTTTCCAAATGTAGGCATTAAAATAAGATAATAAGAATAAAAGATCAAGCTTTTTTTTACCCAAAAAAAAATTTCACAAGGGAATCCTGACGGACCGATTTACTTCATAAATAAGACCGTTTAAAGTCTAATAAAGGGGCATATTCACAATTGTGACTGACTATGACTGTCATAAGCCAATTTTTGAACAGTCAAAACATCAATATTTTTCTATACAAACCAACAAAAAAATTCAAAAATTTTAAATTTTGTTTGCAAATTTTAACAACTGGTCTTGAGAATTAAAAAACCATTTGAATTTTTTGTAGGTTTGTATACGAAAATATTGATATTATGACGTTTCAGTCATAAAAATTGGCTTATGCCAGTTTTTGCCAATCACAACTAAGAATAAACCCGTAAACTTTTATACAAAATATCAAATTAAAGAAAAAACAAGTAAAAAGCCATATTCGGCTGTGCCGAATCTTTAAATACCCTCCACAATGTTAACCAATGCACAAGACGCAGACGACCTTTCTTGGCCAAAATTGATTTTATAGAAAATCATAAACACTTACAAACAACAGAAAACATATTTTGTTTTTGTATACACTTATTTACCGCTCAAAAACAAATTTAGATAAAAATAAAAAAAAACGTATTTTTTTAAATTTTTTCAATTATTTTTTGAGTTTAAATATAAAGAATTTCTTATAATAGGTATATTCGTTTACCTATATTTCTTACTATTTTTTACTACAACTGGAAAGTCTTGTTAACTTTTTGTATTGAAAAATTCCAGCTGTAGTAAAATGAGTAAAAATTAGTAGATTGTAGTAAGGTAATCGAATTGACCTAATACTCTACATGGAAAACAAAAAAATTATAACAATTTTTAACACAAAACCTATTTCAAACCAGAAATTTTTCCAGTTTTGTAATTTTGGCCAAGAAAAGCGATGACAGTGCAGTGCAGTGTAAATATTTAAAAAACAAAAAAAAAAATATTTTATAAGTATCCCAGCAAACAAGCAGACTCATTTAATACTCCAATATGGGCTCAAAAAATATAACAGAATTTTCAAATTATTGTATGAAAGTGGTTCATCCAAAAGAGCCCTCATTTTAGCTTCAAAAATGACTCCAAAAAAAGAGTCAAAAAGGGGAAATTTTGTTCATACTTTGGAGTCTGTTTGGAGTCATTTTGGACTCTTTTTAAAAAGTGTGGTTTCTGGGTGCTATTTTTGCTGTTTTTTTTTTTTGTTATATAAAAGAAAAAACGCGTACATCTTGAGATCAGATCTGTTTATTTAAAAATCGTTTTAATGGTTCACAACACTTTTAAATTAAAACAAAATACAATATACATAAACAAATGCAAAAATATAAAAATTACAACAAATTTCTTCTTTTCTCTTCTCTGCACAACAATCCTTTGGCGGTCCCACGTTCTTCGATCTTGAAACATGTATTCATTAGAAACATTCTCCTTTTTTTAGTGGTTTTTATGCACATAAAGCGTCGTTATAGAAAATTATTTTCTGACTTTATTTATTTTGATAGAAAAAAAATATTTGTTGACTCCAAAAGCAATAATTTCTTTGAGTCTTTTTGGATGGCTCAAAAAATATTACAATTTTAAACCTTTTAGGAGTCAATTTGAAATATTTTTTTTACGAAACAATTTTCTTCATGTTTTAGGTTCCTTTTGGACTCCAAACAGATGGTTTTATATTGAATACAAAAATTGAGTGTTTTTGGAAAACACGTCATATCATGGAGGTTTATATTGAAACTCATCTCAATTGCTCATAGCTCCTTAACCCCTTGACCGATTTTGCCATAATTGGTACCAAAATAACCAGCAAAACGTTGAGAACAATTTTCTTCATGTTTTAGGTTCCTTTTGGACTCCAAACAGATGGTTTTATATTGAATACAAAAATTGAGTGTTTTTGGAAAACACGTCATATCATGGAGGTTTATATTGAAACTCATCTCAATTGCTCATAGCTCCTTAACCCCTTGACCGATTTTGCCATAATTGGTACCAAAATAACCAGCAAAACGTTGAAAACAATAAAACATGAACCTATTTAAAATTTTATTTGAATATGTCAACCATGAGCCAAGATAAATCATTTTAAAATTATGGTTAAAATTTCTGGTGCCTCTCCCCATTGTGCGATTCCGCCCAAATTTTTTGTGAGTGTTAGGAAAGATAAAATTACATAAAATTCCAAGTTTCGTTCTCATTCATTCAACAGGTGTCAAGTTATAGCATTTTTTTGTGTAAAATTCACCATTATTTTTGAGGTACCTTTACATTTTCACTCATATCTTTTAAAATACTTAACCGATTTCTAAAAAAAATACATCAGTTTCTGCCTAGGAGAATTACGGATTATTGCCAAAAACGTGATTTCAACAGACAGACAGACGGACGGACAGACAGACAGACAGACGGACATCGCTAGATCGACTTAAAATCGATCAAGGATCATGAATATATATACTTTATGGGGTCCTAACCAATATTTCAATGTGTTACATACGGAATGACAAACTTATATATACCCTCTATCACTAGAGTGGAGGGTATAAAAATTACTAAAAGTCCAAAACAAAAATTAAATGAAGTATTACAATTTTATACATGTTTCCTTCACAAAATTTCTCAGATGTTAAAGCATTTTTACTACAGAAAAACTCTTAGATTCTAAAATATTTTTCATATAAAAACATTACCCATTTCTGAAAGATTTTTCTTTCGAAAGATCGTATTTCGTAGAAAAACTCTCAGATTCAATATTTTCTTATAGAAAATGTCTCAGATTTTTTAACTTTTTTCTAAAGAAATAATCTGAGAATTTCCAAATTCTGATATTCTAAAATAATTCTCATATTTAAAAGTTATTCTCAGATTCTAAGAACTTTTTCGCAAACAAGAATTCTCAGATACTGAAACATATTTCGTAAAAGAAAATTATCAGATACGAGTACATTAGACTGCCCAGAAAAAAACAAAGTTGTTATTTTCTTGGGGGATACCTGCGAATTTTGTTCCTTTTTGTGCAAAAAAATTTCGGTTTTTTTTTGGGATTTTTAAAATAATATCTAGAGGTCGCGATCTCGCGTTTTATAACGATTTATTTTTTTTGAGTTTTTTATTATTTTAAATTGTTAAATATGATTAATATGATAAAATATTAATAATTTCAGACAAAAAAAAAAATAAATTAAAAATTAAATATCGCTCATTCCATGAGATGTCTCCCAGCATCTAATCAAATGTTCTTTAATTTATTTGAAATTTCGCACACAGGTACACTATGGAGCAATTAAAATAAATTCGTTTTTAGTTTCGCGAAAATCCACGAATTCGCGAACGCGAATATATTCGCGAATTCACGGATTTTCTCGGAACTAACAACTGATTTATTTTAATAGCTTCATAGTGTTCATGTGTGCAAAATTTCAAATAAATTAAGGAACATTTGATTAGATGCTGGGAGACATCTCATGGAATTAGCGATATTTAATTTTTAATTTAATTTTTTTTTTGTCTGAAATTATTAATATTTTATCATATTAATCATATTTAACAATTTAAAATAATAAAAAACTCAAAAAAAATAAATCGTTATAAAACGCGAGATCGCGACCTCTAGATATTATTTTAAAAATCCCAAAAAAAAACCGAAATTTTTTTGCACAAAAAGGAACAAAATTTGCAGGTATCCCCCAAGAAAATAAAAACTTCGCTTTTTTTCTGGGCAGTCTAGAGTACATACTAAAAAAATTATCAGTTTCTTAAACATTTTAAGAAAAAATCTTGATACACTTTTCTAAAAATAAGATCTTAAATATTATTACATTTTTCAATAAAAAATTTTCACGGTTTTAGTGCCATCTAATGTTTTCTAGGAAATTTCTAAGGTTCTGAAATCTTATTTTTATTATTATTATTAAACACTATTTCAAAAGACAAATATAAATATTCAGGGACACATTTCCTGTAGAAAAAATCTTTCAGCAGAAAAATTTTCAGATTCTGAGAGATTTTTCGTACTAAAAAAATTCTTAGGTTCTAATATAGTTTTCTATAGAAAATGCGTGATAAAAAATATTCTAATCCTAGGAAATATATTTCCCCATAGAAAAACTTATATTTTAAAACGTTTTTCCTGTAGAAATGTTATCCGAGAAATTTTTTGCAGAAAAATTCTTGTTAGATTATGAAAAGTTTTTTCTAATGAAAAATTCTCAGTTTCTGAGAGATTTTTTTCTAAAGAAAAGTCGTAAGGCATTTTTCCTAAAATATGAGATAATTTTTATATTAAAAAATTCTTACATTCAGAGTCAAACAGTTTCAACATTTTTTCTAGAGATAAAGTCTGGAGATCTGAGGCATTTTTCTATAAAAAATATTAGAGATAAAACTTTAAGCTTAGAAAATGATAAAAAAAAGTTATTCGGTTAGAAAATGTCCACGACTCGATTGTCATTTAATTTTAAAAAAATTATCCTAAGGATGTAAAAAAATCCTTATGATAGAGGCAATGTGTTCTGCAAATTATCAGCACACCTATACCTCTCCGAAGGTTTTTTTTACATCCTGGATATTTTTTCTATGTTTGTCCTTTCTCTTCCTTCTTTCCTTTTCCTTTCTTTTTTCCTTTCCTTTTCTTTCCTTTCCTTTTCTTTTCTTTCCTTTTTTTTTTTGAAATCCTTTTGGGGGGGAGAATCCCATTCTCCCACCCCCCTGGATCCGCGCCTGCATTAGGGGTTGTCAAAGACCAAAAGTTTTTGCGAAAAATGCTTAAAAAAGTAAAATTGTAAATTGTTGAATTGTTTTCCACCAAATTCGTGTGAAAAAAAAATATAAAACCGCTTCTAAGCTAACTAATGTTAACAGATGCCTTTAGTGAAATTTTATGGCGGTTCTTTTTTTGTAACATATTACCCCTATCTTCAATTTGTAGTTGTAATTTTTGACCTTTTTCGCAAATATTCTCTTAGAACACCACTAAAACGTGCGTTTAAAGGGTGAAAATGTTCTACAAATATTTTATGAATTAAATTTCACTATGGGTTGTCAAAGGCTAAAAGTTCGTGCAAAAAGTTCAGAATGCTTAAAAAAGTAAAATTGTAAAGTATCATAGTGAAACACAATTTAACAAAATATGATAATGTCAAAATGTCCTTTTTTAAACATTTTGGTTATTTCGCACTAACTTTTACCCGTTGACAACCCCTAGTGAAATTTTATGCAAAACATTTTTTATAACATTTTAACTCTTTAAACGCACGCTTTAGTGGCTTTTTATGAGGATATTTGAAAAAAGGGCCAAAATGACCAATAAAAATGGGAAATAGAGGGTTAATATGTTTTAAGAAAAGAACCGCCATTAAATTTAACTGAAGAAATCTTTTTGTTTCTTCAATTTTCGCCAAGAAACACGTTCGGTTTGTTCTTGTTTTTTATTTCCACTCTGCCAAACTGTGAGATAATCACAATTTCTGAAGCAAAAATTTCCTGAAACAAAAATTGATTTCTTGAAAATAAGCAATAAATAGCAAAAAGTTATTGATGATTTGTAAGCACCAAATCACCTTCTCAGATGGAGCCAAGTATCTTGGAGTATTTCTAGATAGAAAGTTGAATTTCAGGCGTAACATTGAGGAACGGGTGAAAAAAGCAACGATTGCTTTATATTCCTGTAAAAGGGCCATTGGAAAACGATGGGGTTTTAGCCCTCAAGTCGTTCATTGGATCTATACAGCAGTGGTGCGTCCAATTTTGCTATATGGAATCATTGTCAGGTGGCCTGCTTTAGAAACAAAAGCGAACTGTGTCTTTCTCACGAAGGTACAGAGAATGGCGTCGATGTGCATCACTGGTGCTCTTCGTACTACACCTACGGCTGCATTAGAAATCCTCCTTCACCTGATACCATTGGACATATTGGGTAGCCAGTATGCGGCTGCGTCGGCAATTCGACTTAATAGCACGTTGCAATGGAGGAGCAGCGATTGTGGCCATAGCGCGATCTTGGAGAAGATAACAATACCACAAAATGTGGACTGTGCTCCCTCTTTGAGCCTCTTTGAGCGCCACTTTACTACTACGATACCATCCAGGGAGTCTTGGATGGGGGATACTCCGGGTAGTGGAGCTACCATAAATTTTTACACAGATGGATCGAGGCTGCGCGAACAAGTGGGCTTTGAAGTCTATTCGGAAGAGCTTGGGTTGAGCCTGGCTCGTAGATTGCCAGATCATTGCAGTGTTTACCAGGCAGAGATGCTGGCAATAAAAGAAGTGGCTGACTGGTTGAGCTGAAATGTCTTGTCTACAACCGCAGTCAACATCTATACTGACAGTCAAGCCTCGGTCAAGTCCCTGGATTCAATGTTTCTGAAAACAAGATCTGCCCTTAACTGCCGCACGTCTTTAAATGAGATGGCCAAGCAGTTTAACAGTTTAACATATGGGTCCCAGGGCACAGAGACATTCCAGGGAATTGCAAAGCCGATGAGCTTGCAAGACTAGGAACTACCTTACAGGTTACAACAGAATTGGAATGTGTTGGTATGCCTCTAGAAACTTGCAAGCAAAACCTACGGCTTTGTTCTGCGACGGAGACTAATCAAAGATGGGCAAATGGATGGACGTGTGAGACAACACGACTGATTTGGCCTTCTCTTAATCAGGGGCGCACAAGTGAGCTGATATCGCTTCCAGGAGGAGAGATTTCGACGGTGGTTTCTATAATTACCGGACACTGTCTTATAGGGAAGCACGCAGAGCGGTTAAATGTGCCGTCGAATGACTTTTGCCGAAGTTGCATGGATGAAGAGGAGTTGGAAACTATCGAACACTTTATTTGCCATTGCCCGGCACTTTCTGGTCAGAGACTTGCTTCACTGGGATCTAGGGAGCTGTACGATCTTTCTGATTTGTCGGATGTCAAAATTTAACATCTAAGGAGTTTCATAAGAAGCTCAAACTGGTTTAACGACAGGGACTAGTAGGGAAACCTATTACGGTCCCGTGGTATCACAATGGACCTCAGAGTCTACGTGTGTTGACGCAAAACGTCAGCAGCCACTTACAATCTAACCTAAGCACCAAATATCACATTAATTTTTTTTCTCTTTGTGGGTCGTTGAAATCGCATGAAATTTTATAAGTTTTATACTATATTTTCTTTTATAAAAAGCTGAATACACTGATTTTGAGGTTATGGAAGTTTTCATGTATTTTATTTTTTCCATAATTTTTATTGAATATTTCAATATTAAAAATTCAAATACTACCATCGGCATTAATTTTTATAATTATTAGATTAAAAAAGTTTTTTTTTTTCGTCCTAAGAAAACAAAAAATTTCATTATTTTTTTTTTTTATTATCTGAAGTTTTTGCAACAATATTACAACAACAAATATATAAAAAAAGTTTTAAGTTTTGGACAAAAAGATGGGTCTTGGAGACCATTATGCACCGGTTGTCCTGAAACTTGCATATAGGAAAGAGAGGAGCAAAATAAGAGTTACCTGTTATTTTATAGCTACCCAATCTCACATTTAGTAGGTCAAAGGGGAGGGGGAAAACAGGATTTTTTTCGTTTTTTGTGGATTTTTCCCACTTTTTCAAAAGAAACTATATGAACATTTTATACAGGTCGAAAGGTTTTTTGAAGACCAATGATGTATCGGTCGTGTCCAAATTCGGCTTCGTTAAATTCGTTATTGTCAAAAATGTCTAATCGTTGGGGTAGTTTATATGGAAATGTATATACGTGCGACTGCCAAAATAATGTATAATAATCTCTATAAAAATTAAGCTGACCCTTATTTTTTCGTTTGGCGAAATTCCTGCTAGTTCTGCCTTTATACGGATTTTCCCGAAAGCCCTTATTTTTTCATAATGTGGTAACCCTTTTTTAGATTTAATATTGGGCAGTTAAAAAACACAGGAAACTCTTATTTTTCTTCCCTCATTCCCATACGTAAGTTTCAGGACATTCGGTGGGTGCCCTCTAAAAGACCTTCCTTGTTAGTTTTTAAAATATCCGTATAAAAAGTGAAAAGAACCCTAGTAGAAATGAGACCAATTTTCAGATAAAATATCACATGATAATATACAATTATATATAACTGGATAAAATTTAATACAATTAAACTTAATTTTATACGAAAATTGGGCACATTTTTCCTAGAAAAATCGAGTGTTCAACTAAAAAAAAACTGTTTTCTCAAATAACTCGAAAAACAGTTAAAAAAACGGAAAAATTATAAAAAACTGGTTTATCGAATAATTGGGAAACGGAGTTTGGCCACTTTTATAGAGACTTGACATGGAAAATATACACTCAAAAAATTTAAGAAATTAATTTGTTTAATGTTCAGTTTTTTTTAAATGACTACTTCTGTTCATTGTTTCAAAAATAACAACACAAAAAAATAAAGACTTTCATTAGCATTAATTTTTTAGAGTAATTTATTTTTGTTCCGTAAGTAAAAATTCGGGATTCTTCTTTAATTTTTAAGGATTTGTGTACGTTATTTTTTTTTTTTTAATTGTTGGCATTTTTTAAAGAGAAATCATTAGTTTTTACCTACTTGTGTCATTCTTTTGTAGAAAAAAAATTAAAAAAATTGTTTATAGAAACATAAAAACATGTTTGTATCAAGTGAATTGGATGGGTAGAGTGTCTGTCCAGAATGTAGTTAATTGCGGGATCGATTCCCCGTAATTTTATTAAAAAAAAAAAATTAAAAATAATTTAATAGAAAAATTGTAAAAATAACCTACGAAGTCATAAATTTTTAATATTTTTTGGTAGGTATTTTTTTTTTGAATTTGTTGCTAAAAATAACACAACAATTACTAATTTTTAAGTTATTTTTCGAATTTGTTGGTAAAAAAAAGAAAGTGACGTTATTTTTTAACGTCTAACCTGAATCAAATTACGTCGCGTAAGTCATAACACCCAATAATTTATCGTTTCTAATATTTAAATGTGAAGTACGTAAATCAAATGAACGTAAAAATTTTAAATTTGATGTGTTTGTTTTTTTTACGTCTTGCGTAACGCAATTTAATTCTGGTTCGACCCTAATGTTCTATATTATTTATTTTAGAAAAATAAAAAATGTTGATGTTTGCTAAAACAAATGAATAATTACTAGGATAGTTTTCAATTTTTTTATCACTTGTTTTAAATGTGTTTTTCATTTGTGCTTGCCTAAAAAATATGTTGAGTGTATAAATATATAAAAAAAAATATGTCAAGCTTCCGCATAATCCAAGTTGTCATTCGAAAGTTAGCGTTAAATAGGTAATACCTATTTAACGCTAACCTTTCTTCATATATAATAATGACGTTTTTTAGGAATAAAGAGCTTATAATTAAAGAAAAAAAAAACGAAAAAATTGCAAGTTTTAACTATATTTTGAACCTCTAAATACCCGATATGTTCGATAAGATAAGATTTTTTTAAGATTTTCCTAATTTGTTTACAGTTTTTAGTGCCCTTCGAAAACTCCTTCGTGGTAAATTTTCAGATTTTTTTGATGACCCGTTTAAAAGATATCGAACTTTTAAAAATTGGTAGTTTGTTCCTTTACTCAAACTTCTTTTACTCATAACTTCTTCAATAATGGTCCAAATTTCAAATTTTTTTTCAAAACTTTTGTTTTTTTACGTACTTTTAAAAAAAAAGCGCTCTAGTATGCGATTTTTAAGTTTTAAATTTAAATCTCATTTTTGAAAATGTTTGTACTACTTATTCGATTTTTTTTGAAATTTTTATGTGTAAAACTTATATCGATTCTACAAGTTTTTTGCCCAGGAGGATCGTGGGATAACGATTATTACTATTTTTTTAATTTTTTTGAAAAAAATTTATTGTAATTTTCCAATCTTAAAATCATTTCTACTGTTACAATGGTGCGTCATAGAGGGGTCATTTATAAGACCGACCCCCATTAATTTTTACGTCTTAACATTTCTTTGGAATAAACTAATACCCTATCTCCAATTTCTAAGGGGGCTCCCATACAAAACGACATTTTTTAAAATTTGCTCCAACCGCTGTAACTGATCTAATAGTGCCCTTAGAGCAACAAAATGTATGACAGACCCACAATATTTTTTTAGTCCAAACATTTTCTCTGAACACACCTACCCTCTATTTCTAATTTTTAAGGCGGTCCCCATACAATATATTTTATTTTTTGTAAATTTGTTTTATTTAATCAGCTTCTACCGGTTCAATTGTGCGTCCGAGAGGGGTCATAAGTGAGACCGACCCCATTTATTTTAACCCTACAACATTTTTTTAAGACATACCTACGCCCTATCTTCACTCCCTAAGTAGGCTCCCATACAAATAAAATTGGAGCAAATTTTATAAAAATGTAATTTTGAATGGAAGCCTACTTAGGGAGTGGAGATAGGGCGTAGGTATGTTTTAAAAAAATGTTGTAGGATAAAAATAAATGGAGGTCGGTCTCACTAATGACCCCTCTCGGACGCTCCATTGGACCGGTAGAACTGATTAAATAAAACAAATTTACAAAAAATAAAAAAAATGTATGGGGACCGCCTTAAAAATTAGAGATAGAGGGTAGGTGTGTTCAGAGAAAATGTTTAGACTAAAAAAATATTGTGGGTCGGTCATACATTTTGTTGCTCTAAGGGCACTATTAGGGCAGTTAGAGCGGTTGAAGCAAATTTTAAAAAAATTTCGTTTTGTGTGGGAGCCCCCTTAGAAATTGGAGATAGGGTATTAGTTTGTTCCAAAGAAATGTTAAGACGTAAAAATTTATGGGGGTAGGCCTTATAAATGATCCCTCTATGACGAACCATTGGAGCAGTAGAAATGATTTTAAGATTTGAAAATTACAATAGCCCTGTTTTCACATAACCGTATATACGCTTACCCATACAAATTTTAAATTATCCGAGCTTATTTTTAGCGAACATAATTATCGACGTTAATTTAAAGCGTCGATAAAAAGTGAAGCCAAGTTCACAATTTTAATGAAATTGCATAGACACAACCCTTTTTTTCTTGTTATAGCAAAGACATACTCACATTTTTTCTTGTTTGCCTTAATAAATTTTGACACCAACCACAGTGATGCCAAGTACATTTTGTTAAACGTATATGCGTTTTGGGTTAAACGGTTAATGTTAACATATATACGGTTATGCGAAAACAGGGCTAATAAATTTCAAAAAATTTTAAAAATAGTAATAATAGTTATCCCACAATAGAAGTTTTACACAAAAAAATTTCAAAAAAATCGAAGAGTACAAAAATTTTCAAAAATGAGATTTAAATTTTAAAACTTAAAAACCTCATACTAGGGTGCTTTTAAACATTTTTGGGGATTTTTTTTAATGTACGTAAAAAAACCAAAATTTTGAAAAAAAAAATTAAATTTGGACCATTATTGAAGAAGTTATGAGTAAAAGAAGTTTGAGTAATGGAACAAACTACCAATTTTTAAAAATTCGATATCTTTAGAACGGGTCATCAAAAAAATCTGAAAATTTACGACGAAGGAGTTTTCGAAGAGTACTAAAAACTGTAAATAAATTGGGAAAATCTAAAAAAAATTTCAAAGTGTCCGATTTGACATGGAATGCCCATATATACTTTAAGTTTTGTGAAAATAGGTGTATAACGGTTGGGATACTTCCCTTGTTAGTACATTTACAGTGTTTTTGCTATCTTTAGCAATTAAATTGAAGATTCAATTCAGTATTGTAAACTAACATATTATTGTTTTGCTATGAAATAAAACTATTGACAACGCAAAAGTCATCAGTAGGGATGAGATTTTCATGCACTAAAAAATCGAAAATATGCGCTAAAAATATGCACTAAAAAATTCAAAATATGCACTAAAAACCCTAAAAATATGCACTAAAAAATAAAATGTGTGCAATAAAATTCTTGTTTTCATTCGAAAAACTTTTTAAAAAAGCAAAAAATAACACCGGGCATAAATAGTAACATTTAAAACTTTATATAAGCAGGGTTTTTTTTACAAATTAGGACAATCTATAAAAAAAATTAAAAAGCAAAAAAAAATTTTCTTATTTTCAAAATAAATTTTTAAAATTTAAATTAGTTTTTTGAAACAAATAAATTTTAATTTGTGTTTTAAGTAGCTAATTTATATCAAAGTTGAAGTTAAAAGTTGGCAATATGCACAAGATATGCACTTAAAACAAAAATATGCAAAAATATGTATTTTAATCAAAATATGCAAAAATATGCAAAAACAAATCGATGCCATTTTAAAGCAAATTTCTTGATTCGGAAAGATAATTGGTCAAAATCGTTTTCAGACTATCGACAAAAAACATGCATTTGCATGGAAATCTCATCCCTAGTCATCACTATATTCACAATAGTCATCACATCTCTAAAGCTTTGACAAACTTTTAAAATTTGTTGACTTAGATTTTCTTAGGAACATTTTAATTATAAAAATCTAAATAGAAAATCTAAAACTAAACCACTAACTGTATTGTATATTTCTAACCATTATATACGTTGTAATATTACAGTTTGTGACAACAGGGAAACTTTCAATTGCTAACTTATATGAGTGTGTATTATCTTTTGGTTAACACCCAACCGCAATACAATGGTATATATAAAAAGCACATTTGAAGTAGGGTAAAATTTATAAGCAAAGGGTTTTTAGAAATATATCCTAGAAGAAAATAATTGCTGGCCGGAAAATTAACCAATAATGAATTCAGCTATGCTGGATCTTTTGTGTCTACCAAAATGTTGTAGGCTACATCGGCTGTTCTGATTCTTTAAATAACCTTTATAAATTTTACATTAATAATGCCCATTTTATCCAAATTTAGCACTAATATAAACCTTATAAAAATCAATTAATATAAACCTTATAAAAAAACTTGGTACAAGTTTCATTACGATCGGACAATTTTAATTGGAGGTTTCATACAGTTTTTAAGAAAAAGGATGTATGTCAGGACCTTTAAGACTTGCTCCGAATTAAATGCCAATTAACGCACACGTAGCTACTTGTATGTGTATCAGTATGACCAGTTTTTATAATTTTTCGGACATTATTTTTTGCTAAAATAACATTTTTCAATTTCAGGACACACTGGCGGCAGGCATATCCTTGCACTGATTTTTCCAAAAATTCATATTTTTCTTAAATTTTGTTTACACATTTTTTTTAAAGTTAACCTTAGGTCGGACTTAAATCATTTGTTAAGGTTTTTTAATGTTTCTTTATTAGGATTTTTTATATTGAAACATTTCCAAATTTTTAAAATTTGCTCCTTAAAAATCTGATAAACTAATCTAATCCAATCAGCAGAAAACCTGCTGAAAAAACACCCATTTTGTGACATATAAGAAAATCTGTTAAGACAGCAGAAACATCTGCAGATCTTATTTAAAAAAAAATCGACTGATTTTATTAGATTCATCAGCTGGTATTAGCAGAAAAATCTTTAGTTTTCAGATAAACAATCTATTCATCAAAAAAGGTATTTTATTTATTTAAAAAGATTTATAAAATATTTGGAGTATTATTTTTTTTTATAAAAATTATAAATAAGCGATTGTATTTTTTTTTTTTTCAAGAAAATTTTCAGTTTTTTTTTTTTTATTATGCTGTTTTTTAATAAAATTATATTTTTTTTAAATTAAATTTTTGAAAAAAAACTTAGACAATTTTCTTGAAAACAGGGAAACTACCCGTGTAAAAATGTAATAGATCTTATCTGTTCACACATATAAGGCATTCCACACCAAATGTCCCGCTACAGAAAAACATGTGTCCCGTAAATTTCTGAATAGGTTGTTTGGATAGCCCTATATGTAACTAAGAAATTGCGTTTTTGGTTTTTCAAATTTTCGAAAACGGGGCTTAGGAGGCGTGGTCAAATATTGGAAAAATGGTAAAATTTGTGGCGAGTTGCCTTGATTAAATATTTATCACATTAAAACGGAATGCACCACAATGTCAAAAATTTACGTTCTTATATAGTTTTGTATGGGCTATCGATTAAATTTTTTTTTTTGGAAAATTTTCAGAACCCGTTCTGAAATTTCCCATTTTTTAAAAAAGTCAATTTATCAAAAATCCGGCCACTTTTTTTTTCTTTTTTATTTATTTTTTTAAAAGTTTAGATGTTTGTCCATCCACACAAAAAAAAATCAGAAACACGTTCATCTTTTTTTTCGAGAAAATCGCATTTGAACTTTAAATTTTATAACAATTTTGTTATTTGCTTGTATTTCTTTGTTTTAAAGTTGCGAATGAGTAATATTAATTGCATAAATATTCGTCATACGCTCTGTTGACACAAGAAAATACAAGCAAATTACTAAATTGTTATGAAATTTAAAGTTCAAATGCGATTTTCTCGAAAAAAAAGATGAACGTGTTTCTGATTTTTTTTGTGTGGATGGACAAACATCTAAACTTTTAAAAAAATAAATAAAAAAGAAAAAAAAAAGTGGCCGGATTTTTGATAAATTGACTTTTTTAAAAAATGGAAAATTTCAGAACGGGTTCTGAAAATTTTCCAAAAAAAAAAAATTTAATCGATATCCCATACAAAACTATATAAGAATGTAAATTTTTGACATTGTGGTGCATTCCGTTTTAATGTGATAAATATTTAATCAAGGCAACTCGCCACAAATTTTACCATTTTTCCAATATTTGACCACGCCTCCTAAGCCCAGTTTTTGAAAAATTGAAAAACCAAAAACGCAATTTTCTAAGTTCCATATAGGGCTATCCATATCACCTATTCAGAAGTTTACGGTACACATGTTTTTTTTCGCTGGACATTTGGTGTGGAATGCCTCATATATGTATTTACTAGCTAACTCGCCCGGTACTTCGTTACCGGTTAGCTGTAAAAAAAAAAAACTTTATTACTTCAAATTCTTACTATTTTTTAATTAAACATAAAAATTGTTAGTTTCGACCTTTAAAATATTATATTTTGAGTAGATTTAAAGTTGCAAAAAATTTTATTTTGGCGAAACGATCCCATAGTTCAAACTTTAAGTTTAAAGGAACATTAGTGCATAAGGAACAATATGTACCAAATTGAAGCGAAAATTCAAAAAATTATTTTCCCAGAATGTAATTTCCGCAAGTGGATTGTAAAGTACCAATTTTAAGTATTTCTACTTTCTCCCTTTTTCCCCATTAGAAGCAGAATTTTCATAAAAGTACTTATTTTAGAATGTTATTTCCGCGAAAGGATCGTACAGTCCAAATTTCAAGTATCTAGGACCATTAATTCAGTAGATACAAAATTGCCCTACTTTCCCCAATTTCCCCCTTAGAAGCAGAATTTTCTAAAAAAGTGCTTCTTCCAGAATGTTATTTCCGCGATAGGATAGTACACCCCAAACTTTAAGTACCTACGACCATTATTTCAGCAGATACAAAACAGTTCAAAATTCAAGTATCTAGGACCATTAGTTCAGCAGATACAAAATTGCCCTACTTTCCCCCTTTTCCACCTATAAAACAAAATTTTCAAAAAAGTACTTCTTTCAGAATGTTTTTTCCGCGAGAGGATTGTACACTCCAAATTTCAAGTATCTAGGACCGTTAGTTCAGCAGATACAAAATTGCCCTAATTTCCCCCTTTTTTCCCGTAGAAGCGAAATTTCAAAAAAGTACCTCCATTAGAATGTTGTTTCCGCAAGAAGATACAAATTTCAAATTTGCCCTACTTTCCCTCTTTTTCCCCCATAGAAGTAGATTTTTCCAAAAAAGTACTTCTTCCATAATGTTATTTCCGCGAGAGGATCGTACAGTCCAAACTTCAATATCTAGGACCATTAGTTCAGCAGATAAAAAATTGCCCTTCTTTCCCACTTTAAAAAGTAATTTTCAAAAAAGTACTTCTTTCAATATCTTATTTCCGCGAGATGATCCTATATTGCAAATGTCATGTTTTTAAGACCATTAGTTTAAAATTTACCAAATTGCCCTATTTTCCCCCTCTTGGCCCTCCTTAAAACCAAAATTTTCAAAAAGTGTATTTTTCAAAAAATTATTTCCGCGAGAGGATCAAAACTTAAAATTTTAGTTCAGAAGATACAAAATTGCCCTAGTTTCCCCTTCTACTTTTTTCAAGATGTTTTTTTTTGCGAGATGATCCTAGAGTTCAAATTTCAAGTTTCTGGAGCCATTTGTTTAAAAGATAAATAATGTACCGATTTTCCTTATTTCCCCCCCCTTTCCCACCGTGGAGGAGGAATTTTTCAAACAATATTTTTTCTGAATGCTGAGGATCCTAAAGACCAAACTTCACGTTTCTGGGACCATTTGTTCAGAAGATACAAAATTTACCGATTTTCCCTATTTTCCCCTTTTCCCACCCTTGGAGGCGGAATTTTCAAAAAATTTGGTTTTTCGCATGTTAATTCCGAGAGGATCCTAGAGTTCAAGTTTTAAGTTTCTGGGACCATTTGTCCAGAAGATAAAAAATGTACCAATTTGCTCTATTTTCCCGACCTTGGAGGCGGAATTTTCAAAAAAATATTTTTTTAAGTTTTTTTTTTCGCGAGAGGATCATAGAGTCCAAATTTCAAGTTTCTAAAACTATTAGTTCAAAAGATACAAAATCCCCCAAAGTGCCCAACTTTCCCCTTTTTCCCATAGAAGTGGAAGTTCTTTAAGTATGTTATTTTCGCGAAAGGATCGTTCAGTTTAAATTTCAAGAATCTAGGACCATTAGTTCAGCAGATTCAAAATTGCCCTTCTTTCCCCCTTTTTCCCACAGAATTTTGAAAAGTACTTTCTTAAGAATGTTATTTCCGCGAGAGGATCGTTCAGCCAAATTTCAAGTATCTAGAACCATTAGTTCAGCAATTTTAAAAAAGTACTTCTTTCAGAATGTTAATTCCAAGAGAGAGGATTGTGCAGTCTAAGTTTCAAGTATCTAGGACCATAAGTTGAGCAGATACAAAATTGCCCTACTTTCCGCCTTTTCCCCCTTAGAAGCGGAACTTTCTACAAAAAGGACTTATTTTAAAATGTTTTTTCCGCAAGAGGATCATACAGTTAAAATTTCAAGTATATAGGACCATTATTTCAGCAGATACAAAATTGCCCTACTTTTCCCCCTTTCCCACTCAAAATCGGAATATTTAAAAAAGTACTTCTTTCAGAATGTTATTCTCGCGAAAAGATCGTTCAGTCCAAATTTCAAGTCTCCCGGACCATTAGTTCTACTTTCCCCCTTTTCCCTCTTAGAGGCGGAATTTTCCAAAAAGTCCCCCATTCGAATTTTATTTCCGCGAGAGGATCGTGCAGTCCAATTTTCAAGTATCTAGGACTATTTGTTCAGCAGATACAAAACTGGCCTACTTTCCCCTTTTTCCCCCTTAAAAGAAGAATTTTTAAAAAAGTATTTCTTTCCGAATGTTATTTCCGCGGGAGGATCGTACAGTCCAATTTTCAAGTATCTAGGACCATTAGTTCAGCAGATTCAAAATTGCTCTATTTTCCCCACTTTTTCCCTTAAAGCTTAGTACTCTGTTTTTTACGGTGAAAATTTCACTAAAAATCAACAAATTTTTACAATTATAAGAAAGAAACGATCATAACAAAACTGAAATGTCACTTTTTCACGGCAATTTAAATTGTCTTGTATGATAAAAATGGGTGAAAACTTTTTTTAACAATTTCCCTATAATTCCTCGCGCTGCCAAAATTTATTTTTTTTATATGGAGTTTGACAGATTTTTTCCTGTGAACTCGAACAGAGTACTTTGCTTAAAAGAGGAATTTTCAAAAAAGTATTCCTTTCCGAATGTTATTTCCGCGGAAGGATCGTAGAGTCCAATTTTCAAGTATCTAGGACCATTACTTTAGCATATACAAATTAGTTCAGAAGATGTTCAAAATTGTCCTATTTCCCCCTAAATTTATGTGATTAAATCAATAAATTCCCAAAAATAAAAAAAAAAGTTGAGTAAAAAATTTGAGTCAAAAAATTAAGCGAAAAAAATTTTGAGTAAAAAAAATTGAGTAAAAAAAAATTGGGTGAAAACACCTTCTAAGTAAAAAATTTAAGTAAAAAAATTGGGTAAAAAAACTGAAGAATAAAATACAATTGAGTCAAAAAAATTTTTAGTAAAAAAAATTGAGTGAAAAAAAATTTTGAGTAAAAAAAAGTTTTGAGTAAAAAAAAATTTTTGAGTGAAAAAAAATTTTGAGTGAAAAAAATTGAGTGAAAAAAAATTGAGTGAAAAAAAATTTTTGAGTAAAAAAAAATTGAGTGAAAAAAAATTTTGAGTGAAAAAAAATTTTGAGTGAAAAAATTTTGAGTGAAAAAAAATTGAGTGAAAAAAAATTTTTGAAAAAAAAAATGTAAAAAAAAAAAAAAATTTTGAGTGAAAAAAAATTTTGAGCAAAAAAGTTTTGAGTGAAAAAAAATTTTGAGTGAAAAAAAATTTTGAGTGAAAAAAAAATTTTGAGTGAAAAAAAATTTTGAGTAAAAAAAAGTTTTCAGTAAAAAAAATTTTTGAGTGAAAAAAAATTTTGAGTGAAAAAAATTGAGTGAAAAAAAATTGAGTGAAAAAAAATTTTTGAGTGAAAAAAAATTTTGAGTGAAAAAAAATTTTGAGTGAAAAAATTTTGAGTGAAAAAAAATTGAGTGAAAAAAAATTTTTGAAAAAAAAAATGTAAAAAAAAAAAAATTTTGAGTGAAAAAAAATTTTGAGCAAAAAAGTTTTGAGTGAAAAAAAATTTTGAGTGAAAAAAAATTTTGAGTGAAAAAAAAATTTTGAATGAAAAAAAAATTTGAGTGAAAAAATTTTAGTAAAAAAATGTTTTTTTCCCCGAGAGGATACTATAGTTCAAATATCTAGTTTCTAGGACCATTAGTTCAAAATTCACCAAATTGCCCTATTTTCCCCCTTTTTGTCCCCCTTAAAACCGGAATTTTCAAAAAAGTACTTTTTTCAAAATGTTATTTCCGCAAGAGTATCCTATATTCAAAATTTCAAGATTGTAGGACCATTAGTTCAGAAGATACAAAATGTACCAACTTGCCCTATTTTCCCCCTCCCCCCCCCACCTTAGAAACGGAATTTTCAAAATATTACTTTTTCCAAAATGTTATTTCCGCGAGAGGGTCCTAGACTTCAAATTTCAAGTTTCTGGGAGCATTTGTTTAGAATATAAAAAATGTAACCATTTGCCCTATTTCCCCCTTTTTCCCCCCTTGGAGGCGGAATTTTCCAAAAAAAAATTTTCCGAAATTTTATTTCCGCGAGAGGATCCTAGAGTTCAAATTTGAAGTTTCTAGGACTATTAGTTCAAAAGATACAAAATCCCCCAAAGGGCCCTATTTTCCCCCTTTTGCCCCCCTTAGAATCGGAATTTCCAAAAATCCCTTCTTAGTGGGTGGTTTTGTCGGGAGCCGAACCTACATTCCAAATTTCAAGTCTCTAGCTTCAGCGGTTTGGGCTGGGCGATGATTATTGCCAATCAGTCAGTCAGTCAGTCAGTCAGTCACCACACTCTTTTATATATGGGGCATTCCAAGCCAAATCACTCACTTTTAGACCCGACCCCTTACGATTTATTTTATTTTTGGATATGTTTTAGTACTTATTAAATGCAACTTGGACACCAATTTTTAGCCTTTTATTTCAAGATGGTGTTGAGTAATCAATTTTTCAAAATGGCGATTTTCTCAAAAAAATTAAAAAATTGAAATTTTTAATTAATTTTGACCATTGAAAAATATAGATATTTTAAAAAGAGTTGGACAACGTTTTGTTGGTATTTAAATGTAGTTTTAGAAAAAAAATATGAAAAAATTATTCGAAGAAATTATCACTTATTTTTTGACGTTTAAAAATTAAAATCGACTTTTTGAAAAAGTCCGAAACCTTCGATTTTTTTGTAAAAAATTGTAAAAATTGTACTCTAAATTACGCAACTTTTAAGCCATAATTCGAGATGTGATCACAATTCTTTCTATTTTATTTTTAATTTTTAAAATTGCACCTTTTATTTTTTTGCTCTGATTTATTTTATATGGTGCTCCAAAAAAAATAAATTGGTAGATATTGACCCTAACTTACCCTAGATATATTCATTTCGAGGTAAAAATACGTCTCACAAAAATTTAGAACGATCGGAAATGGGTAAGTCGTTGAGCATGGTCCTTAAAGTTTAAAAAACGGATTACAAGGAAAAGTATGATTTTTTTTCTGTTTTCGCAATATTTTTGGTATTTTAAGTTAAGTTTTATTTCAAGCAATTACGGAATTGTGATGTAGAGTAAAATACCTTTCTAATAAGGTACTAAAAACTTAAATCGGTTGAAAATCAGCCAAGTTATTACAACTTCCCCAGGCATCTAGCGTGTGTCATACCGCTTGATTAAAGAATAAGAGTCCCTTTTTTTAAATTTATTGAAATTTTCTACTGTAATAACATTTTTTCATTATTAATGTTTCAGTGTAATATTTTTTTGGTTTTTCCAAATTTTAAAACAAAAAAAAAATTTTTTTTTTAAATAGAGATTTCAAAAGGGTGTTGAAAATGCAGGCATTTTTAGCATTAATTTAAAACATGTTAGCAAAACACAATATGAAAAATACTTGTCATCTTATTACATTTGAACTTGAAGAAAAAAAAAATGTTATTACAGTAGAAAATTTCAATGAATTTCAAAAATCGGATTGTATTGCTAAATCAAGTTGTCTGCCACACGTTAGATGCCTGGGGAAGTTGTAATAACTTGGCTGATTTTCAACCGATTTTAGTTTTTAGTATCTTATTAGAAAGGCATTTTACTCTACATCATAATTCTGTAATTGCTTGAATTTAAACTTAACTTAAAATACCAAAAATATTGAGAAAACTGAAAAAAAATCCTATTTTTCCTTGTAATCCGTTTTCTAAACTTCAAGGCCCATGAGGAACGCCTTACTCATTTCCCATCGCTCTAAATTTTTGTGAGACGTATTTCTACCTCGAAATGAATATATCTAGGGTAAGTTAGGGTCAATATCTTCCAATTTATTTTTTTTGGAGCACCATATAAAATAAATCAGAGCCAAAAAATAAAAGGTGCAATTTTTAAAATTTAAAAAAAAATAGAAAGAATTGTGATCACATCTCGAATTATGGCTTAAAAGTTGCGTAATTAAGAGTAGAATTTTTATAGTTTTTTACAAAAAAATCGAAGGTTTCGGACTTTTTCAAAAAGTCGATTTTAATTTTTAAACGTCAAAAAAGAAGTGATAGTTACTTCGAATAATTTTTTCATATTTTTTTTCTAAAACTACATTTAAATACCAACAAAACGTTGTCCAACTTTTTTTAAAATATCTATATTTTTAAATGGTCAAAATTAATTGAAAATTTAAATTTCTTAATTTTTTTGAGAAAATCGCCATTTTGAAAAATTGATTATTCAACACCATCTTGAAATAAAAGGCTGAAAATTGGTGTCCAAGTTGCATTTAGTAAGTACTAAAACATATCCAAAAATAAAATAAATCGAAAGGGGTCGGGTCTAAAAGTGAGTGATTTGGCTTGGAATGCCCCATATATAGATATATGATCGTATCTGATTGCATATAATTATAATTATATCTAAAATGGCCAAAATCGATATCTTATTATATCTCAGATTTGGTCAACATAGCATCAAAATTGACATTTAATTAAATCTGATCAGCTATAATTATATACAATCAGATGCAGTCATATATTGTCAAATAAAAGCACATCTGACAAGATCTAATCGATTATTACACGGGTAAATATTTCTGCAAAATTTTCAAAATAATCTACTGATTTCTCTTAGTATCTAAAGCTTAATGACAGCGAAATCAGTTAAAATATCCATTTCGACAGAAAAATCAGCTAAAAGTTTGCTAATTCAAACTGAGAGTTGCTTTACAGATTTATCGACAGAGTCTTTCTTCTGAGTGCGCTTTTCAATATAATTCTATTGATTTATTTTTTTATTTATTTTCTGAAACTTAATGACAGAGAATTCAGTTATTTCGGCAGAAAAAAGTTTGCTTATTCAAAAGCTTGCTAATTCAAAACGATTTTTCAGTCGAGTTTTTCTTCTTAGTGTATAGAAAAGGTCTCGGCTTCTAACAATAAGACATTTTTCCTACAGAAAAAGTCTCAGATTATGACACATATTTCAAATAAAAATAATCCTATTGTCTGAATCTGAATCCATACAAAAAGTCGCAGATTCTGAGTCATTTTTCCTAAAACAATTTTCTTTTCAAAAAACTCACAAATTCTAAGACATTGTTCCTATCGAAAAAGTCTGATTGTGAGATTTTTTTCTATAATTCTAAGAATTTTTTTCCTACACTGAAAAAAATAACTATACTGAAATTAAATAAACACTATTATTAATTTAAGTACACAATTTTTTTTATAATTTACTTCAACTTAACTTAATATAAGGTGGTTTTACTTAAAACAAAGAAAATAAACTTGAAGATAGTACATGCAAATACTTAAAAAAGCACAAAAGTTTTCCTTAATTTGTTTTTTTAAATTAAGTTTAAAATTCTTTACATTAATGGCGAATTGATTGCATTTAAGGAAAAAAGGGTTTATTAAAAAATTTTGTTTTACTTAAAAGAAAAAAAATTAAATTGTGTGCAAAAAAAATAAATAAGTACGTAACTTACTTAAAAATAGTATAGACATTTTCAAGACATTGAATCAAATAAGTACTAATCTTTAATTCCAAAACGCATTTTCTTTAATTTAATCAATTTTTGTTTTAAGTTAAGAAAAAAGTAACCTTTATTTTATTGATTTCATTGACTTTATTTGAATCCATATCTTCATCAGTTTAAGAAAGAATTGACTTAACTTAAGAAAAAAATACTTGAGGTATTTTGGGGACCCCATCTGGGGGCCCCATCTAAAGACCCCATGAGACCCTAACTTTAAATCCAAATTTCGATTTTCGCGGAATTTTCAAATGCCTATAACTCTGCAAGTACTGCAGATACGAAAAAAATTCTAAAGGCATTTTTGTAGTCCTTAACTTGTAGAATATAACCGCCGAAGACCCGAAAGCTCTCCGAGTTATAGTTTTCGAGTTATTTCATGATCAAATTTCTCAAGACCCCATTCCCAGATCTCGAAAACTAAGCCAGATAGAGCGATTCTGACCAAAATTTTGGATCAAAATCAATAGTGACCCTATAATAGTGTACGCACATACTCATGGGCGGACCCCATATATTGGGGGCCCGTAGGGTCCTCACATTGGGACTCCATAGGGTCCACAGAATCCGTAAGTTTAAGGAAATTTTTCCTAATTTTAAAAAAATATTTTTCCTCTGGATAAAAACAATTAAACTTATAATAAGTACAATTTTACTTACTTTTAAGATATATTTAAGTAAATGCATTACTATGTTTTAGGAAAAAATATACTTGGAAGAAGAATTAATATCTTTGGAGCCCTCGCATACCCTTCTTTTTTTAAATTAAGTTCAACATGCTTTAAAAATGGTAAAATTTTTTTTCAGTGTACAGAAAAGGTCTTAACTTTTCCTTATAAAATTGTCCTACATTCTGAAACATCTATCAAAATTCAGATTCTGAAAATTTTTTTTTCTAAAAAAGTCTTAGATTCTGTGAGATTTTTTAATAGAAAAACCTCGTGACATTGTCGTGACATTTTTCTAAAGTAAAAATTACACTGAAACTATGATCTTTTCAGATTCTGATACACTTTTTCTATTAAAAAAAAATTGTCACTTTTCTTAAAAAAAAACTTTTAGACTCAAAATCATTTTTCCTATAAAAAAATTTTGAGATTCTTGGACATTTTTCCTAGAAATAATTCTCACTTTATTTCCTTTTTATCCATCTTCCTCTCATTTTTTTTTTTTTTTTTTTTGAAAAAAACATTATAGCACTATAGCATAATTCTGAGATTTTTTTTTTTTAGAAAAATTACCTAATAGTACATTCAGACTGACTTTGAAACCTCGTTGAAAATACGTATTTTCATTTTCAAAACTCAGCCGTTCACACCTGAAAAATTTTACACTTGTCACGTTTTCAAAATTTACCGAACAAAATTCGCGACTATACCGGCTTAAAAAACACACAACCCAGTAAAATTTTCTGTTCCAAATAATCGGTTCCAGAACGCATCATATTACCCTGCAACCGATTCTACTTAACGTTCCAGAATCAATGATTTTTGTTTGAAATTGTCCCGAAAGCAATCGATTTTTAGAGCAAGTAGTTTTTTTGAAAAATAATTTTACATAGAAAATGTTGTTGTGATTACCATAGAATTTATTCAAGAACCTATTGTAGTAGGAATAGGTTCCAAAAAATTTTCCTGGGAATTAATTAATTTACGGGATATTTTAAATTAATTTATTAAAATCTTTTGTTTATTGTTGTTTTTTATTCAAATATTTAAATATTTTTAATTTTTTTATTTTTGACACTTTCTTTAATTTATTTTCTTGTATTATAACAGTTGTAAAAAAAAGGAGAACTATGAAATTTGAAAGGTTTCGATCGTACATTCGTTGAAACCTCGATACAAAAAGGATTCAATTTGTGTGGGAAAATACGTATTTTCAAATGAGGTTTGGCTCGAAACCTCGTTAAACGGGGTTTCGACGCCAATGTGAATGCACTATAAGGAAAAGTTCTAAAAAAATTTACAAGTTATTCCTACACTCAAAAAAAAAAATTACAAGAAAATTTTGTTATCTAAGAGATTTTTTAATTGAAAAACCTCATTTTCTGTGACATTTTTCTAAAGGAAAAATTACACTGAAACTATGAAAATTATCAGATTCTAATACACTTTTTCTATTAAAAAAAAATGCTATTTTCCGTAAAAAACTTTTTTCCTTTTCTCTTTCCTTTTTATTCATCTTCTTCTCAGATTTTTTTGAAAGAAACATTATCAAATGTTCCCTAAAAACACACTCAGATTTTTCCTATCAAATAATTATTTTCTTTAGAAAAATTGTCAGATTTTTCCTAAAGAAAAGCTAGAAAAAAAAATTCACAAATCATTCCTACACTCAAAAACAACTAATAAAATGACAAGAAACGTTTGTTATTTTTATTTTTTGCTACCTCCTATTTGAAAGAATTCCTTGTTATTTTACAAGCTTTTTACCAATAAAATTGTAAATTTACAATTTTTTGACATTACAAAATTTACAAGGTTTCTTAACTTCACTAGATTTTTTACTACCTCCTATTTTACGAGAATTCCTAGTAAAAATTACGAGCTTTTTTGTAATTATACAAGATTTTTACCAATAAAATTGTTAATTTACAACTTTTTTGGCGAAAGAAAAATTACAAGGAATTATCGTGAATTTACTACAACTTTCCCAATTGTATTTCAGAAATTATCAATTGTATTTCAGAAATTATCAATTGTATTTCAGAAATTATCAATTGTATTTCAGAAACTAACATTTGTGAAACAATTGAAAATTTCTGAAATACAATTAATAATTTCTGAAATACAATTGATAATTTCTGAAATACAACTGATAACTTCTGAAATACAATTGATATTTCCTTAAATACAAATTTAAAATTTCTGAAATAAAAATTTAAAATTTCAGAAATACCATTGATAAATTCTGAAATACAATTGATTATTTCTGAAATACAATTGATAATTTCTAAAATACAATTGATAAATTCTGAAATACAATTGATAATTTCTGAAATACAATTGATAATTTCTTAAATACAATTGATAAATTCTGAAATACATTTGATAAGTTCTGAAATACAATTGATAACTTCTGAAATACAGTTGATAATTTCTAAAATACAATTGATAAATTCTGAAATACAATTGATAAATTCTGAAATACAATTGATAATTTCTGAAACATAATTGGAAATGGTGTAGAATTTGTTTTGTAAAACTACCTTGCAATTTTTTTAAATTAACAAAAAAAAATTGTAGAATTACAAAAAAAATGTGTAATTTTGATTGAAACTTTTTTGTTAAAAAACAGGAAATACTGTCAAATATTGGTAAAATAGGATTTCGAGACTTTTTCTAGTAATTTGACAATTTTTTTTTTTTTTGTATAGAAAAGTTCTCAATATTTTTCTGAAAAAAATATCCAAATTCCCAATTTTTTCATCAAGAAAAATTCCCACATTTTTCGTCTAGAAAAATTCTCCAAAGAAAAATTTTAATATTCAGAGCCTTTTTTGATATAGAAAAATTCTACCATTCCAAGATATTATTCCCTTATAAAAACTTTAAGGTTCTTAGACGTTTTTCATAGAAGAATTTCTATAAAAAATTGTTTCCATAGAAAAATTCGCAAATTATTCCTATTGAACAATTCTCGATTTTTTCCTAAAGAAACCTTCTCAAATTTTTCCTATAGAAAAATTCTCAAAGTTTTACATATTTCTTATTTTTGAATAGAAAAATTCTCAATATTTTTCTGTAGAAAAAAATCAAAATTTTTCCTATAGAAAGATTCCCAAATTTTTCGTCAAGAAAAATTCTCGTATTTTTTCTAAAGAAAAATTTTCATATTCCGAGACTTTTTGATACAGAAAAATTCTACCATTCCGAGACATTTTTCCTTTAGAAAAATTTTAAGATTTATACACACTTTATACACATTATTATCAGATTATTTTCTTTTCTCTTAGTTCCATTCATTTTTTTTTTTTTTTTCTATTTTTTTTTTTTCTCTTTTCTTTTTTATTTTTTTGAATTTGGTTTGTGGGGGAGGAATTTTCTTTTTCGCCCCACGTGGATCCGCCACTGCCCATACTATGCTTTTGTTGTATAGAAAACATATTTATTCAAACTAAATGACACCCTAATAAACCCACACAGTAATATGTAAACATCACAAATGAAATTTTGTATCTCGTACCGTATTAAGCTTTAAAGTAAAACCATATAAACAAACAATTTTATTTGTATCTTTGTGGTAAATTTTGAATTTATAGCGGATCCTAAAGGTGTAAAACTCCCTGTTGTATTTGGCTGATGTTGCTGCTGCTTCTATTTCAGTTATTATTGTAAATCTGTGATGATAGTCTTATTTGATGTTTAAGCTGTCTCTCTGACGCATTTATTTAGATTTTTTTTCTTCTCTGCTGCTACTTTAGAATATTTCTACAGTTCAGGAATATCTTGCTGGTTTTTGGAATTAAGAAACAAACAACGAACAACAACACCAACAAAAAAGTACTTTTGTTTGTGTATTATTTTTCTGTTGTAATCTCTACAAGATGCCGCAAATTTAACTTTATGCTTTCAAAAGTGTTGACATAAAGTAAATCCTTTCGTGTCAAGTGCATTTGATGTTCTCTAGTGATAACTTGTACAATATACATAGTACTAAATGTAGTACGCTATATATATATTCCTCAGTTACTACAATAATGACATAAGCAAAAAAAAAAAACTAAATCTTTTGGTTAATGATATAGAATTATTCGCATAGATGGGAATTTTTCATTACCATTGAAATTTAATTACCATTGGTTGATATCAATGGTAATGAAAAAATTTTCATTACCATTCAATGGTAATTAAATTTTTTTAATTGAAAAATAATTACTAATGGTAATGAAATGATATAAGGGTTCAAGTTGAAAAAATGCAGAAGAAAAATTGAATTTCCAAAAATCATAGACATTTCTGGTATTTCCTATACCGGTTTCAAACACCCCAGTTAGTGTCATCTTCAGTAGGATTTTAAATGTCGGTTTGTCTTGTTAATGAAAACTGTTTTTTATATATGTGAATATTTATAGTTTCTACAGAATAAATTTTGACAGTTTCCAACACTACAATTCTATTTCTAGCAATCTCAACCTCACCTCATATTTTCTTTCAACTTTTTTGTCTCTTACATTATTTCGCAAGGGTATGCAAAGAAATGCACCAATTGTTGAAAAACACCAATTACACAGTGCAACACCCAAAATCGGAATGGAATGAAGTTAGTTTGAAGTTAGTTCACTTTTATTATAATTATAATAATAAATGCTTGAAAACTGTATCAGTGGCGAATGATTAATATTGTAATTGCCTTTAAATAACAATCATACGCAACGGTGTCCAGTGATTTATATTAATAATTGCCTTTAAATAACAATCATACGCAACGGTGTACATGGTTTATTTCAATAATTTGGCTATTCAGTAAATAGGTACTGGACCGATTGCAGCAAAATGCATACCAGTCATAGCTGATGTAATTGTGAGCTTAAGTTTGGAAACTGGACCCTACATGTCCAATAAGGGCACCACCAGGGGCCTTTAAAGTAGGACATGTTTAGTACACAAAAACTTTAAATGCTTTAAAATCACCAACTTTAAATGCGTGTAAAATAAAATCTAGCTCTGACCTAAAAAAATGCCTTGTGGGTTTTGTTATGGAAAACGTCAGCTTTCATTTGCTTTTGGTTTCATCCCATTCCGATTCCGAAAGTTCGATTTTGTTTCACTGTGTTATAAATGGTTTCAAAACAATTGGTTTGGACATTTTTGTTTTTTTGAAAAGTTAAAAATTTAAACATCAAAGTATGTTTTTACAAAAAAAAATATGAAAATGTTAAAGACAAAAAACAACACGCAAATAAAAATTTCAAATATTGTGTTATACAAAGGCAATCAACGTGTGTTTGGTTTATAAAATGTGAAAAACTAAAACACCATATAACAAAAAACAACAGATATTTCCAAATATTAACGATATTGTGACGACTTTTACTAATGGTAATTATTTTTTTTAAGTGATGACATACCAATGAAAATACTTTTTCTATTTCTCCTTAAATAGTAAAAACATTAAATATTTAATTTAAAATTATCAAATAATAACAATGTGCTCGAATTTTACACTTTTTTAACAAGCTGGGCACCCTACTGGTAAAGTTAATTTGGGTACGCTGAATTCAATGGTGCTAGCTGTTTTTCGAAGTTAGCGCTCGAAAGTTCACGATTTGAAATTTTGATACTTAAGTACAATAAAAATGATATTTTTAAACTTTTTCGGTCATTTTTAAATTTAAAACCATTAAAGTCTATTAAACTAACACAACAAACCCTAATACTGTAAATTGTTTCTCGAAAAAGATTTTCTGTTCGCGTAAAATCTTTATTTTCGTAAAAAAATTGGTTCAGTACAAATATTTTAATTTTAATTTGAATTTACAACAGCCAACTGGAAAAGCTAGTTCGTGTACACTAAATCCCATTGTAATATCATTTTTTTTAGTTAGCGTATATATTTGCTATATTCGCGATTATTTTTTTTTTATTATTTTTAAGTAAAAAAAGCTATTTTTTCATATTATTTAGACAATTGCTGAATTTTTATGATCTTAACTCTATTGAACATACAAAAAAAAAAAATTATTCGCGTAAATTTTTTTTAATTTTTTTTCGCGAAATTTTTTTTTTCAATTTTTCTATTTTCCTATTAGTTTATGAAAATGAATAGAATACGATAAATTGTAGACAAAAAATTTTTCGACAAAAATTTTTTTTTCGCGATTTTTTTTTGCGGAAAAAAAAATTTTTCAAGAAAAAAAACCGTGCATTTTTTAAATTTACATTTAACAAGTAAAAAAGTAAAATTCGGCCTTGCCGAATGTAGTGATACCCTCCACGATTTCAAAAAGATTATTGCAAAAAACTTTTTTTAAAAGGAAATTGCTTTTGACAAAAAAAAATTCCGCGAAAAAAAAATTTGTTAAAAAAATCCGCGATTTTTTCTTTTTTGTCAAAAAATATGTTTGTACTTGTTTAAACACCATTTCAACTATGTTAACATATGTCAACCAGCAGCCGCATTAAAGCATTTTGCATTTTTAGGTTATGTTGAATGTACTAAAATGTTTGAGGTGTCCTTACATTTTCGTTCATAACTTTTGAACCGCTGAACCGATATCGCTCAAATGCAATACCAAACTTCTCGGGAGAACTTTCAATAAATATGTTACGTTTTAGTCATCTCCGTATAATATTTTGGCCGTGATCACCATTTCCACAGACAGACGGAAATCGCTAGAATGTCTTAAAATCGATCGGGGCTCATGAATATATATACTTTATTGGGTCGCAGACCGATATTTCGATGAGTTACAAACGGAATGACAAACTTATATATGTGGGTTTTCGTGTCAACTGACACAACTTTTGAAACCGATATCTTCCGATCGGAATGAAATTTGCACCAAGGTTAGTCCTATTGGATAGTAGTTCAGACCCAATTTTTCAGCGATTGGTCAAGGACTCTCTGAAAATTATTGGAGGTTCGTCTCACATTGCACCCCTCCAGGGGCGTTTCTAGGGTAGTTTTGGGGCTTTTTGAGGATTTTACCTCTTAACGCCCAACTTCGACCCCGATGAGGGGCCATCTGGCCCCACCCCACCGCCCTCATTTTTTGGCTCGTGCTTTTTTCGAACCTATAAAAATTAGAGAGTATCGCGGATCGAAATCGAAAACTGGTTAGCTATCCCACGCCTAATAGTGCAAATTGAAGAACCGTTTTTTGTGTTTCAAAGTTAAAAAAAAAAACGTTCATAGATATTTCACTCGCATCCCACTAAGCGACCCCATAACTCTTAAAGGAAATCACCTAAGCTTTCTTTTGAATCAAAAAAAGGGCACAATTTGAGGAAAAAGTCAAAAAAGTTTTGGATTTTTAAGAAAAAAATCAAAATTTATTTTTTTATTTTTTTTATATTTTTTTTTTTCGAAAGACTGAAGAAATAGCTATCTAAACTATTTGGGACATATTTTGCTAAAAACAATAGGTAAGAAGTTACATGGATGAAATTATACTCCTCTTTGGCCAAAATGTCAAATTTCGACCCCCTCTAACTCAGAGAGTTCTTGACCGATATCGTTGAAAAATTGTGTCTGAACTACTATCCAATTGGACTAACCTTGGTGCCGTGGTTTCATCCCGATCGGAGGATATCGGTTTCAAAAGTTGTGTCAGTTGACACGAAAACCCCCATATACCCTCTATCATTAAGTGGAGGGTATAAAAACTATCCCAAAAGCATAAAAATTAAATTTTTGTAGTACCAAGGCTTTACAATTTCAATTCACGAATATCGCGAATACGAGCGCTAACTTCGAAAACGGCTAGCACCATTGAATTCAGCGTACCCGAATTAACTTTACCAGCAGGGTGCCCAGGTTGTTAATTTTTGCGACTAGCACAGTGTATTTGTTCAATGTTCATTTTTTTTAAATGACTTCAAAAATAACAGCATAGGTTAGGTTAGGTTAGGTTAGGTTGGATGGGCGTCCGCCGATTTGGCGAATTCACTCGGAGGCCATAAGGCCCATTGTGATTCCCCTAAAGTTGTTTCCCTACTCCCATGATATACAAAAAATTCTACCTCTCAAACCACCCCGATTCCCTAAGGTATTCTGCTAGAGACGTCAATGGTACATTGTTTAGGCAATCCAAGTCATCAAAAAATCGTTGCCCCAAATACTTAAGACGACGTTTCATCAGACCCGGACATTCACACAACAAGTGCCTCACTGACTCCTCCTCCTCCACTTCCCCACAACTTCTGCAAAAGTCCCTGTCAGAAATTCCCATACGAACGGCCATTTGGCCGATTATACAGTGTCCCGTCAGTACTCCTACTAATAGGCTAACCGTCCGTTTGCCAAAGGTAAGAAGGCTTTCTGTCCTCTTATGATCCGGCAGTGGCCACATGGTCCGCGATATCCTGCACGTGGTCAGCGATATCCACCTATCCCTCATCATATTCCCCGATATCCTATCAATTTCGTTCATCAACTCCACTATAGGAACCGAGATATCCGGTTCGACACGTTCCCCCACCGACTCGGAGCCACCTCTTGCACACTCATCAGCTAATTCGTTACCAGCGACCCTACTATGTCCAGGGACCCAAATTAGCTCGACTGTGTGCTGACCGATTCGATGAAGGGATTGTATACAATTACTAACAATTCTCGATTTCACAGTGTGTGACCCTAAGGCCTTCAGAGCTGCGAGACTGTCCACAAAAATGTTGATGGCGCAAGGACTTAGGTCCTTTGCCATAATCATCTGCGCGGCCCTGTCAATTGCAAAAACCTCGGCCTGGAAAACGCTACACTTGTCCGGGAGCCTCACTGAGGCCCTGATTCCGAGGCATTCAGAGTATACCCCCGAACCCGTACCCATCTCCATCTTCGATCCGTCCGTGAAAATTGAGATCGCATTCCCCGTTATAACAGAGTTTGCCGCCCAGTCTTCCCTAGTTGGTATTTTGATTTCGAAGTTCCTATTAAAGTTCGTCTGCGGTGAGATATAGTCGGTTTTCCCTTCCAATTCCGACCCGCCCACCGTACCCAATATGGTCGAATGTCCCCAAGAGCGTTGCTTAAGCATTTGTGACTCTCTTAACCTAAGAGCCGATTTTGCTGCTGTGCTCTTGATGTAGATATCTACGGGCTGAATGTTTAGTATCACTTCCAGGCCGGCCTGGGGTGCTGATCTAATAGCACCAGTGATACCCACGCACGCCAGTCGCTGTACCTTCTGTAGGTTGCAGAGATATGATTTCTTATCCGCTGCTTTCCACCACACAAGGGCTCCATAGGTAAGTATTGGTCTAATTATCGCACCATACATCCAGTGGATAATATACGGTTTTAGACCCCACCTTCTTCCGAAAGTTCTTCTGCAGGTGTAAAAAGCACATAACGACTTTTTCATCCTTTCCTCCGTATTCCTTTTCCAGGAAAGCTTTGAGTCCAGGATTACACCCAGGTATTTCGCCTCATTAGATAGTTCTAGGGTGATTCCATCTAGTTTGGGAAGAACAAACCTGTCTATCTTAGTCTTTTTCGTGAACAAGACTAGTTCGGTTTTTGAGGGGTTGACTCCCAGACCGTTATTCCTTGCCCACGTCAAGAGTATCTTAAGTGCTGATTCCATGAGTTCACTAATCGTTGGCAAAAACTTACCTCTGATTAGGATCACAACGTCATCAGCATAGGCAACCACCTTGATACCCATTTCGTTGAGTGACTCGAGGATTTCATTTATTACAAGATTCCACAGAAGAGGAGAGATCACCCCCCCCTGTGGTGTGCCCCTTGTAACTACTTTCCTCGCTTCACCATCACCTATCTTCGAGTTAATCGCCCTGCTTTTCAGCATGTTGCCCGTCCATAGAGTAATCTGTGTGTCCGTGCCCGTCTTCCGTAGGGCATTAAGAATTGACGATATTTTGACATTGTTGAACGCGCCTTCCACGTCCAGAAATGATGCCAAAACGTACTCTTTTTTGTGAAGAGTATCCTCAATCAAACCGACAACATCACTCAAAGCCGTCTCAACAGACCTACCCTTAAGATAGGCGTGTTGGGCCTCGCTGAAGTTGTCTGATGTGAGGATACTTCTCACATATACATCTACCAGTCTTTCCAGAGTTTTCAATAGAAACGATAACAGACTGATAGGTCTGTAATCCTTTGCGGTATTGTGGTTTATTTTTCCCGCCTTGGGAATAAAGACCACCCTAACCTCCCTCCATTCGGAGGGTATATATCCCGATGCCAGGCTCCCCGTAAAGATACGAAGTAGCCATGGCATGATTATCCCGAGGGACTCCTGCAAGAGTGCCGGAAAAATACCATCAGGCCCTGCCGATTTGTAGGGCTTGAAGGAACGTACCGCCCACGTTATCTTGCGTTCGTCCACCATCGTTTTGATGAATTCATTAGTTGGAATTGCAGCTGGTGAAAGTGTACCCAAGGGAGTTTCTCCCTTCACCTCGTCTCTGCAACCCGGAAAATGGGTATCCATCAGAAGTTCGATGGTTTCCTGACTGCTTTCTGCAAAGGATCCGTCCGGTTTATTAAGAAATCCTGGTGTGCTGGGATCCTTAGAAAGAACTTTACGGAGTCTCGCCGCTTCCGTAGTCCCCTCCAATTCTCCACAGAAGTTGGACCAGGATTCTCTTTTCGCCTTTCGGGTTTCCTTCTTAAAAGCATTAAAACTAAGACGATAGTTCTCCCAGTCTTCCGCCGTGTTATCTTTCTTTGCCTTATTAAAGAGTTTCCTACTTTCTGTGCTCAGAAGCTTGAGCCCCGGGGTCCACCATGGTTGATGGATCTTCTTCGGAGGCAGGCGCTCTGGACAGGATTTAAGATAAGCTTCCCTAAGGGTGTTCGTCACTAAACAAACAGATTCCTCCAAATCCTGTATGCTGACCGGCTTATCCATTTCTGGGGCCGGTAGTGCTCTAACAAGGCTTCGGAATTTAACCCAGTTCGTTTTCTTGGGGTTCCTATAAGGGATCCTACTCTCCATTGAGAGATCAATGCTGAAGAGTATCCAGTAATGGTCAGAAAAAGAGCACTCGCTAGATACCCTCCAGTCTGAAATTCTAACCGAGTCCGTATTTGAGACCAAAGTTATATCAATAACTTGTTCCCTAATTGAGTTATAGAAGGTCGGTTTATTTCCCTTATTACATATAACTAAATTAGTAGATAGAAGGTAATCAAAAAGGGACTCACCTCGCCTGTTGATGTCAGTGCTTCCCCACAATGTATGGTGAGCATTGGCATCTCCACCTACCATAATATCCTGGCCCTTATCCGTGCAGTACTCGATAAGAGTTCGCAGATGCTGTGCTGGGGGGTCGTCCTCATCGTACGGCAAGTACATGGACGCAAGGATTAGTGTTGGCATCCCCTTGCGTTCGAGCGCTGCCACCGTTAGATCGCCATGACTGTAATGAGACAGAAGAAATAAATTAATACCTTTCCTATACAAAATGCAGCTTCGCAACCTACCTTCACCAGATGGAGAGATGAGCATGAATTTCTGTGACTTCAATCCCCGAACCCTGTTTGCAAGCAACCAGGGTTCTTGAACTAAAGCCACGTCTATCCCGTCCCTCTCCATGAAACGCAGCAATTCGTCCGTAGCTGCTTCACAATGATGCAGATTAATCTGCACCACCTTCATGCAGCTAGGAGTCATTTTTGCGCTTCGTCTTTGGGAAGAATCATCTTCAGATGATTCAACCCGAACTTCACATCGCCTTTGGAGAGACGCAGAAGACGCAAGGACTCTGAGCTGATTTTTAGCCAGAGATCCTTACCGTCTCCCTTGTCCCTCACACGCCCCCTGATGATTCTCCAATCATCAGAACCAAGCCCCTTATTTTGGCGTTTAAGCAGCGTAAGTATGGATTCATCCTCTATAACTGGAGGAGGAATCCACACCTTTACTGTGGCCTGATAAGGAACCTGATCAACAGGGACGACCTCTACCTTCATCCCAGGCCAAAGGTCATCAAGACCGTGGATGCAGGTTTTGAGAAAGCTTAGCGCTTTATCATTGCTGCAGCCCACGATCTTGATGCCCTTATTCCACTTGGCGTGGTCAAATTCAGTGAAAGAATCATCTTCACTGTCTTTGAGCGCGTCAACTAGTGACCTTAGGATCCGTTCCTCTATAAGCAGCCACCTGTCCGTAGCCATCCTGCCTTCTGGATGACTTCGGTCAATAATGGCTACTTGTAGCTCAGGTGCTAATGTCAAGCTAGTTGAAGGTTTCAACCTCTTTCCCTCAGACACCTGTGTTTCACCGGATCTTTGCCGCTTGCCACCAGATTTGGAGGTGTTTGCCTTGGAGCCTGCAGTACCACCTTTGTTCGAGGTGTGTACGGCTTGCTCCTTCGGTTTACCATCTCCATTTCTGGCTTCATTGGTAAGACCCCCGCAAATCTTTGCACCGCCCACAGCCTTACCACGTGATGTGGAGGGACGTGTGTCCAGTATCGCCGATTTAGCGGGCGTGATCTGTCCGGATCCACGAGGAACTGTGGAGTCCGTTTTTCGCACATCGGAGATGCTATGGCGCACAGACTGATCTGAGGTCGTCATAGCTTGGCACCGATCTTGTGCTTTAACGTTTGGCGAGTCATCCATGCCAGGTGTATTCATTCTTTCGTACACCCGAACATGGAATTCGTGCTTGCGCTTTAGACGCTTATCCCTTGTACTTAAGGTAGCTGGATCTCGTTGAGCCAACTTCCTCAAGTACCTGAGAGAGCGCCTATAGCCTGCCAAACGTTTTGTGTCATCCTTCACCTGGGCGGATGCAGAGGCGGTGGCTTCAATTGCAACACCCTTGACCCCTTGTACGGACTCAGAAATAACGCTCTCCTTACAAACTGGTCTGGGGGACAACAACAAGTTATCCTCCTCGTCGGTACCAAATAAGGCGAGGTCATCCAAGCCCGACAGTTGATCATTGGTATCACAATCTGAAACCACATCCATGTTATCCTGCCTGGTGAGTGATGACGGTTTTTCTACCTCAGTAGCATGTCCGCTGTCCAAGCCTGAGGTAGGCGCCTGGACAGTAGTTGGGGCAGACGAGTTTGGGACCTGCAAATATTGAGCCCCGGCCATGGAACCTTCATGTGAGGGCTCCATGGGTGGATTGGCAGACGAAGTCTGCGTACCACTTGCAGACAGCATAAAAAATAAAGACTTTCATTAGCATTCAATTTTAAAAATCAATTATTTTTGTTCTGTAAGTAAAATTAAGTGATTCTTCTTTAATTTTTAATGGTTTGTGTAAGTTATTTATTTTTTAAAGAGAAGTCATTAGCTTTTACCTACTAATTTTTTTTAAATAAAACTCAATAAAAAATTTTAAAAATAACCTACGAAATCATTAATTTTTAATGTTTTCGTATGTAATTTTTTTTAAATTTGTTGGTAAAAATAACACAACAATCATTAATTTTTATTTTATGATTTTTGAATTATTAAAATAAATTTTTTTTTTTTCAAATTTGTTGGTAAAAAAAAATTAAAGTGACGTTATTTTTAAATGTTTATTGTTATTTATTTTAGAAAATTTTATTAACAGTAAAAAATAAATGTTAATGTTTCTTAAAACAAATTAATAATTAATGGGATGGTTTTCACATGTTTTATCACTTGTTTTAAATATTTTTTTTAATTTGTTTTTGCCTACAAAATATTTAAAGTGTACTTTAAATGGTTTAGAACCAACATTGCGTATAATTAATATTATCTTTAATTTCTATAAAATAAAAAAATATTCATACGCATTGTAGTACCTGCAAATAAATTTCACTGCATACTTTTGGGATAGACACGTGGCGTATAATCAATAGTATTATTGATTCGTAAAATATTAATCATACGCCTAGCAGTAGCTGCAAATAAATTTAACTGCATACTTTTGGGAGGGAAACGTTGCGTATAATTATTATTATATTGCTGTCTCCAAATCAGTGGTCGGCAGAAAGAGAGCATATGAATGCATTGGTATATGAATATAAACATGCATGTGTTGGTGTATTTCTCAAACAAAGCGACATCAACCTGCTTGTTGTTGTATTTTTATGCTCTTAGTTGTGAATTTTGTACACATTCGTATTGAATACATGTGAATAGCCGAATGTGTTCGGGATCCATTTGCAATTGATGCCGACCACTGCTCCAAATAAAATAAATCATACGCGTAGTGGTACCTGCACATTAGGGATATAACCAAAATAGGAACCTATCATAATCGTATGGACAATTTTATACTGATAACAAAAAACGTTATCCGGGGACATTTTGGTCCAAAAACCTTCGGCACCGATTGCAATTTCTAAAACACCATAAATTTACATTTTTTTAAGTTTTATGGTGGGATTCCTTCCCATCCACCGTTTTTTGGCTTTTTGTCGTTTTACAACAAAAATAAGACAATAACAAATTTATAAAATGGTTTTCGACACTAGAAATACGGGTTTTCCGAATAATAAAAAAAAATATTAGCGAAAATTTCATCGCGATCGGTGCCGAACCTTTTTTAACATTCGCGAAAAAAAGAACACACATTTCTTCTTGATTTTTCATGTACTTTCTAAATATGCTAGGTCCTTTTTGATATTTGCAAAAAAAAGCAAATGGTTATATCCCTACTGCACATACATAAATAAAATTTTATATTTGGGTGGAGCAAATTTATATTGTTTTGAATTTTATGATCGTCGGGGTCGGAAAAGTTGCCTTTTACGGTCATTAATAACACAAAAAAATATTGAACCTGTAGGGCATGTTTTAAGGTTCATTTTTTGACTTTGAAATCAGAAAGTTTTGAACAAAGTGAAAGAATTTTTTTAATTTTTTAACTTAAAATATTAGTTAATATTTGGACATTACCGAAAAAGTGTTTTTGATGATGAAAAAAATAGTTTTTAATTATTTTGGTCCTTAAAAAATGTTTTTAACAAAAAAATTTTCTTCAAAAATACATCAAAAATTTTGCTCCTCGCCAATTAGTCGTAACTTAGCAGAAAGTCATTGAATGCAGAACCCATGCGCCTGAGTTCCAAAGAAATAATTGGAATAAATGGAAACATTATAAAAATAATTTGTTTAACATGATTCGTGAAATCTTTCACATTTTAGTTGATGCTGGACTCGATGACCTTGTAGTCGATGGGTCTCGGACTTCAATCAATCATAGTTGTTATAATTGTAACGACATCTTTAGTAACCTCACACTCTTATAAATTTTTGTTGAATTTTACCCACTTTATTGTAGGTAACTGTTCTCCTACAATAAAGTGGGTAAAAATACACTATGTGTTTAAATTTCAACATTTGCACACAAAGTGTGTACAACTAATAAACATTTTGTGTGTACACCTACATGTTTGACGCTTGGAAATTTCTCTAGAAATAAACACAAAGTAGTAATTTTAAAATGTTTGTGCTTAAAAAAGCATTATTTGTGTGCAAAAATGGATTTAAAATGCTTAAAATTGCATTTATAATGTTTTTTTTTTTACTTTTGTGATTTATTCCTAAAAAAATACAAAACAAAACGTTTTTTTATTTCTATGCTTTTTATTTTATATATTTAGTAAAATCTCCAGTAATTTTTAAAACTAAAATTAAAATAAGATAATTATAAATTTTTAAAAACTATAAATAAACAGATACAGCTAAATTAAACGTCGTATTAACAGCAGACTTTGCAAAATCCGAATTTTGATAACATCAAGTGTTGTACGAATCTGCAAATATATAAAAATTAAAAATAATTAATATTATAAGAATAAGGTTACAGAATCGAAGATAATTTTTCTATACAAAATTCTCAGCAATTTTTCTATAAAAAAATTCTTAGAATCTCATTTTTTCTATAGAAAAATTGTCAGAATTTGAGACATATTTTCATGAAAAATTCCCAGAATCTGAGATTTTTTTGTCTATAGAAAAATTTTTAGAATCTGAGATATTTTTTTATAGAAATGTTCTCAGAATATAAGATATTTTTGCTATAGAAAAATTCTCTGAATCTAAGAATTTTTTTCTATAGATAAACACCTAGAATCTGAGACATTTTTTCTACAGAAAAATTCCCAGAATCTGAGACATTTTTTCTATAGAAAAATTCTCAGAATCTTACACATTTTTGCTATAGAAAAATTCTCAGAACCTGAGACATTTTTCCTATAGAAAAATTCTCAGAATCTGAGACATTTTTTCTATAGAAAAATTCTCAGAATCTGAGACATTTTTTCTATAGAAAAATTCTCAGAATCTGAGACATTTTTTCTATAGAAAAATTCTCAGAATCTGAGACATTTTTTTCTATAGAAAAATTCTCAGAATCTGAGACATTTTTAATGTAGAAAAATTCTCAGAATCTGAGACATTTTTTCTATAGAAAAATTCTCAGAATCTGAGACATTTTTTCTATAGAAAAATTCTCAGAATCTGAGACATTTTTTCTATAGAAAAATTCTCAGAATCTGAGACATTTTTTCTATAGAAAAATTCTCAGAATCTGAGACATTTTTTCTATAGAAAAATTCTCAGAATCTGAGACATTTTTTCTATAGAAAAATTCTCAGAATCTGAGACATTTTTTCTATAGAAAAATTCTCAGAATCTGAGACATTTTTTCTATTGAAAAATTCTCAGAATCTGAGACATTTTTTCTATAGAAAAATTCTCAGCATCTGAGACATTTTTTCTATAGAAAAATTCTTAGAATCTGAGACATTTTTTCTATAGAAAAATTCTCAGAATCTGAGACATTTTTTCTATAGAAAAATTCTCAGAATCTGAGACATTTTTTCTGTAGAAAATATCTCAGAATCTGAGACATTTTTTCTGTAGAAAAATTCTCAGAATCTGAGACATTTTTTCTACAGAAAAATTCTCAGAATCTGAGACATTTTTTTTTGTAGAAAAATTCTCCTAATCTGTCATATTGTCTTTGGGAAAACTTGTCAGAATCAAAGATATTTTTGAATAGATAAATTCTCAGAATCTGATTTATTTTTTTTTTCTTTGGAAAAATTCTCAGAATCTGATATATGTTTTTTCTAAAGAAAAATTCTACGAATCTGAATATTTTTTCTATCGAAAATTTATAGTAATCTGAGTTAATTTTTCTATTAAAAAGTTCTCAAAATGTGAAACATTATTTTAGAAAAAAAAATCAGAATCTGAATTATGTTATCTTTCGAAAAATTCTTAGATTTGGATGCATTTTTCTGCAAACAAAAATTTATGAGAATTTAAAAGTTTTTTATTGAAATCTTCCTAGAAAACTCTATAATCTGAGACACTTTTTCTGTACGCAAATTTTAAGAATCTGAATAATTCTTTCTATAGAAAAATATTCAGCATCCGAGAACTTTTTTCTGTAGAGATTTCTTATTTAAAAAATATTCTCAGAATCTGATATAGAGATATTTTTGTAAAGAATAATTCAAAGAATTCGAGGCATTTCGTGACACTTACCTTTCTGGTTTATAATTGCAAAAATTAAAAAAAAGCAATTCGACGATATCTTCTACAATTTTATGTTTGTGTTAATGCATTTGATAAGTCCTTTGAAATTTTATTTTGCATTGAAACTTTTGAAATATTTTGCATTTGTTTTCCAACTATATTCTATTTTTTAAATTGTTTTTCCGCGTTATTTTATTTTTATGGCGAGAATAACAAAAATTTTCGATTATATTTTTCTATTTATTTTGTTTTGACAATTTCAATTCATATTTTAAAATTATTGAACATTACGCATTTAATGTTTAATATCGGAAATTAAACACAAAATGTTTACAATAAACATTAAATGTGTAATTTTAAAAATTTTGTGTTTATTTCTTTACGAAAATATTTATTTTGACAAAAAATACTATATATTGTGCGTAATATTCAAATATTTGTGTGTAAACTGAAATTTTAAACACTTCGTGCTCAATTTTAGGCGTTGTGTGTTATTTTACATAAAAATTTACCCACTTTATAGTAGTAATTTTACAAGCATTTTTTAGAGTGCAGGTTTAAATCCCACAGCAGATTAATATAATAAAAATTAACAACTTTTAAATGTTAAACATGTAACACGAATTTCACCAGGGATTTCGTGGAACCTTTCTACTGATTTTATAAAATCAGACCGAGGGACTTAAAATTTGTCTAATTTTTTGTACACATTTGTATTATGGAGCCAACAAAACATATCTATTTTCAGTTTTTTAATGTAAAAAAATTTTTTCGTGAACTTTATTTTCTTCGAAAATTAAAAAAATCAAAAAAGTATGATACTTTGAAGAGCCAATTCTTCAAAAGTATTTAATTCCACCATTCAAAAAGCATTTGACTCTAACAAAAGTCCACTTTTATACCACTGCACTCAAACATTTTTTAAAAAAAGTTCGTTTTTGATGCAAATGCAATTTTTAGATGTATTTTTCAAAACATTATTTTTTTTAACTTCGAATAAAAAAACACAACATCATTTCACTGTTGTCGGACAACTAACCAAAGAGATACTTCTCCTTCAAAAGAAGCTATAAAATCAAATAACTTAGCATTCTTTTTTTGTTTAAACTGCAGCCGATTTTTCAACAACAGCTCGACAAAAATGCAAAAAAGTTTCAAATGCTGCGACCTTTTGCCTCTAAATTATTCTTAAATTCTGGGACTTTTTCTACAAAAAAAGTCACAGATTTTGAGATATTTTTTTTTTAATTTTCCCATAGAAAAAGTCACAGATTCTGAGATATTTCCCATAAGAAAAGTCTCAGATTCTGAGACATTTTTCCTATAGAAAAAGTCTCAGATTCTGCATCACTTTTCCTATAGAAAAAGTGTCAGATTCTGCGACATTTTTCCTATAGAAAAAGTCTCAGATTCTGAGTCATTTGTCTTATAGAAAAATTCTTGGATTCTGAGAAAAATTTTTCAATAGAAACGGTCTCAGATTCCGAGGCGTTTTTCCTATAGAAAAAGTCTCAGATCCTGAGGCGTTTTTCCTATAGAAAAAGTCTCAGATTCTGAGGCGTTTTTCCCATAGAAGAAGTCTCAGATTCTAAAGCGTTTTTCCTATAGAAAATGTCTTATATTCTGAGACATTTTTCCTATAGAAAAAGACTCAGATCTACGACATTTTTTCTATTAAAAAGAATCAGAGTTTGAGACATTTTTCCTATAGAAAAAGCCTCAGATTCTGAGACATGGAAAAGTCTCAGATTCTAAGACATTTTTCTTATAGGAATGGTGTCAGATTCTGAGACATTTTTCTTATAGAAAAAGTCTCAGATTCTGAGGCGTTTTTCCAATAAAAAAAGTCTCAGATTCTGTGGCGTTTTTCCTATAGAACAAGTCGCAGATTCCGAAAAAAACTCAGATTCTGAGAAAAAGTCTAATTGTAAGTCATAAGGGTTTAAGTTTGAAAAAATATAGAAGAAAAATTGAATTTCTAAAAATTATAGATATTTCTGATATTTCCCATACCGGTTTCAAACACCTCAGTTAGTGTTATCATCAGTAGGATTTAAAATGTATTTTTCATGCAAATGCAATTTCTTAATGCATTTTTAAAACATTTTTAAAAAAATGCATTCATTAAAACATTTTTAAAACCCATAAATTTTTTTGAAACCTGCATAAACCGAAGATATAGGACTTTTTACAACACGACAAACTCATGCTTTTTTATTAAAAAAATTAAAATTTTTTAAAAGGGGTTTTAGCAAAAAAATTCCCGTAAATTAATTTTTTTTATCGTAGGTACTTTCTGCAAACGGTATTTTGTTCGTAATTATATATACCTTTAGTAAAAATGTTGGCTCTTGTGATATCTTTCCACATTTCTTGAAAAACTTGTATTTTTTCGGAAAATATGTTAAACTCGGATAGCGTTTAAAAAAAATGGTAGCCCAAACTAATTTATATAAACCCATTTTTCGGATGACATTGTATCCGTACGATTAAAACTGATCTAATTTTAGCGATCCATCTTTCGGATCACTACTGATCTATCAAATCTCGGATCACTACTGAACTTTCGAATCTCGGATAAAATGTAATATAAAAGAATATATCTAAACATTTTTACTCGGGAGGCTTCGATTTTCGTGATTTTTTTATGTTAATATTTGGAACAACATCTATCAAAAAAGCTTTTCAGACAATTACACTCAAAAAAAAAACTGTAATGTTAGCAAAAAAAGCTTGTAAACCTACAAGAAAATTTGCTGATTTTGAACCCACAATTTTTTTGCTAAAGTTTGCAAAAATGTTTTGCCAATAATTAGTCAACAAAATTTTTCTTTTTTTTAACTTAGTTCATACACATCTGAGGACCCCTTTAAGCTCGGACCCGATAGGTCCAGACCCCGATGGGCCTAGACCTAGTTGCGTCTTTAAAAATCGTCATAGTTTTTGATCCAAAACTTGTGTCCGTTTCGCTCTACCTTGCTTAGTTTTTGAGATACGTGATTATAGGGGACCACTGGGGGTCTTGAGAATTCAAAAACTCGATAACTTCAAAAATATTACTCGGAGAGCTTTTGACTATTTTGCGGTCTTGTTCTACGTGTTGAGAGCTACAAAAATGCTTTTGGACTTTTTGTTGTGTCGGCAATATTTACCGAGATATGAGTATTTTAAAATTTTCGGCAATGCTAACTTTTTTGGATCCAAAGTTAGGGCCCATTAGGGTCCACACATGTGAAGAGGACCGGCGATACTATGGAGATTCTAAGAACCAAAAATGGCCTCCATTTTGCTCTATCTGGCTTAGTTTCCGAGATAGCGCCATTTTAAGTTTTCTGAAAATAAAAGAAAAATTACCATTTATTTTGCTAATATTAGCAAAAAAGCTTGTAAAAATTTGGTCAACTCAATTTTAAATCTAGCAAAAAAAATTAGTTCAAATTTTGTTTAAAATTGCTAATGCGCTAAATGAAGTTTACAAGATATTTTTGCTAACATGCTAATCTCAACTAAAAATTTGCTAAAAGTTAGCTAACCAGCATTAGCAAAAAAAAAAAATAGTAAATCTACTAATGTATTATTTTGAGTGTACGCGGATTTTTTTACTGCAAAAACCGAATTTTTAAAAAAAAGTCCTCGTATATATTGCCCAGTTACTACAAGAAAGTCATAAGTAAAAAAACTAAATATTTAGTTAATGTTGCAGAATTCTTGTGCAGAAAATTAATTTGCAATTAAAACATTCGTAATTAACTTTTAACTCGTTTTCTGCAAAATCATTTTTTTTTAGTTATAACAGTCTTCTAATAAATGAGCGATACACAGTGGTAGATTTAGCTAATTTTTTGGAAATAATTCAGCCATTCAGTAAGTACTGTGCCGATATTCATGAAACTTGAAGCGGTCATAACCAACATAATTTCGGGGGGACACAGCAGAATCCCCCAAAGTATAGTACCTTTTGCATATGAACACTTTAAATGGTTGCCATTTTTTGTTTGTTATCAGATTTCCAAAAAAAATATATGTGGATATATTTTTTCTGAACAAACCTAAGCCCGCACTATCTCCACTCCTTAAGGGGCTCCTAGATGTTCACAAATTACACTGTGCTACAAAAAAAAAAAATCGAATATAATTTTAAAATGAGATAGTTAAGGTTGTAGGTCTCGTCGAAAAGATCACAAAAATGCCCACGTTTTTTTGGGACTTTTCTCACTAAACCACGTGTAACTTAAACATTTTTCAACCGATATGAAATCTTTCAACTGTTTTGGATAGAAGAAGGATAGGGCTTTTCATGTGTGTGAATTGGTCTACACATATAAGAAAAATATGTATCTTTATAAGAAAGATATATGGACTTTTGTCATTAACTTTTAACGCTTGTGATATTTTACTAATTTCGCAATAACATTTTTATTTGTAAACTAGGTGGTACCTGTGAATGTAGATATGTTAAGGGAACCATAATGAGTAATTCTGCAAAGGCACAGCGCAAATAGTCTCATTATCTCATGGTAAGGAACGTGCAAAGTTGAAAAATGTAAAAAAATCGCTTGATACTCTCATGAAATTTTTCGTTCAAAGTTCCATATTGTTGGGTGCGTTAAAGCTATTACTCCAAAATTAATATCGCTTAATCAGTAGACTTGGGCAATTATTTGGTGTAGGTTCAGTGGATGTGCCATCAATAAGAAAAAAGTGGCAGCATGAAATAACCCCCATTCATTACGAAATAAGTCCCCAAAAATGCAAATGAAATAAACCCCCAATTATTATTTTTGGAACTTATTTCATTTTTTCTAAAATGAAGATGATAAATTTTGAAATTATTTCTGGACATAGAAGGAATTCGTGATTTTGGTTGCTGTGGTATACCCAAGAGAAGAGACAAAAAAATTAAGAGGATACTAATCAGCATTGAGAAGAGTATCTTTAATCCCCGTTTAAGGTTTTGGGTTCTGGAGTGATATAGCTTGGGAAACTTATTATATAATACCCGAAGTATTTGTAGTTTAATGTGTTGCAATTATAATTATTTTTAATACAAATTTCCTTGATTGAACTCAATGTATGAAATTTTTTTTCGAGTTTTTAAAAAATATATTTTTTTACTTCACCAATTTGTAAATTCGCGCGAATTTTTAATTTCCAACCGACTTACACGTAAATAAAATTTTTGCTTCACCAAAACTAGTAGTTACTTAGTTCGTTACAAATTGGTAAAGTAGAAACTATATGTTGTAGTCAACGAACTCTTAGTTTTGTTGTAAAAAATATTGTTTGATTGTAAATCGGTTGGGAATGAAAAATTCGCGCAAATTTTTCATTTCCAACCGATTTACAATCAAACAATATTTTTCTACAACAAAACTAAGAGTTCGTTGCCAAGACTGTTACCAAAAAATAATGTTACCAATATACAATTAATTGGAACAGCGGAAACTTAAAAAATTTCAAAAATGTTTCTTCTACCGTGTAAACATCTCAAAATAAATAATGGAACTAAAAAAATTCGTTCGTTCGTTGCATAATTAATTGGAACAACGGAAACATGAAAAATTCCCAAAATTTTTCTTATACAGTAAATAGATCTTAAGATAAAAAATCGAACTAAAAAATCTGAAAAAGGTTTAATCTTCCAAATTGATTTTGTTCTACACCAAAACCTCAAAATCTTTAAATATAAACAACGGACATAAATGCATAGTTTGCATGAATAAACCATCAAGAAAAATTATGATTTAAACACAACAATTAAAAAAAAAATATTTTGAAATTCTTTTATTTGTTTTTTTTTTTTTTTTTGAGAGCCGTTTAATGATTTTAAAATTGGGGCCTTATTTCATTTTTCAAAATGGGGATTTATTTCATATGAAACAAAACCCCAAAATTGGGGTGTTATTTCATTTCATTTTGGGGTGTTTTTGCATTCCGATGGGGCATTATTTAATTTTTGAAATTGGGGGTTTATTTCATTATGAAATAAGTCCAAATTTGTGGGGACTTGTTTCATTTTCATTTTGGGGACTTATTTCCTGGGGGGTTATTTCATGCTGCCGAAAAAAGTTACATGGACTTAAATCTTTGATACCAATTTTTTTCAATTTTCAATTTTTCGAGGTTTTTTGATTGTAGCTTTTGGTGCAAGCTGTAATTTCAAAATTCAAATACACATGGTAAAAGCCCTAGTAAATACGCACAATCTGAGCTTGATTCGAGTGATGTGCTCGCAATGGTTACGAAGCTGCAGCTCTCCAAAGATGTGATGAAAAAACGTGAATTTTTTAAAAAGTCTGTTTTTTGCGAGGCACACTCCCAGTTTTATTCCGAATGGTTCCGAATGCTTTGTGAACTTTATAATTTACCATTTCCCACTTGATTTACAAACGCACCCAAAAAATATTCAATTGCAAAAATTTTATGAGCTTTTTAAATTTTTTGCAAAATTTCGATATTTTAGTTTTGCGTTATTTGACAGCCAAATGTGCATGGCTGAAAGTTGAACATGTAGAAACAATGGTATGTGCAAATATAATAAATCATGGAAAGCAACATTGATCAAAAGTTAATATTGGCGAATTCCGCGGCGTTTTTCTGTTTTTCGTTTTTTGTAAGGCACATCCAGGCCGCTTATCGAAATTGGTCAGTGAAAAGCGCGTTTGGTAGTATTTTTAATGCTTTATCTTCAATCCATTCGCACCCAAAAACAATTGACGTTTTAGTGGTTTTTGGTGGTTTTAAATTTTTGATACTTTTAAATTTAATGGTTATATAAAATCTTATATTACTTAAAATAAAGTAGAAAAGAAATGTATTTTGATAGATTTTGACATGTCTTATTCGAATAATATTTCAAAATTAGTCCATTGATTTTTGCAGTCGCGAAAATCGCGAAAAATCGCTCAAATTTTTTATGACCTTAATAAAATTAGTAATAACGTTAAAAATATTTCGTAATAACCTTAATATTGTCATTATTAATCATACATTGAATAGTTTTAATATTCAGTGAAGGACAACACTGTAAAATCAGACTTTAAATATTAAAAAAAAAAATAAATCAAAAATTATTAAATTCTTTTTTTTTTCAAAAATGTTCCCTTTAAACCACTGCTGTTTCTTACCTATTAGAGATAGAGTAATAGTGTTAACTAAGAATTTGTTGAGATTTTTTTAATACATTTGGTAATATTTTTCTAAAAAAAATTAAACCGTTGGGAACATTTTTATTTCCAAAATATTGGAAATTGTGCTGAAAAAAAATTTGTTTAATGCAAATATCTCGATATTTAGCAAAGATTTTATGCATGTTTGAATGTGTATTTTAGCTCTAGGTAAGCATAATACAAAATGGTATGTTTGGTAAACTTCGGATAAAAAATGTAATTTTGACAATTTTTTCTAAAATGTTAACTTTAAACCACCATAGTTTTGGGTACGATCGCTCAAATTAATGCACGCGAACGGATTTGAATTACTTTATTATAATGTTATTAACCTACAAAGACTTATCAATGTGCCACGAAAAAAAAATCGCAATTTTTTTTTCTTAAATATTAAAAGTTAATGACAATTGCTTATATATCTATCCAAAAAAGTTTAAAAATTTAAAATCGGTTGAAAATTTTCTGAAGGTTTAGTGAGAAATGTCCCAAAAAAAGTTTTTTTAGCAATAACTCTAAAATTTGAGGGTGTCTGGCAAGTTTGATGGGCATTTTTGTGATCTACTCGACAAGACCAACAACCTATACTATGTCACATCAGAAGTAATTTTTCACTGTAGCACAGTGTAATTTTTTAGGAAATCTGATAACAACCCGGCTAAAAATAAATGTGTATGTTCATATATGCTTATATATAGATCTTTATATGATCATATATGACATATATGGAAACATATATGTGACCATATATGCAAGAAACGATCCCATATTTGTGGCCGTATATAAAATATGTGCCATATATGATATCATATATGGAAACATATATGTTATCATAAAATGTTAAGTTTTAGTGCATGTTAATGAAAATATCAACCGGAATTACAAAACAAAAGTTTTGTAGGATTGAAATTATATGTTATTACCATATTTATACCTTAATACCGATTCGTATTAATAATTTAAAAAAATATTGTTTCCTAGTTGCAAAATATTCTGATTAAAAAAGTTACTTTTACATAAAGAAAATGGAAAAGGTAAGTTTTAATTAGAATTTTAAATGAATTTACTTAGAATTTTAAAATCATATGTATTACTAGCTGTTTTGCACCCGGCGTTGCCCGGGTTGAAAAAAATATTATGTAATGAATGAGTTTTTTATTAGTCAGTTTATCTACTTCTTCGTAGCTTTTCACTGGTAAATATAAACCTATTCATGAGGTTTAGTAAATTTTTTTTCGATTTTGCTTAGCGTCGGGAACATGGTTATACGTGTTCCTCCGTCATGGGAACAAACCTAATATTAATGTATTTCTTAAATGGCTTTTAAAAGGAACCTATAGTTCCCTCCTCGGTTAGCACTTTATGTAGTGAAAACATCAATAAAGACATAACTTTTACTGTAGTTCAAGTGGGTGTGGCATTTAACGCATTTAGTTCAATTTTGGTCTCATGTGACCTATAGTTCCCCTCTTGGTAAGCACGTGAAGAAATTTGCAATTAAATTTGCTCAACTCTCACTAAAGTACAAAGGGGCGTGCCATTATATGTCCTTTTATAAATCGCAGTTTAATATTGTCTATAGCACTATTTATGTTGAAGATTTCATTGAAATCGGCTCAACCGTTTTCAGGTTCTGATATCGCAAATAGTTCGCACTCAGTTAATTCTAACAGTAGTATTTAAAGGAGTTGGTTAAGCCGTTTTTGCATGATAGCAAATAAGCCAGAAATAGCGTTATGTATATTACAAATTGACGTGTCATTTTACTTCCATTTGTCTAATCGCGGGCTAATATGGCATATCGTTCAACGGGAAACAGGAAAATATATTTTTTTAATTTAATACAAAGGGGTGCGGCATTTTAAGCCCCTTTTCCCGATCGCCATGGTAAATACCATCTGTGGTAAAAATTTGATTAAAATTGGTTTCACTGTTAACGCGTGAGTACGGATCATAAATTTCAATGTATTACAAAGACACATAGCAATTCACACCTTTGTCTGGTCGTGTCTATAGTTTCCGCCTCAATAAGTACTAACTAATTGTGGTGAAAATTATAATAACATCAGGTTTACCGTTTAAGCGTGATTACGGAAAGGCAGAATGAACTTTCAGTACATTGCAAAAGGATTGGCAGTTGATACCATACTAAGGTTCCCGCCTCTGTTAGTACTATCTATGCAAAAAATTTTGTTAAAACCGGTTTAGTCGTTTAAGCGTTATTAAGGAACATGCAGAAACACTTTCAGAATAGCACAAAGGCGAGTGTCAATTTACGCCCCTTTTGTCCAAACGCGCTCTATTTTAATCTATAGTTCCCGCCTCGATGGTAAATATTTCATTTAATTTTAGACAGAAATAGCGTTCAATAAAATAAAGAGGAGCGCGCTATTTTATTTTTTATTAAAATCGGTATTGTCGTTTAAGCATGATTACGGAACATGCAGAAAAAACTTTCAGTATAGTACAAAGGGGCGTGGCATTTTCCGCCCCTTTGTCCATACGCGCTCTATTATAATCTATAGTTTCTTTGATAAAGATATCATTAAAATCGGTTCAGCCGTTTATACGTGATAACGGATCAGGAAGAAATAAATTTTAATGTAATACAAAGGGGCATGGTATTTTACGACCCTTTTTTCTATCGCCCTCTATTGTGGCTCATAGTTTTCGCATCGGTTAATACTATATGTGGTGAACAATACATGAAAATCAGTTCAGCCGTTGAAGCGTTATTTAGAAATAACTTTTAGTGCAATAAAAAGGGGCGTGGCATTTTACGCCCCTTTTTTCGATCGCCCTCTATTGTTGATCATAGTTTCCGGCTCGGTTAGTACTATCTGTGGTAAAAATGTCAGTGAAATCGCTTAAATCAGTTTTCAGTGATTGCAGGACAGGCAGATATAGTTTCAATACAAAACAAAGGGGCGTGGCATTTTACGCCTATTTTTCCGATCGCGGATTTTTTTGGCCTATAGTTCTCGGCTCGGTTAGTACTATCCGTGGTGATAATTTCATGAAAATCGGTTCAGCCGTTTTCCGTTATTGCCGGACAGGCAGATATAGCTTTAGCATGGTACATAGGGGCGTGGCATTTTACGCCCCTTTGTCCGATTGCGGTCGCTTATGGCCTATAGTTCCCGCCTCGGTTAGTACTATCTGCGGTGAAAATTTCATGAAAACCGGTTCAGCTGTTTTTCTGTTATTGCCGTACATGCAGATATAGCCTTAGCATGGTACAAAGGGGCGTGGCATTTTACGCCCCTTTGTCCGATCGCGGTCGCTTATTTTGTATAATTCCCGCCTCGGTTAGTACTATCCGTGGTGATAATTTCATGAAAATCGGTTCAGCCGTTTTCCGTTATTGCCGGACAGGCAGATATAGCTTTAGCATGGTACATAGGGGCGTGGCATTTTACGCCCCTTTGTCCGATCGCGTTCGCTTATGGCCTGTAGTTCCCGCCTAGGTTAGTACTATCTGTGGTGAAAATTTCATGAAAATCGGTCAGACGTTTTTTTGTTATTGCCGTACAGGCAGATATAGCTTTAGCATGGTACAAAGGGGCGTGGCATTTTACGCCCCTTTGTCAGATCGCGGTCGCTTATGGCCTATAGTTCCCGCCTCGGTTAGTACTATCTTTGGTGAAAATTTCATGAAAATCGGTTAAGCCGTTCTTTACTTATTGCGGAACAGACAGACAGACAGATAGACAGACAGAAAGACAGACAGACAGACAGACAAACCAACAATCAGATTTATAATATTAATAGGGATTTTTTCCAGTTCATCGTCATAACAAGTATAAGCGTGTACATTTTATTCCAAAACAAGATCATATTCAAAAGGATCATATATATAGAGTGCTTTGATGTTGAAGAAAATTAATCTACGCAGCTTCGTTAATCTCGTGCAACTTCGTGGAGAGGGCATATGCACCACCATTATGTTTTCACTGCGATTGCAATACTGCAAACTATTTTGAAATCCCTTAATGTCGCCATAACAAATTGGAAATGATAGATCGTATAAGCAGTTTTGAGCCCGAATAAGGTTAAGCTCACTCAACTTGGAGAAGAGGACATATGCACCACCAGAAATGTTATCACTACGATTCCAACACTATAAATTATTTTGAAATCCCTTACTGTTGAAAATTGGAAATGGAAAGAACGTATAAGAAGTTTGAAGGCCGAGTTACTAGAAAATTCAACCATGCGGAGGGACGTTAAGCTCGCTTAACTTAGAGCAGAGGGCATATGCACGACCATAACGTTATCACTACGGTTCCAACACTACAAACTATTTTGAAATCGCTTACTATCGCCATAGCAAATCGAAATGAAAAGAACGATCAGTTTTAAGGTTGAGTAACGATTTGGGAAGGACAACGTTTTTATACAATTACAAGAAAGCTGTCTATAAGCGAAAGTGACAATCTGGCACATTGTCACCATGATGTAAGTAGAAATAGTTACTATCCCTGTCCTTCAAATATCCTTACAAACATGATGTTAGTAGAAATAGTTTTTATCCATATCCTTCAAATATTCTTACAAACATAACCCAGCAAGATAAAATACATATGTACTACTGAATATATTGCTTTTAATCAAAGTCTTAAGTAATTATTTGCTTGCTATGAATTTTGATGCGTGCATTTAGTAGTAGCAAGTTCTTTTTTGCTGGAATAAAAAAGAAATGTGTAATAATTTTTAATATTTTTTCAGATGGATTTCTGAAAGACAATATATCTTTCCTTAAAAAGCATTCCATAGTCTTTAGCATCCAATGGGCTTAAGCATCCCATGGTCTTAACAAAATACACTCCAACATGTATGTATGTAACTAGCAGTATCTAGCCAATCTTTAAAGGTAAATGGTTGCTTCGTTAAATGACATCCGTGCTATCATTAACCTATTAGCACCAAATGCTATCGTTGGTAATACTTTAATACAATAAAAATTCTAGAAATATCTTAAATATTAATATTATTTTATATCCTTTTTTAGATTTTGACTATAAAAATTGTAAAAAAGAGGCTTATACCATAACAAAAACGCTAAGTCTGAAGATAATCGGAATTAACACTAAAACAATAAAACACAATGGAAATCAACGTTCCTTTAATAAGCCCTTTGCTCGCATCTTTCGTAATTGATATCAATTTAAAAACTTGATATATAAGATCTTTTATGTTCAATTTATTTTGTTTACTATCAAAATGTATTCTCATATCTATAAGTTAAATTATTTATTTTTATATGGTCACCAAAAATGCAAACGATAGTAACTAAAAAATGAAAATCATCAAACTAAAGGGTTTCATTAAAGTATATGAAAACACTAAAATTAATAAAAAAAATATTTTTAATTTTAAATTATACTTATGTACACCGTTTGCAATTCTGGTGAATATATTCATAATAATCTATTACATATAGTTTAAAATGAAAAAAATAAATAAAAAATATGAAAAAGAATGTAAAACAAATTGAAAACAACATCATATATGATCCCATATATGATTCAATATATTATCCAATATATGATTCAATATATGATCTAATATATGATCACATATATTGGATCATATATGATCGTGTCTTATATAAGCGCCAATTTTGGAATATGGTCATATATGAGACCATATTTGATACTATATATGATACTGTATATGGTCTCATATATGATATCATATTTAGCCGGGAAACAAAAAAAATGGCAAGGATTTAAAGTGTTGGTATGCAAAAGGTACCCCACTTTGGGGGCTTCTGCTGCCTCCCCTGTTCAACTGCTGGGCTCCAACTTTCAGACTAAAAAAGCTCGCAAATACGTTGGCTATGACCATTCAAATTTCATGATTATCGGTTTAGTACTTACCAAATGGCTGAATTATTTCCAAAATAAAATTAGCCAAATCTACCACTGTGTGATATTCCATTCAAGAAACACTACACATAGCACCATTTTGTTCGTAGCATCCAGCTAGGCAGGCAGACCGACAGACAGTTAGACATTGCCGTTCGTAGCACTAGCATCTGTAGTATCATCATTCTCACCATGCTCATCATCATCATCGTCTTTGTACTTTAGAGTGCAAGTGAAGTACTCGTGCAAGTTGTTGCATAAAAATATTTGCATGTTGTTTTTGTTTTTATCTTCTTATACATATTTACAATTTCATGTAAATATATTGTTATTGCAGTTGTTGCCGTTATTGTGGGTTGATGTTAAGAGTCAAGTGTTATTTCGCGTTTTATATGCAAACATTACTTTACTCACGTTCTTCTATATTTTCCGTTGCTTCTGCTTCTTCTTCTTCTTTAGAGTTGCCTCCTTTAAACTTGACTTATTAACAATAGAAAAAATAACATAATTTACATTTTGATTCTGATTTGCATTTAAATTCTACTTAGAATTTCAATTAAAATTTTTCTGTATTATGCCAAGGAAATTATATTTTTTAACTTCTCTTTAGAATTAATGCAAATTTTTTCAAGGTTGGCAACTCTCATATTGCCAACATCAAAAGTTTTTTTTTTGGTTAACAACTCAACTCTTTTTCAACAACAACAAGAAAAAACTTTTAAATACAAATTGTGGCTTGTAGCTGTATTTAAAATTTATTTTTTATCAGAAAATATATTGTAACCGCAAAAATATTCATACCAGGAAATTTCTTTGCATTTCCAAAGTTACATTTTTTTTTTAAAACAGATTTTATCTTCCTGCAAAAAATTATAATTTTTATTAAAATGATTTGATTTTTTTGTGTAAGAGTTTTGTAAGAGTTGCGGTACAAAAAGAAGCTTAAAGACAACAAAGACTTTTAATGTAATTAAAGTTTATGATACAGTGAAAGTAGAGGAAATTTATGTTTATAACAAAAGAAATTATGTTTGTAAGGATTAAAAGCATAACCCAGTAAATATAGTAAAAGGGTGATGACTGGAAGAAAACTAGAGTTAAAAAAAAACTCTAATTGGAGGGAAAAAAAATATGTTTCTTCAAGGGAATTAATAATGTCCCGGATACTGAGATGTGTTCTATAGAAAAAATGTCTTAGAATATGAGACTTTTCTATAAAAAAAATATCAGATTCTGAGACTTCTCTATAAGAAAAATGTCCCAGAATATAAGACTTTTTCTATAGGAAAAATGTCTCATAATCTGAGCTTTTTTCTATAGAAAAAATGTCTCAGAATCTGACACTTTTTCTAGAGGAAAAATGTTTCAGAATCTGTTTTAAAATCTGTGTCCTTTTCTATAGGATAATTGTCTAAGACTGAGTCTGAGACATTTTCTATAGGAAAAATATCTTAGAATCTGGGACTTTTTCCATAGGAAAAGCATCAGATTCTGACTTTTTCTATAGGACTTTTTCTTTAGGAAAAATGTCTCAGAATCTGAAAGTTTTTCTAAAGGAACAATACCTCAGAATCTGAAACTTTTTCTACAGAAAAAATGTCTCAGAATCTGAGACTTTTTCTATAGAAAAAATGTCTCAGAAACTGACTTTTTCTATAGAAAAATTTCTGACTTTTTCTATAAAACTTTTTCTATAGAAAAAATGTCTCAGAATCTGAGACTTTTTCTATAGAAAAAATGTCTCAGAATCTGATACTTTTTCTACAGAAAAAATGTCTCAGAATCTGAGACTTTTTCTATAGAAAATATGTCTCAGAATCTGAGACTTTTTCTATAGAAAAAATGTCTCAGAATCTAAGACTTTTTCTATAGAAAAAATGTCTCAGAATCTGAGACTTTTTCTATAGAAAAAATGTCTCAGAATCTGAGACTTTTTCTATAGAAAAAATGTCTCAGAATCTGAGACTTTTTCTATAGAAAAAATATCTCAGAATCTGAGACTTTTTCTATAGAAAAAATGTCTCAGAATCTGAGACTTTTTCTATAGAAAAAATGTCTCAGAATCTGAGACTTTTTCTATAGAAAAAATGTCTCAGAATCTGAGACTTTTTCTATAGAAAAAATGTCTCAGAATCTGAGACTTTTTCTATAGAAAAAATGTCTCAGAATCTGAGACTTTTTCTATAGAAAAAATGTCTCAGAATCTGAGACTTTTTCTATAGAAAAAATGTCTCAGAATCTGAGACTTTTTCTATAGAAAAAATGTCTCAGAATCTGAGACTTTTTCTATAGAAAAAATGTCTCAGAATCTGAGACTTTTTCTATAGAAAAAATGTCTCAGAATCTGAGACTTTTTCTATAGAAAAAATGTCTCAGAATCTGAGACTTTTTCTATAGAAAAAATGTCTCAGAATCTGAGACTTTTTCTATAGAAAAAATGTCTCAGAATCTGAGACTTTTTCTATAGAAAAAATGTCTCAGAATCTGAGACTTTTTCTATAGAAAAAATGTCTCAGAATCTGAGAGTTTTTCTATAGAAAAAATGTCTCAGAATCTGAGAAATTTTCTATAGAAAAAATATCTCAGAATCTAAGACTTTTTCTATAGAAAAAATGTCTCAGAATCTGAGACTTTTTCTATAATAAAAAATGTCTCAGAATCTGAAACTTTTTCTATAATAAAAAATGTCTCAGAATATGGGACTTTTTCTATAACAAAAAATGTCTCAGATTCTGAGACTTTTTCTATAGGAAAATGTCTCACAATCTGAGACTTTTTCTGTAGGAAAAATGTCTCAGAATCTGAGACTTTTTCTGTAGGAAAAATGTCTCAGAATCTGAAACTTTTTCTGTAGGAAAAATGTCTCAGAATCTGAGACTTTTTCTGTAGGAAAAATGTCTCAGAATCTGAGACTTTTTCTATAGGAAAAATGTCTCAGAAACTGAGACTTTATCTATAGAAATATTGTGTCAGAATCTAAGACTTTTTCTATAGAAAAAATGTCTCAGAATCTGAGACTCTTTCTGTAGAAAAAATGTCTCAGAATCTGAGACTTTTTCTGTAGAAAAAATGTCTCAGAATCTAGGACTTTTTCTAAAAAAAAATGTCTCAGAATCTGACACTTTTTCTATAGAAAAAATGTCTCAGAATCTAAGACTTTTTCTATAGGAAAAATATCTCAGAATCTAAGACTTTTTCTATAGGAAAAATATCTCAGAATCTGAACCTTTTTCTATAGAAAAAATTTCTCAGAATCTGAGACTTTTTCTATAGACAAAATGTTTGAGAAATTTTCCAATAGAAAAAGTTTCAGATTCTGAGAAATTTTTCCTATGGAAAAAGTCAGAGATTCTGAGATATTTTTCCTCAAGATAAAGTCTCATATTCTGAGATATCTTTCCTATAGAAAAAGTCTCAGATTCTTAAAAATATATATATATATATATCAGAATCTGAGACTTTTTCTATAGGAAAAATGTGTCAGAATCTGAGATTTTTTTTATAGGAAAAATTTTTCAGAATCTGAGAATTTTTCTATAGGAAAAATGTCTCAGAATCGGAGACTTTTTCTATAGGAAAAAAATTTTAGAATCTGAGACTTTTTCTTTGGCTCAGAGTCTGTAGAGAAGTTCAGAGAAAATGTTTAAATTAAAAAAATGCAGCGGAATACAATTCCATGCATTAAATCATTGCAAAGCTTTTGGCAGCAACGTCAGCAAAGATATTTTATTATCGATAACAATAAAAAAACAACACATTAACATCTTTTTCTGTCACAGTTTATTTTAATAAAAATTAATTATATTCCATGACAAAAAAATCACAAAAACACCAGTGGGCAACACCACAAGAAAACTGACAACCAAAACAAGTTAAATTCTGCTTAACCGATACGATGAATACCCTTCACAATGTACGAAAACTTTTGAAAAACATTTGAATTAAAAAACAAAAGTTTAAAATTTTCGCTATAAAATTTTTTGGGTAAAAATTATTTCTCCAAGCTTTGTGAAAAAGCAGTTTTGTACTTAAGAAAATCTTGTTTGTATATTTCTCTAGCGGAGAAAAACGGTAAAACCTTAAAACTTTTCATACGCTAAAACTCCCGAACGTATTTTTTTTAAATTTTTGATTTTCTTTTAATGTAAATAATTGGTTTAGCTCAAGGTCAGTTTTTTTTTTAATTTTTTTATTTATTTAAATTTTTATTTTAAATAATTCGAAATCCACTGGATTTCATCTTCAGGGTAAAGAGAAAAAATAATAAAAAAAAAACACCTTTCACACGGTTTAACATTTAAAACTTGCATAAAAGTGCATTTTTATGATGGATCGACTTAACATCAATGAAGGATCTGAAATATTATTTAGAATCCTAGACCTATAACTTAATGTGTTACAAAAGGAATGACAAACTTATAAACACCCAATATCACTAACAAGGGAAGTCTCTTGTGTGACAAACTTTGATCGTTATGAAATTTTAACACGTAGTTTAGAAAAAAAAAAATTAAAACAAAATTTTTTTAGCAGTCTAAATTCATTAAATATATAGTCACGAAGATCAGAGTGTGTCACAAGCGAGACCTCTCTTGTAAGTGGATGTTACAAAAAAAAACACTCAAAAAACGTACATATTTTTCTACTTGTAATGATGACAGAATGTTGGAAAAAATTAATTTAAATTTTATACAAACTCTTTTGTTATGTTTGCTCATTATTTCCTTAAAGGCTTTTACTTCATTTGCATTTATAAGCAGCCACCAGAACCAGACATAAACTCAGGAAAAAATATATTTCATACTACATGGACATACAATAAAAAATAAACGCATTTAGGAAAAAGAAAAAAAAAACAGACTTGAAAAAAAAAATTAATAATTTGACTTGGAAAGGACTTGGTTGTGTTATACTAAGCATGCACAAACATGTTTAGTTTCTCATACATTAGAAACATGGGCCTGTAATACAGTACAGGGCTTTTAAATTGGGAGAGATGAGTGAAATTAAGAATACCACATTAAATCTCCTAAGTTATCGATATATCTATAACTAAAAAATTTAATCGATAGCAAAAAATGTTCTGTAGAAAATTTTATAGTTATCGATATAATCGATAGCAAAAAACTTTCTATAGAAAATTCTATATTTATCGATATAATCGATAACAAAAAAAATTCTGTTGAAAATTCTATAGTTATCGATATAATCGATAACAAAAAATTTTCTATAGAAAATTCTATAGTTATCGATATAATCGATAACAAAAAATTTTCTATAGAAAATTCTATAGTTATCGATAAAATCGATAACAAAAAATTTTCTATAGAAAATTCTATAGTTATCGATAAAATCGATAACAAAAAATTTTCTATAGAAAATTCTATAGTTATCGATAAAATCGATAACAAAAAATTTTCTATAGAAAATTCTATAGTTATCGATATAATCGATAACAAAAAATTTTCTATAGAAAATTCTATAGTAATCGATATAATCGATAACAAAAAATTTTCTATAGAAAATTCTATAGTTATCGATATAATTGATAACAAAAAAATTTTTATAGAAAATTTTATAGTTATCGATATAATCGATAACAAAATATTTTCTATAGAAAATTCTATAGTTATCGATAACAAAAAATTTTCTATAGAAAATTCTATAGTTATCGATACAATCGATCACAAAAAATTTTCTATAGAAAATTCTATAGTTATCGATATAATCGATAACAAAAAATTTTCTGTAGAAAATTCTATAGTTATCAATATAATCGATAACAAAAAATTTTCTTTAGAAAATTCTATAGTTATCGATATAATCGATAACAAAAAATTTTCTTTAGAAAATTCTATAGTTATCGATTTAATCGATAACAAAAAATTTTCTATAGAAAATTCTATAGTTTTTGGTATAATCGATAACAAAAAATTTTCAATAGAAAATTTTATAGTTTTCGATATAATCGATAACATAAAATTTTCTATAGAAAATTCTATAGTTATCGATATAATCGATAACAAAAAATTTTCTAAAGAAAATTCTAGTTATCGATATAATCGATAACAAAAAATTTTCTATAGAAAATTCTATAGTTATCGATATAATCGATAACAAAAACTTTTCGATAGAAAATTCTATAGTTATCGATATAATCGATAACAAAAATTGTTTAGTAATCGATAACAAAAAATTCTCTATAGAAAATTTTATAGTTTTCGATATAATCGATAACAAAAAAATTTCTATAGAAAATTCTATAGTTATCGATATAATCGATAACAAAAAAATTTCTATAGAAAATTCTAGTTATCGATATAATCGATAACAAAAAATTTTTTTTAGAAAATTCTATAGTTATCGATATAATCGGTAACAAAAAATTTTCTATTGAAAATTCTATTCTATCGATATAATCGATAACAAAAAAATGTCTATAGAAAATTCTATAGTTATCGATATATTCGATAACAAAAAATATTTCTATAAAAAATTCTATAGTTATCGATATAATCGATAACAAAAAATTTTCGATAGAAAATTTTGTTATAATCGATAAATTTCTAAAGAAAATTATATAGTTATCGATAGAATCGTTAACAAGAATTTTTTATAGAAAATTCTCTAGGTATCGCTAAAACTTAGATACCATAGAACATTTTTGTTATCGATTATATCGATAACTATAGAATTTTCTATAGAACATTTTTTATTATCGATTATATCGATAACTATAGAAATTTTTTTCTTATCGATTATATCGATAACTTTAAAATTTTCTACAGAAAATTTTTTCTTATCGATTATATCGATAAATATTGAATTTTCTATAGAAATTTTTTTCTTATCGATTATATCGATAACTTTAAAATTTTCTACAGCAAATTTTTTCTTATCGATTATATCGATAAATACTGAATTTTCTATAGAAATTTTTTTTTTATCGATTATATCGATAACTATAGAATTTTCTGTAGAAAATTTTTTGTTATCGATTATATCGATAACTTTAACATTTTCTATAAAAAAATTTTCTCTAGAAAATTTTTTGCTATCGATTATATCGATAACTATAACATTTTCTGTAGAAAATTTTCGATAACAAAAATGTTTCTATAGAAAATTCTATAGTTATCGATATAACCGATAAGAAAAAATTTTCTATAAAAAAATTTAATATTTATCGATATAATCGATAAGAAAAAAATTTCCATAGAAAATTCTATGGTTATCGATATAATCGATAACAAAAAATTTACTATAGAATATTCTATAGTTGTCGATAGAAACTTTTTTGTTATCGATATAATTGATAACAAAAATTTTTCTTTAGAAAATTCTATAGTTACCGATGTAATCGATAACAAAAAATGTTCTATGGTATCTATGTTTTAGCGATACCTAGAGAATTTTCTATAAAAAAAAAATGTTAACGATTCTATCGATAGCTATATAATTTTCTTTATAAATTTATCGATTATAACAAAATTTTCTATCGAAAATTTTTTGTTATCGATTATATCGATAACTATAGAATTTTTTATAGAAAAATTTTTTGTTATCGATTATATCGATAACAATAGAATTTTCTATAGAAAATTTTTGTTATCGATTATATCGATAACTTTAAAATTTTCTATAGAAAATTTTTTCTTTTCGATTATATCGATAACTTTAAAATTTTCTGTTGAAAATTTTTTCTTATCGATTATATCGATAACTATAGAATTTTCTATAGAAAATTTTTTGTTATCGACAATATCGATAACTATAGAGTTTCTATACAAAATTTTTTGTTGTCGATTATATCGATATGTACCTATAAAATTTTCTATAGAAAATTTTTTGTTATCGATTATATCGATAACTATAGAATTTTCTATTAAAACTTTTGTTGTTATCGATTATATCGATAACTATAAAATTTTCTATTGAACATATATTTTTTTTTTTTGTTATCGATTATATCGATAACTATAGAATTTTCTATAGAAATTTTTTTATTGTAGATTATATCGATAACTATAGAATTTTCTATAGAGGATTTTTCGTTATCGAATATATCGATAACTATAGAATTTTCTATAGAAAATTTTTTGTTATCGATTATATCGATAACTATAGAATTTTATATAGAAATTTTTTTGTTATCGATTATATCGGTTATATCGATAACTATAGAATTTTATATAGAACATTTTTTGTTAACGATTATATCGATAACTATAGAATTTTCTATAGAAAAATTTTGTTATCGATTATATCGATAAATATAGAATTTTCCATAGAATTTTTTTTGTATCTATATATCGATTATATCGATAACTATAGAATTTTCTATAGAAAATTTTTTGTTATCGATTATATCGATAACTATAGAATTTTCCATAGAAAATTTTTTGTTTCCGATATAACCGATAACAAAAAATTTTCTCTAGAAAATTCTATAGTTATCGATATAATCGATAACCAAAATTTTTTATAGGAAATTCTTTAGAAAATTCTAAAATTCAAAAAATATTCTATAGAAAATTCTATAGTTATCGATATAATCGATAACAAAAAATGTTATATAGAAAATTCTATACAATAAAAAATTTTCTGTAGAAAATTCTATAGTTATCGATATAATCGATAACCAAAATTTTTTATAGGAAATTCTTTAGAAAATTCTAAAGTTCAAAAAATATTCTTAGAAAATTCTGTAGTTATCGATATAATCGATAACAAAAAATGTTATATAGAAAATTCTATACAATAAAAAATTTTCTATAGAAAATTCAATAGTTATCGATATAATCGATAACAAAAAATTTTCTATAGAAAATTTATTGTTATCGATATAATCGATAACAAAAAATGTTCTATGGTCGTAATAATTTAAGCCGGGTACTGTTAATAAGACAAAAAAAAAATAATAATATATGTTTGAACGTTGATTTGGTTTGGTTGGCTTAGTTGGCATATAGACTTGTGTAGACATAAACAACCATCATAAAGTATCCTATAATTGAACGTTCACTGACTTTTTAACAAACACCCATAAGACACATCAAGTACACAGACACACACGTTGACAGAGTCATACGTACAAGATGTAGTATACCATAATAATGGTGATGATGCTGATGATACCCAGGATACTACAGCCAGTATATGTACAATATTTTATATGTTTGTGGAACTTAAATTGGGTAGGCGTTGTTTCTGTTTGTAACCAGATATTAACCAGTTACTTATTGTTGGTTGCTACACATCCTGGTCTACTAACTATGTTTGCTTGTGTGAGAGTGTATTTCCATGTGTGTGTGTGTGTTGGTTGATCTTTGTTCAACATTTATGGCATTTACATACCAAACACGTATATTTGCAATGACAACCAAAACAAAAACAACAACAAATATCAACTTGAACACACCCAACAACTTTAAAACTTTAATTTGTCGTTTGTTTGTGTATCCATCCACATACTCGCCTCATTTGTCTGCCTGTCCTGTCGTCCGTCTTTTTATTTTCACCACACGTTTACAAACAATTATGGCATAAATTATGTTGCTTTTGTTTGTTTGGATTTATTCCAACCAAGAAATCTTAAAGGACTCAAGGTTCAACTTGTTGTAATGTGAAACAGTAGAAACGTATTAATAACAACTATTCCCAGTTGATTTTTTTTAACATATCTAAGGCTGCTCAGTACATTTAAACTTTTTAATTTGTTTTAAAAATGTTTTAATGGTGTTTGCTTCAAATGACACTAAGTAATTCAGCTTTACTTAACTATTTTGAAATGGTAGGGCCTTTTGAAATCGATATGATTTTATCCCCAGAGTAGTTCACTAGATCCCAGCAAAACTTTGGTAATGGGTAGTGATTATATAACACATTACCAGGTAATGTATATACCTTATTTGTAGCATTATTTTAGGATGTCTTACCAAACATTTGTTCCACAACGTATTATTTTAAAGTGAAAAATAATGCATTACTAATAATTTGCTACGTAATGCATGATTATTGGAAAAATGTATTTCATATTTATTATTTCTAAACATTATATCATGGATGATTTATATTTGGTTACATTATGTATTATTTGAAAGTTTGAAATAATGCATTATTTATAATAAAATGCATAATGCATTACAATAACATAAAAAATAATTATTTTATAAAAAATGCATAAGTTTAAACTAGAGATGGGCTCACGACAAGAAATTTCTAACGACACACACTCACTAGCATATTATATCTACTTACACTCACTTACAATCACGTGAGTAAATTTAATACAAAATTACTTTTTCACTACTCGTAACACCTTATATATTACGTTCTGGTATGCTATATTATATACCTTACTCGTAACCTATAAAATATCATATATTTTACACCTTACTGGTATTCTTCGTTATAAATTTATGACTTATTTTATACCTTACTGGTATTCTATGTGATAATGTGGATGCATTACTTTGAGTCTCATCGCCTGTTAAAATCATCAATGCTGCAATGTATAAAATAAGAGATCATATACCTTATTTTATACCTTATTTGGTAATCTAAGTTTTGCTGGGATTTATACAGCAGTAATGCGATCAATTCTGCTGTATGAAGTCATTGTATTGTGGACTGATGTGGAAAAGAAAAAAAACAAGTGTCTATATCACATTCACAACAAGTAAAAAAAAAATCGTCTAGGTCGAATTCATGTAGACTTTTAACAAGTCCGAAAATCCTAAAATTTCTAGTAAAAAAACTACTGAAGTTGGAATTCCTCAAATAACCCCGTTAAAAATATAAAATTTTATGATAAGTCTTTTCTTAGACCAAAATTTTGTGTGATTAAAAATGATCGAAAAAAATCGTAAAGCTAAATCATTATAAAGGTTCAAGTTGAAAAAATGCAGAAGAAAAATTGAATTTCTAAAAATTATAGCCATTTCTGGTATTTCCCATACCGGTTTCAAACACCCCAGTTAGTGTAATCATCAGTAGGATTTTAAATGTCGGTTTGTCTTGTTAATGAAAACTGTTTTTTATATATGTGAATATTTATAGTTTCTACAGAATAAATTTTGACAGTTTCCAACACTGCAATCTCAACCTTACTTCATACTTTCTTTCAACTTTTTTGTCTCTTACATTATTTCGCAAGGGTTACCAACATGATCTAGAATTGCAGACACAAATAAAGGAATTTGCATTTTCTGTTTCGGAGACGTGCCCAAAGGCGACATATTTTGTCAGTAATTTTATTAAATTTTTTCTGTAAGTACAGATCGAGCACGGGATCTAATTATATTTGTTATAAGGTTTCAAGTTGAAAAAATGCAGAAGAAAAATTGAATTTCTAAAAACTATAGCCATTTCTGGTATTTCCCATACCGGTTTCAAACACTCCACCTAATGTTATCATCAGTAGGTTGTTAAATGTCGGTTTGTCTTGTTATCATTTTTCTTAAATTGCGTTAATTTTACAGTTTTTTTTTGTTTTTTTTTCGTGTAGATTTAGCCAATATCCTAACTTCTGTCTAGGTAATATCATTCCACTTATAAAAACTGTCAAACATTCTTATAATACACATAATGCAATTGCATGCTGGTTTGACTAAATGCATAATATCTATTGTACGTGTAGTTCATTCTATGCCTTTAGTATGTTTACTTTGGTATTCAACAATATCCAAGTGCTATCAACTCTACAAAGTGATGCTTTATTTGTTGTAGGTACTTAATCACAATGCACGTTATATGTCAAAAATCATGACTTCAAAAAGCTACTTAAACATTAAAGCTAAGTCAGTCAGACAAGAAAGATTTGGTACAAGTGCAAATATATGGAACCATGATCAAAAAGAATACGAAGTAATTCAAAGATTGTATTTGAGAATTTTTCTATACAAAAAATGTTTCGGAATCTGATAATTTTTCTATACGGAAAATATCTCAAAATCTGACAATTATTCTATACGAAAATCTGAGAATTTTTCTGCACGGAAAATATCTTAAAATCTGGCAATTATTCTATACGAAAAATCAATCAGAATCTGAGCATTTTTCTGTACGACAAATGTCTCAGAACCTAACAATCTGTCTATAGATAAAAAGTATCAGAATCTGAGAATATTTTCTAAACAAAAAACGTCTCAAACAAAGTCTAACAATTTTTCTATACAAAAAAAGTCTCAGAATCTACGAATTTTTCTAAACAACAGACGTCTCTGAATCTGAGAACTATTCTATACGAAAAATGTCTCAGAATCTCAGAATTTTTCTGTACGAAAAATGTCTCAGAATCTGGGAATTATTCTATTTGAAAAATGTCTCAGAATCCGAAAATTTTTCCACACGTTAAATGTCTCAGAATCTGAGAATTTTTCTGTACGCAAAATGCCTCATCTGATCATTTTTCTATACGAAAAATCAATCAGAATATAAGAATTTTTCTTTACGAAAAATGTCTCAGAATCTGATAATTTTTCTATACATAAAAAGTCTCAGAATTTGCGAATTTTTCTAAACAACAAACGTCTCAGAATCTGAAAATTTGTCTACACATAAAGATGTCTTAGAATCTAAGAATTTGTCTATACGAAAAATGTCTCAGAATCTGAGAATTTTTCTATACGAAAAATGTCTCGGAATCTGAAATTTTTTTTTATACAAACAATTTCTCAGAATCTGATAACACAAGGCAACACTTCTTTTTGCCTGGTTTCTCTTAGCTAATTTTAGATAATTGGCGTTCACTGATTTCAAATCTGGCAACCGTTTTTTTGGGTCAGCTCTAGTTTTCGAGATATAGCCTAAGGAAAATTCGAAAATAGGCTATTTTTGGTCTTGCATCAAAAAAAATAATAATATTTTTCTAGACGAAAGATGTGGGAGATTCGGAAAATTTTTCTGTTCGAAAAATTTCTTAGAATCTAAGAATTTTTTATACGAAAAACGTCTTACCATCTGAGATTTTTTTCAAACAAAAACTGTATCTAAAAATTTTTCTATACAAAAAATGTTTTTGTATATGAGAATTTTCTTCTTGTATATTCGAAAATATATTAGAATCTGAGAATGTTTCTTTACGAAAAATGTCTCAGATAGTGCCTACGGTCAGTACCGTAGAACCGGGAATACCGGTATTCCCGGTTCTCGGTATTCCCGGGAATTGGTACCGGTTTCCCGGTTCTTAATTCATTCCCGGTATTCCCGGGAATACCGGTATTCCCGGTTACGGTTCTGACGGTATTCCCGGGACTATCGGTATGTATATTTTGTAATATTTTGAACAATTCAAATTTTTTCTTTGCTTATTCCAAAAAAAAATACAAAACATGTAAAAAATACCATTTCCATTTTATTTTTTGAATTTAAGGAAAAATAGTTACATGTTTTTCAAATAAATTTACCAAGGTTGGCAATCGAAACGAATAACGGTATCGATATCGGTATTGGTATCGTTTTTTTATTTATTTCGGTATCGGTATCAGTTACGGTATTTGAGTTGAATCGGTTACGGTATTACCGATACCGAAACGTCGATACCGGTACGTACCGGTATTATCGAAAAATTGCTAAAAAAATATAAAAAATGCATAAAAACTTACAAAAAAAATATTTTTTTTTTCAATTTTGATACTAAACACGTATTTACGTATTTATTTTTAGCATTTTTGCTAAAATTTTCTTTAAAATGTGAAAAAAAAAAATTAAAATAGCGTTTTTTAGGGGGGTCGGCGGAGACGTTGCCGGACCACACCTAAAAAAGGGGGCAGGCAGAGAAAACTGTAATTTTCTTATCCCCTTGAGCAAAAGGCATAAATATTCAGACAAAATTAAAGAGGGCATAAATTTAAAAATTTTATTTTAGCAATATCTCCAAAACTAAAGATGACTCAACAAAAGTAAGCATTTTTGGAATAAGAATATCTAACATACTCAAAATCGTCATTCACTTTTTGGATGTAAGACAAGTGTTAGTAAATATGGACTCACAAAGATGCCAAAAATAGCCTATTTTCAAAGATTCCTTAGGCTATATCTCGAAAACTAGAGCTGACCCAAAAAACGATAGCCAGATTTGAAATCAGCGTACCCAAATTACCCAAAATTAGCTATCAGAACCAGGGTTATTTTTAATTTTTTTCAAAATTTAATTTATTATCAAATTCCCTAATTTGAATCATTTTGAAACTATTTATTTTGAAAATAATGAAATAAATTAATAAAATAGAAAATGCAAACATTAAAATTGCATAAAAAGTTGAAATGCAGGCTTTTCTGGGATAACGGCACATTGGAATTTTTTTTGACAAGATTTTTGAGATCAGCGGGTGCTAATTACCCTAAAAAAGTACCTTTTTCAAAAAAACAAAAGAAAAGTTAAATTAAATTAAATCTTGGTCCAAAATGGGTTAAGAAAATATATGTAAAAAAAAGTAGAAAAGTTAAATTCGACTTAGCCGAATCCATGAATACCCTCCACAGTACCCTTTTAAAGTGATAGTTAGTTTTCGAACGTGAAAAAAATTAACAATTTTGATTAGAAATATTTTATTTTGAGTAAAAAACTTTTTTTTGTCATTTTCGAAAAAAAAAAATTAAAAAATTCTTTTTTTTAGTGTAAGTTTTTTTTGTTTAATTGTAAAAATATTTGTGAATGAAAAAAGTACTTTAAAAATATTTTTCTGACTCTTCAATGTTTTTAACGGGTTTTTCAAGACGTGAACTAAGGGTGAAACCAATTTGAAATTCACGGGTTTGCTAATAATTTTTTAACCACGAAGTCCTATAAATATCAAAAAAATTCTTGGGCACCCACATCGCGGATTGAATAAAAATCTCCAAAAAACTAAACAATACTAAGGGTTCAAAAAGTTTCTATTGAGAGTCTAAATGACTTCAAAAAAATTTCGTGAAAATCAAAAATTTTCTCCCGCATAGCGGTTTAAATATGACTTTTTTATTGGAAATTTTTACTCAATCCACGATGTGGGTGCCCAAAGACTTTTTTGATTTTTATGAGACTTCGGGGAGGCATTTGGAGTACGATTTTTCATTTCCAAAAACCAAAAAAATAAAAATTTTCTATTAAATTTTTGTTTTGTAAAAGTTTTTCTGAAGATTATTATAACTGGATAATATGAAACTAGTAAGAAACAAACCAGGATGTCTAAATGTTTAGAAAAATTAAAATTTTTCTTTCACACTTTTCTCAATTCAAAACCATATATAAAAAATATAGTTTTTAGGAAAAACCGTTTCAATACCGGTACGTACCGGTACCGAAGGAAAAGGTTTTTGGATACCGGTATCCGATACCAAAACTGAGTTTCGGTATTGGTATTGGTACCGGTATTCAATTTAAAGGGTTTTGAAACGGATAACGGTATTGAAAAGGTATCGATTGCCAACATTGAAATTTACAAACACAACTAAGTATTTCTGAAATACTGATTAAATAGTGTAATTTAAATATTGTATGGTATAGTATTTTTTTGGTTTTTGAGAACCGGTACCAGGATCAGAACCGGGAATACCGGTATTCCCGGGAATATATCTAGAAACGGGAAACCGGTACCAGAACCGGGAATACCGGTATTCCCGGGAATACCGAGAACCGGGAAATGGGGGGCACTAGTCTCAGAATCTGAAAATTTTTCTATACTGAAAACTGTTTTTATACAAAAAATTTCTCAGAATCTGATAATTTTTCTTGACGAAAAATGTCTGAGATTCTGATTAAAATGTCTTAGAACCTAAACAGAATTCAAACAAAAAATGTATCAGAATCTGAGAATTTTTCGATACGAAAAATGTTTTAGAAGCTGAGACTTTTTCTATTTGTAATTCGATAAAAATGTCTCAAAATCCGAAAACTTGTCTATATGAAAAATTTCTCAGAATCTGAGAACTGTTGTATAAAAAAAATGTCTCCTAATCTGAGAATTTCTCTATACGAAAAATGTTTTAGAATCTGTGAATTTTCTATTTGTAATTCGATAAAAATGTCTCAGAATCTGAGAATTTTTATAAACGAAAAATTTTTCAGAATCTGAGAATTTTTATATACGAAAAATGTCTCACTATCAGTGAATTTTTCAATACGAAAAATGTCTAGGAATCTGAAAATTTTTCTATCCGAAAAATGTCACAGAATCTGAGAATTTTTCTATACGAAAAAGGTCTCGGAATCTAAGAATTTTTCTATCCAAAAAATGTCTCAGAATCTGAGAATTTATCTTCACGAAAATTGTCTCAGAATCTCAAAAATTTTTCTAACCGAAAACCGTCTTGTAGCGAAAAACACCAAATTAAAAAAATTTCTTGACTTTTCTCATTTCATAATATTTAATTTTCCTTAATATTTTTATACTTCTTAATCATATTGTTAGTACATGTCTCCTACAACTCATTCATGTGTAAATTTTTGTGTGTATTTGAGATTCTGTGTAAAGATGTGGGCAGACAGTTTGTTACAGCTGTAATGCGATTATGAGACATCATGTTTCCGCAATCGCATTATAATTATTTCAATAAACATTTCAAAACTTTGAACTTTTATTGAGAAAAAATTCAAAACCAGTAATGTGGCTTTTGAATTGTGGGTCTTAAATAAAGATTGTTAATACTTAAAAGGCAATCATTGTATTTGATTCTTAACAATACAAATTATTGTGGTTTTTATAACAAAACTTTGTTAAGAAAAGAAAAACATTAAAGTGGCTGTATTGACAAAAGTCTCTAAAAAAAATTTAAGGCCTTGAAATTATGTGATGTAAATTTGCGGTCAAATGATGGGATTTACTAAATTAAAAAAAAAATAAAAAAAAAAACAAGTAGAAAATTGGAAAAAATTGGAAAGAAAGGGCAAAACAGACCACATACTAAAACATTAAATATGTGCAAGTCTAAACATGGACTGATTTGACTTACAGTAGCCCACACAGTAAACTATTCTGAATAACGTACTTTTTTAAAAACTTCGTTTCTAAGGCAACAAATAGAGTTCAAATAATTTACTTTGGTACTTTTTTTATATTTCTCTTGAAAAAATGCTAAAAGAAATATTTTTTTCACTCAACATTTTTTTTTTAACTCAATTTATTTTTTAATCAAAACTTTTTTTTTCACTCAAATTTTTTTTTTATTCGGACCTCTTTTTTTTAACAGATATTTTTTCAACTAGGTTAACACTGTTTCTATACAAAAAAATGTTTCAGAATCTAAGACTTTTCTTTAAAAAATCTCAAAATCTGAGACTTTGTGAGGGCAATTTTTCGTTGAAACTTAATTGATAATTTTCATACAATATCATATTTTATGGAAGAATAGTAAAATTCTTTTTAGTTGATTTTACTAACATTTTTCTACGGGGGTACAAGAATTTTACTTTGCAAAGTTTTTGATTTCGTTATAAAATTTAGTACGAGAATCTAGTAAACTTTTGTTTTACAACGTTGGCAATTTTCTCTGCATACAGAGTTCTGTGTCAAATTTTTCTTCAATTGCCTGAAAATTTTTAAGCGTGCTGGTCGTTGAAGACAAAATAGTCGCAAGAAGTTTTGCAATTTATTTTTTCTGGAGAATAAAGGAAAAACTAGAATTTTAATTGGTTTTTATAAACTTTTCTGGTAAGTTTGAATTCTTTTTCATGGAAGCTTCGGTAGGGATTAACAAATTCTGTATCCTTTAATCTTCCAGAGAAATTTGTCTAATTTTCCTGAAATTCGGGTCCTCATCGTCATTACCATTAAAACATTTTTTTGTTGTAAGGGGAAAGGTAAGTTTTTTTTCGAAAGGCATGGAGAATTCTGGAAAATAATTTGTTTTTTTATTGTTTGTGTACAGGGAGTAATTTTGGGATTTTTTTTTTCCTCCCAACGGACAACATTTTGCTGCTTAATATTCTCCAGAATCGTATTGGTATTGGTGGGAATACTTACGCCTGTGCAGCGCAAAACTCTTCGCAAGGGAGAATTCTCTTTCCCGGCCTTGCATACACCACCCAGCGCAGTAACAATTTTTCAATCAGTTGGTTTTTGTGTTGGAGCCAACTTCCTTCCTATCTACCCCTTACAACGTCCATAAATCATCACGCTGCGAGCCAGCGAACCTATACCGATTTTCAATTTTGTTCAAGCATATTGTAATAGTGTTCAAGAGTTTTTTTATAAGAATATTGTTGTGTCCAGATTGTGTGTTCCAGAAATTTTGGTTTTAACGAAAATTGTGGGGTAGAAATTTTGTGTTCCTGTGCTTAAAAAAGTGTGGAAAGTTACGAACTATAAAAGTGTAGTGAAAATAGTAATTTGACCAAGTGTGCTCGTGTTAAAATCTTTCTAAAATTAAATTTACGTAAATTTATAGAGTCCGATCGAATATTCGGTTCCGGTCTCGGTTTCGGCCGAATAATGGGGTTTCGGCCTCTATTCGGTATTCGGCAAAATTTTGGCCGAATATTAGCCGAAACCGAAACTTTTTGGTATTATAAAAAATATATAAAAAAGTCGCTAAATTTCTTGATTTCGTATTTCATTATACTTGTTTCAGTTCAATTGAAGAAAATGTTACAAGTTTATGCAATAAATGTAAAACTGTTTCAGTTCAAAAATTATTTTCTCCTAATCTACAAATGAAATATACAATTTTTTTGTAAGTTTTTTAAAAAACATATTTTTTTTCAAAAATACAACAATTCCTATGGCTTAAAAGCATTTTATGCTGTATATTTATCTTTAAAAACTTTTTAATAATTTTATTCATGCCAGACGATAATTTTTTTTTAAGTTTCGGTTTCGGTTCGGTTTCGGCCGAATATTACTTTTTCGGCCGAATATTCGGTTCGGTTTCGGTTCGGCCTCGAAAACTGGTTTCGGTCGGACTCTATAAATTTATTTTTAAATTTATATCCAAAAGGATATAAATTTTATATCCAAAAGGATATAAATTTAACGCGATAAAAACTTTTAATTATTAAAATCTTTTTTACCTTTATTCATTGAAACTAAAAACATTTAAATTTCGTCAATAACCTACAAGTGATAATTTTTTTTTTTTTGTTGTGTAACGTAAAAAAACTATTTTTTTTTGTTTATGGTCACCCTAATTGTGTTTTTGTGAGTTCATACATTCAATACATCCTTTACCCTTCACACCACACAACTACACGCATTCTCCTTTCATACCTACCTCTCATACATACTATCACGCACACTCAACTTCGATTTTAATTCTACGAAACACACACTTCTATTAAATTCACTCAATTCTTAGAAAACATCCCCTTTGCATACACACGAACACGTAATACAGACCATACCATACAGTACAACTCATGCATGCTTTTGTTGCGTTAAGCGGGGAATACCCTGAAAGGCAAATCTTCATCAATCTACAAGCGCTTGGAGACGACGATGCAGAAGTCCATGTAAGTTTTTTTTTATTTTTATTTCAAACTTACTCGAACAAACAAATATTTTTCTTTTTACATTCATACATTTTGGAATTAAGCATGAATAACACTGCGGAACACTAAAATGATTTATAAATTTTATGGCAAATTTTTTTGTTGAAAAACTGGCTCGAAATCAGCAAATCTTTAACGACATTTTGCAAGAAAACTGTACCATACATCGAAAAACGGAATACGCCATTCGAATGAGGATGTCCGAAATATATAGAAATGATGGTCGTATCTCTTGTTTTCTAAAATAGTGGTCACTTTTGTCACGCAGTGTAATTAAATATTTTCTACGTAGTTTTTTTTTCGTAACTTCTTGAATATTTATTTTGGTTTGATGATACGGGTTGGCTACGAACGCGGTTTTGTAGATTTTAGATTACTCATGTTTGATTCCATATATATATTATACATTTAAAGCTATTTACTTATAAAAATACAGGCAATGACTATATAACACACTACGAGTGTATTGAATAGAATTTTTTTTCTATTTAATTAATATTAATAATTTTGGTTTAAAAATATCTTGTTTTAAATTTGTCTTTCATAAGTTGTCGTTGATAATTTGTATTATTAAATTTCGTAATTATTTTTTTTTATTAATTCAATTATTCATTAATTTAAATATCCCGTGAATTTTATTTCGGGTTTAAATTAAATGAAAACTCTTCAATCATTTTTTTTTGTTGACCCCAAACTGTTAGCGTAATTTTTTGTTATAATTTTACATAATTTTGCTAGCATAGATTCTCGTCAATTTTTCTTTTATTTTTCCCTATGAATAATAGTAGTAATATTTATCTAATTTCATCGAAAATTTTAGGCTTTATATTCTGGTTCATTTCTTAATTTGTTTTTTTTTTTTTTTTTTTTTTTTGCGAAAATGATAATTTTTAATAAATTTTTGTTTTGTAAGTAAACATGAAATTTTAAATTCCTGTTGGTTTTTATTACGAAAGGTGAAGTCATAGGTATGTGGTAGGTTGGGAAATTTTTACTTTTTTATTTTTGGGGCTGACAGCAAAGGACCAATCTTTGTCAGCAAAGGAGGGTGGGCCATGGTAAGTGTAGCGCCTAACACCTAAAGCTACACAATCGACATCAACCGCTTCATTTCTTATCTCTTGCTTCTTTCTGGATATGTATGAATCCTTTTGTTTATTTTAAATTGCTACCTAAAGTTTAAAATCCCGTGTAACTGATTCGTTAATACTTAATATTTTATTTTTGGGAACTTACTAAACCCCCCCCCCCCCCCCCATCGTCAAGCACAGCCGGTACTACTAGGTAGCTTGTTCCCAAGGTAGTTCAACGACCGATTAAGAATCGTTCCAACTTAAAAAAAAAAATACTTGGACTTTGCAACTTTTTCTTTGTAAAAAATATCTCACAGTCCATGACGAGGTAATGCATGTAATAATTATATGTTTTTAGCAACATTTTTACCCAACAAAAAAATATATATATAAACTTTTCTCTTTTCCGTCTTTCTAACTGATACTAACATTTAAAAATGTCATTATATATTTTATTTATTGGTCATTTCATTTCTTACATCATGAACTTTATCTGCTTAAAAAAAAAGACAACCGAAAATAAAAATATTATTCAACATGTTTAATTTGAACCCAACTGAACTCAACCACATCCGTAGACTATGAATCTTCATTTCTTTCCGTTAAAAAATAGAAGTAATGTTTTTTATGCTGACAGACAACAGTATCTAATAAAAATATTAGAAAAGTAAGATATTTTAAATTTTTTAAAAATGTTTCAGAATCTGAGAGTTTTTCAGTACAAAAAATGTCTCAAAATCTGACAAGTTTGCTATAGAAAAAATGTCTCAGAATCTTTGAATTTTTCAACAGAACAAATGTCTTAGAATCTGAGAAATTTTCTATGGAAAAAAATGTCTCAGAATCTGAGAATTTTTTTATAGAAAATATGTTTCAGAATCTAAGAATTTTTCTATATAGAAAAAATGTCTCAGAATCTGAGAATTTTTTTATAAAAAAAAATGTTTCAAAATCTGAGAATTTTTCTATAAAAAAAGGATCAGAATCTAAAAATTTTTCTATAGAAAAAGTGTCTCAGAATCTGAGAATTTTTCTATAGTAAAAATGTCTCAGAATCTGAGAATTTTTCTATAGTAAAAATGTCTCAGAATCTGAGAATTTTTCTATAGTAAAAATGTCTCAGAATCTGATCATTATTCTATAGAAAAAATATCTCAGAATTTGAGAATTTTTCTATTGAAAAAATGTCTCAGAATCTGAGAATTTTTCTATAGAAAAAATGTCTCAGAATCTGAAAATTTTTCTATAGAAAAAGTGTCTCAGAATCTGAGAATTTTTCTATAGTAAAAATGTCTCAGAATCTGAGAATTTTTCTATAGTAAAAATGTCTCAGAATCTGATCATTATTCTATAGAAAAAATATCTCAGAATTTGAGAATTTTTCTATTGAAAAAATGTCTCAGAATCTGAGAATTTTTCTATAGAAAAAATGTCTCAGAATCTGAAAATTTTTTTCAAAAAAAAATTTCTGAAAATCTGAAAACTTTTCTTTATGCATAATGTGTCAGAATCTGAGAATTTTTTTAAAGAAAAATGTGTCAGAATCTGAAAATTTTTTACATAAAATATGTTTCAGAATCTAAGAATTTTTCTATAGAAAAAAAGTCTCAGAATCTGAGAAATTTTCTAAACAAAAAATGTCTCAGAATCTAAGAATTTTTTAACAGAAAATGTCTAAGAAACTGAGAAATTTTCTATGAAAAAAATATCTCAGAATCTGAGAATTATTTTTATAAAAAAATGTCTCAGAATCTGAGAATTTTTCTATAGAAAAAATGTCTTAGAATCTGAGAATTTTTCTATAGAAAAAATGTCTCAGAATCTGAGAATTTTTCTATAGCACAAATATTTCAGAATCTGAGCATTTTTTTTTAAAGAAAAAATGTTTTAGAAGCTGAAAATTTTTCTATAGAAAAAATGTCTCAGAATCTGAGAATTTTTTATAGAAAATATGTTTCAGAATCTAAGAATTTTTCTAAATTGAAAAAATGTCTCAGAATCTGAGAATTTTTTTATAAAAAAAATGTTTCAAAATCTGAGAATTTTTCTATAAAAAAAAGGATCAGAATCTAAAAATTTTTCTATAGAAAAAATGTCTCAGAATCTGAGAATTTTTCTATAGTAAAAATGTCTCAGAATCTGATCATTATTCTATAGAAAAAATATCTCAGAATTTGAGAATTTTTCTATTGAAAAAATGTCTCAGAATCTGAGAATTTTTCTATAGAAAAAATGTCTCAGAATCTGAGAATTTTTCTATAGAAAAAATGTCTCAGAATCTGAAAATTTTTTTCACAAAAAAATTTCTGAAAATCTGAAAACTTTTCTTTATGTATAATGTGTCAGAATCTGAGAATTTTTTTACAGAAAAATGTGTCAGAATCTGAAAAATTTTTACATAAAATATGTTTTAGAATGTGAGAATTTCTCTATAGCAAAAATTTCTCAGAATCCGAGAATTTTCCTAAAAAATAAATGTCTCAGAATCTGAGAATTTTTCTATTAAAAAATTACACAGAATCTGAGAATTTTTCTATAAAAAAAACGTCTCAGAATTTGAAAAATGTTTTAGAATCTCAGAATTTTTATTTAGAAAAAAATTCTCAGAATTTGAGAATTTTCCTACATAAAAAAATGTTTAAGAATCTGAGAATTTTTTATAGAAAAACTTTCGAGATTCTGAGAATTTTTTCAGATTCTCAGAATCTAAAAATTTGTCTACAGAAAAAATTAGCATCTAAACGTTTTCCTACAGAATCTGAGAATTTTTCTATAGAAAAAACGTCTCATAATTTGAAAATTTTTCAATAGAAAAATGTTTTAGAATCTCAGAACTTTTACTTAGTAAAAATGTCTCAGAATTTGAGAATTTTCCTACATACTTAAAAAATCATTTAAGAATCTGAGAATTTTTTATAGAAAAACTTTCGAGATTCTGAGAATTTTTTCAGATTCTCAGAATCTAAAAATTTGTCTACAGAAAAAATTAGCATATAAACGTTTTTCTTCAGAGACAAGGTAAGTCTCAGAATTTTTATTTAGAAAAAATTTCTCAGAATTTGAGAATTTTCCTACATAAAAAAATGTTTAAGAATCTGAGAATTTTTTATAGAAAAACTTTCGAGATTCTGAGAATTTTTTCAGATTCTCAGAATCAAAAATTTGTCTACAGAAAAAATTAGCATCTAAACGTTTTCCTACAGAATCTGAGAATTTTTCTACAGAAAAAACGTTTCATAATTTGAAAATTTTTCAATAGAAAAATGTTTTAGAATCTCAGAATTTTTATTTAGAAAAAATGTCTCAGAATTTGAGAATTTTCCTACATACTTAAAAAATCGTTTAAGAATCTGCGAATTTTTTACAGAAAAACTTTCGAGATTCTGAGAATTTTTTCAGATTCTCAGAATTTAAAAATTTGTCTACAGAAAAAATTAGCATTTAAACGTTTTTCTTCAGAGACAAGGTAAGTATAAGAATCTGAGAATTTCTATATAGAAAAAATGTCCCAGAATCTGAGAATTATTCTATAGAAAAAATATCTCAGAATCTAAGATTTTTTTTGTAGAAAATATCTCACAATCTAAGAAAAAATGTCACAGAATCTGAGAATTTTTCTGTAAAAAAATGTCTCAGAATCTGAGAATTTTTCTATAAAAAAATGTCTCAGAATCTAAGAATTTTTCTATAAAAAAATGTCTCAGAATCTGAGAATTTTTCTATAAAAAAATGTCTCAGAATCTGAAATTTTTCTATAGAAAAAATGTTTCAGAATCTGAGAATTTTTCTATAGAAAAAATGTTTCAGAATCTGAGAATTTTTCTATAGAAAAAATGTCTCAGAATCTGAGAATTTTGCTATAGAAAAAATGTCTCAGAATCTGAAAATTTTTCTATAGTAAAATTGTCTCAGAATCTGAAAATTTTTCTACAGAAAAATGTCACAGAATCTTGGAATTTTTCTATAGAAAAAATGTGTCAGAACCTGAGAATTTTTCTATAGAAAAAAATGTCTCAGAATCATAGAATTTTTCTATAGAAAAAATGTTTTAGAGTGTGCGAATTTTTCTATAGAAAAAATGTCTCAGAATCTGAGAATTTTTCTATAGAAAAAATGTCTCAGAATCTGAAAATTTTTCTATAGTAAAATTATCTCAGAATCTGAAAATTTTTGTATAGAAAAAATTTCACAGAATCTTGGAATTTTTCTATAGAAAAAATGTGTCAGAACCTGAGAATTTTTCTATAGAAAAAAATGTCTCAGAATCTTAGAATTTTTCTATAGAAAAAATGTTTTAGAGTGTGCGAATTCTTCTATAGAAAAAATGTCTCAGAATCTGAGAATTTTTCTATAGAAAAAATGTCTCAGAATCTGAAAATTTTTCAAAGAAAAAATGTCTAAATATTTTTTTTTATAGAAAAAATATCTCAGAATCTGAACATCTTTTTATAGAAAACTTGATTATTTTCTATAGAAAAAATGTTTCAATAGAGTCAGAGAAGTTTTCTAAAGAAAAAATGTCTCAGAATCTGAGAATTTTTCTACAGAGAAAATTTGAGAAATGAAAATTTGAAAAAATGTCTCAGAATCTGAGAAATTTTCTATAGAAAAAATGTCTCTGAATTTTTCTATAGAAAAAATGTCTCAGAATCTGAGAATTTTTCTATATCAAAAATGTCTCAGAATCTGAGAATTTTTCTATATCAAAAATGTCTCAGAATCTGACAATTTTTCTTTAGAAAAAATGTCTCAGAGTCTGAGAATTTTTCTATAGAAAAAAGGTCTCAGAATCTAAGAATTGTTTAATAGAAAAAGAGTATCTATAGAAAAATTCTCTACTGTCTCACAAACTGAAAATTTTTCTTTAGAAAAAATGTCACAGAATCTCTGGATTTTTTTATAGAAAAATGTCTCAGATTTGAGACATTTTTCCTACATAGAAGAAGTCCAAGAAGTCTTAGATTCTAAAACATTTTTCTATAGAAAAAATGTCTCAGAATCTGAGAATTTTTCAATAGAAAAAATGTTTCAAAATCTGTCAATTTTCTATAGAAAAAATGTCTCAGAGTCTGAGAATTTTTCTATAGAAAAATGGTCTCAGAATCTGAGAATTTTTCTATAGAAAAGCGGTCTCGAAATCTGAGAATTGTTTAAAAGAAAAAGAGTCTCTATAGAAAAATTCTCTGCTGTCTCACAAACTGAAAATTTTTCTTTAGAAAAAATGTCACAGAATGTCTGGATTTTTCTATTGAAAAATGTCTCAGATTTGAGACATTTTTCCTATATAGAAGAAGTCTTAGATTCTGACACATTTTTCCTTAAAAGAAAAAGTCTCAGATTCTGAGACATTTTTATACCCTACACCACTCTGTGGTACAGGGTATATTGAGTTTGTGCTGATGTTTGTAACTACCCGAAATATTGGTCCTAGACCTACCTTCAAGTATACCGATCGACTCAGAATAACTTTTTGAGTCGATTTAGCGATGTCCGTCCGTCCGTCCGTCTGTCCGTCCGTCCGTCCGTCTGTCCATCTATCGGTTTAAGCACGATACAGGTCGCAATTTTCAATCAATTGACCTGAAATTTGAAACTTAAACATCTTTTGGCCCAAGGACGAAGCCTATTGAAATTGGAGAAAATCGGTCCATGTTAAGACCTAGCCCCCATACAAACGCCCCCTTTGGATTCGGCTTTAATGACTCTAATAACCGTATTATAATAGATATCGCTTTGAAATTCAGCAAGTAATCAAATTTTGTATGCACAAATCACCATTCCAAATTTCAAAGGAATCGGGTCAGTCCTTTTGGTAGTCCCCATACAAACCACCTTCCCGATATTCACATAATTCCCTCAAAATTCATAAAAATGGAAATATTTGATAAAAAAATTATTTTTAGGTGCTAAACGTGTACTTTAGCAACCTTATCAAATCGGAATATAATTGGACCATTTTTGGACTTAGTCCCCCATATCAAAATTTCGACCGATATTCAGTTAAATTGTTATATTGACAAAAAAAATTAACCAATTCCACTTAAAATTGATCTGTGCGTGTTTTCTACACTAAATAAAGATCTAACAAAAGACAGATACAATCGGTCCATGTTTGGACTTGGGACCCTTTTTCCGGAAAACACTGGTGTAGGGTATCATATGGTCGGTCTTGACCGACTATAACTTTCTTACTTGTTTTCTGTATAAAAGAAGTCCCTGATTCTAAAACATTTTTTCCGACACATATTGGAAAAGTGTCTTAGAATCTAAGACATTTTTTCTTTAAAAAAAAATGTCTAAATTTCGCAGATATTTTTACTAATATTTCAAATGTTTACTGTTAAACATATTAAGTATATAAGTAAATGATGTTTTATAACAAACATCACTATAAGTTTTGCCATCATTATCAGCAACAAGGTAAAATGTTTCATTTGTAGAAATATTTCAGATATTTTTTTATAACTTTTTTTTTTTTGCACATTAAACTCAATTCGTTCCTGTTCCTGTCTTGTTAAAAGAAGAAAATGAAGAAAATGAGACAAACTTTATTCGAAGATGTCGGCAAAGTTTTTTCTTAAGAAAAATGTCAATTTTTTTTTAACATTTTCCGCATATGTAGACACACAAACTACACTAACTAGTACTTAAGTTCTGTTCGGTACGAGTGTGGAATAAAATTCATTATTTTATATGAAAAACTTTACTTGCATGATTGTTGCTTGTCATTTGAAAATGTACAGTTGCGAGCAAAACAATCAACAATTTAAATGACATCAAATTACGCAGTATTAAAATCTGTTTAAAGAATATCTGCATCATGATTCATGAAGCCTGAAATGCTTGAATTTTAAAATCTTTCCAGCTTTTACATTTTATACTTTCCTATTGTTTTGCTCCACACTGTTAAAATTCAGTTTGTAGTTGCTGAAAAGTAAATGTTATTTAGATAAGAATATGAAAGATGAAATTTAACGTAAAATATTAAAATGACAATATTTTTGTTTTCAAAATTTACAACAGAATTGAGAGATGAACAAACAAAAAATAAAATAATGTTGACAATTGAAATGTTCATTAAATAACATTAAATTTTTTTGTTCGTGAATATACATTATGCGAATAATTTATAATTATACACTCAAAATAGTTTATTTGACAGAAAAACTTAAATTAAATGAAAATATTTTGATTTGACAGAAGAGAATTCATTTTAAATATTTTTAGATAAACGGTTATCCATTTTGCGTTTTGTCATGTTTAAAGTAATTTAAGATTAAAAATTCAAAAATTGTTTTTTTCTTGTTAAGAGCTTGAAGCCGAGATATTAAAGTTTTTAAATTTAATACCATTCGGAGAAGGTAAAAATCGGACCAGAGTGAAAAATCCCCTTGAAGAAATTAACGTCCAATAAATTAACGTCCAATAAACGCAACTTTTTTTATTTTTTTTTTTTTAATTTGTTGTTAAGCAATTGAATCGTTTTTATACCCGAAGAAGCTCAAAGTCCTGCACTTGATCCAGGGCATCAGAAAATTATTTTTTTTCGGACCGACCCTTTTTATGGCCGTGGACATAAAAAGATAATTTAAATGACGATAAAGTTGTATAAGTTAAGGGCGAAAATCAGATCGAATAATTTTTTTGCAATTTTTTAGAATTTTTTGCAATTTTTTTGACCACACACCACACAAAAATGTCGGTGAAGTTTTTTCCATACAAATTTGGCATGAAAAAACGCTCGACCGAAATCCGCTAGAATAAAATCAATTTTATTTTTGTGTCGGTTTCTCTCTCTCCCTTAATTTCTGAAATGAAAATGTTGCCACTTTTTCACAAACATTTCGATTTCTTTCGATAAAGTAAACAAAAAAATATGATCTCTAAAAAGAAAAAAAATTTAAATTGAAAAAAAAACAGCAAAAAAACGAATCAATATGAAAAAAATCATATTGATTATTAAAAATACAATTAATTTAAATAAAAAAGTGACGAAAAAGTGAAAAAATAGTGTAAAAATCAACATAGGACTGAATTTTCCGCTGCCGTCTTTGTTTTGCGCCTATACTCTCTCATGACCGAAAACGTCAACCGCTCTGACACTGTTGTGCGGAGACTCTTTAATTGACTTTAATACAAAATAAATCAAAATCAAACTTTTTGAATTAAAATTTACATTTTTGAATTACAATTAATGTTTTCAAATTGCAATTGATCTTTTACGAATTACAATTGATCTGTTTCGAATTACAATCAATCTTTTTTTTTTCAAATAACAATTGGCGTTTTTCGAATTAAAATTGATCTTTCTCGAATAACAATTGATAATTTTCGAATTAGAATTCACATTCTTGCATATTTTTTTATTTTGGAAAATTTTCAGAACCCGTTCAGAAATTTTTAATTTATCAAAGATCTGGTCACATTTTTTTAAATTTTTTTCAGGTGGGCATTTTCGAATTTTTTGAGAAAATCGTGTTTGAATATTGGATTTCATAATAATATTGTAATTCTCTTGTATTTTATTGTGTCAACACTGCGTATGAGTAACGAAAATTCGTTGATTTCGAAAATATTCGTTACTCATACGCGGTGTTGCACAATTTAATACAAAAGAATGTCAGAATTTTTATGAAACCCAATATTCAAATGGGATTTTCTTGAAAACTACGAAAAATGCCTTTCTGATTTTGTTTTGTGTGTATAGACAATAAAGGTGTCCTAACGACTAAGGTAATTTTTCAAAATCACTTTTTAATACGTGGTAGGGTCCTAAATTGTAGTTTTGTATCTAAAAATGAGTGAGCCAAAATTTGGAGACAATCGGATAAAAATAACTCGTGCCGAAAATGGATTGAAGTTTTGGGACACTCTTATCTGATGAAAAAACACGTTTTTTCTAGTTTTTTGAAAAATATTGGTATATGCTATTTTTTGTTAATTTTTTTGTTAAGTAATATGAAAATGGTAATAAATTACCTTTCCAAAAAGCTTAAAGAAATTCAAATCGGATGAAAAATAAGCATTTTACGCATACATGCCCCAGACCATTGCATGGTTTTTAAAGCCAAAATTTGAAAATTTTCAAAATTTTTAGGCAAAAAAAAAAAAAAATTAAATTTTAATTTATAATTATATTAAATTCATGTTATAGATAAAAACTAACAGTTATGGTAGTCTAACTTTTTTTTCATTTGGCGTGGGTAGTGATATAATTTCCGCGGATTCCAAAGAAAATGAGTTTTTCTAAAATAATTTAGCAAATATGGGAAACAATTTTCTGTATTGTATTATAAGAAGTGAAATACATAAATTCTGTAAATTTTTTGAGAATTCGGGCATCTTTAACCCCTTTTCGTCGAGGTGAAATGACAAATTTGAGACGTTATACATTTCTATAATACAAAATATCTGCATATATCCGATTTCTCAAAGGTTACAGAATTTTCGTTTTACACTTCGATCCGCACAATAGAGCACAAATTTTCAAAAATTTGCTTAATTATTGTAGAAAAACGCATTTTATTTGGAATCCGCGGAAAGTTTAAAACTACCCGCGCCAAATAAAAAAAAAGCTTGACTACCATATCTGCTATTTTTAATCTTAAACATGTTTTCAATTTGATCATAAAGTAAAATTAAATTTTTACTATTTTTTTGCCTAAAAATTTTTAAAATTTTGAAATTCTGGCTCTAAAAACCATACAATGGTCTGGGGCATGTATGCGTAAAATGCTTATTTTTCATCCGATTTTAATTTTATTATTCGTTTTGAAAAGGTAATTTAGTACCATTTTCATATTATTTCACAAAAAATTTAACAAAAAATATAAAATACCAATGTTTTTCCAAAAACTAGAAAAAACGAGTTTTTCGTTCTTATAAGAATGTCCAAAAACTTCAATCCATTTTCGGCACGAGTTATTTTTAGCCGATTGTCCCCAAATTTTGGCTCACTCATTTTTAGATACTAAAGAACAATATAGGACCCTACCAGGTATAAAAAGGTGATTTTCGTTTTTAAGGACACCTCTAATAGACAATCATCGATACTTAAAAAAAAACGATGTGGAGGGATTTTTGATAAATTGCCTTAATTTAAAAAATTCAAAACCTCAGAACGGGTTCTGAAAACTTTTTAAAATAAAAAAATTTAATCGATATCCCATAAAAAATATACAAGAATGAACCATTTTTGAGATTGTGGTGCATTCCGTTATAATTTGATAAATATTAAATCAGGGGAATTCGACACAAATTTTTCAATTTTTTCTCATATTTAACGCCTGCTTTTCCCAGTTTTTAAAAAAATCGAAAAAGCAATTTTCTTAGTTATATATAGGGCATTCCAGGCCAAATCACTCACTTTTAGGCCCGACCCCTTTCGATTTATTTTATTTTTGGATATTTTTTAGTACTATTTAGTATTAAATGCAACTTGGACACCAATTTTCAGCCTTTTATTCCAAGATGGTGTTGAGTAATCAATTTTTCCAAAAAAAAAATTAAGAAATTGAAATTTTCCATTAAATTTGACCAGTAAAAAAATAAAGATATCTTAAAAAAAGTTGCACAACGTTTTGTTGGTATTTAAATGCAGTTTTAGAAAAAAAATATGAAGAAATTATTCGAAGTAATTATCACTTAGTTTTTAACGTTTAAAAATTAAAATCGACTTTTTGAAACGTCCGAAACCTTAGATTTTTTTTAAAAACGTCTAAAAGTTCTACTCTTAATTACGCAACTTTTAAGCCATATTTCAAGATGTGATCGCAATTTTTTCTATTTTTTTTTTAAATTTTGAAAATTGCACCTTTTATTTTTGGACTCTGTTTTATTTTATATGGTGCTCCAAAAAAAATAAATTGGTAGATACTGACCCTAACTTACCCTAGATAAATTCATTTCGAGGTAAAAATACGTCTCACAAAAATTAAGAGCGATCGGACATGGGTAAGCCGTTCCGCATGGGCCTTAAATTTTAGAAATGCGGAGTAAAATGCGTCTCTAATAAGGTAACAAAAACTAAAATCGGTTGAAAACCAGCCAAGTTATTACAACTTCCCCAGGCATCTAATGTGTGGCAGACCACTTGATTAAGCAATACAATCCGATTTTTGAAATTTATTGAAACTTTCTACTGTAATAACATTTTTTTATTCTTCAAGTTCAAATGTAATTAGATGACAAGTAGTTTTTATATTGTGTTTTGCTAACATGTTTTAAATTAATGCTAAAAATGCCTGCATTTTTCAACACTCGTCTGAAATCTCCATTTTTTAATTTTTATTTTATTTTAAAAAAAAAAATTCAGAAAAACCAAAAAAAATATTACACTGTAACATAAAGAATATAAAATGTACTACAGCAGATAATTTCAATAAATTTAAAAAAAGGGACTCGTATTCTTTAATCATGTAATATGACTCACGTTTGATGCCTGGGGAAGTTGTAATAACTTGGCTGATTTTCAACCGATTTTAGTTTTAAGTACCTTATTAAAGAGACATTTTACTCCAAATTATAATTCTGTAACCATTTGAATTCAAACTTAACTCAAAATACCAAAAAAAAATTGCGAAAACATATTAAAAAATTCATATTTCTCCTTGTTATCCGTTTTTTAAACTTCAAGGACCATGCTGAACGCCTTACCCACATCCGATCGTCCTTAATTTTTTTGAGATTTATTTTTAATTCCAAATGAATATATCTAGGGTAAGTTAGGGTCAGTATATACCAATTAATTTTTTTTGGAGCACCACACACAAAAATTTTTTTTTTTCATGAACGATTTTCATAGTATTTATGAACAATTTCATACAATTTATTAACTTTTTCATAATATTTATAAACTTTTTCATAGTATTTATGAATAAATCATAATATGTGAAATTTAAGAATTTTTAATATTTTTCATAAATACTATGAAAAAGTTTATAAGTATTATGAAAAAGTTAATAAATAGTATGAATTTATTCATAAATACTATGAAAATCGTTCATGGAAAAAAAACAAATTTTGTGTGCATATAAAATAAATCAGAGCCAAAAAATAAAAGGTGCAATTTTAAAAATTTAAAAAAATTACAATTCGCATTACAAGTGCAATTTTCCAATTACAAATAAAATATTGGAATTACAAATAGAATATTCGAATTACAAATATGATTTTTTTGAAGTCTTTTTGTTCGAGTGTAGTGAAAACAAGAATACAAGAACTTTGACGATCTTATAAATTGCATGAAAAAGTTTTTTAAGAGTAATTAAAGTTTAGCTAAGAGAAATTAAAATGTTCTTTATTTTAACTAGTAGTTTGAGAAATAAGCTAACCAAAAACAATGCACCAGGCACTCAAGAGTTTTAACACAACATTTCCGATATTCCACTCGAAATTTAACAAAATAACATTTTCCGACCCCTTTACAAAATTTTTCTTAATTAAAAACCAAAAACTTATAAAAAAAAAAACATTACAACAAAACTTTTCCAAGTGTTGAATTTTTTACAACTATAATATTTCAGTAATAATTATTACACAAGGACACATGTAAAAAAAATATTTAGCAGCAAAAAAAAAACTTATAGTGTCATGTTGATGTGATAACAACAGCAAAAAATCCTAGATATTTGCAAAATAAAACTAGTCAGCATAAAAAATATAAAAAAAATAGCCGAAATGGAAACATGACAATTTCTAAGAATTTTTACATAAAATGAAACAATAATGGTAAGGGTTGTTGTTGGTTGATATTAAAAATACATGAAGGAAAATGTATAAAATAAAAAGGGTTCTCTTGAAATATGGAGTAGTTAAGATTTGGGGCTTTTTTCAATACAAACATTTTTGATTCTGGCAAATTTTTTTTTTAATTTTAATAATTCTGACACTAATTTCTTATAGAACAATGGTCAGAACTCCGACAAATTTTGTCTATAGAAAAAATTGTCAGAATTCTGACACATTTTTTATAGAAAATTTGTCAGAATTCTTACACATTTTTTTATAGAAAATTTGTCAGAATCCTCACACAGAATTCTCTTCAGAACTCTGAAACATTTTGTCTATAGAAAAAATAGTCAGAAATTGATAAAAAATTGTTAGAACACATTTTTTTGTTGAAAATTTCTCAAAATTCTGACACAAATTTTATAGAAAATTTGTCAGAATTCTGACATATAGAAAATTTGTCTGAATTCTGACACATTTTTATATAGAAAATTGTCAGAACTCTGACACATTTTTTTTACACAAAATTTGTCTGAGTTCTGACACATATTTTTATAGAAAATTTGTCAGAAATTTGGCACATTTTTTATATAAAATTTGTCAGAATCTTTACACATTTTTTATGGAAAATTAGTCAGAATTCTGACACATTTTGTTAAAAAAAATTTTCAGAATTCTGACACATTTTTTTATAGAAAATTTGTCAGAATTCTGACACATTTTTTTATAGAAAGCTTGTCAGAATTCTGACACATTTTCTTATAGAAAATTTGTCAGAATTCTGACACATTTTCTTATAGAAAATTTTTCAGAATTCTGACACATTTTCTTACAGAAAATTTTTCAGAATTCTGACACATTTTCTTATAGAAAATTTGTCAGAATTCTGACACGTTTTCTTATAGAAAATTTGTCAGAATTCTCACACATTTTCTTATAGAAAATTTGTCAGAATTCTCACACATTTTCTTATAGAAAATTTGTCAGAATTCTGACACATTTTCTTATAGAAAATTTGTCAGAATTCTGACACATTTTCTTATAGAAAATTTGTCAGAATTCTGACACATTTTCTTATAGAAAATTTGTCAGAGTTCTGACACATTTTCTTATAGAAAATTTGTCAGAATTCTGACACATTTTCTTATAGAAAATTTGTCAGAATTCTGACACATTTTCTTATAGAAAATTTGTCAGAGTTCTGACACATTTTCTTATAGAAAATTTGTCAGAATTCTGACACATTTTCTTATAGAAAATTTGTCAGAATTCTGACACATTTTCTTATAGAAAATTTGTCAGAATTCTGACACATTTTCTTATAGAAAATTTGTCAGAATTCTGACACATTTTCTTATAGAAAATTTGTCAGAATTCTGACACATTTTCTTATAGAAAATTTGTCAGAATTCTGACACATTTTCTTATAGAAAATTTGTCAGAATTCTGACACATTTTCTTATAGAAAATTTGTCAGAATTCTGACACATTTTCTTATAGAAAATTTGTCAGAATTCTGACACATTTTCTTATAGAAAATTTGTCAGAATTCTGACACATTTTCTTATAGAAAATTTGTCAGAATTCTGACACATTTTCTTATAGAAAATTTGTCAGAATTCTGACACATTTTCTTATAGAAAATTTGTCAGAATTCTGACACATTTTCTTATAGAAAATTTGTCAGAATTCTGACACATTTTCTTATAGAAAATTTGTCAGAATTCTGACACATTTTCTTATAGAAAATTTGTCAGAATTCTGACACATTTTCTTATAGAAAATTTGTCAGAATTCTGACACATTTTCTTATAGAAAATTTGTCAGAATTCTGACACATTTTCTTATAGAAAATTTGTCAGAATTCTGACACATTTTCTTATAGAAAATTTGTCAGAATTCTGACACATTTTCTTATAGAAAATTTGTCAGAATTCTGACACATTTTCTTATAGAAAATTTGTCAGAATTCTGACACATTTTCTTATAGAAAATTTGTCAGAATTCTGACACATTTTCTTATAGAAAATTTGTCAGAATTCTGACACATTTTCTTATAGAAAATTTGTCAGAATTCTGACACATTTTCTTATAGAAAATTTGTCAGAATTCTGACACATTTTCTTATAGAAAATTTGTCAGAATTCTGACACATTTTCTTATAGAAAATTTGTCAGAATTCTGACACATTTTCTTATAGAAAATTTGTCAGAATTCTGACACATTTTCTTATAGAAAATTTGTCAGAATTCTGACACATTTTCTTATAGAAAATTTGTCAGAATTCTGACACATTTTCTTATAGAAAATTAGTCAGAATTCTGACACATTTTCTTATAGAAAATTTGTCAGAATTCTGACACATTTTCTTATAGAAAATTTGTCAGAATTCTGACACATTTTCTTATAGAAAATTTGTCAGAATTCTGACACATTTTCTTATAGAAAATTTGTTAGAATTCTGACACATTTTCTTATAGAAAATTTGTCAGAATTCTGACACATTTTCTTATAGAAAATTTGTCAGAATTCTGACACATTTTCTTATAGAAAATTTGTCAGAATTCTGACACATTTTCTTATAGAAAATTTGTCAGAATTCTGACACATTTTCTTATAGAAAATTTGTCAGAATTCTGACACATTTTCTTATAGAAAATTTGTCAGAATTCTGACACATTTTCTTATAGAAAATTTGTCAGAATTCTGACACATTTTCTTATAGAAAATTTGTCAGAATTCTGACACATTTTCTTATAGAAAATTTGTCAGAATTCTGACACATTTTCTTATAGAAAATTAGTCAGAATTCTGACACATTTTTTATAGAAAATTTGTCAGAATTCTGCCACATTTTTTTATAAAAAACTTCTCAGACACATTTTTTTATAGAAAATTTGTCAGAATTCTGACACATTTTTTTATAGAAAGTTTGTCAGAAGTTTAATTTTTTTTAAGATAAATTTTCTGAACTCTGATACATTTTCCCTTATATAGTAGAACAATTGTTAGGATTCTAACCCAGTCGGCAAAAAAACACCCCTGACATACTGTTGACTCTCCTTTTATAAAATTACTGACATCATCATACAATTTTTCAAAATGCCCCCAATGACATGTCAGTTGTTGGTCAGCGGTTGTTTAAACGAATTGTGGGTTTCCACCGATACTCGTGGCTACTACTGACTAACTGCTGACATGTCATTGGAGACATTTGGAAAAATTGTATGAAGATGCCCCCAATTTCATAACGGGAGAGCCAGCAGTATGTCAGTGCTGATTTTACTTTGGCAACTGGGAACAAAATAGGTCCTTTACAAAAAATATTCAGAACTCTTTCAAATTTTTTCTTATAGAAAATTTTTTCGAATTCTGGCACATTTTTTTCTTATAGAAAATTTGCCTAAATTCTGTCACATTTTTTTATAAAAAAATGTTTCTTAAAAAAAAATTGTTGGAACTTTTGAATTCTGACACATTTTCTTATAGAAAATTTGTCAGAATTCTGACACACTTTCTTATAGAAAATTTGTCAGAATTCTGACACATTTTCTTATAGAAAATTTGTCAGAATTCTGACACATTTTCTTATAGAAAATTAGTCAGAATTCTGACACATTTTCTTATAGAAAATTAGTCAGAATTCTGACACATTTTTTTATAGAAAATTTGTCAGAATTTTGACACATTTTTTTATAGAAAATTTGTCAGAATTCTGACACATTTTTTTATAAAAAACTTCTCAGGCACATTTTTTTATAGAAAATTTGTCAGAATTCTGACACATTTTTTATAGAAAGTTTGTCAGAATTTTATTTTTTTTTTAAGATAAATTTTCTGAACTCTGATACATTTTGCCTTATATAGTAGAACAATTGTTAGGATTCTAACCCAGTCGGCAAAAAAACACCCCTGACATACTGTTGACTCTCCCTTTATAAAATTACTGACATCATCATACAATTTTTCAAAATGCCCCCAATGACATGTCAGTTGTTGGTCAGCGGTTGTTTAAACGAATTGTGGGTTTCCACCGATACTCGTGGACATTTGGAAAAATTGTATGAAGATGCCCCCAATTTCATAACGGGAGAGCCAGCAGTATGTCAGTGCTGATTTTACTTTGGCAACTGGGAACAAAATAGGTCCTTTACAAAAAATAGTCAGAATTCTTACAAATTTTTTCTTATAGAATTTTTTTTCGAATTCTGGCACATTTTTTTCTTGTAGAAAATTTGCCTAAATTCTGTCACATTTTTTTATAAAAAAATGTTTCTTAAAGAAAAATTGTTGGAACTTTTGCACATTTTTCTTATAAAAAAATTGTCCGCTCTTATAGCTCCTTATTTATCGTGAACCCTTGATATAGTAAGTTCATGCTATGTATAGTACTAGAGTTTGCAAAACGATTAAAATCGTAATCGTAATCGCGATTAATCGGACCAATTAATCGTAATCGTAATCGACAAAAAAGTCATTCGATTACGATTAATCATAATCTATAAAACACACTGTTTTTAAAACGAATTTAAAATATATAAAATATTGGTCCAATATTGATTGCAATATTTTTTTTCTTTTTTTCTCGTAAAATTTAAAGTAAAATTTAAAATCTGATCTAAGTAACCCCTACATTTTTTTGTAAAAATATATTTAAAAGGCTTTGCCGGAATTGGTCAAAAAATTCGGTCATGAAATTTTGTTGAAAATCGTATTTTTGTCCAAACTTTGACCACTGGTTGCCGTCTGAAGATGCTCTTGCAAAATTTTTTAAAAGATTTTCCCACAATCAGCCATCGGCAGGTATTCCGACACGACCCAGCAGATATTTTGCTTAGCTGGGAGCAGTTTTTGGAAAGTAATCACAAGTCAACAAGCGCATCCAAACCTTCAAATTTAGGCAAGATTTCTGTGAGCGATTTGAAATCTTGTATTTGATCCAAAAATCATAATTTACACCGTCCGACAAAAATTAAAAAAGTCGTTAAACACAAACTTGATAATATACGTTTGAAACTAGAGACTAAATGTAGTAAAACTGCGTTTACAGTTTTTCTTTCCTTGATCCTGTTTCCCTTTAAAAGGACAAAGTTTTAGAGGAATAAATTTTCTAAAATATTTTTTTTAATATTTGTAATTGTCAAAGAAGGTCACTAGTGCCAGCAAATAAGGGTCTCCCCTAATTGTCCGATTTTATTATTTTTACATATCAGAAAAAAAGGAGATTAGCTACGTCCTTTTAAAAATTTATCCTTCAATATCATTCAAAATTTTCAACATTATATTCTGATAAAATTTTCAAATGACTTTTTTCACGTCCCTTTATCCTAATATGGCTAAATAAAAAAATTTGGCGAGACCTCCTCTTTCATTTGCCATCACCAGTGCCATCCTAAGACAAGTATAAATATTGCAAAAATATTTTAAAAAATGTATGCTTTAAAACTTTGAAGTCCTTTTAAAAGGAAACCGGATCACGAAATGAAAAACTGAAAATGCAGTTTTACTCCATTTGATCTCTAGTACACACAAAAGATTATTGGCTAAAAATTTTCAATTAAATTTATTGATCAACAAAACTTAAATGAGTCAATCAATGTTTTGATTAAAATTTTTGCTATTTTTTGTTACAAATTTTCAACATACCAGATTTTTTTTCGCTTTAATTTATTTGAATAGATTAATTCAAAAATATACAAAATATTCCGGCTTTACTTTTATTATTGGAAGGCAAAAAAGATGAATTTTTTGATAATTTTGTCGTAAGCTTCCAATTCATTTGTTAAATCAATCATTATTTTAATTGACTTTAAACAAAAAATTGATCAAATTTTTGATCAAGATCTAAAAAAATGTTTGATTGAAAAAATTTTCAATCAATCACCTACAATTTGATGATTGGTATAACAATTTTTTTAATTGGAGGAATTTCAATCAAAAAATTGATTGAATCCGCGTTTTTGTTGATTGAAATTCGTTTCAAATTTTATCTGTGTACTTTCAGACGTTTATCACCCGGTTCATGTTTAATAGTGGCTGTCAGACGGTGTTTTTTTTTTTTTGTTTTTTCTTACTTTTAATGCATTCTAACGAGCTCTCTTTAGATGCGTTATGATATGCTACAAGAAGAAGCTGTGCTGCCAAAGTCTCGATTTATTTTTGCTCGGGAATTACTAAAGTTTATGATTTTATTTCTTAAAATTATTAATTTTTGTATTTTCGTACGTTCCGAAATGTAAATTTTAAAAGAATTTTTTAATAAATCTATAGCAATTCAAATTATTTAAAAAATTCGATTAATCGATAATCGCGATTAACGGCGATTTTTTTAATCGTAATCGCGATTATGGAATATCTCGATTATTTGCAAACTCTATATAGTACTAATGGTAAAAAAGTGTTAACATGTAAAAGAAACTACTTTTTACACAACATTGAGTGATACTTGAAACTTACTATGTTTTTATATTGTATGTTCAATGTTTTCAACATTTGACAACAAGTAAACATACCCACTCTAATAATGGTCATTGTGATGGCCACACTCAATAAAATATATAAATTTTAGTAAATTATCTTGTTTGTTTCTTAAGTTTTTTTTGTTACATCAAATGTTGGCGGCACTTCGCCTAATGGCAGAAGAAATTGATATAATCTACATCTGCAAGCTGATGGTTTCCTAGGAAGAAAAAGCTACCCAAGAACTAACATACTGTTAAGGTAAGGTTAAGAATTGAACTGCCTCCCTAAGGCCCAAAGCAGTTTTTTAGTGATTTCAAAATTTATCTACGTTAAAAAAAAAATTAAATTTTTCAAAAATTCTGACCCGAAATTTTTACTTTTCAGTAAAAAATTTTTTTTAGTAATTTTTTCACTCAAATTCATTTGTAGTCAACATGTTTTGGGTATTGTTAAAGATATTCACGGATGCGGCAAAGTCGAATTTTATTTGTTTACTTGTTTTTTCTCTCTCTCTCTTTATTATCTATTCAAATATATATCCAGTCGGTTTTGCTCTAGGGGGACCAATTTTCCAGCAAACACTGGTTTATGGTAGTATGTGCTCGATCTAGACCGACAATAATTTTTTACTTGTTTATTAAGTGTTTTAAATTTTTACCATTTTGGACACAAACTATCTTTGGATTATTACTTGTCTTCACTTGTGCAATACTTACGGACATAAAATATCTAGAACATGTCACAACTATGACATTATCTTTACATACCAAACAAGTGAAGAATGTTTTAATTTTTTTTTTTAGTAAAAATAAAGATTTAGCAATATTGTTTCTTAAAACTTATGAATTGTTATGTTGAGTGGATGTATTTTAATTTCTTTGACACAATTTTCAACAAGAAAATGTATTAAGGTTTTGTGTCTTAAGACAGATTCAGCTGTCTAAGATACATAATCAAAAAATTTATGAAAATGTAGCCAAAATTAAATGAATTTTTTTGTAATGTCCTAAAATTGAACTGACACGAGAAGTCTCTCTAGTGTCACCCGCGGATCTTTATGGAATTGATTTTATTTTGTAGATCAGAAAAAATAAAGGGACACGTATTTTTTTTAGCGGTCCAAATTCATATTTAGAGGGTAAAAAGGAGGAGGGAAGACAATGCCATTTTTCAGTTTTTTTCGTTTATCTCCTATATTATGCAAAGAAACCTAGTCATGTTACATACCAATTGAAAGGTCTATCTACGTGTGCTATGAACGTGTCCGAATATGCACAACTTTTCGTCATATTGAGTAAAATACCAAAATTTTAGGACATTTTTGTTACCCGAGTAAAAAAAAAAAACTTTTAAGATCTAATTTGATCTCAAAATTGGCTGTATCAAGTTGGATCAGATATTGATCTAAATGTATTATTTTAGATACACAAATATAAAAAATGATACAATTAGATCCGAATTTTGGTCACATCCAATTAAATCCACTTGATCTTATTTTATATAAATTAATATAGATTTATATAATTACATAAAGTCAGATATATTTATATATAACCTCAGATAAGAAAATGAAGCCTCAATATATCTTAGATAAAAATTGATCTGAACATATATGAAGTCATACATAATTTAATATGATTGTATCAAATTATATATCATTATATCAAAACTTTTTTACTAGGGTAATTAGTAGAAAAATATTAACATCTTTGGCCCGTTGCACAGTGCCACATTTGGCCAATCTAGCACGACAAAAATCAAAAAAAAAAAAAGTTCCCCGATTTTCATGATATGTTTGTATGTATTATAGAACATTCCTAATAGCACGGAAATAATCATATAAGATCGATAATTCTGTTAGTTACTAACAGGTGGGTGCATAAAGTTGCATCTTGTAAAATCCTGTAACTAGTGTACATTATTTCGCATAAATTAAGTCAAGTTTAAACTGTTGTAACTTTTGAACAAAAAAAGATATTTATCCACTCTTTTTTGGTAATTTTAAAGGATATTTAAGTGCTTTAAGTCATATCTTTTCTTTTTTTTTTTAACAAATTTTTCTATTTTTTATTAAATTTTTAACAAAATACAAATTTTTGAAAAGAAAATTATATATTTTTTTTTTTTTGATGGAATAGAACTTTTGTGTTTGGTCCGTATTGGTCGCCGGACTTTTTCAGATATATTGACCAATATCCATAGTACTTATTTCAACGGCTAACTTTTGCGACCGTCTGCGACGCCGACTACAGTGGGGCGATATGTAAACCTTGTTTTTACATATTTTTTAAACATTTTTTAAAAAAGTGGGCGTGGCAGTTGTATGACCGCCCCCCTTTTTTGTGATATTATTTCTACAGTCATTGAGAGTATATATACCGAATTTAAAGAAATTGTAACCAAAATTACAAATTTTAAAATAAGTGGGCGTGGCCATTAACCGGCCTCCCACATTTTTCATAATGTTATTTTCGAAGTCAAAACGAACATTTATACCAAATTTCAAGCCAATATAATTAAAATTGGATTTTTGTCGTCCTAGATTGGCCAAATGTGGCACTGTGCGTTGTTAGCACCAAGAGATAGGTATTTTTAATTCCTTTAATCTGATACCACACATGCCTATATTAATTTTGTTTAAATAGGCGTAAATCGTAAAAAACTGAAAAAGGTCAATTTCCTCCCATAAAAAACTACACTCCCTAAAAATGAGTTTGGGCCGCTAAAAAAAATACGTGTCGAATTCATCTTCGTTCTTAACAACATATCCAAATTTCATGAAGATCGGAGGGTGACACCAGGGAGACTTCCCTTGTGAGCTTAAAAAAAAATGTTCACCATCTAAATTTCTTATTAAATATTTAAAATAAAATTTTTAAGATTTTATTTGTTAAACTTTAATAACACTGTGCTAGTCGCAAAAATTAACAAACTGGGTAAGACAATTCGGGTACGCTGAATTCAATGGTGGTCGTATTAGCGATATTTGCGATTTAAAATTGTAAATCTAAAGTACTGCAAAAAATATTTTTTTTATGCTTATGGGATAGTTTTAAATATAAATTTAGAAAATGCATTGTTTTTTTTTTGCGAAAAAAAAAATCCGCGAACAAAAAAAAATAGTGAAAACAATTTTTTTGAAATTTTTTTGTCTTTAATGTAACGTATTCTACAAATTTTCAATAAAAAAAATTGGAAAAAAAATTTTCCGCGACAATTTTTTTTTGTATATTCAATAGCGTTTAGTTGATAAAAATTCAGCAAATGTCTAAATAATATAAAAAAAAAGTTTTTTTACTTAAAGATACAAAAATTTAATTGCGAATAATGCTAATACATATGCTTACTTTGAAAAACTGATATTTCAATGGGATTTAGTGTACACGAACCAGCTTTACCACATGGCTGTCGTAAATTCAGATCAATTTTAAAATATTTGTATTGCACCAAAAATTTCTTTCGCGAAAAAAAATTACAGTATTATGGTTTGTTATGTTAGTTTAACAGACTTGAATGGTTTAAAATTAAAAAATTATCGCAAAAGTTGAAAAATATTGTTTTTATTGTACTTGAGCATCAAAATTTTAAATCGCGGCTAGCACCATTGAATTCAGCATACACTCAAAAAAAAAACTGTAATGTTAGCAAAAAAAGCTGGTAAACCTACAAGAAATTATCTGATTTTGAACCCACAATTTTTTTGGTAAAGTTAGCAAAAATGGTTTGCTAAAAATTAATTAACTATATTTTTTTTTTTTATTTCAACTTAGTTCATACACATTTGAGGACCCCATTGGGTTCGGACCCGATAGGTCCAGACCCCGATGGGCCTAGACCTTTAAAATCGTCATAGTTTTTTTGAGTTCCTTTAAAATCGTCATAGTTTTTTATACAAAATTTGTGTCCGTTTCGCTCTACCTTGCTTAGTTTTTGAGATACTTGATTTTAGGGGACCACTGGGTTTTTGAGAATTAAAAAACTCGATAACTCCATTTTGCTCTATCTGGCTTAGTTTCCGAGATAGCGCCATTTTAAGTTTTCTTAAAAAAAAATACAATTTATTTTTGCTAATATTAGCAAAAAAGCTTGTAAAAATTTGGTCAACTCAATTTTAAATTTAGCAAAAAAAATTGTTCAAATTTTGTTTAAAATTGCTAATGCGATAAATGAAGTTTGCAAGATATTTTTGCTAACATGCTTATCTCAACTAAAAATTTTCTAAAGGTTAGCTTACTAGCATTAGCAAAAAAAAAAATAGTAAATCTACTAATGTATTATTTTGAGTGTACTCTAATTAATGTAATTAAAGTTTCATTTTCTCTTTATCTAATTTTTTGTTAAATTACACTGTGCAACACGATTAATAAAAATAAAAAATAAGTATTAAATCTAATTCTGAGGTAAACAATGTTAAGACATGTCTTCAGTACAATTTGATGGTGGTTCTTTTCTTAGAATATATTAACCTCTATCTCATAGAAAGGGCTCAAATGTTCTACAAAAAATTTTCTGCAAAAAAGAACTCGAGCTAAGATTTCAAAACCCTTCAGGGGTTTTAGTCTTCTATTGTTGATTTGACGCTGGTGTTGTTTTAATTCTATTTGTAAGAAGTAAATTTAAATTTTTATATTTTGCAGCTTATTTAGAATACTGTCATCCTTAAGACACTTGTGTTAATTGTTTACTACCACCAAAACAAAATAGAGTTAATGACAAGTGAGAGTGTAAAATTTGGCTGTGTCGAATTTTTTATGCCCTTCAATATATAAAAAAGCTAAAAAAAAAATTGGCAGATTAGTTTCTTTGGCCGCGGTGAACAGCGGGATGAATTATGGTTTTTGAAGTTAATTAAAATAATTTTAACAGTATTTAAAATATGTTTATACACGCCCAAAAAAAAAAAAAAGGAGCGGGAAAAAAATAACTAAGGTACCTTTAGTTCTTTAAGGGAAAAATTTTTCCCCTGGTTTCGATTTAGCACATACTTATAGTAACTTGATCAGACAATGACCATACGAGATATTCGTGCTAACCTCTTTTGATTCGGCCTGCATTTCATCGCGGTTTCTGCAGACATACAGGCAGACATTTATAAAATCTGCCGTGAATCAATATTTTGTCGAAGTGTTAGACAAGGAATAAAAAAGCGCGTATACCCACTAAAGGTGTCCTAACGACTAAGGTAATTTTTCAAAATCACTTTTTAATACGTGGGAGGGTCCTAAATTGTAGTTTTGTATCTAAAAATGAGTGAGCCAAAATTTGGAGACAATCGGATAAAAATAACTCGTGCCGAAAATGGATTGAAGTTTTGGGACACTCTTATCTGATGAAAAAACACGTTTTTTCTAGTTTTTTGAAAAATATTGGTATATGATATTTTTTGTTAATATTTTTGTTAAGTAATATGAAAATGGTAATAAATTACCTTTCCAAAAAGCTTAAAGAAATTCAAATCTGATGAAAAATAAGCATTTTACGCATACATGCCCCAGACCATTGCATGGTTTTTAAAGCCAAAATTTGAAAATTTTCAAAATTTTTAGGCAAAAAAATAAAAAAAATTAAATTTTACTTTATAATTATATTAAATACATGTTATAGATAAAAACTAACAGATATGGTAGTCTAACTTTTTTTTCATTTGGCGTGGGTAGTGATATAATTTCCGCGGATTCCAAAGAAAATGAGTTTTTCTAAAATAATTTAGCAAATATGGGAAACAATTTTCTGTATTGTATTATTCGAAGTGAAATACATAAATTCTGTAAATTTTTTGAGAATTCGGGCATCTTTAACCCCTTTTCGTCGAGGTGAAATGACCAATTTGAGACGTTATACATTTCTATAATACAAAATATCTGCATATATCCGATTTCTCAAAAGTTACAGAATTTACGTTTTACACTTCGATCCGCACAATAGAGCACAAATTTTCAAAAATTTGCTTAATTATTGTAGAAAAACGCATTTTATTTGGAATCCGCGGAAATTTTATCACTACCCGCGCCAAATAAAAAAAAAGCTTGACTACCATATCTGCTATTTTTAATCTTAAACATGTTTTAATTTGATCATAAAGTAAAATTAAATTTTTACTATTTTTTTGCCTAAAAATTTTGAAAATTTTGAAATTCTGGCTCTAAAAACCATACAATGGTCTGGGGCATGTATTCGTAAAATGCTTATTTTTTATCCGATTTTAATTTTATTAGTCGTTTTGAAAAGGTAATTTAGTACCATTTTTATATTATTTTACAAAAAATTTAACAAAAAATATTAAATACCAATGTTTTTCCAAAAACTAGAAAAAAACGAGTTTTTCGTTCTTATAAGAATGTCCCAAAACTTCAATCCATTTTCGGCACGAGTTATTTTTAGCCGATTGTCCCCAAATTTTGGCTCACTCATTTTTAGATACTAAAGAACAATATAGGACCCTACCAGGTATAAAAAGGTGATTTTCGTTTTTAAGGACACCTCTAATACCCACATACTGGGGTTGGAGGGCATAAAAAGACCAAAATAAAGATACAATTTACAAAAACCAGAACTGCTAAAACTTATGAAAATTATATCTGTTACTGACTGATGCTGCTATTTAAGAGGAATATGTTTTTGCAACGGCTTTTGTATTTATGTATATTAGGGTGGCACGAATTCTGACTTTCTTCTAATTTCGTCCATCGCCGGCAAATTATGGTTCTTCATGGTCTAATAGCTCTATGTTTAAATTTTTGCCAAATCGGACAAAATTAACCTGTGTCTTTGGCACGGTGAGCCTCAGCGATGTTCAGGTTGAACTTTAGTGTCGACGAAAAGTGTAAGCGCAGTTCGATTTCTACAAGATTAAATGTCACAAAACTGCGAAATCGTAGCTGCTCGCATTCGCGAGATAACGCGAAATTAGTGTTTTTGTATTTTTTAAAATATTGACATTGAAGTTTTTTAAATATTTTCAAAAACTGAGTATACAATTTTAATTGTACTTATTTAAAGGTCACAAAACAGTAAATATCAAAATCCTATCTTCTTTAGTTCGCGAAATTAATTACTTGCTGTTTTTGTTTTCGTTTTTTATCTTTAGATAGGTTTCTTTAAAATTTCGTAAAAACATGGTATTCAGTTTTACTAGTTTTACGTGGTATGCAGTTTTACTTGTGCACAGCTGTTGACATCGAAATTGTATGTGTTAAATTTCGCGAGATATCGCGTAATTATATAATATTTTTTTATAATTTATTTATTTTTTAAAACAGATTCTTTAGAAATAATAAAAAATAAGTGGTATGCAGTTTGATTTGAGCATGTTGGAAAAAATTAAAACTGCGCACAAAAAAATTATAGCTGCTCACTTTCGCGAGAAATAGCGAAAAACAGCTTTTTGAGGGTATTTTTGTTTTGATTAATAAAAGAAGTTTCTTTAACATTGTTGAAAAACACGAAATGCAGTTTGATTTGCTATTGATTAAAGGTGATAAGGCTGTTAACATTTAAATTCTAGCTGCTCAGTTCTTCGAGATATCGCTAAAAAAAACTCGCTAAGCTACTATTTATTCATTACTTTGTGTTATTTTTGGTCTGTAAAAACATTTACTTCAATTAATGACAAAAATGTGGTATGCAGTTTGAATTCGAGGTTATTAGAGGTGACAAAACTTCAAGCATAAAAATTATAGATGATCAATTTCCCGAGAAATGGCAAAATTACTGTTCAAGCTTTTATAATAATTAATTTATTTTTTCTTTAGTGTCTAAAATAAAGGGGAAAAATCAATAAACGACAAATATATTATATGCAGTTTAAATTTTATGTGGTTAAAGGTGGTAAAACTGTTCAAATCAATATCGTGACTGCTAATTTACGCGAAAAATAAAATTTTTTCCAAATTTTTTATTTTTTCCAAGATTTGATTTCGATGTTGACTGTTTTGTGACCTGTAAGTAAATAGAATTAAAACTGTATAAATCTTCATTGCCAAAATTTTAGGAAATGCAAAAACACTAATTTCACGATATCTCGTGAATGCGAGCAGCTACGATTTAGCTGTTAACAGTTTTGTGACATTTAATGAAGTAGAAATCGAACTGCGTTTATTTTTTTTTTAGAAAAATGTTGTGTCTTTAATGTATCGTATTCTACATTTTTTTATCAATTAATATTAAAATAAAAAAAAAATTGGAAAAAAAATTTCGCGAACAAAAATTTTCGCGAATAATTTTTTTTTTTTTTTGATATTCAATAGAGTTTAGTTCATAAAAATTCAGCAATTGTCTAAATATTATAAAAAAAATGTTTTTTTTTTACTTAAAGATACAAAAATTTAATCGCGAATATCGCTCATACATACGCTTACTTTGAAACAACTGATATTACAATGGGATTTAGTGTACACGAACTAGCTTTACCAGATGGCTGTCGTTAATTCAAATCAAACTAAAAATATTTGTATTGAACCAATTTTTTCACGAAAATAAAGATTTTTCGCGAACAAAAAATATTTTTCGCGAAAAAAAATCACTGTATTGTGGTTTGTTATGTTAGTTTAACAGACTTGAATGGTTTTAAATTTAAAAATTATATTTTTGAGGATGTTTATTCTGGCTCGAGGTCATTATTTTCTTTACTAATTAAAACCATGATATTCTCATAGCATAATTTTCAAGAAAATTATTTTTTTGTTTTAAATTTATTTATGTTGGTCATTTTTGCAAGACTTAATCGACACGTGTTTCGGAATTTGTCAAGATTCCATTGTCAAGATTATTTAGCAAAAATAGAAACGATTTACTACAAAGTAGCAAACGAGTCTAATGACAAATCGTTTGTACACAAACTAGAATATTAATACATATTCGCCTCTATTCACAACGAGAATTAGAAAGACGAAGAAATTGTACCATACTAATAAGGCAACGATTGTCAATAACCAACAAAAATATTTAAAACAATTTTACATACGATAGTCCATTGCACTACAACAATATGTGTTGTTGTTGTGAGAAATACTCCATATTAGGGTCATTCATCACATGGCGTGCCAACCATTATGTTCAGATTCTGATTAATTTTTATTAAAAATAAAAATTGTTTTATTCGACCTTTAAAATATTATATTTTGAGGATGTTTATTCTGGCTCGAGGTCATTATTTTCTTTACTAATTAAAACCATGATATGACCTCGAGCCAGAATAAACATCCTCAAAATATAATATTTTAAAGGTCGAATAAAACAATTTTTATTTTTAATAAAAATTAATCAGAGTTATTTCAGAATGTTTTTTTTTTTAATTCTAAATCTCAAGCTTCTAGTTCATTATTTCAGGGAATAGAAAAAGTAACAAAAGTACAATTCAACCCTTTTTAGTCTCTTAGTATCGGAATTTAAAAAAAAAAAAAACCCAGTCATTGCGAATCTACATATATTAAGGGATGTCAATCTACATAGATTACACCGCTCAACAAATCGAAGGTTTTTGACTCCGGTTTAAAGTTTGATATAAAATTTTTAAAGATTTTGATTCGCTGATTCCAAATCTGTGCTCCAAATTTTTCCATCACGTCTAGAATTTTAATTATTCGCGGTTGAAAATGCGAAAAAACGCGATTTTTGCATTTTTTGAAAGCTTGCACAGCAGCCACTGGGAGGAATAAAAATCTGGTATAAAGCGTTAGAGTAGAATTGAACTATGATCTCAAATATATGATCAAAAAAAATTGAAGTTGTTGCACTATTATTGGCCAAACATGTATTTTAAAAAAACACTGTGAAAAAAATTAGAAAAAGCGAAATTTTTAAAAGGCTCTAAAACAAAAACCAGATGATCAATATTTGCTGCGATGAGCTCAAAATTTAGGCAAAAGTTCATTCTTTCTTATAGACTTTTAAACCCATTTAAGATATCTTTTAGTTTTACTTTGAAAAATATCAAAAAAAAACTAAGGTATCTACCTTACCTTTTTTACAAAAATGATAATTTTAACAGAGTCATTTTAAAACGCAATTGTAACCCAACCAAACGCAATAATTTGAAAAAAATTTATTTCTATGTTGGAGACCAAAGACAAATTATAATTTTGCGCTTTATACCAGATTTGTATTCCACTGAATGGCTGCTGTGCAGGCTTTCAAATAATGCAAAAATCGTCATTTTTCGCATTTTCAACCACGAATAACTAAAAATCTGGGCGTGATGGAAAAATTTGGAGACCAGATTTGGAATCAGGAGATCAAAGTCTACTAAAATTGATCATCAGAATTCAAACCGGAAAATGAGTGTTGAGCGGTGTTATAAACAAAATTTAGCAGTAATCGATTAATACAAAAACTTTATTTCAAACAATAAATTTAATCTTAAAAATAAAATACGCAAAACTTTCCATATCTCATCATATTGCGGTTGGTATACCGCATTATTAAAACATCCTTGTTAAACATAAAATGCAAATGATGATACAAGTATCGTCCTTGCAGCAAAACTAACTGAATAACTTTTACTTATTTTGTTGCTGTTACTGCTGCTGCTGTTTTTGTTGTTGTAATAACGCAACTCAAAATGTCATTATGCGCTTTTATATACATAGATACTTATAAAAGTTACAATAACAATAACAAATCCATATGTATGTATTCCAAGTTGTATTCCATATAAACCAGCTAAAAATTGTGACAAAACCGAGTTGTTTGGTTGGTGGCAACTTGTGAATAACTTACATTCATTTATTTCATCTTTAACATCCATTCGTTCGTTCATTAATTTGTTATTTTCGTATGTTGCACTAGGGTGGTATTTTTTCTTCAACTTTTGATTTTGGATAAATTTTTTATTCTACTAGATCTAAAAATTACGCTTTACGAATTCGAGGCCAAATCGGATTAAACTAATCAAAGTTTCAGATATTTAAAAATTAAAAAATAAAAAAATGTCTTGCGATCAAGGTTGGTTACCGAAACGAATAACGGTAAGGGTAACGGTAACTAATTTTTATTTATTTCGGTAAAGGTAACGGTATGGGTTTTTAAATCGTTTCGGTAACGGTATGTACCGGTACCGAAACAACCTGAAAAAAAACATAAAACTGAAAGCTAAAAATATTTCGTAGACTCAAAAAACAGTATAGATTTGATGTGGACAATATTATTGTCATTTATTTTATAACAATTTGCAAATTATAAATTTAAAATTATGTTAGCAATTTGATTTTTTTTTTTTTGTTCGTTAAAAATCTAAAAAAGGTAAAATTTGGAAAACCGGTACAATACCTGTAAGATCTAATAACTATAACGGTAACGGTAACGGTATTTCAAAAATATTTTTAGCGGTATCGGTAACGGTATTCAATTTGAAAGGGTTTTAAATCAGTACCGGTATTATAAGGGTAACGGTAATCAACCATGCTTGCGGTGCATCATAATAATTAATTATTTTTATGAGCTGAACATGAATACCATAAAAAAAATTTAAATTGGTCAAACGGTTTTCGAGTTATGGCTATTGATTTCAGACATTTTTTTACATTCATATTTAGTATGTCAAAGTTGATAAAAATCATCCCAGCAGAAATAAATCGAGATTTTGGCGACACAGCATCTGTTTATAGCATACCGTAGCGCATCCAAAGAGCGCTCTTAGGGATGCAGTAAAAGGAAGGGGAAAAAATTTTAATTTTTTTTTAAGATTTTTTATATAAAACTTATAATGTGTAATTATTTTTTGATAAAATTTTACACTTGCTTTCCTTTTTAATATTTTTAACACTTTTTGAATAAAAAAACATGAGTTTTAGACAAAGACACATGATTTGACTGCATCATTATTGCGCATTAATCAGCGCTGCAAAGAGCGCTTCAATCATAGCATCTTTGACCGCTGTTCCCAAAAAAAATCCCATAAAAAATGTGAAAATGAAAATTTCCGATATTTTTTTGATGTTCACTTCCGATTTTTTTTTTTTTTTTCATTTTGTTTCACATAAATAAAGTTTTGTAAAGTAAAACGAATGAATTTTTTTGTTATATTTTTTTAAATTTTAGTTATTTGATTTCAACTTTGAATTTACAGCATCTTTATTCTGCTTAAATCAGCTCTACAAAGATACATGAATTCACTGCATCTTTAATCTGCTTAAATCTGCGCTAAAAAGATACATGAATTTACAGCATCTTTATTCTGCTTAAATCAGCGCTCTAAAGACACGTGATTTCAGTGCATCTAAAGAGCGCTGTTTCTGTGTATCCAACTAGCGCTCTAAAGTGGGACATCGCCTTAGGGAATCATGCATGAATTCAGCGCAATTGGATGCGCTCCTTTACTCAAGTTCCCCTTCCAAAAGCTGCTGAACGTTCAGCAAAATTTCTGCTGGGATGTTTCGCAAAATATTTTTTTTTTTTTTAATTTTTCAAAAATCCAAAATATTGGTGGAAATTTTTCAAAAATCCTAAGGGCGCCATGGGTTCAAATTATTGGAGCTCTATGAAAGGGTAAAAGGAAAAGAATTTTTGATTTATTTGATGGATAAGTGCTTCAAAATTAATAAATATGATGCGTCGCAAATCTTTTTTAATTTTTTTAATTTCAAAAATTTTTAGCAACTGGCGCCACGGGTTAATTTAATTTGATTGGCCTCAAATTCGTACCACATCAGCTTTAGGCCTAGGAGAATACAAATTTTCCCGGACCTTCCAAATCGGAAGAAAAATTTTTTTGCAATAAACAAAAGTGGCAGTCTAATGTCGCACAGTGGAGTGTTAAAAAAAATCTTAAATTTAACACTTTTTTAATTACTTTAAATTTTTTTTTACGTAAAAGAAAAAAAAAACAAACAAATTTTAATAAATGTATATAAATAAACATAAAAAACAAAAATCCTATCAAATTTGATATAAAGTTATATAAACTGATATTACTCATATTATTCGACCAAATCTTATGAAACTATTTATTCCTGAGTAAAAATTTTTATATGATGCAATATATAATGATATGTAATACAATATATAATGATATGTAATACAATATATAATTATACGCAATTTGATCCGAAAAATGGTGGATGTTTTTGCATTAAAAAAGATCAACTTGTATAAAATATGATTTGATTTCATCCGAGTTTTGACCAGACATTGCAATATACACTGCGAATCACATCAATAAGGAATCGAGTTTTTCACTTTTTAATCGAATATATCTTTGTAACAAATAAGGGGAAAAATATAAAAAAATGCACTGATAGAGACCATTATCTAGCTAATAATGTCAAATAATAACATAAATCAAAAGTCTGAAAGAAGTCATTTAAAAAAATATTTTTTGGCAACTTGTTAAAAAATTACTAGTTTTTTATGAATCACTTGAATAAGGAATTTTGGAATACAGACCAAGCAGGACCTGAATCCAATTTGTTAGGGATAGCAATTCCTAAAACAATAAAAACATAACAGTTTTGTTTCGAATTTCAATAAAAATGAGACTCACAACAACTCTTAGCTCTTCCGAAAAGAAAAAAGTACTGACTTTAAAGTCCAAAGTGTTAAATGCCGTTGAAATCGCGAAAATAATAGTGAGGGGCAAATCTATCAAATGCAATTATTTAAATAACATTAAGAATGATGGAAAAAACATGAATGGGCGAACTTAAATGGCAACAACAGAACGAGATCGACCAACATTTTAAGAATTCCCTCGAATTCCAAGTTGACAGGTTCCAAATTTCTCAAAGAAAGTGGTGATTTTGTGGGTATTTGTATAGTCCATCACGATTAAAAATTAAATGAGTTTATAGTCTGTTGAAAATTGCAAAAAAAGCCACTCCTTGAAACCAAACTTAAGAATCATCGATGGTAACGTAAGGAACAGTGATGATGCTACAGTAGAATATCGCACCCCATACCATAAAAGCACCTTCTATGATCTGTCTGCTATGCAAAAACTTATTTATTTATAAAAACTTATTTTTTTAAATAACCGAAAACAATTGTATCCTTCTAATGCAACGGTATTAATTTTTTGTTCGTCGGAATAAATTACTTTAAAAATTTCTGAGACCGTGTCATTGTATTCCTGGCGAGATTAAGGGCTAACTTCGTTTGGCATTCAGCTATTAATTTTTGCATAATTTTCGACGAGCACTGATCTCACTTGACTTTTAAACGCGAGGGACTGTACAAATACTCGCATTAACGCCACTTTCTTTGAGAATTTTGAAAGATGTCGGCGTAGAATTTGGGGGAATTCTTTAACTTATTGTCGATATCGTTCGGTTGTTGCCATTTTAGTTCGCCCATTCATGTTTTTTCCATAGTTCTGAATGTTATTTAGATAATTGCATACAGCAGTTTTTTCCCTCTCTATTATTTCCGCGATTTCAGCGGCCTTTAACACTTTTTCAGTACTTTTTCCTTTTTGGAAGTGCTAAGAGCTGTGTGAGTCCCATTTTTATTGAAATTCGAAACAAAACTGTTTTGTTTTTATTGTTTGAGGGATTTCTATTCATTACAAATTAGATTCAGGTCCTACTTGGTCTGTATTCCAAAATTCCTTAGTCAAGTGATTCAAAAAAAAAACAGTGATTTTTTAACAAGTTGCGGAAAAATATTTTTTAAAGCACTTTTTTCTGTCTTTTGATTATTGTTATTATTTAACATTATTGGCTAGATAATGGTCTTTATCAGTGCATTTTCTTATATTTTTCCGCTTATTCGTTACAAAGATATATTCGAATAAAAAGTGAAAAACTCGATTCCTTATTGATGTGATTCGCAGTGTATTGGTGGATCTAATTAGATCTAATTGCATAAAAACATATAAGATCCTGGTGTTTTTTGGTTTGGGTTGAGATACACCACAGGTCAACGATACATTCACCAAACATATAATTTTCTAAAACAAAAAAATGTTTGGGTACGCTTTGAACCAGATAGGTGATATACATAACCCTAATAAGGAAATGTTTAGGAACATTTTAAAAAGTTTTTTATAATTTGCCGAAAAAACTTAGGAAATTGTTGGTTAATTAGAAACATTTATAGTTATATATGGAACAGAATGAGAAATATATAATTTTATTTTAAATTATACAGAAAAACAAATTTTGTATTGACCCTCATATAATTGAATATAATTATATCAACCGTACGCATTTTAATCCGAATCATGATTAAATTATATATAACTACATACGACTGCATTTAAAAAATTTAGAAAATAGCTCACGGAATATATGATCATATATGATTCGTTAGGTTTGTATCAAGTTATATATTGTTATATATGTTTACTTTTACTCGGGTTGTATAAAATTCTATTAAAATGGACACCAGCGCATATCTTATTATATATTGTATCATATCATTTTTTTACTCGGGTTTGGTACTTATACAATCTCCTGAAGTAATTGTACTAGCAACTTATCTTATAAATCTGGAACGCAGGAATATTCTAAAAAAAAAAAAATTCATAAAAGTTCATCGAATTTTGAAGTTAGGAAATTAGGATCAGTTGAGAAGAAGTTATTTGAAAATATTATTGTCAAAGGAGGTAAAAACTGGGGGAAGTATTGTACATTAGTAGTTTTTCTATATTCCGAAAAAAGTGCTTTTTGTAAATTTCGATTCTGAGGGCAAAACGTGTACTTCGGTATTATTAAATTCGTTTTTTTTTTGCATCAATTTTTTTGCATCAATTTTTTTTCCATCAAATTTTTTTTAATTATTTTTTTTCATCAAACTTTTTTTTTCATAAAATTTTTTTTTCATAAATTTTTTTTTCTCATAAATTTTTTTTTTTTTTTCCTCAAAATTTTTTTTTCATCAATTTTTTTTGTTTTTTTATCAAATTTTTTTTTTCATCAATTTTTTTTCATTATTTTTTTTTCATCAAAATTTTTTTTCATAATTTTTTTTTTTTATCAAATTTTTTTCATAAAATTTTTTATAAACAATTTTTTTCTCACCAAAAATTTTTTTTTTCATAATTTTTTATTTTACATCAAAAAATTTTTCTTTTCATCAAAAAAATTCATCAAAAATTTTTTTTCATCAAATTTTTTTTCACCAAAATTTTTGGGTTCATTAAATTTTTTTTAACATAATTTTGTTTTTTACCAAAACTACTTTTTCACCAAGTCTAAGCTTTTCGCATAAAAATGTTCCATTTGTTTATCAAATGTACATAAAACAAGTGAGAGTGTTATATTCTTTGGTGCCGAATCTTTTATACTCTCCAAAATGTAAAAACACTTTTTTGCACTTATTTTTGCACTCACTTACGAAATGTACAGCTCTTTTGGTTTTTTAATGGGGTCCTCGACTGATATTTCAATTTGTTTTGCATGAAATAGCAAAGTAATATAACATTATTTTTTCTAAAAAAAACTTTGCTTTGGCAAGTATTAAAACATTATCATGATTTAATGTTTTGGGCAAGAGTACAAAATTCGCAGCCATTTTTTTATGTTTGAACCCTACTTTGTCGAAAACGGCTCTGGCAAAGATTTTGATTTTCGTCGAAATAAAGTAGTGGCGCACCAGATTCATAATCAATAAAAACATTTGTAGTTTTCGCAAATTGAGATTAAAGTCCCATCTGACAAAGCGTGTATTTAGGGGCATCCTCTAGCTGAACATTAATCCTAAAAACAGAAGTTTTTTTTTTTTGTATCTCCTAAATTATAAGATCACCAAAATTCTAACCATTTAGTACGAATTGTTTTCGTACTCCCCACTGTGCATCGTCGTTGTGTTACAAATTGGCTTCTATTCAAAATTGTTATTATTATTTTTTGGAAAATTGTTTACAACACAAAAAATAAGTGAACACCAAAAAGCCAAAACAAAAATATCATCATCACAAAATGAATTTAAAGCAGTATCAGTAGATATAGAGAAGCCATCATACGTATTTTACACACATAAAAATACACTCAGAGAAATTAAATAAGGAAAAAATTGTATCAGAATCTTTTCTCAGAAGACTTTTTCTAAAAGAAAAAATTTCTCAAAATCCTTGATTTTGCTATTGGAAAAATGTCTCAAAATCTTAAACTTTTTTTTTGTAGCAAAGATGCCACAGAATGTCAAAAAAAAAAAATTTCACTAAGTGTATCACAAAAAATACTTTAAACACAAGCAAAAAAAAAACATACAATAACAATATTAGCATACATACAAAATTGTAAAGTTCTGTATAAAGACAAGAATATTTTCCAACTACAAGGACAACATCGATAATAACGCCAACAACAACAACACTTTTAGTAAACAGTGTACGGAATCATAGTTAAATAGCAATAGCAACAGCAGCAGCAGCAGAAGCAATGAAAAGGGAAATTATGACAGGAAATTAAAAATACGAAACAAATGCCATCATTGCCAATCTAATCCAAATACAGTACAAGTTCACAGTATTTCATTTATGAATAGATATCTATGTATGTGTGTGTGTAAGACTACAACATTTTCTAGTCTTTTCAATATCTCGGCCATTTTTACAAACAATCCAGCAAAAAATTTTAGGAGAGATTGTGATAAAATTGGGGTTAAAAAGTGTATATTGGAAATTTTTATATTTCCTGAAACTTAAAAATGGGAATGAAAGATCCTCTAGCGGAAAAAAAAAACATTTTGAAAAAGAAATTACGATCTGTATGGGATAAAAAGCGGTACTTTGGTACTTTTATAACTCCTGAAATTGTAGGCATTGAAACTTGAAATTTGAAATCTAGGATTTTTCTGCCAAAAAAGATAAAAAAATATTCTGAAAAAATAACTTTTGGGAAATTCAGATTTTAATAGGATAAAAAGTTCAAACAATTGTACTTTGGTACTTTATCATCTCCTAAAATAATGGTACTAGAAACTTGAAATGATAAGGTACTTTTTAGTTCTTTTCAAATGTCCCAAAAAAAATTTTAAGTGTAAAATCTTCTTTGCCGACAAAAAACATTCTGAAAAAGTACCTTTTGAAATTGGGGGGGTGAAATAAAGCCATAGGCAATAAGGCCATATGGCCTTTTTTCTCAATTCAATGGGAAATATGGCCATATGGCCCTATTACCAACACGATTAAGCAATAAAGTCATATTTATTTTGCAACCAAAGCAGAAATAAACCCATATAAGTTGAAAATGTCGAAATATATTTCCACGTAAATTCTGCTACCCAAAAAAAAAAATTAATTTAAAGATTGTTTAACAAAAAAAAGATTGTTAAACAAAAACCAAAAAAATAGGTGTAGCCGGCCTTCGGCCGGGCTAAAGGAATACAAACTTCATAAATTATTTTAGCGGCTTCGCTAAATATTTTTTTTTTTTTTTGGGTAGCAGGATATACGTGGAAATATATTTCCACATTTTCCCCAACACTCCCCGCAAAATAATAACAAACATTTTTAAAAATTTTCAAATGAGTAACAAAGCCATATATGTAGGCTGACCATTCGTACTGATTTAATCAGTACATGTACTGATTTTTGATCACGTGTACTGATCAAAAAACGTTGTACTGATTTGTACTGATTTTTTAAAATATGTACTGATTGTACTGATTTTTGGACATTTCAACATAAAAAATCATTTTTATTCGAAATTTCTGTACAAAAACTTGAATTTCCATAATATAAGTCGTCAGAGTTGTTTTTTATAACTTAAGTTTGAAAATGAGATAATTCATAAAAACGCAAAAATGAATCTGAGCATGAGGTTATTTTAATTTTTCTAAATTTATATGAAAATGCGCACAGAATCTTTGAGGTTTTCTATAAAGAAAAGTTCAATGGGACGATGGTTTTTTATATTTTTAGCAAGATTATGTAAATTGCATTAATCCAAATGTTTCTGAGATCTTAGATGAGGTAATGTCATCAGAGCTTATTCGAAAAAGCGCTCAGAAAGCCAGGGCCTTTAAAAAAAACACACCTGCTTATTAGCTGTGAAGTTTTCTTACTGGAAAAGTTGTCAAAAAGACTTCAAAAGAAAAAGACTTCAAAATCTGAGGGATTTTCTTATTCTCAAAACCAGTAAAATTTTGTTATATTTTCTGCACTGAAACGATCAAACATTCAAATGAAGTCATTTAAAGTTAACTAAATTTTCTGCAAAATAACGACAACAGTTGTTTTTTGCTGTTGTTTTTTAACAGTTGGTTTTTGCAGTTGTTTTTTCAAAATACATGGGGTCAAATTAGTTTAACCGACATTTTTTGAGTGTTGAAAAAACATCAGTGTTTTCTCATAGAAAAAAATTTAGAGAGTTATTTCTAGAAAAAAAACATGAAAACTTGGGCGTACTGATTTAAGCTCAGAAAAAAATGGTCACCCTACATATATGGCTTTATTTCAAACACTGGTTGGTAATAAGGTCATATGGCCTTGTTTCTCAACTCATTGGGAAATAAGGCCCCCCTTGATGACATTGGGAAAGCCTTTTTTTGATGACCTCAAGGAAATGGGTAACATATATATCATTTCCATTTCAAAATATATCACAAAAACATACTGGACATAGCCTTTGTATATCGATTATAATTTATTATTTTTCTTTCCTTTGTTTTCAGGTAACGTGGTATTCAAAACGGCATTACTTTGCTAATTGGTGCAGCCTCAGGAGGACTCACAACCACTCCAATCTAAGGCCCCCCTTTGAAATTCTGACAAAAAATTTATAAAACTGTACTAATGAACTGTTTCTATCACAAAGTAATGGTTCTAGAAACTTTATCTATTAATTTATTTTTTAAATTTTCAGAATTTCCATTTTTTATAAAAGTCAATTTATCGAAAATTCGGCCACTTTTGTTTTTAATTTTTTTCAAAGTTAAAATGTTTGTCTATCCACACAAAAATGCGATTTTCTCGAAAAAAAAACGAAAACACATGACTGAATTTTTTTGTGTGGATTGACAAACATATATATGTCAAATCAAACACTTTAAAATTTTTTTTAGATTTTCCCCAATTATTTTACAGTTTTTATTACTCTTCGAAAACTCTGTCGTGGTAAATTTTCAGATTTTTTGTTGCCCCGTTCAAAAGGTATCAAATTTTTAAAAATTGGTAGTTTGTTCCTTTATTCAAACTTCTTTTACTCATAACTTCTTCAATAATGGTCCAAATTGCATTTTTTTTATAATTTTTGTTTTTTTTGTACTTTAAAAAATCTAAAAAGCGCTCCAGTATGCGATTTTTAAGTTTTAAAATTTAAATCTCATTTTTTAAAATATTTTTACTACTCGATTTTTTTTTTTTAATTTTTTTGTGTAAAGCTTCTATCGATTCTACAAATTTTTTGCCCAGTAGGATCGTGGGATATCGATTATTACTATTTTTATAAATTTTTGAAAAAAATTTATAGTAATTTTCCAATCTTAAAATCATTTCTACTGCTCCAATGGTGCGTCATAGAGGTGTCATTTACAAGACCGCTCCCATTAAGTTTTACGTCTTAACATTTCTTCGGAACAAACTAATACCCTATCTCCAATTTCTAAGGGGACTCCCACACAAAACGACATTTTTTTAAATTTGCTCCAATCGCTCTAACTGCCCTAATAGTGCCCTTAGAGCAGTGATCGGCACCCATTGCACCCAGGTGCTGAATAAAATTAGAAATTTCCACTTACAGGACACGAATGTCCAGGAAACTCACATTTTAGAGCAAAAAATTAAAATATTTTATTTATTATCAAATTTGCTTTTAAAAAAGCAAGTAGATGAAGCTTTGTTTCAGAAAAATTTAAAAATGTTCTCTCTTTCTGCCGACCACTGCCTTAGAGTAACAAAATGAATGACCGACCCACAATATTTTTTTAGTCCAAACATTTTCTCTGAACACACCTACCCTCTATCTTTAACGGTTAAGGCGGTCTCTATACAATTTTTTTTTTTTCTTGTAAATTTGTTTTATTTAATCAGCTTCTACCGGTCCAATGGTGCGTCCGACAGGGGCAAGTGGTGAGACCGACCGCTGTTTATTTTTACCCTACAATGTGGGTTAAATGTGGGTTTTGTCAAATGAACATTTTAGAAAGTACTTTGGTAATTTTCGATATTCTAAAGTAATGGTCTTCATTTCTTGATTTTTTTGGTTCTTTTGTAGTATCTTTTTTCAAGTTAGAACTTTAAGATTTAAATACTTACCCCCAGTTTCTGTATGACCAAAGTAAAAAATTTATATGTATTTTGTTTTTGGTACAATAACAAAATGCATCCAAATTTTTGACGCTCGTCAAACGTTCGTCATACAGAAACTCTGGGTTATTGTTAGGAATAAGAAATTCTATTTATTAATAACCAAAAATAATAAGTATAAAACAAAAATAACTTGATTTGTGAATGTAGGATCATCTAGCAAAAACAACCAATCTGACAAAAATACTTTTTAAAAAGTTTCAATTCTAAGAGGGTAAAAAGTTGGTACTTTTTCGATATCCTAAAATAAAAGTCATAAAAACTAGTTTTTTTGAAATGTATTATTTTTAGGAATTTTAGATTATAAAAGGCAAAAAATGTTGGTACTTTTTTGATTTTCTAAAATGATGGTCACATAATTTGAAGTTCTGAATATATTGGTTTTATAAACTTGAAATTTTAAATCTAGAATATTCCGACAAAAATGTGTACTTTGGTCTTTTTCTACCTCCTGAAATTTGTAATGTAGGATCATTTAGCGAAAAAAATACTTTGACAAACGTACTTTTTAGAAAGTACTTTGGTGTTTTTTCGATATTCTAAAGTAATGGTTTTATTTTAAGTTAAATCTTTAATATTTCAATACTTATTGTTAGGCCTAAGAAATTCTATTTATTAATTACCAAAACTAATAAGTATAAAACAAAAAAAACTTGATTTGTGAATGTAGGATCATCTAGCAAAAACAACCATTCTGACAAAAATACTTTTTAAAAAGTTCCAATTCTATGAGGGTAAAAAATTTTGTACTTTTGCGATATCATGAAATAAAAGTAATAAAAACTATTTTTTTGCAATGTAGGATCCCCTATGAAGCACAAAACTTTAAAAATGTTTTTTTAGGAATTTAAGATTATTAAAGGTAAAAAATTGTGCTTTGGTACTTTTTTTATACCGTCCACTCTACTGATAGAGGGTATATATAAGTTTGTCATTCCGTTTGTAACAGCTCGAAATATTGGTCTAGGACCCCATAAAGTATATATATTCATAATTCTCGATCGATTTTAAGACGATCTAGCGATGTCCGTCCGTCCGTCTGTCTGTTGAAAACACGCTAACTTTTAAAAGACTTTACGGAGGCTCCTGAAGTTTGGCATTTATGTTGAGACTTTACCTGTACAGGTTGGTATTGCAATCCAGCGAAATCGGTCCAGTGGTTCAATAGTTATGAGCAAAATACTGAATTTTGGCAAGGGTTTTTAGTGAATTTACGAGATTTAAAACACGCTAACTTTCGAAAGGCAATTCTGAGGATGCTGAAGCTTGCCATATATATTTTTCGTTCCCCTGTCCTAGTTCGAATTGAATTTCAGTCAAATCGGTCCAGTGGTTTAAAAGTAATTAAGAAAATCGTGAATTTCAGATTAGTTTCACCTTAAATTCACGTGTTGAAAACCCGTTATACATGTTTTAAAAACATGGGTAAGTCACAAAAATATTTTACAACGTATTTTTGTCACTCAAAAACATTTTAACACTAAAAACAAACAAAAATACACTCGAAAATGTAACACTCAAAAAAAATTTTACACTCAAAAAATAGTAAATTTTTTTTTTTTTCAAAAATTACTAAAAAAAAAAAGTTGTTTTACACAAAATAAAATATTTCCAATCAAAGTTGTTATTTTTTCACGTTAGAAATTTTACTATAACTTAAAATTGGAAAAATATTTTAAAAACCCCAAAACGCTTTTTTGGCCAAAAATGCTAATTTGCCGTTTTGGTTCACAGATGCTGATCAGCATTTTCGGACCAAAATCGTGTTTTTATATTTTTTAAATAAGTTTTTAGCTAACAAAAGTCGCGAATTTGGAATTTTTTAAATATTTTTTCAATGAGTGCGTAAAATTTCCGAATTTTTGAGCTGGATTTGGTTAAAAATTCGGACGTGAATTGGTCAAAATACGTAATTTTTTCCAACTTTGACTGCTGGTTGCCGACTAAAGATGACCTTGAAAAAAATTTTCATAAATTTTCCCAAAATCAGCTCTAACATGGCCATCGTTTGTCAGGTATTATGACATAGAATTCGAAAATTTAAATTTGAAGGGACACCCTAATATTCATACAATTTTTCAAAATGTCAACAGTTGGTCAGCGGTTGCTTAATCGAATTGCTGGTTGATACTGCTGACATGTCATTGGGGACATCAATATTTTGTATATATACCTGATTTTCAATCACTTGGGGAAGTTAGGAATACGGTCGCAACAGTCAATCGTGATGGCTTCAATTTCCCTAAAACACTTGCAAATGGTATCAGATAAAATATGCAAAACATAAGGAAATTTGGTCGACGGGTTTAAAAGTTATGAAGAAATCTCTCAAATTTGCATGGTTTTCACATTTTTTCATACCCTATATTTAGTAAGAGAAAGTTTAAAATACGCTAACTTTTGAAAGACAATTTGGAGGTTCCTAAAGTTTGGCATATATATTTGTCATTTCGATGGTCAGGTTGGTATTGAATTTCAAAGAAATCGATCCAGTGTTTCAGAAGTTATGATCAAAATCGTGAATTTCGTATTGAATTTCGACGTTAAAAACAACTCTAAATGCTCTGTAAAAAATATTGGTATGTCACAAAAATATTGTAGAAAGTAATTTTATCCCTCCAAAAAAATGTTTGCAGTCGAAAAGAAATTTTACACTTATAAAAATTTTACACTCAAAAAAAATTGCACTCAAAAAAATTTTACACTCAAAAAAATTTTTTTTTTTGTTTACAAAAATGCTAAAAAAAATTGTTTAATCCAAATAAATTATTTCTAGTCAAAATGTTCAACAATTTATTTTTGACGTTAAAAAAATTACTGTCACTTTAAATGGGCTTATGAAGGGTATCATGGATTCGGCCAAGTCGAATTTAACTTATATGCTTGGGGCAACTCTAAAGAAAAATGTGGCAACTCTGGGAAACTTGTCCACATCTTTTTACAATGCAGACATCTGCCTTTTGTTGCTATCATAAACAATTTAGATGGCCAAACATTTTTGAGTTTAAAATTTTTTTTGGAGTTTAAAATTTTTTTTCGAGTGTAAATTTTTTTTCGAGTGTAAATATCTTTTTGATCTATAAAATTACTTTGTAAAATATTTTTGTGGCATGCCAATATTTTTTAAAGAGCATTTAAAATTTTTTTGAAAGAAGGAATTCAAGGTGAAACGAATCCGAATTCACGGTTTTGATCACAACTGCTAAAACACTAGATCGATTTCCTCAAATTTCGATGCAAACCTGACTATGGAAATAAGAAATATATATGCCAAACTTTAAGAGCATCCAAAGTTTCTTTCAAAAGTTAGCGTATTGTTAACCCTCTATCACTAAATAGAAGGTATGAAAACATGTGAAAAAACATCAAAATATGAGAAATTTGCTCATAACTTTTGAACCCGTGGACCGATTTTCCTCATGTTTTGCAGATTTTATCTGTTACTACTTTCAAGTATTTCAGCGAAATTTAAGCCATCACGATTGACTGTTGCGAGCGTAATCCTTACTTCCCCAGATGATTGAAACTCAGATATATACAAAATATTGATTTGCTTATAAAAGGCGAAAACGAATTGATCTAGAAAAACTGGGAGACACGGGTATCTTTTTTTTAGCTCTACTTTCAGAATTTTTTGGTCTCGATCATGGGTGCAAAATCGTGTGGTACAGTGTAATAGAACACAAAAAAAAATTTTTTTTGCTTTTTAATTTTTAAGTTATTTAAACTTTAAAAAAAATAAACAAATTAAGTCGATTTTAAATTAAAATCTATTTTTTTTTAAATTGTTAAATTGTATAAAACAACATAATTAAATAAAAAATAATACGTAATTGATTAAAAAAAATACCAGAATAAAAAAAAAATGTTGGCCACACCAGGATTTGAACCACGGACCTCCAGCGTCACATGCCACGACACATCCTCCGCACCACAACAACACCAGTTAACTCGTGCGCTTAATTTGAATTTTACTACATGAGAGAATACCAGGGCAGTTTTTCACCCCGTCATTTGATCAAGAGGAGGCAATATTTTTAAAAAAGAACATTTAATTTTTTTAAAAAGTGTGCATTTTTTTTTAGAAGAGAACACGAAAAATGCAAAGTATACAAAAAATGTTACAAAATGTCACATTTTTTGCAAGAAAAAAAAAACGCCATAAGATGACAAAAAGAGACGGAAAATTTACACTTTTTTACAAATATTATGAATCATAAATAAAAATTTTTCAACAGCTTTTTTAAAGCTTCACTGGGCTACTTGTTTACACATACCTACCTTCATTTTTCAATTTGTTTCTCTGTAAACCTTCAAGTACATTAGATTCCTTCTACTGCTGTTTTGTCAATAAAGACCAGGTCTTTTATTGCATAAATGATGTCATTTCATATACTTTTGACTCTGTCGTTCAGACAGGTATGCTGGCCCACTCGTATTGTTAATAATTCTATATTGTGTTTTGTGTTATTGTTGTTGACATTGCTTGTGTTGGCGCAAAAAAAAAAAAAGTAGAGTAAAGTAATCAGTATGATATTCTAGAAATCCGTTAAAATGAAAAACTGTGTCATTTTTGTACGTTTTCAATAAAGTCAGCATTAAAAGATGATAATTTATAAAGTATTGCCAATTTATGTACAGGCAGCAAGAAGAGAATACTGATTATATAGTCAAACAGCCAAAGAAAACTTGTTAAATTGATTCGGAGTAGAAATGGAAAACTTTGTAATTTTTGTTAGAATCGTATGGAAATTAAATGAAATTTGAATATTTAAGGGAAATTTTGAAAAAATTGAAAATTGTTTAAACAATTGAAAATATTGATTTGTTCAAAATATTTATGAAAAGTTGAATTAAACTTTTAAAACATTTAGCAGAGATTCAGTTTTAATGTTCATAGAATTGTTTATTTGCCCTTGATAATCCATTTTTAGTATAAAAAATCAAAAAGTCAAATCAATCAGAATTTTCTAAAGAAATCGAAAAAATTAAATTCAGAACTAACTTAACCCCATAGTTTTTTGAAAATTTTCTGAAATTTTTTTCTGTTATATATATATTAGCGTGTCCCGAAAATCTAAAATTTTAGGGCATACCCCTAGAATCATGCTTAGTAAACAGCTGATTACGGGAAAAAAAAATAAAAAATTTTTAGAGGTCATCTTCAGGGCGCAACCAGCGCTTAAAGTTTGCATCCGTAGTGCGTTTGGTGAAAAAAAATATTATTTTTTATTTTTAAAATTGGTGCCAAAAGATTCGTTAGGTAGATTACATTCTGAAAAAAATATTTATAAAGTTTTCAAGGAGCAATTTTGGTCCAGCACAACGTTTTGAATTTTGAAAACGTGTAATTTATTATATATTTTTTTAAGTTTTTGTAAAAACCGGAGTTTGTAGGAGTTTTTTTTTTAAATTTTGTACAAAACGGAGTTTATGTTCAAGCCTTTGTATAAAAAGATGTTTTTTACAAAAACTTAAAAAAATATGTAATAAATTATTCATCTTCGAAGTTTCAAAACGTTGCGCTGGACCAAAATTGCTCCACGAAAACTTTATAAATATTTTTTCCTCAATGTTCTCTACCTAACGAAAACTTTGGCACCAATTTTAAAAATAAAAAAAAATATTTTTTTTTGACCAAAAGCACCACGGTTGCAAACTTTAAGCGCTGGTTGCGCCCTGAAGACGGCCTCCAACATTTTTTTAATTATTTTTCCCGTAATCAGCTCTTCAATAAGCATCGTTCTAGGGGTATGCCCTAAAGAAATTCCAAAATTTCCTGATTTCGGGACATGCGAATATATATATATTCCTCTAACTCCCACTGCAGCATAGGACGCTAAAGTAGGGGACGAAAATTCTCCTGAGCCTGTCCATCGAACCTCACCCAATCCTAAGATAGCAAGACCATACCTACTCATTTCACGCTCCACCTGCAGATATTTGGAGTTCATACTAGCGCTGATGTTATCGCTATCTCTTAGGGTTCTTACGTTCCAGTATCCAATCATAGTCCTTGTTCGATATGCAAAGGTCGTCATCAAAGGTTTCGGTTTTTCATTTAGAGGCTGTGTGTTTGGAGATTCGTTAGCAAGATTGATTTCGGAAAAGTGGGTTTGCTAGCCCTCCTTTCTTAGATTGGTGATAGGGCTGCTATCTTCGTGTCCAATCCCACGGTGCAGTCATGCTTCAGCAAACTTTTATTTACCTACTGGCCTGAGACGTCAGGATCTACCATGACCATTCAGGCTACATGACTGGTCGCCTTCTCACTCTAGCTAGCTTTTAGCGGATGCTGGAAAGCCATTGCCCGGGAAATACTTGATCTAGGACCGGAAGTAGTGAGCTGCTTGGACAGTCAAACAGAGGAATCATTTCTGGCCACTCCCAAGTGAATGAAGGTCAGAAATTTTCCACACTACGTGCACCTCTGCTGAAAGTCCTAGATCCCAGATTTTGCTATTAATTGGTTAAAAAAGTGTAGTTTTGGTACTTTTTATATTTCCTGAAAAAAATTTTCCAGAAACTTGACATTTAAAATGTAGGTTTAAATTTTGAAAATTTCATTTCTAAGGGGGATAAAAGGTGTATATTTCCTAAAATAATGTTCCTAGAAACTTTAAAATTGGAATAAAAGATCCTTCGGTGAAAAAAGCACGCTGGAAAAATTACCTTACCGTTTCCAAAGGGGAAAAAAGTTTAAAAAATTGTAGTTTTGTTTTTATATTCCTTTTTTATATTCCTAAAATATTGGTCATAGAAACTTGAAATTTGGAATGTGGGATCCTTCAGTGAAAAAAAAAATCATTCTGGAAAAGGTACTTTTTGGAAATTCTGTTTCTAAACGGGCTACATGGGTAAAAAAGTCTACTGTTATTACTTTTTATACTTCCTGAAAAAAATGGTCCTTGAAACTTGAAATTTGGAATGTAGGATCCTTCGTAGAAAAACATTTTGACAAAAAAGTACTTTTTGAAAATTCCATGGGCAAAATATACTTTATAACTTTAATTATTTTTTGAAATAATTATCCTAGACACTTAAAACTTGCAATGTAAGATTTTTTGGTGAAAAACACATTCTAAAAAATTACTTTTTGAAAATTCCGTTTCTAAGGTGTACTTTTGGTACTTCTATTCAATTTCTGGAAAAAATAGGAGGGGGAGTAAAAAGTGTACTTTTGGTACTTCTAATATTTCCTAAAATAATGGTCCAGAAACTTGAAATTTAGAATAAGGATCCTTCGTTAAAAAACACTTTCTGCAAAAAGTCCTTTTTGAAAATTCCGATTCTAAGGGGGTTAAAAAAGTTTTTATAATTCTTAAAATAATCGTCATTCTAGAAAAAGTACTTTTTGAAAATAAAAACTTGAAAACAGTTTTCATTAACAAGACAAACCGACATTTAAAATCCTTCTGATGATAACACTAACTGGGGTGTTTGAAACCAGTATGGGAAATACAATAAATGTCTATAATTTTAAGAAATTCAATTTTTCTTCTGCATTTTTTCAACTTGAACCTTATGGATAGTTTGGTGAAAAAAGTAGTAAAAAAATTTATTTTGGTACTTTTTATATTTTCAAAAAAAGATATCCTACCCATTCAATATTTCGAATGTAGGATCTTATTAAAAAAAACAAAACATTCTTGAAATTTTTTTTTAAAATTCCATTTCTAAGTGGAACTTGAACATTGGTGGAACTTGAACATTGGTGAAGAAAGCATTATCAATATTTTTTTTTTGGAAATTACGTTTTTAGGGGTGTAAAAGGTGTGAATAAAAATTTGTTTGGTTCTTTTAATATTTTTTGAATAAATGGTTCTAGAAACTTAAATTTGTAATGTAGGATCCTACATTACAACTTCTGAAAAAAGTCTTTTTCGAAAATCCCGTTTCTATGGGTTTAAAAAAATTATCCTAAAGACTTGAAATTTGGAATGAAGGAGTCCGCCATAAAAAAAAACATTTTGAAAAAAGTACTTTTTGGAAATTCCGTGTCTAAAAGGGTAAAAATTTGTACACTCAAAAAATTATGTCATTAACTGTTTGTAGTTTATTTAAAAAAAATTTCGTTTAGTCGTATTTAAAAGAAAAACATTTATTTGATGTTCAGTTTTTATTAATGACTACTTCTGTCCTTCACTCAGAAAATTATGTAAGTTACTACATGTTAGTTATTTGTATATTTTACAGTAGTTAGTTGTTTTCAACTACAAAGTCAGTAGTAACAGTTATTTAAAGTAGTTAATTTTATTTTTTTTATCTCTGAAAAATTTTCAAAGTTTTTTTCAAAAAAAAAAAAAAAAATCGTTTTTTTTTCTTTTTCACAACTTTTTTTAAAAAAAAAAACTTAGAAAAAATTTGGTCTTCATTTTTTTTTTTTTGAAAAATGTTTTGGAAAAATAAATTATATATTGATTATTTTATTTTTACTACATTTTAGTTGTTTTCACTACAAATGTAAGTAGTTTTTACTACATAAGTCAGTTGTTTTTTGTCAGTTAAAATAACTAATATTGTTAGTTGATTTAACTGAAAAAGTAGTTGACCCCAAACCAACTGACAAAGTAGTTATTTTAACTGACATTTTCAGTTGATTTTACTAACATAATTTTTTGAGTGTTTGTTTCAAAAATAACACACTAAAATATAAAGACTTTCATTAACATTTAATTTTTAAAGTCATTTATTTTTGTTCTGTACGTAAAAACTACTGATTATTCTTTAAATTTTTAATGATTTAATTTTTGGTATTTTTTAATGAGATATCATTAGTTTTTACTAGTGCCCCCCATTTCCCGGTTCTCGGTATTCCCAGGAATACCGGTATTCCCTGTTCTGGTAACGGTTTCCCGGTTCTAGATATATTCCCGGGAATACCAGTATTCCCAGTTCTGATTCTGGTACCGGTTCGTAAAAACCAAAAAAGTACTATACCATAAAATATTTTAATTACGCTATTTAATCAGTATTTCAGAAATATTTAGTTGTGTTTGTAAAATTATTTGAAAAACATGTTAGTATTTTTTCTTAAATTCAAAAAATAAAAGGGAAATTGTATTTTTTACAAGTTTTCTATTTTTTTTTTTTGGTAAAAGAAAAGAAAAAAAATTAATTTTACAAAATATACATACCGGTGAATACCGTCAGAACCGAAACCGGGAATACCGGTATTCCCGGGAATACCGGGAATGAATTAAGAACCGGGAAACCGGTACCATTTCCCGGTAATACCGAGAACCGGGAATACCGGTATTCCCGGTACTACGGTACTGACCGCAGGCACTAGTTTTTACCTACACAAATAGTTTCCCAGTCAACAAAATGTTGAGCCCTCCAAATGTATGACTCCTTAATGACTACAAAAAAATATTGTTTTTAAAGCCCACATATTTTGGAATAAAAAATGATTCATATAGGAAACTTTTTTTTTGAATTTTACATTTTTTTGCTCATTAAACACTTTTTTTTTGGAGTCAAAAAGAGCAATCTGAAATGAGTCCAAAAAGACTTAAAAATTTAGGGGAAATTGTTATTTAAAAATGTTGGCTCCAAAATGAATCCAAAAATTTGGGAAATTTAAGTTATTTTTGAACATTCCAAAAAAGCTCCAAAAAAATAGTCTTTTCGGAGTGAACAAAAAATTTAATATTTCAAAATTGTTTTTATTTGTCAACAATTTTCTTTAAAATACAAAATAACAATCAAACATAGCGTTTAAATTAAATACCGCGCTATTTATGTGGTTTTTGGACAAAAGGAATACACATCAACGACAGAACCTGCCAATCCGAGTGATTATTTTGGAAGATCCTGAATGAAGTGCTCCTTGAAGATGATGAATTGTTCTTTGTGGTCAGTTTTATAGTTTTAAAATCTATTCCTTTGTAATTTATAATTAATAAATATAGTATATACATTAGGGATATAACCATTTGCTTTTTTTTGCAAATATCGAAAAGGACCTATCATATTGAGAATGTAGATGAAAAATCAAGAAGAAATGTGTGTTCTTTTTTTCGCGAATGTTAAAAAAGGTTCGGCACCGATCGCGATGAAGTTTTCGCTAATATTTTTTTTTATTATTCGGAAAACCCGTATTTCAAGTGTCGAAAACCATTTTATAAATTTGTTATTGTTTTATTTTTGTTGTAAAACGACAAAAAGCCAAGAAACGGTGGATGGGAAGGAATCCCACCATAAAACATAAAAAAATGTAAATTTATGGTGATTTAGAAATTGCAATCGGTGCCGAAGGTTTTTGGACCAAAATGTCCCCGGATAACGTTTTTTTATTATCAGTATAAAATTGCCCATACGATTATGATAGGTTCCTATTTTGGTTATATCCCTAATATACATATGTACAAATAAGAAAAATATTTAAGAGTGGTCTTTCTATTTAAAAAAATTAAGGGATTAGCGATCTAAAAAAAAAATAAAAATTGAAACCAAAAAGGCTCCAGCAAGATTTTTTTTTACACTCCAAATGGACTCCTAAACGACTCAAATTAATATGGGAAATTTCCCCAAATGCACTATTTTTATTGATTCAATTTGGAGTCCAAAAAGAGTGCTCTTTTGGATGAACCACTTTCATACAAAAATTTGAAATTTTGGTTATATTTTTGGAGCCCATTTTGGAGTCTAAATTGAGTCTGCTTGTTAGCTGGGTTATTTTTTTGTAGAAAAAAAAATTCAAAAAAATTATTTATAGAAATATAAAAACATGTTTGTATCAAGTGACTTTGGTACGATGGGTAAAGTGTCTGGCCAAAATGTAGTTGATTGCGGGATCGATTCCCCAAAATTTTATTAAAAATTTTTAAAAAAATATTTCAATAGAAAATTGTAAAAAATAACCTACGAAATCATTAAATTTTAATGTTTTGGTAGGTTATTTTTTTGGATTTTGTTGGTAAAAACAACAGAACTATTATTAATTTTTAATGTTTTCGTAGGTTATTTTTTTCGAATTTGTTGGTAAAAATTAATGAAAAAAACTTAATTTTTTAATGTTTAATGTTATTTATTTTAGAAAATTGTGTCAACAGTAAAAAACAAATGTTGATGTTTGTTAAAACTAATGAATAATTACTAAGATGGTTTTCAATTGCTTATTCACTGGTTTTAAATGTGTTTTTCATTTGTTTTTGCCTACAAAATATTTTGAGTGTATATATATTCATGATCCTCGTTCGATTCTAAGACGATCTAGCGATGTCCGTCCGTCCGTCTGTCTGTCTGTTGAAAACACGCTAAAAAGTCACAAAAATATTTTACAATGTGTTTTTGTAAGTCAAAAATATTTTTACACTTAAAGAAAAAAAATACACTCGAAAAAAATTTTACACTCAAAAAAAATTTAGTAAATTATTTTTTTTTTTTTTTTAAATTAGTTTAAAAAAAAAGTTTTTTTACAGAAAATAAAATATTTCTAATCAAAAATGTTATTTTTTCACTTTAGAAAATTTACTATAACTTAAAAAGGGCATTGTGGAGGGTATTCATAGATTCGGCCAAGTCGAATTTAATTTTTATACTTGTTTATTTTTAGAACTATTTTGAGTAGGTTTACTCTAGCTCGAGGTCATTTTTTCCTTTACTAATTAAAACTAAGATATTCTCATAGAAAAATTTTCAAGAAAATTATTTTTTTAAGTTTATTTACTTATGTTGGTAATTTTTGCAAGACTTACAAGGAAGGTCTTTCACAGGGCACCCACCGATTTTCTTGAAACTTGCATATAGGAAAGAGGGGAGCAAAATAAGAGTTACCTGTTTTTTTTTAGCTGCCCAATATCACATTTAGCGGGTCACAGGGGAGGGGGGAAAACGTGATTTATTTTCGTTTTTTTAGGATTTTTCCTATTTCTTCAAAAAAATATATATGAACACTTTATACAGGTCGAAAGGTTTTTTGAAGGCCTATCCAATGGTGTATCAGTCGTGTCCAAATTCGGCTTCGTTAAGTTCGTTATTGTCAAAAATAAATAATAATCGTTGGGGTAGTTTATATGGAGATATAATACACGTACGACCGCCAAATCATATATAATAATCTCTATCAAAATTAAGCAGAGTATTCTTCGTTTGGCGAAATTCCTGTTAGTTCGGTTCTTATAAGGTGGCAACCCTTTTTTAAACTTGAGATTGGGCAGCTAAGAAAAAACAGGTAACTCTTATTTTTGCCCCCTCATTCACATATTCAAGTTTCAGGACAATAGGTGGGTGCCCTGTGAAAGACCTTCCTTGTTAGTCGACATGTTTTTCGGAATTGTTCAAATTCCATTGTTTCACAAATTTTTCGGAATTGTTCAAATTCTATTGTTTGACAAATTCCATTCTTCGACAAATGCCGACTAACAAGAAAAGTGTCACCCAAGAAAACAACAAGAAAAGTGTCACCGACCACTTTATGGAATTGGTTTTATTTTGTAGACCAGGAAAAATAAAGGGACATTTATATTCCATGTAAAATCACACGCTAAATCCGAGAAAATGAAGTCAAAAAGTTTAAAAGTAGAAAAGTTTTTAAGATATTGCCAAATTCCACATTTATAAAAGTGGTTTTACCCTTTAAAATACTTGGAATAATAAGAATTTTAAAGAAGAAAAAAATTTTGAAAAATTTTCTAATTGTAAGTTTCGAAAATTTTCTAAGTACCGTTCACAGAAATGTTTGGTCTAACTTTTTTTTACAAAATTTTTAAGTTGCGAAAAATGCTTAGGCAGCTGCTATGTTTTCTGTGATGTGTTTCTAAGGAACGTGTCTAGTGACATGTCACTAGTGATATATCCGGGGCTGATATATCCCTTTTCCTTTTTTTTTTCATTAAAAAAAAAAATATTTATACATTATTACTGGGTATAAAAAAATGCCTTATTTATGCAACAAAACTTCATTTATAACTAACTTTTATTTTTATTGTATAAAATTATTCTAGTATCCATTAATTGTTTCTTCCTTTTTAACATAATTACATGGTTTATTCTTCGGTGTATCGAAATACCAAATACTGACCTTTTCTTCATATACATACATTAGAGTGTCCCTTATTTTGGAAATGTTGGAAATGTTGAGACGGTACCCCCTCATTTTTTTCCTTTTGACTAAAAAAAACCTCAGCAAAAATTTTACGCCCCTACGACCACGCCTTCCCTACGCGACGGGGCCGTAAAGAGCGGGGCCTTAAAAATCATTTTTCCATACAAAGCAAAAAATTTTTTTTTGATTTTAAATTTTTTTGTTATTAATTATAATATTACTTGGTTATCTTATTCACGACAAAAAATTTGATTTTGGTGGGATGAGGCTTTCAGTTTTAAAAAATTTTTCGAAAAAAAAAATTTAGAGCTTTTGGGGTCCTACAGTAAAAATTTTTTAAAAATTTTTTTTTTAGTTTTGACAAGCAACGGGTTTAGTTGTAATGTTGCTTTTAATGATATATATTCATAAAAAAATATTACTCATATCTGTGACATCATGATCGTGTATCGAAAAACATCAAAAATGCATTTTTTACCCTTTTTTAGATCACGATAAAGATGTCACAGATAGGAATAATATTTTTTTATGAAAATATATCATTAAAAGCAACAATTCAAATTTTTTTGCTCTCTATGGAAAAATGATTTTTAAGGCCCCGCTCTTTACGGCCCCGTCGCGTAGGGAAGGCGTGGTCGTAGGGGCGTAAAATTTTTCCTGAGTTATTTTTTAGTCAAAAGGAAAAAAATGAGGGGGTACCGTCTCAACATTTCCAAAATAAGGGACACTCTAACATACATACATATATGTATGTATTGTCTGTACTCGGTACTTGTCTGATATATGCAATTATTTTAATGTCTATTATTTTTTAGCCCTGAAGTTGGGTATCATAATGTTAAACCACAAATTGCTTTTAACTTTGCCACTTTACGATGAATAATGTAATTTACAAAATTTAATACATCATCAGACAATATACCAAAAGTGAACAACAACTTACCAACAACCAACTAACAACCAACCAACAACCAACAGCCATAACCATAGACAATAATAATGGAAAACTAATAGATGTTGTAAAAATTACAGATGAGAGCAAAAATATAGTAGATGTTATATTTCAATAGCACACTCAAAGAAACTAGATTCTTTATATTGATGAAACGGCTACATCATTTGCTATCATAAATATTTATATTAAATTTCATTATATTGAAGAAGCTTTCTTAAATATGCTATCACCTATTTCACTGTTTAACAAATTCATAGAAATTCGAACCCCATGAATAAAAATACATGAATTAAGGTTTTTGAGATATTCGCGTTTGAATATTGAAACAAAACACTAATTTATCACTATTTGTATGTCCCCTGTAACGTATTCTTAAGTTGCTCAAACAAAACAGGACTTGATTTAGTATAAATGAGATTCCTTGATTTAGTGCGGTTAACACAATAACCACTTAAATCGAAGTTAACGTAACCTCCGGTTAGTCCCATACAAATTTGACATCTATAACCTCCGGTTAGCACTAACCCCAATTTATCTTCCGGTTAGTTCGTTTGTGTTATCGGCCCTTAGTATAAATGAGATACCTTGATTCCAAACGCCAATATTTTTTTTTTTTTTTTGAAATATTGGCGTTTGAAAAACTCCACTGTTACGCACTTGATTTCTTTATAAATCACACTAGTATTTTTAAACGCGAATATCTCGAAAACGAAAAATGCTAGAAAAATTTGTATTGCAGTTTTTTAATTAGCAGGTCCATTTTATATTATATATGGGGCATTCCATGTCAAATTGGACACTTTGAAATTTTTTTTTTTTAGATTTTCCCAATTTGTTTACAGTTTTTAGTACCCTTCGAAAACTGCTTCGTGGTAAATTTTCAGATTTTTTTTCAAAAGATATCGAATTTTTAAAAATTGGTAGTTTGGTCCTTTACTCAAACTTCTTTTACTCAAAACTTCTTCAATAATGGTCCAAATTTTATTTTTTTTTTTCAAAATTTTTGTTTTTTTACCTATTTTTTAAAAAAATATCCCAAAAAATTCTTAAAAGCGCTCTAGTATGCGATTTCTAAGTTTTAAAATTTAAATCTCATTTTTAAAAATGTTTGTGCTCTTCGATTTTTTTGAAATTTTTTTGTGTAAAACTTCAATCGATTCTACAATTTTTTTGCCCAGGAGGATCGTGGGATAACAATTGTTACTATTTTTTAAATTTTTTTGAAAAAATTTTATTGTAATTTTGCAATCTTAAAATCATTTCTACTGTTCCAATGGTGCGTCATAGAGGGGTCATTTATAAGACCGACCCCCATTAATTTTTACGTCTTAACATTTCTTTGGAACAAACTAATACCATATCTCCAATTTCTAAGGGGGCTCCCACACAAAACGACATTTTTTAAAATTTGCTCCAACCGCTCTAACTGCCCTAATAGTGCCCTTAGAGCAACAAAATGTATGACCGACCCACAATATTTTTTTATTCCAAACATTTTTTCTGAACACACCTACCCTCTATCTTTAACTGGTATGTATGTTTTTTTAAAACATACCTACTCCCTATATCCACTCCCTAAGTAGGCTCCCATACAAATAACAATTGGAGCAAATTTTATAAAAATGAAATTTTGAACAGAAGCCTATTTAGGGAGTGGAGATAGGGCGTAGGTATGTTTTAAAAAAATTGTTGTAGGGTAAAAATAAACGGCGGACGGTCTCACTAATGACCCCTCTCGGACGCACCATTGGACCGGTAGGAGCTGATTAAATAAAACAAATTTACAAAAAATAAAAAAAATTGTATGGTTACCGCCTTAACAGTTAAAGATAGAGGGTAGGTGTGTTCAGAGAAAATGTTTGGACTAAAAAAATATTGTGAGTCGGTCATACATTTTGTTGCTCTAAGGGCACTATTAGGGCAGTTAGAGCGGTTGGAGCTAATTTTAAAAAATTGGAGATAGGGTATTAGTTTGTTCCAAAGAAATCTTAAGACGTAAAAATAAATGTGGGTCGGTCTTATAAATGACCCCTCTATGACGCACCATTGGATTAGTAGAAATGATTTTAAGATTGGAAAATTACAATAACATTTTTTCAAAAAATTTAAAAAAAATAGTAATAATCGTTATCCCACGATCCTCCTGGGAAAAAAATTTGTAGAATCGATAGAAGTTTTACACAAAAAAATTTCAAAAAAATCTAAGAGTACAAAACATTCTCAAAAATGAGATTTAAATTTTAAAACTTAAAAATCGCATACTAGAGAGCTTTAAAGAATTTTTTGGGATTTTATTTTAAAAACTACGTAAAACAACAAAAATTAAAAAAAAAAAAAAATGAAATTTGGACCATTATTGAAGAAGTTATGAGTAAAAGAAGTTTGAGTAAAGGAACAAACTACCAATTTTTAAAAATTCGATATCTTTTGAACGGGTCATCAAAAAAATCTGAAAATTTTCCACGAAGGAGTTTTCGAAGAGTACTAAAAACTGTAAACAAAATGGGAAAATCTAAAAAAAAAAATTCAGTGTCCGATTTGATATGGAATGCCCCATATGAGGCATTCCACACCAAATGTCCCGCTACAGAAAAACATGTGTCCCGTAAATTTCTGAATAGGTTGTTTGGATAGCCCTATATGGAATTAAGAAAATTGCGTTTTTGGTTTTTCAAATTTTCAAAAACTGGGCTGAGGAGGCGTGGTCAAATATTGGAAAAATGGTAAAATTTGTGTCGAGTTGCCTTGATTAAATATTTATCACATTAAAACGGAATGCACCACAATCTCAAAAATTTACATTCTTATATAGTTTTGTATGGGCTATCGATTAATTTTTTTTTTTTTGGAAAATTTTCAGAACCCGTTCTGAAATTTTCCATTTTTTAAAAGAGTCAATTTATCAAAAATCCGGCCACTTTTTTTTTTTTGTAATTTTTTTTTTAAGTTTAGATGTTTGTCCATCCACACAAAAAAATTCAGAAACACCTTCGTCGTTTTTTTCCAGAAAATCGCATTTGAATATTAAATTTCACGAAAATTTTGGAATTTCCTTGTATTTTCTTGTTAAAACATGGCGTATGAGTAACAAATTTTTGCGAAACCAACAAGTTGATCCCATTTGAATTATTTTTTCATTTGTGGTACAATATAGAGATGGGCGTGAATGCGATTTGACCCACGCAAGAAATATTAAAGTCACTGACGACTCGTTATTATTTTTAGTTTACTTGTGCAATCACGTGAGTCAATTTACTGTTACTCACGCAGTTTTTGATTACGCTCACGGTTGTTCACTCACGCTGATGATGATTTTACAAAAATAATAAAAACAACAAATTTTCTATGAAAAAAGCACTGAAAACGGAAACTCAAAAAAACAGTAAAATTCCCAAAAAAAATAGTTAAAAATCACAAAAACTTACTTAAGAAAAATTTTAAGCATTCACTCATCTCACAAAAATTGGACTCACGAAATGTTCTACTCACGCTACCTCTTTAATATCGTGAATAGCTTAGTACGTGACTCGCGAGTCAATTTTTTCAAATGTTGAACGTTAAAGGATATGTACCTATAATGTAGTGTCCGATTTATTGCTCCCGCTTAAATGCGCTTATCCAAAATATTAAATAAATCAGAAGGATATTGATGCATTTACATAAAAAAACTCTTATAAACGCACATCAAGTGAGTTTGAGATTTTGAACTCATTTTAGTGTTGATATTTCAGTAAAATTTGTATGAAACTACTCTTACCAGTTTTAGGCATTTAAGCGAGTAATTCTGTATTTTTTTTAATTTAAATTGAAATCTTTATGAAATCTTAAAACAAATTTTTTTAACAATTGACGATTTGTTTTCGATATAAACGGTCAGAAGTACATTGATGCATATCTAAAAAAAACTCTTATAAACGCATCTTATCAGTTTTACGCATTTACGCATTTAAGCGAGATGAGTGAATGCTTAAAATTTTTCTTAAGTAAGTTTTTGTGATTTTTAACAATTTTTTTTTTTTGGAATTTTACTGTTTTTTTGAGTTTGCGTTTTCAGTGCTTTGTTTTCATAGAAAATTTGTTGTTTTTATTATTTTTGTAAAATCATTATCAACGTGAGTGAGCAACCGTGAGCGTAATCAAAAATTGCGTGAGCGTGAGTAACAGTAAATTGACTCACGTGATTGCACAAGTAAACTAAAAATATTCAAATGCGATTTTCTCGAAAAAAACGACGAACGTGATTCTGAATTTTTTTATGTGGATGGACAAACATCTAAACTTTAAAAAAAAAAATTAAAAAAAAAAAAAAAAAGTGGCCGGATTTTTGATAAATTGACTTTTTTAAAAAATGGAAAATTTCAGAACGGGTTCTGAAAATTTTCAAAAAAAAAAATTTTAATCGATAGCCCATACAAAACTATATAAGAATGTAAATTTTTGAGATTGTGGTGCATTCCGTTTTAAAGTGATAAATATTTAATCAAGGCAACTCGACACAAATTTGACCATTTTTCCAATATTTGACCACGCCTCCTGAGCCCAGTTTTTGAAAAATTGAAAAACCAAAAACGCAATTTTCTTAGTTCCATATAGAGCTATCCATACAACCTATTCACAAATTCGTGCGACACGTGTTTTTTTTCGCTGGACATTTGGTGTGGAATGCCTCATATATAAGTTCAATTTCGTGGAAGCAGCGTAAGAATACGCAACAGTAAAAAAAGTGCTAAAATATAGCTTTGTTTTTTTTACTTTTTAACAGCGAATATCTTAAAAACGGTACGTGCTAAAAAAAAAATGGATGGCAGATTTTGAAAATCTATAAGGACTTGTTAGACATTTCACTAGGAGGTTTTTGGTGTCGAACAGTGTTTTTATACTAAATTTCATCATATTAAAGAATCATTTCTTTAATATAATGAAACATCACTTAAATTTTGGTATTCGCTTTCAACTAATGTAAAAAGTTTTATCAAGACCTCTGATGACATTATCAATGATTACACTGTGCGACAGAAAACAAACCTGGGATGTGATAATTTTTTTCTAGTAGGTATTGTCGAGCACAACAAGACACTTTCCTTTAAATTTGCGAAACTCCTCCAAAATCTTGAGTCACGAGTAAAAAAAAACGTTTTTTTGTACTTCTTACACTTATAATCCAGTAACTTTAGCCCTGTTTTCGCATTACCGTATATATTTTAACATTAACCGTTTAACCGAAAACGCATCCACGTTTAACAAAATGTAATTTATTAAGGTAAACAAGAAAAAAATTTGTGCTTACGCTATTTAATTAAAAATAAAAAGTTGGCTTTACTTTTTATCGAAGCTTAAAATTAACGCGAATAACACTGTGCTACAGTTGTGTTGGTTTTTTTCGAGTAGATCACAAAAATGCCCATTAAACTTATCTCACTAAACCTTCTGTAATTCAGAAATTTTCCAACCGATTTTAAATTCTATAACTGTTTTGGATAGATGAAGGATTAGGCTTTCCATGTGTGTGAATTAGTCTACAAATATAAGAAAGAAATTCATTGATTTTTTCTATTATATTTATTTTTTTTTATTACTTTTTAAAAAAATTTTGAGTTTATCGATTTTTTTCTGCTATAGTTCGTTCAACAACCTTTATATTTATAAATGTGTTCTTTAAGAAAATTCAATTCTGAATACGATGAGCTTTATCCTGAAAAAATCGGATAATAATTGACAGAGTTGTAATAATTTTTCTAAAAAAGAATTACGATTTTTCTGGAAATCGCTGTTCAGAGATGGGCGCTGGTCACGTGATGTGCGTGATTCACGTGAATCACGCGTGACTGTGAGTAATTTTCATTTCAATCACGTGATTGTGAGTGAGCGTGAGCGGAAAAAAAAATCTGAGTGAGTGGTTAGTGAGTGAGTCATTTATTTTTTGCGTGAGTTTGCGTTATTAGATTTTTGGATTTCCCCATTGTTTTTTTTAATTTTTGTAAAAAAAAATTTTTGGAGTTTTTTTTTGTTTGGTAAGAAAATTTTATTGCATGAGTAGATTTTGCGTGACTCACGCATGAGCATTTTTATTACTCACGTGAAAAAAATTGCGTGAGTGATTAGTGAGTGATTCGATTATTTTTTGCGTGAGCGTGAGTGAGTGTGAGTCAAAATCTACTCACGCGCCCATCTCTAGTTCAGATAACCCAGACAAAAAAAAATAAATTTATTTTCAAAGATCATGTATAATATTTTTAAAGATTTTTGGCACGCTGAGTCCGAATCTGGCCTTAAAGTTGCTCTATCGCAATGGTTCCCAACCTTTGATTCTCGCCCCACTGGGGGGCAATTTTAATGCTTTAGGGGGGCAACGAGCAAATTTTTATGATTTTTTTTATTAAAAAACTAAAAAAATAATTATTTCAGTTAAATTATTTAGTTGGTTATTGAAAACTTTTGCTAAAAACTTTGTTTCAAAGATGATTTTAACTAAAAGTTTGCTTAACTACAAATAAATTTTGAATTTTAAAACAAATTTGAAAAATTTACACATTTTTTTTTTTTTTTTTGAGTGTAGGGGGGACATTTTAGTTTTTTTTACTTAAAAGTGGGGCATGGCCCAAAAAAGGTTAGGAACCATTGCTCTATCGTGTCAGGTTTTTGAGATATTTAACATAAATTGATATATCAAAAACTAAATGAGGTAGAGCAATTTCAAGGTCAAATTCGAATTCAGGGGTCCAAAAACCTTTAACATAATGAAACGCAACCTCTCATTATGTTCGTTTAATTTTTTGTTTTTTTTTTTTGCCTGGGTTGTGCGAACGGCGATTTCATGCAAAATCTTAATTTTCCTTTTCAGAAAAATTATCACAACTCTGTCAATTGTTATCCGATTTTTTTGGAATAAAGCTCATCGTATTCAGAGTTAAATTTTCTTTAAGAATGCGTTTTTAAATATAAATGTTGTTAAACGAACTACAGCATAAAAAAATCGATAAACTTCAAAAATTTTCAAAAAAAAAAAACGAAAAAATCAGATCATTGTCAATCGTTTTCGTTTGACGGGATTAGCCCCCAGGGCTTTTGCTGAATATCATTTCATTCCTGTTTGTATCATTGTGTTATCTAGAAAGAATTTTGCTTTCTCAATTTGAAACTCTGCTCTTTTGTCATTCATATTATTTTCGTTCTCTTTACACCCCGTGAGGCCTCACAGTAAGTAGTTCCTCACATTTATCTACAGCACATGCAATTTCTGTTAATGATACCTTGTAAATAATTTTTGTATACATTTATTAACTTGACGCTTTCAACACCTGTACCTTACCTGTGTGGCGTGCTGTCTTTAATATTCTCAACATTGCATAGCAATTAAATATTTGTATGTATGTTCATTTCCAACTACTTTTTAATTCTAATTTTCTAATATTGTTATTGCTATTTGTTTCTTTTTCAAAGTGCCATTAAAAGCATTTTGTTGTATTTGGAGTAGGATAATAACTAACACGTTGTATATAATATGCTATATTAGGGTGTCACTAATATTACACCGTCCGACAGTCAATATTAAACATGAACCGGATGTTATACGTCTGAAAGTAGAGATCAAATGAAGTAAAACTGCATTTACAGTTTTTCATTTCGTGATCCTGTTTAAAATTTTAAAGGATACATTTTGTAAAATATTTTCGAAATATTTTTACTTCTTCTAGGATGACACCTGTGACGGCAAATGAGAGAGGAGGATCTCCCCTAATTTTTCCATTTTTTGATTTTGCCATATCAGTATAAAAGGGTGCGAATAAAGTCATTTGAAAACTTCTTTAAAATATTTTGTTGAAAATATTTAATGATATTGAAGGATACATTTTTGAAAGGACATAACTTACCTCCTTTTTCCTGATATGTAAAAATAATAAAATATAAAAATTAGGGGAGATCCTCCTCTATCATTTGCTATCACTAGTGGCATCCTAGGACAAGTACAATTTAAAAAAAAAAAATTTATGATATTAAAACTATGAAGTCCTTTTAAAAGGAAACTGGATCATGAAAAGAAAAACTGTAAATGCAGTTTTACTACATTTAGTCTCTAGTTTCAAACGTATATTATGCAGTTCCTGTTTAACGACTTTTTTAATTTTTGTCGGACGGTGTTAAAATTTAAAAAAAAAAAAAATTTAATTTCTTATAGTTTTTTTTTTTTAATTGCAATTAAAAAAAATTTTATTTATTTCCAAGTCATTTATTTTCCCTGTAATGAAAAAAAAAAAAAACATTACAATAACTTATATTAACTCTACTTTCTCCCAATAATTTCTCAGAGTTTCTGTTTTTAGAATCATTAAAAAATTTAACCAGCAGTTTAAAAATTATGAATGAAATTGTAAGGGCACCTCGAAAATGTTGGTACATTCAACATAACCTAAAAATACAAAATGCTATAATACGGCTGCTGGCAAACATATGAGGCGTTCCACACCAAATGTCCCGCTACAGAAAAACATGTGTCCCGTAAATTTCTGAATAGGTTGTTTGGATAGCCCTATATGGGACAAAAAAATGGGCTTTGAAGGCGTGGTCAAATATTGGAAAAATGGTCAAATTCAGAACCCATTCTGAAATTTTCCATTTTTTAAAAAAGTCAATTTATCAAAAATCCGTCCACTTTTTTTTAATTTTTTTTTTTTTAACTTTAGATGTTTGTCCATCCACACAAAAAAATTCAGACACGCGTTTTTCGTTTTTTTTTCGAGAAAATTGCATTTGAATTTTATATTTCATAACAATTTTGTAATTTGCTTGTATTTTCTTGATTTAACGTTGCGAATGAGTATTATTAATTGCATAGATATTACTCAAACGCTCTGTTGAATGACCGTCGCCTCGTTGTAGCGAAAAAACCAAGGGTTCTGGTGGGAATCGAAACCACGACCCCCACGTTGAAAGGCTAGCACGCTACCAACTAGCCTACGGGGGCCCCCTGGAAGCCCACTTAGGGAGTGGAGATAGGGAGTAAATATGTTTTACAAAAATGTTGGAGGGTAAAAATAAGTGGGGGTCGGTCTCACTAAAGACCCCTCTCGCATGTACCATTGGACCGGTAGAAGCTGATTAAATAAAATAAATTTACAAAAAAATAAAAACAATTGTATGGGGAGCCCCTTAATAGTTAAAGATAGAGGGTAGGTGTGTTCAGAGAAAATGTTTGGACTAAAAAAATATTGTGGGTCGGGCATACATTTGATTGCTCTAAGGGCACTTTTAGTTCAGTTAGAGCGGTTGGAGCAAATTTTAAAACATGTCGTTTTGTGTGGGAGCCCCCTTAGAAATTGGAGATAGTGTATTAGTTTGTTCCAAAGAAATGTTAAGACGTAAAAATTAATGGGGGGTCGGTCTTATAAATGACCCCTCTAAGACGCACCATTGGAGCAGTAGAAATGATTTTAAGATTGGAAAATAACAATAAATTTTTTTCAAAAAATTTTAAAAAATAGTAATAATGGTTATCCCACGATCCTCCTGGGCAAAAAATTTGTAGAAAAGATAGAAGTTTTACACAAAAAAATTTCAAAAAAATCAAAGAGTACAAACATTTTCAAAAATGAGACTTAAATTTTAAACCTTAAAAATCGCATACAGATCGGTTTAAGGAATTTTTTGGGATTTTTTTTAAAAGTACGTAAAAAAACAAAAAATAACAAAAAAAAGAATTTGAAATTTGGACCATTATTGAAGAAGTAATGAGTAAAAGAAGTTTGAGTAAAGGAACAAACTACCAATTTTTAAAAATCCGATATCTTTTGAACGGGTCATCAAAAAAATTTACCACGAAGGAATTTTCGAAGGGTACTAAAAACTGTAAACAAATTGGGAAAATCTAAAAAAAAAATTTCCAAAGTGTCCGATTTGACATGGAATGCCCCATATATATTCGATTAGAGTTTATTCTAGCTCGAGGCCCAAAAATATTTCTATTTATGATATAAATACATTTTATTTTTATGTACCTTTTGGTACTAAAAATAAAAAACAACATTTAACACGAAGTTTAGTTCGACTTATCCTACCAACACTATTGGATGGCATATTTGGATTCAAAGGAATCAGTTGGATATTTTACTGTTAGATTTTAGTTGTCGAGCAGTGTTATAATTAAGCAATAACTCGAAAATAGGATCAGCTGGAATTTTCGTGTTAACGATTTTTGAAGTTAAAAATAAAGAAGAGTGAAGTGCCACTATCCGATTTTGCCACATTTTAACACAACCTAAGCTTGTCTTAAGAGGGGTGTGAGGTGTGGTGGCCAAAGTTTTCTCCTTTTTGGAAACTTATTGCTGCATATCGGTATATAAAACTATTATGAAGTGTAAGTCATGTTCAGCAACTTTGTCGAAAATATTAAGACAAATATTTTTGTGGAACATTTTAATCCTATAACTTTCAAACATATCTGCCATTTTTGCCTTTTTTCCTTCAAATCGTAAAAAACCACCCCTAAAACGGGGGAGAGCGAGGATGAAATGTTCTAATAAAATGTAAGCCATAAAATTTTACTATGTCAGACCCTGAATTACGATGTTAGTCGTCTGAATTACGATTTTACAAAATTAAAATATCCAGAAATGTATCAAAATTAAATGAGAGTATTTAGGAACAAATTAACCAACTCATTTATGATAAAAAAAAATTATAAATTTTTTTTACAATGTTGTCCAATACTTTCTGTTGTACCTATTCCCCTAACAATAAGATAGAGCAAATAACGTTTAATTACCATTTCTATAATTTTCAATTAGATGTCTACAACCATAAACACTTTGTTATATACATAAAACTTAAATACATTAGGGCGGGTCAATTTGTTTGAGTGAGAAAAAAGGTGATAGGCATATAGCAAATCAAACTATAGTAAATATACACGAAATTCTAAGAAAATATCTCTACGAAACTGTAGGTATAAAGTCAAAATCTAGCTTCCGCCGAGAGACATAAAGGCATCTTGTAAATGGGGGAAAATTAAAGGAAATTTAACAACAATCTTCTGAAAAATGTTTTTAGCTTTAAAAGTACTCAAGATACAGGTCTCGTTCAGGTTTCAAATAATGGGTAATGAGACTGTCTTTCAAATGGCATGTCACATTTTGTTTTTTAAATAAAGGTCAGAGGTCATTTTTAAAACCCTAATTTTTCGAAAGCTATTTCTCAAAAAGTGCTATTTTTAAAATTTTTGAAAAAAATATATGGGGCATTCCATGTCAAATCGGACACTTTGAAAATAATTTTTTTTAGATTTTCCCAATTTGTTAACAGTTTTTAGAACTCTTTTTAAACTCCTTCATGGTAAATTTTCAGATTTTTTTGATGTCCCGTTCAAAATATATCGAATTTTTAAAAATTGGTGTTTTTTTCCTTTACTCAAACTTCTTTTACTCGTAACTTCTTCAATAATGGTCCAAATTTCAATTTTTTTTTTTTTTTAATTTTTGTTTTTTTACGTACTTTAAAAAAAAAATCCCAAAAAATTTTTGAAATGTTGTACTCTTCGATTTTTTTGAAATTTGTTTGTGTAAAACTTCTATCGATTCTACAAATTTTTTACCCAGGAGGATCGTGGGATAACGATTATTACTATTTTTTAAAATTTTTTGAAAAAAAATTATTGTAATTAGGGAATGGAGATATGGCGTAGGTATGCTTTAAAAAAATGTTGTAGGGTAAAAATAAATGGGGTTCGGTCTTACTAATGACCCCTCTCGGACGCACTATTGGACCGGTAGAAGCTGATTAAATAAAACAAATTTACAAAAAATAAAAAAATTTAATGGGGACCGCCTTAACAGTTAAAGATAGAGGGTAGGTGTGTTCAGAGAAAATGTTTGGACTAAAAAAATATTGTGGGTCGGTCATACATTTTGTTGCTCTATGGGCACTATTAGGACAATTAGAGCGGTTGGAGCAAATTTTAAAAAATGTCGTTTTGTGTGGGAGCCCCCTTAGAAGTCGGAAATAGGGTATTAGTTTATTCCAAAGAAATGGTTAGACATAAAAATTAATGGGGGTCGGTCTTATAAATGAACCCTATATGACGCACCATTGGAGCAGTAGAAATGATTTTAAAATTGGAAAATTACAATAAATTTTTTGCAAAAAAATAGTAATAGTCGATATTCCACGATCCTCCTGAGCAAAAAATTTGTAGAATCGATAGAAGTTTCACACAAAAAAATTTCAAAAAAATTGAAGAGTACAAACATTTTCAACAATGAGATTTAAATTTTGAAACTTAAAAATCGCATACTAGAGCGCTTTTAAGAATTTTTTGTACGTAAAAAAACAAAAATTTTGAAGAAAAAAAATTTAAATTTGGACCAATATTGAAGAAGTTATGAGTAAAAGAAGTTTTAGTAAAGGAACAAACTACCAATTTTTAAAAATTCGATATCTTTTGAACTCAATTTACGGATCAAAACATATCTGAAGCAGATGTGAATATATATGGAGTAGATCTGATTACATATATTTATATATGATCCATATATGTTTTTATCAAAGGAGATATGTTTTGATATAATTAGTTTTTTACACGGGTATAGTTTTTCAGGGAAATTTTGTTAGAATTTTGTGTAGATTTTGCAAAAAAAAATTGACCCACCCTAATATACATAATATAGAAGTGTACTGATATACGGTTCAATTGTAAGGTTGAAAGTCATAAGAATAAGTAAAAGTGCCTACACTGGTATTTAAAATACTCATTGTTTCGAATTGCAATTAATAAAAATTTAGGCGGGAAAATACTTTTAACAAGAATAAATTGTGGTGTTCATCGATACATTGAAGTATAGTTTAAATTTGTTTTAAGGGGGGTTTAAAGGAAAAAAACAGTGTTAATGTGAGCATTTAGTAAACGGCTATAAAATTATAACCCTGGAATCGAAATACGAGTTATTTTGTTATCATAATTTTGGTTCTAGCATGAATTTGGGCTGAAAGACGCGAATCTGAAGTCCGTTTGCCAAAAAAGTTTCATCTGAATGCTCCAGGTGAGAAAAATTTAAGACCGTCTGTAGGCGGTGTTAGTGGGCTAGCTGAAAAAAAATATAAAACATAATCTGTATAATTTGATTACGACAAATTCATTTCAAAAATTTAAATATATTGACTAAAACAGGTTAATATTAACATGGAATAAATCATTAGTTTTGGTGATACTTTTTAAAACAAATTTTTGCTTTCGAGTAACACAAAAGTACGTATTAATCAAATTTTGATTAATGCCTTAATCAACTATTGAAAATTGTACCTTTTTATACCCTCCACTCTAGTGATAGAGGATATATGTATATAAGTTTGTCATTCACGTGTTGAAAACCCGTTAAACCTGTTTTAAAAACATTGGTAAGTCACAAAAATATTTTACAACGTATTTTTGTCACTCAAAAATATTTTTATACCAAAACAAAAAAAAAAATACACTCGAAAAAAATTTTACACTCAAAAAAAATTTTACACTCAAAAAAAAAATTAGTAAATAATTTTTTTTTTTTTCAAAAATTACTAAAAAAAAAAAATTTTTAAACAAAATAAAATATTTCTAATAAAAACTGTTATTTTTTCACGTTAGAAAATTTATTATCACTTAAAATGGGCATTGTGGAGGGTATTCATAGATTCGGCCAAGTCAAATTTAACTTTTCTACTTGTTTTAACTCTAGTTTATTTTATATGATGCTCCAAAAAAAATAAATTGATGATACTTGACCCTAACTTATCTCAGTTATATTCATTTGGGTGTAAAAATACGTCTTATAAAAATTTTGGATGATAGGACATGGGTAATTTAAAAAAAAGGATTACAAGGGAATATATGATTTTTTCTGTTTTCTCAATTTTTTTGGTATTTTTTAGAGTCCGACCGAAACCAGTTTTCGAGGCCGAACCGAAACCGAACCGAATATTCGGCTGAAAAAGTAATATTCGGCCGAAACCGAACCGAAACCGAACCGAAACCGAAACTTAAAAAAAAATTACCGCCTGGCATGAATAAAATTATTAAAAAGTTGTTAAAGATAAATATACAGCATATAATGCTTTTAAACCATAGGAATTGTTGTATTTTTGATAAAAAAATTTGTTTTTTAAAAAACTTACAAAAATATTGTATATTTCGTTTGTAGATTAGGAGAAAATAATTTTTGAACTTAAACAGTTTTACATTTATTGCATAAACTTGTAACATTTTCTTGAATTGAACTGAAACAAGTGTAATGAAATACGAAATCAAAAAATTCAGCAACTTTTTTACATATTTTTTAAAATACCAAAAAGTTTCGGTTTCGGCTAATATTCGGCCAAAATTTTGCCGAATACCGAATAGAGGCCGAAACCCCATTATTCGGCCGAAACCGAGACCGAAACCGAATATTCGGTCGGACTCTAGTATTTTTAGTTAAGTTTAAATTAAAGTGATTACAATTCTGAGTAAAATGCCGCTCTAATAAGGTACTAAAAATTAAAATCGCTTGAAAATAAGCCATGTTATTACAACTTCCCCAGGCATCTAACGAAATCTGCAATTTTTAATTTTTATTATTATTTTTTTTTAATTTGGAAAATTCAAAAAAAATATTACACTTTATTTCAGTAGAAAATTTAAAAAAAAATCTCAAAAATCGGACTCTTATTCCTTAATCAAGTGTTCTGCCACACGGTAGATACCTGGGAAAGTTGTAATAACTTGGCCGATTATTACCCGATTTAAGTTTTAGTACCTTAATAGAGAGACATTTTATTCCAAATCATAATTCTATAACGATTAGAATTCGAACTTAATTCAAAATATCAAAAAAGTTAAGAAAGATATTAAAAAGATATATTTTCCCCGTGTAATTCGTTTTTAAACTTCATGACCGATGTAGCACACCATAGACATGTCCGATTAACCTGAAATTTTGTAAGACGTATTTTTACATCCAAATAAATATATATAAGTGGATTTGCTGTCAATATCTAACAACTTAATTTTTTTGTAAAGAAATAATAGTCAAAAACAAGTATAAAAGTCAAATTCGACTTTGCCGAATCTATGAATACCCTCCACAATGCCCTTTTTAAAGGATAGTAAATTTTTTAATGTAAAAAAAATTAACTTTTTTTTTGTCATTTTTGTAAAAAAAAAATAGTTTACAAATTTTTTTTTTGAGTGTAAAATTTTTTTCGAGTATAATTTTTTTTTTTAGTGTAAAAATATTTCTGAGTGACAAAAATACTCTGTAAAGTAGTGGCTTATGATTGTTTTTAAAGCTTGTTTTTTTAAAACTCGGGTTTTTCAACACGTGAATTTTAGGTGAAACCAATCTGAAATTCAGGGTTTTGCTTATAACTTTTGAACCACTAAACCGATTTGACTGAGATTTGAAGCGAACCGGGACAGAGCAAAGACAAATAAATATGCCACACTTCAGTACTCTCAGAATTGTCGTTCCAAAGTTACCGTGTGTTTTTTTTTTCGTAAATTCATGAAAAACCTTTGCCAAAATTTTTTGCTCATAACTTTTGAACCACTGCACCGATTCCGCTGAATTACAATACCAACCTGACCAGGTAAATGCCCAACATATATGCCAAACTTCAGGAGCCTCCGTTAAGTCTTTCAAAAGTTAGCGTGTTTTCAAAAAATCCCAAAAAATTCTTAGTATGCGATTTTTAAGTTTTAAAATTTAAATCTCATTTTTGAAAATGTTTGTACTCTTCGATTTTTTTGAAATTTTTTTGTGTAAAACTTCTATCGATTCTACAAATTTTTTGCCCAGGAGGATCGTGGATAACGATTATTACTATTTTTTAAAATTTTTGAAAAAATTTTATTGTAATTTTCCAATCTTAAAATCATTTTTACTGCTCCAATGGTGCGTCATAGAGGGGTCATTTTTAAGACCGACCCCCATTAATTTCTACGTCTTAACATTTCTTTGGAACAAACTAATATCCTATCTCCAATTTCTAAGGTGTCTCCCACACAAAACGAAATTTTTAAAATTTGCTCCAACCGCTCTAACTGCCCTAATAGTGCCCTTAGACCAACAAAATGTATGACTGACCCACAATATTTTTTTAGTCCAAACATTTTTTCTGAACACATTTACCCTCTATCTTTAATTTTTAAGGCGGTCCCCATACATTTTTTTTATTTTTTGTAAATTTGTTTTATTTAATCAGCTTCTACCGGTCCAATGGTGCGTCCGAGAGGGGTCATAAGTGAGACCGACCCTCATTTATTTTTACCCTACAATATTTTTTTAAAAAAAATAATTGTAAAATAATTTTGTGCCTTACCAATGTTTTTAAAACATGTTTAACGGGTTTTCAACTCGCGAATTTAAGGTGAAACTAATCTGAAATTCACGGTTTTGCTAATAACTTTTGAACTACTGAACCGATTTGGCTAAAATTCAATGTGAACCAGACCAGGGGGAACGGCAAATATATATGCTAAGCTTCGGCATCCTCAGAATTGCCTTTCGAAAGTTAGCGTGTTTTTTATCTCGTAAATTCACGAAAATCCCTTGCCGAAATTCTGTCTTTTGCTCATAACTTTTGAACCACTGGACAGATTTTGCTGGATTGCAAAACCAACCTGACCAGGTAAATGCCTATCATATATGCCAAACTTCAGGTGCCTCCATAAAGTCTTTCAAAAGTTAGCGTGTTTTCAACAGACAGACGAACGGACAGGCAGACTGACGGACGGACATCGGTAGATCGTCTTAGAATCGATTCGAGGTGTTACACACGGAATGACAAACTTATATATACCCTCTATCACTAGTGTGGAGGGTATAAAAAGGTACAACTTTAAAAATTTGAAAAAAAAAATAGATTGTTCTGCGATCACATCTCGAATTATGGCTTAAAAGTTGCGTAATTTAGAGTAGAATTTTATGAGTTTTAAAAAAAAAATCAAAGGTTTCGGACTTTTTCAAAAAGTCAATTTTAATTTGTAAACGTTAAAAAATAAGTGAAAGTTACTTTGAATAATTTTTTAAATTTTTTTTCTAAAACTACATTAAAATACCAACAAAATGTTGTCCAACTTTTTTTTAAGATATCGATATTTTTACTGGTCAAAATTAATTGAAAATTTTAATTTTAAAATTTTTTTGAAAAAATTTCGATTGATTACTGAACACCAACTTTGAATAAAAGGCTGGAAATTAGTGTGCAAATTGCATTTAATACGAACTACAACATATCCAAAAATTAAATAAATCGACAAAAAAACTCAACTCAACAACCCACTTACAGTAATACAGTGTGTATGAGCAATATTTAATATCAGATATTAATCATACGCAACGTTTTTCTAACTACAAAAAAATATCAACACACACAAGACAACTGTACGTATGAGTAATGAAAAATAAATAATCGTCATTACTCATACGTAATGCTGTACAAACCATCTAAAGTTATTGACCTGCTACAAAAACCAGATTTACCAACTGTAATAAACTCATTTGTCTATTCTACTACCCTAAATATTTATTTTACAAATAAGAAAGAAACTTTTAATTTAAATTTAAGTATAACAACATTTGCAAAAATAAAGAACAAAAAAACAAACAAGAAACACAAAAAATACAGGACAAATCTAACAACCATTGCCAGCAACATGGAATTACATCAAGAACAAAACAAAACAAAGTCATTTATTAAATGCGATTTTTCATTGCACATTACAAAACATTACATTTGGGGTTTGTAAAAATAAAATAAAAAATTAAAAAAAAGGACGCAACTCAACATTGCATGCCATCCAACGAGCATAGCAAAGAATCATTGGTTTTGTTACAATTTTTTACAACATTTATACCCTACACTCTAGTGATACAAGGTTAAGTTTGTCATTCTGTTTGTAACACCTCGAAATAATGGTCTAGGACCCTATCAAGTAAATGGGCATTCGGGTGGCGCGAATAACGACTTTTTCAAAATTTGTCGATCGCCGTGCAAATTATGGTTCGTTTTGGTCTAAACACTCTATGTTTAAAGTTTTAGCCAAATCGTATAAAATAAAACCGAGCCTTTAGGGGGCTAAATTTTGCACCAACATTTTTTTCCAAATTTTTTTTCGATTTTAAATTTTTTATACCCTTAACTCTCATGATAGAGGGTATATATAAGTTTGTCATTCCGTGTGTAATACCTCGAAATATTGGTCTAGGACCCCATAAAGTATATGGGGCATTCCATGTGAAATCGGACACTTTGAAAAACCTTTTTTTAGATTTTCCCAATTTGTTTACAGTTTTTAGTATTCTTCAAAAACTCCTTCGTGGTAAATTTTCAGATTTTTTTGATGACCCGTTCAAAAGATATCGAATTTCTAAAAAGTGGTAGTTTGTTCCTTTACTAAAACTTCTTTTAATCATAACTTCTTCAATAATAGTCCAAATTTCAATTTTTTTTTCAAAATTTTTATTTTTTTACGTACTTTTTAAAAAAAAATCCCAAAAAATTCTTAAAAGCGTTCTAGTATACGATTTTTAAGTTTTAAAATTTAAATCTCATTTTTGAAAATGTTTGTACTCTTCGATTTTTTTTTTAATTTTTTTGTGTAAAACTTCTATTAATTCTACAAATTTTTTGCCCAGGAGGATCGTGGGATAACGATTATTACTATTTTTTAAAATTTTTTGAAAAAATTTTATTGTAATTTTCCAATCTTTAAATCATTTCTACTGCTCCAATGGTGCGTCATAGAGGGGTCCTTTGTAAGAGCGACCTCCCATTAATTTTTACGTCTTAACATTTCTTTGGAACAAACTAGTACCCTATCTCCAATTTCTAAGGGGGCTCCCACACAAAACGACATTTTTTAAAATTTGTTCCAACGGCTCTAACTGCCCTAATAGTGCCCATAGAGCAACAAAATGTATGACCGACCCACAATATTTTTTTAGTCCAAACGTTTTCTCTGAACACACCTACCCTCTATCTTTAACTGTTAAGGCGGTCCCAATACAATTTTTTTTTATTTTTTGTAAATTTGTTTTATTTAATAAGCTTCTACCGGTCCAATGGTGCGCCCGATAGGGGTCATTAGTGAGACCGACCCCCATTTATTTTTACCCTTCAAAATTTTTTTAAAAATATACCTACGCCCTATCTTAACTCCCTAAGTAGGCTCCCATACAAATTTACATTTTTATAAAATTTGCTCCAACTGTTATTTGTATGGGAGCCTACTTAGGGAGTGGAGATAGGGCGTAAGTATGTTTTAAAAAAATGTTGTAGGGTAAAAATAAATGGAAAACGGTCTCACTAATGACCCCTCTCGGGCGCACCATTGGACCGGTAGAAGCTGATTAAATAAAACAAATTTACAAAAAATAAAAAAAATTGTATGGGGACAGTTAAAGATAGAGGGTAGGTGTGTTCAGAGAAAATGTTTGGACTAAAAAAATATTGTGGGTTGGTCATACATTTTGTTGCTCTAAGGGCACTATTAGGGCAGTTAGAGCGGTTGGAACAAATTTTAAAAAATGTCGTTTTGTGTGGGAGCCCCCTTAGAAATTTGAGATAGGGTACTAGTTTGTTCCAAAGAAATGTTAAGACGTAAAAATTAATGGGGGTCGGTCTTATAAAGGACCCCTCTATGACGCACCATTGGAGCAGTAGAAATGATTTAAAGATTGGAAAATTACAATAAAATTTTTTCAAAAAATTTTAAAAAATAGTAATAATCGTTATCCCACGATCCTCCTGGGCAAAAAATTTGTAGAATTGATAGAAGTTTTACACAAAAAAATTTCAAAAAAATCGAAGAGTACAAACATTTTCAAAAATGAGATTTAAATTTTAAAACTTAAAAATTGTATACTAGAACGCTTTTAAGAATTTTTTGAGATTTTTTTTTAAAAAGTACGTAAAAAAATAAAAATTAAAAAAAAAAAAAATTGAAATTTGGACCATTATTGAAGAAGTTATGATTAAAAGAAATTTTAGTAAAGGAACAAACTACCAATTTTTAAAAATTCGTATCTTTTGAACGGGTCATCAAAAAAATCTGAAAATTTGCCACGAAGGAGTTTTCGAAGGATACTAAAAACTGTAAACAAATTGGGAAAATCTAAAAAAAAAGTTTTGCAAAGTGTCCGATTTCACATGGAATGCCCCATATATATCCATGCTCCTCGATCGATTCTAAGTCGATCTAACGAAAAAAAAACTTGACGAATGCTCCTGAAGTTCGGCATATATATTGGGCATTTACCTGGTCAGGTTGGTATTGCAATCCAGCGAAATCGGTCCAGTGGTTCAAAAGTTATGAGCATTAGACTGAATTTCGGCAAGTGTTTTTCGTGAATTCACGATATAAAATACACGCTAACTTTGGGAAGGCAACTCTGAGAATGCTGACGCTTGGCATATATATTTGTCGTTCCCCTGGCCTTGTTCGTATTGAATTTCAGCCATATCGGTTCAGGGTTTCATAAGTTATAAGCAAAACCGTAAATTTCAGATTAGTTTCACGTTAAATTCACGTGCTGAAAAAACGGAACGCCACAAAACTACTTTAAAAAGTATTTTTGTCACTCAAAAACATTTATAAACAAAAAAAAATTTACACTCGAAAAAAATTTTTACACTCAAAAAAAATCAAAATAGTAATTTTTCTTTTTTTACAAAAATTTATTACCCAAAATAAAATATTTCTAATCAATATTGTTCATTTTTTTTCACGTTAGAAAATTTACGATTCTTTAAAAAGGGCATTGTGGAGGGTATTCATAGATTCGGCGAAGTCGAATTCAACTTTTCCACTTGTTAATATTTCTTTTTTTTTAATATTATAAAATTTGTTAAATTTAAACATTAATTGAATTAAAAACATAATTGTTACATTTCAAAGAATAATCTAATTGTCAATGATGTCTCAGAATCTGAGAAAAATTTTCTATACAAAAAATTTTTCAAAATCTGAGAACTTTTCTATAGAAAAAATTACTCAGAATCTTAAAATTTTTCTATAGAACAAAATTTTTAGAATTTCAGAATTTTTCTATAGAAAAAATTGAAAGTCTCTCAGATTCTGAGACATTTTTTCTATAGAAAAAGTCTCAGATTCTGAGACATTTTCTATAGAAAAATTCTCAGATTCTGAGACATTTTTCCATAGAAAAATTCTTACATTCTGTGATATTTTTTCTATTAAAAAATTCTTAGATTCTGAGAATTTTTCTATAGAAATCAGAATCTGAAAATTTTTCTATAGAAAAAATGTCTCAGAATCAGAGAATTTTTCTATAGAAAATATGTCTCTTAATCTGAAAATTGTTCTATAGAAAATATGTATCAGAAAAAGCCTCAGATTCTGAGACATTTTTTTTTCAGAAAAATTCTCAGATTCTGATACATTTTTTTTTTTTTACAGAAAAATTCTGTTTTTGTTCTATCAGAATCTGAGAATTTTTCTGTAAAAAAAATATGTCTCAGAATCTGAAAATTGTTCTATTCAAACAATGTCTCAGAATCTGAGAGTTTTCCGGTAAAAAAAAAAAAGTTTCAGAATTTTCCGGTAAAAAAAAAATGTCTCAGAATCCGAGAATTTTTCTAAAGAAAAATGTCTCAGAATCTGAAAATTTTTCTATAGACAAAATGTCTCAGAATCTGAGAATTTTTCTCTAAAAAAAATGTCTCAGAATCTGAGAATTTTTCTGTAAACAAAATGTATCAGAATCTGAGGCTTTTTCTGAGACATATTTTCTATAGAAAAATTTTTAGATTCAGAGACATATTTTCTATAGAAAAATTCTCAGATTCTGAGACATTTTTTCTATAGAAAAAGTTTCAGATTCTGATTTCTATTGAAAAATTCTCAGAATCTGAGAATTTTTCAATAGAAAAAATATCACAGAATCTAAAAATTTTTCTATGGAAAAAAGGTCTCAGAATCTGAGAACTTTTCTATAGAAAAAATGTCTCAGAATCTGAGAATTTTTCTATACAAAAAAAGTCTCAGAATCCGAGAATTTTTCTAAAGAAAAATATCTCGGAATCTGAGACTTTTTCTATAGAAAAAATGTCTTAGAATCTGAGACTTTTTCTATAGAAAAAATGTCTTAGAATCTGAGAGATTTTCTATGGAAAAAATGTTTCAGAATCTGAGAATTTTTCAATTGAAAAAATGTCCCTGAATTGGAAAATTTTTCAATAGAAAAAATTCCTCAGAATCTGAAATTTTTTCTATGGAAAAAATGTCTAAGAATCTGTAATGTCTCAGAGTGTAAAAGAATTACACTGAAAAAAAAAAAAAAAATTACAAAAATTACTAAAAAAAATTTTTTACTCAAAATAAAATATTTCTAATCAAAATTGTAAATTTTTTTCATGTAGAAAATTTTTCTGTCAATTAAAAAGAGCACTGAGGAGGGTATTCATGGATTCGACCAAGTCGTATTTAACTTTTCTACTTGTTTTAATTTGGTTTCATTTTTAGTTATTTCACTTTCTACAACTATTTTTTTTTTCTATTTTAAAACAAAAAAAACAAAAAATAATTACAAACACATACCACGACACAGCAACATTTTATATAATTACACAAGGTAAGGAAAAGAATATAATAAAATACATAAAGCAGACTAAGAAAATTAAAGGATAGAATGGTATAGTATGGTGTATAGAATTAAAGACAATCAGGTCATTGGATTGAAACATGATGATAAACAAATCTAAAAGCTAGACAAACTACTTTAAACGTTTGTAGTAGTGGTAGTAGTTGTAATGGTAGTAGTGATAGTAGTTTCTATAGTTGCTTGAATCATTAGTATTGGTTCAATGGTTGTTGGTCTTAAGGTTTTACAGTTTTTTGTTATTGTTGTATTGTGTTTTTTTTTTATTTTAAAACAAAACCAACCACAGCATGTTTGTATGACATTGTTGGCATACTGACACCAAGGAAACTATACAATAATAAACACTCTTACACAGACAGACAGTCTGACATTCTTCTTATACTGTATTTTTCTTTTCACACTATTTTTCTATACATACATACAAGCAGGTTTTTCATGTTTTGTTTTATTTTTTGTTATTTTATTTGTATTTAGTTTATAAATGTGTATAATGTTGACAGTAAAACTCAAATAAATACGTGCTAATACCATGATCTAACAAAAACATATACAAACAAACCAACTTTTACACACACACCAAATACATCGGTGTTGAGGTTGATTTGAGTATTGTTAATATAGATAGTTTTCAAAATAATTATATGATGTTCTGAAATTTAGAAAACTGGGTAAATAAAAACATTGAGAAATTAAAAAAATGAGAAAATTAAAAAAAAAAATAAGTAGAGAAGTTAAATTAGACTTGGCCGAATCTATGAATACTAGGGCGGGTCGATTTGTAGGGAGTGAAAAAATTCACCTATTTCCGTATTCGATGGGTTATTTCATGAAAATTTGCCAAAGGAACCATACCTCTATCGTTAAAATCGAGTCCCCTACTTTTTGTTGGTAGATTTTTTCCCAAATTGACGTTCGTATGGAATATTACCTACACGTTCACATCCATAGCTCAAAAACTATCGATCGGGTTTAATGGAAAAATGCTCCAAAATTTGGAAAAAATTCCCGTAACTTTTGAACCGTTGGACCAATGTTGGAGATTTTTTTTTTGTAAATTGATCAAAATGAGCTCACCTTTCCAACGCGCCTACTGGCGATTAAGCCCGATCGATAGTTTTTGAGCTATGGATGTGAACGTGTAGGTAATATTTCATACGAACGTCAATTTGGGAAAAAATCTACCAACAAAAAGTAGGGGACTCGATTTTAACGATAGAGGTATGGTTCCTTTGGCAAATTTTCATGGAATAACCCATAAAATACGGAAATCATAGGGAAATTGTCGAAAAATAAATCGACCCGCCCTAATGAATACCCTCCACAATGCCCTTTTTTGGTGACAGTAAATGTTTTAACGTGAAAAAATAAAATTTTTCATTAGAAATACTTCATTTTGTGTAAAAAAAATTTTAAGCTATTTTTAAATAAAAAAAAAAAAATACTATTTTTTTTTTTGAGTGTAAATTTTTTTTTTGAGTGTAAAATTTTTTTCCAGCGTATTTTTTTAGTGTAAAAATATTTTTGAGAGACAAATATACGTCGTAAAATATTTTTATGACTTGCCAATGTTTTTAAAACATGTTTAACGGGTTTTCAACACGTGAATTTAAGGTGAAACTAATCTGAAATTCACGGTTTTGCTAATAACTTTTAAACCACTGGACCGATTTGTCTGAAATTCAATACGAACTAAGACCGACGGACGGACATCGCTAGATCGACTTAAAATCGATCGAGAATCATGAATATATATGGGGCATTCCAGGCCAAATCACTCACTTTTAGACCCGACCCCTTTCGATTTATTTTATTTTTGGACATATTTTAGTACTTATTAAATGCAACTTGGACATCAAATTTCAGCCTATTATTCCAAGAAGGCGTTGAGTAATCAATTTTTCAAAATGGCGATTTTTTCAAAAAAATAAAATTTTCAATGAATTTTGACGAGTTAAAAATGTAGATATTTTAAAAAAAGTTGGAATATGTTTTGTTGGTATTTGAATGTAGTTTTGAAAAAAATATTAACAAAATTACACCGCTCTACAAGAAAATGCGTATTGGGTTCTGATAACTGAATTAGGTAGTATTTGATGCGCTGATTCCAAATCTGCAACCCAATTTTTTCCATCACATCAGGATTTTGAGTTATTCGCGGTTAAAGGGGCAAAAAAGTGCCTTTTTGACCATTTTTGGAAGCCAATAAAATATGAACGCGACATACGAACGACTTTATATTAAGCTCATTATAAAGTTCGGAATTTTATCTTCAAAATAAAATAAAAATATTCTTAAATTTCAATTTTAAAAATGGTAAAAAAATATATTTTTAATAACACCTTTTTAGATATATTTTATTGTTTTTAATAACAAAGTGTTTTCAAATTGACATAAAAAAACATACCAACGAACAAAGTTTTTTAAAATAAAATGCATTAAATAATAAATAACAAAAAATATGGAAATATAATGAAAAACGAAACATTATTAAAGTATATCCGATTTAAATAGATTTGGTGGATGGCTTTCTGAATTATATAAGCAGGTACCTTAGAATAGAATGGTTAATTAAGTTTTTATTACAAATTAATTGGCAGTCAAATTTTTTCAATTTATATTGTTTTATAAATTACAATGTCAATGTATTTCAATTTAGTAAATAGTTAAAATTTAATTACTCAATAAGCAAAGGGACAAAATAGGACCAGAGGAAAAATTTCTTTCTACCAACTGTGACTTTTTCGTAAACAAATATTTTTAAAATGTAATAACGAACTATTTGCGTTTGTTGACAAAAATTTAAAAATGTTGAATGTATAAAATTATAGACAAATATTTGGACAAAAATTTTGAAGAAATATTCAGAAACAGTTTAGTCGATATTAAATCACGTATGATAGCTGATTTTTGTTGGTCAATGAAACGGGACAACATTGAAGCTGTGAATAAGCGGGCATCTTTAAAGCGGAAATTTTTACCACACTAGTTTTTTTTTTATTATACCCTCCACTCTAGTGATAGAGGGTATATATAAGTTTGTCATTCCGTTTGTAACACATCGAATTATTGGTCTAGGACCCAATAAAGTATATATATTCATGATCCTTGATCGATCGTCCGTCCGTCCGTCTGTCTGTCTGTCCGTTTAAAACACGCTAACTTTTGAAAGACTTTACGGAGGCTCCTGAAGTTTGACATATATATTGACCATTTACCGGGTCAGGTTGGTATTGCAACCCAGCGAAATCGGTCCAGTGGTTCAAAAGTTATGAGCAAAAGAGTAAATTTCGGCAAGGGTATTTTTCGAATTTACGAGATTAAAACCACTCTAACTTTTTAAAGACAATTCTGAGGGTGCTGAAGCTTAGAATATATATTTTTCGTTCCGCAAGTCTGTTTGGTTTTGAATTTCAGCAAAATCGGTTGAGTGGTTCAAAAGTTATTAAGAAAACCGTGAATTTCAGATTGGATCCACCGTAAACCACGTGGTGAAAAAAACGGTAAACAAGCTAAAAAACAATGGTAAGTCAGAAAAATATTTTAAATAGTATTTTTGTCAGTTAAAAACATATTTACACAAAAAAAAAAAAAATACACTCGAAAAAATTTTACACTCAAAAAAAAAATTTGTAAATTTTTTTTTTTCAAAAATGACTCAAAAAAGGTTTTAATTCAAAATAAAATATTTCTAATTAAAATTGCTACTTTTTTTCATTTACTATTACTAAACGGTCGAATTTAACTTTTCTACTTGTTTTTTAGGTAATTGCATTTATATTATCGTTGTTATTGTAGTGTAGTCAGAAAAAAAAGCCGTTAGTTTTTTGTCTTGTTTGTCAATATTGAGGTGAGTTAAAGTATAAACAACGCCATTTTTCGTGCATTTTATAGTTGTTGTTTTCTTGTATCAATTCTTTTATTCCGTAGTTGGTGTTATTTAACTAGTAACTAAAAAGGCATTGCCATTTTTTGTTTGTTGTTGTTGTTTATATTATTAGGAGTAAAAAATATGTACATAGAGACTTAAAATTAAGCATTATTACCAGTTCGAAAAACAAATATGCAAATACATACATACATTAAGTTTAGTCTCAACCTCGGTTAATATTGTGGAGGGTATTCATAGATTCGGCCAAGTCGAATTCAACTTTTCTACTTGTTATTGTTATTCTAATTGTTATTATCATTATTAGTTTTGTTATTGTAAAATTAATTGTTTACATCTTTTACAGATGTAATCGGAAAATATCAATTGTAATTCGAAGATTTTACTTGTCACTCGAAGATTCCATTTGTAATTGGAAAATTTTATTTTTAATTCTAAAAAGACAATGGTAACTCGACAAATCTCAATTGTAATTAAGAAAAAGTATTGTAAGTCGAAAAAGATCAATTTTAATTCGAAAATGGTCAATTGTAATTCGAAATAATCAATAGCAATTGCTCTTTTGTAAATTTAAATTACAATTGATCTTTTTCAAATTACTACATGAATTTTAGAATTAAAAATGTAATTTTCAAATTACAAACAGATTCTTCGAATTACAAATGAAATCTTGGAATTACAAATGTAATCCTTAAATAACAAGTAGAATCTTTGAATTATAATTAATATTTTTCGATTTAAATCTGTAAATGGTGAAGTTATGTCCAAAAAAGCGTCCCAAAAATATTCATTTTTCGAATTTTGAGTCGAAATTGTGGGAAAATTAATGTTGGAAAAATTACGAATTTCGACATTTTTTTATATATTTTAATTTGATTAACATATTCAATTCTTAAAGAAGAATTTGGTAATGTAAATAATTTTTGTGTTTAACATCAGCATCGGAAGACTCAAAATCCCAAGACGGATACCAAAAAGTACGCCAAATTTCCCAATTTTTGAGACTATTTGGTCAAAAACTTTGAACATAAATTTATGTCAAAATACAATATTTTTCCAACTTGGACCGCTTCTTGCCAACTGCAGTTCCACTACGTAAATTTTCCCACAATAAGCTCTTCAGTGGCTAGCGTTAGGCAAGTATTCCGACACAAAATTCAAAAGTTTCTAATTTTCGGGACGCCTAATATACATAATATTTTTTCATTACCTGAATTTAAAAAGACTTTGTTTGTTGGTTTTCATATGTTTATTAAAAAAATACTTTGCGTTAAACAATATATATTTTCAAAATGGAGTTTTTTGTTTATGATTTTTTTACCATGATGGAAAATTAAATTTCCAAATAATATTATCCTATCTTAAAGATTAAATTCCAAATTATACGATAAACTTAAAACGAAGTTAATAGCATGTCGCGTTCTTATTTTATTCGTTTTTAAAAAGGGCCAAAAAAGCACTTTTTCAGCATTTTAACCGCGATTTACACAAAATCTAGATGTGATAGAAAAATTTGGGTTGCAGATTTGGATTCAGTGCATCAAATATTATACCTTTTAGTTTCAATAATTCAAAACGCAGCGACAAACCTTACATTTGTAGAGCTGTGTTATTCGAAGTAATTATCACTTATTTTTTAACGTTTAAAAATTGAAATCGACTTTTTGAAAAAGTCCGAAACCTTCGATTTTTTAAAATGTCTAAAATTTCTACTCTAAATTACGCAACTTTTAAGCCATAATTCGAGATGTGATCGCAATGTGTTCTGTTTTTTTTTTTTTTTAATTTTGAAAATTGCACCCTTTATTTTTTGACTCTGATTTATTTTATATGGTGCTCCAAAAAAATTAAATTGGTAGATACTGACCCTAACTTACCCTAGATATATTCATTTCGAGGTAAAAATACGCCTCACAAAAATTTAGAACGATCGGACATGGGTAAGGCGTTCCGCAGGGGCCTTAAAGTTTAGAAAACGGATTACAAGGATAAATATGAATTTTTTTCTGTTTTCTCAATTTTTTTGGTATTTAAAGTTAAGTTTAAATTCAATTGATTACAGAATTATAATACGGAGTAAAATGCCTCTGTAATAAGGTACCAAAACCTAAAATCTGTTGAAAATCAGCCAAGTTATTACAACTTCCCCAGGCATCTAACGTATGGCAGACCACTTGATTAAGCAATACAATCCGATTTTTGAAATTCATTGAAATTTTCTACTATAATAACATTTTTTTATTCTTCAAGTTCAAATGTATTTAGATGACAAGTATTTTTCATATTGTGTTTTGCTAACATGTTTTAAATTAATGCTAAAAATTCCTGCATTTTCAACACCCATTTGAAATCTCTGTTTTAATTTTTTTTTTTTTTTTTTGTTTTAAAATTTGGAAAAACCAAAAAAATATTACATTGAAACATGAATAATGAAAAAATGTTATTACAGTAGAAAATTTCAATAAATTTAAAAAAAGGGACTCGTATTCTTTATTTAAGTGGTCTGCCATACGTTAGATGCCTGGGAAAGTTATAATAACTTGGCTGATTTTCAACCGATTTTAGTTTTTAGTACCTTATTAGAAAGGCATTTTACTACACATCATAATTCTGTAACCACTTGGCTTTAAACTTAACTTAAAATACCAAAAAATTGCGAAAACAGAAAAAAAATAATATTTTTCCTTTTAATCCGATTTTTAAACTTCAAGGGCCATGCTGAACGCCTTACCCATGTCCGATCGTCCTTAATTTTTGTAAGACGTATTTTTACCTCCAAATAAATAAATCCAGGGTAAGTTAGGGTCAGTATCTACCAATTTTTTTTTTTTTTGGAGCACCACATAAAATAAATCAGAGCCAAAAAATTAAAGGTGCAATTTTAAAATTTTAAAAAAATAGAAAGAATTGTGATTACATCTCGAATTATGACTTGAAAGTTGCGTAATTTAGAGTTTAATTTTTATAGTTTTTTACAAAAAAATCGAAAGTTTTGGAATTTTTCAAAAAGTCGATTTTAATTTTTAAACGTCAAAAAATAAGTGATAATTACTTCGAATAATTTTTTCATATTTTTTTCTAAAACTACATTTAAATACCAACAAAACGTTGTCCAAATTTTTTTAAAATATCTACATATATTTTTTAAAGGTCAAAATTAATTAAAAATTTCAATTTTTAAATTTTTTTGAGAAAATCGCCTTTTTTAAAAATTGATTGCTCAACAACATCTTGAAATAAAATGCTGACAATTGGTGTCCAAGTTGCATTTAAGAAGTACTAAAACATATCCAAAAATAAAATAAATCGAAAGGGGTCGGGTCTAAAAGAGAGTGATTTGGCCTGGAATGCCCCATATACTTTATGGGGTCTTAGACCAATATTCAAATTTTTGGAGCTATTTAAGTTTTGAGGATTTCAAGGAATTTGAGTTTTTAACATTATTTTTTATGTTTTTCAAAAATATTCCTAAAACAGTTTCTTTGTCACTCAAAATGTTTACACTCAAAAAAAAAAATATTTTACACCAACAAAAAAATGTTAACCTCAAAAAAATTGCTCTCAAAATATTTTTTGAGTGTAAGTTTAATTGAGTGTGGAATTTTTTTGTAGGTGTAAAATATTTGTAGTGTAACATTTTTTTTTGTGAGTGTAAAAATATATTTCTTTTTTGTAAAAAGAGAAAAAACTAATAAAATTGAACAAAAAATATTAAAAGTTTAAATACGAGATTCTGATATATTTTTCTTATAGAAAATTTGCCAGATTTTGATAAATTTTTCTTAAAAAAAAGTTTTTAGATTATGACATATTTTTAACTACTGACATATTTTTCTTATAGAAAAATTTTTAGATTCTGATATATTTTTGATTATAGAAAAATTTTCAAACTCTGGCATAGTTTTGATACAGAAAAATTGACAAATTCACAGATATTTTCTATGTGAGATTATGGCCGATTTTTTTATTTAAAAAAAAAAATTTTAGTTTCTTGTAAAAGAATCGTTACATTGTGCTCAGCTTTTATGATATTTCTTTATAATCTAATTGGCTACACTGGCTGCTGGTATGCAAGTACATTTGTTTGTTGGTTTTGAGGAATGTTACAATGTTTTATTTTTTAACCTGGCACCGTCTGGTACCAGAGCATTTTCAAGCTTTGAATGTATATGAGCAGCACAAAAAAGTAACCGACACGTTGATACTCATTGGTAACATTAGTTGTTTACTTGGTTAACACATACAGATATAAAATGTACAATTTCCAAGTATGTAATGTCGTTATCTATACGTTTAAGTAGCAACACCAATACTAAGCTAAATGGGGAAGGTCTCCCTCTGGTGGCATCTTATAATAAACATTTAAAAGATCAGGATCAAAAAAATTCCCCCTTGCAGATCTAAAACAAAAACATTTTTATTCCTTATGAAGTTCATGCACAACCAACGACAACGGTACGCCAAAATATTCCCGAAACGTCCATTTACAATTTTTTATCACTTTTCCTGATTCAGAATTTTTTTTATTTCATTTATGATTTCCAGTTTGATTTTCGAATTTTCTGATAGTTTTGATTTTTTTTTTCAAAATTTATAATTCTATTAACATCAAGGAATTCCGCTAAGTTGTCCTTCCTTAATAAAAACATGTTGAGACCACAGCACCAGTTGAATTGTCATATTTTTATTTTTTTGTTTTCCATTGTATATTTTTTGTTTGTTAAATCCTATTTAGTAGTTTTTATTATTTTCATACTATTTCTCCTTTAACACCCATTTAAACATTACCCATATATCGAAAAAGTAAAAGCTCTTTAAATGTTGTAAATTTTTTTTTTTGTTTAACTTTTAAAAATTTACATGTTTATAGTCAAAAATCTTTTAGTATGGGATGTTGTAAATTTTTAAAGTGTCTGACAGCAAATGTTGCATTCAACCACATACAAAATTGCCGACAATATTTGGTTTTGTTTAGCTTTAATATGACTTTTTACTTTACACAATAGTTGGGTAAATCTAATTGATGTGTTTAGAATCTTAAAGGATTTCGTATGTAGTTTTTAAATGTCTGCAATAATAAATTATATGTAGAACATATAAATTTAGGGATAATGCTGATAATTTGCACTTATAAAGAAGAAATATATTTTGAAGAATACAAAATTTTAAACCTAAGACTGTGGTCTCAGAATCTGAGAATCTGAGATTTTTTCTATAGGAAAAATGTCTCAGAATCTAAGACTTTTTCTATAGGAAAAATATCTAAGAATCTGAGACTTTTTCTATAGGAAAAATGTTGCAGAATCTGCGAATTTTTCTATAAGAAAAATGTCTCAGAGTCTAAGACTTTTTATATAGGAAAAATGTTTCAGAATCTGAGAACTTTTCTATGCTCATACTTTTTTTCTATAAGAAAAATGTCTCAGAATCTGAAACTTTTTCTATAAGAAAAATGTCTAAGAATCTGAAACTTTTTCTATAACAAAAATGTTTCAGAATCTGAGACTTTTTCTATAAGAAAAATGTCTCAGAATCTGAGACTTTTTCTATAAGAAAAATGTTTCAGAATCTGAGACTTTTTCTATATGAAAAATGTTTCAGAATCTGAGACTTTTTCTATAAGAAAAATATCTCAGAATCTGAGACTTTTTCTATAAGAAAAATGTCTCAGAATCTGAGACTTTTTCTATAAGAAAAATGTCTCAGAATCTGAGACTTTTTCTATAAGAAAAATGTCTCAGAATCTGAGACTTTTTCTATAAGAAAAATGTCTCAGAATCTGAGACTTTTTCTATAAGAAAAATGTCACAGAATCTGAGACTTTTTCTTTTAAGAAAAATGTCTCAGAATCTGAGACTTTTTCTTTAAGAAAAATGTCTCAGAATCTGAGACTTTTTCTTTAAGAAAAATGTCTCAGAATCTGAGACTTTTTCTTTAAGAAAAATGTCTCAGAATCTGAGACTTTTTCTTTAAGAAAAATGTCTCAGAATCTGAGACTTTTTCTTTAAGAAAAATGTCTCAGAATCTGAGACTTTTTCTATAAGAAAAATGTCTCAGAATCTGATACTTTTTCTATAAGAAAAATGTCTCAGAATCTGAGACTTTTTCTATAAGAAAAATGTCTCAGAATCTGAGACTTTTTCTATAAGAAAAATGTCTCAGAATCTGAGACTTTTTCTATAAGAAAAATGTCTCAGAATCTGAGACTTTTTCTATAAGAAAAATGTCTCAGAATCTGAGACTTTTTCTATAAGAAAAATGTCTCAGAATCTGAGACTTTTTCTATAAGAAAAATGTCTCAGAATCTGAGACTTTTTCTATAAGAAAAATGTTTCAGAATCTGAGAAAAATGTCTCAGAATCTGAGACTTTTTCTATAAGAAAAATGTCTCAGAATCTGAGACTTTTTCTAAATGAAAAATGTCTCAGAATCTGAGACTTTTTCTATAAGAAAAATGTCTCAGAATCTGAGACTTTTTCTATAAGAAAAATGTCTCAGAATCTGAGACTTTTTCTAAAAGAAAAATGTCTCAGAATCTGAGACTTTTTCTATAAGAAAAATGTCTCAGAATCTGAGACTTTTTCTATAAGAAAAATGTCTCATAATCTGAGACTATGAAATGTCTCAGAATCTGAGACTATTTCTATAAGAAAAATGTCTCAGAATCTGAGACTTTTTCTATAAGAAAAATGTCTCAGAATCTGAGACTTTTTCTATAAGAAAAATGTCTCAGAATCTGAGACTTTTTCTATAAGAAAAATGTCTCAGAATCTGAGACTTTTTCTATAAGAAAAATGTCTCAGAATCTGAGACTTTTTCTATAAGAAAAATGTCTCAGAATCTGAGACTTTTTCTATAAGAAAAATGTCTCAGAATCTGAGACTTTTTCTATAAGAAAAATGTCTCAGAATCTGAGACTTTTTCTATAAGAAAAATGTCTCAGAATCTGAGACTTTTTCTATAAGAAAAATGTCTCAGAATCTGAGACTTTTTCTATAAGAAAAATGTCTCAGAATCTGAGACTTTTTCTATAAGAAAAATGTCTCAGAATCTGAGACTTTTTCTATAAGAAAAATGTCTCAGAATCTGAGACTTTTTCTATAAGAAAAATGTCTCAGAATCTGAGACTTTTTCTATAAGAAAAATGTCTCAGAATCTGAGACTTTTTCTATAAGAAAAATGTCTCAGAATCTGAGACTTTTTCTATAAGAAAAATGTCTCAGAATCTGAGACTTTTTCTATAAGAAAAATGTCTCAGAATCTGAGACTTTTTCTATAAGAAAAATGTCTCAGAATCTGAGACTTTTTCTATAGAAAACATGTCTCAGAATCTGAGACTTTTTCTATAGAAAAAATGTCTCAGAATCTGAGACTTTTTCTATAAGGAAAATGTCTCAGAATCTGAGACTTTTTCTATAAGAAAAATGTTTCAAAATCTGAGACCCTTTTTATAAGAAAAATGTCTCAGAATCTGAGACTTTTTCTATAAGAAAAATGTCTCAGAATCTGAGACTTTTTCTATAAGAAAAATGTCTCAGAATCTGAGACTTTTTCTATAAGAAAAATGTCTCAGAATCTGAGACTTTTTCTATAAGAAAAATGTCTCAGAATCTGAGACTTTTTCTATAAGAAAAATGTCTCAGAATCTGAGACTTTTTCTATAAGAAAAATGTCTCAGAATCTGAGACTTTTTCTATAAGAAAAATGTCTCAGAATCTGAGACTTTTTCTATAAGAAAAATGTCTCAGAATCTGAGACTTTTTCTATAAGAAAAATGTCTCAGAATCTGAGACTTTTTCTATAAGAAAAATGTCTCAGAATCTGAGACTTTTTCTATAAGAAAAATGTCTCAGAATCTGAGACTTTTTCTATAAGAAAAATGTCTCAGAATCTGAGACTTTTTCTATAAGAAAAATGTCTCAGAATCTGAGACTTTTTCTATAAGAAAAATGTCTCAGAATTTGAGACTTTTTCTATAAGAAAAATGTCTCAGGATCTGAGACTTTTTCTATAAGAAAAATGTCTCAGAATTTGAGACTTTTTCTATAAGAAAAATGTCTCAGAATCTGAGACTTTTTCTATAAGAAAAATGTCTCAGAATCTGAGACTTTTTCTATAAGAAAAATGTCTCAGAATCTGAGACTTTTTCTATAAGAAAAATGTCTCAGAATCTGAGACTTTTTCTATAAGAAAAATGTCTCAGAATCTGAGACTTTTTCTATAAGAAAAATGTCTCAGAATCTGAGACTTTTTCTATAAGAAAAATGTCTCAGAATCTGAGACTTTTTCTATAAGAAAAATGTCTCAGAATCTGAGACTTTTTCTATAAGAAAAATGTCTCAGAATCTGAGACTTTTTCTATAAGAAAAATGTCTCAGAATCTGAGACTTTTTCTATAAGAAAAATGTTTCAAAATCTGAGACCCTTTTTATAAGAAAAATGTCTCAGAATCTGAGACTTTTTCTATAAGAAAAATGTCTCAGAATCTGAGACTTTTTCTATAAGAAAAATGTCTCAGAATCTGAGACTTTTTCTATAAGAAAAATGTCTCAGAATCTGAGACTTTTTCTATAAGAAAAATGTCTCAGAATCTGAGACTTTTTCTATAAGAAAAATGTCTCAGAATCTGAGACTTTTTCTATAAGAAAAATGTCTCAGAATCTGAGACTTTTTCTATAAGAAAAATGTCTCAGAATCTGAGACTTTTTCTATAAGAAAAATGTCTCAGAATCTGAGACTTTTTCTATAAGAAAAATGTCTCAGAATCTGAGACTTTTTCTATAAGAAAAATGTCTCAGAATCTGAGACTTTTTCTATAAGAAAAATGTCTCAGAATCTGAGACTTTTTCTATAAGAAAAATGTCTCAGAATCTGAGACTTTTTCTATAAGAAAAATGTCTCAGAATCTGAGACTTTTTCTATAAGAAAAATGTCTCAGAATCTGAGACTTTTTCTATAAGAAAAATGTCTCAGAATCTGAGACTTTTTCTATAAGAAAAATGTCTCAGAATCTGAGACTTTTTCTATAAGAAAAATGTCTCAGAATCTGAGACTTTTTCTATAAGAAAAATGTCTCAGAATCTGAGACTTTTTCTATAAGAAAAATGTCTCAGAATCTGAGACTTTTTCTATAAGAAAAATGTCTCAGAATCTGAGACTTTTTCTATAAGAAAAATGTCTCAGAATCTGAGACTTTTTCTATAAGAAAAATGTCTCAGAATCTGAGACTTTTTCTATAAGAAAAATGTCTCAGAATTTTTCTATAAGAAAAATGTCTCAGAATTTTTCTATAAGAAAACTGTCTCAGAATCTGATACTTTTTCTATAAGAAAAAAGTCTCAGAATCTGCGACTTTTTCTTTAAGAAAAATGTCTTAGAATCTGAGACTTTTTCTATAAGAAAAATGTCTCAGAATGTGAGACTTTTTCTATAACAAAAATGTCTCAGAATCTTAAACTTTTTCTATATAAATCTGAGACTTTTTCTATAAGAAAAATATCTCAGAATCTGAAACTTTTTCTATAAGAAAAATGTCTCAGAATCTGAGACTTTTTCTATAAGAGACATTCCTATAGAAAAAATTTCAGATTCTGAGACATTTTGCCTAAAGAAAAAGTTTTAGATTCTGTCACATTTTTTTCCTATAGAAAAAGTCTCAGATTCTGGGACATTTTTCCTAAGGAAAAGGTCTCAGATTCTGAGACATTTTTTATACCCTCCACTCTAGTGATAGAGGGTATATATAAGTTTGTCATTCCGTTTGTAACACCTCGAAATATTGGTCTAGGACCCCATAAAGTATATATATTCATGATCCTCGATCGATTTTAAGACGATCTAGCGATGTCCGTCCGTCCGTCCGTCTGTCCGTCCGTCCGTCTGTCCGTCTGTCTGTCTGTCTGTCTGTCTGTCTGTCTGTCTGTCTGTCTGTTGAAAACACGCTAACTTTTGAAAGACTTTACGGAGGCACCTGAAGTTTGGCATATATGTTGGGCATTTACCTGGTCAGGTCGGTATTGCAATCCAGCGAAATCGGTCCAGTGGTTCAAAAGTTATGAGCAAAGGACTGAATTTCGGCAAGGGTTTTTCGTGAATTTATGAGATAAAAAGCACTATAACTTTCGAAAATCAATTCTGAGGATGCTGAAGCTTGGCATATATATTTTTCGTTCCTCCAGCCTAGTTCGTATTGAATTTCACCTAAATCGGTCCAGTGGTTCAAAAATTATTAGCAAAACCGTGAATATCAGATTAGCTTCACCTTAAATTCACGTGGTGAAAACCCGTTAAACCTGTTTTACAACCATTGGTAAGTCACAAAAATATTTTAAAACGTATTTTTGTCACTGAAAAATATTTTTATACCAAAACAAAAAAAAAATTCACTCGAAAAAAATGTTACACTCAAAAAAAATTTTACACTCAAAAAAAAAATTAGTAAATTTTTTTTTTTAATGCAAAATTCAAAAAAAATTTTACACTCAAAAAAAATTTACACTCAAAAAAAAAAAATTAGTTTTTTTTTCAAAAATTACTAAAAAAAAATTTTACACTCAAAAAAAATTAGTAAATTTTTTTTTGAATGTAAAATTCGAAAAAAAATTTACACTCAAAAAAAAAATAGTTTTTTTTTTTTTTTTTTTAAATTACTAAAAAAAAATTTTTTTACACAAAATAAAATATTTCTAATCATAACTGTTATTTTTTCACGTTAGAAAATTTACTATCACTTAAAATGGGCATTGTGGAGGGTATTCATAGATTCGGCCAAGTCGAATTTAACTTTTCTACTTGTTTCTATTGAAAAAGTTTCAGACACTTTCCTAAAGAAAAAGTTTTTTTATAATTTTTTTTTTTTTTTTTTTCATCAAATTTTTTTTTTTTTTTCATAATTTTTTTTTCATATTTTTTTTTTCATATATTTTTTTTTTTTCATAAAATTTGTTTTTTTCATCAATTTTTTTTCATCAAATTTTTTTTTATTAAATTTCTTTTTTTTTTCATTAATTTTCTTTTTCATCAATTTTTTTTTTTCATCAAATTTTTTTTTTTCTCACCAAAAATTTTTTTTTTTCATATTTTTTTACATCAAAAAATTTTTCTTTTCATAAAAAAAAATTCATCAAAAACTTTTTTCATCAAAATTTTTTTCACCAAAAATTTTTTTAAATTTTTTTAACATAATTTTGATGTTCGTGAAAAATTTTTTTTTTTACCAAAACTACTTTTTCACCAAGTCTAAGCTTTTCGCATAAAAATTTTCCATTTGTTTATCAAATATACATAATACGGAGTTCACACTACAGAATTTGTACTCGTTTAAGCCACTTGTTTAAAAAAGTAAACAAAATCGTTCACACTCAGTGTTGCCATATATTAAGATTTCCCTTTTTTTGCAAGTTTTTTGAGGTGCTAAAAAGATTTCAAGATTTTTTCTAAAAAAACAAGTTTTTTGGAAAATAATGAAGTTTTTTCAAGATTTTCTTAATTATTTAAAAATTACAAAAGGCACCAGTTTTTCTTCTGTAAATACCCGAAATATTTGTCCTAGACCAACCTTTTAGTATACCGACCGATTCAGAATCACTATTTGAGTTGACTTCGCGTGTCCGTCCTTCAGTCTATGTAAACGGTTACAATTAAATACGGCTCTATAATATGAAAATATGAGATATTCGATTAAAATTTAGTTTTTAGCTTAGTAACTACTTAAAATCAGACCATTCTTTGACATGGTCGCCATATGAAAATTCCACCCGGTATTCACTTAAATATGTAAGTTGGCAACATAGAATAATTTTTCACTAAATTTTATATTTGCTGCACTAATAAAATATCTTACCACATATAGATCCAATCCGTCATATATTGTCGAGCATGCACCGGTGTTTGATATTTGCTTACTGTGTACAATTTTCTGAGCCTTCATAAATTATGACTCTCAAGACTCAAAAATATTAATAGAACGCACTAAATATGGAGTCCTGAAAAATGCGTATTTGACTCTTAATTATGGTTATGTAAAAAATTCGAAATATTTTTTTTTGAACATTCATAAAAGAGTCTAAAAGGACTCAGAAAAGATTATGAACATATAATTTTCAGAATCTTTTATGAGTCATATAAGAGCTCTAAGGGGCCCCTGTAGGTTAGTTGGTAGCGTTCTAGCCTATAAACAGGGGGTAGTGGGTTCGATTCCCACTAAACCCTTGGTCGATTTCGATACAACGAGACGACGGTCGTTGTAACCAGTTCTCGGTTAGGATTAAATAATTATTAAAAATGATTTGTAATTAAATTGGGAAAACTAAATAAAAACTGATCATTGGATCAAAACTATTATTATTACACTAAAAATATTTTGTAAGTAAATTCAACTGAAAAAACGTTTAAAACAATCGTTTTTCCTTTTAAAAAACGGACTACTTATATTTCATTTGAGACAACATAATTTTTCAGTTATTTTTAAACGTTAATAAATGACTAGACATTCCGTTAAAACAAACGATATTTCAGTTATTTTAACTGTTTACATTTTTTTATTTTGTGAAGTAAAAATAAAATTTTTTGAATAACAAACTACAAAAACCGTACTTCTGTAAAATTATACAGAATAATCAGTCACAAATAATTTAACTGATAAAAATATTTTTCCGTAACTTTTGTAGTTTATTGTTTTTACAACTGTATAAAACATTTAATATTTTATTTTCCTTGAACAACAAACGATAAAACGTTTAAAACAACTTTAACTAAAAACTTTTTGAATAACCGTAAATAGTTACTGTAAAACTTTTCTGGGTGTATTATATTATTAGAGCGCTCAGAAAAAGTAACTATTTTGAAAGGAAAAAACACTCATATTATTATGTTTTCTGACCGTCTAAGGACTCTTTTATGAGTCTCTTAGAGCTTCAAATGAACCCTGGGTTGTTTTTTTATTAATTTTTTTTTACACTTGATATAAAAATTGAATTGAAAATACATAAATTTGTATTAATTTTAATTATTTCAATACTTTTTTAAAAAAAGATTTTTTTCACAAAAAAAAGATTTTTTTTCAGAAATAAAAAGTTTTTTCAAAAAAATATATGGCAACACTGTTCACACTACATTTTGCTCGTTTAACGCTGAGTGTTTAACGTTTGTAAACAAACGCACATAACCTAATTCTGAAAAAAATTGCAAAAATATTTCTAAAATCCTTTTAAACTTTGGCGGAAGACAAAATATTTAATTTTTTTATAACATTTACATAACACCACTACACGGAACACCATTTTATTGACTCATTCCAAGTAAATAGAAAGATTTTTCTGTTTTTTGTTCCGGACCTGTCCGAAGCTGTTTGCATATTTATACTTCGATGGAAGGCAAAATTCACTATTAGTGCAGCTTTTCCAATATAATTATAAATAAAACACACACTTTTTTCTGAATTTTCAGTAGTTTTTATTAGTTTTTTAAATATTTATAATTTCTCAATTTTCCAATGTTTTGCTAAGAAAATGGCAGACAGATACAGAAGCTGGTTGCTATGAAGTCTTTTTTTTTGGCATAGAATAAAGAAAAATTAAAAGGAAATATACCGAACCCTGCCTTTGAAATGTTTAGCGAAATGTTCAACAGGGAAACAAGTCGAATTTGATTGTTTAGCTAAACAACCAAATGTATGGGGGAACAAGTCAAATTTTGATTGTTTAGCGCTTAAACACTCATGAGATGTTTAAAGTCGGTAGTGTGAACTCCGTATAAAACAAGTGAGAGTGTTATATTCTTTGGTGCCGAATTTTTTATACTCTCCAAAATGTAAAAACACTATTTTGCACCTTTTTTTGCACTCACTTACGAAATGTACAGCTCTTTTGGTTTTTTAATGGGGTCCTCGACTGATATTTCAATTCGTTTTGCATGGAATAGCAAAGTAATATAACATTATTTTTTCTAAAAAAAACTTTGCTTTGGCAAGTACACCCAAATCTTCCGGCAAACATTATCATGATTTAATGTTTTGGACAAGAGTACAAAATTCGCAGGCATTTTTTGCTATGGTTACCTTTTTTGTCTATTTTAAGTTAATTTTGTCTATTTTATGGAATTTTATGCTATTTTGGATATTTTTAGATATTTAGCTATCTTTAGTTATTTTGAGATATGTTTGGCTATATTAGCTATCTTTAGCTATTTTTTGATATTTTTTTTTTTTTAAATTTTGGCTATATTTTCTTTTACTTCATTCATTTCTAAACGCATATGTTAATAAAAAAAAATGTTATCTATCAGTCTATCTGAAATCACCTTTCCCGTGACTATTGAAAAAGGGACACATTACTATGTTTATGATGATTATCAACGACTGTTTAAAAATGGACTTATTACTAAACTGTGAAAAATTTATTTATTCTGTGACCGTAGACAATACAACCTACCACTGAACTGGTACAAAATTGAATAGCTGTCCCTGGCACAAACGTTTCTGATTTTTTTTTTTTAAACATGATAATGTTTTTAGGCTGGTGTCTAATTTTAAAAAAGTTACAGGACGCCACCATAGTTTGAGGTGGCGAACAATTAACGAAAAAGAAAACAAGAATTACTATTTTCATTTTCTTAAAACAAAAAATTTTAGTAACTTGGGTTTGTAACTTTGGTAATAATTCACCACGTGGTGAGTAAAGCCGTTTTTCACCAGCTGGTGAATAAAAAGTAACATAATTATTTTTCAACAAAAAAAAAAGTTTCATCAAAATTTTTGATAAAATTAAATTTTATCAAATTTTTTTTTTTTCATCAATTTTTTTATTTTCATCAATTTTTTTTTTCATAAATTTTTTCTTTTCATCAATTTTTTTTATCAATTTTTTTTTTTTTATTATTATTTTTTTTAATTATGATTAATTTTTATTAAACAATAAAAATTGTTTTATTCGACCTTTATAATATTATATTTTGAGAATGTTTATTCTGGCTCGATGTCATTATTTTCTTTACTAATTAAAACCATGATATTATCATAGCATAATTTTCAAGAAAATTATTTTTTTGATTTAAATTTATTTTTGTTGGTAATTTTTGCAAGACTTAATCGACACGTGTTTCGGAATTCGTCAGATTCCTTTGTCAAGATTATTTAGCAAAAATAGAAACGATTTACTACCAAGTAGTAAACGAGTCTAATGACAAATCGTTTGTGCACAAACTAAAGTATTAATACATATTCGACTCTATCCACAATTGGAATTACAAAGACGAAGAAATTGTACTTTACTAGTAAGGCAATGATTGTTAATAACCAACAAATTTAGATTAAGTCTTGCAAAAATGACCAACATAAATAAATTTCAAACAAAAAAAAATAATTTTCTTGAAAATTATCCTATGAGAATATCATGGTTTTAATTAGTAAAGAAAATAATTACCTCGAGCCAGAATAAACATCCTTAAAATATTATTTTTTTTTTAAATAATTTTTTTTTTTTTTTAATAAAATTTTTTTTTTGATAATTTTTTTTTTTTTTACGAAATTTTTTTTTATCGATTTTTTTTTATCAATTTTTTTTTTTTTTCATAAATTTTTTTTTTTCATCAAAATTTTTTTAATCAATTTTTTTTTTATCAAATTTTTTTTCATCAAAAAATTTTTTTTTTATCAATTTTATTTTTTTTAAATTATGTTTTTTTTTTTTTGAAATTTATTTTTTTAATCAAATTTTTTTTTTCATATTTTTTTTTGTTTTTTTACCAAATTTTTTTTATCAATTTTTTTTTTTTTTTTGCATAATTTTTTTTTTTCATAAAAATTTTTTACCAAAACTACTTTATCACCAAGTCTAAACTTTTTACATAAAAATGTTCCATTTGTTTATCAAATGTACATAAAAAAGTGAAAGTGTTAAATTCTTCGGTGCCGAATCTTTTATCTCTCCAAAATGTAAAAACACTTTTTTGCACATATTTTTGCACTCATTTAACAAATGTACAGCTCTTTTGGTTTGGACTGCATCTTTCCTTCCACAGACAGATGGACGGATGTATATAGCTAGAATGTTTTAAAAGTCGATCAACAATATATAAACTTAATGGGATATTTCAATTCCTTTTGCATGGAATATCAAAGCAATATAACATCACTTTTTCTAAAAAAAACTTTGCAAGTACACCCAAATCTTCTGCAAAACATTAGCATGATTTAATGTTTTGGGCAAGAGTACAAAACTCGCAAGCATTTTTTGAGTTTTGGAGTAAAAACTATAACCACTTTTAAATATTGTAAAGTTACAATTAAATGATTTTATTTCTTTATAAAATGATAAATTTTAATTAAATACATTTCATAGACTTTTGCCACAAAACTTTATTATATTTATGAAAGTTTCATAAATATAAATAAATTTTATGAAAAAAAAAAAATATTTATGAAACTAACACATTTATTAAAGTTAATCATCCTTTAAAATATATTTTCTGTTAGCAGATATGAATGTCTATGTATATGTGTTAAACATGAATTATTAACAAATCTCATCACACAATTCTACTTAATACATGCAGTAGAGAACAATTTTCATTTTCTTATTTGTGTTTAAAATGATGTGTATGTAGATTCATGTAGTTACAAATAAACTGAACTGCACAACAGCAGCTGCAACAACATTAGCCAGGGCATTGGCAACACGATAGATATTTTGTTAGCTAATTAAACATGCATTTAAATCTATTTGCAATTTAGTATGAATGTTGGTACTTACTCATTGTACGGAGTACAACTACTGCTAACAACCAGAAGTTTAAGATACGAAAACATGAGCATTTAAAACAAATGATTGTATGTTGAAACATACAATCATGCAACTGAAAATTGCAAGCAGCAGCAGTAGTAGTAGTAGCAAGCATACAAGCAACATCAGTTAGTTATTAGTGGAAGCAATGTGTTGTTAGTAGTAGTACTTTTGCATGTATGCAATACATGAAGAGATATGTGTACATGTGTATTTGTTGTATGCAATTTAACAAGCAACGAACGAACAAACGAATATATCGTTGTACAATAATATATCACCTCCAAGCATTAATGGCAACAGCTACAATATAACATCCAGAATATCATACAAGCCATTCAGCCAGCCAGCCAGCCAACGAACCAACCAACCAAAATTTGACACTGACAAGATAAGCAGCATAACAACAGTGTTCAAATATTACATACAAAGTGATAGTAGTACTCCAAATCTACTCTGAATGTACACTGCTACAACTACATAGAAGAAGAAGCAGCAGTGACACTACACTACAAACAGAAATGTCTTTCTGACAACAAAAATGCCACATAATAGCGATAAATTTCAACCGAAAAAATATAACAATTTCGTAAAGAGGATGCTGCTGACAACAAATGTTGTCAGAAAAGAAAAGAAAAAAATATGAGGAGATACCAGTAAGAATGGTAAAATTGGTGGTAACGAATAAAAAATACCCTTGAGAAATTAAGATATTTTTCTAAGGCTTATTGTCGTTCAAGTATTCGAGAAAAACTGTCTCAGAATCTGAGACTTTTTCTATAGAAAAACTGTCTCAGAATCTGAGACTTTTTCTATAGAAAAACTGTCTCAGAATCTGAGACTTTTTCTATAGAAAAACTGTCTCAGAATCTGAGACTTTTTCTATAGAAAAACTGTCTCAGAATCTGAGACTTTTTCTATAGAAAAACTGTCTCAGAATCTGAGACTTTTTCTATAGAAAAACTGTCTCAGAATCTGAGACTTTTTCTATAGAAAAACTGTCTCAGAATCTGAGACTTTTTCTATAGAAAAACTGTCTCAGAATCTGAGACTTTTTCTATAGAAAAACTGTCTCAGAATCTGAGACTTTTTCTATAGAAAAACTGTCTCAGAATCTGAGACTTTTTCTATAGAAAAACTGTCTCAGAATCTGAGACTTTTTCTATAGAAAAACTGTCTCAGAATCTGAGACTTTTTCTATAGAAAAACTGTCTCAGAATCTGAGACTTTTTCTATAGAAAAACTGTCTCAGAATCTGAGACTTTTTCTATAGAATAACTGTCTCAGAATCTGAGACTTTTTCTATAGAAAAACTGTCTCAGAATCTGAGACTTTTTCTATAGAAAAACTGTCTCAGAATCTGAGACTTTTTCTATAGAAAAACTGTCTCAGAATCTGAGACTTTTTCTATAGAAAAACTGTCTCAGAATCTGAGACTTTTTCTATAGAAAAACTGTCTCAGAATCTGAGACTTTTTCTATAGAAAAACTGTCTCAGAATCTGAGACTTTTTCTATAAAAAAACTGTCTCAGAATCTGAGACTTTTTCTATAGAAAAACTGTCTCAGAATCTGAGACTTTTTCTATAGAAAAACTGTCTCAGAATCTGAGACTTTTTCTATAGAAAAACTGTCTCAGAATCTGAGACTTTTTCTATAGGAAAAACTGTCTCAGAATCTGAGACTTTTTCTATAGGAAAAACTGTCTCAGAATCTGAGACTTTTTCTATAGGAAAAACTGTCTCAGAATCTGAGACTTTTTCTATAGGAAAAACTGTCTCAGAATCTGAGACTTTTTCTATAGGAAAAACTGTCTCAGAATCTGAGACTTTTTCTATAGGAAAAACTGTCTCAGAATCTGAGACTTTTTCTATAGAAAAACTGTCTCAGAATCTAAGACAGTTTTTCTCAGAATCTGAGACTTTTTCTATAGAAAAACTGTCTCAGAATCTGAGACTTTTTCTATAGAAAAAATGTCGCTAAATTTGAGAATTTTTTAGGAGAACATAAACCCAATTGAGAAACAAAACCGATATTTTTTGACGTTACAAACGTAGTGACTAACTTAAATATATACCCTCTAGCAAATATGTGGAGGTTATAAAATACTACGATCATATACATATCTGAAATGTTTATTAGTTAAACACTTATTTATTCAAGTAAATGTTGAAAAAGTGTGGAATGCTCTTGTCTCAGGATCAAATAAGTGCCACCCCATTACACATGTTCCCATTTGTATGGGTGTTTGTTAGTTTTTGTATGTATGTGTTTTGAAAAATATATATTTCTACATTTGCACGCGTCTACTAAAAATTTATATGTACATACATTTGTATACATGAAACATTCATTCACTCACACTGAACCAAATCATCATATATGAGTAATGGTTTTCTATGTGTTGGTGTATCCTCTTTTTTTTAAAAGGTTTTTTTAACATTTGTTACCATGTTTATGTTTGTATTTTATATTGTTAAACATTAAATTTTTGATGTTTATGTTTAATTTTCTTCCTTTTTTTTTAATTTATTAGGTGGTCAATTTTGGTTTAACAAAAAAGGACCTACAAAAAAAAGTACCTATAAAAAAAAGGTTAACGAGATATTTTTATTAATTTATGTCTACACGTGTTAACATCGGTTAAACCATGACAGTGTGCCTTAGTCGTTTTAACATTGATTAATTTTTTAATGGAAAATTAAATAGAAAATAAAGAAAACAATTGTATTGGTATTGAATATAATAAATGTGAAAGAATCTGACAATTTTGTCTATTAGAAAAATGTGTCAGAGTTTGGCAAAAACTGTGTCTGACAATTTTTCGATGAGAAAAACTTTTTATAACAAAAATGTTTCTGACAATATTTCTATTAAAAAAATATGTTTGACAATTTTTCTATAAGAAAAATTTGTCTGACAATTTTTCTATAAGAAAAATGTGTCTGACAATCTTTCCATAAGACAATATAAGAAAAATGTGTTTGACGATATATGAAAAATGTGTCTGACAATTTTTCTATAAGAAAAATGTGTTGGAACATTTTTCTATAATAAAAAAGCATCTGAAAATGTGTCACACAATTTTTGTTTAAGAAAAATGTGCCTGACAAGTTTTTCTATAAAAAAATGTGTCTGACAATTTTTCATATAGAAAAATTAACAGATTATTTTTCAATTTTTATATAAGAAAAATCTGTCTGACAATTTTTTTATAAGAAAAAAAAAAATATGTGAGATTATTTTTTTGATGAACAATGATACATTTAAAATTTTCTGGTTTTAGAACCATTTGGCAGGATATAAAAAAGTACCAAATTAAAAAAAAAACAAGTAGAAAAGTTAAATTCGACTTGGCCGAATCTATGAATACCCTCCACAATGCCCATTTTAAGTGATAGAAAATTTTCTAACCTAAAAAAAATAACAATTTTGATTAGAAATATTTTATTTTGTGTAAAATTTTTTTTTTAGTAATTTTTAAAAAAAAAAAAAATAATTTACTAATTTTTTTTTTGAGTGTAAAATTTTTTTTGAGTGTAAAATTTTTTTCGAGCGTATTTTTTTTTATACCCTCCACTCTAGTGATAGAGGTTATATATAAGTTTGTCATTCCGTTTGTAACACCTCGAAATATTGGTCTAGGACCCCATAAAGTATATATATTTATGATCCTCGATCGATTTTAAGTCGATCTAGCTATGTCCGTCCGTCCGTCTGTCTGTCCGTCCGTAGAAAACACGCTAACTTTTGAAAGACTTTACAGAGGCTACTGAAGTTTGGCATATATGTTTGTCATTTACCTGGTCAGGTTGGTATTGCAATCCAGCCAAATCGGTCCAGTGGTTCAAAAGTTATGAGCAAAAGAGTAAATTTCGGCAAGGGTGTTTCGCGAATTTACGAGATAAAAAACACGATAACTTTCGAAAGACAATAATGAGACTACTGAAGCTTGGCATGTATCTTTGTCGTTCCCCGGGTCTGTTTGGTATTAAATTTCAGCTCAATCGGTCCAGTGGTTCAAAAGTTATAAGCAAAACCCTGAATTTCAGACTAGTTTCATCAAAAATGCCACGTGTTTTAACAAGTTTTAAAAGCATTGGTGGTAACTTAGCAATGCTTTTTAAACTTGTTTAATTTTAAAGCAATGCTTTTTAAACTTGTTTAGTTTTAAAAGCATTGGTAACTTAAAAATTACACTCGAAAAAAATTTTACACTCAAAAAAAATTTTACACTCAAAAAAATTTTACACTCAAAAAAAAATTTACACAAAAAAAATTTAGTTTTTTTTTTTACAAAAATGTCAATATTTTGTGTACATACGTACAGTGCCGGTCAAAAAAATAGCACCAATGACAAAATCTCTATTCATTCAATTAAAACAAAATATTATGTGCGTATTCGTTTAAAGTAAATATGCAAAACTCTTATACTAAGTATATACCCCTTAAATGTTTTTACTTTTTCCAAAAACTGTGGACGGTTCTTTTTTAATGATCGATATTTTAATAAAACTCTGAATCAGTGCAGTCAATAAAATAGCACCGAATGACAAAATGTCTTTAAAAAAATTAATATTGTTTTAATTATTTAAATAAAAAGGTTAAATATTAAAGAAAGATTGTTTTTATTTATAAAAAAATTTAATTCATTACAAAATTTCACATTTATTTTCAAAAAATATGACGTGGAAGGAATTACACTCCTCAAAAGCGTGCTTTTGTAAAAATATGATTTCTGAACATAAACCATATTCTGAAATAGGAAAATTGGTTGGATGCGCTTATAAAATAATTGGAAATTCAACAAAATTAACTTTAGAGCTTGAAAAACTTAGTCACAAGCGATGTTTGTCACCATTAGTGGTTAGGTGTTTGTAATGACAATGGAAGAAAGCCCCATCTACGTCAGCTCCAGAGCTAAAAAAGGACAGCAAATGGCGAAAATGGTTGTCAAAGATTACAAAACAACAACATTAACGCTTGTAGATTCAGAAAAGTGCACCTACTCTCACTTATGCATGCTGCAAGTCGTTTGAAGTTTGCAAACAGTAACTCAGAATGACCAGCTTAAAAGTGGATCAATGTTCTATTGACAAATGAATCCATTGTTGTTTATTTTGAGACATAGGATCACATACGTATGTCATAAGACCCTATAACGCAGAATTCAATCCAAAATTCGAAATAAAAATAACTTAATGGTGCTTATGGTGTGGGGAATATTTTCCTACTGATGAGTGGGGTTCATATATTGGACCATGGCTCACATATTGGACTAGATCAACCGTGGATATACACTTAACGTTTATATCCTCCATAAAGTAATGTTACCATAAGTTCCTGAGTAAATGCCACTAATTTAGGTCTTTTAGCACGTCAAATACACAAAGCATGATGGGAAATTGGCGAAAAATTGGGTCTGGACAATAAAGTAAACGTGATGGAATGGCCTGGTGAGTCCCCAGATCTAGACCAAATCGATAGTTTAGAGAAGGGAGTGCCTCGAATACAACCAACTTGTAATGAAGCTCTTTGGGTGGCTGTTCAGCAAATCTGGAACTCAATTTCGAATTAAAGATCCCAAAATCTAGCAAATTCTGTAAAAAAAACGTTGTACAGAGGCAATTGTCAACAATGAGCACTCGACAAATTTTTTTTTTAATATTTAAAGATATCAAAACAATACTGAATTCATAATCCATTCGTTTTTCAAATTTAAGAATTAAATTTTAATACAAAAAGTACTGTGGTGCTATTTTTTTGACTGAGTCTTTTTGAAGTTTTTTTAAAAACTCCGAAAATTTTTAATAAAATAAAAAACCAAATTAGCCTTTTCTTATGTAATATTGTTTCACACTCGTGTAAGTATCTTATGACACGTTGTCAGTGGCATAAGTTGAAATTGTTAAAAAAAAACCAACGAAGAAAATTTTGTTTTATCCTGGTGCTATTTTTTTGACCGCAGCTGTACGTGCATTCACTCAGAAATATTTTTACAGTAAAAAAAACATTACACTGGAAAAAAATTTTACACTCAAAAAAAAAAATTAGTAATTTTTCTTTACAAAAAAAAAAAAAAATACAATTTTACACCCAAAAAAAATTTATCACTCAAAAAAATGTTACACTCAAAAAAAAATTTACACAAAAAAAATTTAGTTTTTTTTTTACAAAAATGTCAATATTTTGTGTACATACGTACGTGCATTCACTCAGAAATATTTTTACAGTAAAAAAACATTACACTGGAAAAAAATTTTACACTCTAAAAAAAAAATTTGTAATTTTTCTTTAAAAAAAATGACAAAAAAAGAGTTTTTTACTCAAAATAAAATATTTCTAATCAAAATTGTTTATTTAAAAATGTACTACTCTTTAAAAAAATGCATTGTGGAGGGTATTCATAGATTCGGCAAAGTCGAATTTAACTTTTCTACTTGTTTGTTTTGGTATAAAAATATTTTTGAGTGACAAAAATACGTTTTAAAATATTTTTGTGACTTACCAATGTTTTTAAAACAGGTTTAACGGGTTTTCAACACGTGAATTTAAGGTGAAGCTAATCTGAAATTCACGGTTTTGCTAATAACTTTTGAACCACTGGACCGATTTGGCTGAAATTCAATACGAACGAGGCTGGAGGAACGCGAAATATATATGCTAAGCTTCAGCATCCTCAGAATTGCCTTTCGAAAGTTATAGTGCTTTTTATCTCAAAAATTCACGAAAAACCCTTGCCGAAATTCAGTCTTTTGCTCATATCTTTTGAACCACTGGACCGATTTCGCTGGATTGCAATACCAACCTGACCAGGTAAATGCCCAACATATATGCTAAACTTCAGGAGCCTCCGTAAAGTCTTTCAAAAGTTAGCGTGTTTTCAACAGACAGACAGACAGACAGACAGACAGACAGACGGACGGACGGACGGACGGACGGACGGACGGACGGACATCGCTAGATCGTCTTAAAATCGACCGAGGATCATGAATATATATACTTTATGGGGTCCTAGACCAATATTTCGAGGTGTTACAAACGGAATGACAAACTTATATATACCCTCTATCACTAGAGTGGAGGGTATAACAAGTAGAAAAGTTAAATTCGACTTGGCCGAATCTATGAATACTAGGGTGCGCCAAAGTTGTATGGGTAAAAAAAAAATCATGCTAGAGATCGGCACTCCCCCCAAAAATATTCGTTTTTATATCAAAATACACTATGCAAAAAATTATGGCGATCGCTTGAGGGGAAAGGGTGCCTCAAACGCCTTGAAAATGGAGAAATATGTCAAATTTGACCATTAGATGAAAAAAAAAAATATTTTTTTTTGTTATTCAATTTCGCCAAAAAAAAAATTTTTGTATTAGGTTAAATAAGAACTACTTACAAAAAAAATATAAGCTTTCCACTACATCGCTGACCCATTTTAACTTGCGATACAAAAAAGGGCAGTTATTTTTAGGGGTACCCAAAAGTAACATTTTTACATATTTGAAAATTTTATTAAAAAAAAAATTTTAAAAATTAAAATCGCTCTCCACCAGTTTTTTATATATATTATAAAGATAAAAAATGTGAAATATTATAAATATCCGTTCGGTAGGTTTTCTTTTATAGCGACTTGAAGTTAGCGGATTTCAAGGAAAATTGATTTTTTGCTGTATTTTCTTTAATTTTGAACTTATTACTACGTTTTAAACGAAATTGACGATATTGGCTTTGCAAGTAATTAAATTGGATCATAAATTTTAGTTAGTTAGTAATTTTTACAGTTTAGCTTTAACCCATATAAACCCGGATCAATTATGTCCCACTTTGGAAATATTATTCTTTAAGCTATTTTTTATCATGAAATTTGTAAATGGAAATAGTTTTAGCTATTCATCGTGTATGCACTTAAAGAATTTAATCCTTTTTATGAAGTTTTTGTATATTTAATGAAGCTTTTCATAAATATGATGAAATATTTTTTGATTGTATCAAACACATTAAGCATTCATGATTTCTTCTACTTTATTTAAAAAATTTAATTTTTTGTTTGGGTTGTTGAAAAAATTAGTTGATGACTAAAGAAAAGCTAATGGAAATTTTTTTTTTTTTTTTTTTCTTTGAATTTAGAAAAAATCGATTTCAAAATATTCTTAGATAATTTTCTAAAAAAAAATGTGTATAAATAATTTCATTTTCCAGCGCGACACGAGTATTTGATTTAATATTTGCTCAATCTGCACGCTATTTAACTTAAATTAAAGCTTTATAAATTACATTAATAACATTTTTAAAAATAATACTCACTTTAAAATAATAACGTTTAATTTTTTTTTAACAAATTGGATCTACTTTAGAAAAGTTTCATTGTATTGTCACCCACCGTATATAAAAAATGCGCTATAATTTAAAAACATTGTTTTTTCACATGTAGATTTAAATAAACTTGGACTAAAACATTTATTTTTACAGATTAATTTTATTATATTTAATAAAAATATAAAAGCCGGCATACAATGGGGAATATTTGCCCTGTGGGTCATCTTCGACCCGGGTTTACAAGGGTTAATGCTGTCCTGCAAAAATTATTTACTTACTAAAATTTATGATACAATTAAATCAGTTGCAAAGCCAATTTCGTCAACTTTGTTTAAAACGTAATAATAAGTTCAAAATTAAAGAAAATACAGCAAAAAATCAATTTTCCTTGTAATCCGCTAACTTCAAGTCGCTATAAAAGAAAAACTGCCGAACGGATATTTATAATATTTCACATTTTTTATCTTTATAATATACTAGTCGAATAGCCTGTCCCTGCCAGGAGGAACACCAAATAACTTTTCTCAATAATTCTAATTTTTTACCAAACTTTATAAAAAATTAGGTTTGTGCTTCAAAAACTTAATATTGATAGATTGAGTTACATCAAACTGGAAAAAAATTTAATAAGTATAAAATGTTTTATTGATACAATTTTAGAACTAAATTTAGCACGCCCATTTCGTCTCTCACCGGATATCAAAAATCCATCGTGTGGATCTGTCCCACTCCAATATACATGGCAATTTTTATCTTTCTTAGTCATGAAGGGTTTTAAAATTAGATAAAATGTTAAAAGACACAATTTTTTTTTACTTAAATTTTTCCTTATAATTCTCCGTACACAGTTTAAACTTTAAATCTGACTTCATAAGGACATGATCCATTGTCAATACTTTATGCTTTATAATTTTCAGCTTCCATAGCCGGATTTTCGGCCTGTCTTAAAGGCCGAAAATCCGGCTATGTTACAGATTATATAAACAAACTGAACAAAATTCACAACGGATTTTTTTGTATCTCCGCCATTTCATTGGGTATCCAGGTCAGTGTTGATCTTTGCCATAGTCCGCACCATATGCATCCCAATTTTCATCTTTCAAGGTCATAAAGTGACTTCAAAATTAGGTAAGATGTAAAAACATAATTTTTCCACGCCCATTTCTTCTTTTAATTCTCCGTCCATTTTCCAAAATTTATAAATTTGACTACTTTAGGATAAGCTCTTTCGTTAGTACTATACTCGTATCCACGCCCTTTTCCCTTTTAATTCTACGTCCACAGTCCAAAAATTTTAAGTTTGACTACTTTAGGATATGCTCCAGTGTCAGGACAATATGCTTGCCAATTTTCGGCTTCGTAGGTCATTAGGTCATAAAGTTAGTTAAATTAAAAAGAATAAAACACAATATTGCCTTGCCCCTTTTTCCTCTCAACTCTCCGTCTATATTCCAAAAATGTTAAATCGGACTACTTTAGAATATGCTTCATAGTTAGGACAACATGTTAGAAAATTTCAGCTTCCTAATTCATTGGGGCGGAGCTTAAAAATACTCTAATATGTTAAAAAAAATAATTTTGCCCCAAGGCCCCTTTTTCTCGTAATTCGCCGCCCACAGGCAAAAAATCCGGCTTCGGAAGAATCTGTCCCTGGTGTTTTACTATATACATGCCAATTTTAAGCTTTTAAGGGCGGATTACTCAACTAAAAGTTAGCTGCTAATTGCCGATTTAACGGAGCCTTATGTTAAAATTTTTATGAAAAAGTTAAATTTAACGAAGAGTTATTTTTTAACGACCTAAGTCCATCAATGAGATTCAAAAGGGCTGGTTACACAAAAAATAAGAAAAACACAAAAAAAAAAAAAATATATATACAGAAAATAGATGGAAATAAATTTACCACGCCCCTTTGCCTTTCTTATCCTCCACCCATACACTGGATATCAAAAATCCACATTCGTGTTGATCTTCCCCATGAAACCTACTATATACATGCCAATTTTCATCTTCCTAAGTCATTGGGGGTCTTCAAATATTACAACACCCAATTTTTCTCGCTCTTTTATCTTTTAATTCTCCGTCCACAGTCGAGAAATTTTAAATCTGATTACTTCAGGATATTCTACTTCGTAATGACTATTCGCTTTGCATTTTCCGCTTCCTTTGAGGGCTTCAAAAGAAGTTAAAATGTTAAAAAATCCCAATTTTGTTACTCCCCGTTTTCCTTTCAATTCTCCGCCCACAGTAGAAAAAATTAAAATTCGACTACTTCAGGATATGCTTAATTGATAGGACTATATGCTAGGAAAATTTCAGCTTCCTAAGTCATTAGAGGACTTTAAAATACGCAAAAATGTCAATTTTCATCTTCATAGGTCATTGGGGGTCTTCAAATTAGTTAAAATATTAAAAAACACAATTTTGCCACGCCCCATTTTTCTCTTAATTCTCCTTCCACGGTCTAAATAATTTAAATCCGATTACTTCAGGATATGCGTCATTGTTAGAACTAAATGCTATGCAATTATCCGCTTCCTTAGTCATTTGGGGGCTTCAAAAGAAGTAAAAATGTTAAAAAATCACAATTTTGTCACGCCACTTTTCCCCTCAATTCTCCGCCCACATTGCAAAAATTTTAAATCCGACTACTTGGGAATATGCGCCACGGTTAGGACTATATTCTAGGAAATTTTCAGCTTCCTAAGTCATTTGGGGGCTTTAAATTTAGCAAAAATGTCAAAAAATTGAATTTTGCCACGCCCACTTTTCCGCTTATTTCTCCGCCCACAGACAAAAAATCAAAAATCCGGCTACGTTAGGATCTGCCCCAGATGTTTTACTATATGCATGCCAATTTTCAGCTTTGTAGCTCATCAGTTGGCTTCAAAAAGCTCTGGATAGACAAAAAAAGAGGAACACACAAATAGGGAAATTATATATATAGATATAAAAAACTGGTGGAGAGCGATTTTAATTTTTAAAATATTTTTTTAATAAAATTTTTAAAAATGTAAAAATGTTACTTTTGGGTACCGCTAAAAATAACTGCCCTTTTTTGTATCGCAAGTTAAAATGGGTAAGCGATGTAGTGGAGAGCTTATATTTTTTTTGTAAGTAGTTCTTATTAAACCTAATACAAAAATTTTTTTTTTTGGCGAAATTAAATAACAACAAAAAAAAAAAAAAATTTTTTATCTAATGGTCAAATTTGACATATTTCTCCATTTTCAAGGCGTTTGAGGCACCCTTTCCCCTCAAGCGATCGCCATAATTTTTTGCATAGTGTATTTTGATACCAAAACGAATATTTCTAGGGGGAGTGACGGTATAAAATCGAAAGTTGACATTTTTGGCGCACCCTAATGAATACCCCCCACAATGCCCTTTTTAAGTGATATTAAATTTTCAAACGTGGAAAAAAATAACATTTTTGATTAGAAATATTTTATTTTGTGTAAAAAAACTTTTTTTTTCGCAATTTAAAAAAAAATAATTTACTAATTTTTTTTTGAGTGTAATTTTTTTTTTTTTTGCGTGTAAAATTTTTTTTGAGTGTAAAATTTTTTCGAGTTTACTTTTTTTTTTTGTTTTGGTATAAAAATATTTTTGAGTGACAAAAATACCTTGCAAAATATTTTTGTGACTTATCAATGTTTTTAAATAGGTTTAACGGGTTTTCAACACGTGAATTTAAGGTGAAGCTAATCTGAGATTCACGGTTTTGCTAATAACTTTTGAACCACTGGACCGATTTGGCTTACATTCAATACGAACTAGGCTAAAGGAACGACAAATATAAATGCTTAGCCTCAGCATCCTCATAATCGCCTTTCGAAAGTTATAGTGTTTTTTATCTCGTAAATTCACGAAAAACCCATGCCGAAATTCAGTCTTTTGCTCATAACTTTTGAACCACTGGACCGATTTCGCTGGATTGCAATACCAACCTGACCAGGTAAATGCCCAACATATATGCCAAACTTCAGGAGCCTCCGTAAAGTCTTTCAAAAGTTAGCGTGTTTTCAACAGACAGACAGACAGACGGACAGACGGACAGACGGACATCGGTAGATCGTCTTAAAATCGATCGAGGATCATGAATATATATGGGGCATTCCATGCCAAATCACTCACTTTTAGGCCCGACCCCCTTCGATTAATTTTATTTTTGGATATGTTTTAGTACGTATTAAATGCAACTTGCAGCCAAATTTTCAGCCTTTTATACCAAGGTGGTGTTGAGTAATCAATTTTTCAAAATGGCGATTTTTTCCAAAAAATGAAAAAATTTAAATTTTCAATCAATTTTGACCAGTAAAAAATATAGATATTTTAAAAAAAGTTGGACAACGTTTTGTTGGTATTTAAATGTAGTTTTAGAAAAAAAATGTGAAAAAATTATTCGAAGTAATTATCACTTGTTTTTTATCGTATAAAAATTAAAATCGACTTTTTGAAAAAGTCCGAAACCTTCGATTTTTTTTTAAAAATGTCAAAAAATTCTACTTTAAATTACGCAACTTTTAAGTCATAATACGAGATGTGATCGTAATTCGTTCTATTTTTATTCAAATTTTGAAAATTGCACTTTTTTTTTTTGACTCTGGTTTATTTTATATGGTGCTCCAAAAAAAATAATTTGGTAAATATTGACCGTAACTTCCCCTAGATATATTAACTTGGGTGTAAAAATACGTCTCAGAAAATTTTAGGATGATCGGACATGGGTAAGGCGTGCCGCATCGGTTTTGAAGTTTGAAAATCGGATTACAAGGGAAAATATGAATTTTTTTCTGTTTTCTTAATTTTTTTGGTATTTTAAGTTAATTTTGAATTCAAATGGTTACAGAATTGAAATGTAGAGTAAAATGTCTCTCTATTAAGGTCATAAAAACCGAAATCGGTTTAAAATCAGCCAAGTTATTACAACTTCCCCAGGCATCTAACGTGTGGCAGACAACTTGATTAATCAATACAATCCGATTTTTGAAATTCATTGAAATTTTCTACTGTAATAACATTTTTTTATTCTTCAAGTTCAAATGTTATTAGATGACAAGTATTTTTCATATTGTGTTTTGCTAACATTTTTTAAATTAGTGCTAAAAATGCCTGCATTTTCCACACCCTTTTGAAATCTCTATTTTAAAAAAAAAAAATTTTTTTTTGTTTTAAAATTTGGAAAAGTCAAAAAAATATTACACTGAAACATGAATAATGAAAAAATGTTATTACAGTAGAAAATTTCAATAAATTTAAAAAAAGGGCCTCGTATTTTTTAATCAAGTTGTATGGCACACGCTAGATGCCTGGGGAAGTTGTAATAACTTGGCTGATTTTCAACCGATTTTAGTTTTTAGTACCTTATTAGAAAGGCATTTTACTCCACATCATAATTCTGTAATCACTTGAATTAAAACTTAACTTAAAATACCAAAGAAATTGCGAAAACAGAAAAAAATTCATATTTTTCCTTGTAATCCGTTTTTTAAACTTCAAGGACCATGCTAAGCGCCTTACACATGTCCGATCGTCCCAAATTTTTGTGAGACGTATATTTACCTCCAAATGAATATATTTAGGGTAAGTTAGGGTCAGTATCTACCATTTTTTTTTTTTTGGAGCTCCATATAAAATAAATCAGAGCCAAAACATAAAAGGTGCAATTTTAAAAATTAAAAAAAAAATAGAAAGAATTGTGATCACATCTCGAGTTATGGCTTAAAAGTTGCATAATTTAGAGTAGAATTCTTATAGTTTTTTACAAAAAAATCGAAGGTTTCGGACTTTTTCAAAAAGTCGATTTTAATTTTTAAACGTCAAAAAATAAGTGATAATTACTTCGAATAATTTTTTCACATTTTTTTTCTAAAACTACATTTAAATACCAACAAAACGTTGTCCAACTTTTTTTAAAATATCTATATTTTTTACTGGTCAAAATTGATTGAAAATTTAAATTTTTTCATTTTTTGGAAAAAATCGCCATTTTGAAAAATTGATTACTCAACACCACCTTGGTATAAAAGGCTGAAAATTTGGCTGCAAGTTGCATTTAATACGTACTAAAACATATCCAAAAATAAAATTAATCGAAGGGGGTCGGGCCTAAAAGTGAGTGATTTGGCATGGAATGCCCCATATACTATATGGGGTCCTAGACCAATATTTCGAGGTGTTACAAACGGAATGACAAACTTATATATACCCTCTATCACTAGAGTGGAGGGTATAATAAAATGGGAATTTCAAAAATGTGTTTTTTTAGAATGTGTTTTTATACTGCAGAATCCAGCGTTACAAATTTAAAGTTTGTAGGACCATTATTTCAGGAGATGAAAAAAAGTACCAAAGAAAACTTATTAAAAAATGTGTCAGAGTCTGACGAAAAAATGTGTCGGATTCTAAAAAATTTCCTGCAAAAAAGTGTGTGTCAGAATTTGTCTATAAAAAGGTAATAGACTAATCCCCAGAAGAAGTCGACAAATCATCGACGAAACGTCGGGATAAAACCTGTAAACAAAATTTAGTTTTATTTACATGAAAATTATAGGTCCAATTAGCTCAACAAATCAACAAAAGTAATCGGAACTTACTAAAATTATTTTTTTCGCTGAAGAATCCTACTTTCCAAAAAACAAGTTTTTATAAACATTAATTCATGGTATCAAAAAAGTACCAAAATTCAGTTTTTTAAATTTTCAAAAAGTACTTAGGTGGGAATATTCTTTTGCTGGACCATCCAACATTCAAAACGGCAAGTTTTGCAATAATTACCCAATTGGAAAATGTGTCACTGAGGAAATTTCCACAGTGATTCCTTGAGGAAATGTCTTCAGGTTCTGACAAATCATAGGTAATCCTTGATGACATGTCCTAACATTGTCAGCACTGAATGTTAGCCTTCAGAGTGTGGACAATTCCTCTAAAGGTGGAAGTACATAGGAACGAACTTGCTTTGCGTCCGGTTGTCAAAAAGTTAAAATTGAATAAATGAATGAAGCATGTTACAATACAAAAGTTCAAAACGCATAGAACTCAAAAATTTTAAAAAATATTCACCACTCTTTGCGTCTTTAAATTTTTTTGGACAATTTTTTTGTATTGCTTTCGTTTTAAAATAAACTATATTTATTTTAATAAATTTATACAAAAACTTAAAAAATATTAAAAATATAATTTTCCGGAATAAAAAAACAAATTTTAGTGCAAAAACATGAAGATTTAGCAAGGTATTTATGGAATGGTGCCGCATTCAACGCGCTTCCTATGTAACTTGAAGTTTTAAACGCATAGAAGGCAGATAGAGGTGAGAACGTATCGGACGCAACGCACTCCTATGTTGTTACACCTTAAGACGTTTAAAAGGAAATGTCTTCAGAATAGCAGTATAAGTATTAAATTAGAACTTAAAATCTGGGCAACTCTTCAATTTCCAAGAAAAAGATGGCAATATTATCAATATTTTAAATAAAATCAAAATCTAACAAGTAGAATAAAAGTAATAAATAGACAAACAATTTTCAAAATAAAAATTGGAACAAGTAGTTAAGTGTGGAACTAATAAACTGGAGGTTCCAGGTTCAAATCCAGTGGTGACTAAAAAAGGCGAAAAGTTTTTTCTAAATATGAGAAAGATTATTTATAAAGGAAAATGAATAAAAGTAAAAACTAAAGGAAATACAAAAATTTTTGGTATTTTCCCATGACCTACGGCAGACATTTCCCCAAAGAAGTCTTAGGTGACATGTCCCCAGAAGGTCAGCCCTGACCACTGCTGACTTTGAGTGAGGACATTTTGAAAATTTGTATGAAACTGTCCTCAACCCAGTACATAGAGATATCTTGTGTATGTCAGCAGTGACTCTGACATGTCACCGCTCCGTCTCGAGGACGTTGCCAACTGGGAAAACTACTCAAATTAAAAAAATACCTATTAAAATGGGAATTTTGAAAAAAAATTAAGATTCTTTCTTTTCATATTTAAAAATGCGTTAGATTTTAAAATTCTTCTATATGGAAAAATGTGTCAGAATTTTTTTTAAAACCTTTAACTTAGGAGGTCAAAAAAGTACCAAAATATGTCAGAATAAACAGAAAAGGTGATCTTACGAAATTTTTTTTATTTATACTGGAGAATCTTACATTTCAAATTTTCTGAGGAAATATTATGTCAAATTTTAAAAAATTTTCTATAAGAAAAATGTGTCAGAATCTTTTTATAACAATTGTTTAAGAAGATCGAAAAAGTACCAAAATGCACAAAAAGTACGTATGTATTTTTTCTGTTGAACGATTTTACATTAAAAATTACAAGTTTTAGAATAATTATTACATGAGATCAAAATTGTACCAAAGGTAAAAAAGTACCCATAAGAATGGGAATTTTAAAAAGATATTTTTAGAGTGTATTTTTTATTCAGGAGCATTCAATATTTAAAATCAAAAAAGTAACAAAGTACACTATTTTGACCTCTTAGACTCGAAACTAGCAAAACTTAATTATGTCAGAATTTTACATTGAAAACTAACTAACTATTATTACAGAACATACAAAAGTACCAACCTTAAAAAGGTACCAAAGTTAAGAATGTACCAAAGTTAAAAATGTACCAAAGTTAAAAATGTACTAAAGTTAAAAAAGTGGCCAATAAAATGGAAATTACGAATGTATTATTGATACTGCAAAATCCAACATATCAAATTTTCTGGCGAAAAGATATATCAAAGTCTAAAATTTTTCGGTTTTTAAGAATGTTTTGTCAAATTCTACAAAAACTGATTTAAGCAAAATAAGTCAAATCTTTTTATAACTATTAATCAAAAAGAAAGCAAAAGTATCAAAATACACTTTTTTACCTCTTAGAATCAAAAAGTACTTATTTAAAAATATTTTTTTCTGCTGGACGATTCTATGTTAAAAATTGCAGGTTTTAGAACCATGACTACAGGGAATAAAAAGTATCAAAATAAAAAGTACAAAAATAAGTACCAAAATAAAAAGTATAAAATTTAAAAAAACTACCCAATAAGATGGAAATTACAAAACGTGCTTATGAGAGTGTTTTTTTATACTGGAGTATTCATCATTTAAAATTTTCTGACGAAAAGATGTGACAGATGACAAAATTTCTCGATAAGAAAGATGTGTCAAAATCAATGTTGGCAATCGATACCTTTTCAATACCGTTATCCGTTTCAAAACCCTTTAAATTGAATACCGGTACCAATACCAATACCGAAACTCAGTTTTGGTATCGGATACCGGTATCCAAAAACCTTTTCCTTCGGTACCGGTACGTACCGGTATTGAAACGGTTTTTCCTAAATAAACTTGTTGTTTTTACAAAAATAATAGAAAATTTGTAATTTTTTTGGTTTTTGTTAATGAAAAATCGTACTCCAAATGCCTCCCCGAAGTCTCATAAAAATCAAAAAAATCTTTGGGCACCCACATCGAGGATTAAGTAAAAATTTCCAAGAAAAAAATCATACTTCAAACGCTATGCGGGAGCAGAGGAAAATTACTGATTTTCACGAAATTTTTTTGAAATCATTTAGACTCTCAATAGAAACTTTCTGAACCCCTTAGTATAGTTTAGTTTTTTGGAGATTTTTATTTAATCCGCGATGTGGGTGCCCAAGGATTTTTTTTGTGGTTCAAAAATTATTAGCGAAACCGTGAATTACAAATTGGTTTCACCTTTAGTTGACGTGTTGAAAAACGACAGAAAATTATTTTACAAAGTATTTTTGTCACTCACAAATATTTTTACAATTAAGCAAAAAAAAACGTACACTCAAAAAAATTTTGAAATTTTTTTTTCAAAATTGACTAAAAAATGTTTTTTACTCAAAATAACATTTTTCTAATCAAAATTCTAAATTTTTTTTAAGTTAGAAAACTAACTATCACTTTAAAAGGGCTCCGTGGATATTCATGGATTCGGCTAACAAGGGAAGTCTCCCTAGTGTCACCCGCGGATCTTTATGGAATTGGTTTTATTTTGAAGACCAGAAAAAATAAAGGGACACGTATTTTTTTTGGCGGCCCAAATTCATTTTTAGGGGTAAAAAGGAGGGGGAAGATAAGGCCATTTTTCAGTTTTTTTCGTTTATCTCCTATATTATGCAAAGAAACCTAGTCATGTTACATACCAAATGAAAGGTCTTTGTAAAACCTATCTACGTGTGGTAAGAATGTGTACAAACATGCACAACTTTTCGTTACATTGAGTAAAATACCAAAATTTTAGGACATTTTTGTTAATAAGTCGAAAAATATTAACTTCTTTGGCCCGTTGTTAGCACCACGAGATAGGTATTTTTATTGCCTTTAATCTGATACCACACATGCCTATATTAATTTTGTTTAAATAGGCGTAAATCGAAAAAAAATTAAAAAGGTCAATTTCCCCCCATACAAAAAAAATACGTGTCGAATTAATTTTCGTATATCCAAATTTCATGAAGATCGGAGGGTGACACCAGGGAGACTTCCCTTGTAAGTCGAATTTAAAGCCTGAATTACTTTAAACGTACATAAAACGTAGACCCTTAAACAAAATTTAGTAAGTAAAAATAGTACAGAACATTTTTATTTATGTTTTGTTTGTTTCTAACGCATTGTATTTTTTGTCACGTCTAAACGTAGAGAAATTCTGTTGAAAATAGAATTTCTCTACGTTTCAACGTGACAAAAAATACAATGCGTTAGACAAAAACAAAACATAAATAAAAATGTTCTGTACTTATTTGACTTATTGAATTTTGATTAAGAGTCTACGTTTTATGTACGTTTAAAGTAATTCAGGCTTAACTCTTTTACTTTTTTTACATTTTTTTTTTACTTTTCTTTAGCAAATGAAACATTTTTATGTCAGAATAACTTCAAAGTCCTGCACTTTGATCAAGGGGATAAGAAAATTACAGTTTTCTCGGTCCGGCCCCTTCTGTAAGTGTGGTCCGGCAACGTCCCCGCCGACCCCCTAAAAAAACGCTATTTTAATTTTTTTTCACATTTTTAAGGGCATTTTAGCAAAAATGCTAAAAATAAATACACAAATACGTGTTTTAGTATTAAAATTGAAAAAAAAAAATATTTTTTTTAAGTTTTTATGCTTTTTTTATATTTTTAGCATTTTTTTCGATAATACCGGTACGTACCGGTATCGACGTTTCGGTATCGGTAATACCGTAACCGATTCAACTCAAATACCGTAACCGATACCGATACCGAAATAAATAAAAAAAACGATACCAATACCGATATCGATACCGTTATTCGTTTCGATTGCCAACCTTGGTCAAAATCCATAAATTCGTGAGATCGAAAAAGTACCAACTGTACACTTTTTTGCCCTCTTCGAATTAAAACTACCAAAAAGTACTTATTTATATCAGAAAAGTTTTTTTGCCGTACGATTCTACATAACAATTGTTTACCATTATAACAAGAGATAAAAAAGTACCAAAGTCAAAAAAAGTACCTATTAAAATGGGAATTTCGAAAAGGTGCTTTTTGAGAAAGTTTTTTTTTTATACTGCAGAATCCAACATTTCAAATTTCATGTTTCTAGGGTCATTATTTCAGGAGATAGAACAAGTAAAACATTAACCTTTCATGAATGTGCAGATTCTGACTAAAAGTTGTATTAAATTCAATTTGGGAGATCGAAAAAGTACCACAGTACACTTTTTTACTCTCTTAGAATCTAAACGGCTACAACGTTCTTATTTTTGAATATTTTTTTATTTTTTTATTGGTGCTAAACGATGATACATTTAAAATTGAAAGTTTTAAAGCCACTAATAATTCAGGAGATCGAAAATATACCAAAGTATCCCTTTTTGAACTCTAAGAATCGAAACTTCCAAAAAAAAACTTATGTATGTCAGCATATTTTTTTTGCTGGACGATTCTGTATTAAAAATTGCAATTTTGGAGCCATTATTACAGGGAATAAAAAAGTGCCAAAGTTAAAAAAGTACCAAAGTCAAAAAGTTCCTATTTAACTGGGAATTTCAAAAAGGTGCTTTTTGAGAATGTTTTTTTTTAGAATCCAACATTTCAAATTTCATGTTTCTAGGATCATTATTTCAGGAGATAGAAAAGGTACCAAATTAAACTTTCATGAATTTGCAGATTCTGACTAAAAGATGTATTAAATTCCAAAATTTGTCAGAATCTCTTTATAACCATTAATTTGGGAGATCGAAAAAGTACCACAGTACACTTTTTAACTCTCTTAGAATCTAAACGGCTAAAACGTACTTATTTTAGAATATTTTTAATACTAAACGATGATACATTTAAAATTGCAAGTTTTAAAGCCACTACTACACAAAATAAAAAAGTACCAAAGTTAAAAAGTACCAAAGTTAAAAAGTACCAAAGCTAAAAAAGCTACCCATTGAAATGGAATTTTTGAAAGGTGCTTATTAATAATGTTTTTTATATGCTCCACTCTAGTGCTAGAGGGTATAAGTTTGTCATTTCGTTTGTAACACCTCAAAATATTGGTCTAGGACCCCTTAAAGTATATATATTCATGATCCTCGATTGATTTTAAGACGATCTAGCAATGTCTGTCTGTCAGTCTGTCAGTTGAACCCACGCTAACTTTTGAAAGACTTTACGGAGGCTCCTGAAGTTTGGCATATATGTTGGACATTTATCAGGTTGGTATTGCAATCCAGCGAAATCGGTCCAGTGCACTGCAGTGGGTTAAAAAATATGAGCAACAGATTGAATTTCGGCAAGGGTTTTTCGTGAATTTACGAGATAAAAAACACGCAAGCTTTCAAAAGGCAGTTCTGAGGATGCTGAAGCTTAGCATATATATTTTCCGTTGACCTGGTTCGTATTGAATTTCAGCCAAATCTGTCCAGTGGTTCAAAAGTTATTAGCGAACCCGTGAATTTCAGATTAGTTTCACCTTAAATTCACGTGTTGAAAACCCGTTAAACATGTTTTAAAAACTTTGGTAAGTTACAAAAATATTTTACAACTTATTTTTGTCACTCAAAAATATTTTTACACTAAAAAAAAATACAGTCGAAAAAAATTTTACACTCAAAAAAAATTTTACACTCAAAAAAAATTTGAGTAAACTTTTTTTTTTCAAAAATTACTTAAAAAAAAGTTTTTTTACACAAAATAAAATATTTCTAATCAAAAATATTGTTGTTTATCACGTTTAAAAATTTACTATCACTTAAAGAGGGCATTGTGGAGGGTATTCATGGGTTCGGCCAAGTCGAATTTAACTTTTCTACTTGTTTATACCTCAGAATCCAACATTTTAAATTTTTAAACAAAAAGATGTACAGATTCTAAATTTTTTCGATAAGATATTAAGGGCTGTTAACTCATTACAATATAATCAATGATTAGAGCCAACCTATGTTTAGTATTAATCTCTGATTTAAATAAGTTACCAGCCCTATGAATATTTTTAAACTCCTAAGAATCGAAACTTAAAAAAAATTTATGTCCGCATATTATTTTTTGCTGAACGATTCTGCATTAAAAATTGTAATCTTGGAGCCATTATTACAGGGAATAAAAAAGTACCAAAGTCAAAAAAGTACCAATGTGAAAAAAGTACCTATAAAACTGGGAATTTTGAAAAGGTGCTTTTTAAGATTTTTTTTTTATACTGCAGTATCAAACATTTCAAATATCATGTTTCTAGGACCATTATTTCCGGAGATAGAAAAAGTACCAAATTAACCTTTCAAGAATGTGCAGATTCTGACTAAAAAATGTGTCAAATACTGAAAGTTTCTTCATAAGAAAAATGTGTCACAATCTTAACCGATTTGTGTTATGAAATCCCAACTGACCTCAGTTTCCACTGATTGATACTCTTCACTAATCAAAATCCCCTTAATAAAAGTTAATATACTTACGTGTTTTAGCCTAATATCATCTATTCATTCCAACATATTGTTACTTGATGTTCATGTTTTACAAAAAAGAAAATGTTACAAAGTAAATCTGGCCAATTTGTTTTTCATGTTCAAGTAACTTAACAAAAAAACTATTCATGAAATTTTTGTACTTTATTAAAAGTACTTATCATTTGTTTTTTTCCAAGAAAAATTTCGTGAGACTGCATTTTATTAATTCCTTTTGTAAAATATGTCTTTTGTAATTCTTACAAATATGATGAAATGCACTAAATCTCAAAATTTTGCAAAAAAAACACACCTTTTTTCCTTGATGTTGCTGAAATGTATGAATGTTGCAAACAACTTTTTTGCATGACAAACGCAAACGTGCTTAAGTGGATAAAATGAAAAATTTTCAAAAAAAAAAAATAAAGAAAATTGTTAACATAAAAAATTAAAACTTGTGAATTAATCTTTGGACAACACTTTACAATTACAGGAACTACTTCTAAGAACATTTCAATGGTGATGCTACTATTTTGTATTACTACTGTCAAGTATAATGCTGCTACCTCCTGCTGCTGATGTTGCTGTCATGCATAATGATGTTTAACAAGATGTAATAGAAACATATTGCTGATAGAGCATAATGCACAACTAATATTAAAAACATTCAAGTGATGAATATTAGAATGAACAAAAAACTTTTAACACTGTGGTATGAGGATGATCCTTTTTTTTTGAAAAAAAAATGTGATCAAAAAAATTTCCGATCTAAAAAATTTTTATTACAATTTTCAAGACCATTTTTTAAAAAAATCTAAAAAGTACCAAAGTACATTTTGACCCCTTTTATTATTTTAGAATCGGAACTAACTAAAATTGTGTAATTTATAGTGTTTTTTGCTTTAGAATCCTACATTGCAAATATCAAGTTTTTATGACCATTTCTATAGGAGATCAGAAAAGTATAAAAGTTATCTTTTTACTCTCTATTGAAACATCCAAAAAGCTCTATTGTCAAAATGTGTTTCTGCTGAACTATCCCTTATTAAAAATCACGAGTTTTCCAAACCCTATTAACGAGATAGAAAAACTACCAAAAATAAACAAGTAGAAAAGTTAAATTCGGTACTGCGCAATAACTCCCAAATGAAATAAGTCCCAATGAAATAAGTTCCAAGAAAAATGAATTAACTCCACACTTTAAAAAATGAAATAACTCCCAAAGAAAAAATGAAATATGTCCCAATATTTGGGAGTTATTTAAAATTTAAATAATAACTCCCAAAAAAAATGAAAGAACTCCAATGAGTGCCAAAGAAAATGAAATAAGTTCTCATTGTTTTTTTGTAATAAAGGTTTTCTGTGTAGCCGGCCTTCGGCCGGGCTTAGGGATTACATACTCCATGCATTAAACCCACCCTCTCTGCAAACCAAAGCTATTTTGGTAATTAGGCCTTTTTGAGGCATAACAAATTTGATAGCGTAAAAGCCTGCAACCCTAGAAAACTTTACTTTGCGGAGAGGGTGGGTTTAATGCATGGATTTTGTAATCCCTAAGCCCGGCCGAAGGCCGGCTACGCAGAAAGAATTTTAGGCAAAAAAACAATTGCACAGAGGTGTATATTGTTTTCAATTAAAATGAAATAAGTCCCACCATTGATGAAATAACTCCCAATGCTTAACAAGAAATGAAATAACTCCCAATCTATTTTTTGTTGGGGTTTTTTCATTTGGAAGTTATTTCATAATGAAATAAATCCCAACAAAATTTGTGCAATAAGTCCCACTACAATGGGACTTATTTCATAATGAAATAAGTCCTAAATCGTATGTAAAATTTTTGGGAGTTGTTTCATTTTTTTTTTTGGGAAGTTATTTCATTTGGGAGTTATTGTGCAGTACCGTTAAATTCGACTTAGCCGAATCTATGGATACCCTCCACAATGTCCTTTTTAAGTGATAGTAAATTTTCTAAAGTGAAAAAAAAAAAAATTTTGATTAATAATATTTTATTTTATGTAAAAAAAAGTGTAAAAATATTTTTGAGTGACAAACATAAGTTGTAAAATATTTTTGTGACTTACCAATGTTTTTAAAACATGTTTAACGGGTTTTCAAAACGTGAATTTAAGGTGAAACTAATCTGAAATTCACGGTTTTGCTAATAACTTTTGAACCTCTGAACCGATTTGGCTGTAATTCAGTACAAACCAGGCTAGGGAAACGACAAATATTTACGCCAAGCTTCAGCATCCTCCGAATTTCCTTTCGAAAGTTAGCATGTTTTTTATCTCGTAAATTTACGAAAAACCCTTGCCGAAATTCATTCTTTTACTAATAACACTGTGCTACAAAAAACACAAAATCGAATATACTTTTAAAATGAGGTAGTTAAGGTTGTAGGTCTCGTCGAAAAGATCACAAAAATGCCCATTAAACTTGCCAGACACCCTCAAATTTTAAAGTTATTGTCAAAAAATGTTTTTTTGGGACTTTTCTCACTAAACGAGGTGTAACTTAAACATTTTTTAACCGATTTTAAATTTTTCAACTGTTTTGGATAGAAGAAGGATAGGGCTTTTCATGTGTGTGAATAGGTCTATACATATAAGAAAGATATGTACTGATTTTGTCAACGATATTTAATTTTTTGTAATTTTTTAAAATTTTTTGAGTTTATCGATTTTATTCTGCTATAGTTTGTTCAACAACATTTATATTAATAAACGTATTCCTAAAGAAAATTTAATTATGAATACGATGAGCTTTATGCCAAAAAAATCGGATAATAATTGACAGAGTTGTGATAATTTTTCTAAAAAAGAAAATTAAGATTTTGTATGAAATTGCCGGGCGGATAACCCAGGCAAGAAAAATAATAAAATAAACGAACATACTGAGAGGTCGCGTAACATAATTTTAAAGGTTTTTGACCTCCTGAATTCGAATTTGACCTTGAAATTGCGCCATCTTATTAAGTTTTTGATATATCAATTTATGTTAAATATCTCAAAAACCACCCAGCAAAAAAAGTGCGGAGTACTTCTATTTGGAGTGCTTTAAAACTATAACAAATGTAATGAAATACAACAAAAATAACAAAAAACACAAGAAAAAAACACACAAACAGTTTTTTCTACTCCATAAAAAGTTGTTATTCAGCACTTAACTCATTACCTTCCGCGACACTCCCATACAAAAGTAAGTAGATATTCAGTAGATAAGAAGTACTCCGAGCTTTCAAACAACTTCCAACCACTTCCACGGAGTAGTTCTTTTCTACTGAATATCTACTTACATTTGTATGGGAATGTCGCGGAAGGTAATGAGTTAAGTGCTGAATATCTATGTATTCTGGGGTAGAAAAAACTGTTTGTGTGTTTTTGTCTTGTGTTTTTTGTTATTTTTGTTGTATTTCATTACATTTGTTATAGTTTTAAAGCACTCCACTGAGAAGTGGTAATGATTTTTTTTGCAGGGCAGATGAGATAGAGCAATTTAAAGGCCAGATTCGGATTCAGCGCGCCAAAAACCTTTAAAAATATTGTACATGACCATTTATGATAAATTTATTTTTTTTGCCTGGGTTATCTGAACGGCGATTTCCTGCAAAATCGTAAATTTCTTTTTTAGAAAAATTATCACAACTCTGTCAATTATTATCTGATTTTTTCAGGATAAAGCTTCTCGTATTTAGAATTAAATTATCTTTAAAAAAACGCTAATAAATATAAGGGTTGTTAAACGAACTATAGCAGAAAAAAATCGATAAACTCGAAAAATTTTCAAAAAATAACAAAAAAAATTGATTTTATTGAAAAAATCAATAGATATCTTTCTTTTACGTATTGACCAATTCACACATATGGAAAGCCCTATCCTTTTTCTATCCAAAACAGTTTAAAAATTTGAAATCGGTTAAAAATTTTCAGAATTACACAAGGTTTAGCGAAAAAAGTCTAAAAAAAACGTTTTTTGACAATAACTCTAAAATTTGAGGGTGTCTGGCAGGTTTAATGGGCATTTTTGTGATCTACTCGACAAGACCAACAACCTATACTATGTCACATCAGAAGTATTTTTTCACTGTAGCACAGTGTAACTTTTGAACCACTGCACACTGGGCCGAGATGGTAGGTTTTTTGGCCAAAAGTCTCTACAGGTCGTAAATGTTAATCGATTTTTTTGAAATTCAGATTATTAGCCTATATTAGGGTAATAAATAAGTGACTTAAAACTTTTTGGAATCGGACCTACAAGGAAACTGTTTCAAGGTGGACACTTCATTTTTAATAAAATTTACAGATGTTATAGATGAAACAAATGAAGAGACACTTGCCTTTTGTTTATGTATTTGAATTGGAGATGGTCTCTGGTCCCGTGATTTGCGTGACTCAAAAAAACAAAGTGATTCACGCGTGAGCGTGAGTGATTTTCATTTAAATCACGTGATTAAAGAGTGATTTTTATTGAAATCACGTGACTATATTAGGGTAATAAATAAGTGCCTTGAAACTTTTTGGAATTGGACCTACAAGGAAAATATTTCAGGGTGGACACTTAATTTTTAATAAAATTCACAGATATTATAAATGAAAGAAATGAAGAGACACTTGTCTTTTGTTTATGTACTTCAATCGGAGATGGTCTCTGGTCCCGTGTTTGCGTGACTCAAAAAAACAACGTGATTTACGCGTGAGCGTGAGTTATTTTCATTTAAATCACGTGATTTAAAAGTTTTCAAAAATTGAATTGAAAAAAGAAATGAAAAAAGAGTAAAAAAGATAATAAAAATAATTCACGCGTGAGCGTGAGTGATTTTCATTAAAAAAAAAGTTTATAAAAAATTTAAAAAAATTAAGTTTTATTTTGAAAACCCCCTTTTTACACTCATCGTTATCAAAAGTTCCACGCCGTTTTAAAAAACTGTCTGGGCCGGAATTATCCTTTCTATCCACACTTTCCAAAAAAGTTTCCCGCTTGTACCCGTTTTCAAAAATGGAATTTAAATAAAATTTGTAAAAAAATAGAAAAAAATTGAAATAAGAGCTTTAAACAATTGGATTTTTTGAAAACCCCCTTTTTAAACTCATCGTCATAAAAAGTTCCACGCCCTTTCAAAAAACTGACTGGGCCAGAATTACCCTTTTTTGTTTTTTTTTTTCGCTGGACATTTGGTGTGGAATGCCTCAAATATTCTTGATCAGTGATCGATTGCAAGGCTTACTAGCTATGTCCGAAACTTCTGAAGTTTAGCACTATTATGTCTCATGGGTAGAGGCTGGGTATATTCGCAGAAGGGCAAAAGCGGACCAGAGGAAAATAGTTCCCCCTTGAAAAACTTGAGCAATCACCAATCACGAAAAAACGCAGTCTTTACAGTGTTTTTTATGCTTTTGTTAAGCAAGTGAAACATTTTAATTTGGGTAGAAGTTCTAAGTCCTAGACCCAGGAAATTTTAAAATTTATTTTTTATACCCTCCAAACACAGTATGGGGGCATACTCACTTTGTCATTCCGTTTGTAACGCATCGAAATATCGATCGGGGACCCCATAAAGTATATATATTATTGATCCATGATCGATTCTAAGACATTCTGTGAATGTCCGTCCGTCCATCCGTCTGTCGATAACACAATGCAGTCCAAAATAAAATAGCTAGACTCCTGAAGTTTGGCACAAATATGTCTCATGTCCATAGGCGGGTTAAGTTGGTGAATGGGTAAAATCGGGCCAGGGGGAAGAAAGTTTCCCCTTGAAGAACTGAACCAACCTCAAAAAAATACACTTTTTATAAATGTTTTTTTTTTGTATTTTTGTTAAATAAATGAAACAATTGGTATATTTATCGCGATTGGAAGGTGCTCTTAAAGTCCCCCACTGACCCCCATCACCCCCCCCCCCCTCAAAAAACGCCTCTGACAATTTTTTTTTATTTTTTTTTACATTATGGAGGGTATTAAAGATTCGGTACAGCCGAATTTAAAACTCTCAATTGTTTTTTTCGTCCCGCAGCCTTTTGTGGGCGTAAATGTAAAATATTTATTTAAATTATGATAAAATTGTATTACTTATGGACCGGAAGTTATGGTAGTGCAAAAATTATAATAAATGAATTTGCTAATATTTATCGCGATGGGGAAGGTGTCCTCCAAAGTCCGCTGTCGACCACCACCCACCCCCCACCCCCCGCAAAAAAAAATTACCAAAATAGTATTTAAGGAGATAGCAAAAAAATTTAGCCTTATTGAATCTATTTTCTGCGAGGTTAGTCAACATTCCAAATAAAAATTCCCCTTCCCCTTAAAAAAAAAACTTGTCATCACAAAAAACAGTCTTACTTTTTCTGTTTGATATCTTACCCCAATCTCAAAATCATGTCATAAATTTGTTGCCTTCCTAAAATAGTAAAATGTTTTAGCCTTCTTTTATGTACTTTAACAGTTTTTTCAAAGCTATCTCTCAAAACACAAACTACTGTGTCAAATGTAAATCATGTTTAGATGAGCATTTTTTCACAACTAATTTAAAACGTATTAAAATTTTGATCCTTATTTTTATTTTAATACTATTTCTGTTTTGTTCTTTTCATATTCATAATTTAATCACCCCAAAACAGTTTTCAATTATTTGGGATTTCCATTTTTGCGTTGCAACGCAGATAGATAAAACGTACACAACATGTACATTAGTGTCATAAATAAAAGAAAATTAATCATAAAATACCAACGACAAGAGTACTCTACCCTGCTAGTAAAATTATTAACAGAAAAAAAATTAAAAATGCGTATGTAATTTTATAACAAAATTTTCGCAAACGAAAAACTATATAAGTAGTGTAAGTACACGGAAAGAAAAATAACTGAGTTGGTTGACTCGACTGATTTGAGCTAGGGAACACTCAAAAAATTAAGCCACTAACTATTTGTAATTTATTTAAAAAGTATTACGTTTTGTCGTTTTTAAAAGAAAAAAACATTTATTCAATGTTCAAATTTTTTAAATGACTTTGTTTCAAAAATAACAACATAAAAAATAAAGACTTTCATTAGCATTCAATTTTTAAAGTCATTTATTTTTGATCTGTAGGTAAAAATAAGTGATTCTTCTTTAATTTTTAATTATTTGTGTACGTTTTTTTTTAATTGTTAGCATTTTTTAAAGAAGACATTAGTTTTTACCTACTTGTGTTGGTTATTTTTTTGTAGACAAAAAAATAAAAAAATTTTTGCAGAAATATAAAAGCATGTTTTTATCAAGTGGCTCTGGCACGATGGATAGAGTGTCTGGCCAGAATGTAGTTGATTGCGGGATCGATTCCCCAAAAATTTTATTAAAAATGTTTTAAAATAAAATTCAATAGAAAAATTGTAAAAATAGCCTACGAAATCATTAATTTTTAATGTTTTCGTAGGTAATTTTTTATGAATTTGTTGGTAAAAATAACACAACAATCATTAATTTTTAATGTTTTCGTAGGTTATTTTTTTCGAATTTGTTGGTAAAAAAAATGAAAATGACTTTATTTTTTAATGATCAATGTTATTTATTTTGGAAAATTGTATTAACAGTAAAAAATAAATGTTGATGTTTGCTAAAACAAATGAATAATTGCTGGGATGTCAAATGTTTTATCACTTGTTTTAAATATGTTTTTAATTCGTTTTTGCCTTCAAAATATTTTGAGTGAAGTAAAAGAGGAGTAAAATAGTGTACTTCGGTGGTTTTTATATTTTCTTAAAAATCTTTGGTACTTTTTTTCTAAACTTTCTTTTTAGAAAGTTTCGATTCTAAAAAAATGAAATAAAGTACTTTGGTATTTTTTCGATATCCTGAAACAATGGTTAATAGACCACTGAAGTTAAAGAGTAAAAAGCTATAAAAAAAAGTGTGCTTTAAAGTACCAATTGGTACTTTTTAAATATAATGATCCTAGAAATTTGTAATGGGAATCCTCTGGCGGAAAAAGAATTGTGGAAAACAGTACTTTATTGAAATTTCGATGCTAAGTGGTAAAATAGTAAACTTTGGTACTTTTTTCTTTCATAGAAATTTTATCATCGAATCAAAAAAAAGTTCTAAATAGAGTATATTTTGGAAATTTCGATTTAATGTGGTACTTTATCTATCTCCTGAAAAAATGGTTTTTGAATCTTCAAATTTGCAATGTAGGATCATATAGTGGAAAAAACATTCTAACGAAAGTACTTTTTGGGAAGTTTCGATTCTAAGTGGGAAAAATTACTCTTAGGTACTTTTTCGATAATATGGAAATTTCGATTCTAAAGGGTCAAAATTGTTAAAATGGTACACATTGGTACTTTTTTATGATCTGAAATCAATCGTCCATAAATAAAATTTTCATAAAAAAATGCCTTTCAAAAATTCCGACTTAAATGCGGTAAAAAGTGTACAAATTGTACTTTGGTACTTTTTCCATTTTCCAAAATAATGGTTCAGAAACTTTAAATTAGAAATGTAGGATCTTATAGCGGTAAATGCATTCTGACAAAACTACTTTTTAGAAAGTTTCGATACTAAGTGAGTAAAATAATGTACTTTGGTACTTTTCCGATATCCTAAAATAAGGGTTATTAAAAATTTATTATTGAAATGCAGGATCCTTTAAAACATTGTGAAATAAAAGACCACTGAAGTAGAGAAGTAAATAGGATAAAAAAAATTACTATTAAGTACCAAATGGTACTTTTTATATATAATGGTCCTAGAAACTTAAAATTCGAATGAGGGTTCTCTAGTGAAAAAAAAAAACACTCTAGAAATAGTACTTTATTAAAATTTAGATTCCAAGGGGTAAAGAAGTGTACTTTTGGTACTTATTTCTAGAGATGGGCACTGGTCACGTGATTTGCGTGATTCACGTGAATCACGCGTGAGTGTGAGTGATTTTCATTTCAATCACGTGATTGTGAGTGAGCGTGAGTTGAAAAAAAAATCTGAGTGAGTGATTAGTGAGTGAGTCATTTATTTTTTGTGTGAGTTTGCGTGATAAGATTTTTTGATTTGCCCAATTTTTTTTTTATTTTTTGTAAAAAAATTTTTTTTTAGTTTTTTTTTTTGGTAAGAAAATGTTATTGCGTGAGTAGGTTTTGCGTGACTCACGCGTAAGCGTGATTGAATTTGGCGTGAGTCACGCGTGAGCATGAGTAAGTTTTTTATTACTCACGTGAATAGTGCGTGAGCCTTTGGTACTTTTTCAATTTCCTGAAAAAATGGTTCTAGAAACTTTAAATTTGGAATGTGGAATCATCCAGTAAATAAAAACATTCTGAAAAAAGTACTTTTAGAAAGTTTTGATTCAAAGAGAGCAAAAATGTACTTTGGCAAATTTTCGATCCCCTAAAGTAATGGTAATTAAAAATTGATTATTGGAATGAAGACCCCTCCCTAGAGAAGTAAAAAGTAGTAAAACAGTGTTCTTTGGTACTTTTTATATCTTCTGAAATAATAGTTCCAGAAAGCTGAAACTTAGAATGTAAAATGGTACATTCAAAAAAAAACACTTTTTTGAAATTCCGGCTTAAAAGAGTAACATAGTGTTCTTTGGTACTTGATTTCATCTCCTTAAATAACGGTCATAGAAACTTGTTCATCCAGTGTACTTTGGTACTTTTTATATCTTCTGAAATAATGGTTCTAGAAAGCTGAAACTTAGAATGTACGATGGTACATTAAAAAAAAGTACTTTTTTTTTAATTCCGGCTCAAAAATAGTAATCCAGTGTAATTTGGTACTTTTTATATCTTTTGAAATATTGGTCCTAGAAACGTGAAATTTAGAATGTAACTTGTTACTTGTTACTTTTTTAACTTCTGAAACAATGGTTATAAAAACTTGATCGTCCAGCGAAAAAAATTTAAAAAAACCGACCTTTTGGAAATTCCTCTTTAAATGTGGTAAAAATTGTACTTTGGTACTTTTTCAATTTCCTGGAACAATGGTTCTATAAACATGAAATTTCGAATCATCCAGTAAAAAAAACTTTCTGAATAAAGTACTTTTAGAAAGTTTTAATCCAAAGAGGGGAAAAAATGTACTTTGGCAACTTTTCGATACCCTTAAGTAATTGGTAACACTGAGCTCGAATTTTACACTTTTTTTTAACAAGCTGGGCACCCTACTGGTAAAGTTCATTCGAGTACGATATTATTAAACTTTTGCGATAATTTTTAAATTTAAAACCATTCAAGCCTGTTAAACTAACATAACAAACCTTAATACCGTGAATTTTTTTTCGCGAAAAAAATTTTTGTTCGCGAAAAATCTTTATTTTCGTGAAAAAATTGGAATACAAATATTTTTAGTTTGATTTGAATGTACAACAGACGTCTGGTAAAACTAGTTCGTGTACACTAAATCCCATTGTAATATCAGTTTTTTTCAAAGGTAGCGTATGTGTTAGCGATATTCGCGATTATTTTTTTTGTTTTTAAGTAAAAAAAAAAAATTGTTTATATTATTTAGAAAATTGCTGAATGTTTATTATCTAAACTCTATTGAATAATTCGCGGAATTTTTTTTCGCGAAATTTTTTTCCACCCGGGTAAAAATGAAATATATATGATCATATATGAAGATATATGGATCATATATGGATTTATATAACCATATATTATCATATATGCCTCCATATATGAACAATAGGTTGTCCCAAAAAAAACCTTTATTCGATTTTCTTGGGTGCTCAAGCATAATTTGAAAGCTTATAGGATAAAGTATTTTTGAGTTTTTTTTTCAGATTTTTCGGAAAAGTTTTTAAGGTCGCGCAAATCGATTTTGTGCTTAAAATCGGCTTTGACGACCGTTTTTTTAACTTTCTTTATAAGTTCGCCAATAAACACGATATTATTTACTATTGAGGTAACATTTTTAAAGAAAAATGTCCAAACTTTATTTTTGTGTGCATAAATTAAACGTTTTGGCTATACTTTTGCTCATTTGGGTACCCTACATAAGGTTTTTTCGTAAATTTTCAACAAATTTTGAAAGTAACGTTTTGTAACTTTTAAAATTTCTATGAATGTCAAAAAAAGTAACAATGCAGTTTGATCAAATAATTCTAAATAATTTTAAAAAAATAATTTTTGAATTTGCTCTTTCCGTTCCAGAGTAATACCATTTTAAAGATTTCTATCCATTGTACAAAACTAATAGTAAAATAATAAACTTCTTATAAAGACCTGAAAAATTCGAGTTTTGGTCAGTAACAGAAATGTGAGAAGGTGGATCCTTAAGATTTTTTGATGGTGAACACAAAACTGCTTTTAGCAACTCCCTAACAAGTCACGTTTGGTGGTAATTTAGGGCAGTAGGTCAAAATATCCGTCCGTCCGGCTGTATAAGACACGATGAAGTCAAAATTAAAAGAGATAGACTCCTGATGTTAGGCACGAATATGTCTTATGGTCATAGGAAGGTTATCTTAACAAATGGGAAAAATCGGTCAAGGGGGGGAAAAAGTTGCCCCTTGAAGAATCAACAAATAACGTATTTTTTACATTAAATTTTGTATTTTTGTTAAAAAAATAAAACTTTTTTGTAAAAGAAGATGTATAAAGTCATGTACCTGCGCCTAGGAAATAAGAATATGCTTATTTTCGGCCCGCCCCATTTTGTGGGCGCGGATTTATTCAAATAATGATAAAAATTTGATTACTTCAGTGGAAAAAGCACAATGAATGTATTGGTAATATTTATCGCGAGAGGGAAGGTCTCCCCTTACGGCCGCCGCTTGAGACCACCAAGACGTCCGTGTCAAAAAACATTTTTATATAGTATATATTTTTTTATTTTTTTTACATATTGCAGGGCAAAAAATATTCTGCACAACCGAATTTAACACTCTTGTTTGTTATTTCTGAAAGCTGCATCTCATAGTCCCGGTATTCAGATTTTAAACCCAACATAGCCTATTTACAAGTTTTTACCCTAAGATATTAAATAGTGGAAGACAATATCTTTTTTAAATTCAAAATTTGATTTTATTATTAGTTTTATACAATGGGTTGAAAGCTTTAAAATGGCATTACTCTGGAACGGTAAGAGCGAAAGCAAAAATTATTGTTTCTAAATTATAAAGAATTAATTTATCTTTCAAACTGCATTATTACTTTTTTTGACTTTCATAGAAATTTTAAAAGTTACAAAGCATTATTTTCAAAATTTATGGAAAATTTACGAAAAAATCTAATGTAGGGTACCCAAATGAGCAAAAGTGTTGCCAAAACTTATAGTTTATGCACACAAAAATAAAGTTTGGACAATTTTCATTAAAAATATTACCTCACTAGTGAAGAAACTCGTTGTTATTAACGATTTTATAAACAAAGTTAAGAAAAGGGTCGGCAAAGCGGTTTTTCAGCAAAAAATCGATTTGCGCGACCTTAAAACCTTTTCCGAAAAATCTGAAAAAAATCTCAAAAATACTTTACCCTATAAGCTTTCAAATTATGCTTGAGCCCGGACAACTTTTTTTTTTGGGACACCCTAATGAACATATATGGAGGCATATATGATAATATATGGTTATATAAATCTATATATGATCCATATATCTTCATATATGATCATATATATTTCATTTTTACCCGGGCAATTTTTTTTTTTTATTTTGGTATTAATTTATGAAAATGTGTAGAAAATGAGTACAATACATAACAGACACAAAATTTTTCGAAAAAAAGTTTTTTTTTTCGCGGAATTTTTTTTTCGCGGAAATTTTTTTTCCTCGAAAAAATACAATGCATTTTCTAAATTTAGATTTAGAAACTATCCCAAAAGCATAAAAATTTAATTTTTGTAGTTCCTAGGCTTTACAATTTTAAATCGTGAATATCGCGAATACGAGCGCTAACTTTGAAAAACGGCTAGCGCCATTGAATTCAGCGTACCCGAATTAGCTATACGAGTAGGGTGCCCAGCTTGTTAATTTTTGCGACTAGCAGTGTAATTAAAAATTTATTATTGGAATGAAGGATGCTCTCTAGAGACGTAAAAAGAGTAAAACAGTGTACTTTGGTACTTTTTATATCTTCTGCAATAATGGTCCTAGAAACTTAAATTTTAGAATGTAAGATGGTGCATTCTAAAAAAGTACTCTGGAAATATTATTTTATTGAAATTTCGATTCTAATGGGTAAAATAGTGAAGTTGGGTACTTCTTTCTGTGTCCTAATATAATGTTCAAAGAAACTTTTTCTTTAAGCGAAAAAAAAGTTCCGAAATAAGTACCTTTTGGGAATTTCAATTTAATGGGGTAAAAGGGTATATAATTGTACTTTGGTACTTTATCAATCTCCTGAAATATTAGTTCTAGAAACTTAAAATTTGGAATGTAGGATCATCTATTAGAAATAAACATTCTGACAAAAGTACTTTTTGGGAAGTTTCGATTCTAAGAGGGAAATATTGTACTTTGGCACTTTTTCGATCCCCTAAAATAATGGTAAGTAAAATTTATTATTGGAATACAGGATCCTCTACAAAATTTGAAAATAGATCACTGAAGCAAGAGAATTAAAAAGTTGTAAAAGTAAAATAAAATACTTTTAGAAAGTTTTAATTCAAAGAGGGAAAAAATGTACTTTGGCAACTTTTCGATCCCCTAAAGTAATGGTAATTAAAAACTGATTATTGGAATGAAGGACCCTCTCTAGAAAAGTAAAAAGTAGTAAAACAGTGTACTTTGGTACTGAAATAATGGTCCTAGAAACCTGAAACTTAGAATGTTAGATGGTACTTTCTAAAAAAGTACTATTTTGAAATTCCGACTCTAAGGAATAAAATAGTGTACTTTGGAACTTTTTTTGTATCTTCTGAAATAATGATCATAGAAACTAGATCATCATTAAAAATAAAGAATTTAAAGGGGGTAAAAATGTGAAATAATGTACTTTTTCTTCTAAAAGAATGGTTTTAGAAGCCGGAAATTTGGAATGTAGGGTCAGGCAGCGAAAAAATCATTCTGACAAAAGTACTTATTAAGAAATTTCCATTCTAAGAGGGAAAAATTTAGTTTAGTACTTTTTTAAGATTTTAAGATTTTGTACTTTTTTTACGATTTCAAGGTTATCTCGATTTAACGTTATTTCTCTCTCTGTATATTTAACACCAACAAAAAAAAAAAAAAAACATTTTATCATAAGTAATACCATATATATGAATATTTGGTATGTTGCAGTCATTGCAGCACGTACTTAAACAACACAGACACATAATGCATATTATGTGGTTGGTTGACTGGTTGGTTGCATGCATTGCATGTGAATAAAATGCCAAAAAAAAGCACAAGTACGAACATATTGCAAAGGTACGTACTTTCGCTACTCATCGTCATCATCCTCTTACCCACATGCACCATTACCCACATGCATTATTCACAAAACTCTGCTATTTTCCGAGAGAGCATAAATATTTTTGCAACAACATATTGTTGCAAAATAATGACTGATAAATTTTGTGAATGAAAATAATACGGAAGTACCATAAATGTCGCTGATGTTGCATAACACGAAAATACTTAATAAGGACTTCAAAAACAAAATGAAAAGCAAAAATGTGCATATTATATAAACCGTTAAAATAGGCTCATGCATGCATGCACGCATCAGACCTCAAACGGGCTCATTCATACAAATACACACATATGCATGCACTCACACCCATATCCACACGTAATGAGAAATGAGTGCTATTTAACCGTCATATGCAGTTGCATACTTTTAAGCTTAATATACGTTACAAATTTTGAAGTGGTAATATGCCAACATGCATTTTTCCTAAAAGTATGCAATACATATTGCAAGTGTAATATATTCAGGGTATTCACATCAAAGTGCGAAATGTACTGTTTGGTATGTTTTTTTGCATCCTACCCTGCAAAAACAAAACGATACGACATCAATTCGTCGGTTATATTGCCGAGACGATAAATTTTATTGCGGCAATTATCGAATTCGTATCGCCGGCGATACACCTTCGGGAGAAACTGACGATAAAAAGGTAATATCGCCAAATAATAATTTAAACGAAAAAGAAAAGCCGGAATATCACTATTTTTTTCATTTATATTTTGGTCATGTTAAGAGCACTAAAAACATTTTTATTCGCCTGAAAAATATATCCGCAACATTCGCTGAATTATTTATTTTATCCTTAAAAGCAAATTTGTTGTTTTCGGCCAAATTTATATTCTTTCAGAGATTTCTTTTTGGTGCTTGATAAATTATTTTATTTTAGATTGACAAAGAAATTAAAATTTTCAAAATTTTTTTGGTAATCGCCAAAATATCTTTCATATGAGAAGACGGCGATATAATAAAAATACTTCTTTGATTTTTTTATTAAAATGATAAATTTACGTATAGCCGCAATAACTTTTCGGCGATATATCGCCCTATTGTTTGCAGGGTATGTGTTTGTTGTATTTTTTTTTTGCATTTCGCACTTTTTAAGGGTGAACATTTCTAATGTGAATACCACTATTGTTGTAGTGGCAATACTTTATACACTCAAGTACTAAACCAGAATGTGTAATGATCTGAGCTGATATTTTTTTTTTTATGTTTTAGGCCTTTGTAGGCTAATATTTTACAAAGGAAGATTCGTTAAATGTTAATACTTCTAACCGTATTCAATATTCAAATTTATATCAATAGTATTAGGAGTACAGAACTTTCAAAAGAAAATGAATCGACTGGAACCAGGCTTTATACAGTTGATAACAATTGGACTTCTAATCATAAATCTCTAAACTTTTTCATAACTTCAGATTTTTTTCAGAAAATTGAGGTTAAAACTCAAAATAACGGTTTTCAGATATTTAGAGAAAACTATTTAAGATTTATTCTTTACTGATATTTAAATCCCCAACACATCGGGTGAATCTAAGATTTTTTGGTATTTAACCTTCATTTGCAATGAAGTTTTTGAAAACTCTAAGAAACTCTAAGAACCAAAACTCTAAGAACCAAAAACGCAATTTTCTAAGTTCCAATAAGGGCTATCAGTACAACCTATTCAGAAATTCATGGGGCACATATTTTTCTGTAGCGGGACATTTGGTGTGGAATGCCTCATATATAATTGATCCATTCTATGAATGTCCGTATGTATATAACACGATGCAGTCCAAAATAAAAAAGCTAGACTCCTAAAATTTGACACACATATGAGGCATTCCACACCAAATGTTCAGCAAAAAAAAAGTTGTGTCGTGTCAATATGAAATCATTTGCAAAGTATTCGCTCTTAGGGTACTATTAAATAACAAGAATAAAATTTAAGTTTTTTCAAAAAGTGGGCCTTGTAGGCGTGGTCAAAAATTGAAAATATCTAACTTTTTTGCCTGAGCATATTTACTTCAATATTTATGCAAATTAAATGAAACACAGTGAAGTCTTAAAAACAAACGTTTTTTATAGATTTTTGTATGGGCTATCGATTAAAAAAATAAAAATTTGGGAAATTTTCAGAAGAATTTCTGAATTTTTTAAATTTAAACTTAAACTTTATTAATCAAAAAACATGCCGCAATTTTATTTTTTTTTTAATTTTTTAAAAAAAAGTTAAAGGACTTTTCTATCTGTTCTGAAATTTTCAGAGATGTGTTTTGCCTTGTTTTCGAGAAACCAAATGTCAATGATTGCAATACGCTAATTTTATACAATAATGGTGTATAAAATGTGTGCGTATGAGTAATATCAATACCTAAAATAATATTTTAAGAAGCGATGGGAGCGTGAGTTAGTTTTTAATAACGATTTCGCACGCTCATGAAAGAAAAAATTTAGTCTCGCACGATATTTTATTTTGCTCACGTTCATTCACGCACACGTGAGTAGAAAAAATAAGTCACGGTCACGATGTTCACGTGAGTAAAATAAAATATCGTGCTTGAATATTTTTTTTTCTTTCATTAGCGTGCGTGATCGTAAAGAAAAACTCACTCACGCTCCCATCGCCTCTTAAAATATCTTTTAAGTATTAATATTACTCATACGCACACGTTTCATACACCATTATTGTATAAAATTAGCGTATTGCAATCTTTGACATTTGATTTCTCGAAAACAAAGCAAAACACATCTCTGAAAATTTCAGAACAGATAGAAAGGCACTTTAACTTTTTTTTTAAAAAATAAAAAAAAATAAAATTGTGGCATGTTTTTTGATAAATAAAGTTTAAGTTTAAATTTGAAAAATTCAGAACTTCTTCTGAAAATTTTCCAATTTTTATTTTTTTAATCGATAGCCCATACAAAAATGTATAAAAAACTTTCATCTTAAAGACTTTACTGTGTTTCATTTAATTTGTATAAATATTGAAGTAAAGATACTCAGGCAAAAAAGTTTGATATTTTCAATATTTGACCACACCTAAAAGGCCCAATTTTTGAAAAAACTTAAATTTTATTTTTGTTATTTAATAGTACCCTAAGAGCGAAAAATTTGCAAATGATATCCCATTGAAACCACTATGGTTTTTCTGTAGTGGAACAGTTGGTGTGGAATGCCTCATATGTCTTATGATCGTCAGCAGATTAAGTTCGTAAAAGGGCAAAATCGGCTTATTGTTAGTGGAAAAAAGTTTCTCCCTAAAGCACTAAACCAACCTCAGAAAAACGCTTTTTTTTTTGTTGAAGGTATCCCCAACCAGCCCCCGCCAAGCCCCCTTCCTCCATTATAAAACACGCCCTGCAAAAGTATTTAGCATTTTGGAGGGTATAAAAGATTCGGCCCAGCCGAATGTAACACTCTTACTTATTTTTTGTTTTATACAGGCAATTGAATCTCACATGCAGTTGACATATTAAAATGCGTAAAATTTGTATATTTTTATACAAAAAAAAATAATATACAATTAGGGTGGAGCAAACATACCTTTTTCGAATTTCAAATTTGAAATTCCTTTGTTGAGTTAAAAATCAGAAAGTTCCGAACAAAGTTACAAAAAAATGTTTAGCTTAGAATTTTAGTTAATATTGAGACATTACTGAAAAAGTGTTTTTATGGTTAAAAAAAATTTAAGTGATCGATTTTTTTCAATTTCAATAGGCTTCTGCCTTGGGCCAAAAGTAGGTTAAGTTTCAAATTTCAGCCAAATCGGCTGACAAGTGTGTCCTAAAATCGTGCGCAAAAATTTACATGGACAGACAGACGGACGGACATGGCTAAATCGACTCAAAAAGTGATTCTGAGTTTATCGGTATGCTTGAGGGTGGGTCTAGGAACAATATTTCGGGTAGTTACATTAGCACAAAGTCATTATACCCTGTACCACAGAGTGTAGGGTATAACAATTCACTTTGTTCGGAACTTTCTGATTTTCAAGTCAAAAAAAGAACCCAAAGACATTTCCCTACAGATCCAATATTTGTCAACTGAAAGTCAACTATTACAAGCCCCATATTCGAAAAAATAAAAATTTGCTCCACCCCAATACACATATGTATATGACTGCATACGCACTTCTAGTACATTCACAGTCACATGTACTTAAAAACAGCTACAATTTTTGACTGTGTGCAGTTAAACATGTATGTGTTAATATTTTTTGTTTGTGATGCACTTATAAATATTTAAAGTTATATTACATGCAACTATAACACATTGCAACTGAATTCACAATACGTAACCAAACAAATATAAACGATGTTGAAATTGATATACTTGTTTTGTGGAACAGTTTTCTAGAAAATGCTTACTTTTGAAAACTTTTTTACAAGACTGGTTTTACTTAAAAAAATATATCTCAATACCAAATTAGTGGATTTTATTATTTTTTTTGTTTTAAATTAAATTCTTTTTCAATTCTCTTTACAATATTTTCCAATTTAATTGTCGCCTTAGAATTTATTTTTCGATATATTCGACTAATTTTACAGCTGCTGACTCTCCCTTTTTAAAATTGCTTACATCTTCATACAATTTTTCAAAATGTCCCCAATTACATGTCACCAGTTGGTCAGCGGTTGTTTAAACGAATTGTTGGTGGCCACCGATACTAGTGGACACTGCTGACCAACTGCTGACATGTCATTCGTGACATTTTGAAAAGTTGTATGAAGATGTCAGCAATTTTAAAAAGGGAGAGTCAGCAGTATGTCAACTGTGATTTTATCTTGCCAACTGGGTATTGTTATAGTTACATGCATTTGTGTAAAAATTCAAAGATTCCGTTTTTATACATTTTTAGATTATTGAGTGAAATTCTTGTTTCCATATTTTGAAAAATTGTTTAGTCACGATATTTGGCATTTATTTTCCATGTAAAATCGAGCGCTGAATCTGGAAATGAACTCAAAAAGTTCAAAAGTTGAACAGTAGATATTTCCTAATTCCATTGGTACTTTAATAAAAATATATTTTTTTTATTTTATTAAGAATTACCATATAATTACAAATCAAATACTAACTTTACCTAACCGAGAACTGGTAACAATGATCTTCGTCTCGTTGTAGCGAAACAGACCAAGGCCTCTTGTGGGAATCGAACCCACGACCCCCAAACTCATAGGCTAGCACGCTACCAACTAGGCTACTGGGGCGCCGTAATAAAAATATATTCGGACAAAATCGGATAATTAGATTTTTATACCCTTCACAAGTTAGGTCTTTCAGAGGGCACTAGTGTTTGGGGTCCGGGAATTCCAGGGTCGTATTTCTCGGGAATTCCCGGGAAAACTCTGACGGGAATTCCCGGGAAATATTTTTATTTTTCCCGGGAAATCCGGGAATTTTATAAAATAAACCTTTTTACATAAAAATGCTTATTTTAATTTAATTTCAAATATATTTTAACAGAAAAAATTTTAAATTGTTTAAAAAACACCACTCAAACGAGTGATGGCAACTTTCTACAGCCAACTCAAAAATCATTAACAAATCAAAAAGCAGTAACAGTAACTCAAAAAGCGCTGAATTTGAATAAAGTGAAAAGCGCCAAAAAGCGCTAAAAAATATTTTTAATTTAACGGTTTTAATAAAAAAATTTATAAAATCTCAGGCCTATTCAAAGAATAAGTCTAAAAAATTGCTTAATATAATTTTTAAACAAAATGTTCTCTGTTTTTATTATAAAAACAATATTTTTTATTTAATTTTCAACAATGTATGAATTTAATACTGTTATTAGGACGTTTCTGTTGTAAAATGTAAATTTTTTCTCAAAGTGATTAGTTGTAGAAAGAAAGTTCTAAAAGCGCTGAATGAAAAAGTAAAAACGCGCCAGTTCAGCGCTTTTTTTAAACGCGATAGGTTTAAAAAATGCGCTTTTAAGGTGGTCAGAAATCGTTAAATCTAGCGTGAAACGTGCTGAATTTGTATTTTAGTGAATGAGCTGTTTGGAGCTTGAAAGGTCTTGAATAGTCTTTTGCTCCAAAACGCAAACATTTTTAAAAACAATTTTGTGAAATTATAATATTTTTTAAGGATTTATATTGATAATGAAAATTTTCCGGGATTCCCGGGAAATTATTTTTTTATTTCCCGTTTCCCGGGAAATTTAAAAGTCCGGGAATTCCCAAACACTAGAGGGCACCCACCGGTTGTCCTGAAAATTGCACACTGGAATGAGGGAAGAAAAATAAGAGTTACCATTTTTTTTTTAGCTGCCCAATCTAAATGTGTTAAATCTCAATCATATCTGTGTCATACTTTATCCATAATCGCCATTTCAACAAAAAAAACTTCCGAGAATTTAAAAAAAAAAAAAAAAATATCGACAAGTTTACTTCAATTTAAAGAAAATTTATAAAAAAAAACTAGCTGCTTCGCACCCGGCGTTGCCCGGGTTGAAAAAAATAATATATAATGAATAACAGTTTGTAATGCCCTATGGTTGCATCCTCGGTTAGCACTACATCTGGTGAAAATTTCAATTTCGCATTTCTTTACACCACCTCTGTCCGATCGCTCGCTGATATGACCCATTATTCCTGCCTTGTTTAGTACTCGACGTTTAAGCGTGATAACCGAATAGGCAGAAATATCTTTCAATATATTATAAATGGGTGTGGCAATTTACGTCCCTTTGTTCGATCGCACACTGATATGGGCCCGCATCGGTTAGTCAGCTATTAAAAATTGGCTCAGCCGTTTTTGCGTGATTGCGCAACTGGCAAAAATACACGCCTTTGCACAATCACGCGCTAATATGCCATATTGTTCCCGCCTCGGTTAGTAAGTACTATACACACAGAAAACAAATTTGCTAATTTCCAACTGAAATTCAGTTCTTGCAACAAAAATTTGGTTGATGCATTTGTATTAAGGTTAAAACAGCTAAATATCGGTAGTTACAACTAAATTTTGTTAATACAACAGTCTTTTAATTGAAACAACTAAAAAATTTGTCTGCCAGAGCGAAGTTAAGTAGCGGCAATCGAATTTTGAGTTGCTACAACTGAAAAATTCAGTTGGAAATTTATTTTTCTCTGTGTATGTGTTGAAATTTTGTTAAAATCACTTAAGGCGCTTAAGCGTAATTACGGAACAGACAGAAAATAACTTTCAGTGTGGTGCAAAGGGGCAAGACAACTTACGCCCCGTGGTCTAAACACGCTCTATTATGGTTTATTATTCCCGTTTCGGAAGTACTATATGTGGTGAAAAATCCATTAAAATCGGTTAAGCCGTTTAAGCATGATTATGGGACAGGCAGAAATAACTTTCAATGTAATACAAAAGAGCGTGGGATTTTACTCCCTTTGTCAGACCACACTCTTTTGTGGCCTATAGTTCCTGCCTCGGTTAGTATTATCTGTGGTGGAAATTTCTTCAAAATCAGTTAAGCCGAATAAGCGTGATTGCGAAAAAGGTAGAAAAAAGGTGCAATAAATTTAACAGGACGTGGCATTTTACACCAACTTGTCCGAGAGAGACCGCTCTCTTATGAAAAACCAAAGGATGCCACGCCCCTTTGTAAGGATCTTATATCTTCCAATCAAGATGCGGGATGCCATATATTTCCTTGCAAAAAATGCCCTATTAGTATGCAAATTTGCATGTTTATCGGTAACAAACATCCAAATATAGTACAACAACCAAATATATTGAAAAATCTGAAATTCACAAAAAATGGGCGTAAAAGGAGGCCATTTTTCATTCCAGGAAACGTACTATCTACACGCCATATTTCATTTGAATCGGTTCAGTAGTTTTTTTCTGAAAGCGACACAAACAAACAAACAAACAAACATACAAACAAACAAACTAACATGTCATTTTTATATATGAGGCATTCCACACCAAATGTACCGCTACAGAAAAACATGTGTCCCGTAAATTTCTGAATAGATTATTTGGATAGCCCTATATGGAACTAAGAAAATTGCGTTTTTGGTTTTTCTAATTTTCAAAAACTGGGCTTAGAGGGCGTGGTCAAATATTGGAAAAATGGTCAAAATTGTGGCGAGTTGCCTTGATTAAATATATATCACATTAAAACGGAATGCACCACAATCTCAAAAATTAACATTCTTATATAGTTTTGTATATATAACAAAATTCCACAGGTTTTGAGAATAAGAAAATCCCGAAGATTTTTAAGACTTTTTTGGTAAGTTTAGACAACTTTTCCTATAAGAAAACTTCACAGCTAATAAGCACGTGTTTTTTTTAAAGTCCCTGATTTTCTGAGCGCTTTTTCGAATAAGCTCTGATGACATTACCTTATCTAAGATCTCAGAATCATTTGGATTCATGCAATTTACATCCTATTTCTAAAAATATAAAAAATCCAACGGCCCATTGAACTTTTCGTTATAGAAAACCTCAAAGATTCTGTGCACATTTTCATATAAATTTAGGAAGATCAAACGAACCTCATGCTCAGATTCATTTTTGCGTTAAGGAACCTCTAGATTCACGAACACTAATCTCCTTAGAATAACTTCATTATAAATTATCTCATTTTCAGACTTAAGTTATAAAAAACAACTCTGACGACTTATATTATGGAAATTCAAGTTTTTGTACAGAATTTTCAAATAAAACAATTTATACCCTACACCACACTGTGGTACAGGGTATAATGAGTTTGTGCTGATGTTTGTAACTACCTTTAATATTGGTCCTAGACCCACCTTTAAGTATACCGATTGACTCAGAATCACTTTTTGAGTCGATTTAGCGATGTCCGTCTGTCCGTCCGTCTGTCTGTCCATGTAAACGGTGTAAACACGATACAGGTCGCAATTTTTAATCAATTAACTTGAAATTTGAAACTTAAGCCTCTCTTGGCCCAAGGAAATTGAAAATTGGTCTATATTTAGACCTAGCCTCCATACAAAGGTCCTCTTTAGTTTTGACTCAAATGACTCTAATAACCATATTATAATAGCTATCTTTTCGGAATTTGGTAGGTAAACGTATTTTGTTTTCACAAATCACCATTCCGAATTTTATAGAAATCGGACAAGTTCTTCTTGTAGCCCTTATACAAACCACCTTCTCGATTTTCACATAAATCTTTCAAATTTCATGAAAATATTTATTTAAAATTTTGTTTGTGTATGTTAAACGCATACTTAAATAACCTTATCAAACCTGATAATCATCGGACCAGTTTTGAACTTAGGCCCCCTGTGAAAAATTCGGCCGATATTCAGTTAAAGCGGTTTATTGTCAACAAATAGAAGACTATTTCACTCAAATTTGAATTGTGAGTGTATTTTACACTTATTAAAGATTTGACAACATATAGATCTAATAGGTCCATGGGACCCATTTTCCGGGAAACTCTGGTGTAGGGTATTATATGGTTGACCTTGACCGACTATAATTTTCTTACTTGTTTTTATATTAAAATGTTCAAAAATATTTTAAAAAATCAGTACACATCAGTACAACTTTTTTTGATCAGTACACGTGATCAAAAATCAGTACATGTACTGATCAAATCAGTACGAATGGTCAGCCTATATTTAGTACTTTTTTCCAACTTAGAGACATGACTAAATATTTAGTACTTATTTGGGATTTTAATTTTTAGTTCTTAATAAAACTTTAAAAAGTTTTTCGCTGTTTTATTTAGTTGTTATCTTCGACTTTTTACATTTTTAGAATTTTAGTACGTAATTGGGGTTTTTAGTAGGTACTTTTTTTAAATTTTTGTTAGTTTTTTAAGAATTCTTGGTACTTTTTTGAAACTTTATGGTACTTCTTTTTATTTTTAGTACTTATTAAAACTTTTAGTAGTTTTTTTAAATTTAGTACATTTTTCCAACTTTAAGATATTTTTAGATTTTAAGTACTTATTTGTATTATTAGTACTTTCTAAAAAAAATATTACTTTTTGAGAATTATTGGTACTTTTTAGGGATTTTAAGTACCTTTTTAAAGTTTTAGTATTTTTATTTTTTTTTTAATTTTAGTAAACTATAGAAATTTTGCTTAGTTTTTTGGACTTTATATATTTATATATTTAGTATTTTTTTCCAACTTTATGACATTTTTGTTTTCTTAGTACTTATTTGGAATTATTATTAGTTTTTTAAAAAAATTATTACTTTTTGAGAATTCTTGGTATTTTGTTTTGGTATTATTGTGGTACTTTTAATAATTTTAAGTAGTTTTTTTTGTAGATTATATATTTTATTTTTTTTCTTCTATTTAAGTAGTACTTTTTTCTAACATTAAGACATTTATGGATTTATAGTACTTATTTTAGTACGTAATTGGGGTTTTTAAGACTTTTTCAAAATTGTATTGGTTTTAAAGAGTTCTTGATTCTCTTTTGGAATTTTATGGTACTTATTAAAACTTTTAGTATTTTTTTTGGACTTTATATCTTTTTTTTATATTTAGTACTATTTTCCAACTTAAAGATATTTTTGGATTTTTAGTACTTATTTGGGGTAATTAGTACTTTCTAAAAAAAATATTACTTTTTTGGGAATTTTTGGTACTTTTAAGGGATTTTAAGTACTATTGAATAAAATTTTTTTCTTTGGAAAATTTTCAGAACCCGTTCTGAAATTTTCCATTTTTAAAAAAAGTCTATTTATCAAAAATCCGGCCACTTTTTTTCTTTTTTCTAAATTTTTTTTGAAAAAAATTCAGAAAAACATTTTTCGTTTTTTTCGAGAAAATCGCATTTGAATTTTAAATTTCATAACAATTTTGTAATTTGCTTGTATTTTCTTGTTTTAACGTGTCGAATGAGTAATATTCATGCAATTAATATTACTCATTCGCAACTTTAAAACAAGAAAATACAAGCAAATTACAAAATTGTTATGAAATTTAAAATTCAAATGCGATTTTCTCGAAAAAAACGAAAAATACATTTCCGATTTTTTTTGTGTGGATGGACAAACATCTAAACTTTAAAAAAAAAATTAAAAAAATGAAAAAAAAAAGTGGCCGGATTTTTGATAAATTGACTTTTTTAAAAAATGGAAAATTTCAGAACGGGTTCTGAAAATTTTTCAAGGAAAAGAAAATTATTCGATAGCCCATACGAAACTATATAAGAATGTAAATTTTTAAGATTGTGGTGCATTCCGTTTTAATGTGATAAATATTTAATCAAGGCAACTCGCCATAAATTTGACCATTTTTCCAATATTTGACCACGCCTCCTAAGCCCAGTTTTTGAAAATTTGAAAAACCGAAAATGAAATTTTCTAAGTTCCATATAGGGCTATCCATACAAGCTATTCAGAAGTTTATGGTACACGTGTTTTTTTCGCTGGACATTTGGTGTGGAATGCCTCATATATATAAGGATAAGGATTCTATTGTAAATTTGACTAAATTAAGAGGTTTTTTAATAAACTACAACAATTGAACAGTTCATGCGAATAAGGACGAATAGACCATTTGTATTATTTTACAAATGACGATAAAAACGCAGGAAACGGCTAAAAACTAATATTTTTTTCAACATTTTTGCATAATGCACTAATCCATTAATGCAAAAAAGTTCACAAAAATATAAGTTTTAAACCTGCGTTTTTATCGTCATTTGAAAAATTATACAAATGGTCTATTCGTCCTTATTCGCATGAACTGTTCAATTGTAGAAGTTACATGCATTTAAACAAAAATGCATAAATTCAGCTTTATACAAATACAGTTGCATTTGTTTATTTCGGGTGTGCCGAATGTAAAAACACACAAATATAACTGTATTTGTATAAAAACTGAATTTCTGCATTTTTACTCAAATGCATGTAACTTTCACAATTTTTAAAAATTAGCAATATCTTGAAAACTGTTCTATTTAAAACTATGGACTTCATTTTCGGATTCAGCGATAGATTTTACATAGAAGCATTTTTTTTTTTAATTTGTTTAGTTGCATACTGTTCTTGTTTTTATGCCAGCATACTGTATGTCTGCATTATGCATGTTTTAACTATTATATAAATGAGAAGACACAAGTGTGTTTTTTTTATTATTATTTGAATAGTTTGTAGTTTTTTTTTTCTTATTTTTTTTTATAAGCAGAAATACAAGTATTTTCATGTACTTTTTTAAGTATTTTCGTGTGCTTTTGACAATATTTCTGTTCGTTATTGCTCTGATAGTTGTTGCAGCAATACATTTGTATGAATTAATGGATATTAAGTGTTGCATTCTTCACAAAATATTCGTGTATTATGTTAAACATACATACAACATACCCCCAGGCAATAGCTCGATCGAAGATTTTGGGTTTTTGTTGCTAAATTTTTTTTTACACCCAAAAAAAAACGTGGGTATTCAATACTAAAAATTTAACTAAATTTTAGTCCAAAAGGACCTAGAGCAGGAATTGGTAACCAATACTAAAATTTTTTACTGATTTTATTCAAAACCAGTAAAAAATTACTAATTTTAGTACTTTGGAGATACTAAAATTAGTAACCAATTAGTAGATTTTGGTACAATATCACTTACTAAACCTTTTACTGTAGAATTATTTTGAGTGTACACATCCCAAATACATTTTCAAAAATAAATAAGGTATTCGCACTTTTAAGTTAAACCTGTCTCGGACCACTCGTGCAACTGTTTCTGAATAAAACAAAATTAATACATTTTTGTTTAAATGCACGTACTACAAGACCCTCTTATTTTCTTTGTAAAACTGAAATACAATTTAAAAAATATTTAACTTACAATTAGTCTAATTACACAGTGATACAAAATCGAACTTTCGGAATCGGAATGGTATGAAACCAAAAGCAAATGAAAGCTGACGTTTTCCATAACAAAACCCTCAAGACCTTTTTGTTTGGTGATTTTAAAGCATTTAAAGTTTTGGTGTACTAAATATGTCCTACTTTAAGGGCCCCTGGTGGTGCCCTTATTGGGCATGTAGGGTCCAGCTTCCCAACTTTAGCTCAAAATTACTTTAGCTATTACTGGTATGAATTTTGCTGCAATCGGTCCAGTAACAATTTACTGAATAGCCAAATTATTTAAATAAACCACTGCACACCGTTGCGTATGATTGTTATTTAAAGGCAATTACAATATTAATCATACGCCACTAATACAGTTTTCAAGCATTTAATATTATAATTATAATAAAAGATCACTAACTTCAAATGCGTGTAAAAAAAATCTAGCTCTGAACTAGAAAAAAGCCTAGAGAGTTTTGTTATAGAATATGTCAACTTTCATTTGCTTTTGGTTTCATCCCATTCCGATTTTGGGTGTTGCACTGTGTTAACAATAGAATTTAATTTGTTTCCTGAATTTCGTTTAAATTGAAGTAAAATTGTCGATTAATCGATGAATAGATTCTAAGACGATAATGAGATGGAAAATATTGTATAGAGAATTGATAAAAGTATTTCATCAGCTTTAATTTAAAAGTGAAAAAATTCAAATCCGCCGAGTTTTTCCAGAGATATTTTTATTTATGCCAAACCACATTTTAAAATTTGGAATTTGGCAAATAGTTAAAAAACTTTTCTAATTTTGAACTTTTTGGCATCATTTTCAGCTTGAGCGAGCGATTTTACATGGAAACTTAATGTTTAATATCGTAAATCGGACAATTTTTCAAAATTTGTAAATTTGTAAATTACAAATGTATTAAAACTGAGTTTCTGCAGTTTTACTCATGTGTATGTAACTTTTACAATTTTCAAAAGATTTTCTAAAGGTGCGTTTATACGAGAAAGAAATCTCGACAGAAAAATCGAAAATTTGTCACCTCTAGCATTCTCAAATATCATCTCTAAAAAAAAAAAAAATTATGTTTAAATTTTTTTATTAAACAAAATAAAGACTTCAAATCAAAAATAATATCAATATCTATCAAAAATCTGTAACAGTATCAAAAAAAGGTAAGAAATAATACGTTTTAGAGGAATTTAATTTGACACAATTATTGAAAAAGTCAAATGCACAGGTACACAGAGTCGTTTTTTGGTCTTTGTCTAGCAGTTTTCTCTCTCGTGTAAACGCGCCTTAAAAACTCTATTATGTTCTTTGTAATAGATCAGACTTGAACTGCAAAGAGAGAAATAAATTTTATAATTTGTTTTCTTTTTTGAAATTAACAATATAATATACTTTGTTCTCCAAATTTCGGTAAAATTAAAGCAAAATATATGGATTAATAGCTTCTAAGGCGATAATCAGATTGAAAAATGACGTATGTAGAATTTATAAGGCATTTTATTACCTTTAATTTAAAACCAAAAATAATGAAATCCATCGATTTGGTCCGGATATATTTTTATTTAAATAAATAATATTTATATTTTTATAATATTTATTTAAAAAGTTGAAAATTTTGTCAGTTAGCAATATCTTTAAAACTGTTCTATTTCTTAAATATTGGACACTATTGCCGGATTCAGCGCTAGATTTTACATAGAAAATAAATGCAAAATGTCGTGAAACAAAATCTCTGTTAGCCAGTATGATTTATTTAAACCAGTGGTCGGCACAAAGAGGCATATGAAAGTATTAGTGTTTTAATAAAAATATGCATGTGTTGGTGTATTTCTTCAACAAAGCGACATCAACCTGCTTTGAAGAAAGTCAGCTTGCTACTGAATAAAATATTTGTTTTTTTTATGCTCTTTGTTGATTTTTTGTTGACATTCGTGTTGTATACATGTGAATTGCCGATTGTGTTCGGCTCCAGCGTGCAATGGGTGCCGATCACTGATTTAAACCGTGCCTCTAGACGTATGAGCAATATTAAACTACTACATAATTAAATATTACTCATACGTATCATTCAAAAGAATTCAACACAAAACTTAATAATGCACAGTGGGAGAAATATTTAATAAAACAAATACCTTTCATACAAAAGTTAAATTTAAAAAAAAGTGAGCGAAATGCTTAAAATATAAATTTTCGTTTTTAGGCACAACGAAATGAAATTTTTATTTAAATAGTACTTACTAGAGATGGGCGCGTGGGTGAATGCTGACTCACGAAATAGAATTATTGCTCAAGCACGAAATTTTTTTCTGATCACGTTCACGCACGCTCACGTTAGTAATTAAAATTTTTCTCACGCTCACGAAATAATAACGCTAACGAAGACTCACGAAATCAAAATAAACCAATTTTTATAGTACTTTTTTCGATTTCTTGCACAAAAAGAATTTAAATTCCTAAAAACAATCATAAACATTTATTTAAATCACATTTTGGCAGTGTTGCCACTTTCTGGATAATTATCCAAAAGTGGGACAATTTCAGAATCCTTGGATAATTTTTGGATAATGAATTTTTTTGTGTAATTTTTGTGTAATTCACCTCAACAAAGTTCCAACTAATTTTAATCATATTTTAGTTATTTCATTTTATCGACATTTTTGGTTTAAAAAAAATCATTGACAATATGGACTTTAGAAATTTTGATTACCAAATTCTAGATAATCAGGGAAACCAAAAATATGCTCTAAAAAACTCGTTTTATGCGCTTAAAAAATGCCCTTAAAAACGGAAAATATGCTCTAAAAACAATAAAAATATGCTCTTAAAAAAAATTATGTCCCCTTTTTTGTTGTGTTTTTTACAATTTGTTACAGAATAGACCCTCCAAATACCGTTATGTGCGATAGTAAGAGGGTTAAATATGTTCTACAAAAATATTTTCCTTAATGTTTTCTGCCAAGTTGCTAAATCTAAAGAAAACATAGTTTCATATACCGATATGAAGCAAGAACAGACCAAATGGGAATCAATCGTCACAATTCCGTAATTGTTGAAAAAAACATTCTTGTTGGATAAAAAATTAAAAAAATACATGTTGTCATAAAAAAAATTGGAAAAGAATGCTCCAAAAATTAAAAAAAAAAATGCTCTAAAAATTTAAAAATATGCTCTAAAAAGTGGAAAAATGCTCTAAAAATTGAAAATATGCTCTAAAAATATGCTCTTATGCTTAAATATGCTCTTAAACCTAAAATATGCAAAAATATGCTCTTAAGGCTAAAATATGCAAAAATATGCTCTAACAAATCGATGCCAGATTTCTTAAAAACTTCTGAAACGGATAAATACCTTACCTATTTATACTGCATATTTTTGGTTTCCCTGTAGATAATTAATGACGGACATGCATTTTTGGACCATAAAAACCTAGTCTTAATTTTTTTTAAATTAAACATTTTTCTGGAGAATCCCTCTTCCTCAGTTTAAAGGATTTTCAGACGAGCAGACATGTGAGTCGACCTGTCAAAATTTTCTGAATAAAGCTCTTGTTTTTGTAGCCTTAACACAAACAAAATAAATAAATTTATGTAATTTACAATACGGATGGCTTTCTTCATCTTTTTTAATTATTCTGAAAACAAACAAACTGACAAACTGATCAATTTAACATACAAGGTACCCCGAAAGGAAAAATTTTAACGTACTATTGAAGTTTAACAAAAAACTGTAAAGAAAATTAATTGATAAAAATAAATTAATTTAATTTCTTATTTTTAAGTATAAGAATACAAAAACTATCTCTTGAATTACAAAAAAAAAAGGAAAAAAAGTTTATAATTTTTTAAGTAAAAAAAAAAATTTAAATTTTAAAATTTGTTAAAAATTTTTTTAGTAAAAAAAATTTAAAATTTTTTTAGTGAAAAAAAGTTTTTTGTTTTGTTAAATTTTTTTTGTGTAATTTGTGATATTTTGGATAATTTTGTGTGTAATTTCCAATTCTATTGGTGGCAACACTGCATTTTGGTATTAATTACTCTCTAAATTCAATATGACGACAATTTTCTTACTTGTTTTCTGTTTCAGAGAGCACAAAACAATCACGCAAACTTACGTGAAAATAATTATTTACGAACGCTCACACGAACCTATTTTTTCCAATCACACACACGTGAGTAAAAATAAATTTCACTCACGATCACGTGAATGAGTGAATCATGTCGTATCATGCACGCATCTCTAATTCTTACAAAAAAAAAAAATTGTTTCGAAATTTGACGAATTCCGAAACACGTGTCGAGTAAGTCTTGCAAAATGACCAAACCAATCAATTTAAAACAAACAACTTTATAAATAGTTTCTTGAAAATTGTTACTTAGACAATATCATCGTGCTGATTAAAAAAAGAGATATGACCTTGAGCTAGAATAATTTTTGTCAAAATATTAGAACATCTTTTGTGTGAATACAACGTTTAGTGACCGGTTTGGAAGTTTCGAAAAACTCGAAAATAATGCTTTTGTATGATCTTTCCGCTGATATCTCAGCATCTTTATATGTAGCACCTACTGGTTCTATGTATAGACTAAGGAGAACACCTCTATTCGTTCTGCGATATAGCAAACAATAACCTCATCTAGTTTAGTTAATATAATTGCATTTTTCAAACACATTTTATTTTTGCTCATATTTTGGAAAAACTATTTCCAAATAATTAGCTTTATTATATAATTTTCCACTAAAAATATGTTCAATATAAAACAACGGACATCACAAAACCAATATGTTTGACATTAATATTGAAATATATTTGAAACAGTAACAGATATTGACATTTAAACAATGTCCAGGCCACGATAAATGTACTGCCGATGTACATTGTACATTAAAACAATGATGAGCAAGTTGGTACAATTGTACTTTTTGTGGTACATTTTTAATATGCGAAATTATACCGGCATTTTTTATGTAACGAAAATGGTTTCTTTCGATTTTTAAAGTCAAGGCAAATTTGTATGCCCCTACCTATGTCTAAAACTTATGTGGTAAAAATTTGAGGTCAATTGCATCAAATCGGCTATCAAAATTTTGAAATTTAAAAAATTAAATTTAAACAAAACAAGTTAAATGGTTAAATTTGGATGTGCCAAATCTTTCGTACCCTCTAAAATGTAAAACAAAATTTATAGGGGCTTTTTTGGCGAGTGGGAGTGGCTTGGCGGGGAACAGTCAGCACGATCTATCTCAGGAAAATATTGAAAATATGATTTATGATTTTTGACCGTAGTTAATAAAATTTTATGAATATTTATATTGGCCGCATTCGTTTAAACTCGTATACACCTCGTATACTGTACAAACTTACCAAACTTATTTTTTATAAACGGAGTTTGACATAAATTGTATAAATTTATCAGACTTACATATTATACGAGGTGTTTATACGGTTAGATGAATACCATTATTATTTTTTTTATTTATCCACTTTTCCAGAATTTTACCCCTTTTTATACGAAAAATGCCATATAACACCGTCCGACAAAAAAGAAAAAAAGTTGTTAAACACGAACTCGATAATATACATTTGAAACTAGAGGCTAAATTTATTAAAACTGCATTTACAGTAATTCTTTTCGTGATCCTGTTTCCTTTTAAAAGGACTTCAAAGTTTTAGATTATTAAATTTTATAAAATATTTTTTTTATATTTGTACTTAATAGCAAATGAAAGAGGAGGATCTCCTCTAATTTTCCTATTTTATTACTTTTACATATCAGGAAAAAGGAGGTAAGTTACGTCCATTCAAAAATGTGTCCTTCAATATCATTCAAAATTTTCAACAAAAGTTTTCTTCAAATGACTTTATTAACATCATTTTATCCTGATATGGCAAAATATAAAAATGAAAAAATTAGGGGAGATCCTCCTCTTTCATCTGCCGCCGTCACCAGTGTCATCCTAGGACAATTACAAATATTTCAAAAATATTTTGCAAAATATATCCTTTTAAACTTTGAAGTCCTTTTAAAAGGAAACAGGATCACGAAATGAAAAACTGTAAATGCAATTTTACTCCATTTGATATCTACTTCCAGATGTATATCATCCGGTTCATGTTTAATATTGGTTGTCGGACGGTGTAATCTGAGATTTATTTATACGAGAAATGTCTTAGAATCTGCCAAAAATTTCTCAGAATCTGAAACTTTTTCTTTGCGAAAAACGTATCAGAAATTATTTTTGTATACGAAGAATGGCTCGGAAGATTTTACTATTTCTGAAATATGTGAAAAATGTCTCAGAAACTGATGTTTTTTCTATACGAAAAATATTTTAGAATCTGAGACTTCTTTAATACAAAAAATGTCTCAAAATCAAGAAGTTACGAAAAATGTATCAGAATTTGAGACCTTTTCTATGCGAAAAGTGTCTCAGAATCTAAGAGATTTACTGTAAGAAAAATTTCTAAGAATCTGAGACTTTTTCCTATACGAAAAATTTCTCTGAATCTGACACTTTTTCTATACGAAAAATGTCTCAGAATCTGAGAATTTCTATACGAAAATGTCTCAGATTCTGACACTTTTTCTACGACAAATGTCTCAGAATCTAAAACATTTTCTTTACGGAAAATGTCTCAGAATCTGAGACTTTTTCTATACGAAAACTATCTCGGAATATGAGACTTTTTCTATACAAAAAATATCTCAGAATCTGAGACTTTTTCTACTCGAAAAATGTCTCGGAATCTGAGACTTTTTCTATACGAAAAATGTCTCAGAATCTGAGACTTTTTCTACGGAAAATCTCTCAGAATTTTAAACATTTTCCATACGAAAAATATCTCAAAATCTAAGTCATTTTCTATACGGAAAATGTCTTAAAATCTGAGACTTTTTCTATACGAAAAATGTCTCAAAATCTAACACTTTTTCGTTATGAAAAATGTCTGAAACGTTTTCTATGCGAAAAAAGTCTCAGAATCTAAGACTTTTTCTATACGAAAAATGTCTTAGAATCTGAGGGTTTTTTTGTACGAAAAATGTGTCTCGGAATGAATTCTGCTTATAAGCCTTTCGGGGTCCCCGTGAAATCATGGGCCCTGTCTCAGAACCTGTGTGCCCTAGTGATTAAAACGATACTGGCACTAGATCTTCTGGTTTAGACACTATGCAACGAAATTTGATTCTGGTTGGACAAAACTTTTTTCTTAGAGAACAAAAAATTAAAAGTTATTTTTACTCCGGTGTCACAGACTAAATACAGACTCGACAGTAGAGTTTTATAAGAATAAATGGGGAAAAACTAAGCGATTTTAGGAGAAAACACAGCGGTTTTTAGTCCGTTTTACGCTAACATGGCAACACTTCTACGACTTAGAAGTGAGTGAAACAACAAAAACCGATCTGGCATCCATTTTTCTTATGGCTCGTTATATCAGTTTTCTCTTTCTAACCTAATTCGTAGAATAATTTGAAAAATTTACCATATGATTAAAGAAGACTTTTTTGACACCTGTCACTTATGTCGAGTCTGTATTAGTCTGTGCCGGTGTCTTAAAATGTTCTTCTCATTCACACTCCAGTCTTACCGCATTTTAGCAAAGAATCTGAATTTTTATTTACAATAGGCAAGCACATATGCAGTGGTGCCAATTTAATAGCATTGGCAATGCCCTTGGCGGTTTTTTTTTACACAAACGACAATTTTTATCATCGTCGGCCCCGGAAGTTTTTTTTCCTATTATCTCTGACAGCGGTAACCGCCCACCATGCCACCACGGTTTCTCTCGATCCACCTCTCTCTCACCCTCCAGTGTTGCCGGATTTTAACAAAAAAAATCGGGTTTTTATTCACAATAACAAAACAAACGTACAGTAGTGTCAATTAAGAGACATTGACAATGTGTTAAGCGATTTTTTTTCCAAAAAATTAAGCTTTTCTTTGAAAGTTAGAACAAATTATAATTTTTTCAAACTCCGTTACCGTTATAATATTTGGCCTGTTTTTCTGACAATGGCAAACGAACTGTCGTGCTTGCTCTGTTCACATTTTCATTAGTAAATAAGTGAATTTGCAAATACGGTACTATTTGTGTAAAAAAAGTACCGAAAAAAAGACTAAACTACTTAAGACCCACCCCTGATCTACACTAAAAATAAAGTACATTTTTTGAAACTTTCTATTCCAATGCAGTACCTACATTCATTGGTTGTAACACCAATTGTGTGCTAGATTAAACAGTTTGAAATTACGCGTTAACTATACAAAATCCGTATGCGTATTTTGGGTATTTACAAGGCAACACAACAAAAAAAGGACTTTTGTTGTTCTTGTTCTACTAGATACATATGAGGCATTCCACACCAAATGTCCCGCTACAGAAAAACATTTGTCCCATAAATTTCTGAAAAGGTTGTTTGGATAACCCTATATGGAACTAAGAAAATATTTTTCAAATATTGGAAAAATTGTCAAATTTGTGGCGAGTTGCCTTGATTAAATATTTATCACATCAAAATGGAATGCACCACAATCTCAAAAACTTACATTCTTATATAGTTTTGCATAGGCTATCGATTATTTTTTTATACCCTCCACTCTAGTGATAGAGGGTATATATAAGTTTGTCATTCCGTTTGTAACACCTCGAAATATTGGTCTAGGACCCCATAAAGTATATATATTCATGATTCTCGATCGATTTTAAGACGATATAGCGATGTCCGTCCGTCCGTCCGTCCGTCCGTCTGTCTGTCTGCCTGTCTGTCTGTCTGTTGAAAACACGCTAACTTTTGAAAGACTTTACGGAGGCTCCTGAAGTTTGGCATATATGTTGGGCATTTACCTGGTCAGGTTGGTATTGCAATCCAGCGAAATCGGTCCAGTGGTTCAAAAGTTATAAGCAAATGAGTGAATTTCGGCAAGGGTTTTTCTGGAATTTACGAGATAAAACACACGGTAACTTTCGAACGGCAATTCTGAGGGTGCTGAAGTGTGGCATATATATTTGCCGTTCCTCTGGTCCGGTTGGTTTTAAATTTCAGCCAAATCGGTCCAGTGGTTCAAAAGTTATTAGCAAAACCGTAAATTTCAGATTCGCCTCACCTTAAATTCACATGTTGAAACCCCGTTAAACAGGTTTTAAAAACATTGGTAAGTCACAAAAATATTTTACAACGCATTTTTGTCACTCAAAAATATTTTTACACTAAAAGAAAAAAAAAATACACTCGAAAAAAATTTTACACTCAAAAAAAATTTTACACCCAAAAAAAAATTTAGTAAATTTTTTTTTTTTTTTCAAAAATTAGTTTAAAAAAAAAGTTTTTTTTAAACAAAATAAAATATATCAAATCAAAAATGTTATTTTTTCACTCTAGAAAATTTACTATAACTTAAAAAGGGCATTGTGGAGGGTATTCATAGATTCGGCCAAGTCGAATTTAACTTTTCTACTTGTTTTTTTTTGAAAATTTTCAGAACCCGTTCTGAAATTTTCCATTTTTTAAAAAAGTCAATTTATCAAAAATTCGGCACAATTTTTTTTTTTAAGTTTAGATGTTTGTCCATCCACACAAAAAAATTCAGAAACGCGTTTTTCGTTTTTTTCGAGAAAATCGCATTTGAATTTTAAATTTCATAATAATTTTGTAATTTTCTTGTATTTTCTTGTTTTAACGTTGCGAATGAGTATTATTAATTGCATAAATATTACTCATACGCTACGTTGAAACAAGAAAATACAAGCAAATTACTAAATTGTTATTAAATTTAAAATTCAAATGCGATTTTCTCGAAAAAAGCGAAAAACGCGTTTCTGAATTTTTTTGTGTGGATGGACAAACATCTAAACTTAAAAAAAAAATTGAAAATAAAGAAAAAAGGAGTTTTGATAAATTGGCTTTTTTAAAAAATGAAAAATTTCAGAACGGGTTCTGAAAATTTTTCAAAAAAAAAAAATATGGTGCATTCCGTTTTAATGTGATAAATATTTACACAAATTTACCATTTTTCCAATATTTGACCACGCCTCCTAAGCCCAGTTTTTGAAAATTTTACAAACCAAAAACGCAATTTTCTTAGTTCCATATAGGGCTATACAACCTATTCAGAAATTTATTTCTGTCATTTGGTCATTTGGTGTGGAATGCCTCATATGCACTCGTATGTATGCATGTAGTAGCCATAATACCATTTAATTCTCAAAAGTCTATAATGTTAGTTAGTAACGCTAACACCACCACATACATAAATGAACATGAATTTTAAAACGTTCATATCATGTACATAAATGCTTGTGGGTGTTACAGTATTTGTGTGAGTTTGTATGTCTTTTAGTTTAAAGGGCGTTCTTACACCCAAAAAATATTAGAAGGGAGTCCAGCTAACTACCCAGCAAAAACTGTATTACCGTTCTGATTGCATTACCCATTACTTTCAAATCGAAAAGATTCCAAATGTAAGTAGTTTAAGAGAAAAGCGATTACTTTTGGCGCCCTTACCATTTAAATGTATTGGGAAAAGTAATCCGAAAGGTAATGCAGTTATTGCTGGGATACAAAAGATTTGTATATGCATCAGCCTATCCGTTGCATATTTACTCATAATCGTACAAGACAAAACATGTTTTGTTTTTGTTACAAAACACTTGTGGTGTTGGCAACGTGATTAGTGTAAAACCCCTTTAACTACTACACGAACATATATGTTTGTATACAAATATGTTTATACACAAAAACATTGACACCAACATACATACTTGTACAGTTTGAAAGTCGTCAATGAACTACTTACAGTAGTTTCTCGAGAAATTTTTGGGACAATTAAAAAAAAAAAGTTAAAACGCCTTGGTCGAATCCATGAATATGTATGGTCGAATCCATGAATAGTAAATTTTCTAAAGTGAAAAAATTAACAATTTTTAAATATTTAATTTTAAGTAAACATTTTTTTAGACATTGAAAAAAAAATAATAATTTTTTTTTGATTGAAAATTTTTTTTATCGTATTTTGTTTTAGTGTAAAAATATTTTGGAGTAACTTTGTAAAATATTTTTGTGGCTTATCAATGATTTTAAAGCTTGTTTTTTTTTAACACGTGTATTTAAGGTAAACCAATCTGATATTTACGGCTTAGCTTATAACTTTTGAACCCCTAGACCGATTTTTCTGAAATTCAATACCAACTAGACCAGGAGAACGACAAATATATATGTCAAGGTTCAGCAGCTTAAGAGATGCATTTAGAAAATTTTCGTGCTTTTTGACCATTAAATTCGAGAAAACTCCTTGCCGAAATTTGCTCTTTGGCTTATAACTTTTGAACTACTGGACCGATTTTGCTGAAATGCAATACCAACCTGACCAGGTAAATTACAAACATATATGTAAAACTTCAGTAGCCTCAGTAAAGTCATCCAAAAGTTAGTGTGTTTTCTACAGATAGACTGACAGTTAGGAATCATCAGGAATCTTAAATAATAAATATAAACATAAATCTTATTTATTTTAAAAATTATTTCAAAAATTATTTTAGTGTTACAGTGTTTCCAATTATGTTTTTTGTTTATATATTTTTTATTTAAGATTCCTGAAGATGCCATGCAAAGTATGGAGAAATATTGAAAATAATAATTAATAAAATTTATTAAAAAAACAACTGTGGACTCAAGCTTGTCTATTAATATATTAAAAAAATATAAAAAAAACAATAAAAAAAATTAAAAAAAAAAATCCTGCCCTGGCTGGGACTTGAACCCACGGGTCCCCAGTTATAGTATTTATTGTCGGCGCTTTAGCTAGTTCAGCTTTCTCAATATCCCTCTCTTTTCCTCTCACAGCTTTTAACAGAGCATAGTTAAACACAAATTTTAGCGTTATATTTAGCACACAACAAACAAAACGGCTTTTTATACTGTATACAGACTAGCGTGATTTTAAAATCACCATGTGATTTTCCTTTGAACAAAATCACATAGTGATTTACAAAATCATCTCAGATTGTACTAGCATAAAGAAAAATTGCAAAATCATCTCAACTTACCATGGTAAGTTCTTGTAGTGTGAACATGGCTTAAGATTTATTATTTGTTGATACTCTGTACACAAGTGGATAGAGACTAAGCCCAACAAACTAAAGTTCCGGAGTTAAAATCTTGGTTGATACGAAAAAAAGATGTAAGTTTTTAAAAATTAGAAAATAACAAACAATTGTAAGTAAATAAAAATAAATTAAATAAAATCAAATAACAAAAAAAATATTTTTTTATTTTTTTCATATTTTTCAAATAAAAAAATGTTATTGATGACACCGCTTCATCATATTGATGACAAGTTACATTGGACGAAAAATAATGTAATATTTTATCATATTGATGTAACTTTTCATAAATATGAAGAAGCTTTTTCTTTGAGTGCAGACGGACTGACATTCATAGATCGACTTAAACTTGATCGAGGATCATGAATATATAGCCTTTATGTTACAAACGGAATGACAATAATATGTAATAGTTTTGCAAGTGCAGTTAAATTCAGAAAATATAAAAAGATCAAAAAAATTATGAAAATTCAGAAAAAGTTATAAAAATTTAGTAAAACTAAAAAAAACGCAATAAAATTTTGAAATTTTCAGAAGAAAAAAAATATGAAAATATTCTAGAAATACTTAGAAGACTTCATTACTTAATGAAAATATTCGTATAACTTGTTTGAAACGTTTTATAAAGTTTTTCATGAAATGAATGAAAATATTCATTGATTACATTAGTGTTTATAAACCGGTTAACCGGTTAACCGAAAAACCGGGTTTTCCCAAAATTTCGGTTTTTTTGCAAACCGGCTAACCGGAATTGAAAATTTCCGGTGCACCGAAAACCGGTTTTTTCTGTCGGTTAACCGGTTTCTTTAAATACATGCAAAACGGATTATTTTTGCAATTATTAAGGGTTTTTACTTATTTTTTATGACATTTTCAAAATTTCGTTAAAAAAACCTTGAAAATCCGTGAGAAAGAAAGTCTAAAATATTTTTTATCTATAAGAAACAATTTTCCAAATAGGGATTTTATTTCGAATCTGGTAAATATTAAAAATTGTTAGCAAGTTTTGGGCACTTTCATTGAAAACTTTATAAGTGACTGTTAACCAGATAGTAAAATTCCTGTTAATGGAGAGAATGCCAATAAAAGAACATCGAAATAAAATACGGTACTGCAATTTACAACGAATTGATGTATTTTTTTAATAAAACCAATAAAAGTTAAATTAAAGCCCCGGAGAATATGGGAAAATAAAAGCACCGTATTTAAATACCGCTATTTTGAAAAGGTATCAGTTGCCAACTTTGCTGAAAGAAACAAATATGTTAACTTAAGTTATATATTCGCTTTTGTATTTAATAAAATTTAGCTATTTTAAAGTATTTTTTGGGGTTGTCAGTTAAAGAAAAAAACCCGGTTAACCGGTTTTTTCATTCCGGTTTAACCGAGAAAACCGGTTAACCGAAAAAAGCAGATTTTCGATCAACCGAGAAACCGGTTTTCCAAAATGTCGGTTTTTTATAAACACTAGATTACATGTGGAATAGCAGTAGGTAAGTGAAGGATAATTGCATTTAAATTTAAACGAAAATAATGAAAATGTTTATTAATAACAGTTTTTAGTGAGTCACATCTAATCGTCACAGAAATCTTATTTAATTTATGTGATTGTAGTGTACATGGCAGAAAAAATACATTTTCGCATTTTTAAAAATTAATCAGAATTTGAATGAAATGGTTAGCACGCCAAGGTTAATACGCCTTATATGGTACTACCACAGACTATAAACAGACTCGACAGTAGAGTTTTAAGTTTAAATGGGGAAAAACTAAGCGATTTTAGGATAAAACAGAGCGGTTTTTAGTCCGTTTTACGCTAACATAGCAACACTTTCTACGACTTAGGAGTGAGTGAAACAACAAAAAACGATCTGGCATCTATTTTTCATATGGCGCGTTATATCAGTTTTCTCTTTCTAACCTAATTCGTAGAATAATTCAAAAATATTAACCATATGGTTCAGAACTACTTTTTTGACACCTGTCACTTATGTCGAGTCTGTATTAGTCTGTGGTACTACACTAGCAATAACCCATATATTTGAGCTTTGCAACAACAACTAACATATAGCATTATCTAATGGGTAAATCATATGTTAATCTGTTTATTATTTTTTTTTTGGTCATTTGACTGTCGTGATCAAACTAAGAGATTAAAAAATTTTCTTCTTGTAATTCTCAATGAGTGTAGAGTTTAATGTGTATTAATATTTCTGTTTAGACATTAGCGTTTTGTCATTTGAGCCCAGTTGAAAAATGTGTCACTAAGGAAATTTCCACAGTGATTCATTGAGGAAATGTCTTCAGGTTCTGACAAATCATAGGTAATCCTTGATGACATGTCCTAAGATTGTCAGCACTGAATGTTTGCTGTAAGAGTGTGGACAATTCCTCTAAGACGTCTAAAAGGAAATGTCTTCAGAATAGCAGTATATTAAATTAGAATTTAAAATCTGGGCAACTCTTCAATTTCCATGAAAAAGATGGCAATATTATCGATTTATTTAAAATAAAATTAAAATCTAACAAGTAGAATAAAAGTTATTATTTATTACACAATTTTCAAAACAATTTTCAAAATAAAGATTGGAACAAGTAGTTAGGTGTTGGACTAATAAACTGGAGGTTCCAGGTTCAAATCCAGTTGGGACTAAAAAAGGCGAAAAGTTTTTCTAAATATGAGAAAGATGATTTATAAAGGAAAATGGATAAAAGTAAAAACTAAAGGAAATACGAAAATTTTTTGTATTTTCGCATGACCTACGTCAGACATATCCCCAAAGAAGTCTTAGATGACATGTCCCCAGAAGGTCAGCCCTGACAACTGCTGACTTTGAGTGAGGACATTTTGAAAATTTGTATGAAACTGTGCTCAACCCACTACATAGAGATGTCTTGTGGATGTCAGCAGTGACTCTGACATTTCACCGCTCCGTCACCGAGGATGGCTCGAGGACGTTGCCAACTGGGAATTCGCTATGCTACCTGTATATGGTTTTTATAATTGCTAAATAGTCTTGAAAATGGAATCTGACAAATTCCGAAACATATGTCGGCTAAATTTTGAAAAAATTTCCAACATAAATAAATTTGAAACAGAAATATAACACAGGGCAACACTTTTTTTTTGCCCGGGTTCTGAGAGCTAATTTTGGGTATTAGGGGTACGCTGATTTCAAATCTGGCTACAGTTTTTTTGGGTCAGCTCTAGTTTTCGAGATATAGCCTAAGGAAACTTTGAAAATAGGCTGTTTTTGGCATGTTTGTGAGTCTATATTTACCAACACTAGTCTTACATCCAAAAAGTGAATGACGATTTTAGGTATGTTGGATATGCTGATTCCAAAAATGCTCTTACTTTTGTTGAGTCATCTTTAGTTTTTAAAATATCGCTAAAATAAAATTTTTAAATTTATGACCTCTTTAGTTTTGTCTGAATATTTATGCCCTTTTTAATAACTCGAAAACTAAAGCTGTCAGAAAAAAGCTAATACCAGTTTTGGAATCCTGGCATCCAATATAGTTAAGTTTCGTGTTTAAAACTGAGGCACTAAATTTTTTTTTGGAAATTATAGCCAAGCAAAATTGGTAAAAACGCACTTTTTCGACTCTTTAACAGCGATTTGCTCGCGAACGCGAGCTGATGGAAACAATTGGATAACAGATTCGGAATCAGCACACTAAAATCCATATAAATCAGTTATCAAAGGTCAGGCAAATTGAAAAAGGTCAAATTTTGTGAACCTGTGTAATTTATTTGAAAGCTATTCTATGAGAATATTATAGTTGTTATTAGTAAAGAAAATATTACCTCGAGCTAGAATAAACCTACCCAGAAATCTAAAGAAAATTTTGAGAAATTCAAAAAAAAATTAAATTCATTAAAATAAAGGCAAATTCGAAAAAATAAAAAAAGTAATTAACTTAATTTTAAGAAAAACTAGGAAAATTCATAAAAAATCGATTATAGTATTATTTTAGCTCGAGGCTCAAAAATATTTCTATTTATGATATTCTCATAATAGATTATTTTCTAGTTTTTGATTTAATTTTAGATCGCGAATACGAGCGCTAATTTCGAAAAAAGGCTAACATCACTGAATTAACCGTAACCGAATTAGCTTTACCAGCCAGGTACGTTCCCGAGTTAGCTTTACCAGCCAGGTGCCAAGCTAGTTAGTTTTTGCTACAAGCACAGTGTTATGCGGGCCGCGTAAAGTGAGTTTGTTATGATGGTTGTGAAATAAATCAAATTCATTTCACTGTGCAATAACAGAGCAGCAGCAACAACAACAATAATGACATTATCAATAATACGAATACAACAACAGGAATTAACACGCATCGTTGAGGATTTTCAATGACGCACATTGGGTTCGATGGTACCGAAAATGGCGATTAATTCAGATAAGCAGTAGTTTTAGAATATTATATTTTTTTATTAATGAACTAATATAAACACGTAAAAATACACATTTTGGAAAAAAAAATTTGGAAAAAAAAATTTTTGTTTAACCTGTTAGGCGTTTTTTTGTTTTTCGGAAAAAAGGGTTATAGTTCACAATTTTTGCTGTAACTTTGGAATGAAAAGCGATAAATTAATAAAAAAAAATGGAAATTAAAGTGTACATAATATGCTATCAAAGTATCCAAAGAAAGAATGCACAATATGTATTTATATTATTTTAAATTTTATTTAAAATCCAATTTTTGTTTTTCACAAAATCTCATAAATGTAAAAATTTATCTGAAAAAAGTGATTTATGGGAATATTGTAGTTTTTTTATTAACGAATTATCAAAAATACATAAAAACACAGCATTTGAGAAAAAAAAAATTAACAAAATGTTTTTTTTTTAATCTTTTAGTCGTTTTTTTTGTTTTTGGAAAAAAACACGAAACCCTTGAACATGTAATAAAGCTACAAAAAACAAATGGAGGGGACGTTTTTTTGTCGTAGGGGGTGGGGGGGTTTACCGGGAGACTATGGGGGACACCTTCCCCTCGCGATAAACGTTGCCAAAAAAATAGATGTCATTTTTTGCACCTAATTAATTAAAATTTATCATTATTTAAATTATTTTTTCTATACACGCCCCCAAAAAGGGGCGGACCGAAAAATTCGCTTTCCTGATCCCCCTTGGTTCAAATTCAGGTCGATGAACTTCATATGTCATTAAAATGAACAAATATACAATATTGAACAAATATACAAATAAAACTTGTAAAAAAAATATTTTTCTGGGGTAGTTTTAGTTCTTCAAGGGGGAACTTTTTCCCCCCTGGTCCGATTTTGCTCGTTCAAGAACTTAACCAGCCTATGACCATTATACATATTTGTGACAAACTTCAGGATTCTTGCTCTTGTTTTATGTACTTTATGGTGTGCTCAACAACAGACGGACGGACGGACACACTGTTAGTCACAGAATGTCTTAGAATCGATCAGTGATCAATAATATACACTTTATGGGGTCCTAGACCCATATTTCGATGCGTTACATACGGAATGACAAAGTGAGTGTATGCTCATACCGTAGTTGAAGGGTATAAACACATATATTATGGTCTTGTTTAATAAACGATACCCATACTTTTTACACAAAAACGGGAATAAAAAAAAAGGGCCGGGCATTGTCTGTACTTTTTTTTCTTTTAAATAAAAGCTGATATCCTATACTTTTTTAAAATCCACAAAACTAAATCCAACTATTACTAACTTAATATGTGTAGCCCATTAAATGGGGAAAATTTCCCAATTTCGGGTCCTTTTTAAAAAAATTATTAAAAACTAGCTGTTTCGCACCCGGCGTTGCCCGGGTTGAAAAAAATATTATATAATGAATAACAGTTTGTAATGCCCAGAGCTTCGAAGAATGAAATCCTTTTCGAATGAATTCTCAAAAAAATCCATTCAATTTTCATAGTCAGTGAATGCATTCGATTTCATAAATCAACATTGAATGCAGTCCTTGGAATTCATTCGATTGAATGGAAAAAAAATGAATGCATTCGATTTCTTGTTCATTCGATTTAGAAAAATCGAATGCATTCGATTTTTTATCATTCCACTGCGAATGCAATCGATTTTTAAAATAGATAGACCAAAACGGAGGCAAATTTTGGTCCACAGTATCGCCAACTCTCTCTACATAAGATGACCCTAATACGCTCTAATTTTGAATCCAAAAAACTGGGTGTTCCCGAAAATTTAAAAAATGAACATATTAACTGCCTACACGACAAAAAGTGTGAAAAGTGTTGGTTATCACTATGGACAAAAAATTGGCTCCGTTTTTCTCAATCTTGGTTAGTTTTTTAAGTTTTTTATGCAATGAATGGATAAGCCATTCGATTTTTTAAATTGAATGAAAAGAAAATCGATTGCATTCGCAAGTGAATGCATTCGATTTTTAAAAGTCGAATGAAAAAAAATCGAATGCATTCGATTTTTGAAAGTCGAATGAAAAATAAATCGATTGCATTCGATATTTATAAATCGAATGAGTCTAAAGTGAATTCATTCAATTCGCTAAAATGTGATTGGGGAATGCAATCACTAAATTTTCATTCAGAATGCCAAATCGAATTAAGGAATGAAATCCTTCGAAGCTCTGGTAATGCCCTATGGTTGCATCCTCGGTTAGCACTACATCTGGTGAAAATTTCAATTTCGCATTACTTTACACCACCTCTGTCCGATCACGCGCTGATATGACCCATTATTCCCGCCTTGACGTTTAAGCGTGATAACCGAATAGGCAGAAATATCTTTCAATATATTATAAATGGGTGTGGCAATTTACATCCCTTTGTTCGATCGCACACTGATATGGGCCCGCATCGGTTAGTCAGTTATTAAAAATTGGCTTAGCCATTTTTGCGTGATTGCGGAACTGGCAAAAATACACTCCTTTGCCCAATCACGCGCTTATATGGCATATTGTTCCCGCCTCGGTTAGTAAGTACTATGTGTTGAAATTTTGTTAAAATCAGTTAAGGCGCTTAAGCGTAATTACGGAACAGACAGAAAATAACTTTCAGTGTGGTGCAAAGGGGCGTGACAACTTACGCCCCGTGGTCTAAACACGCTCTATCATGGTTTATTATTCCCGTTTCGGAAGTACTATATGAGGTGAAAAATCCATTAAAATCGGTTAAGCCGTTTAAGCATGATTATGGGACAGGCAGATATAACTTTCAATGTAATACAAAAGAGCGTGGGATTTTACTCCCCTTTGTCAAACCACACTCTTTTGTGGCCTATAGTTCCTGCCTCGGTTAGTACTATCTCCGGTGGAAATTTCTTCAAAATCAGTTAAGCCGAATAAGCGTGATTGCGAATAAGGCAGAAAAGAGGTGCAATAAATTTAACAGGGCGTGTCATTTTATGCCCCTTTGTCCGATCGCTCATTTTATGTTCTATAGTTCCCGCCTCGTTTAGTACTATCTGTGACGAAAATTTCATGTTAATTGATTCAGCCGTTGGTGCGTAATTGCGGAACTAACAGAAACAACTTTTAGTATAGTACAAAAGAGCGATGCAACTAATGCCTCTTTGTCCAAACGCGCTTTATTATGGCAGTCAAAAATAATTTGAAATTAATACAAAGAGCGGCATTTTAAAACGCGTTTGCCCAATAACGTGCTGATATGGCATATTGTTCCCGCTTCGGTTAGTACTATCTGTGTTGAAAATTGCAATAAAATCTGTTCAGACGTTTAAGAGTAATTACGGAACTGGCAGAAATAACTTTCAATTTAATACAAAGGGGCGTGGACTTTTACGCCCATCCGTCAGAGCGCCCTCCTATTATAACCCATAGTGCCCGTCTGGGTTAGTACTATGTGTGGTGAAATTTTCATTAAAATCGGTTCAGACGTTTAAGCGTGATTACGGAACAGATAGAAATACCTTTCAATGAAGTACAAAGGGGCGTGGCATTTTCGCCTCTTTGTGTGATCGCCGCCCTATTATGAACTATATTTCCCGCTTGGATTAGTAGTATGTGGTGAAAATTTTTTTAAAATCGGTTCAGCCGTTTAAGTGTAATTGCTGAAAAGGCAGAAATAATGTTCAATATAATACAAAGGGGCGTGGCATTTTACGCCCACTTGGCAGATCGGTCTCTCTTATGGCCTATAGTTCCCGTCTCGGTTAGTACTATCTGTGGTGAAGATTTAATGTAAATCGGTACAGACAGACAGAAAAACCAAAGAATGCCACGCCCCTTTGTAAGGATCATATATTTACAAAAAGTGGGTGTAAAAAGAGGCGTGGCTTCCAATCAAGATGCGGGATGGCATATATTTCCTTGCAAAAACGCCCTATTAGTATGCCAAATTGCATGTTTATCGGTAACAAACATCCAAATATAGTACAACAACCAAATATATTGAAAAATCGGAAATTCACAAAAAGTGGGCGTAAAAGGAGGCGGGGCATCCAATCGAGATGCCATTGGTGCCAGTTTTCATTCCAGGAAACGTACTATCTACATGCCAAATTTCATTTGAATCGGTTCAGTAGTTTTTTTCTGAAAGCGACACAAACAAACAAACAAACTAACATATCATTTTTATATATATATAAGGATAAGGATAATTCAAGAAAGATATTTTAAATATATAAAGTGGAATGTTAAAGAAAACAAACAACCAATATATTGTAAAATGTCGAATTTATAAAAAAGGTGGGCGTAAAGCCACTATTGCATTCCAGAAAACTCACTGTATGCCAAATTCCTTTTGAATTCGTTACATCGTTTTGGCGTGAAAACGGCATAAACTAACAAAAAGTGGGCGTAAAAAAGGCGGGGCATCGAATCCGAATGCGGTAAGGCCTATATTCACTTCCACAAAAATTGCTATATGTATCCCATGTGAATTGGTAACAATCAACCAAATATTGTAACAAACAGGCAAATGTATTGAAAAGCCTTGAATTTACAAAAGTGGGCGTAAAAGAGGCGTGGCTTCCAATTAAGATGCGGGATGGCAAATTTCATGGTAATCGGTAAGAAACATTCAAATATAGTAACAAACATCCAAATACAGTAACAAACATCCAAATATATTAAAAAATCTGAAATTCACAAAAAGTGGGCGTAAAAGGGGGCGGGGCATCCAATCGAGATGCCATTGGTCGCATTTTTCATTCCAGAAAATTCTCTATCTACATGCCAAATTTCATTTGAATCGGTTCAGTAGTTTTTTTCTGAAAGCGACACAAACAAACAAACATACAAACAAACAAACTAACATGTCATTTTTATATATATATAAGGATGTTAAGACCCAATTTTTATAAACAAAAAAAATTTTGCAATTTAGTTTAATACCTGTTGTTTAAGGTTCCATTATAAAAGATTTTTTTTTTTAAAGATTTAATACTACTAATAATCGCTTGAATTGTAAAAAATTTGAATTTTTTTCCTTTTTTCAAAGACTGCAATAATTTTCTAACTTTGACAGCTCACCGAAAAAAAAGTAAACAACTTAGTTTATTGATTTTGATAACTAGCGTTGCAGGATTTTATCTACTTTTACCCCATACCAAATTTTATAACAAAAACTTCATTTATAAATTTCAATTAATCGCCACTTTGGTACCATTTGAACCCAATGTGTGACGTTACAAATGTACAAGAATAACAACAATGAAATACGCGTTTAGCCTTTAAGCTACAATTTTAAACATACACAAACCGGCACTGACACCCAATCAGCAAACACATACAAATACAACATACCCGTAAAGGATGTTAATATGTTACGTAATATTTCAGTTTTGCTACCAAAAACATACAATATTGTTTTTACCAGGAAACGGTTGTATGTTACCGATTAAAGGAATGCCGGTGTAAGTTGCTGAATACACTTGTTGTTGCTCCCCCCCCCCCCCTTCTTTGTTGCTGTTTTGCTATTGATATTGGCATTATTGTTTGATGATATTGCTGCTGCTGTTGTTGTGTTGGTGGCCTCATAAACTTGGACTTTTACATCGAAAAAAGTAATAAAACTCTAATTTTACTACTCCTACTACTCCAAAAACACACCCTTCACACAAACAGACATTTTTTCAAACTTTATTTTTCATGGCACCACACATACTCAAAAAAAACAAAAAATAACAACAGCAACGGATGACATTTATTATACACAGACGTGAACATACACACACGTACTCAACACACAAAATCACTAGAGTGACTCGAAAAGCAATGGATTGTTTAATATGGGATAATCTTTCAAAAAGATTATTGCAAAAAACTTTATTTAGAAGGAAATTAAAAAAAAAAAAATTTTGAAAAAAATTTCCGCAAAAAAAAATTTTGGTAAAAAAAAATCCGCGATTTTTTTTTTTTCTTTTTTTTGTCAAGAAATATATTCGTACTTGTTTAAATACCATTCGGTGTTCACTTGTGTTCACATATATCAATCAGCTGCCGAATTAAAGCATTTTGTATTTTTAGGTTATGTTGAATATACCAAAATTTTTCAGGTGTCCTTACATTTTCGTCCATAACTTTTGAACCACTGAACCGATATCGCTCAAATGCAATACCAAACTGCTCGGGAGAACTTAAAATAAATATGTTAAGTTTCAGTCATCTCCGTGTAATAATTTGGCCGTGATCACCATTTCCACAGACAGACGGACAGACGGACATAGCTAGAATGTCTTAAAATCTATCATATATATTAGAGATGGGTGCGTGAGTGAATTTTGACTCACACTTACTCACGCTCACGACAGGAATTTTTGAGTCACGCACACTCACTTACGAGCATATTTTTTTCTACTCCCACTCACTCACAATCACGTGAGTAAATTTAATACAACTCACCCTCACGTGCACTCACGCAAGCTTCACTCACTTTCACGTTGACTCATACTCACGAAACTCATATTTATACAAAAAAATGCAAAAACTAAAATTTCAAAACTCTTTCAAAATTTTCAGCAAAAATTAAAGTTTAGCGAAATTTTAAATGTTTTTTCGGAACGAAAGCCAAAGTTAAGCCAAATTTTACCATTTTTTTGTTGCTTTTTTTGGTATGAAAGGAAATATGAAGAGAAAATAAATCACGCAAAGTCACGCAAAAAAATCAACTCACGTAAAAATCTTACTCACGCACACTCACTCACGCACACTCACTCACGCAATTATATTCTCAACTCACACTCACTCACAATCACGTGAGTAAAATTGAATTCAGTAACACTCACGCGTGATTACGCCTGTATCACGCTCCAATCCGCTCATGTGCCAAATATGAAGAGAAAATAAATCACGCAAACTCACGTAAAAAATCCATTCACGCACACCCACTCACGCAAAAATCTTACTCACGCACACTCACTCACGAAATTTTTTTCTCAACTCACACTCACTCACAATCACGTGAGTAAAATATAATTCAGTCACACTCACGCGTGATCACGCGTAAATCACGTGAATCACGCTCCAATCTGCTCATGTGCCAATCGGTCCTAGACCGATATTTCGATGAGTTACAACCGGAATGACAAACTTATATATAGTGATAGAGGGCACTAATTGTAAGTGGAGGGTATAAAAAAAGAAAAAAAGAAAGGAAAGAAGGGACGAGGAAAGGAAAGTGAAAAAAGAAAAGAAGAAAAGGTTATAATCTGGGAATTTTTTCTATGAAAAATATGTAAGAATATGAAAAAATTTTAAAATTTTTCTATAGAAATTTTTTTTTCTATAGGAAAAACCTTGGAATTTTTCTACAGGAACATCTGACAATTTTCGTATGGGAGAATTTTTTTCTGAAATTTTTCTATGAAAAATGTCTAAAAATCTTAAAAATTTTCTTTGGAAAAAATACGAGAATTTTTCTAGACGAAATATTTGTGAATTCTTGAATAGGAAAAATTTGAGAATTTTTTAATAGGAATAATTTGTGAATTTTTGATAAAATTTTTTAGGAAAAATTTATTTAAAGGAAAAATCTAATAATTTTTCTATAGGATAAATCTAAGAATTTTTATATAGGAAAACTTTGAGAATTTTTTATTAGGAAAAATCTGATAATTCTTCTTTGGAAAAAATCTGAGAAGAAGATGGGTAAAAAGGAAAGAGAAAGAGAAAAGGAAATTATGTGAGATTTTTTTTCAGGAAAAATGTCCAAGAATCTCAAAACTTTTCTATTGGAAAAATGTTTTTGAATATTTAATTTTAAAAAAAAAAAAAAAGTATCGGAATCTTTAAATTTTTCTATAAGAAATTTTTCTTCAGGGAAGATTTGAGAATATTTCTATAGAAAAATTTTTCTTTTAGAAAAATTACACAGAATCTGTGACTTTTTAATAGGAAAAATTACTCGGAATATGAGATTTTTCTTTTTAAAAATGTCTCAGAATCTGTTATTTTTTCTGTTTGAATGGTGTCTCAGAAAATATAACTGTTTAATATGAAAGTTGGAACATTTATATAGGAAAAAGTATTAGAATCCTAAAAAGAAATCTTAGACTTTTTCAATAAAAAAAATGTCTCATAATCTGTGAGGTTTAATTTAGAAACAATTTGGTAGAGTCTGAGACTTTTTCTGTATGAAAAATTACTCAGAATCTGAAATTTTTCTATAGAAAAAATGCCTCAGACTTCTGAGACATTTTTGAAAAAAAAATTTCCGCGAAAAAAAATTTTTGGAAAAAAAATCCGCGATTTTTTCTTTTTTTGTGAAAAAATATGTTCGTACTTGTTTAAACACCATTTGGTGTTCAATTATGTTCACAATGTCAACCAGAAGCCGAATTAAAGCATTTTGTATTTTTAGGTTATGTTGAATGTACTGAAATTTTTGAGGTGTGCTTACGTTTTCGTTCATAACTTTTGAACCGCTAAACCGATATCGCTCAAATGCAATACCAAACTTCTCGGGAGAACTTCCAATAAATATGTTAAGTTTCAGTCATCTCTGTGCAATATTTTGTCCGTGACAGCATTTTCCACAGACAGACAGACGGACAGACGGACATCGCTAGTATGTTTTAAAATCGATCGGGCATCATGAATATATATACTTTACGGGGTCCCAGATCGATATTTCGATGTGTTACAAACGGAATGACAAACTTATATATACCCTCTATCACTAAGTGGAGGGTATAAAAAAAATATTTCAGAACCTACACTCAAAAAATAATTCTATGACGTTTTAAACTACACTCAAAATATTTTGTAGGCAAAAACAAATGAAAAACACACTTAAAACCAGTGAATAAACAATTGAAAACCATCCAAGTAATTATTGATTTGTTTTAACAAACATCAACATTTATTTTTTACTGTTGACAAAATTTTCTAAAATAAATAACATTAAACATTAAAAAATTACGTTTTTTTCACTCTTTTTTACCAACAAATTCGAAAAAAAATAACCAACGAAAACATTAAAAACTAATGATAGTTCTGTTATTTTTACCAACAAATTTCAAAAAAATAACCTACGAAAACAATAAAAATTAATGATTTCGTAGGTATTTTTTACAATTTTTTATTGAAATATTTTTTTAAAAATGTTTAATAAAATTTTTGGGGAATCGATCCCGCAATCAACTACATTCTGGCCAGACACTCTACCCATCGTGCCAAAGTCACTTGATACAAACATGTTTTTATATTTCTATAAATAATTTTTTGATTTTTTTTTTCTACAAAAAAATAACTGACTTGTGTAGGTAAAAACTAATGATATTTCATTAAAAAATACCAACAATTTAAAAAAAAATTTCTTACACAAATCATTAAAAATCAAAAGAATAATCAGTAGTTTTTACTTACAGAACAAAAATAAATGACTTTAAAAATTAAATGTTAATGAAAGTCTTTATTTTTTAGTGTGTAATTTTTGAAACAAAGGTCTGAAGTAGTCATTAATAAAAAGTGAACATCAAACAAATGATTTTTCTTTTAAAAACGACTAAACGGAAAACTTTTTAAATGAACTACAAACAGTTATTGACATAATTTTTTGAGTTTAAATTCTAAGATATATATGATTTTTTAACTAAATTGTAAGCGTTTTTAACTTAATTCTAAGAAGTTTGGGATCGGACCCCATGGGTCCGGACCTCATTGGTCCAGACCCCATGAGTCTAGACCCCATTTGGTTCGGACCCGATGGATCGTTAAGGGTCGCCATTGATTTTGATTCAAATTTTTTTTTCCGTTTTGCTTTACCTTGGTTAGTTTTTAAGATACGGGAATTTGCGGTCTTGAGGGTCTTGAGATTTCGCCATTTTGAAATATTTTAATTCTAAGAAAGTTTAACTAAATTTTAAGAAGTTTTAACTGAATCCTTAAAAGTTTTAAACTAAATTTTAATTAAACTTGAACTAAATTTTGTGTGAACATATATTTAAGAATATGTCTTAAAAATAAATATATGTTTCTTAGATTTGGGGAAAATTTCTTTGGCAGTAAGAATTTTTTTGCTTATATTTAAAAAGTCCATTTTAAGAAAACTATGAACTATTTATAAGTATATGAACTAAACATTTTTCCTCATAGCTAAGAAAATTTCCCATTTTTTAGTTAAATTAAACTAAATTTTAGGAAATTTCATGAAAAATTTTCAAAGAAATTTTTTCCCTAAATTTTAGTTTTGTCTTTTTTTCAGTGTGGGGAAATCAAAAATCACATAAAAGTTTCATACATCTAACTAATTTTTTTGGTACCATAGAGGAAGAGTAACTCTAATAAACACACATCATTGAATGCCTAAAACAGGTCATATTCATACATGTACTAGGTACGTTCTAAAATATGTATATTAGTTTGGTTATCTTTCTAAGCGGGTATTTTAGTGCAATTTATAAAAAGGAAATCTTTCGTTTACCTTGTTAAAGGAAATCTGTTAGAAGTTTTTGTTGTTTGTGTGTGTTTTTGTTAATGGGCTGTGTTGTGGAGCGGTTATAAATTAGACACTTAACATAACCCAAGTCTAATATGAGGAAGTATGGTAAGTATCTATCAATGAGTATAACACATAAGGTGCATATGAATTTATGGAAATGGTCTAATAAATGTTGATGGAAATATTCTAAAGATAAGACAATTTTAAAGTTTTTACAGGTCAAGCGATATTTAAATTTAAACCGCATTTATCGAAAAATTGTCTCAGAACCTGTGACTTTTTCTGTAGAAAAATTGTTACAGAGTCTAAAATTTGTTCTGTAGAAAAATTGTCTGAGAATCTGAAATTTTTTCTATAAAAAATTTGTTTCAGAATTTGAAACTTTTTTATAGAAAAATTGTCTCAAAATGCAAGACTTTTTCTACAGAAAAAATGTCTCAGAATTAAAAAAAATTTTTATAGAAAAAATTACTCAGAATTACAGAATTTTTCTATGGAACAAATGTCAAAGAATCTGACAATTTTTCTATCGAAAAAATATCTTAGGATTTGAAATTTTTTTCTATAGAAAAAAACGTCTCAGAAACTTAAAAATTTTCTATAGAAAAAATAGACGGAGTCTGAACATTTTCCTATCAAAAATTTTCTCAAAACATTTTAAAATTTGTCAAAAACAATTGAAAAAATTTCTCAGACAATTTTCTATAGAAAGTTTCTCAAAAACAATTGTTCTATAGAAAATTTCTCAGACATTTTTTCTCTAGAAAATTTCCTAGAAAAAATTTCTCAAAGAAAATTTGTCTATAGAAAATTTCACAAAGACACTTTTTCTATAGAAAATTTGTCAAAGTCAATTTTTCCATAGAAAATAAATCTAAAGACAAGTTTTCTATAAAAAAACTTCTCATAGTAAATTTTTCTATAGAAAATTTTTGAAAGATGGTTTTTCTATAGTAAATTTCTGAAAGACAATTTTCTTTAGAAAATTTTTTGAAAGACAATTTTTGTATAGAAAGTTTTTCAAGCTATTTTTTCATAGAAAATATTTCTTAAAAACAATTTTTTTCTATAAAAAAATTTCTCATACAATTTTTCTATAGTAAAGGACAATTTTCTAACGAAAAATTGTTTTTGCAAAATTTTTTAAAGAATAATTTTCTATATAAAAATTTTCTTTGGGGAAGTTTCTATAGAAAAAATTGTCTTTCAAAAATTTTCTATACACGAATTGCCTTTCAGAAATTTTCTATAAAAAATTGTATTTGAAAAATTTGCTATAGAAAAATTGTCTTTGAGAAAGTTTTTATAGAAAAATTGTCTTCAAGAAATTTTCCATAGAAGAATTATCTTTAAGAAATTTTCTGTAAAAAAATTGTCTTTGGGAAAGTTTCTATGGAAAAATTGTATTTCAAAAATTTTCTATAGAAGTATTGCCTTTCAGAAAATTTCTATAGAAAAACTGTCTTTCAGAAATTTTCTAAAGAAGAATTGTATTTCTATAGAAAAATTGACTTTCAGAAATTTTCTATAGAAAAATTTTCTGTCAGAAAATTTTTATAGAAGAATTGTCTATCAGAATTTTTCTATAGAAGAATTGTCTTTGAGAAATTTTCTATAGAAAAATATTCTCTCAGAAAAATTGTCTTTGAGAACTTTTCTATGGAAAATTGTCTTTCAAAAATTTTCTATAAAAAAATTTCTCTCAGAAATTTTCTATAGAAAAATTGTCTATGAGAAATTTTCTATAGAATAGTTAACTTTAAGAATTTTTCTATGGAAAGTTGTCTTTCAGAATTTTTCTATAGAAAACCTGTCTTTCAGAAATAGTATATAGAAAAATTGTCTTTGAAAAAGATTCTGTAGAAAAATTGTCTTTGAAAAAGTTTCTGTAGAAAAATTGTGTTTGAGAAATATTCTATAGAAAAATTGTCTTTGAGAAATTTTCTATAGAAAACCTGTCTTTCAGAAATTTTTTATAGAAAAATTGTCTGTTAGAAATTTTCTATAGAAAATCTCTCTTTTAGAAATTTTCTACAGAAAAATTGTCTTTAAGAACTTTTCTATATTTTTCTTCCAGAAATTTTCTATAGAAAAATTGTCTTTCAGAAATTTGTCTTAAAAAAGGTTCTGTAGAAAAACTGTCTTTAAAAAAGGTTTTTGTAGAAAAATTGTCTTTGAGAAATATTCTATAGAAAAATTGTCTTTAAGAAATTTTCTATAAAAAAATTGCTTTTCAGAAATTTTCTATGGAAAAATTATCTTTGTTAAATTTTCTATAAAAAAATTATCTTTAAAAAATGTTCTATTAAAGAATTATCTTTGAGAAATTTTCTATAGAAAAATTGTCTTTGAGAAATTGTTTACAATAAAATTGTCTCTAAAAAATTTTCGATAGAAAAATTGTCGTTCAAAAATTTGATATTAAAAAAATTATCTTTCAGAAATTTTCTATAGAAAAATATTGTTCCAGAAATTTTCTATCGAAAAATTATCTTTCAGAAATTTTCTATAGAAGTATTGTCTTTTAGAAAATTTCTAAAGAAAAATTATCTTTCAGAAATTTTCTATAGAAGAATTGTCTTTGAGAAAATTTCTATAAAAAAATTGTCTTTAAGAAATTTTCTATAGAAGAATTGTCTTTCGGAAATTTTTGAAGAAAAATTGTCTCTCAGAAATTTTCTATAAAAAAATTGTCTTTGAGAAATTTTCTATAGAAAAATTGCCGGTTAGAAATTTTCTATAGAAAACCTGTCTTTCAGAAATTTTTTATAGAAAAATTGTCTATTAGAAATTTTCTATAGAAAATCTCTCTTTTAGAATTTTTTTTCTTTTACTAAGGTTAAGTTGTATGGAAACCTTTTTGGCATTTAAGGCTTGATCACATCTAAAAAAAAAAACGTTCAATCTAAAACTGTCAATTTTGCAGGGACGTGAGCTTTTCGAAACAGTGGTTTACATACATGGGACTATTTAAATAAATGGAAAAATTTCATTCGCATTAAAAAATGCTTTAATTAAAACAAAAAATTAGCAATATTAAACGTCTTATTTCCTTCGGAGCTCCGCGGCGTGTTGTTTACTCTCTGAAAAATATTTTGTTGGTTAATACTTAAAATGGTCATATCTTAAAAAGTAAGCCAAATAGAGAAAATGGAGGGCATTTTTGGTTCTTAGAATTTTCATAGTTTCGTCCTCGAAACTCGTTAAATACTCCCGACAAGAAAGAAAAGTCCAAAATTGTTTTTCTATTTCCCCCAATGGGTCCATGCCCCATTAGGTCCAGACCCCTAGGTCCCTAAAGGTTCGGCATAGATTCAAAATGTTGGTCAGTTAAACGTTATCTTGCTTATTTTTTCAGGTACTGCAGTTTAGGGGCCCAAAAGGGTATTCAGAATTTTATTAATTAAAAAACAATTACTCTGAGGGCTTTCGAGTATTTGGCGGATGAGTACTAGAAACCAAGAGCTACAATATATTGTTTTGACTTTTTGTTGTATCGGCAATATTTACCGAGGTATGAACATTTTTAAATTTTCCGGAATGCTCAATTTTTTTTATTCAAAGTTAGGACCTATTAGGGTCCACACATGTGTAGAGAACGATTTATTGCGGTTTTAAGAACCAAAAATCGTTAATAACACAGTGATACAAAATCGAACTTTCAGAATCGGAATGGGATGAAAGTTTCATCATGAAACCAAAAGCAAATGAAAGCTGACGTTTTCCATTTAAAGTTTTTGTGTACTTAACATGTCCTACTTTAAAGACCCCTGGTTGTGCCCTTATTGAACATGCAGGGTCCAGTTTCCAAACTTAAGCTCAAAATTACTTCAGCTATGACTGGTATGAATTTTGCTGCAATCGGTCCAGTACCTATTTACTGAATAGCCAAATTATTAAAATAAACAACTGTACACCGTTGCGTATGATTGTTATTTAAAGGCAATTATTAATATAAACCACTGGATACCGTTGCGTATGATTGTTATTTAAAGGCAATTACAATATTAATCATTCGCCACTAATACAATTTTCAAGCATTTATTATTATAATTATAATAAAAGTGCACTAACTTCAAATGCGTGTAAAAAAAATCTAGCTCTGAACTGGAAAAAAGCATTGAGGGGTTTGTTATGGAATATGTCAACTTTCATATGCTTTTGATTTCATCCCATTCCGATTTTGGGTGTTGCACAGTGTAACCAAACTTAAATATTAATATTTGGTGTATTGGTTAATTAGTTGATGATCGTGATCTTACTACGATGGTACAATTTTCATCTTCTAATTCCCAATGACAGTAGAGTCGAATATGTATTAATATTTTAGTATGATCATTAACGATTGTCATTAAAGACCCTTTGCTACTTGTAACATAGGGTTTTTATTTTTGCTAAATAATCTTGACAATGGGATCTGACAAATCCTGAAACACGTGTCGATTAAGTCTTGCAAAAAATTACCAACATAAATAAATTTAAAACAGAAAAATTATTTTCTTGAAAATTATTCTATGAGAATATCATAGTTTTAATTAGTAAAGGAAATAATGACCTCGAGCTAGATTAAACCTACTCAAAATATAATATTTTAAAGGTCAAATAAAACAATTTTTATTTTTTAATAAAAATTAATCAGAATTTTTTAAATATTTTTACTTGTCCTAAGCTTGATGGCAAATGAAAGAGGAGGATCTCCCCTGATCTTTCCATTTTTTTGATTTTGTCATGTCAGGATAAAATGATGTGAAAAAAATCATTTGAAAACTTCATTAAAATATTTTGTTGAAAATTTTGAATGATATATACACTTTTGAAAGGACGTAACTTACCTTCTTTTTCATGATATGTAAAAATAAAAAAATAGGAAAATTAGGGGAGATCCTCCTTTTTCATTTGCTATCACTAGTGGCATCCTAGGACAAGTATAAATATTAAAAAAAAAAATTTAAAAGGAAACAGGATCACGAAAGAAAAACTGTAAATGCAGTTTTACTATATATTTAGTCCCTAGTTTCAAACGTATATTATCCAGTTCGTGTTTAACGATTTTTTTAATTTTTATCGGTCGGTGTAATTTACAATATATACTCACTTTTTCATTCCGTGTGTAACGCATCGAAATATCGGTCTAGGACCCCATAAAGTATATATGGGGCATTCCATGTGAAATCGGACACTTTGAAAAACTTTTTTTTTAGATTTTCCCAATTTAAATAAACTCCCATCCAAATAACAGTTGGAGCAAATTTTATAAAAATGTAATTTTCTATGGGAGCCTACTTAGGGAGTGGAGATAGGGCGTAGGTATGTTTTGAAAAAATGTTGTAGGGTAAAAATAAATGGGGGTCGGTCTCACTAATGACCCCTCTCGGACGCACCATTGGACCGGTAGAAGCTGATTAAATAAAACAAATTTACAAAAAATAAAAAAAATTGTATGGGGACCGCCTTAACAGTTAAAGATAGAGGGTAGGTGTGTTCAGAGAAAATGTTAGGACTAAAAAAATATTGTGGTTTTGTTGCTCTAAGAGCACTACATATTAGGGCAGTTAGAGCGGTTGGAACAAATTTTAAAAAATGTAGTAATAATCGTTATCCCACGATCTTCCTGGGCAAAAAATTTGTAGAATTGATAGAAGTTTTACACAAAAAAATTTCAAAAAAATCGAAGAGTACAAACATTTTCAAAAATGAGATTTAAATTTTAAAACTTAAAAATCGCATACTAGAGCGCTTTTAAGAATTTTTTTGGATTTTTTTAGAAAGTACGTAAAAAAACAAAAATTTTGAAAAAAAAATTGAAATTTGGACCATTATTGAAGAAGTTATGATTAAAAGAAGTTTGAGTAAAGGAACAAACTACCAATTTTTAAAAATTTGATATCTTTTGAACGGGTCATCAAAAAAATCTGAAAATTTACCACGAAGGAGTTTTCGAAGGGTACTAAAAACTGTAAACAAATTGGGAAAACCTAAAAAAAAAGTTTTTCAAAGTGTCTGATTTCACATGGAATGGCCCATATATTATTGATCAGTGATCGATTCTAAGACATTCTAGCGATGTCCGTCCGTCCATCCGTTCGTCTGTCCGTCTGTCCGTCTGTCCGTCTGTCCGTCCGTCCGTCTGTGGAAGACACGACACAGTCCAAAATAAAAGCGATAGACTCCTGAAATTTGGCACATATATATCTTATGTTCATAGGCTGGTTAAGTTCGGAGATGGGCAAAATCGGACCAGGGGGGAAAAAGTTCCCCCTTGAAAAACTAAACCAACCTCTGAAAAATATCATATTTTTAAATGATTTTTTGTGTTTTTGTTTAACAAATCCAACATTTTTATGCTACAAGAAGTTCAAGGTCCTGCATTTGGACCCACAGAATTGGAAAATATCGTTTAACGGTCCGCCCCCCCCCCCTTTTATGGGCGTGGAATAACTTTTTTTTTTATATAATGATAAATTTGTATTTCTTTAGTGCAAAAAGCATAACAATTATTTTTTTTAACACTTATTCGAGAGGAATTGTGCCCCCCTATTACTACTAGAAACCCCCCCCCCCCCAAAAAAAAAGAAGACGCCCCTGCAATTTTTTTATGTTTTATGGTGGGAATCCTTCCCTTTCACGGATTTTTTGGATTTTTGTCGTTTTACAACATAAATGAAACAAAAACAAATTAACAGTATGGTTTTCAACATTATAAATATGGGTTGCCTGAATAATTGACAAAAAATATTAGCAAAAACTTCATCGCGATCGGTGCCGAACCTTTTTTAACATTCGCGCAAAAAAGAACACACATTTCTTATTCATTTTTCATGTACTTTCTCAGTATGATAGGTCCTTTTTGATATTTGCAAAAAAAAGCAAATGGTTATATCCCTAATATCAAAGCTGTATTATTGAATACTTTTATTTGAATTTTTTGGAAAAAATAAAATACTTTAATATTTTAGTTGGTTATCAAAAAATAAAATGATCTGTTATTTTATTTATTTTGATTTGAATAAAATACAATTTTATTTTATTCAATTTCATATAAATTAAATAATATTTGTTTCCAAAAAATTCAAATAATTTTTTCTGATTGATTATTCAAACAGGAAAAAAAGAAATTTTCTTATTATTTAACAAAAATTTTTGAATAATTTTGGTTATTCACAAAAAATTGAATAAATAACGTATTATTCAAACAAAAAAAAACAAATATTTTTGAAAATTTTGTGTTTGAAAAAGAAATGTATTTTATTTATTTTGTCATTTATTATACAGTGAAACAGAAAATTATTTTTACAAACTAATATTGTTTAATAGTAAACTTCTTAACAAAGCGTTTTTTTACTAAAACATTAGTTAGAATATTCTTTGTAAATTTTCCCGAACTGAAATCTTTAGATTTTTACTATTTTAAAATGTTATTAAAACATTTTCCTATGGAAAATACTGAAGTTTTTAAAATACTTTCAGATATTTTTCAAATACAACAAAAAGTCCTGTGAGGATGTATATTTACTCAGATTTTCAAGGTTTTTGGCTTTGGTGGCATTTTTAAGAAAATATTCTTTAGTATTAACTCTAAAATCTTTCTACTACACAAAATTTATTTAAATAAAAAAAATGCATATGTATACAATTAAAAATTTTTCCTATAGAAAAAAAAATATTTTTGAATGCATTATTCTATTTTTAAATGCACCCGTAACCGTACCCTATCGTAGCGTAGAGAGGTTTTTGTTAGATGGGAAGAAGTGAGAGCAATTATTCTTCTTTGCAGAAGGTTACGGGATTTTGTATATGATTTTGACCGCTACGCTACGTTAGGTGACGGTAACGGGTAGCTAACCTAGTCTTTATTATTTTTCTTTATTATTTTTCTATGTCAAGTAAAAACACTCAGAAAATTATGTAAGTTACTACATGTAAGTTGTTTGTATATTTTACAGTAGTAAGTTGTTTTCAACTACAAAGTCAGTTATTTTTGTATGAAAAATATCAAACAACTATTTCTGTTAGTTATTTTAAGTCGTTTTTTTTAATAACTAACAAAAAAGTACTGTAGTGTAGTAACAGTTATTTAAAGTAGTTAATTTAATTTTTTTTTTTTATTTCTCAAAAATTTTCAAAGTTTTTTCAAAAAAAAAAAAAAAATCGTTTTTTTACTTTTTTTTAAAAAAAACTTTGAAAAAATTTGGTCTTCAATTTTTTTTTCCGAAAAATTTTTTGAAAAAAAAATTATACCTATATTGTTTATTTTTACTACATATTAGTTGTTTTGACTACAAATGTTAGTAATTTTTACTACATAAGTCAGTTGTTTTTTGTCAGTTAAAATAACTAACATTGTTAGTTGATTTAACTGAAAAAGTAGTTGACCCCAAAACAACTTACAAAGTAGTTATTTTAACTGACATTTTCAGTTGATTTTACTAACATAATTTTTTAAGTGAACGTAAAGAAGTTTTGTTGGGAATAAAATTTCTCTAACTTAACAAAAAAAAAAAAAAAAACAAAACATAAATAAGAATGTTTTGTACTATTTTGCTTAATGAACATTGCATAGAGTTAACGTTAAGTTGACGTTTTTAGGCTAACTAAACCTTAATGGTCAAAATGTACGCTGAATATTTTAAATACTTTTAGGCATTTCTTATGAAAATGAAGTGTTGATTTCTTCAAAGAATCCTAATACCTGAAATGGGGAATGAAGTGTTGATTTCTTCTTCGAATCCTAACACCTATTGCTTACACGTTTCTTAATTTTCTTTAGTTTTTCTCTTTCGTACTTTCTGCAGAAATAGGGTCAGACAGACGTAGATACAGGCGGATATCACTAGGAAGTCTTTAAATCGATCAAGGATAAAAACAAAAACATATCGTTGACAGTAGAGATGGGCGCGTGAGTGGATTTTGACTCACACTCACTCACGCTCACGCAAAAAAAAACTTATCACTCACTAATCACTAACGCAATTTTTTTCACTCACTCACAATCACGTGATTGAAATTAAAATTTCTCACGCTCACGCGTAACTCACGCCAGATTCAAACACGCTCACGCATGAGTCTTGCAAGCTCCACTCACGCAAACAAATTTTTTTACAAAAAAAAAAAAAACAGCTAAAATTTTTTTTTTGCAAGAAATGAAAAAATTCTAATTAAATAAGTAAAATCAAAAATTAAATCACGCAAACTCACGCCCAAATAAAGGTATTAGTTTTTCTTCGGTATTGGTTTTCAATTAAAATTGTTATTAAAGGGTATTGGTATTGAAAAGGTATTGGTACCCATCCTTGCTTTATTGTAAAAATTATAATAAATGAATTTGCTAACATTTATCACGAGTGGGAAGGTGTCCCTCAATGTCCCCCGGCTCCCTCCCCTGGTGCTCCATCATAGACTTGGCGAAGGAGTATTAATAATGAATTGGGGACCTCAAATTAAAGCTACAATAATATCACCAGTGAAGCTTAAAATAGAGTGGGAGAGAAGGATGACAGAAAAGAAGGATTTCAATTGGATTTTCCTGAATTACAACATAACTTTTCTGTATTTCAATTGACTTTTTATAAATTACAACTTAGCTTTTCTGAAATTCAATTGGGCTTTTTATAGTTTTAATAGCATTCTCTATACAACAATTCTCCTAAAAATTCAAAAATAAAACTTTTTAAAAGAAGCTAATTTTAAACAAAACTATTTTGTATGAATAATTTTATGTTTCACTGTATAATAAATGACAAAATAAAAAAATACATTTCTTTTTCAAACACAAAATTTTCAAGAATATTTATTTTTTTTTGTTTGAATAATACGTTATTTATTTGATATTTTTGTGAATAACCAAAATTATTCAAAAATTTTTGTTGAATAATAAGAAAAATTTATTTTCTTTTGTTTGAATAATCAATCAGAAAAAATTATTTAAATTTTCGTTATTTAAATAATAGCAAATAAATATTATTCATTTTCAAAATATTTGAATAATCGCTTATTTGAATATTTTTTTAAAAATATTGTTATTTATTTGTTTCGTTATTTCAATCATAGCATACAGCACTGCCTAATATATATACTTTATGGGGTCCTAGACCGATATTCCACTATGGTTCCAAATCCATTTTTTTTGGCAGAAATTAAAAAAATAAAAATTAACAAATTTTCAAAAGCTTATACATTTCCTTAATGTCAACACTATAAGCTATCAAGAAAGTATAATGAAAAAAATTTGGTGCCAATACTTTCAGTTTGCTAGGCTTTCAAAGTTGAAAGTTTTAAGACGTAAAATAAAACCGGAGTGAAATCAATATTACACTTATACAAACGGCAAATGGGAAAAACTAAAATTATAAAGAGGCTAAAGGGAGAAATTGAAACCTAAGGATACTAGTTCTTATTTAAAATTCCTATTTTACAGTTAATGCATCCTTGGCGTTATTCTTAGATGTTTTGATTATGAGGATTTTGGAGCCAAAATAGCCTATATCTTTCGTGGACAAAAAGTTGTGTTTGGGCACGAACTTTCATGAGTCTTTAAACGTGAAAGTGTTTTCAATATTGTATATTTAATATTAAAACTTACATCTTGCCAGCATTTTTTGGCAAACTCCCACAATTTCCATTTTAGTTTAGCACAAATTTCGGCCAAATTTGCTGTTTTTTGCGTGACACGGTTTCAAATTATTTTATTTTATAATTGTTTTGCCTTTCGTAAAGCTAATTAATTAAAAAAAATATATTTTTTTTTTTAAAAAAAAATTTTTCCCAAAAAAAAAATTGAAAAAAAAAATTTTAAAAAAAAATTTTTCCAAATTTTTTTTTTTTTTTTGACAATCGATTTTTGATTGCGCTAAGAGATAAAAATCATCCCAGAATTAATCCAAGTGACCTTGCTTCATTTTTTGAATTTATGCCAAAAAAAATGCATTTGGGACCATAGTGTATTCGAGGTGTTAAAAACGGAATGTCAAATTTATATATACCCTCTATCACTACACGCAAAAAAAAAATCTGTGTCAGATTGAGCAATCCTACTTGGTAAAAATTTTTTCATACCAAAAAAAAATTTTTACCAAGTTTTTTCTAAAATTATGCTTGTCGATGTTAAAGTAACATAATTAGTTTTTTATGTAAAATAACCAAGTAGCTTGCACAATAACGCAAATTACTTGCACAAAAATTTATCGAAAGAAAACAACAAAAAAAAAAACAAATACAGACCGCCATTTCCATTTTGTATTTTTGTGTGCGTGCTTCGTTTATTTTTTGTGTTATAAAAACGTAAAAAGAAAATTGATAAATAAAATTAAAATTAATTAATAGTGCATTCACACTTACCTCGAAACCCCGTTGAAACCTTGTATTTTCATTTTTAAACCTCGACTGTTCACACACGATAATTTTGACACTTATCTAGTTTTCGGAAACTAGAACAAAACAAATATCTTTAACAATTAATTATATATGGCAAAAACTTATTTTTTTAGAGGTTTTATTTTATTTTTAATCCAAATCAATTAACATTTTAAAGAAATTTTATAAATAAATAGATTTATTTATTTTTTCGTTTTTGGCATTTTCCCATTTTCTCTATTTCTCATTGTCGCACAGTGGTAAAAATATGAAAAATTATGAAATTTATAAGGTTTCAATCGTACTTTCGTTGAAACCTCACTACAAAAAGGTTTCAATTTGTGAGGGAAAATACGTATTTTCAAATGAGGTTTGGCACGAAACCTCGTTAAACGGGGTTTCGAGGTCAATCTGAACGTACTATAATAAATAATTAGTTTTTTAAAGGATAAATAAATGTAAGATAAAAAAAATGCTAAAGTTAATTTTGCTGTCATAACTTAAAACACCATTCATTTAGCAAAACCAGTGGAGTCCCAGACGTTTGTTTCAATGAATTACAAATGGAATGATAAAGTGAGTATACCCCTATTCCGAAGACACCAATAAGGTTTAATAGATTTTTAGTTAAAAATTAGTGTTTGGTAATAATTTTCTATTTTTACAGGGTACTGCTAAATAAATTTTTGAAGCTATGGCGAATCCTTCACTACAATAAAGAGCGTGGGCAGCAGTCCTCCCTTTAGTTATAAAATTAAAACCTAAAAACTCATTTATATAGCAAAGCCAATGGAGTACATACCTGTTTTGATGAGTTACAAATGGACAATGTAAGTGTTCCTCTAGTTTTTTAAATTAAAAATTTGTGTTTTGTAATAATTTTTTATTTTTACAGGATGCTTTTAAATAAATTCGTAAAGCTATAGCGGATTCTTCACTTCAAGAAAAAGGCAGCAGTCACTGGAGAAAATTGTACATAAAGGGTCAGTTGGTCGGTGGTAAATAAAATCCTACACAACATTTATTATATTAATATGGATTTATTCTTTGAAAATTTTAAATTCAACAAATATACAAATTTTTACAAAAATTTTATAGAAAATTTATTTTAGCATAAATGTGGTAATTTTTAGCATTATTTTTAGTCACCTTTTCTAATAATTTTGGTATATTCCACCATATTTCTTTTGGTATATTTTACCAAGTTTTTGCTAAAATAGCATTAGCATTTTCTTCAAAATTTTTTACATAAGTGTTTTGGCTAAATTACGAAAACTACTTCGTCGGTTGTAGTTTTAGCATATTTTTGGTAAAATTATGCCAGTTTTTGTTTACCAAATTTTTATAAAATTTGGATTTTTATAATGTGCTAGTAAATGCCTAAAAAACGTGCTAAGAAATAGTGTTACCGTCACATAAAAATTAATAAAGCAAAACAAAACAAAACGTATTTACACTTCTTTAGTATTTTTTTCGTAGTTTTCAAATATGTAGTTATTTTTGCTTATCTTCCGTTGCCGGAATTAACTGGAATAAATAAGCTAGAGCCATCTATACTTACACTGCGCAAATTAATTGTAACGGTCTGTATTACCGTTATCTTTAGGGTTGTAGTATTTGCTAATTTGGAGGTTTGCTCATTTGTTGGACACTATTGTGAATGGTGTTATATTGTGAATAAAATCAAAATAAGTGGCATCACTTAAAATTAAGAATATAAAGAGAATGAATAAAAAAAACAGTATTGCCATGTTCCCACTTTCAATAAGTTAGCATTATTTTGTACAACGATGCTGAGTGCTAGTTTAGCATTTGGAAATGCTTTCTCAATACTCGACCAATTTTTGGTATAAGCTTTTCCGTTAACTTCTACTTTTTTATTTTGTTTTATTTAATACCTCTTTTAGAACTAAACCAACATCTGACAAAAGTAATGTTTTTAACATTTTTGTTTATTTTTGATAAACACATGAAATATTTGTCAATTATTTCAATATACTGTAATAGATTAAAGAAAGAGATAAAAATATTCTTGCTAAAAAACGTTTTTAGCAATATTTTCTGTCAATATACTGTAATAGAATAAGGAAAGTGCAAAAAATATTGGTTCTAAAAACAGGGTATTATACCCTGTTCTCATGTACAGCTAAAAACCGTCGACATTTTCTGTCAATATACTGCAATAGATTAATACCCTATTCACACGTACAGTTTTAAGCCGTATTTAGCAGCAATACTTTTAGCACTTTCTTTATTCTATTACAGTATATTGACAGAAAATGCTAAAAATAATTGCTTAAAACGGTTTTAAGCTGTAAGTGTGAATAGGGTATAAGAAAGTTCTAATAATATTAATGCTAAAAACGGTTTTTAGCTTTACATGTGAATAGGGTATTGAGACCTTTTTACTAGGGATGTCGCGAATATTCGTCACTATTCGGCATATTCGGCATGTTTTTTGAATATTCGGTTAAATAAATATTCGGTAACAGTTTGCCGAATATTCGGCAAAATTTAAATTTGGTTAAAAAACACGTTTTATTAACGTTTGACTTTTTTGTAGTCTTTTTAGTTTGTTTTTTGTCCAAAAAAAAAAATGCGACCACTTGATTTAAATTCGAATTGTTAATGTAACAGAAAAAATAGTGTCAGCAAAAGCGTTGTTATTTTTTTGCCTGGTACTTTTTTTCAATTTTTTACATAGATTAAATGCAAGCGTATGAATAATCAAACTATTCGGCAATATTCGTATTCGGTTCAAGCCGAATACCGAATAGTAAATATTCGGTAAAATGCCGAATACACTATTCGCGACATCCCTACTTTTTACTGATTTAGCACTTTTAAAATGTTATCTCATGGCAACAATGTAAACATCCGCCGAACAATAACAAAACAAGTGCAGCACAATCAAATGCCAACAGAACATAATAAGAAAATTAAGTAAACTGTGAAAGATTTATTAAAAAAATTAGGTACCACAACAAGAAAATAAAGGCAGATACAACATCATACGCAATTATTTAATTATAGACAACGTAGCAAGAAGAAATATTAGCAAAAGAACTTAAGATGGATTATGATGTAAGTTATGAAATTTAAGATAATTGATTGAAACAAAAGCTAATTTCTAAAGCATTTTTTTTTATATTACTTTTAAAGCCCATTCCTACTGTTGTACCCGCTGAACCCTTAGATGTTGAAGGCGACAGTGCAGCTTTACGGGCGGCCATGAAGGGATTTGGCACTGATGAACAAGCCATAATCGATATTTTAACTGCCCGTTCGAATGCACAGCGTCAATTGATTAAAGAACATTTTCTACGTGAATACGGTCGTGATTTGATTGAAGATTTAAAAAGTGAATTGGGTGGTAAATTTGAAGACGTCATCATTGCTTTAATGTTTCCACCCGTTCAATATATATGCAAACAACTACACAAAGCTATGGCGGGCATTGGTACCAATGAAAGTTCCCTGGTGGAAATACTATGCACTAAAACTAATGAAGAAATAGCAGAAATTGTTAAATGCTACGAGAATATGTACGATCGTCCATTAGCCGAGCACATGTGTAGTGAAACTTCGGGTCATTTTAGAAGACTTCTAACACTTATTGTTACCGGCGTACGTGATCCAGCAGGAACTGTTGATCCAGAAAAAGCTAGAGAACAAGCCGAAGCTTTATATAATGCTGGTGAAGCTAAACTGGGAACTGATGAAGAAGTTTTCAATCGTATTATGGCTCATGGTAGTTTTGCCCAATTGCGATTGGTATTCGAAGAGTACAAACAGGTGTCGGGTCAGACAATTGAACAGGCCATCAAACATGAAATGAGTGGAGAATTACATGAAGCTATGATGGCTATAGGTAAATAAAAGATTTATTTATGAATTTATAGACGGGCAATAATTCTTAGAATTATCAGAATCTGACAATTTTTTCTTTATGTTTAGTAAAAAAATTTTTAGAATTTGCCAATTTTTCTATATAAAAAAATTTGTCAGAATCTGACCATTTTTCTATAGAAAAAAATTGTCAGAATCTGTCAATTTTTCTATAGAAACAAATTGTTAGAATCTGTCAATTTTTCTATAGAAAAAAATTGTCAGAATCTGTCAATTTTTCTATAGAAAAAAATTGTCAGAACCTGTCAATTTTTCTATAGAAAAAAATTGTCAGAATCTGTCAATTTTTCTATAGAAAAAATTGTCAGAATCTGTCAATTTTTCTATAGAAAAAAATTTTAGAATCTGTCAATTTTTCTGTGGAAAAAAATTGTCAGAATCTGTCAATTTTTCTATAGAAAAAAATTGTCAGAATCTGTCAATTTTTCTATAGAAAAAAATTGTCAGAATCTGTCAATTTTTCTATAGAAAAAAGTTGTCAGAATCTGTCAATTTTTCAATAGAAAAAAATTGTCAGAATCTGTCAATTTTTCTATAGAAAAAAATTGTCAGAATCTGTCAATTTTTCTATAGAAAAAAATTGTCAGAATCTGTCAATTTTTCTATAGAAAAAAAAAAATGTCAGAATCTGTCAATTTTTCTATAGAAAAAAAATGTCAGAATCTGTCAATTTTTCTATAGAAAAAAATTGTCAGAATCTGTCAATTTTTCTATAGAAAAAAATTGTCAGAATCTGACAATTTTTCTATAGAAAAAAATTGTCAGAATCTGTCAATTTTTCTATAGAAAAAAATTGTCAGAATCTGTCAATTTTTCTATAGAAAAAAATTGTCAGAATCTGTCAATTTTTCTATAGAAAAAAATTGTCAGAATCTGTCAATTTTTCTATAGAAAAAAATTGTCAAAATCTGTCAATTTTTCTATAGAAAAAAATTGTCAGAATCTGTCAATTTTTCTATAGAAAAATTGACAGATTCTGACAATTTTTCTATAAAAAAAAATTGTCAGAATCTGTCAATTTTTCTATAGAAAAAAATTGTCAGAATCTGTCAATTTTTCTATAGAAAAAAATTGTCTGAATCTGTCAATTTTTCGAAAGAAAAAAATTGGCAGAATCTGTCAATTTTTCGAAAGAAAAAAACTGGCAGAATCTGTCAATTTTTGTTTAGAAAAAAATTGTCAGAATATACATATAGAAAATATTTTTTATAGAAAAAAAATTTCAGAATCTGTCAATTTTTCTATCGAAAAACTTGTAAGAATCTGTAAATCTTTCTTTAGAAAAATGTGTCAGAATCGGTAAATTTTTCTTCAGTACAAATTTGTAAGAATCTGACAATTTTTCTGTAGAAAAAATTTGTCAGAATCTGTCAAATTTCTATAGAAAAAAATTGTCAGAATCTTTCAATTTTTCTTTAGAATCTGTCAGAATCTGTCAAATTTTCTTTAGAAAAAAATGGCAGCCTGCAAATTTTTCTATATAAAAAGTTTGTCAGAATCTGACAAATTTTTTCTATAGAAACATTTTAAGATTCTGACAATTTTTTTCTATAGAAAATTTGACAGATTCTGACATATTTTTTCTATAGAAAAATTGTCAGATTCATACAAATTTGTTCTGAAGAAAAATTTACCGAATCTGTAAATTTTTCTATAGAAAAAAATTGTCATAATCTGTCAATTTTTTATAAAAAAAAAAATGTCAAAATATCTCAATTTTTTTATAGAAAAAAATTGTCAGAATCTGACAGTTTTTCTATAGAAAAAAATTGTCAGAATCTCTCAATTTTTCTATAGAAAAAAATTGTCAGATCTGTCAATTTTTCTATAGAAAAAAATTGTCAGAATCTCTGAATTTTTCTATAGAAAAAAATTGTCAGAATCTGTAAATTTTTCTATAGAAAAAAATTGTCAGAATCTGTCACTTTTCTATAGAAAAAAATTGTCAGAATCTGTCAATTTTTGTTTAGAAAAAAATTAACAGAATCTGTCAATTTTTGTATAGAAAAAAATTTTCAGAATCTGTAAATTTTTGTATAGAAAAAAATTGTCAGAATCTGACAATTTTTCTATAGAAAAAAATTGTCAGAATCTGATAATTTTTCTATAGAAAAAACTGTCAGAATATGTCAATTTTTCTATGTAGAAAAAATTTGTCCGAAGCCGATAAAAATTGTTAGAATCTGTCAATTTTTCTATAGAAAAAAAATTTTAAATTTTCTATAGAATCTGTCAATTTTTCTATAGAAAAAAATTGTCAGAATCTGTCAATTTTTCTATAGAAAAAAATTGTCAGAATCTGTCAATTTTTCTATAAAAAAAAATTGTCAGAATCTGTCAATTTTTCTATAGAAAAAAATTGTTAGAATCTGTCAATTTTTCTATAGAAAAAAATTGTCAGAATCTGTCAATTTTTTCTATAGAAAAAAATTGTCAGAATCTGTCAATTTTTCTATAGAAAAAAATTGTCAGAATCTGTCAATTTTTCGAAAGAAAAAAATTGGCAGAATCTGTCAATTTTTATATAGAAAAAATTTTTCTATAAAAAAAAAATTGTGGGAATCTGACAATTTTTCTATAGAAAAAAATTGTCAGAAGTTTTCAATTTTTCTAAAGAAAAAAATTGTCAGACAATTTTGTTGACAATTTTTTTCTATAGAAAAATTGACAGAATCTGTTACTTTTTCTAAAGAAAAAAAATTGTCAGAATTTATGTATAAAAAAGTTTGTTAGAATCTGACAAATTTCTCCTCAAGAACATTTTTTTCCAAATCTTAACAAAAACTAATTCTTTGTTCCAGTGGAATGTGTACAATCACCACCTGCCTTTTTTGCCAATCGTTTATTTAAAGCCATGGATGGCATGGGTACTGATGATACCACTTTAATTCGCATTATAGTCTCACGTTCGGAAATTGATTTGGGTAATATAAAAGAAGAATTCGAACGTTTATTTAACCGCACCCTAGTTAGTGCTGTAAAGGTAAATTGATTTGTTTATATGGTACATACAAATAATTTAAAAATTAATTAAAATGTTTTCTTTGCTCTCATATGTTTTTTTTTAGTCGGAGACTTCTGGTGATTATAAACGTGCTCTGTGCGCTTTAATTGGAGGTGCCTAAAAGTATACTTTCAGTTTGTAATAAAATTGAATCTCGTTTTGTCGTCTGGTTTAGTTTTTATAAAGAACCATATATATTTAATATACATATTTTTTTACCTTATTTTCCTTTGAAAGCATCTTATTAATAACAAACTTGCAAAGTATTAGAATATCATTTTGATCACATTTAAAATGTTTATTAAACATAAATATTAATTTCTTGTTAGTTACTTTTGAAAAATAAAGATTTAAATTTTATGATAAATGTATGTTAACTACCCAACAAACCAAAAAATTATGCAGTATCATTAATAATATTATATTCTCCAAATTTTGTAATATCAAAAATGATTTTATAGATGTTTTATGGATTTTTGTTGATAATTTCGTTTTTTCAACCTGACCCCTTTTGAGGGCGTGGATAAAAAATAATTTAAATAATGATAAAATTATAATATTTAACTGCACGAAGCAGAACAAAACGAACTTGTAAACATACCTCGAGAGGCAAGGAGTCCTTCAAATCACCACACCATCGATAATATTGCCATTTTTTTCTTGGAAATTGAAGAGTTGCCCAGTAGCGGTGTTCTATAACTCTCGAATCGAAAGATTTCTCACATGAAATATGAAAAACGAAACAGAAACATCGTGAATCGGCACAAAACCTGACTTTTCGCATTCGACTGTTTCTGTAATTTTGTTATGCGGAAACTTTCTGTCAAATATGATTTTTTTCAAAATTATTGGAAAGATGCGAGAAAAACTGTTTCTGTAAACCAATTGATCGAAAACTTTTGAAGTTGAAGTGTCAAAATCACTCACATTTAAAAATGGTGCGATATTTCGTAAATTAAACAACTTTTGAGTTATAATAAATAAAAAACATTATTTTTTTTAAGAAAATACTATCAACTAATATTATTAATGATATACTACACATTATTTTTATTAACTTAATTTATTATTTAATTTTTGTTTGCCAATGTTACAAGTGTTGTTTAAAAAAATGTGAAATTGCGTTTTTTTGTTATGATTTTTATTATTTTCTCGCCTTGTTTACCTTTTTGACAGCTGATTTGGAATATTCCAATAAAAATGCTGCCGTTTTCGCATTGATATACAGAAACAGCTTTTTTTCCAGAATCGAGAAACGATGGAATTTTTTGTTTCATACTTTTCGATGCGAAAACTTTTCGCATAAATTACAGAACACCCCCACAGATTTAAAATTCTAATTTAATATACTGCTGTTCTGAAGACATTTTTTTTAGACGTCTTTTAGGAATTGTCCACACTCTTCAAGCAAACATTCAGTGCTGACAATGTTAGGACATGTCATCAATGATTACCTATGATTTGTCAGAACCTGAAGACATTTCCTCAAGGAATCACTGTGGAAATTTCCTCAGGGACACATTTTCCAACTGGGCCCAGTTGGCAACGTCCTCGAGCCATCCTCAGTGACGGAGCGGTGACATGTCACGAGACATCTCTATGTACTGGGTTGAGGACAGTTTCATACAAATTTTAAAAATGTCCTCATTCAGAGTCAGCAGTAGTCGGGTCTGTCCTTCTGGGGACATGTCACCTAAGACTTCTTTGGGGAAATGTCTGACGTAGGTCATGCGAAAATACAAAAAATTGCGTTTTTCCTTAGGTTTTACTTTTATCCACTTTCCTTTATAAATTATCTTTCTCATATTTAGAAAAAACTTTTCGCCTTTTTAGTCCCAACTGGATTTGAACCTGGAACCTCCAGTTTATTAGTCCCACACCTAACTACTTGTTCCAAACTTTATTTTGAAAATTGTTTGTCTATTTATTACTTTTGTTCTACTTGTTAAATTTTGATTTTATTTTAATTAAATCGATAATATTGCCATCTTTTTCTTGGAAATTGAAGAGTTGCCCAGATTTAAAATTCTAATTTAATATACTGCTATTCTGAAGACATTTCCTTTTAGACGTCTTAGAGCAATCATTCAGTGCTGACAGTGTTAGGACATGTCATCAAAGATTACCTATGATTTGTCAGAATCTGAAGACATTTCCTCAGTGACACATTTTCCAACTGGGAAGAGACAAAATGTAGTAAAACTGCATTTACTGTTTTTGATTTCGTGATCCTGTTTCCTTTTAAAAGGGTTTCAAAGTTCTAGAGGTTTAAATTTTATAAAATATTTGTACTTGTCCTAGGATGCCAATAGGGATTGCAAATGAAAGAGGAGGATCTCCCCTAATTTTCCTATTTTGTTATTTTTACATATCCTTCAATATCATTCAAAATTTTTAACAAAATAATTTTATAAAGTTTTCAAATGACTTTATTCCAAGGATGGGTACCAATTCGATAAAAGTATTGGTATTGGTATTGGTTTTTAAAATTATATTAGTATTGGTATAGGTATTGGTTTTCATTTTTTGTTGAATTGGTATAGGTTTCGGTATTGGTTTTGAATTATTTAGGTATTGGGTATTGGTATTGGTTTTAGCCTCGAATCGGTATCGGTTTTTAATAAGTATTGGTATTTATCTTATATCGGTTTTGGGATTTGTATGCAAAAGGTTTTGTCGTTAATATTAATTAATTTAACGTAAGTCGTCCTTCTGTCCGCCCCACAGTGCACACTGGGGCGAGATGGTAGGCTTTTTGGCCAAAAGTCTCTACAGGTCGTACATTTTAACCGATTTCTTTGAAATTCAGAATATAAGCCTATATTAAGAAAATAAATAAGTGCCTTGAAAGTTTTTGAAATCGGACCTACAAGGAAACTATTTCAGGGTGGACACTTCATTTTTAATAAAATTTACAGATATTATAGATGAAACAAATGAAGAGAAACTTGTCTTTTGTTTATGTATTTGAATTAGATATGGTCTGTGGTCCCGTAATTTGTGTGACTTAAAAAACCGCGTGATTCAGGCGTGAGCGTGATTATAGAGTGATTTTCATTTAAATTAATTACTATATTAGGGTAATTAATAAGTGACTTGAAACTTTTTGAAATCGGACCTACAAGGAAACTTTTTCAGGGTGGACACTTCATTTTTAACAAAATTTACAGATGTTATAGATGAATCAAATGAAGAGACACTTGCCTTTTGTTTAAGTATTTGAATTGGAGATGGTTTCTGGTCCCGTGATTCACGCGTGAGCGTAAGTGATTTTCCTTTCAAATCATTTGGTTATAGAGTGATTTTCATTTAAGTCAAGTGACTATATTAAGGTAATAAATAAGTGCCTTGAAACTTTTTCGATTCAGACCTACAAGGAAACTTTTTCAAGGGTGGACACTTCATTTTAAATAAAATTTACAGATGTTATAGATTAAACAAATGAAAAGACACTTGTCTCTTGTTTATGTATTTGAATTGGAGATGGTCGCTGGTCCCGTGATTTGCGTGACTCAAAAAAGTGATTTTCATTTAAATCACGTGATTGTGAGTTGAAAAATTCTGAGTGAGTTTCTAGAGCAGAGCTTCTCACTAACTTTTGCATCGCGACCCCTTTTCAATATTTCAAATATCTCGCGACCCCCAACAAGTGAGAAAATTAAAGTCGGTAAAGACCGACCATGTTATGCTCTACACCAAGTTTTCCCAAAAATTGGTCTCAAATCCAAATATGGACTGATTGGATCCCTGGGGAATACAAGTAGAACTGGTCCGTTTTCTGTAAAATTTGCAATGATTATTTTTAAATGCTTTTACCTGCTTAATTTCGAAAGCATACTTATTATAATACGGTTTTAAGAGTAGTTTTTGCCAAATTTAAAGGGGACGTTTGTATGGGGGCTAGATCCTAACATGGGCCGATTTTTTTCAACACAGTTTTTTAAGATTTTAGCTGTTTTTAAAGTCCCCAATTGAGCAAGGATGCTGATAGCATGTAGTCCTGGCAATCATATTCTGAAGTAGTCAGATTTAAAAACTGTGCTTTTTAAACATTTCCCTAACGAGCTATGAAGCTAAAATGGCCAAGTTAATAGTATTGAAGATGGAGCATATTCTAAAGTTGTCGGATTTAAAATTCTTAAACTTTGGACGAATAAATTATATGAATTATGGTAAAATTGTGATTTTGGCATGCATATAAGTAGTACGTAACATCAGATCCACACGGACATGGATTATTCGGTGTAAGGAACGGAAAAAGGGGGTAAATTAAATTATATCTTTTCCAGACTTTTTTAACTGATAAGTTAAAAATATGCATACATTGGCAGATCCTAACGTAGCCATGTATTTTTGTATTTGGGTAACTCAGCAATTTCCAAAAAAATATGCTTTGCTTGTATATTTTATTTTAATAATTTTAGCATGATATTTACTAAACTTTTCGCTACCCCCTAGAAATGCTTCCGTGGCCCCCTAGGAGGTCGCGACCCACCGTTTGAGAACCATTGGTCTAGAGAGTGAGTCAAATTTTTGCGTATGGGATGTTTTTTTTTTTGAAAAACCCCTTTAAAAAAAAAAATATTTTTTAGCAGTATTTGCATTCAGAATTAAGTCAAACTTTAAACTAAATAGTACATGCTTAACCCATTTTGGACAAAGATTAATTTTTTTTTTGGAAAAAGGTACATATTTAGTAAAATTAGCACCGGCTGATCTCAAAACTCTTGTAAAAAAATTTTAATGTTCCGTTATTCCAGAAAAGCCTGTATTTTAACTTTTTATGCAATTTTAATATTTGGATTTATTTGCTATTTTATTAATTTATTTCGTTATTTTCAAAATAAATAGTTTCAAAATGTTTCAATTAGTGTAATTTGATAATAAATTAAATCTTAAAAAATTAATATTAATTAATAAAAAAATTAAAAGCCTAAACTAAAAAAATTTTTTCGTTTTTGCTTGAAACACTTTCTGTGCTGATGCACATTGCATTTAATGCACATATAAATTCCGGTGGTCAAGGGGAGATATTTTTTAATTGCAGAAAAATGAGACTTAACATTTATAACAAAATATACCTCAACTTCATCCTTTTCGTACAAAAGTATTTTTTTGAAAAAGGTGATCGAAATGGGTTATCATGCAATTGCGATTACACGGGTCAATTGTTTTCTTATATGTGGTTCACACTTACGATCTTAAACAAGTTGTTTAACAAAACACCAGTAACAGAATAAAAACGTAATGGATACAGAAAAAGGAATTTTTTAAACACGTAGCCCTTAAACTCTCAAAAATAGCAAGTGTGAACTGCACATTATGCGTTCTTAAATTCTTATATAATACACTGAAAAAAATAGCTTCGTGAAATTAATGAAAATTGACATAACCTTAATGAAAAATGACTCACGTTTTCAACCGAAGACAGGTTTCATTTGATTAATGAAACTGGTGTCATTAAAGTTCCTTTCAATGAAAACTTGCATATAAATAATGAAAATATTCGTAGAACTTGCTTGAAACGTTTTATGAAGTTTTTTATAAAATGTATGAAAATATCCATTGATTAAATGTTGAATAGTAGTTGGTAATGAGTGTATGATAATTGCTTTTTACAAGTAACTAGTTGCTAACTTTATTAGGGTTTTTCTATGGGAATTACGATAAATTCATGTTGGTTAAAGTTATCGAAATTTCCATGAAAGCCCTTAATAAAGTTAGGAACTAGTTACCTAAAAAAATCAAGTATCATACACCCATTAGTGAAAATTTGCATTAATAAGAATTTTGGTAAGTTACATGTAACCGTCACTGAAATTTTATTTAGGGGCATGTCACAGACTCAATTCCGATCGGATTTGAAAAAAGTGTTTACTCGTAAAACGCATAACAAATATTTTGTTCGGAATGAAATCAGTTTCAAAATTAAACTGGAATTGAATTGCTAAAAGTGGTTTCATTCCGAAAAAAAATATTTTCTTTGCGTTTTACGAGTGAACCACTTATTCCACTTCCGAACGGAATTGAGTCTGTGACATTACCCTTAATTGCACACTTTTTATGGTTTTCACAAGTTTTTAGACATAACAAAGTTTTACTCCAACCTTAAATTGGTCTGAATTGTCATATACGGTAAACTATAAAAGACAAAAACGCGATGACTTTAAAAACACGTGCTGCCAAAACGTAGCAATAACGTAGCAATGGAACAACACAAATTACCCTACATTTCATCACCAAATTTTAATGACTTAAAAAACTTTTGTTCTGTTGCAAATTATATTATATTTTTATTTTATAAAAAACAGTTAAAAGAAACACTTATAAGGAACTTTTCACTTGTAATTTCAATTAGATATAACCAGCATAACACACACACAAGTTTCAATAACAAAGCAAAAAAAATATAAAATTATTTTATTTTATTAGAAAAAAGTTAACACACATGTAAAATTACAATTAGATTTAACACACGTGGTGTAATAAAATGTCGTATGTTTTTGTTCTGTTTTCTCTGTCTTATACCAAATTCGCATTGATTTTTTTTAAACATGTTTAAGCACTTAAACATGTTTAAATTTAAACTTGTTAAGGTACATAAACATGTTTAAGTGCTTAAACTAGTTTAAAATTATGAATACGAATATGGTATTATTCACAACGCAGAGTTGTATTTGGTTTTAAAAAATCTTATGATATTTTTTAATGAAATTATGAAATCTAATGAAACAAGTTTCATAAGATTTGTTCATAACATGCATGAAATTTCATTCAGCTTATGAATTCCATCATTTGTGTAATGAAAACAAAATAATGAATCCGTTTCATTAATATCAGGAAGGTTATTTTTTTCAGTGTATGACTGTGCCTCTAATACTATGTTTAGACCAAACAAAAACTAACTTGTTTTTGGCCATAGAGAAACATAGAGGCGAAGGTGAAAGAAAAAACAATATTGCTATCTTTTTCTAATTTCTCACACGTACATTATCGATGTGAATTCACCACACAATACATGTTTACAAGTCGTACTTTGTCAACAAATACATGTAAACAAAATGTACTTTGACAACTCAATTTTTGACGCCTTCGCCTCTATGTTTCTCTATGTTTTTGGCCAAAATTGATTTTTGAAAACCAAACCGTTTATACCGAATAAATAGAGTTTTTGGTTGTCAAATCAAATTAATTATTTTATAAATTCACTAAAAAACACAAAATAACAATAGCCACACGTTAATAAAAAAATTAAATTACATATTTATTAACTTTTTTAACAGATTGGAATAATAATTTTACAAAAAACAAATATTTTATTTTTGACATTCGAGTTAAGCAAAACAAAATTGAAAAAAATATTCACACAGAATGATTAGCTAGTAGTGAACACAGCCAAAAATCTAGTTTTTGTTTACACGCAAAAAAAAAATCTGTGTAAGATTGAGCAATCCTACTTGGTAAAACTTTTTTCATTACAAAAAAAAAATTTTAACAAATTTTTGCTAATATTATGCTTGTCGATGTTAAAGTAACATAATTCATTTTTTATGTAAAATAACCAAGTAGCTTGCTCAATAATGCAAATTACCTGCACAAAAATTTATCGAAAGAAAACAACAAAAAAACAAAACAAATACAGACCGCCATTTTCATTTTGCATTTTTGTGTGCGTGCGTTGTTCGTTTATTTTTTGTGTTATAAAAACGTAAAAAGGAAATTGATATATAAAATAAAAATAAATTAATACATAAATAAAAATAAATAATTAGTTTTCTAAAAGATAAATAAATGTAAGATAAAAGAATGTTAAAGTTAATTTTGCTTTCATCACTTAAAACATTATTCAATAAGAAAAACCAATGGAATCCCAGACGTATGTTTCGATGAATAACAAATGGAATGATAAAGTGAGTATACCCGCATTCCGAAGACACCAATAAGGTTTAATAGATTTTTAGTTAAAAATTAGTGTTTGGTAATAGTTTTATATTTTTACAGGGTACTGCTAATAAATTTTTGAAGCTATGGAGAATCCTTCACTACAATAGAGAGCGTGGACACCAATCCTGCCTTTAGTTATAAAATTAAAACATAAAAACCCAAAGCCAAGGGAGTCCATACCTGTTTTGATGAGTTACAAATGGAATGACAAAGTAAGTGTTCCTCCTTACCAAGAGACCAATGGCACAGACTAATACAGACTCGACATAAGTGACAGGTGTCAAAAAAGTAGTTCTGAACCATATGGTTAATATTTTCAAATTATTCTACGAATTAGGTTAGAAAGAGAAAACTGATATAACGCGCCATAAGAAAAATGGATGCCAGATCGGATTTTGTTGTTTCACTCACTCCTAAGTCGTAGAAAGTGTTGCCATGTTAGCGTAAAACGGACTAAAAACCGCTGTGCTTTCTCCTAAAATCGCTTAGTTTTTCCCCATTTTTTCTTATAAAACCCTACTGTCGAGTCTGTATTTAGTCTGTGCCAATGGGGTTAACCAATTTTTTAAATTAAAAATTTATGTTTTGTAATAATTTTCTATTTTTACAGGATGCTTTTAAATAAATTCGTGAAGCTATAGCGGATCCTTTACTTCAAGAAGAAGCGTAGGCAGCAGTCACTCGAGAAAATTGTACAAAAAAGGGTCAGTTGGTCGGTGGTAAATTAAATCCTACACAACATTTATTATATTAATATGTATTTATTCTGTGAAAATTTTAAATTCAACAAATATACAAATTTTTACAAAAATTTATTGAAAATTTATTTTAGCATACATGTGTTAATTTTTAGCATTATTTTTAGTCAGCTTTTCAAATAATTTTTGTATATTTCACCATATTTCTTTTGGTATATTTTACCAAGTTTTTGCTTAAATAGCATTAGCAATTTCTTCAAAATTTTTTACATAAGTGTTTTGGCTAAATTACGAAAACTACTTCGTCGGTTGTAGTTTTAGCATATTTTTGGTAAAATTATGCCAGATTTTTGCTCACTCCGACACAAGTTTTTTTTTGCGTGTAGTTTTGGTTGGCAACGCAGTTTTTAAATTGTATGGAAAAACTACATAGTTTTTGCCAAAAACCAAAAAAATATTCAAAAACAAGTTGTTTTCGTTGGTTTAAATACCATATAATAAAACAATAAATTTTTTTTCTGGATTCTGGTGTTGTGACATAAAATTTTGTAACGTCTGCTTGATTGAAATTTTGGAATTTCCAAAAAATAACATTAGTATTTTTTTTACAACGCAAAGAAGAGTGCAGTGACATTCAATGTACATACATATATCAAATATTAACAATGTTTGTAAAAGAAAAAATTTCATCACAGAAAAGGTCTAAATTTTTTAAGATCTACTTTTATTAGGGGTCATAAAAACCGTGACAAAAAATATTTCTTTTATGTTTTTATGGCTTTTAAAATTCAAGTAGCTAACTCCTTTTTGTTACGTGACATGTAGCATGGAAAATCTATTTCGGTAGTTAAAAGAATTCATGTTAATAAATGTTATTTTTTTTCCAGTGTAATTTATCCTAAGTAGTTTATTTTGGTAACCGATTCAATTAAAAATACAACCCTGTTGTTTTTAAACATCACTATTAGTTATCAAAAGAACAAAGTTGACAGTTCACGGAACTATCACTCGTTATCTTTTGATCGGTCGTTCTTCTAACCTTACTTGACACGCTATGAAAAACGTGATTTTTATTCTGTAGAAGGCAAGTAAAACGAGAAGGTCTCGTAAGTTCCGGTATAAAAGTTAAAAATTTTTTATATTAAATAAGTTAGTGGAAAAAGTTTTATAAAATTACATCTAATAATTTTTCGATTATAAAACAAACGCATTATAATTTGCGTAGCAATTTGTTTTACGCGGGACGTACTACAAAGCCTTCAACAGGTGGATGAATTGCCGCATCCACAAAAATTTCCATCAAAAGCCGGCTAACAACGTGTTTTTTTGGTAAGGATAAATTACATAATTTGTGCCTCATAAATCTTATTTTGCGTTTTAATTTTGAAAGGTATTTTCCGGACGCGGGCCTTCTCGTAAATTATAGTTTTGGATTTTTGAATCGACATATTTGGAAACTTTCGCGGAATTCTAACCTACAAAATAATTGGTTTTGCGCAAATTACATTAAAACATTACAACAACAGGCCACATTGCATAAGAGCCTCATGGGATTATGTAATATCATCACCGTCAATCTATTGCGGAGTTTTAATTAACCAAACATCACCTACAATTCTCCACATCAGTCTTGTTCTCGCAAAGCCGTCATCATCTTTAAATTTATGCTGATTTTCGCCAGTTTTCCAGTCCATTCAACGTTAATTTTTTTTTTTTAGCAAACTAAATTTACTAATTATTAGAATGCCGATAATACAGCATCCACGTCCGTCCGTTGTGTCTCATTTTTCCCAGAAATAATTCCATATTTAGTTTGTCCATTTATACACCGCATAATTATACACCTGTCCGTCTGTAAGTTGTGTTTGTCCAGTTAATTTTTCTATAAATTTGTTTTTTTTTCCTTTCATCCATTAAAGCTCATTTCGAAATTATCGTTGGTGAATATACTCACGTATAGGTTAAGTCGGAAATATTTTTTTTTTATTCCCGTGTGAGAATGAATCTTGTACGAATAAATTTCTTATAACAATAATGATTTTTTTCCCGTCCTATAGACAAAATATTAAGAGCTAAGCTCACTTCAAAGAAAGTTTAAAGAATTTTTTTTGTAATTTAGAAGCATACAAAAGCTTTTAGTTAAGATATAATAAGACACAAATTTGGTGTCTCAAATTTAGTTTTTGGTTACGTGCTCACTAATAAAATAAATTTAAAGAAACCCACCCTCCTTTAGCATTGGAATCAACAGCATCATGACGTCACGAGGCTGCAGTTTATCCAGGTAATGAATGCATTTTATAAAGTTTTTTTTTAAATTTATTATTGAGCTCGTTAAAGAAAGTATTAATAATTAAATAATATGAATTTTTAGAAAAATAATAATCAAAACAAAACAGTGTTAAAATATAATAATAAGGAAAGAATTAGTTAAGAAAATAAGCTAAAGAAACAAATAAAAGAGAATTCAGATTTTAAGAATTTCTTTTTAAGCTAATTCGAATGCAAACGTTATGCATATGTTCATTTTAATATTCTCTCTTAAACATTAATTTTTGTATCTCACGCTCTTAAGTAGTGACAATAAGAGAGCATTTCCATTAATTCTCTTTCTGTTTTTTTTGTTTTCAATTTTTGCGCAACTTAATGAAGTTGTGTAGTTATTTTGTAGTTACTAAGATCTCTTTTGTTGAAGTTTAATATAAATAAAATGTTCATTAACTAAACTAATAAGAAACTCCTCAGTTTTTCAATCATGTAGAGAAGAATAGTCATACGCTCTAACATCTATGGTGTGTATATATTTCATAAAAACCAACATTATGATTATGGAAATTTTAGTATTGTGTCACCCTTTCGTCCCTCCCCACGACCAGGCTGAGCTAGACTGTGCAAAACATAAGGGAGCACAGGGACGGGAGTTTATTGTTGTCAGCTCTCTTTAATTTTTATCGTGGAATGTTCGTTGGCCTGTATGCACCAACAGAACATGCTACAGATATTATGGCGCCCAAACGGCTTAAGGTTGCAGTATTTGGTGTTTCACCAAATTCTTGCATACAAACTTAAGAGTATATTTTTTTTAAGAGCAAAGTCATAATGTTGTGTTGTTGTTTAAGTTTTTGAGTTAGAATTCTCTTTGGTGTTTGAAGTTTTGTTTTGGATCATTGTGGTATGATTTAAATTTTTGTTTAAATACAAAATTTATTCCTGCTTTGGTAATTTTGGGTTAAGTTAGAATTTATAGATGATACTGTTTAGTACTTCATATTTCCTTACCCAGTTTGGTTGATGATGTCTGAATTTGGTATTGACTTTTAAGGGTCATTCCATTTCCATCATGCAACAGTTGTAAAGAGATTTCCAATTTGTTTCTTTTACGTATTACTCACTAATTTAAAGTCTACATGAGCGGAAAGTTGGGGAGTTATTTATGAACATTAATTATATTTTTTTTGCGTTATACTTTGTGGTATAAAAAAATTTCCGGTTAATTTTGTTGATTATATTTCGGTTTATTTTTTTTTTGGTTTATGACATATTTTTTTCCTATTTTATTTAAATTTTGGTTATAATTTTTTTTTTATTTTGATTTTGTAAATATAAAATGGATTTTGCGTTATTAGATAGCGAAGAAGTTCGGCATGAATGCCAGATTAGAGGATTACCTTTAGAGGGTAATGTTCGTAAATTGGCTAATGATTTAAATACGGTATATTCTGAAGAACAAGATGGGAAGAGATTATTTACTGCGGTTCATGTAAATACTGTTCCTCAAGAACTGGAAGCGTTAACCAGTAAAATTGATGATTTAAAACGGATGGCGGAACAAGCATTAAAATCAAATGATCGTGAATATGAGAAAAGGGCGATAGCAAAGGCTATTCATTGTCGTAGTAGGATTGATATTTTAGGTAGTAGGGCTCCTCATTTAAGTGCAAATATTGCAGGTTTAAAAAACGAGGTGAAATCCATTATGGAAAAACTTTGGGTCGATCCCACAACTACTAACAGTGTTTCTCTAGTAGATATTTCTACACAAGAAGATAGGAGACAATCTTTAGGTGCTACTTCTGGATTAGGGCTAACTATGGGTCATACCATACCGACTCCTAGTAGACAGTCATTGCCTGCTAATACTGCTAGAAATAATACGCAGAATTATACACCTAGAGAAAATCCGAATTTACAGTCATTTGGAGGTGCTCGAAAGCGATACGACAATAGGCCAAACTATAATTCGAATAATAGAGCATATTTTCAGTCAGGTTCGAATAGAAATCATAACCCGAACACATATCGGGGTAATTCAAATTTTGTTAACCCGGCTATGGCCGTTCGTTCAGATCAACAGCGCAGATTCGAAGATCAACTAAATGCAGCTGCTGATGATGTGTCTAGATTAGATATTTCCAATTCTTCAAATAATTCTTCGTCAGATATTAGTAGAAAGTTGAGAAATATTCCTAATTGGGGTTTAAAGTTTAACGGTCAACCGAGTCCTATTACGGTAGAACAGTTCGTAAAACGAGTTGAAATTCTAGCCATTAAAAAGTTTCGTCCGTACATAGAGGGCACGCGGTTTGTCGTTGTCACTGATCATGCCAGCTTACGGTGGCTAATGTCATTGCGCGATTTAAGTGGTCGACTGGCCAGATGGTCGATAAAATTGCAAGCGTACGATTTCGAGATTATTCACCGAAGCGGTAAAGAAAATATTGTCGCCGACGCTTTGTCGCGTGCAGTCGAGAGTCTGTCTATTGAAATTTCAGAAAACTTTGTTGATTTAAATTCGGAAGCGTTTAAAGATCCTAAATATTTAGAATTGGTCACAATGGTTGACAGGTCTCCAGACAAATATCCCGATTTAAAGATTTTAGAAAATAAAGTTTATAAACGTGTAGCATTTAGGGACAAAATTGTTAGTTCAGAGTCCGAATGTTGGAGGTTGTGGTTACCCGAATCGCTTCGGGAAAATGTCTTAAGGCAACTACATTGTCCTCCAAATTGTTCTCATCCCGGTGTAAATAAGCTTCTTGAAAAGGTAAGGCGGTATTATTACTGGCCTAAATGTTTATCGGATGTGGTCAATTTTGTAAAAATGTGCGAAATTTGTAAAATTTCAAAATTGCCTAATACAATTAACCGTCCACCTATGGTACCTAGGCAACCAGCTATTAGACCGTGGCAAGAATTGCACATTGATTATGTCGGTCCATTTCCGAGAAGTAAATTGGGCTTTACTCAAGTTTTAGTAATTTTGGATAATTTTTCTAAATATGTTATAGTCCGTCCTGTCAGACAAGCGACAGCAAAAGTCACCATTGAAACTTTGAAGGAATACGTTTTTAATTATTTTGGCGTTCCACAGAAAATTTTATCGGATAATGGTTCCCAATTCGTATCACACGAATTTAAGAATTTTTTAGATGGTCTTGGTATATCGCATATCCGAACAGGCTTTTATTCGCCACAGGCGAATTCAGCCGAACGTGTTAATAAAACTATTTTTACAGCAGTCCGAATGTACATTAAAGACAATCATAGAGATTGGGATCGGAATTTAGGTTCCATCGCTTGTGCTTTTCGTAACGTAGTTCACGAATCGACAAATTTTAGCCCATATTATACGTTATTTGGTATTCATATGATTCAACATGCTAACGAGTATAAAATTTTAGAAAAAATAGATTGTTTGTCAGGTGATTCTCCCGAAGTTTTATCGAGGACTGATCGTTTGCAGGTTATTCGTGGAAAGGTTGTTGAATGTTTAAAGAAAGCCCAGGAACGTCATTCGAAGGGTTATAATCTGCGTTCACGAGAAGTAACGTATAATATTGGTCAAATTGTTTATAAGAGGAATTTTCCTCAAAGCGATGCAGCTCGCGGGTTTAGTGCTAAATTAGCTCCAAAATTGATTAAGTGTAGGGTGAAGTCCAAATGCGGGAATTCCATTTATGAAATTGAGGACATGGCAGGTAAATATGTAGGTAGATATCACGCGAAAGATTTGACTATCTAGATATGCCCGGCTTGTTTAGAGTATCTCAGGGTGTGGATCGTACCCACGTTGGGCAAATTTTCCTTTCCGAATCCAATGTCTTGCCGGTGTTAGCCATTCTATTCGTTTTGTAGCATGGAAAATCTATTTCGGTAGTTAAAAGAATTCATGTTAATAAATGTTATTTTTTTTCCAGTGTAATTTATCCTAAGTAGTTTATTTTGGTAACCGATTCAATTAAAAATACAACCCTGTTGTTTTTAAACATCACTATTAGTTATCAAAAGAACAAAGTTGACAGTTCACGGAACTATCACTCGTTATCTTTTGATCGGTCGTTCTTCTAACCTTACTTGACACGCTATGAAAAACGTGATTTTTATTCTGTAGAAGGCAAGTAAAACGAGAAGGTCTCGTAAGTTCCGGTATAAAAGTTAAAAATTTTTTATATTAAATAAGTTAGTGGAAAAAGTTTTATAAAATTACATCTAATAATTTTTCGATTATAAAACAAACGCATTATAATTTGCGTAGCAATTTGTTTTACGCGGGACGTACTACAAAGCCTTCAACAGGTGGATGAATTGCCGCATCCACAAAAATTTCCATCAAAAGCCGGCTAACAACGTGTTTTTTTGGTAAGGATAAATTACATAATTTGTGCCTCATAAATCTTATTTTGCGTTTTAATTTTGAAAGGTATTTTCCGGACGCGGGCCTTCTCGTAAATTATAGTTTTGGATTTTTGAATCGACATATTTGGAAACTTTCGCGGAATTCTAACCTACAAAATAATTGGTTTTGCGCAAATTACATTAAAACATTACAACAACAGGCCACATTGCATAAGAGCCTCATGGGATTATGTAATATCATCACCGTCAATCTATTGCGGAGTTTTAATTAACCAAACATCACCTACAATTCTCCACATCAGTCTTGTTCTCGCAAAGCCGTCATCATCTTTAAATTTATGCTGATTTTCGCCAGTTTTCCAGTCCATTCAACGTTAATTTTTTTTTTTTAGCAAACTAAATTTACTAATTATTAGAATGCCGATAATACAGCATCCACGTCCGTCCGTTGTGTCTCATTTTTCCCAGAAATAATCCCATATTTAGTTTGTCCATTTATACACCGCATAATTATACACCTGTCCGTCTGTAAGTTGTGTTTGTCCAGTTAATTTTTCTATAAATTTGTTTTTTTTTTCCTTTCATCCATTAAAGCTCATTTCGAAATTATCGTTGGTGAATATACTCACGTATAGGTTAAGTCGGAAATATTTTTTTTTTATTCCCGTGTGAGAATGAATCTTGTACGAATAAATTTCTTATAACAATAATGATTTTTTTCCCGTCCTATAGACAAAATATTAAGAGCTAAGCTCACTTCAAAGAAAGTTTAAAGAATTTTTTTTGTAATTTAGAAGCATACAAAAGCTTTTAGTTAAGATATAATAAGACACAAATTTGGTGTCTCAAATTTAGTTTTTGGTTACGTGCTCACTAATAAAATAAATTTAAAGAAACCCACCCTCCTTTAGCATTGGAATCAACAGCATCATGACGTCACGAGGCTGCAGTTTATCCAGGTAATGAATGCATTTTATAAAGTTTTTTTTTTAATTTATTATTGAGCTCGTTAAAGAAAGTATTAATAATTAAATAATATGAATTTTTAGAAAAATAATAATCAAAACAAAACAGTGTTAAAATATAATAATAAGGAAAGAATTAGTTAAGAAAATAAGCTAAAGAAACAAATAAAAGAGAATTCAGATTTTAAGAATTTCTTTTTAAGCTAATTCGAATGCAAACGTTATGCATATGTTCATTTTAATATTCTCTCTTAAACATTAATTTTTGTATCTCACGCTCTTAAGTAGTGACAATAAGAGAGCATTTCCATTAATTCTCTTTCTGTTTTTTTTGTTTTCAATTTTTGCGCAACTTAATGAAGTTGTGTAGTTATTTTGTAGTTACTAAGATCTCTTTTGTTGAAGTTTAATATAAATAAAATGTTCATTAACTAAACTAATAAGAAACTCCTCAGTTTTTCAATCATGTAGAGAAGAATAGTCATACGCTCTAACATCTATGGTGTGTATATATTTCATAAAAACCAACATTATGATTATGGAAATTTTAGTATTGTGTCACCCTTTCGTCCCTCCCCACGACCAGGCTGAGCTAGACTGTGCAAAACATAAGGGAGCACAGGGACGGGAGTTTATTGTTGTCAGCTCTCTTTAATTTTTATCGTGGAATGTTCGTTGGCCTGTATGCACCAACAGAACATGCTACAGACATTGCATGCAAACGATTACTGATCGATGTAACATCTTTTGCAATTCGTCAGGTAAAACCTAATAATGTGATGAAAAGAAAATGTTTGACGTCACAATTAAACAAACGAAAATAAGAATACAAAAAACCGAAACAAAACCGATACGAAAGTAGAAAAAAATGAATTGGTATTGGTTTTTTATTGGTATTGGTTTTAAAGAATAAAAGTATTGGTTTTTAATTGGTATTGGTAGTGGGGAATCGGTATTGGTTTTTTATCGGTATTGGTATCGCACAAATAAAGGTATTGGTTTTTAATTGGTATTGGTATTCAATTTGAATTGGTTTTAACGGGTATTGGTATCGAAAAGGTATTGGTACCCATCATTGCTTTATTCACATTCATTTATCCTGATATGGCAAAAAAAAAAAATGGAAAAATTAGGGGAGATCCTTCTCTTTCATTTGCCATCACCAGTGGCGTCCCAGGACAAGTACAAATATTTCAGAAATATTTTACAAAATGTATCCTTTAAAACTAATTCAGAAATATTTTACAAAATGTGTCCTTTAAAACTTTGAAGTTCTTTAAAAAGGAAACAGGATCACGAAATGAAAAACTGTAAGTGCAGTTTAACTTCATTTGATCTCTATTTTCAGACGTATATCATCCGGTTCATGTTTAATATTGCCTGTCGGACGGTGTGATCAATTCTAAGTCATTTTATGAATGCCCGTCCGTCCGTCTGTGTAAAACACGATTCAGTCCTAACTAAAAGAGCTAGACTCCCGAAAATTGGCAACCTCTAAAAAAAAGCAATTTTTACATCTTTTTTTGCATTTTTATTAAACAGATGAAACCTTTTTATGTCAGACGGAGTTCAAGGTCCTGCACTTAGACCTAGGGGGCTAGAAAATTTGGTGTTTTCGGCCCTCCACCTTTTGTGGGCGTGGATTTAAAAAAATCAATAAAATAATAAGCAAATGGTATTACTAATGTGCAGAAAGCTTAATAAATAAATTAGTTAACATTTATAGCGATGAAGAAGGTATCCTTCATCAACTCCCACCCCTCAACGAGCCCCCCACCCAAAAAAAAAAACGACAACGGAATTTTTATATGATTTAGCATGTTGGAGGGTATCAAAGATTCGGCACAGCGGAATTTAACACTCTGACTTGTTTTATCTTAACCTTCGTTTAAAATTAAGCTTACAGAGTTATTATTTTCATTATAAATTTGTTTGATATAACGGTTGTACAATACAATTTTCTCCCTAACATATACTTTATTAACTTATTTATAAACAACGAAAAAATTTTCCTACTCCTTAAAATATGCAACACTTCAATGAACTGAACTACCGTTAAATACTAGAAAATTCAAACATGAAGAGAAAAAACACACACACACATACAAATAGGGGGTAAAATATATGTAAATTTGCGAGTATAACGGTATAAGTGGTGTTCTTAGTGGTGGGTCGGTAGGTTGGCCGCACATTACTATGGTGCAATATATGAGTATAAAACAAACGGGAGAATACGGAGCACACCCTTCTGCGTCTAAAAGAAAAAAATAAAACATAAAGGAAAACTAAAAATTGAGTACCGGCATAATAAATATACAACAAATACAGTCGTTTGTATTTATAAAAATAAAATAGAGGGGAGAACAAAATCGTATATACTGCAAACACTGTGATTGTCGACCAAAATGAGTGCCTTATCTATAGAATATGAGTTTAGAATTTTTAATATAAACCATACGAAAAAGAAATGTGGTGTTCTTTAAATGAATCAATTGGAAAAAATACGAAAATACAAAAAAAAAAAATTACGACGACTACGAATTTAACTGAGGGGCATTACAGTGCCATAAAATCAAACATAGTGTTTAATAAAAGTCATCAACTCAGTATACAATCGGAAAACTAAAATTGGAATTTAAAAATCAACTACTAAAAGAATTTAAAAATTTATTTAAAAAAAAGTGTTTTCAACATATTAAAGCCCTTAAATTTTGTTTAAAGTAAAATTCATATTTACAATGGATTTTAATTGCAAATGTATGCGTATTTTGGGCACTGCCGCCATTTCTATAGTCGGTTATCAATTGGTTACAAAATTTTTACCCTGGTTATATATAAATATAATTGGTCCCAAATTACTTGGACCTAAGGTCGATGTTCGTCGTTTGGGCACATGGGCTGGTATGTTCTAAGTTCTACTTCTTTTTGGAAATTTATAATTACAAAACTTGTGTGTTATCGTATTTTGTATCTAAACAATTTATTTTAATGAAACGCCCAAAAAAATACAAGATTAGATAGTTTTTTTAGTTTTTGTGTTTAATTTTATAAAACAAGAATTTTTCTTTTACATTTTCATATAGTGATAACTGGTGCTACGGATGGTATTGGAAAATCTTATGCTAAAGTTGTAAGTAAATATTGATTTTTAACCAAAAGAATATTAAATAGGAAGAAAAAAGTTATTAAAATTGCAATGTGCCATATAAATTTTTGAATGCCCTTTTTTTGGTAATTTAAATCCCCAAAATCCCATATAGAATAGAAACATTTCTGCATTTTCAGAATATGTTATTGATGTTTTTGCGGAATTTTTCCTCACAAGAACTTTTTTCGGCACAGGTGAGAAGGACGGACTTTTTGCCATGGAGCCAAAAGTAGGAGTTCACCAGCATGGGCAGTCATATGGTTCGATAGATATTTTAAATAGAAACATTTCTACATTTTCAGAATATGTCATTGATGTTTTTTGTGGAATTTTTCCTCACAAGAACTTTTTTTCGGCCCAGGTGAGAGGGACGGACTTTTAGCCATGGAGCCAAAAGTAGGGGTTCACCAGCATAAGCAGTCATATGGTTCGACAGATATTTCAAGGAGAAATATTTCTACATTTTCAGAATATGTGATTGATGTTTTTTGTGGAATTTTTCTTCACAAGAACTTTTTTCGGCTCAGGTGAGAAGGACGGACTTTTGGCCATGGAGCCAAAAGTAGGAGTTCACCAGCATGAGCAGTCATATGGTTCGATAGATATTTCAAATAGAAACATTTCTGCATTTTCAGAATATACGATTGATGTTTTTTGTGGAATTTTTCCTCACAAGAACTTTTTTTCGGCCAAGGTGAGAAGGACGGACTTTTGGCCATGGAGCCAAAAGTAGGAGTTCACCAGGATGGGCAGTCATGGTCGATAGATATTTCAAATAGAAACATTTCTGCATTTTCAGAATATACGATTGATGTTTTTGTGGAATTTTTTTCTCACAAGTACTTTTTTTCGGCCCAGGTGAGAAGGACGGACTTTTGGCCATGGAGCCAAAAGTAGGAGTTCACCAGCATGAGCAGTCATATGGTTCGATAGATATTTCAAATAAAAACATTTCTGCATTTTCAGAATATACAATTGATGTTTTTTGTGGAATTTTTTTCTCACAAGTACTTTTTTTCGGCCCAGGTGAGAAGGACGGACTTTTGACCATGGAGCCAAAATTAGGAGTTCACCAGCATGAGCAGTCATATAGTTCAAAAGATATTTTTTTTTTTTTTTTTTGAATTTAACCAATACTCAGGGGATGCCCCCTACTCATGCAGTGCATTGTATTGATCAGGAAAATAAGGTATGGGAAGGAGGAAAGAGGGAGTAGTGTTTGTGGATATTTGATTTAAATTTTTCTAAATTGAAAGTAACAGGGAAGACCTCTGCGGGAAGTTTGTTCCACATACGAATCGTTCGACTGAAAATCGAATTTTCTCTGTAATGCGTTGTGCGAAACACAGGGCAATCAACTACAAACGGATGTGCTTTACTAGATAAGCGAGTATTACGAATAAATACTCGGGCTCGAGGAATAAGTTCACTTATCTCAGATGAGCACCTCCCGTGGTAATATCGATAGAAAAGTGTCACACAACCCACATTCCGACGATGCTCCAATGAATCAATAGAGTTGGATACACTACTGTCATTGATAAGCTTCACCGCCCTCCCCTAAACACGGTCCAAAAGCTTCAGAATAGACACTGAAGCTCCTGCCCATATATGAGAGTTGTATTCCATTTTCGGCCGGATATAGCTGGTATAAATAGTAAGGAGATCGGATTGAGTGAAGTAAGTTTTGCACCGTTTTAGAAAACCAAGACACTTGAATGCCTCTTTCGTGGAATTTTTCTCACACTCAAAAAATTATTTTAGTAAAATCAACTGAAAATGTCAGTTAAAATAACTACTTTGTAAGTTGTTTTGGGGTCAACTACTTTTTCAGTTAAATCAACTAACAATGTTAGTTATTTTAACTGACAAAAAACAACTGACTTATGTAGTAAAAACTACTTACATTTGTAGTCAAAACAAATAAAATGTAGTAAAAATAAAAAAATCAATAAAAATTTTTTTTTTCGTCAAAAAATTTTTCAGAAAAAAATTTAAGACCAAATTTTTTCAAAGTTTTTTTAAAAAAAAAAAGTTGTGAAAAATAAAAAAAAATAAAATTTATTTTTATTTTTTGGAAAAAAACTTTGAAAATTTTTCAGAGATAAAAAAATAAAATTAACTACTTTAAATAACTGTTACTACATCACAGTACTTTTTTGTTAGTTATTCAAGAAAACTACTTAAAATAACTAACAGAAATAGTTGTTTGATATTTTTCATACAAAAACAACTGACTTTGCAGTTGAAAACAACTAACTACTGTAAAATATACAAACAACTAACATGTAGTAACTTACATAATTTTCTGAGTGCATAAGAACTTTTTTTGTCCAAGACGACCAGGACGGACTTTTGGCCATGAAGCCTAATCTAACAATTAACTGTACTAACGAACAATAGGGATTAATAGATATTTGAAAAACAAATATTTTTGACATTTCAAAATATCCAAAAACAGTTTTTGTAAAAGTTTCCTTAACAAAATTTTTTTTTTGTCCCAGATGACCAGGACGGACTTTTGGCCATGGAGCCTAATCTAACAATTTCAAGACTTGAAAAGTCCTACTAACAAAGAGAAAATACAACTCCGCCACTCAAAAAATTATGTTAGTAAAATCAACTGAAAATGTCAGTTAAAATAACTACTTTGTAAGTTGTTTTGGGGTCAACTACTTTTTCAGTTAAATCAACTAACAATGTTAGTTATTTTAACTGACAAAAAACAACTGACTTATGTAGTACAAACTACTTACATTTGTAATAAAAACAACTAACAGGTAGTAAAAATAAAATAATCAATATATAATTTTTTTTTTTCAAAAAATTTTCAGAAAAAAAAAATTGAAGACCAAATTTTTTCAAAGTTCTTTTTGTTTTTAAAAAAAGTTCTGAAAAATAAAAAAAAAAAACAAAAATTTATTTTTATTTTTTGGAAAAAACTTTGAAAATTTTTCAAAGATAAAAAAAAAATAACTACTTTAAATAGCTGTTACTACATTACAGTACTTTTTTGTTAGTAGTTCAAAAAAAAACGATTTAAAATAACTAACAGTAATAGTTGTTTGATATTTTTCATACAAAAACAACTGACTTTGTAGTTGAAAACAACTAACTACTGTAAAAAAACAAACAACTAACATGTAGTAACTTACATAATTTTCTGAGTGTAACTGTCATACTTTTCTGAGGGCAGTTAATTTTATTAAATTCTCCACAAAAAAAAATTAAAATAAAAAAATATCAATTTCATATTGGATTTTTTTATTAAAAAAAAAAATAGGAAAATTAAAAAATTTCCTAGAACCATTTTTAGTCTAAATTTTTCCAAATTTTTTTTTGCACATGTTGCTTTCACCGTTTTTGTAGTTATTTCTACTACATTTGTCAGTTGTTTATTTTACCGAACATGTAGATAAAGCCTTTTTAACAAAAAAAAAATGGATTAAGGATAACTTCTTATGAAACTTTTGAACCTTAGAACATTTTCGACAAATGGATTATTAAAAATTTTAAATATTTTTTCTGTCCTAACACCGGCAATAAAAATACCAAACATTCTTATCGAAAAATTAATTCTTTTACTTGAATTCTTGAAACTTTTTCAATTTTAATCCGCTAACTCATCACATATTTATAACACGTAAATGAGCACCAACATCAAAAATGAATTTTATATAATTTTATACACACAACCTAGTATTCAATTGCATATTTATCCATGTATGTATGTAGTTTAATTTTATTTTAGGTTCCCCCCGCTTTAAAGTTCAATGAATACTAATTATTTACTAAATCAAAAGAAATTATTTGTTAGGCAGTAAAAACGCACACGGAAAGAATTACAAAATCGAATCGTGTCGTCGCGTCATCAGTCTATTGACAATTTTACAATTTTCAATATTTGCAGTATTAGCATGTTGTTAAATATTTTTTTTTTAATATATTGTACAAAGTAATAGCACTTTAACTGTATTTACGTTCACCTAAATAATGAGATTTTTTTTCATAAAAAGGTAGTAATTTTCTGTAACTTTGCTGCAGCAGTTTTCTTCCGATTTAAAACGTCCGGGATTTTTTTCTCCTAGGCCTCAAACGTATGTGGTATAAATTTAAGGCCAATCTGATTAAATTAACCCGTGTCGCCCGGCGATCAAAGTTTTGGATTTTTAAAAATTAAAAAAAAAAAAAACAAGTAGAAAAGTTAAATTCGACTTGGCCGATTCTATGAAATTTTTTTTTTTTTGAAGTATTGATTTTGTTTACTCCGCCGAAGACGGTCCCAAGCCCGTTTGAGAAAGGAGGAGGGGGGATGATAGCTGTCTGAATGGCTGCAATGAATACAGCGTCTCAGGGAGTAGGTAAGGTATACCTTGCTAAGTAGCTATCTCCACGGGGTATCAGAGGCCTTGCAAGTCACTATACTTAACCCATAACAACCGCAACAGAAACATCAGAAAGTATCATAAACAACCGAACAACGTTGACGACCTTTGGCTTACGAACACGGATAAGATTTGGAACCTGGAATGTACGGACGCTTCTAGATATCTCAAAACTAGAACAATTATCAAAAGAATTCAACCTTTATAAACTCGATATCCTTGGTATTAGTGAGACGCATTGGAAGGGCATGGGTGTTAGGAAAACGGAAAGAGGCGAAACCTTTATTTATTCTGGTAATCAAGAAAATGAAACACATCACAGAGGTGTAGGCATTCTCATGAGCAAACTTGCATATAACACTTTAATAAACTGGGAACCAATAAGTGAGAGAATAATACTGGCACGCTTTAATACAAGAACAAAACCAATGACTATTATACAAGTATATGCGCCCACAGAAGTAGCGGATAATGATGACAAGGACATTTTCTACGATAAACTTCAATCAGTTATTGCAAAGGTTCATAAAGCAGACATCCTCATTCTGATGGGTGACCTCAACGCGAAGATAGGCTCCTCTAACCTTAACTGGAATAAAACTCTTGGCACTCATGGGTTAGGGACCATGAACGACAATGGCAGACTATTTACAGAACTCTGTGTAAATAATAACCTCAATATCGGAGGAAGTCTGTTCGCTCATAAAACAATACATAAAGTCACATGGGAGTCACCAGATAAAATAACGAAAAACCAGATCGATCACATAGCTATAAATAAAAGATGGAGGACATCATTACTTGACGTCAGATCAAAACGAAATGCTGACATCGGAAGCGATCATTACCTTGTACTTGGCCAACTTCGCTTGAAACTAAAGAAGACTAAACGGAACATTATAAAAACATCAAAAAAACTGGATATTAGAAAATTGCAGCATTCAGAAATCAAACAGCAATTAGTCTCCCACTTAGAAAGTTTAGCCACAACATCAAGTGAAACAAATGAAGCTACACAGCAATGGAATCAAGTATCCGAAACTCTACTGAATACTGGCCAACAAACTCTTGGGTATCAATCAAACGAGAGGAAAGTCTGGATAACAGAAGAGACGTGGGAAAAAATCCAAGAGAGGAAAACGTTAAAAGAAAAAATAAATAATTCTACCCCTCAACAGCTTTCTAACTTACAGCAACAATATAGCAACATAAATAAAGATATAAAGAAAAGTGCTAGACGTGATCGTAGAAAATATACAGAGAATATTGCTTTACAAGCAGAGCAAGCTGCAGGAAGAAACGACATGCGAGAGACCTATCGCCTTACTAGACAACTCTCTGGTAAAAATAACCAACCAAATGCACCAATATGTAGTTTAGATGGACAACTACTAACAACAGATGATCAACAGCTTAAAAGATGGACCCAATATTTCGCTGACTTGCTTAACAAAACTCCCAACCCTTCTCAGAATAACCACATAGAAACAACTTGTCCCCACAACCTTGTATACAATATAAGAAACCCCACCGAAAACGAAATAGCAGACAGAATAAGTAAACTAACTAATGGTAAATCTCCAGGGTGTGATGGCATTCCCGCTGAAATATTTAAATTAGACCCCAGCATCAGTGCAAAACTATTAGCACCAATCATACAAAGTATATGGGAATCAGAATCGGTGCCAGATAAGATTAACGAAGTCATTTTATGTAAAATACATAAAAAGGGTGATAAATCTAACTGCGATAATTTTAGAGGTATTGCAATATTGAATACAATTAATAAAATTATAAGCTCAATCGTAAAAAATCGCATATCGGAGGTGGTTGAAAGTAATCTTAGAAAAGAGCAAGCAGGTTTTAGACCTGGCAGATCCACTACACTCAGAAAATTATTGCAGTTACTACATGACGGTCGTTTGTGTAGTAAGTAGTAGCTGTTGTTTTTAACTACAAATTCGGTCGTTTTTGTATGAAAAAATCTCAAACAACTTTTTTTGTAGTAGTTTCAAAAAATAACTACAAAAAATATACTACACTGTAGCAATAGTTGATTTATGTAGTTGTTTTTAGTTTTTTTCTAAAACTCGTTTTTTTCTAGAAATTTTTATTGCAAACGAATGTGTCGAGCGAGTTGGTCGTGCGGGATGCGGAAGGAACTATTTTTATACCAAATAAATAATATCTAAATAAATTAAATTGCAATTTATTAAATTTAATTATAACAAAAAATATGTTTTTGGAAAAATATTCTTAAGCGAAAGAAAATAAGTGGATAAATGAGATAACAAGTGTGTATAATATAGCCACAGACTAATACAGACTCGACATAAGTGACAGGTGTCAAAAAAGTAGTTCTGAACCATATGGTTAATATTTTCAAATTATTCTACGAATTAGGTTAGAAAGAGAAAACTAATATAACGCGCCAAAAGAAAAATAGATGCCAGATCGGTTTTTGTTGTTTCACTCACTCCTAAGTCGTAGAAAGTGTTGCCATGTTAGCGTAGAACGGACTAAAAACCGCTCTGTTTTCTCCTAAAATCGCTGTGTTTTTCCCCATTTTTTCTCATAAAACTCTACTGTCGAGTCTGTTTATAGTCTGTGATATAGCGCTTACATAAGCGTGCGTAAAAACCAATCGGAAAAAAACAAAATAAAATGTGTGCAGTGTTTTGTTTTCTTATGAGCGCGCCATCTTTCTTTTCTTTGTATACACAACAGAGCAGGTACATACTTTTTTGAAACATTTCAAATTAATTCTTTTTTTTTATAAATCAATTTTGCCAAAGCATTTCGTTTTTTTTTATTCCAGACAAATTTTGATCAGTAGCGGTGAAAATTTGAAATGAACTATTAAAAAAACAAAGGTAAATACAATCAATTTATTTTGTTTAACATTTTATTAATATAATTTTTTTCTTCTATAATTCCAGATAAATACATAAAAAAATTGTCATCATGTCGAAATTCTATACAACCAACTGAAATGTATTGCTTTTTAAATAAATAAATATCAATCATTTAAACGTTTAAGAAATTTTTTAAATAAAAGGGCAATTGTAGAAAAAACAACTGTATTAAACAGTTTTGTAGTAGTTTTTACTACATTTTGTAGTTGAAAATCAATAGTTAAAAACAACAACATGTTCAGTTGTTTTTACCGTTTATGTAGTGGACGCATTTTCAACGACAAAATGTAGTCAAAACAACTGTCTTTTGTAGTAGATTTTACCGACATACTTTTTTGAGTGTATAGATCACATCAACACATTGCGTTTGATACTTGAACAATCGAACGAGTTTAATTCCTCTCTATATTTGACATTTATCGATTTCAAACAAGCATTCGACAGTGTTGATAGAACAATGCTTTGGAGAATAATGGAATATTACGGCATCCCTCAGAAACTTATAAAGATTGTTAAAGCACTTTATCAAAATTGTAAATACAGAATTACACATAATGGTCAATTAGGAGAGCAATTTACTATAGAATCAGGAGTAAAACAGGGATGCACTCTTTCGCCACTTTTATTTACACTGGTCATTGATTGGGTCTTAACAAAAACTAACGAAAACCAACAACTGGGAATCCAATGGAATCTTATGAGCAGATTAGAAGATCTTGACTTTGCAGACGACATCTGCCTCCTAGCGCACAGACAAGCAGATATGCAAACAAAAATTGAAAGATTGTGTAAATATGCAGGACAAGTCGGACTTATTGTCAACACTACAAAAACAAAGCTACTGCGTATAGGAACTAATACCAGCAACCCAGTTACGATTAACAACACTCCAATTGAAGAAGTAGAACAATTCACATATCTTGGAAGTATTCTAAACAAAAACGGTGGATCAGAAGAAGATGTGACTCAACGAATACATAAAGCAAGGTATTCATTCGTAATGCTAAACAAACTATGGTCAGCCCCAGTGTCAACAAAAGTTAAAATTAGAATTTTCAAATCAAACTGCCTCTCCATTCTACTTTATGGGTGCGAAACGTGGATGCTATCCAGCATCAGTTTACAAAAAATACAAGTATTTATTAACAAATGCCTGCGAAAAATACTTAAAATATTTTGGCCGAGAGTGATATCCAATGAAGACCTGTGGCGACAATCAGACATTGAGAAATGTGAACTAATTATAAAACGAAGGAAGTGGAATTGGGTGGGACATATCCTACGAAGAAGCCCAGATGACGTAGCCAGAATGGCACTAGAATGGAACCCACATGGCAGCAGAAACCGTGGAAGACCAAAAACAACATGGCGACGACAAATTATAATTGAAGCCAACAAGCTAAATAAAGGATGGCACGAAGTCAAAACAATTGCGCAAAATCGTCCGATGTGGAGATGCTTTGTTGATGACCTATGCTCCCTTGCGGAGTAAGGACTTGATGATGATGATGATGATTTTGTTTACATATGCCGTTTTTCCAAAAAATTTTGAAAGTTAAAAAAAAAATCATTTTGGGTAGGATTTTTCTAGCTCGAGGTCATTATTTTCTTTGCTAATTAAAACTATGGTTAGCACGCCAAGTTGGAATACCCCATTTATGGTATTATACTCGCAAATAGCCCATGTATTTGAGCATTTGCAACAACAATTAGCATATAGTATTATCCAATGGGTAAGCATATTTAAATCTGTTCATATTTGAACATGATAATGTTTTTAGGCTGGTGTCTAATTTTAAAAAAGTTGCAGGACGCCACCTCAGTTTAACTATATAAGCTAACAATTAACGAAAAAGAAAACAAGAATTACTATTTTCATTTTCTTAAAACCAAAAATTGCAATAAATTGGGTTTGTAACTTGGATAATAATTCACCTCGTGGTGAATAAACCCGTTTTTCACCAGCTGGTGAATAAAAAGTAACATAATTATTTTTCAACAAAAAAAAAATGTTTTTCATCAAATTTTTTTTTTTCATCAATTTTTTTTCCAGCAAATTTTTTTTTTGCATCAATTTTTTTACCATCAAACTGTTTTTTTTCATCAATTTTTTTTTTTTATAATTTTTTTTTTTTTTTATCAAAATTTTTTTTTTTTTTTATCAAAATTTTTTTTTTCATAATTTTTTTTTTTTCATCAAATTTTTTTTTTTTCATCAATTTTTATACCCTCCAACTACAGTATGGGGGTATACTCACTTTGTCATTCCGTGAGTAACACATCGAAATATCGGTCGGGGACCCCATAAAGTATATGGGTGAAATCAAAAAATGTCAGTGTTTTTGAGCCAAAATTGTACAAACAAAAAATTTTAATTTTTGGTAAATTTTTTTATTAAAATCGATGTGTTACATCACTACTAATATAACTATAAAAGATCTCGTCTTCAAATTGTTTCAAACAAGTTTTATCGACAATTTTATGATTTTTTTGATGACGGAGTTTACATTCACCTTAGAAAAATACATTAAATTTTTTGAATTTTCTTTGTTAACATTTTATTGTAATTTAAAACACTTATTTATGTAATTGCTAACAATTTTTGTATTTAGGATTTTTTTCTGGTTTTTGTTATTAAAGATTTTACAATTATTTTTTATTTTAATAGGATTTTTCTAAGGAAATGTAAAATAAATTTATTATTATATCTTTTAAAATTAGTTTTTTTACTTTTTTGAATGACTAGTGTTAATATTTGCGTCGGTTTTAACAACTACATAAGGTTTTTTAATACTATCTGCAAAAAAAAAAAAAAGGTGACGGAGTTTACAGAGACGGAGTTTACATTTAGTCACTTTTTGCCCTTTTTTTCGAAAACTTTTTGTCGGAAATTGGTTTCCGAAAAAAAATCATTAGATGTCAACTAGATACGTCAAAATATGACGATATTTCAGATACACGCTAAGTAGTTTTGTTGTAAACGTGGAGACGGAGTTTACAGCATTTTTCGATTTTTCATTTATGAATTATCTTTTCATACCGGGAAATTAATATGCAATGAGCAAACTTGAAACCAATGAAGCAAAATGATACTTTATAGCCTCGCGTTTAATAAATGGGGCAATAACCTGTTATTTTTCTAAATATAATACGTCAAAAACAACAAAACTGTCAGGTTCCATAATGTCTAAAAAAGTGTCGAAAAATCGTTACACAATTGAAGCCGTGTTTGCATGGGTAAAAGAGATAGTTATGACCAGGGAAACCAAAAATATGCTCTAAAAAACACGTTTTATGCGCTTAAAAAATGCCCTTAAAAACGGAAAATATGCTCTAAAAACAATAAAAATATGCTCTTAAAAAAATTATGTCCCCTTTTTTGTTGTATTTTTTACAATTTGTTAGAGAATAGACCCTCCAAATACCGTTATGTGCGATAGTAAGAGGGTTAAATATGCTCTACAAAAATATTTTCCTTAATGTTTTCTGCCAAGTTGCTGAATCTAAAGAAAACATAGTTTCATATACCGATATGAAGCAAGAACAGACCAAATGGGAATCAATCGTCACAATTCCGTAATTGTTGAAAAAAAACATTCTTGTTGGATAAAAAATTTAAAAATACATGTTGTCATAAAAAAAATTGGAAAAGAATGCTCTAAAAATTAAAAAAAAAAAAATGCTCTAAAAAGTGGAAAAATGCTCTAAAAATTGAAAATATGCTCTAAAAATATGCTCTTATGCTAAAATATGCTCTTAAACCTAAAATGTGCAAAAATATGCTCTTAAGGCTAAAATATGCAAAAATATGCTCTAACAAATCGATGCCAGATTTCTTAAAAACTTCTGAAACGGATAAATACCTTACCTATTTATCAATAAAATGCACAGGAAAAAACATGATACTGCATATTTTTGGTTTCCCTGGTTATGACTATATAAAAATATTTTTTAAGAACGTCAACATTCCGTCTTTAAAAATGTAGTCAATTATTAAGCTCTTGGGTTATTGGTTTTTAAGATATAACCGGTAAAAGTTTAAAAATTAAACTTGTTACTGGCGACGGAGTTTACATTTGACCTACAAAAATGAAAATAACTTGTTTAAAATAGCTAACTAATATCCGGATTGTTGTTAGTTATGTAGAACGCCAATCTATACGACGTTGTACATTAAAAAATATGCGAATACTTTAACCCATGTATGAGATATTACACGATTACATGGTTTGGTTGACATTTTTTGATTTCACCCATATATATTATTGATCAGTGATCGATTCTAAGACATTTTAGCGATGTCCGTCCGTCCGTCCGTCCGTCTGTAGTTAACACGATGCAGTCCAAAATAAAAGAGCTAGAAACCTCAAGTTGGGCACAAATATGTCTTATGTTCCTAGGCAGGTTAAGTTCGGAAATTGGCCAAATCGGACCAGGGGGAAAAAAGTTCCCTTTGAAGAACTAAACCAACCTCTAAAAAAATACACGTTTTTACATGTTTTTTTGTATTTTTGTTAAATAAATGAAACATTTGGTATATTTATAGCGATGGGAAGGTGCTCCTAACGTGCCCCACTGACCTTATCAACTTCGCCCCCCCCCCAAAAAAAAAACGCCCCTGTAATTTTTTTTTTTTTTTTACATTTTGGAGGGTATAAAAGATTCGGCACAGCCGAATTTAACACTCTCACTTGTTTTTTATTATTTTTTTTCATCATATATTTTTTTTTTTTTCATCAAAATTTGTTTTTCATCGATTTTTTTTTTCATCAACATTTTTTTTTTTATCATATTTTTTTTCATAATTTTTTTTTCATCAAATTTTTTCTCACCAAAAAAAAATTTTTTTTTTTCATGTTTTTTTTTTCATCAATTTTTTTTTTACACCAAAAAAAAATTTTTCCTTTTCATCAAAAAACTTCATCAAAACTTTTTTTCATCAAAATTTTTTTTAACATAATTTTGTTTTTCGTGAAAAAAAAAATCATAATTTTTCTACCAAAACTACTTTTTCACCAAGTCTAAGCTTTTCGCATAAAAATTTTGCATTTGTTTATCAAATGTACATAAAACAAGTGAGAGTGTATTCTTTGGTGCCGAATCTTTTATACTCTCCAAAATGTAAAAACACTTTCTTGCACTTATTTTTGCACTCACTTACGAAATGTACAGCTCTTTTGGTTTTTTAATGGGGTCCTCGACTGATATTTCAATTCGTTTTGCATGGAATAGCAAAGTAATATAACATTATTTTTTCTAAAAAAAAATTTGCTTTGGCAAGTACACCCAAATCTTCCGCAAAACATTATTATGATTTAATGTTTTGGGCAAGAGTACAAAATTCGTAGGCATTTTTTGTTGGTTATTTGACGATCGTGATCTTACTACGAGATTGTAAAATGTCCTTCTTCCAATTTTCAATGAGGGTAGAGTATATATTTTTGTTTGAACATTAGTGATTAGTCATTCAAATTCCCTTTGCTACTTGTAGTGTAAGGTTTTCTTTTATTTGCTTAATTGTCTTGACAATGGAGTCTTGTGGAATCTTAAATGGAACGAAGTCTTTCAAAAATTACTAACCTTTAACTAACGAGGTGAAATTGTACCCCCTAAAATTGCACTAAAAAAATATAATAAAACTTTTTTTTTTATTATTTTTTGTTTATTTAAAATAAAATTCAACATTTTTTTTTTCAAAATTCAACTGAATAATAACGATTACGGTATGAAAAGATACTTAGAAAATTAAATTAAAACAGCTCTGGGGTAAAATTTACCACCACCTCGTAAGTTAAAGGTTAATATAAATAAATTTAAACAGAAAATTAATTTTCTTGAAAGTTATTCTATTAAAATGTCATAGTTTAAATTAGAAAAGAAATAATGACCTCGAGCTAAAATAAATCTACTCAAAAAATAAAATTTTAAAGGTTGAATAAAACAATTTTTATTTTTTAATAAAAATTAATCTACACTCAAAAAAGTATGTCGGTAAAATCTACTACAAAAGACAGTTGTTTTGACTACATTTTGTCGTTGAAAAGGCGTCCACTACATAAACGGTAAAAACAACTGAACATGTTGTTGTTTTTAACTATTGATTTTCAACTACAAAATGTAGTAAAAACTACTACAAAACTGTTTAATACAGTTGTTTTTTCTACAATTGCCTGAAATTGTATTTAAAAAATTTCTTAAACGTTTAAATGATTGATATTTATTTATTTAAAAAGCAATACATTTCAGTTGGTTGTATAGAATTTCGACATGATGACAATTTTTTGATGTATTTATCTGGAATTATAGAAGCAAAAAAATTATATTAATAAAATGTTAAATAAAATAAATTGATTGTATTTACCTTTGTTTTTTTAATAGTTCATTTCAAATTTTCACCGCTACTGATCAAAATTTGTCTGGAATAAAAAAAAACGAAATGCTTTGGCAAAATTGATTTATAAAAAAAAAAGAATTAATTTGAAATGTTTCAAAAAAGTATGTACCTGCTCTGTTGTGTATACAAAGAAAAGAAAGATGGCGCGCTCATAAGAAAACAAAACACTGCACACATTTTATTTTGTTTTTTTCCGATTGGTTTTTACGCACGCTTATGTGAGCGCTATATTATACACACTTGTTATCTCATTTATCCACTTATTTTCTTTCGCTCAAGAATATTTTTCCAAAAACATATTTTTTGTTATAATTAAATTTAATAAATTGTAATTTAATTTATTTAGATATTATTTATTTGGTATAAAAATAATTCCTTCCGCATCCCGCACGACCAACTCGCTCGACACATTCGTTTGCAATAAAAATTTCTAGAAAAAAACGAGTTTTAGAAAAAAAACTAAAAACAACTACATAAATCAACTATTGCTACAGTGTAGTATATTTTTTGTAGTTATTTTTTGAAACTACTACAAAAAAAGTTGTTTGAGATTTTTTCATACAAAAACGACCGAAATTGTAGTTAAAAACAACAGCTACTACTTACTACACAAACGACCGTCATGTAGTAACTGCAATAATTTTCTGAGTGTATTTCTGTTATACTGCTAAACAGAGACCAAATATAACAGTTAAATGTGTCTTTTTGTTTTAAAAAAATCATGAAACGAATGTTGTCCAAACTTAGTATTTTATATATGAAAAGAATTCTAAAGATATCCCGAGTTAAAATTTGCAATAACATTTATTTTTTTGATTTTTTCAATAACAGTAAAAAATAACAGTTATTAAATACTTTTTGTTCAAACAATCTAAAATAACTTTTATTTTATATTTATTTGAGTAAATAACTGTTATAACAGTTATTTTTAAAAAAATCAATCAAAGTTTATATCTTTAAATCAATGATTTAAGTATTAGATATCAATAGGATTCTTCTGCATGCGTTTATTGTTGTTTTATTTTAATAACTCGAGTTTTTTTAAGGCTCAAAGAGTTTTTAATAACAGTTATAAAAAATAAAAGTTTTTTATTTCTGTTATTTTGAACAGATATTTATATAAATCATTTCAAACTGTTATTTTTAATTTTTATTTGAAAAAATATTTTTGAACAGTTAAATTTGATTTTTTTCAATAAATCTCATAACTGTTATGATTATTTAGCAGTGCTAAATAATCTGCTAGAGTTTACAAAAAGTTTTTTTAAGTCAGCATACAGAAACAGTATATTTACAGAAAAATACTATTATTTTCTAAAACTAAATTTAGTAAAAATATCCATTTCTGCAAAAAAAACTGCTAAAAGTTTGCTAATTCAAACCGAAAGTTGTTAAACAGATTTTTCGGCTGATTTTTTTTCTTCTGAGTGTATTCATTGCATAGATGGGAATTTTTCATTACCATTGAAATTTAATTACCATTGGTTGATATCAATGGTAATGAAAAAAATTTCATTACCATTTAATGGTAATTAAATTTTTTTAATTGAAAAAAATAATTACTAATGGTAATGAAATGCACCAATTGTTAAAACACCAATTATAATTGGTTTCAAAACCATTGGTTTGCACATTTTTGTTTTTTTGAAAAGTTAAAAATTTAAACATCAAAGTATGTTTTTACAAAAAAAAAAAAAAATATGAAAATGTTAAAGACAAAAAACAAAACGAAAATGAAAATTTCAAATATTGTGTTATACAAAGGCAATCAACGTGTGTTTGGTTTATAAAATGTGAAAAACTAAAACAGCATATAACAAAAAAACAACAGATATTTCCAAATATTAACGATTTTGACAATATTGTGACGACTTTTACTAATGGTAATTATTTTTTTTTAAGTGATGCCATACCAATGGTAATTATTTGTTTTTTAATTTTCATTAGTAATTAAATTGATTAGTAATTTAATTGGTACAATTGATACAACCAATGGTAATGAAAAAAATTTCATTACCATTGACATCAATTAAATGGTAATTAAACCATCAATTAATTGGTCCCTTTAATTAATTAGTCCCATCTATGATTCATTGTAACCTTTGTAATATTCTCAATAATGTCAATATCATTGTAAACCCCAAATATTTCCATTTATCAACTGATTTTTTTAAATAATAAATGTGCATATTATTTCTGTAAACATAAATTTGTCCAGCTATATTTAAATTATATTTTCTGTTAAAAAAAAATGCAAATTCATTAAAATTTTCAGATGCAATTGTGAAGTGTCATTGTCAAGTACTCGATGAAATAGTCTTTCTAAAACAAAACAAATAAAATAATGCATTTGCTTATTTACGGGTTGAAAGCAAAAAAAAAAAATAATAAATCATTAGTAACTTTTTTGTAAATAGAAAAATAAAAAGAACAAATATTTGCACATTTAACTTAACTTTTTGTGCATTTTAGATAAATTTGTATTTAATTGTATGATTTCTGAAAATTAATAAATTTATGTATGTTAGTTAATGTTTAATTACTTAATATCCCAGCAAATATTTCATAGGTTTGGGAAACAATATATGTATATACCTCTAGAAGCTGATCTTTAGGCGCCTACTACATTTTTTGCACTCAAAAAGACTGTCGGAAAAAAATTAGTATCTATAGATATATTTCGTTCTTACAATTCGAGTAATTTTCTATTAAAATTAGGGCTCGTAACTTATAATAAGTATTTAATCATTGATTTGCTTTAGTAAGTTACCAGCGCTAAGAGTTTTTGAAAAGGTATTAAGAGCCGTTATTTTATGAAAAAATAATTAAGAGAAAAAAATTTTCAATTTAAATACATACGAACCTAATCAAATATTTTTTTTATTTTTAGTTGGCCAAAAAAGGTTTGAATGTTGTTTTAATCAGCCGATCTCTCAGTAAATTGGAAACTGTCGCCAAAGAAATAGGTAAGATATTTATGTATATTACATGGCAGTTGTTTGTGTAGTAAGTTGTAGTTGTTGTTTTCAACTACAATTTCGTTGTTTTTGTATAAAAAATTTCAAACAACTTTTTTTTACAGTTGTTTCAAAAAATAATTTAAAAAAGTAACAGTTGTTATAGGTAGTTGTTTTAAGTTTATTATTTTGATAATAACTTAAAAAAAAATATAATTTATTTTGATATTAAACAAACACAAAAACTACAGCATGGGGATATAATCACTTTGTCATTTCGTGTGTGACGCATCGAAATATCGGTCGGGGAACCCATAAAATATAATTGATCCATGATAGATTTTAAGACATTCTAGCAATGTCTGTCCGTCTGTCTGTGGAAAGCACGATGCAGTTCAAACTAAAAGAGTTACACTGCTGAAGTTTGACACGAATATGGTCAAAGGCTGGTTAAATTCGTAAATGGGCTAAATCGGACTTGAAGAACTAAACAAACGTCCTTTTTTATACACAGAAAAAAAAAAAAAATTGAGTAAATTTGTAATACTATTGAGTAAAAAATTACTCAATTTTGCACCAGTAAACGATTTAATAGTATTGAGTAAACTTTTAATACAAAATTATTAAATTCTTAATAAAAAATTTGAGTAAATTATTAATTCACAAAATTAAAACTTTACTTAAAATTTTTAAATTTTTTTAAGTAACTTTTTAATTGTGTCAAGTAAAAATGTACTCAAAATGTATCAATTTATTTTTTTAAAAAGTTTCGAATTTTTTTTTCAAAAAAAATTGCTTCTTCAAACTTTACCAAATATACTTATGTCTTCAAGACAAAGGAAAATTTTATAAAAATGATTTCAAACTTTCATATACGTATACAAAAAACTATAAACTAAATGAGAATTCAAAACACCAAGAGAATAAACAAGTAAAAAAGTTAAATTCGGCCTTGCCGAATGTAGTGATACCCTCCACAATTTCAAAAAGATTATTGCAAAAAACTTTATTTAAAAGGAAATTACTTTTGAAAAAAAAAAAAAATTTGAAAAAAAAAATTTCCGCGAAAAATAAATTTTGGTTTTTTATTTTTTTGTCAAAAAATATGTTCGTACTTGTTTTAATACCATTTGGTGTTCAATTATGTTCACATAAGTCAACAAGAAGCCGAATTAAAGCATTTTGTATTTTTAGGTTATGTTGAATGTACTGAAATTTTTGAGGTCTGGTTACATTTTCGTTCGTAACTTTTGAACCGCTGAACCAATATCGCTCAAATGCAATACCAAACTTCTCGGGAGAGCTTCCAATAAATATGTTAAGTTTCAGTCATCTCTGTGCAATATTTTGTCCGCAGACAGACAGACGGACATCGCTAGAATGTCTTAAAATCGATCGGGCATCATGAATATATATACTTTATGGGGTCCCAAATCGATATTTCGATTAGTTACAAACGGAATGACAAACTCTATCACTAAGTGGAGGGTATAAAAAAAAATAAAAAAAATATTAAATTTGTATTAAATTATTTACTCAAATATTATTTTAAATTTTTGAGTAAATTTTTAATTGCGTTAATTAAAAAATTACTCAAATTTGTTTTGAAAATTTAAACAATTGATTGCTCAAATTGTTTTTCTCAATATTATTTTCTGTGTAGATTTTTTTATAATTGTTAAACAAATGAAACATTTTTGTGTCAGAAGTAGTTCAAAGTCCTACTCTAAAAATGACATTTATTTCGGCCTGCCCATTTTTGTGGGCGGGAATATAAAAACAAATGTTTTAACAATAATGAAATTGTAATACTTAATTGCAAAAATCATAATAAATCAATTTCCTAAAATTTAGCGGGAGGGGAAATTGTCCCAAACGCCTCCCGCCGATTTTATCAGAAAGATATGTTTATTGAGTATTTCTTTTTTTTTTTCATTACAGCTGATGCCTATAATGTTCAAACCAAAATAATTGATGTTGATTTTACTGGCGGTCAGGAAATTTATACCAAAATTCAGAAAAATATTGAAGGTTTAGATATTGGTGTATTAGTGAATAATGTTGGCATGAGCTATTCCTATCCAGAATTCTTTGTAGAATTCAGTCAAAAGAATCCACAGTTCTTGAGAGATATTATAGCGGCTAATGTTCATTCTGTCCTCCAAATGACAGCATTGATTTTACCTCAAATGGTGGAAAGGAAAAAGGGTGCAGTCATTAATATATCGTCAACCGCCGGTGTCATACCAAATCCATTATTAACAGTTTATAGTGCCACTAAGGTAAGGATTTTAAATAAAAATAACGTTTTCAATTTAAAAAAAAAAAATCTTTTAATTTCAGGCTTTTGTTGATAAATTTAGTGCTGATTTACAAACAGAATACCGTGGCCAAGGTATTGTTGTACAAAGTATTCAACCTGGTTTTGTAGCCACAAATATGACAAAAATTCGTAAAACCACCGCCTTTGCTCCATCAGCTGATACTTATGTAGAGTCAGCTATTAAATCTTTAGGTTATGCAGAACGTACAGCTGGTTATTTACCTCATACTCTAATGCAGAACACACTAAATTTCATATCCTGCATTTTCTGTGAACAATTTACTAGTCAATTAGTATTTAAACAATTGTTTAATACACGTAAACGTGCTTTACGTAATATTGCCAAAAAGCAATAGTCATCAATTTAATAAAATCCTGACTTTTCATTCTTCCTCTTGCAATGAATTAGCATTCAAACAATTATGGACTGGGTTAAATTTTTCATTTATAATTTTAATGTAATTTAGTTTCGTTTAGTGAAACTTATTGTTTGCTTTTAAAAAGTGTCATATTTTTTATTTAATAAAGAAAATAATTAAAATTTCGTAAAGTAAAATACATTATTTTTTGCACACATTTTTAAATTGTGCAATAATATGGCAAGTGTGTGTCATATTTAAAGTTTTGCAATATATTGCAGAATATTTTTATTGCACAAAAAAAAAAAAGTTTTTAGTGAAATTTTTTTTCAACTAAAATTTTTTTTCTCTGATTCTGATGCGTTTATATTTAAAAACAAGTAAGAAAGTTATAGTCGGTCAAGACCGACCATATGATACCCTACACCAGTGTTTTTCGGAAAATGGGTCCCAAGTCCAAACATGGACCGATCGGATCTGCCTTTTGTTAGATCTTAATTTAGTGTAGAAAAGACACACAGATCAAATTTTAGTGGAATTGGTTTATTTTTTTTGACAATTGACCGATTTAACTAAATATCGGTCGAAATTTTTATATGGGGGACTAAGTCCAAAAATTGTCCAATTATATTCCGATTCGATTAGGTTACTAAAGTACACGTTTAATACCTAAAAAAAAAATTTTATCAAATACTTACATTTTTATGAAATTTGGGGAAATTATCTGAATATCGGAAGGGTGGTTTGTATGGGGACTACCAGAAGGACTGACCCGATTCCATTGAAATTCGTGCATACAAAATTTGATTACCTGTTAAATTTCAAAGCGTTATCTATTATAATACGGTTATTAGAGTCATTTAAGCCGTATTCAAAGGGGGCGTTTGTAAGGGGGCTAGGTCTTCACATGGACCGATTTGCTCCAGTTTCAATAGGCTTCGTCCTTGGGCCAGAAGATGCTTAAGTTTCAAATTTCAAGTTAATTGATTAAAAATTGCGACCTGTATCGTGCTTAAACCGATAGATGGACAGACGGACGGACGGACGGACATCGCTAAATCGACTCAAAAAGTAATTCTGAGTTGATCGGTATACTTAAAGGTAGGTCTAGGACCAATATTTCGGATAGTTACAAACATCAGCACAATCTCATTATACCCTGTACCACAGAGTGGTGTATGGTATAAAAACTCCCAAACTCTGTAACAAACCCTGCAGGAAAAGTATGTCTTTAGGCCAAAAATCACCTTTCCCGTGACTGCTCAAAACGGGACACATCACTAAAATGGATATCACGTGACAGGTGGAAATTAGACTTATCACTAAACTGTCTCAAAACAACACTCACAAAATTATAACGATAGATTCCAATACAAAAGACAGTTAAAACAACTACATTAATAACAACATTTCCACTACATTTTACGGTAAAATCAACCAAAAATTGTTGTTGTTGTTGTTTTAACTATTGATTAACAAGAAAAAAAACGGTAAAATCAACTTCAAATTACAGTTGTTTTTACTGTTACTCAAATTGTCGGAATTTTTTTATTAACACAAAAAAAAACTTCTAGACGTAAAAATATTTAAAATTGTTTGGTGATAATTCCTGCTGCATCTGACAATTCCAACTCGTTCAACACATTCGTTTTATAGACTTAAAACAACTACATATATAAAACAACTGTTACTACAATGTAGTATTTTTATACCCTCCACTTAGTGATAGAGGGTATATATAAGTTTGTCATTCCGTTTGTAACTCATCGAAATATCGGTCTGGGACCCCATAAAGTATATATATTCATGATCCCCGATCGATTTTAAGACATTCTAGCGTCTTCTGTCTGTGGAAATGGTGATCACGACCAAAATACTACACGGATATGACTGAAACTTAACATATTTATTGGAAGTTCTCCTGAGAAGTTTGGTATTGCATTTGAGCGATTTCGGTTCAGCGGTTCAAAAGTTATGAACGAAAATGTAAGGACACCTCAAAAATTTTAGTACATTCAACATAACCTAAAAATACAAATTGCTTTAATTCGGCTGCCGGTTGACATATGTGAACATAATTGAACACCAAATGGTATTTAAACAAGTACGAACATATTTTTTGACAAAAAAAGAAAAAAATCGCGGATTTTTTTTTACCAAAAATTTTTTTTTGCGGAATTTTTTTTTTTTAAAAATATATTTTTTTTTTAAAGTAATTTCCTTTTAAAAAAAAGTTTTTTGGAATAATCTTTTTGAAATTGTGGAGGGTATCACTACATTCGGCAAGGCCGAACTTAACTTTTTTACTTGTTTTTATTTATTTTTTAAAAGGACTACAAAAAATAGTTATTTGAGATTTTTCATACAAAAATAACTGAAATTGTAGTTGAAAACAACAACTACTTCTTACTACACAAATGACCGTCGTGTAGTGACTGCAATAATTGTACTTATCCCGTGACCGAAGTTAATAGGACATATTAAAAATTTACCAGTCCCGAAAAAAAAATTTTAAATCCCAGACCAGTGTACCAAGCGGATCGGCTCAAAATCAACTTTTTTTCGCGCCGCCGCCGTTCAAAAAACAGATTTTACAACAAAAATAGAATAAAAAATTTCAGCCGACACTGAGCCGTCGCCGAGAAAAATTTTGGGTCGGCTTGGTTCACTGTCCCAGACACATTTTTTCGGTTTGGAGTAAAGAACTTCATTAAAAATGATTTGAAAAAATCACAAATTTTGTTCAATTTTGTTTAATTTCATTACACAACTTTTTTTGAAAATTTGTTGTGCGTTTTTAATTTCATACACACCATTTTTTTTGCAAATTTGTTTTTGCGTTTTTTATTAAAATTGTTTCGTTAGCGGACAACGAAATTTTGAAACCCTGATATGGCCGATAAGCCGAGACACCCCAACCTTTAAATCTTCTCTTTAATATATATTTTAAAATTCAGGCAAATCGGTTCATAAGGGTTGGGACACTTCCCTTTTAAGTACTGTTAAAAAAATTTTTTGACAATTTTATTTTGCGTTTTGAAGTAAAAAAATGTATTAAAAACGAGTTTAGACTTTTTTGAATTTTTAGAATTTTAAACCCAAAAAAGACGTGGGTCCAGGAATTTTATTCGGGGGGGTAGGAGATTTTTTTTCGCATTTTAAGCCCAAAACAGACGCTGATCCAGGAATTTTATTCGGGTAGGCGATTTTTTTTCCCCCCCAAAAAAATTTTGGTAATCGGAAAGCAATAAAGTTTGCTTGGAAGGGAGGGGAGGGGGGGGGGGTGCTGTGTGTTTTTTTAATATTGTTAATATTCAGTAACAAATTTTTCGATAGAAAAATTTTACGGTTTTATGGCCATCTAATGCTTTTTAAGGCAATTTCTTAGATTCTGGAACATTTTTCATATAAAAAATTATTAGGTTCTTAGACATTTTTCAAAGGAAAATTCTTAGACACTATTTCAAAATAAAAATTTACATATTCAAAAACACATTTCCTGCATTTAAAATACATTTGGACACTTTTAAAATTCATTTGTCCCAAACACAATTTTTTTAAATTTTGTTTTGATACGCCCTATTATCTCCGGTCACGGGATAAGTAGTTTAATACCAAATTCGCATTCATTTTTTTAAACATGTTTAAGCACTTAAACATGTTTATGTACCTTAACAAGTTTAAATTTAAACATGTTTAAGTGGTTAAACATGTTTAAAAAAATGAATGCGAATTTGGTATAAGTCAGTTTAGTGATTAGTCCAATTTTCACCTGACACGTAATAGGCATTTTAGTTATGTGTCCCATTTTCATCAGTCACAGGATGGGTAATTTCGGATCGAGAGACACACTTTTCCTGCAGGGTAATTTTGAATTTTAAAATCTTAACGGAAATTCTATCCACAAAAACTAAAGCATACAGGTTTTATCCACAGCTATTGTGAATGGTCATCCGCATACTAGGAAATGTCACTTTGACATTTCGTTAAACAAAAGAAAAAACGTAAAAACTCAGCATTCTTAAAAAGTAGGTGATATATTAAAGAATTACTTTTATTAAAAATATAAAAAAAGAATTTAAATTAAACAAAACTAAGTTGAAAATAGATTGTATTGAAACTAAATTAACTAACTTTACTACAATTGTGTTTTTCCATAATTTATTTAATTTATTTTTTGTGAAATTTACTTACCTTACGTAATATTTTGTGTTTTTATTGCAATTCATCATTATTCTACCATTTCAGATCTTCATGGCCAGTGGAGTTGTTGCACGCTTGGCAAGAAAATACGGAGCAGTAATTTTTTTCCCCACATTTAGCGCAAGCACCATTTTTGCTGATTGGTCTCATACACAGACTTGGAAACGTCAACAAAAAGAATTAGCTAAAGCCCAAGAACTTTTGAAACATCAATAAACACACAATGTTGGGTATTGATAAACGTTACGTCTGGGGTGTATTGCCCTTCCTTGGCTTTGCCCTTGGACATTTCTTGGATCTTAAGGAAACCGAACGTATGACCATGTTTAGAGATAAAAGTGCTTTATATGGTCGCCCAGAAGGCTCCAAGAAAGAACCATCATGGTAAAATTGAACTAAGATAGAGAATGTTTTATTTTTAGTTAATTTTTAAAATATACGAAATATCGATAAAAAAAAAAACAAATTAGTTTTTGTAATCCATTTACTTTATTTAGATTTGAAAGCCCATCTACAAAAAAACTCCAGCAGCATTTATTATATTACCCCTCTCTCTATATGGTCTCAGATTAGCAAATAACAAGCAACATAACGGGAAGTGCCGTTAACTACAGCCAAAAACTCTGACACTCCATAAAAAATGGTCATTGCATTTTCATTTTAAATTTCAACAATTTTCCTAAGTCTCAGAGTTTGAGACATTTTTCCTATAAAGAACAAAGTCTTAGATGCTGAGACAGTTTTCCTATAAAGAAAAAAAGTTTCAAATTCTAAAACATTTTACCTATAAAGACAAAAATCTCAGATTCTAACCATTTTTTCTGCATCGAAAAAGTCTCAGATTCTCGGGATATTTTTCAAATACTGATAAAGTCTCACATTTAGGCACATTCTTTCTGGAAAAAGTCTCCGATTTTGAGATTTTTAAACTTGATTTCATGTGATTCGGAAATTTTCATATGAATTGAAAAGTTTTGAAAGACAGAACAGAGGCCTATATAGAAAATTTTCAGATTCTGAAAAATTTTTCCTGTATAGAAAAATTCTGAGACTCTGAATCATTTTTCCATATAGAAAAATTCGCAGATTTTGAGACAATTTTTCTATATTTAAAAAAAGTCTCAGATTCTGAGATATTTTTCCTATCAGATCAGATTTTTAGACATTTTTCCTATATAGAACAAAGTTTCAGATTCCTATATAGAAAAATTCTCCGATTCTAAGACATTTTTCTTATATAGAAAAATTCCCAGATTCGGAGACCTTTTTCTTATATAGAAAGTTTTTTAGATTCTGAGACTTTTTCCTATATTGAAAGAAGTTTTAGATTCTGAGACATTTTTCCTATATAGAAAAATTCTCAGATTTTTCCTATATCGAAAATTCTGAAATTTTAAAACATTTTTCCTATATAGAAAAAGTCTCAAGATACTCAGACATTTTTACTATATAGAAAGTCTTAGATTCTGAGACATTTTTGCTTCATAGAATAAGTGTCGGATTCTGATAGATTTTTTCCTATATAGAAAAAGTGTCAGATTTGGAGACATTTTTACTATATAGAAAAATTCTTAGATTCTACGACATTCTCCAAAAAAAATTCTCAGATTCTGAGACATTTTTCATATATAGAAAAATTCTCAGAAATTCATATATAGAAAAATTCTCATTTTTCCTACATGTATAGAAAAAGTCTCATATTTTTAGACATTTTTCCTATATAGAAAAATTTTAAGATTCTGAGCCATTTTTCGTTATGTAGAAAAATTCTCAGATTCTGAAACATTTTTCCTATATAAAAAAATTCTGTGATTCTGAACCATTTTTCCAATATAGAAAAATTCTCAGATTCTGAGACATTTTTTCTGTATAGAAAAAGTCTTAGATTCCGAGACGTTTTTTCTGTATAGAAAAAGTTAGATTTTGAGACATTTTTCATATATGTATAGAAAAAGTCTCAGATTCTGAGACATTTTTCCTATATAGAAAAACTCAGATTCTGAAACATTTTTCCTATATAGAAAAAGTTTCAGATTCTGTATAGAAAAATATATCAGATTCTGAGAACTTTTTTTATATAGAAAAATTCTCGGATTCTGAAACATTTTTCCTATATAGAAAAATTATAAGACTCTGAACCATTTTTCCATACAGAAAAATTCTCAGATTCTGAGACAATTTTTCTATATAGAAAAAGTCTCAGATTTTGAGATATTTTTCCAATACCGAAAAAGTCTCTGATTCTGAGACATTTTTTCTATATAGAAAAAGTCTCAGATTCTGAGACATTTGTACTATATAGAAAAAGTCTCAGATTCTGAGACATTTTACCCATATAGAAAAATTTTCAGATTCTGAGACATTTTGCCTGTATCGAAGACGATTCTAAGACATTTTTCCTATATAAAAAAATCAGATTAATTTTTTCTATATAGAAAAATTTTCAGAAATAAAGTAATTCACATAAAAAATGTGAAAATGAAAATTTCCGAATTTTTTTGGTGTTCTATATTTCACATTCGAATTTCTTTTTCGTTTTGTTTCACATTAATGCAATTTGGTGAAAGTAAAACGAATGCACTTTTTTCCTTATAATTTTTTAAATTTAAATTATTCGATTTCAACTTTGAATGAAAACGTGATCAACAAAACGTAAACTTGATTTCATGTGATTCGGAAATTTTCATGTGCATAAAAAGTTGTGAAAGACAGAACAGAGGCCTTAGATTCTAAGAAATTTTTCCTTTATAAAAAAGTGTTAGATTCTGATAAATTTTTCCTGTATAGAAAAGTCTCAAATTCTGACAAAATACTCAAAAGTCTCAAATTCTAAAACATTTTCTATATAGAAAAAGTCTCATATTCAAAGACATTTTTCCTATATAGTAAAATGTCTTAGATTCTGACACATTTTTCTAATAAAAGTCTTACATTCTGAAACATTCGTATACTCCATAAAATATTTTTGATTTAAGAGTAAATCCTATCAAGATAATGTGTCTTTTTAATGTCTTATCATAAGACTATCATTATACTTATTTTAGATAAGTTAATTTTATGCATGTATTTATACATTTTTTATATTCTTAATAGCTTACACATTTATAAAAACGAAAACACCATCCTCATTGTAGTGGTTTTCTACTTAACATATTGGTTTCTATAAAAAGCTTTGAAGATCTATGATCTCAACATGTATTTTAAAAAATGGCTGATCTAAATAGGAAGAAAATATAACTTCCGTCAACAAAATCTATTTTGATATCATTTAATCGATTTATTTTTCTTGTATTTATTCGATTGAATGCATATTTTTGTAATACTAAATTTAACAGAAAAATAATAATAAATTAAAAAGATTTCTTTAAAAAGTACATTTCACGAATAATTAGGAGCATTAATATTAATGTTAGTAAATGAAAACGAAAAGAAAAATTAAATGACTCTGCTAACACATATTCCACACCATTTCAATTTGAGATAAATTCAAGGAAATTCAAATATTTTAAGATTAGTTTTAAAGAGATTTGTGCTCAAATAAATGAAAATTAAGAGTATTTGAAATTGTTTGTTATCCAGTATATGGCAATATATTTCGAAATCTTAAAATCGTTAGTACTTCTTAATGTGATACTTCAGCGATGTATTTTAAATTTAATACAGAATTTTAAATCAATTCTTGTAAAATATCTCAATTTCCTTTAGAAATGGTGTAGTTTAATACATTCATCTCAATGTTTTGTTCAAATGTTCTTTTGTGTTGTATTAAACATTTAAGAAGTTGCTACACCTAATGCAATACCACCAACGAATGCAGTTAAGAAAATGTGTAGATCATTTATTTTCGGACCATTTTCATCACCAATCAGCTTACTGTACCATTTTTTAGCTGATTTGGATTTACCTTTAAGTAAATCTTCAGCCCGGTCCATTTTACGATCAACATAACGCTCGGCCTTATCAATCCATGTCTTTTCTTGTCCGGTTACAGCTTCCTCTACCTTGTCGGTGACTTTATCTAATTTTCGTGTAATTTTTGACCAATCGATTTCTATGTAGCCCTCTTGATGCGCAATTTCCATAAGTATAATACCGCCACCTATAGCAAATGCAGCGAACTTTCCAATTTTCATTGTGGCAAAGCCAGTAGCCCAACCAGTTGTGGCTCCAATGGCAATTTGTGCGTAAGCAGACCTGGAGCTGATGTCTCCTAAAATGCCTCCCAAAAATCTAGATGCGTCATCCGACATTTTTTCAATGTTTTTGTTGGTTTGGTTTTTTTGAGATTTTGCCCAATCGCTCATAGTATACTAATGATGATTCGCAAACTATTTTTTTAATTTTTTGGTATTTTTCTAAAATCTAATATCTCTATTTTTTCAATCCCGTGAGATAAAATTTTAGATGATCTAATAAAATATGCAGTTTTCGTGTTTTCTTCTTCAATAATTTTCGGTTTCGGTCTTTTTTTCTTTTTTCATTCGACAATTTTTTACAGTGCTGCCAACACAATAAAAATTGAATGCGTGCACTGAAAAGCATTATGTAAAAGGGGAAATATAGCGATTTTAATTACTTGCTAAAATTATGAACAGAACTAGCACGGCACGACATTTTCCATACGATTTGACTGTTAAAACCATAGTGACATAGTAATCCATCGACCGTTTTGTAGATCTGGCATCACCAACGATAATTGGAAAATTCTGGCAATGCCAAACTAAAGTTCAAACGCAAAGCAAAGAGAGACAAAAAACAATCTGCATTCTCACTGTAAAACTGGTATCTTCCATCTCGCTCACATTTCGATTTGTGATAAAATTTCGTAAACAATACCATATGGTTTTTGTTTACTACTTTTTTAAACGCCATTTGTTGGACTACTCTATGACTCTGGTTAAAACCAGAGTTATAGAGTAAAGCCTGAATTACTTTAAACGTGCATGAAACGTAGACTCTTTACGCACCATCTACACGTGGGAGAATTTTTTCATGAAAGCTGAGATAACGTCGGCAGAGAAGCAGTTGGGAAATTTCAATATTTATCTCAATATCAAATGGTGTGGAAAACGAGCTGCAATTATTCTTATGAAATTTCATAATTTTCAGTTAGCCGTGGAATAACTATGTATGTTTTTCATCATAAATATATGTACAATCTATTATTTAAGCACATACATTTGTTTATACACTTATTTTTTAATGATTTATTTTATTTTTCCTTTTTTCGAGGCCATTTGCTCCAAAAAACAATTGTAAACATACAAATATAAGTGAATTTGACACTTGATCTCATCCAATCTCATCAGATTGTTGTTATGATTTATCTCATAACAACTATCTGATGAGATCAAGTACTGAGACTAATATTTAGTCCACACCTGAGAGAAATTTCTTTGCGATTGATTTTGACGTTTCTTGATACAAATATCTCAGTATTTCTTCCAGGTGTAGACAGCGGGTTAACAAAATTCAAAAATTAGAGAAAATTTTTATTTATGTTTTGTTTTTGTTTAACACATTGTATTTTTTGTCACGTTGAAACGTAGAGAAATTCTATTTTCAACAGAATTTCTCTACATTGCGTTAGAAACAGACCTTTGAAGAATTAATTCACTTTTTGATTTGATTCGCAAAAAGATTAATTCATATTAATAAATCAAGGAATTAATTCTTGATGATTTGATTCAAAAGAATTAATTTCAACTTTTTGTTGAATGAATTAACTAATTTTTTGTTTAATTCCTTGTTTAAATAATGATTCAAATCAACTTGATTCAAATCAACAAAGAATTAATTCACTTGATTCAAATCAATTGATTCAAATCAATTGATTCAAATCAATTTGATTCAAATCAATTGATTCAAATCAATTTGATTCAAATCAATTGATTCAAATCAAAAATATTTTGATTCAGTTGATTTAAACATTTTTTTCTTAAATCAAAGTATTTACTTTACACACGCACACACATACTATAACATATATTCTTGTGCGGTAGTAGCAAGCAAAAAGTCAAAGCAACAGAATTTTATAGTGTACATTTTATTGGCAGCATTTTTTAGCCTATGCATGCAAAGGAATCACAAAAATGCAAGACATTGCTTTAATATAACATTTATTAATTTGCACATATACATTAAGGGTGGGATAATGCACGACTTTTCGATATAATGGAAATGTATATGTATAATAAAAATGTAAATCATTCATTGTTTTTGTGTTAAAAGTTATTTTTATGCTGAAGAGCCAAATTCGTTATTGACTTAAGTAAAGATAGGCGCGTGAGTGGATTTTGACTCACACTCACTAACGCAAAAAATATTCGGATCACTCACTAATCCCTCACGCAATATTTTTTTACTCACGCTCACTCACTATTCACGTGAGTAATAAAAAACTTACTCACACTCACGCGTGACTCACGCCAGATTCAATCACGCTCACGCGTGAGTCACGCAAAATCTACTCACGCAATAAAATTTTCTTACCAAAAAAAAAAAAAAACTCGAAAAAAAAAAATTTTGAGAAAAATTTTAAAAAAATTGGGCAAATCAAAAAATTGTGCAAATCAAAAAATCTAATCACGCAGACTCACGCAAAAAATAAATGACTAACTCACTAATCACTCGCTCAGGTTTTTTTCAAATCACGCTCACTCACAATCACGTGATTGAAATGGAAATCACTCACACTCACGCGTGATTCACGTGAATCACGCAAATCACGTGACCAGCGCCCATCTCTAGACTAAAGGTACACATTTAATAATACTGTACAATTTGGAGTGTTGTTTATTGATGGCGTGGTGTGTTTAAAATTGGCGATATTCCAATGAATTTAACGCAATCAGACCTGATAAGATTTTTATAATGTGCATTTTTAGTGTTTGATTTAAGTGAAAAAAGTTTAAATCAAGTTGATTCAAACCAAAAGTGATTTGAATCAGTTGATTTGAATCAAAAGTGATTTGAATCAGTTGATTTGAATCAAAAGTGATTTGAATCAGTTGATTCAAATCAAGTGATTTGAATCAGTTGATTCAAATCAAAATGTATTAATTCAATTGATTCAAATCAACGAATTAATTCTTTGCAATGAAATTAAGTGATTTAAATAATGAATTAATTCTTTTCGATTTATAGAAACAGGGAATTAATTCAATTATCTTAAATCAGATTTAATAAATTGAATTAGGGAATTAAATCTTCAAAGGTCTGGTTAGAAACAAACAAAACATAAATAAAAATGTTCTGTACTATTTTGACTTACTGAATTTTGTTTAAGAGTCTATGTTTAATGGACGTTTAAAGTAATTCAGGCTTAATACATCGACCGTTTTGTAGATCTGGCATCACCAAAGATTTAGATGTGAGGTACCTAAAAAAGGAGCTGTGTTTAAATTATACACAGAGCCTTTGAATTTAAGCAAGTACACAATATTACCAAACTTTAATACTGTCAAAAAAAACATTAACAAAATCAAACAAACATTTTTTGAAAGAGAAAAATTGTTTGTTTGTCTTTGTTTTATTGTATTTCTTGTTCTTTCTCACATATTTTGTTTCATTCGATCAATCCTTAAAAAAAACTCAATACAATTAAGTAAGAAAATTATATTCGGTCAAGACCAACCATATAGAGCTCAACAAAGCATAATGAATACCATGCCCTACAACACAAGAGTGAGAGGAAAGCCGAGATCAAGATGGCTAGATGGAGTTGAAGAAGATTGTAGAAAAGTTAGCATTAACAACTGGAAACACTCTGCGCAAGATAGATCCGAATGGAAGAAGAAAGTGGCCAAGGTTAAGGCCCACCCCGGGCTGTAACACCAAAAGATGATGATGATGAAGACCGACCATATAATACCCGAAAATTTCGGTTGTTGTAATTAAACCATGCAGTTGGCTCTGAATTCGGCTGGCACAATTAAACTGTTTTCTCTGTGTATGAGGGCTACAAGAACTGCTCCGAATCCATTTAAATTTAGAATTTTGATTTGTGAATACAAAACACGTTCACCTGACCAAAAATTACTCCAAATTTCGATATAGTATCTATTATAACACGGTTATTAGATTCATTTGAGCCAAAATTAAAGCGGACCTTTGTATAGGGGACCTCAGAGTATACGTGTGTTGACGTAAAACGTCAGCAGACACTTACAACCTATGGGGCTAGTTATAAATATGAACCGATTTTAATATAATATTGAATCGTCTGTAGATGCGTTAAGGGGAAATCATACGCGTCAATGTACACGCAAAAAAAAAATCTGTGTAAGATTGAGCAATCCTACTTGGTAAAACTTTTTTCATACCAAAAAAAATTTTTTAACAATTTTTTGCTTATATTATGCTTGTCGATGTTAAAGTAACATAATTCATTTTTTATGTAAAATAACCAAGTAGCTTGCTCAATAACGCAAATTACCTGCACAAAAATTTATCGAAAGAAAACAACAAAAAAACAAAACAAATACAGACCGCCATTTTCATTTTGTATTTTTGTGTGCGTGCGTTGTTCGTTTATTTTTTGTGTTATAAAAACGTAAAAAGGAAATTGATATATAAAATAAAAATAAATTAATACATAAATAAAAATAAATAATTAGTTTTCTAAAAGATAAATAAATGTAAGATAAAAGAATGTTAAAGTTAATTTTGCTTTCATCACTTAAAACACCATTCAATAAGAAAAACCAATGGAGTCCCAGACGTATGTTTCGATGAATAACAAATGGAATGATAAAGTGAGTATACCCGCATTCCGAAGACACCAATAAGGTTTAATAGATTTTTAGTTAAAAATTAGTGTTTGGTAATAATTTTATATTTTTACAGGGTACTGCTAAATAAATTTTTGAAGCTATGGAGAATCCTTCACTACAATAAAGAGCGTGGACACCAATCCTGCCTTTAGTTATAAAATTAAACCTAAAAACCCAAAGCTAAGGGAGTCCATACCTGTTTTGATGAGTTACAAATGGAATGACAAAGTAAGTGTTCCTCCTTACCAAGAGACCAATGGGGTTAACCAATTTTTTAAATTAAAAATTTATGTTTTGTAATAATTTTCTATTTTTACAGGATGCTTTTAAATAAATTCGTGAAGCTATAGCGGATCCTTAACTTCAAGAAGAAGCGTAGGCAGCAGTCACTCGAGAAAATTGTACAAAAAGGGTCAGTTGGTCGGTGGTAAATCAAATCCTACACAACATTTATTATATTAATATGGATTTATTCTGTGAAAATTTTAAATTCAACAAATATACAAATTTTTACAAAAATTTATTGAAAATTTATTTTAGCATAAATGTGGTAATTTTTAGCATTATTTTTAGTCAGCTTTTCAAATAATTTTGGTATATTTCACCATATTTCTTTTGGTATATTTTACCAAGTTTTTGCTTAAATAGCATTAGCATTTTCTTCAAAATTTTTTACATAAGTGTTTTGGCTAAATTACGAAAACTACTTCGTCGGTTGTAGTTTTAGCATATTTTTGGTAAAATTATGCCAGATTTTTGCTCACTCCGACACAAGTTTTTTTTTGCGTGTACGATTTGTAAAAACTATAGTCGTTTTGACTGAGCCTACACACAAAAAAAAAATAAAAAAAAATTTGTGTACGTTTTGATGATAATACAACCTATAAAGTGGTTTTGGATAATTTACCTAAGTTTTTTAGAGCAAAAACTTTGGTAAGTTATCCAAAAACACTTTATAGGTTGTAATTAAACCTGCACAATTTTTTAAGTGTGTATGTTGACAGCGAAATAATACACCTCAAAAAGTCGGCAGTCGGATCTTCGAAAAGCCGAAACGACTCGGAGAGTCATCTCCGACCAAGAACTGTCAACCCAGCAACCCCAGCTTATGTCGAGCTGTTACAACAACAACCTCAAAAAGTGCCCACACCGAAAAAATTTGTGTTTTTCGGAAATTTGATGCCAAAGCCTTTAATGTGACTATTATTCAATGTGCAAATGGGGTACTAGCAAAAAATTTGGCGGGATGCGTTTTTATCAGCAGTTTTTGGCGTTTTTTATTTCAGATTAAAGGCAACACCTTTTTTTATAGGTGCACGTTGACGGCGTTTATTAACGAACTCTGAAGTTGTAAACGAAGTGCTGCCCATAGAAAAAAATAGAAGTGTAACAGAGTCGTATTTCGCTTGATTAAGTATTAGTGACAGCACATTATGTAACTTTTGACGTTTAATAAAAACAATGCAACATAAAGGAGAACAACAACAAAGCTAACAACAAAAGAGAAAAAAAAGTTTTTAAACTATCAATAGTGCGTATTATCTTAAAAAAAAAACGTTAAATAAAGCAAAATAAATAATAAATTTAATTAAATAAAAGACAAATTCCATTTTTTATAAACAAAGAATATAATTTGATATTAAATACATGTGAGATGAGGAAGAACAAGCATGTTGCCACCATATTGGAAAATACATCAAATACAACACTGCGTACCTTCTAATCTTTTCTATGGTGCTGCCAGAGTTATTTTTTTTAATTTATAATTTTATGCTGGCAGCTTTTTACCATACCGATTACTAAAATATCCGTTAAAACTATTTTCGCTAAAATTATTTTTTTTTAAATACAAATTTTGACAGCCATATCCGTAAAATTCAGGGTATGAATTATGTAACTGATAGGACGACAGTCGTCGAATTTTTAACTGTAATTTTTTGGCATTTTAATGTCATAGTTTGACATAACTTTTGGTGACATGATACATATTTGGCGTAGGAAGATTATGTAGTTTAAAACATTTCATGCGATGCGAAAGATATTAAACTAACAAATTTTGACGAATATCCCCAAAAAAATTCAGATAAATTGACAAAAAAGTTAAAAAATCAGAAAAAAATATGAAACATTAATTAAAACTTAAAAAAACTAAGAAAAAAAGTCAGACATATCAGAAAATGCCGAAAAGTGTTCAGAAAAAGATCACTCAGAAAATTATGTAAGTTACTACATGTTAGTTGTTTGTATATTTTACAGTAGTTAGTTATTTTCAACTACAAACTCAGTTATTTTTGTATGAAAAATATCAAACTACTATTTCTGTTAGTTATTTTAAGCAGTTTTTTTTAATAACTAACAAAAAAGTACTGTTATGTAGTAACAGTTATTTAAAGTAGTTAATTTTATTTTTTTTATCTCTGAAAAATATTAAATTTTTTTCCAAAAAAAAAAAAAAAAAGAATTTTCGTTTTTTTATTTTTTGCAACTTTAAAAAAAAAAAAAACTTGGAAAAAATTTGGTCCTCAATTTTTTTCTGAAAAATTTTTTGCAAAAAAAAAAATTATATATTGTTTATAATTAAAGAAAAGCTATAAAAAACAAGTAGAAAAGTTAAATTCGACTTGGACGAATCTATGAATAGCCTCCACAATGCCGTTTTTAAGTGATAGTGAATTTTATAACGTGAAAAAAATAACATTTTTGATTAGAAATATTTTATTTTGTGTAAAAAGATTTTTTTTAAAGTAATTTTTGAAAAAAAAAAATATTTTTTTTTAGTGTTAAATTTTTTTGGAGTGTAAAATTTTCTTCGAGTGTAATGTTTTTGTGTAGAAATATTTTTGAGTGACAAAAATACGTTGTAAAATATTTTTGTGACTTCCAATATTTTTAAAACATGTTTAAATTGTTATTTTGTTTGAATATTGAAGTATGGACCAAATGGTCCACTAACCTAACATTCGTAAGTTTTTTCTAACCTAACTGCAGGGTTAACGGGTTTTCAACACGTGAATATAAAGTTAAACTAATCTAAAATTCACGGTTTTGCTAATAACTTTTGAACCATTGGACCGATTTTGCTGAAATTCAATACCAATCAGACCAGGGAAACGGAAAATATATATGAAGGGCTTATTGTAAAAACTCGATAAGCAACATTTCATTTTATGGTAGTTTTTACTTTAAAACTTTTAAAATAATGTAGAAAATAGAACTTTTGCAGAACTTTTATTCTCAATATACTTGTACGAAGGGTTAAAGTAAGACTTCTGCCAAAAATCTGTCAATGGAACATCAGCAGAAGGCGAAAAACACAAAAAAATAAAATGTTGCTTATCAAGTTCTTGCAGTAAGCCCTTCATATGACAAGCTTCAGCAGAATCAGAATTGTCTTTCGAAAGTTAGCGTGTTTTTTTATCTCGTAAATTCGCAAAAAGCCCTTGCTCATAACTTTTGAACCACTGCACACAGGGCCAGCATGATTCAATTCCGGCCAAAAGTCTTTATCGTTGTTGGATCCGTCTGAAAATGTGCTTCTAGAGGAATTCGAGGTCGCTGATTTCAAAATTTAGCTAAAAACCAAAAAAATCAAAATGGCGGATCCAATATGGCGGACAATTTTTTTTAAAAATTGTCCGATTGAACTCAAATTTTGTTTTATGTGGGTCTTGGAGTTACTGAATAAGAATTGTTACTCCGAATTTTGAAAAACAAAATGGCGGACTAAATATACTTCTTAAAGTTTAAAAGAATGATCCAACTCCGGCCAAAAGTCTTTATCGTTGTTGGATCCGGCTGAAAATGTGCTTCTAAAGTATTTCGGGGTCGCTGATTTCAAAATTTAACCAAAAACTAAAAAAATCAAAATGGCACATCCAATATGGCGGACAATTTTTTTTAATAATTGTCCGATTTAACTCAAATTTTGTTATAAGGGGTTCATGGAGTTACTGAATCAGAATTACTGGCGTGAATTTGGAAAAACAAAATGGCGGACTAAATATGATTAGTAAAGTTTGTTACAAGTAATTAAATAATAGTTTTATTCCTTTTCTTTGTTGAAGTTAGCAGAATGTGTGACGTAGTAAATTTCCGGGTCTGTTATCTTAAAATCGAACTGATAAAATTCAATATGGCGAAAACAATATGGCGGCTAGATTTTTTAACTTTGTCTGATCTAACTAAAAATTAGTTTTAAGAGTATTAAGAGTGCTGCAGTTAAGTCTACTCACATAATTTTTATATAATTTTTTTTTGATATAAATATGGAAATGGTGTAAATGACTTACTTAGTTTCAGAAAAGCTTTTGAAAATGGTGACGACGAATTATTCACTTTTTTTCTTTATTCTGGAAATTCAATAAAAAATCTTTGAATTTAATTGGAAATGGTGTAACTGATATTTTCCATAATTCTACAAAAAAAACTAGAAATATAAATAATTTTTTTTTTCTACACTTAAGGCACTCTCTGTCGATAAAAAAACTAATCAAGCCGTAAAACATTATTTTGGGTCAAATTATTTTTTTAAAAACAAATCTCGGACCACTGCATATATAGTTGTAATTTCGCCATTTATCATTTCGAGCAAGTTTGGGCAACTTTTTTCGAAAGATATGGATCCATTCTATATCAAAAAAAATATAGACCGATTGTATCGAACTGAGGATCGCTGAGGATTTTTTCGGCGCGAGGTAAATATCTAAAAATTATAGCTTTTTCACAAAAAACGCGAATTGCTGCCAGGCAAATGAGTTATATATAAGGTTGAACCACGCAAACAAAAAGTTAAACATTAGCATTAGAAGTTTGAAAAAAAAATTAAAAAAGTATCTCAACTTTTAAAAATTTTTTACCAACTTTTTTAACTTTGAAGACCTGTCAAAGGAAAGGGTGTAGTTGGATCATAAAGATAAGTTCAGAAAACCAGCTTCTATATACACTTAGAAGCATAAGTCTGCGTACACAGGCTTTGCCTTACAAAAACCACCAAAAAAATACGTTAAACAATAGATTTTTTTAACCAACTTCAATGACATATTATTTTGTATACTTCAGACTATTAAAATAACAAAAAGCCAATTTTTAATAATCCGCGGTTAACAACATCAATGCAAAAAAACAAAGTCATTCATTTAAAACCAGAAGCAAAAGTCTGCGTACAGTATCGTTTGAGGTTAGTTTTCTAACTAAGTTTTTCATTTTTAACAACTAGTGGGATAGTCTTTGTGCTTTAGAACCTCTGCTAGGCTTTTCTGCATTGATTTTACCAATTTTGTAGTTTCTGCGGATTTTATATTCCACCAAGCCTGCTCCATATCCTCTTTCAGCATCGTTTTTGATGTTATTAGATGTGTACCAATTTTTTCCGAGAATTTCCAACAAATGATGAACAGAGTTGAGGTCTGGTGATTGGGTAGTAGTTTTTTTATTGTTTGGATTTATTAATAAGCAGCCAAATCTTCGCAATATCAGCGTTATATTTGGTGTAATTTTTATGTTTGAGGAGATAATCACCCTGGAGACCCAATCTGATCGCAATTTTCTTTAAATTACCTTTTAAATATATCATATTTTCAATTTAAAAACTCACCTGTTCACACACAACAATTTTGACACTTATGTACACGCAAAAAAAAAATCTGTGTCAGATTGAGCAATCCTACTTGGTAAAAATTTTTTCATACCAAAAAAAATTTTTTACCAAATTTTTGCTAAAATTCTGCTTGTCGATGTTAAAGTAACATAATTAGTGTTTTATGTAAAATAACCAAGTAGCTTGCACAATAACGCAAATTACTTGCACAAAAATTTATCGAAAGAAAACAACAAAAAAAAAAAAACAAATACAGACCGCCATATTCATTTTGTATTTTTGTGTGCGTGCTTCGTTTATTTTTTGTGTTATAAAAACGTAAAAAGGAAATTGATAAATAAAATTAAAATAAATTAATAAATAAAAATAAATAATTAGTTTTTTAAAAGATAAATAAATGTAAGATAAAAAAATGCTAAAGTAAATTTTGCTGTCATAACTTAAAACACCATTCATTTAGCAAAACCAATGGAGTCCCAGACGTTTGTTTCAATGAATTACAAATGGAATGATAAAGTGAGTATACCACTATTCCGAAGACCAATAAGGTTTAATAGATTTTTATTAAAAAATAGTGTTTGGTAATAATTTTCTATTTCTTTAGCAGTACCCTGTTAATAAATTTTTGAAGCTATGGCGAATCCTTTACTACAATAAAGAGCGTGGGCACCAGTCCTGCCTTTAGTTATAAAATTAAAAACGCAAAGACAAGGGAGTCTAGACCTGTTTTGATGAGATACAAATGGAATGACCAAGTAAGTGTTCCTCCATAACAAGAGACCAATGGGGTTTACCAGTTTTTTAAACTAAAAATTGATGTTTTGTAATAATTATCTATTTTTACAGGATGCTTTTAAATAAATTCGCGAAGCTATAGCGGATCCTTCACTTCAAGAAAAAGCGTAGGCAGCAGTCACTGGAGAAAATTGTACATAAAGGGTCAGTTGGTCGGTGGTAAATAAAATCCTACACAACATTTATTATATTAATATGGATTTATTCTGTGAAAATTTTAAATTCAACAAATATACAAATTTTTACAAAAATTTTATAGAAAAATTATTTTAGCATAAATGTGGTAATTTTTAGCATTATTTTTAGTCACCTTTTCTAATAATTTTGGGTATATTTCACCATATTTATTTTGGTATATTTTACCAAGTTTTTGCTTAAATAGCATTAGCATTTTCTTCAAAATTTTTTACATAAGTGTTTTGGCTAAATTACGAAAACTACTTCGTCGGTTGTAGTTTTAGCATATTTTTGGTAAAATTATGCCAGATTTTTGCTCACTCCGACACAAGTTTTTTTTTGCGTGTAGGTTTCGGAAAATATCACACAAAATAGGTCCGTTTGATTACTTTTTTTGTAGTAAATGTAGTAAAAGGGAAACATTTTAAAATTTTACTCATTGAGAGAAAAAACCAAAAAAGTAAAAAAACGAAAAGTAGTAAAAATAGTAAATATATTTTTAAATTTCAAATTTTTTTAAAATATAATTTTATTATGATAACTGCACACATTTGAACAAACAAATTTTAGAAACTCTACATTTCTGCAGAAAAATCCTCAGAATCTGAAAAATTTTTTCTATGGAAATTTGGGAATCTGAGTACGATCCTAGAGTTAAGTTTAAAAGCAAAATCCTATAAAGACTTTTCTCAATGAAAAATACTCAAAAGCTGAGGAACTTTTCTTGTAAAAATATACATATGTTAGAATCTGAAGACTCAGCATCAGAGTACACAGTTTTTATAACAGAAAACCCCTCAGAGCCTGAAGAATTTTTCTATATAAAACTTTTTTTACTTAAAAAATTTTCCCTATAAAAAAATCCCAGAATCTTTGAATATTTGAACAAAAAAGCTCAGAATTTTTTCTTACCATCTTAAGATTGTTTTACAGAAAATCATTGAGAAAAATATTAAAGAATCTCCTAAAACTTATTTCAAAGATCCTGAAATGGCATGGACTTTTTTTTCAAGTTTTCGCTATGAAAAATTCCTTTAAATTTGTGAGTTTCTGTTTAGAAATGGACAGATTCTAATTTTTAGTATTTTTAGTATTTTTCTAATTTACTGCTATGCAACGGCATTAAGAGAAGCTGCTCTTTGGGTAAGATACATCGAACGAAAATATATCTGACTAACAATAAGATAATTTTTGTGGGAAAATAATCCAATTTCCTGACAAGAATCCATGCTTAAAAGTTGATGTTAATTAGATTTTGCATTTATTTTCAAACGTCCTTTTAATGCATATATATGTATTTCACAGCATAAGTTGTTTTTGTTAATTTTTTTATCTTTATTATCGTTACGCGATACAATTTCCTCCATAAATTCCATATTTTTTATTTTTTGGGCGTGTGTGAAATGGTAGCAAAGTATGCTTCATAGTAAATTTTTGACACTATTGAGGTGAATAAAATTTCACTAGCCCATGGGGCTAGTAGAATTTTTGACAAAAGAATAGAAATTTTTGAAATCAATATTTTGAAGTTTCAAAAATAAAAAGAAAATATTAAAAATTTTAAATTCTAAAAAAAACACAAAATAAAATAGAAAAAGATCGAAATCAAAAATAAATAATATAAAAGACTTCTGATACGCGTTTTTTGTATTTGTTTGCAAAATTATTTATTAAAAAAAATAATCTTACATGGAGAAGCTTTGATCTTGTATTGTGGTAAAAATTCTAACAGCAATGATGGCCAAGAAGGAAACAGTACATTAGGAAGTATAGCAAAAATGATATCAAATGGTGTATAAGGACATAAGGACTACCTGGAACATTCTTTCCTGCTTAGATTCGGATCAATTGTTGTTTTTTTTATTGTGATTTTTTTAATAAAGTTCATATAAAAACATAATTTGTAGCATCATTTACATAAGGGAATTGTAATCGTGAAATCTAGCAAAACGAAAGATTTCTTTTACAGACAAAAAAAAAATTAATATATGTAAATAAAAAGATTGTGCATACAACAATGAAGTGAAATGTACAAAATAAATTCCACCGATAAAGCGTTTTTTAAGTGAGAAAGGAGGATTAAGCTTTTTAAAGATTTTGGTCGGATAGTCCCTACAAAAAATTTTGTATTCATTGGCTTCCGATTCATTTGTGGACATTTTTTTTTTATAAAAACGGAATGCAATTCATTTTTTGTTTACGTTTTCATAATTTTTTCCATGTTATGTAAATACTAAAATAAAATATCCATTAAATTGTTAAATATTTTTGTAGAAAAAAAGCAAAATATTTCTTGAAAATTTTTTGTTATTTTATTTTTTATTTGCTATGTCAAAATTTTCTGTTGTCAAAAAAGATTTCATTTCACACAGCAAAATTGTTAAATTTTCTCACCATAGAAAAAATTATTTTTACCATAGCACTTTGCTACCGTTTCACACACGCCCTTTATAATAAATTTTTTGTTTGTAAATAAAAATATAAATTTGTCAATAATTTTTTTTGACATAACTTTTTTATTTACGCATTGAAATTTTTCTGGTAAATTGTAGTAAAATTTAAGTAAAAGAGAAAATAATTTTCTCTTAAATTGATTACTACATTTATTATTGTGTGTACTCGAACGGTTTTTGAGCAAAAGTAGTAAATTGAGTAAAAAATAGTAAATTGTAGTAGGTAAACGAATGGAGCTAATATATATTTTTTTAACTAATGCCTTTATGATACTTACTTTTTTCAAGTTACTTGTTGCTGCATTTATTAGGGTTTTTCTATGGGAATTTCGATAAATTCAAAATTTTTGGTTGAAGTTATCGAAATTTTTATAGAAAAACCCTAATAAATGCAGCAACAAGTAACTTGAAAAAAGCAGGTATCATACGCACTTAATTTAATTATGCGGAAATTAGATTTGCACGTTTTAATTTTATTTTTATTTCAAATTAATAAATATTTTAAAGAAATTTTGTAAATAAATTGATTTATTTATTTTTGTCATTTTCCCATTTTCTCTATTTCTCATTGTCGCACAGTGGTAAAAATATAAAATTTATAAGGTTTCGATCGTACTTTCGTTGAAACCTCACTACAAAAAGGTTTAAATTTGTGAGAGAAAATACGTATTTTCAAATGAGGTTTGGCTCGAAACCTCGTTAAACGGGGTTTCAAGGCCAATCTGAACGTACTATAAATAAAAAATAATATATGGATTAGAGCGGAGTGAATTGTTCGGAGCAAAATTTTCGACAAAATCATCTAGGATATTTGGATTCTGCATAAAATTCTTAGAAAAAATGACGAACAAACCATGTCTCAAAAATCAGTTTTGACCCCCCAATTTTCAAAAATAGTTTTGTACGATATACGCCTTTTCCATTAATCATCACGAGAAAAAGGGTATTTTTTGACCTGGGATCTTTAGATTGTGCACATAGATACACTATGGAGCCATTTAGACATTCCCATTTACAGTTTTATTAAATTCCAAAATCTCGCGATTTTATTCGCGATTTTAATTTTTTAAAAATCACAAAATATGAAAAAGTAGTGTAGTTTGATGAGCGATAACTCCTTAAGTAAATATCCGATTTTTAAAATCAAAATTGAAATTAAAAGCTTAAGTCCTCTACATTAAACTTGAAAGTTAAAAAAAAAATGTGTTATTAAAAAAATGCATTTTAAATGCAAATGCATTTTTTTTAGTGCATTTTCGTCAACTTTCATCTCTTTTGATTTTTTTTAATTAACATATTATGAAAGTATGACATTTTTACAAAAAAAAATCAGTCATCATTTTAATAGGACACAAAAGCCTTCTATTTTTAATATTTTTTTTAAATTATGCCCATATAAAAAGAAAATTTTTTTTTTTTAATTTTGTTAAAAAATGATTTTAGGATTTTCAAATCGTTTATCGATGTACTTTGAAGATCTATAACTCCTTAAGTAAACATCGGATTTTGATAATCAAAATTGAAATTGAAAGCTAAAATTCTCTACTCTAAACGAAAAAGTTTTAAAAAATTGTGGCAAAAAAATAATGGTGTAGTTTACCACTTTTGAATTTTTTGTGGATTTTTAAAAAATTAAAATCGCGAATAAAATCGCGAGTTTTTGGATTTAATTAAGCTGTAAATGGGAATGTCTAAATGGCTCCTTAGAGTATCTGGCTTCAAAATAAAAAAAAATCTGAAGACCCAAGTCCAGATTTTTGTTTTTTAGCGCCCTCTAGCGGCGGTTTAGAGCAAAATAAATATCAAATATGGATTCCCGATACCCAAAAATACCTCTAATACAAAATAAAAGCAAAATTTATTAGTAAAACAATATGTTCCAAATAATAAGCCCAGCTAAAAAAGTCATATATCGTGCAAAACTATTTTTGAAAATTTGGGGGGTCAAAACTGATTTTTGAGACATGGTTTGTTCGGCATATTTTCTTAGAATTTTATGCAGAATCCGAATATGCTAGACGATTTTGTCGAAAAAAAAATCACTCCGCCCTAATATGGATGTTTGCTTTTTTTACCTCAAACAACCAAAGTACAAAAACTTAAATAAATCATTTCAAAAACAACAAAATACCAAATACAAAAATGGATATACTAAAGCGAAGATAAGAACAATCTAAATTCTTAATCCTAAATATAACACATAAAATTAGTCATTTATTTTTAGCATAAAATTTTTACTTTAAAACAAAAATATCACACACGTGATAGGAAGTCATTAAAATTTAACAACATGATTTGGGAAATAGTACAATGTAAACAATTTTTTATAAACAAAAACAATTGATAAAACCTGACCTTCTATGGAAAAACTATACGCATTTTTAATTGTATAAACACTGAATCCTTCTTCATTCTAAGTATACCAAGAAAAATATTTTTTTTTCTTTTTATTTCAATCTCCCTTTTTTCATAAAACCTTGAATTTATCAGTAAATTTTATCAAATTTTTCTTGTGTTTATGTGTATAATAACTTGCTTAGATCGTTTATCATATCTATTTAACAAAAACAACAACAATTTTTTTAACTAATTTACCTGCAAACATGATCATCATGATTTTACCTAAACAAATATAATTTGGAGAATTTTTTACCTTTTTGTGTATACTATATGCTCAACCCGTAAATGAATTCTACGGATATTTTGTGGTCAAATCATTGGGCACAAACAATGACATGAAAATAATAAGTAAAAACTATAAACCTTTCATCTCTTTGACCCCAAATGATAATTTATAATACACAGAGAAAAATTAAGAAAGACAAGAAAGTTATATTCAGGCTTATAAGGCCTGTAAGTTAGGATTATATTTACTAATTGTATGTAGATTCAGAAAAAAATTATAAAAAATTTATGGACTTGATTTTACCTATTTCTTAACCAAATAGAGTTAATCCTAATCTTAACCCGGTCTGCAAAAAAAACAAGCCTAATAAAGCTACGTTCACAATGATGGAGTCACTCCACTCTCGACCACAGATTGAAATGTTAACCGTGCATAATGTAGAGTGGAGTTCTGTCACAATCATAAGCTAGATCATTATTCTGGGGTGGGCAAAAGCTCCCACTCCCATTTTTTTTTTTTATAAAAAAAAATTTTAAATCAAAACTAAAAAACAGGTAACAAAAAATCACAAAAAAGCTAACACTACCCTGCAAACAAAACGATACGACATCGATTTGCCAGTTGTATTGCCGATACGATAAATGTTATTCGGCAATTATCGAATTCGTATCACCGGCGATACACCTTTCGGGAGAAACTGTTACCCGACGGCAATACATCCCGGCGATACGAAAACGATTCGTTTTGGCGATAAATGGGCAATATCGCCAGATAATCGTATAAACGAAAAATAATAGATTTGTATGTATCGCCGGAATATCACCAAAATGATAAACCGGCGATACAGTTATATCGATTCATTAATATTTTAGTCATATTAACAGGACTAAAAACATTTGCATTCACTCGAAATTTTATATTTTATCTTTGAACGCATATTTGTGTGTTTTCGGCCAAATTTATATTCTTTCAAAGATTTCTTGTTGTGCTTGATAAATTATTTTATTTCAAATTGACAAAGAAGCTGAAAGTAGACATAATTTTTTTCATTAATGTTTTGGTGAAATTTGAAAAAAAAAATTAAATTTAAAAGGATCAATTAAAATTAGTGCCCCCCATTTCCCGGTTCTCGGTATTCCCGGGAATACCGGTATTCCCGGTTCTGGTACCGGTTTCCCGGTTCTAGATATATTCCCGGGAATACCGGTATTCCCGGTTCTGATACTAGTACCGGTTCTCAAAAAACAAAAAAAAAATACTATACCATAAAATATTTAAATTACACCATTTAATCAGTATTTCAGAAATATTTAGTTGTGTTTGTAAAATTATTTAAAAATTATGTAATTATATTATTCTTAAATTCATTTAAAAAATTGGAAATGGTGTTTTCAACATGCTTTGTATTTTTTTTTTTGGTAAAAGCGAAGAAAAAAATTTAATTCTACACAATTTTACAAAATATACATACCGGTAGTCCCGGGAATACCAGTAGAACCGGAACCGGGAATACCGGGAATAATTCAAGAACCGGGAAACCGGTACCATTTTCCGGGAATACCGAGAACCGGGAATACCGGTATTCCCGGTACTACGGTACTGACCGTAGGCACTAATTAAAATTTATTAAATCTCAATTGAAACTTATTAGAGAGCAATGGAAATTTAAAGATATTAATTGAAATTCAAAAAAGATCAATTTAAATTTGTAAAATATTAATTTAAATTCAAAAAATATCAAATTAAATTCAAAACAGATTAAATTAAATTCAAAACAGATCACTTGAAATTCGTTAAAGAGCTATTACAATTTTCACTGATTTTTTCGAAATTTAAATTGATAGTTTACTAATGTTGATTGATATTTTTATACCCTCCACTTAGTGATAGAGGGTATATATAAGTTTGTCATTCCGTTTGTAACTCATCGAAATATCGGTCTGGGACCCCATAAAGTATATACATTCATGATGCCCGATCGATTTTAAGACATTCTAGCGATGTCCGTCTGTCTGTCTGTGGAAAATGCTATCACGGACAAAATATTGTCCCGAGAAGTTTGGTATTGCATTTGAGCTATATCGGTTCAGCGGTTCAAAAGTTATGAGCGAAAATGTAAGCACACCTCAAAAATTTCAGTACATTCAACATAACCTAAAAATACAAAATGCTTTAATTCGGCTTCTGGTTGACATATGTGAACATAATTGAACACCAAATGGTATTTAAAAAAGTACGAACATATTTTTTGACAAAAAATTAAAAAAATCGCGGATTTTTGTTTACCAAAATTTTTTTTCGCGGAAATTTTTTTCAAAATTTTTTTTTTCAAAAGTAATTTTCTTTTAAATAAAGTTTTTGACAATAATCTTTTTGAAATTGTGGAGGATATCACTACATTCGGCAAGGCCAAATTTAACTTTTTTACTTGTTTAATTTTAATTCTTTATTTTTGAATTTAAATTAATCTTTTTCGGATTCGAATTGATTTTAATTATTATATTGAAATTTTTAAATTTTAATTGATCATTTTGAATTTTAATTGAATTATATATGGTTTGAATTGAGAAAGGTGTGAAAGAAAAATTTATTTTTCTAAAAATTTTATTTTTTTTTTATTTATTTTATTTATTATTTCAATACATTGGAAGCCTTAAAGGCCAATTATACATGTATTGATAGCTTAATATCTATGTTATATATATGTATGACAAAGATTTTGACTATGAAATAGGATTATGTTGAGATACACTGTAACTTAAAACTACTTTGCAAAAAAAGAAAAATATATAAGTACTACATAAGTGGCTCCCCAACCACACGAAACTGCAAAAAAATTAAATAACCATAAAATTTCCATAAATCCTGTATACCAGAGATCAAATCACTTAAAAAACTAAAAAAAAAAAAAATCATACAGACCTAGTCAAAAGCATTTTTTTATAAGTGAGGTAGGAGTGTGAAAACAGTCGTAGATTAGGTGATAAATTGTTCCAAACACGACAGACTCTTATCTTAAATGAATGTTCATAAATTGAAAGATGTATTCGAGGAATCTCAAGTTGTATATTACGAGTTGAGTGAATAAATGTAAATTCATCGACAAGAAAAATAGGCTGTCTTAATTTCATGATTTTGTAAAAATGTAGTAAAAGACGTAAATGTAGAAATTCATGAAATTCGCAACCCAAAAGTTCAGGAACAAGCTCAGTCACTCGATCATGATCACGAATACGAACAGTAAATACATAACGAACAACTTTTCTAACAATCCTCTCAAGAAGGTCCAAATTACCAGACAATGTTCCGGAAAAAACTTCCAAACAGTAGTTAATTTTAGACATAAGCAAGGCATGAGCCAACCGATATCTTACATATCTTGGTGTATATGCTTTCAAGGCATACAATCTCCTCAAAATAAAAGAAACTTGATTCGATATAGAATTAATATGATTTGCAAAATTAAGATTTGAATCAACAATTATACCAAGGCATTTAAGTGAGTCAACATAACTAATTAATTGATTATTAATACAAATTCTGGGATAATTCAAAATCTGATTAGGTAAACGAAAGAATATTGCCTTAGTTTTAGTTGAATTTATTTCCAAAAAATTTAAATGCATCCAATTCAGAACAGTATTAATATGATTATTTAAACGGACCTCATACATTATATTTATTTCAGAATCCATTTTATATACAAGAAAAATATCATCCGCAAAAACATACGATTTACAAAACTCACTATCCATGAGAGGAATGCAATCATTCAAATAAGCTAGAAAGAGTATTGGGCCTAATACAGAACCTTGTGGCACACCGGAGGTAACGCTACCAACACTAGAACTTAATCCTCCAAAAGATACAAACTGAGATCGATCATTAAGATAAGAGTATATCAACTGGCACGAGGATTTAGAAAAATTGAATTTATCCTGAAGCTTTTTAATGAGAACATTATGGTTTATTCGATCAAACGCTTTAGTGAGATCAAGAGAAACCATAACACAATTTTTATGTTCATCAAGCTGTTTTCTTACAGAATCAGTAAGGGAAATAAGTAGAGATGTTGTATTGTGATTACGACGAAAAGCATATTGATTAGGGTGAAAGAGTGAAAAACGTTGACAGTGTGTTAAAATCTGAGACTTCATTATATTTAATTTTATACCCTCCACTTAAATTTAAGACATCCTGGTTCGTTTTTTACTAGTTTCATATTATCCAGTTATTATAATCATCAGAAAAACTTTTAATGTCAAATTTATTCAGTTAATAGTCAATTTTATTCTATATGTGAAAATTATTAACAGATCGCAGCCGCCAGGGATTGAACCCATGATCTGTAATGTTTTTGCTATTAACTGCCTCTTAGGTACGATCACTCTAGACCGATACGCTAAGTTGGCTGTTAAGCAAGTATCAACTAAATCATGGTTTTCCAATTCCTGTGTGGAATGAAATTCAATTCCTGTGTGGAATGAAATTTTCGAATTTCAATTGATCTTTTACGAATTACATCTGAAAATTGTTGAAAGGTTTAAACAAAATAAGGAAGAAAAGCTGATGCCGACTACAGGAAACATAGAAAAATTCTAATTTACCAGTAGTCTATTGGCCATTGTAAAAAATTGTTGTTCCTAATGGCGGCATCATTAGAGTTGTCAACTATTCGGCATATTGCAAAAACCGGTTTTCGAATAGTTAAAAAAACCGCCGTTTTTTAAAAACCGGTTTTCGGTTTTTTTATTTGAAAACCGGCTCGAAAAACCGGGTTTTTCGGTTTTTAATAAAAACATTTAAAAAAAGTTTTTTTTTTTTTTTTTTTTTAAAGAGGAAAAAATAATTGTACACAATTCAGTCTTATTAAATAAATCAAATTCAAAGCTTAAAACAACAAAATATAGATATTTTTGATGTAAATAATTAAAATTATAGGGCAAGTCCAGTGGGTATCAGGTTAGTTGGCTACCATGATATTTCCTCTCTCGAGATTTAGTGTAATGAGGCAAGTACATGTAAAATCGTATATGAAAAGAGAAATACACTAAGTTTATCATTTTATAGAAAATTACAGATTGCTATTGGGGCCTATCAAATACTCTTATATTATCTTTTCTCTATGGGTCAGTCACTATAAAATGGAACTATGTACTTTAAATCAGTACAATAAGGACTTAAATACAGTTAAAAAAACATGTAAAACACAATTTTTTTTTCTTGGTAGTGTTTCATCACAATTTAGCAGTTTGCTGTTTTCCAAAAATGAAACAAAAACAAGTAAAAAATTATAGTCGGTAATGACCGACCATATGTTACCCTACACCAGTGTTTTCCGGAAAATAGTTCCCAAGTCCAAACATGGACCTATTGGATTTATCTTTCGTTAGATCTTTAATTTGTGTAGAAAACATACACAAACAAAATTTGGTTGAAATTGACTTTTTTTGTTGCCAATTAACCGATTTTACTAAATATCGGTTGAAATTTTTATATGAGGTCTAAGTCCAAAATGGTCCAATTATATTCAGAATCGATAAGGCCACCAAGTGCATGTCTTACACCTACAAACAAAATTTTAATCAAATATTTCCTATTTTCATGAATTTTGAGAGATTTATGTGAATATCGGGAGGGTGGTTTGTATGGAGACTACAAGAAGAACAGGTCCGATTCCTTAAAATTTGGACCGATGATTTGTGAATATAAAATATGTTTACCTGCCAAGTTTCGAATCGGTACCTATTATAATACGGTTATTAGAGTCATTTGAGCCAAATTATAAAGGGACGTTTGTATGGGGGCTAGGTCTAAACATGGAATTTCAATAGGATTCGTCCTTGGTCCAAAGGAAGCTTAAGTTTCAAATTTCATAGAAATCGATTGATAATTGCGACCTGAAGAAAATCGTCTCAGAAAGTGATTCTGAGTCGATCGGTATACTTGAAGGCCTTGGACTAACCTTTTAAAGTTTTTGTCATTCACTATGAATTAAGAAACAAAATTTATTTAACAGAGTTGCATTTTACAAAATTTGTAACAAAAGATGACAAAAATTTAAGTACATATTATATATTCGAAAATGTCGAATAATTCGACACAAAAAAACGGTTTTTCGAATAACTAGAAAAAAAATCGGTTTTAGAAAACCGGGTTAAAAAAACCGGAAAAAAGCGAAAAAACCGGGTTTTCGAATAATTCGGAAACCGGTTTTGACAACTCTAGGCATCATTAAAAAAAAAGATAAACAAATGTTTTTTGTAACTTTTAACATTTAAAACAATATTTTAAATAATATCTTCCGCCAGAAACCGTAAGAGTTTAAATAAAACATAATTTAATATAATTACATAGCTTTTAAAATTGGCCTATTCACTAAAAAATTTCTTAAAAAGAAGCAACTTCTCACATTCTAAAAAACTGTTTTCAAAAAAAGGATAAAACTAGGACAAAATAATAATCTTAGTCCAATTTAATCATTTGAAACAGAGAGATTAATATATTTTTAATGTAAATATAATCTTATTTAAATATTTTGCTTTTATAATTCTTATTTATTTACGTTTAAATTCAAAAAGTGCCGACTACTGGTACATGCCGAACTTAGGCACGGTCACCCTATATACAATCAAAAATTTCTGCTCAATTGTTTAAATTTTAATGAACAAATTATTTTTTTGTATTGTAAACATCCGTTTTCTTGTGAGGTATAAAATTATCTATATTTCTGGATAATTTGAAGTGTAAAACAATAATAAACCAAATGACACAATTTAATATGATTTTCCATATCCAATTGCAACATAAGACAAGCATTCATATGCAATATACATAGAATTTCAAAAAAATAAAGGTCTCTTTTGGTAAAAAAAAATCAAGTCTAGACCAAACATTTCAATTGAATTTTTAAGAAAAGCACTTGAAAAAAATTGGAACAAGTGTTACATTTTTAGTTTGTGGAAAAACAGAAAAGATAGAACATTTTTTTGATTCCATCAGATAGTCCAAGTACTTTAACACAAATATTTTGTAACGACAATTTTTATTTTTAAGGCTACAGATTGTATGTTAATTGTATTAAATGCATTTTCGTATGTACATATGAGGCATTCCACACCAAATGTCCAGCGAAAAAAACATGTGTACCGTACATTTCTAAATAGGTTCTATGGATAGCCCTACATGGAACTAAGAAAATTGTTTTTTAGGTTTTTAAATTTTTCAAAAACTGGGCTTAGGAGGCGTGGTCAAATATTGGAAAAATGGTCAAATTTGTGCCGAGTTGCCTTGTTTAAATACTTATAAAATTAAAACGGAATGCACCACAATCTCAAAAATTTACATTCTTGTATAATTTTGTATGTGCTATCGACCATTTTTTTTTTTGGAAAATTTTCAGAATCTGTTCTAAAATTTTTTTAAAAAGTCAAATTATCAAAAATTCTGCCACTTTTAAAAAAAAAAAAATTGAAAGTTTAGATGTTTGTCTATCCACACAAAAAAATTCAGACATGTGTTTTTCGTTTTCTTTTTGAGAAAATCGCATTTGAATTTTGAATTTAATAACAATTTAGTAGTTTGCTTGAATTTTCTTGTTTCAACATAGCGTATGAGTAATATTTATGCAAATATTCAATACTCATTGACCATGTTGAAACAAGAAAATACAAGCAAATTACAAAATTTTTATGAAATTAAATGTTCAAATGCTATTTTCTCGCAAAAAACGAAAAACACACATCTGATTTTTTTTGTATGGATAGACAAATATCAAAACTTTAAATTTTTTTTTAAAGTAGCCGGATTTTTGATAAATTGCCTTTTTTGAAAAATGGAAAATTTTAGAACAGGTTCTGACAATTTTGAAATTGTGGTCCATTCCGTTTTAATTTGGTAAATATTTAAACAAGGCAACTCGACAAAAATTTTACAATTTTTCCAATATTTGACCACGCCTCCTAAGCAATGCACGGGACACATGTTTTTCTGTAGCGGGACATTTGGTGTGGAATGCCTGATATGTCTCCGTTAACTATGACCAAAAAAGAAACATTTTATTATTCTTCTGTACCTGAATTGGGCAGGCATGCCGCACAAAATATCGTTAATCTTTAGGTTGTTAACTGGTCACTTTGCTGGGCAAGGGAAGCGCACGTTACTAGAGGTTTAGTAAGAAGTACGTACAATGGAGATTGTGTCTGCAGAAACTTGCACGATCTCTACACACAAACAAAAAAACTCATAAATTTTAATGTAGTTTTTATGTTTTGGAAGATTCTTTTTTAAAAGAGAAACAATGTTGCAAGTAGAGATGGGCAGATTAGAGTGCGTGATCACGCGTGAGTGTGACTGAAATTCAATGTTACTTATGTGATTTTGAGTGAGTGTAAGCAGAGTGTGCGTGAGTTGCCGTGATAAATTTTCTCTTCACATTTCCTTTCTTCCCGAAAAAGCAAAAAAATTTGGCTAAACTTTAAATTTTGCTTAACATTTTTTTGTAAAATTTGGCTTAACTTTTAATTTTGCTAAACTTTAAATTTTGCTAAAAATGTTGGTAGATTTTAAAAGTTTTATTTGTTGTGTATAAATAAGAGTTTGGTGAGTGTGTGTCAACGTGAGCGTGAGTAAAGCTAGTGTGAGTTCACGGCAGTGTAAGTTTGCCAACGTGATTGTGAGTAAGTGCGCTCGTGAGTGAGTGTGCGTGATTGGAAAATTCCTGTCGTTAGTATGAGTGTGAGTCAAAAGTCAATCACGCGCCCATCTCTATGAAGGCAAAAAATATTTGGTAGTTTTGTAAGTTTTAAGGATAAACTAAAAAAAAATCGTTTTATAAAAATGTTTCTGAAAACGAAGGATCGTTCATATATATATATATATATATACTATAGTATATCTTTAGGAGATCTAGGAATCTGGTGAATTTTCTGCAATTTTCTGCAAGGTCTTGCAAGGCAATTTGCTTGAAAAAGTTAGTTAGTCCATTTTACTAGGTTAGGTTGGATGTGCGTTCGCTCGGAGGCCATAAGGCCCATTGTGATTCCCCTAATTATACTTCCCTACTCCCCCTCTGATGCAAAGTTCTACTTCCCCCCTCCCTCCCCCCTATTCCCTAAGGTATTCTGACGTCAATGAGACACCGTTTAGGCAATCCAGGTCATCGAAAAATCTTTGCCCCAAATGCTTAAGGCGGCTGCTCATTAGACCTGGATATTCGCATAGCAAGTGCTTCACTGACTCCTCCTCCTCCACTTCCTCACAACTTCTACAATAGTCCCTATCATAAATCAGTGTCCTATATATACTCCTACTAATAGGCTAACCGTCCGTTTGCCAAAAATAAGAAGACTTTTTGTCCTCTTAGGATTTGGCAGTGGCCACAGTGTTCTTGATATCCTGCACGTAGTCAGTGATATCCACCTATCCTTCATTCTATTCTCAGATATCCTATCAATTTCGTTCATCAATTCCACTATAGGAACCGAGATGTCAGGTTATATCCGTTCCCCCACCGATTCAGAGCCATTTCACGCACATTCATCAGCCAATTCGTTCCCAGCGACCCCACTATGTCCAGGGACCCAGATTAGCTTCATTGTGTGCTGACTGATTCGACGAAGGGATCGTATACAATTCTTGACTATTCCCTATTTTACAGTGTTTGATTCTAAGGCCTTCAGAGCTGCGAGACTATCCACGAAAATGTTAATGACGCAAGGACGAAGGTCCCTTGTCATAATCATCTGCGCGGCCCTATCAAACGCAAGTATCCGGAAGTCTCAATGAGACTCCGATTTCAAGGCATTCAGAGTAAACTCCCGAACCCGTACCCATCTCCATCTTCGATCCGTCCGTAAAGATTGAGATCGCATTCTATGTTATAACAGAGTTTTCCGCCCAGTCTTCCCTTGTCGGTATTTGGACTTCGAAGGTTCTGTCAAAGTTCGTCGGTGGTGAGATATAGTCGATTCTCTGTTACAGTTCCATCCCGCCCACCGTACTTAATATATTCGAGTGTCCCCAAGAGCGTTGCTTAAGCATTTGCGACTCTCTTAACCCGAGAGCCGATTTTGCTGCTGTGCTCTTGACGTAAATACGTAAACACGGGCTGAATGTTTAGTATCACTTCCAGATTGGTCTGGTGCTGATCTAATAGCACCACTTATACCCACACACGCCAGTCGTTGTACCTTCTGTAGATTGCAGAGATATGATTTCTTATCCACTGCTCTCCACCACACAAGGGCACCATAGGTATACCTTATCGGTCTAATTGTCGCACCATACTTCCAGTGTATAATATACGCTCCATTTTACTAAATTTTAATGTCTATCAGTGGCTGTCAGAAAACATGTTGACTGCGGTCGAATCCTTATTGTTGTTATGGAAGGTCTGCTAACCGGAATGCCCCCAATTTAAGACTTTTTGGATGGTATCGTAGTGGTTTTAAGCCCAACCGATGTTAATGTTTGGTTTCCTTCGTTTTCGTTTTTTTCCTGTGTTTTTTTTTTTGCCATTTGAAATCGTGCCCCTGCTTGGGCGCCATTTGCTTGAAAAAGTTCTGCAATTTAAAAAAGCCAAAACCGCGGCTTTCGACTTTTTCGGTTTTGAGAAACTGTAAACACTATGACTACAATTGCAATATTTCCATTTCATTGCATTGCAGTGTCATTTAAGTGTTATTAAAACATTCAGTTTTTAATAACCAGTTGCAAAATAGGTTATTTTTTTTCTAGAACCGATTCTTTTTTGCATCAGAATAGGCTCTTTTAGTATGGGCTTGCCCCCAAAGTATTTTATTGAATTTTAAATGCTCTGACACAATGTCGGAGTACTCTGTTCTACAGAGTACCATCTCTAAAAATAGAGATACCAACATACAAAAAATGTGTAAGTGCGAAAGAGAAAGAAACAAAATCCACTCTCTGGTACAGAGTACTTCGTCATTGTGAATTCAGCTTAAATTTTGTACTTGCTTTTAAAAGTTTTGATTACTAAAGAAAACCTTCTAGAACACGTTGTTTTAGAATCGATTGCAAAAAATGTTCATCGGATTGTAAAAATCAAGGTTGGCAATCAATACCCAGTCAGAAAAACGGTATTTGGTTATTGTACCGCAACCAATAAAGATATAAACATTTTTTAAAGCGATTATGAAATTCGATGAAATTTCTAGTTTTTTTGATGTGTTTCTTCGTGTTTGTACCAGTTGCTTTTCGAAATGTAGGCCAATACCTTTATATTACCGTTTGAAACGGTATTTTAAAGTTATTGGCCTATATAACGAAAATAAAACGGTACAAACACGAAGTAACACATCAAAAATACTAGAAATTTCATCGACTTGCATAATGGCTTTTAAAAATGGGCATATCTTTATTGGTTGCGGTACAATAGCAAAATACCGTTATTCTGGGTGGATAATATCCACTGGATATCGATAGCTAACCTTGGCAACAATCTAAAAAAAATAGTTTTAATAACTAGAAAACCGTTATATATATGGGACAAGTATACATATTTTCAATCCACTAACTCACTGCTAAAATGTTTAATATATATAAAAAACATGACATTCGAATCTTAAATCACGTACATATGTATTGTTAATCTTGGTGTGATTTATTTAATATATTTGGCCTTCCAACAAACAATAATGGCATTATGATTAAAATCTCAATACCAAAATATGCAACAAACAATTCAAAAGGACAATGCAACAATAGGAGCATAAATTGGCATTACGCATTTTTCTCACGTAATTGAAAACCAAGATAACTTAAAGTAGAAAAACTGCAAATTTTTCAACAACAAAAAAATGCATTCAAGAGAATATAACCCATGGAGAAGAATTATAAACAAGATGTGCATTGAAAAACCATACATAAGGGAGACTATGCTCAGTATAAACACACCAAAAAAAAAACCTGAAAATTGAAGGCGTGCTGTGCTCAAGAATCTAAAGATTAAGCATCCAACGGTTTTTATTTTGTCCACAACATATAGAAATACATGAAGAGCAGAGATGTTATAACCTGTACAATTGTACTATTTTTTAGTATGGATACCTTTATACATCCAATGTAACTTTTTGGTGATTATGTTTGATAGTCCTTTAAGAAAGATCCAAAACTTTTCTTAATATCACACTAACAATAATAACACTACTCTACAAAAATCATTTTTTTACATATTCTAAAGTATTTTGGCCAACTAAACAAATAATCTTAGAAAAATGTTATCAAATCGACTTCTCGAAAAAAATTCCTTTTTATTTTTTGGAGACCAAGCCCTGAAAAACGACAAATGAATTACACAGCACGACGCTATCTGTCCGGGTTCTGTCAGCTGGTTTTGGGTAATTGGGGTACGCTGATATCTTGTAACATTCTTTTTGTCACCTCTAATTTTTCAGATATAGCCTGAGGCAACTCAAAAATATGCTATTTCTGGCATATTTGTGAGTCAATATTTCCAAACACTGGACTTGCATCTAGAAACAGAAAGACGATTTTGGGTAAGTCGGATATGCTTATTCCAAAAATGCTCTTACTTTTTTTTTTAATCATCATTAGTTTTTGAGATATCTCTAAAATAAAAATTTTAAAATTTATTTAGGCCCTTTTTGTAATTTTTTCACTTAGGATCACTTTGCTAGAGACTTAATAAGACACGCAGATTTCAAAAATGGTATTAGTTTTATTGTTTTGGCTTTAGTTTAAGAGTTATACATCAACGAAATAACATATCGCTCATTTACTTGTATAGTGTCATATCTCAAAATATTTGATTTTACAGAAAACCTGTTTAAAGTTTACAATTGAAACTTGGTTTACATTGCAAAAGGCCGGTACATAGAAAATGTTATAACGGCGTGTTCTCTTCTCAAACGGTGAGTTTAAAAGATATTAATATGAATTTTTGGCACAATGTAAAGCATGATATAACAAATAATTCTGTATCGTTAACTCAAAAATTACATTTTTTGAGTTATGACACTATACAAGTAAATGAGCGATATGTACATATCGTCGGTGCGCCAACCAGACGATATTTGTTTTTAAAAAATTTTTGAAGAGGCTTACAAATCAGCTTTATTTTGACCTTTCGCGGTGCTTTAAAAGAATATTTCTTTCATAAATATTTAAATAATATAAATTTTCTATTAACATTAATTTGAATTTTTAAAAACAGCGCAAAGGAACCAAATTTTGCTGTTATTAAAGTCTCTTTTAGACATTTGCAAAAAGTTTGTGAAGTCGTTTTGACTACGACAACACCCGATTTTAAGATTTACTGTTCATTTTTCCGAGTTGGCTCTAGTTTACGAGAAATTTCATAGAAAATATTGCCCCAACGATTTTTCGAAATTTGCTTTCGTTATAACTCAAAAACTAAAGCTTTCAGAAAAAAAATGTCAAAAAATTTTCAAAATGGAATTCAAAAAATGTTTTTAAAAAAATCTCAAAATTTAAAAAAAAAATCTCATTGAACGAAGGGCGCCATGGTTAACATGATCGGATTTGGCTCAAACTTATTTTAAATAAAAGTTTGTCTTAAGCTTTATGATAGGGTCAAGAAAAAAATTTTAAGACTTTGGGTCATGTCACAGACTTAATTTCGTTTGGATTTGGAAAAAGTGATTTACTCGAAAAACGCAAAGCAAATAAAAAACTTTTATGCAATTCAATTCCACTTTGTTTTTATACCCTCCACTTAGTGATAGAGGGTATATATAAGTTTGTCATTCTGTTTGTAACTCATCGAAATATCGGTCTGGGACCCCATAATGTATATATATTCATGATGCCCGATCGATTTTAAGACATTCTAGCGATGTCCGTCTGTCCGTCTGTCTGTCTGTGGAAAATGCTCTCACGGACAAAATGTTGCACAGAGATGACTGAAACTTAACATATTTATTGGAAGTTCTCCCGAGAAGTTTGGTATTGCATTTGAGCGATATCGGTTCAGCGGTTCAAAAGTTATGAACGAAAATGTAAGCACACCTCAAAAATTTCAGTACATTCAACATAACCTAAAAATACAAAATGCTTTAATTCGGCTTCTGGTTGACATAAGTGAACATAATTGAACACCAAATGGTATTTAAACAAGTACGAACATATTTTTTGACAAAAAAAGAAAAAAATCGCGGATTTTTTTTTTACCAAAATTTTTTTTCGCGGATTTTTTTTTTTTTTAATTTTTTTTTTTAAAGTTATTTCATTTTAAATAAAGTTTTTTGCAATAATCTTTTTGAAATTGTGGAGGGTATCACTACATTCGGCAAGGCCGAATTTAACTTTTTTACTTGTTTAAAAGTAATTTCATTCCGAAAAAAATAATATTCGTTTTGCGTTTTATGAGTAAACCACTTTTTCAAATCCAAATGGAATTGAGTTCGTGACATGCCCCTTGTTTTTTAAATTTGGAAAAATCAATAAATGATGAAAAATTCCACTCTATAATACCATATACCGCCATGTGGAGGGTATAAACAATCTGTTTCAAATATAATGTAAATTTAATCGTTCCACTAGGAATACTAGTTTCAGTATTTAAGATTTTATTCTGTTTATCGAAATTGTATCATATATTGCTTCTTAGAACAATATGATTTATTAGAAAGTACATTTTGTAAGAGCCAGCTGGTACAATATGGAAAATTATATTTATTATCCCTGATAGAAAGACAGCATAAAACCGGTAAGATACACAATATATGACTTACATAGAAAGGCTGCACGTACCTGTTGAAGATGTGCAAACATGTTTTGAGGGTGTTAAACATTCTATGTACCTGTATTTAGATATGTGTATATTCTGAGAATATTTAGAAATATGAGATTAACAATGCAGCGTTTATTACTCTTGTGTAGAGATAAAAACTCTACTAAAATTATTTGAGCCTCTACTAACTAGGTAGCGAGTTCTCATAGCTTGACTTAAAATCAAACTCACTTGAAAATCTCAGCTCGTTAGATCAGTTTAATTTTAGTGTTTGTAGTGTACGGTTCGGAAACGCATAAATCTCTCTCGATATTCGTGTTTGTTGTTTTTTTTATTTAATGTTACCACCAATATGTGTACGGAAGATATAAAAAAATCTCCTTCAAAAGACATGGATACTAGTTTAAACTTTTCTAAAAAGACATTACAAGATTATGAAGTAATTTCAGTTATTGGAAATGGTGCTTTTGGTACGTGTTTTAAGGTACGTGATAAGGAATCCGGCCAATTATATGCTTGGAAAGGAATGGACTATGATGAATTAAGCGAATGTCAAAAAGAGTCTTTAATATCGGAAATTAGAGTTTTGCGCCAACTACAACATCCCAATATTGTGCAATACTATCATCATTTGGTTAACTATGAAGCCAAATCTGTATTCATTGTTATGGAATGCTGTGAGGGTGGTGATTTGTCACAGTTGATTGCCAAAGCAAAGGCCGAAAATAAACGTTTTAGTAAAAACAACTGCATCGTATGATGGTTAAAAATCAACTGACTCTCTTTATTTACGATCAAAATAATAAAAGTATACAAAAGTACAATTGAATAAGGAATAAATATAAGTAAATAAGTATACGAAAATAAGAAAGAGAACAGTATAAATAAATATGCACACATAACGACCGTTACAAAAGTCTAGTAAATACATTCGATACAATAAAATGCAAGGGATAGTATCCCTACTACTACAGTTCGGCCATCCTGACCACGAGATCCCCTGATCTCAGGCAAAAAAAAAAAAATTAACCTTTGCGAGTTCCAAACCAGGGTTTTAAATTTCCTATAGCCCAAACACCTTTGTAAGGCGTTCGCGACTGCTGAAAACCTTCAACATCCTCCAACACGTACCGATCATTCCGTAAAACTTTTGACACCCGATAAGGTCCCTTAAACTTAGGAATAAGTTTCCTACACACACCAGTTTGCGTATCAAAATTTTTCACCATCACATAATCATTCTCCAAATATTGAGTTGGTTGTCTTCTCCTCTGATCAACATATCTTTTATTATACGCCTGTAGTTGGTCCTGAGCCCTAACAGCCTGCTCTCGAATTTGTCCCAGATTTATGTCTTCCGAATTATGTTCTAGATCAACCAAGTTCTCCTTGAGCAAGTCAAAAACATCACCCCTTTGTCTAATCCCAAAAAGCATCTTACTCGGATATTCATTAATCGTCCTATGCAAAGTATTATTTATACAGTATTCCACTGTTTCTATCACATTATCCCAGTGAAGTCCACGATCCGAATCTACTAACTTTGCTATCATTGGTTTTAAATTTCTATTCACTCGCTCGACCTGTCCATTCGCCTGTGGTGAACCTGTTGCTATTTTAATGTGCTGTATATTGTTATCCTCCACAAAATCCTTAAAATCACCTGATGTAAAACAACTGCCCCTGTCCGACACTAAACACTTAGGGCGGCTATATGCCCGAAAATAGTCCTTCAAAGCTACAATAACTTCCCTCGTGCTTGTAGTCCTAGTCGGATACAATCTAACAAATTTTGTGGAAGCATCTATTACAACCAATAAGTGTTTCCTTGATCTACCATTATCCACTGGCCCAAAATGATCGATGTGTATCACATCAAAAGGAACGTTTCCCTTAGGAATACTATGGAGAAAACCTTCCTCACGACCATTTTTCCCTGAAAACGCTATGCACCGTAAACAATTTCTTATATGGTCCCTAGCCTTCTCACGAATATTTGGAAACCAGTAAGTTTTACATATCAAGTCAGTCATTTTGTCTACTCCAATATGACCCATCTCATCGTGGTACTTATACATCACATGATTTTCCATTTCCATAGGGACACAAAACAACACCGTATCATCCTTTTTCCTGTACAAGACACCATTTCGCATTTCATAAAACTTATCCTCCGATTTTTGCAGCAATTCCTTTAACTTACACAATTTTTCATCCCGTCCCTGACAAATTATCAAATTCTCCTCAAAAGTATTCGTTTCCAACACCATTATATTGTTACACCGACTTAAGGCATCAACGTGTTGCATGCGAGTCCCAGCTCTATGTTCCAAAATGTAGTCGTAGTTTTGCAATTCCAAAGCCCATCTGGCAATTCTAGGATTTAAATCCCTTTTGTTCAAAGTCATCGTCAATGAGTTACAATCCGTCACTATTTTAAATTGCTTTCCCTGAAGATAAACCCTAAAACGTTTCAATGCATTCACTATAGCTAAAGTTTCTAACTCAAAACTATGATACTTTGCCTCAGCCTCTGTCGTCCTTTTGGAAAAATAGAATACAGGATGCATTTTCCCGTCCTGTTTCTTCTGCAGTAAAATCGCTCCAAAGCCAATTGAACTAGCATCGCAATGAAGTTCAGTAATATCCCTAGGGTCATACAACGCTAGGATGGGGGCCTCAATAAGTTTTCTCTTAAGCAATTCAAAAGATTCTAACTGTTCAGCACCAAATTCAAACTTACAATTCTTCTTGGTCAAATCATATAGGGGCTTTGCTATTAGGGAAAAATCTTTAACAAACCGACGAAAATATGAGCAAAGACCCAGAAAGCTCAGAACCGAATGTGGCCTATCTGGAACCGGAAAGTTTTCTATTGCCCGAAGCCCCTTTTCATCTGCTCTTATTCCATCGCCACTAATCGTATATCCCAAATATTTCACACTCGATTGCAAAAATTCGCATTTATCCAGCCTCAACTCTAGTTTATTACAGACCAAACGATTAAAAACTTCTTCTAATATATTTAAATGATCCCCTAAATTATCTGTTGCTATCATAATATCGTCCAAGTAAATGATAAGTTTATCGTCCCGTACCATATCGGCAAAAATCCTATTAACGAATCTTTGGAATACAGATGGCGCATTCCTTAAGCCGAAAGGCATCCTCAAAAACTCAAACTGACCTAATGGTGTCACAAAAGAAGTGTACTTTACGGAATCCTCATGCATAAAAACATGGAAAAATCCATTCTTCAAATCAAGTTTCGTAAAAAGTTTCTTACCAGCTAACCTATCCAGTAAGTCATCTATCAGAGGTATCGGATAGTTGTCCTTAGCCGTTACCTTATTCAACTTGCGATAATCGACACACATCCTTAACTCGCCTGTTTTTTTTCTAACCAAAACAATCGGTGATGTAAATTCCGACTCACTAATACGAATATAACCTTCGGTCAAATACTCATCCAATAATTTCTGTAATTCCGCTTTCTCAGAATATGACAATCGTCTTGGAGGACAGTTGAATGGCTTTGCATCCTCCAAATTTAGTCGCATCTCACATTTTACCTCTGGTTTGGACGGACGCGCCGGTTTCACATAAGCCCGTTCAAAAATATTACAAAATAATTTCTTATCCTGATAAGATACATCATTACCAATATTATAAATTACCTCGTCTTTATCGTCTATACAATCCATTGCCATAATATCAAAATCAAAATTTTCCCTCCACTCCATTACATTCTGGTCATCATGAACATGATTATCACCCTCAAGTTCACAAACTATCTTAAATTTACAAACTCCCATAAAATCTCTACCTAATACTGCCTGAATGCTCATAGACTCATCGGGCACTACACATAAATCAAACGAAATTTTCTTATTGTTTATTATAACATAACATAAAATTGTTCCAAGAACTTTTAATTCACTTTTATTCAATCCATAGTAAGAAACAAAAGAATATTTATTAAATTTTACATTTTCAGGAATGCATGATACCTTCACAAAGCTAATTGGGCTTCCCGAGTCTATGAGGCATTCTAAAAATAAGAAAACGTGTTCACTATTATTGTCTAAAAATAACTTAAATACTCTTACATAATCGTTGTCCTCTACCATGTGTACGCCATCTCTTCTTTTGGGACAAGCGGCAACCTGGTGTTCAGGACTTCCACAGCCATAGCAGGAACCAGGTTCTCGTTTTGGTTTCATACAATTTGCGGCAAAGTGTCCCAAAGAGTTGCAATTATAGCATCTGACACCTTCCTTCTTAGATACCAATCTAGCTGATACATTAACTGGACGTGATAATTCAATTTTTGCGAAAGCTTGTTGTAGTTGCAATTTGTCACTAAAATTTTGCATAATAGCCTGTGTACGTAGCTGAGAATCAGGAATTCCTTCTATCAAACAATCAATCAATTCATCCTCTTCGACTTTAATTTGATTAGCCATAATTACTTTGTCGTTGTAGTATTCGACAAAAGCTTCGCCATGATTCCATTTACGGTTCTCAAATTTTCGTCGCAAAACAAGTTTACCCTCTTTGTTGCCATACAATTCTTTCATTTGGTCTAAAAGACTATTAGCACTTTCATCTACATAACACGGCTTCGATTGTAGCCACGTAAGTGCTTTTCCCTTTAATTTACTTATTACTAAAGTACGCAACATGTTATCATTAATTTTGTATTTTGTAGCAATACTTTTAAGTTGTTCAACCCATAAATCAAAATTACCAAAGCCATCATATTCGGGTAGAAACTCTCTATCAATATTGAACGATGAATTGTGGTTTTGTTGTTGTTGTTGTTCACTTGCAACAGATTCAGTTGCACATGTATTGAGCTGACATCTTTCAAATTCTGCTGATTTCTTAAGAAATTCATTTTCTCTTGCTAACAAATCTCTTTCACGTTTCAAAAGCTCCATTTCTTTTAAAATTATTTCCTTCTCTTTGTTGTCTGCTTCGTTATTATATTCTGTATCGTTATTGTCATCATCGTTTAACACATTTACTACGCTTGGGCATTCGCCTCTCTCTTCGACAGGTACAGCATTGATCCGAGTAACAAGTGTATTCTTTGTACCGCTTGTTGGCAGACCAAGTTTTATCAACCACTCCCTTAATTGCTGAACAGTATATTCACTTGCACCAATAGAATTTTCCATTATAATCACGTTTCTTTTTCTTCCTTATAGTTTGTCTTTAATATTTGAATTGCTTATGATTTTCAATCTCCCTTTGCCGGTTCTAATTATCTGACTGTACTGTAGAAATTTACTTGGCAAAAAAAAAATCGTTCTGTCCTTATTTTGCCATTAAATAACTTAACACTCTTTTTTTTCTTTTTCTTTCTTCTTAAATTTTTTGACTGTGCTGTTTTTTTTTCTTTTTGCTTCTAGATTCTTCCTTTACGAAATTTTTCTTTACTTTGTCTTTACATTGACTTAAAATTTGCAAACACTCTTTTTTTTTAAATATTCTGATGTACTGTAGATTTTTCTGTAATTAATTATTAACACTCGTTTTTATATTGTTTTTTATACATTAAATATTTTCCTTCTTATGCTTTAATGTTCTTAACACTGTCTTTCGTATTAAACTTTTCCGTAGATTATCCCACTTCTGAGAACTTTAGTAAAAACAACTGCATCGTATGATGGTTAAAAATCAACTGACTCTCTTTATTTACGATCAAAATAATAAAAGTATACAAAAGTACAATTGAATAAGGAATAAATATAAGTAAATAAGTATACGAAAATAAGAAAGAGAACAGTATAAATAAATATGCACACATAACGACCGTTACAAAAGTCTAGTAAATACATTCGATACAATAAAATGCAAGGGATAGTATCCCTACTACTACAACGTTTCGAAGAACGTTATATTTGGCGGTTACTATTTCAAATTTGCCGAGCTCTACAAGTGTGTCATAATAAAATTAAAGAAGGCACCATTTTACATAGAGACATTAAACCGGCTAATATATTTTTGGATATGGAAGGCAACGCTAAACTTGGTGACTTTGGTTTGGCTCGTATGCTAAGACGTAATGAATCATTTGCTGAAACTTTTGTGGGCACACCTTACTATATGAGTCCTGAATTAGTTAAGGGTCGCAAATATAATCGAAAATCTGACGTCTGGGCCGTTGGTTGTCTCACATATGAAATGTGTTGCTTACGGCCCCCATTTAAGGGCAAAGAATTTACACAACTCTCTGCTAATATATCAAATGGTAAATTTAGCAATATACCCGATATATATTCAAAGGACTTACAAGAAATTATTGCCTTTATGTTGGAAGTGGAAAATGAACAAAGACCCAGTATAGAAGTGATATCAAGACATCCTATATTGGTGCGTAATATCAATGACTTAGGTAATGAATTTCCTATATTAGTAGATATTGAATCACATGATCAAGATTTCTATGTAGAATCTGAAACACGTTGCAAACTGGAATATAGTCCCTTTAAAGATTTTTCAAGCACCATGTTTTCCGAACAAAATAGTTTTAATATAGAATATGGTCAAAGACGATTAAGTATAACCGGTGTCTTTACGCCCGACTTAAAAGATGAACTATTCTATTCCGCTAAGCGTAGAATATTTCCCATGAATTCGAAACTACAATTATCTGATCCAGAATTATATGAAAGTATAAGACGTGAAGATTATGCCACCATAGATGAAACTATGAAAACTTCTCGCAAACGAGAAATCAAACCAACTGAAAAAATCGTAGAAGAAATAAACAATCCGGATTTATTAACACGCAATGTATTCGATTGTGTCTTGCAAGAAAGACTACATGCCATACGGGCTCAAGAATCGTTGTTAAGGCAACGCGAAGAAAATTTAAATGTTCGGGAACATCAGTTAAATGAAAAGGAAAAGCGTTTAATTGCCTTCGAGCAAAGTTTGGTTACAAAGTGTCAACTTTTTAAAGAAGAAAACGCCAAAGGTAAAACGAATTCTTTTCAACGAGCTGCTTTGTGTGTCAATGAAAGATCTCGAATGCCTTTACCCGAAGAAAAACCCATACCACCTCCAGTACCACCTAGAAAACCAACAAAACATGATGAAACCTATTGTACTATAGAACCAAATGACACTACTTTGTTGCATCAGCCAACAGTGGCTAAATTAGATTTAGCTAACTTGCCAGCAGCTAAAGCATTTCCACTATTACGAAAGGTTACATTTCAATCACCAAAAAAGTTTATAACTTATGATATAGACAATAAAACAAATAAAGTGGTAGCCACCACGTCAAATAACACGAACGGTAATCAAATGCAATCGAGTGTATCCAGTAAAGGAAGTGAAGATTCTACGGAGAGTACAAGTACCACAACATCTTCAACAACCACAACAAAACGTAAATCTATACTCTCCATATTTGGTTTAAGTCGTAACAATAAAGAATCATCTACCTCCTCCAATTCCACCTCTACCGCCTTATCATCGTCTTCATCCAATCCTGCCATAAAAACTTCTAGTGTCATCTTTAATTCCAATTCCGTTAAAAATCCTAAGGAACAACCTACTTCCACAAAAGAAGAACAAGTTCTCCTAAAATGCGAAACCACTGAGTTAACCAACATTTGGACTAGAGAACATAAAAAGGCAGCTTTTGAAATGTTAGCTGCCATGAATGCTGCCGAACGTACAACAGATGGTTATTTTGGTAATGCTCCTCGTCATAAAATACGTCAATCGGTACGTGATCGCAATACGCTGCAACGTTCACGCTTTCGTCGTTCTTTAATGATACCAAATAAACCAGCGTTAGGGCAACAGCGAGAACAAATTGTTATTTAGTTTAAAAAATGGTTAATTTAACAATAATACTTGTTCTTTAATGGAATTAAAATAATGTGATGAGGAATATGTTCCAATAGTTTGTAGAAAAGAGCATAGACATTTTAGTATATAGACTGCGCAAAGCATTTTTAAATGTGATACGAAAGGAAAATAAAATTCTGTTTTAAGTTAAACAATTAAAAAAGTAAAATTCGACTTGAAATAAAAACACTGTTCGACACCAAAAACTTCCTAGTAAAATATCTTATGATTCCAAATCTGCCATCCAAATTTTTCTAACACGTAACGTAACGCTGTTAAAAATTCAAAAAACAATATTTAGATATTATATATACAATGGACGCCTTGATTCCAAAACTGCAATTAAAATTTTTCTAGCATATTCCGTTTTCGAGATATTCGCGTTTAAAAATTTTAATCTAAATTATAAAGTAAATATATATGCTTTATGGTGGGTCCCATTGAAGCCCCTATTGTATAAGTGTAGGGTATAAAACAAATAAAGTCCACAATACGTTTTTTCATACTTCCTTTTGGATCACATATATTTTATTGCAGTCTATACAATAATTTATCTATGTAACAGTATTCTAAATGTAAATATATATTATTTAGTTTAAGAAGATATTATAAATAATTTTATACAAAATGAAAATAATTAAAAAAAAACATAACTAAAGTATTACCTTAATTCTTATATAAACAGGGGTAGGATGCATCTCAAACACTCAAACATTAACTGCCTGGATTAATAGAATGAAGGTTGAAAGATGAATTGAAAAAAGGCTTTTTGTCTTAAAAAAAAACACTTTTATATTGTTTTAAACAAAACAAATTTATGAAATTTACGTTCTTAAAATATTAATGATTCAATATAATTTAAAAAAAAATATTAAAAGTGCAAATAAAGTACAAATTTCATTTCTTTAAAAAACCAAAAATTTTACTTGATCCCAGACAGATTTCGCGTGAGAGTAAATAAAGAGATTTGAACCAATTACAATCTCTTTACTTTATTCCTCTATGATATAAAGATTTTTTTTTTAAATAGCAGAAAACTGGAAATATTTTTCCAAAAAAACTTTTGAGTATAGGGGCCGATTCATAGATAATAGTCATAACTCAATTATAAGTCAACTTTTTTCATATGTTTGTTGTAAACAATCATGAAAAATTAAAATTTTGGGGCCTATTCCATCTATTCCATCTATTTATTTACTCTATGGTGATATGGAGCATAATGATAAAAATCGCGAAAAACTGTTTTTTTTTTGTATATGGCAGCATCATTTTACGAGATGATTTAAGGGTCCATCTTTAAGTATATAAAGTAGGAACCTTAAACAATAAACTGACTCAAAATTTGTCCAAAAAAGTTTTTATTTGCAAAAGTTATCTTAACAAAACCTATAATTATTGTAGGACAAACACTAAAATGATAGTTTTTGTTAAGATAACTTTTGCAAATAAAAAATTTGTTGGCCAAATTTTTGGTCAGTTAATTATTTAAGGTTGCGACATTTTATACTGAAATATGGACATATAAATCATCTCGTAAAGTGATGCTACCATACACAAAAAACTGTTTTTCGCGATTTTCACCATGATGGTCCCTATCAAAGTTATAAAGTAATCCATCGACCGTTTTGTAGATCTTGCATCACCAAAGATAATTGGAAAATTCTAGCAATGCCAAACTAAAGTTCAAACGTAAAGCAAAGAGAGACAAAAAACAATCTGCATTCTCACTGTAAAACTGGTATCTTCCATCTCGCTCACAGTTCGATTTGTGATAAAATTTCGTAAACAATACCATATGGTTTTTGTTTACTACTTTTTCAAACGCCATTTGTTGGACTACTCTACGACTCTGGTCCCTATAACATAGCAGTTTTTTGCCCACTATTCGTATTATTAAGGATGCCTTTTTAATTCACTAAAAGGAAGTTTTTTATCAAAGACCAATTTAACGGTTAATTTCGCGAAAACCTCAAAAAATGAAGAAATTCGCGAATTTAAGGGCTTAAGATAAAAGGCTTTAAACCAAATTTGCATAAGAAATATTGCTACAAGTCATATCTTTGTTTTACATGCCATAAAATTTAATAATCATTAACTTTGCAATTTTATTTGTTAAAAAACTTTGACATTTTGCAAGAAAACTGTACCATACATCGAAAAACGGAGTACGCCATTCGAATTAGCATGTCCAAAATATATAGAAATGATGGTCGTACCTCTTTTTTATTTTTTTGTGTTCCGCAGTGTTTCTTGTTGTGCTTGATAAATTATAATACATATAATAAATTACAATATATTTATAATTATCGATCGTATGAGAAAACGCGATATTATAAAAATACTACTTTGATTTTTTATTGAACTGATAAATTTCCGTATTGCCGCATTATCATTTTGGCGATATATCGCCCTATTGTTTGCACACAGAAAAAAATAACAAGGAACATTTTTTAATTAAAAGTTTTAATAGAATTCAAAATTTGATATAATTAAAATGTTTAATTGTTTTGTATGTAAACATCTCTGATTTTTTTGCATGCTTCTTCCTACACATGCAATACAAAACAGAAAAAGTGAAAATATATTTTTATAAGATTAAATTAATGAAAATGCGTTTTTATCAAATTTATATCTGAATCGGTATTAATTTTGTTATTTAAAAAGAACGAGAACAATTGAAATTGACTTTTTATGGAATAAATTACATTATTTTTGGCATTGTTATATATACACACCAGCTAGGAATTAAAATTAACCCAAAACTTTTTACTGTGTTCATGCTATAATTAAAAGATCTTTGTCTTGTTGTATAGAGAAACCAATAAAAATTCAAAATAAAATTAAATTTAAAATTTAAAAAAATCGTCGACTTTCGATTTATAGAACCCTATCACTAAGGTTTTCTCAATAATCGAAAATATTGGTAACGTCTCTATTGCAGTAACGGTATTTAAAAAATACCGTTACTGCAAAAAAGTGTTGTTCGACTTTTCGATATTTTTAAATTAATAGTGAATTAATTGACTTTTCGACTATTAAACCCTACTCTCCATGGTTTCCTTTTGCGAAATGTACAACTTCAACAGTTCCCGAAAAATCTGGAATATCGAACATTTTTCTCCCCGAGATTCAAAAAAACCAATCCCGATTGGAAGCCCTATAATAATAAGGGTTAATTTTTTTTTTAATATTAACACCGAGTTATTTTTAATTATTTGGCATTTCATGTTTCTGCGGCTGAAGTATAAACAATTTATAGAAAGATATGTTAAAAAACTTACATTTCAGTTATATAACGATTTCATTGGATACCAAATTAAAATCAACTTTTGAAACTTGCGATCGTTTTATTTTTGCGATGATGATGCATATTAGCATTTGAACTGTCTTTGCACAGTGGGCGCATTGATAAAGATCCTCTCCGGTATGTGCTGCCAAATGTTCACGTAAAACTTTTGGAAATTTAAAAGCCTTATCGCATATGGTACATTTATGTTTACGCTCAGCTTGATGGACATTTTCCTTATGACTGCGTAAAACCCAATTCATTGGTACAAACTTTACCACATTCTTAACACACATATACAGTAGAAAATTCATGATGTGCAAACAATTTATGTATTTTCAAACCATAATTTGAACGTAATTCAGCACTGCATTGGTCACAAGGCCACTTACGTTTCTCAATGCCAGCATGCTCAAGTAAATGATCTTTCATTGCATATGGACTATGTAATATTTTTCCACATTTATCACAAATACGATCTGCCTGGTGTACAGATCGTTCATGTATATTTTGTGGTTGTTTGGAAGAAAACCCTTTACCGCATTCTTTACAAAGATGTGTTAGGTTGGTTTCATGAGTTTCCGGATGGGATCTCAATGAGAGCTTATGGGCTAAGATCCTTGAGCATATCGTACATTTAAATGAACGTTGGTTTCCTTTACCAGCATGTATTTCCTTAAAATGTTTAGCTAAATTTCTACTGTTTGTACTACAGCGTCCACATATATAACATCGAAAAACATTTGGATCCATATGCCAACGAATGTGTTCAACTATATGATAACGATCAATTAATTTGCGATCGCAACATAGTACATATACCTTATCCTGGGGATGTTGTTCAGGAAAATGTGTACGCAACAATGTAAAATCTGTAAATGAAATACGACATATTTCACAATCTAACTCAATTCTCCAAGCTGCTATAAAGGCATAATTTTCTTTAGTTTTTTGGAGACTGCATATTGATCTCCAGCAGCATTAAATAACTATTTATTTTCAACAGATAATATCATTTTGAACAATCACAGGTTACAGTTTATGTGTACGTACCATTGTTGGATCAAAATATTTGCTTGCAATATCATAGATATCATTGCTCTGTCCATTTATATCAAATTTTTGTAATCATGGAATGGACAAATACATAACCGACATAATTTTGTTGACATTCTTTAATGGTAATCAAATGATCGAAATTTCAATTATTAAAATTTTTGTTTGTTTACAAAACACGGTAAAAAATATTAAAAAAACAGAAATTTTCGACGCCCACAATAGAGTACGAACAGAACTAGCCCGGCACGGGGACGGTTGCCGTTGTCAGAGAATGTAGGCCCAAATCAGAGTAGGAACAGAACAAGCCCGGCGCTACTTTTTCCCAAGGAAGATGTATAAAGGAATGCTACGAAACAAGTAGTTGGTCGCCATAGTTAATTTTTTGATTAAAATCAGAACAATAATATTTACGAATTTAAAAAAAAAAATATGAAAAAAAAAAACATTTCAAAAAATTCAAGAATTCTTGAAACCAAAAAAATAATAAAAAAATTGTCAAAAATAAAAAGGATTCAATAATTTTAAACGCTGAAAAAACTTAAAAGCATGAGAAAATCATGGACTAATTATACATCTTCCTTGGAGAAAATGATTGTTTTTATAACGGTTCCAATAATTTCGAATTATTTAAAGGTAAATGCAATAAAAAAAAGCAATGGATTTGGATTAAATTTGTTCCCTTTTGAATGGTTTATTATTTTTATTGCAGACGTTAAATAATTAAAGAAATTTATAAAGAGTGCATTAAGAACGCTTTTAGCTTCTTCTCAGTCTCTGGAAAAAAAGTTATTGCATAAGTTATAACAAATATTTCCCAGATCAACGACCAACTATGAAATATGTAGCTGTAAACATTTGGGGCAGAATACAAATTAAATATGTAATTATTATATTTTTTACGATCAACTTTAAGTACCATCGTTGTTTATACAATGTAAAAATTATCAAATGCAGAAAAAATGCATCGGCAGTTTTCATAATATAAAACGGGTGGCTATTATTTCTAAGAGAAAGCTTGACAAGCAGTGTAAGCACTTGGTTCTTTACAAATTTGACAAAATGTATGCCTTATCGGAGTGCGATAATTCCTTTTACTAAAAATTGCGAGAAACAACGTTAAGCAGCTCCAACCAAGAATAAGGTTCCAGATATTTTTCATATAAACAAGTTTGTCATTCCATTTGTAACTCATCGAATTTTACTTTTCTACTTGTTTTTGAGATTCTTTTTTTAGAGAAACCTATCTGATAGTTTTCCCATACAGAAAGTTTTTGATTTTTCCACAAAAGAATTCTTAAATTTTGAAGTCCATAGAAAAGTTTAATGATTCTTACGGAAAAAAAAACTTTCCACAAGAAAAGTTTCCACCTTCTGAGACATTATGCTTTTTTTTGTAGACGGGATTCAGATTAGGATTAACTTTATTTAGTTAAAAATTGGGACAAATCAAGTCCAGAAATTTTTTTATAACTTTTTTCTGAATCTACAATTTGTAAACATACACAGAAAAAAAATAAAGCGTTGTCCAAATGTAAAGAATGAAAAATAAATTTATTTTAATCCTAGGATTAACTCGGATTTATTTATACCATTTTACATTTTGGACAACGCTTATTTTTTTTTTTGAGAATGTAGATTTAGAAAAAAATTATAAAAAAAAATCTGGAATTGATTTGATCCATTTTTTACCTAAGTAGAGTTAATCCTAATCTTAGTCCGGTCTGCAAAAAAACAAGCCTATTATCGCTTTAAAAAAGTTCTGAGACATTTTTTTTTAAGAAATATAGTGAAATTCTTACAAATTTCCTTAAAAATTCTCAGATTATGATAAATTTATCTTTTCTGTAGAATTAGAAATTTAGGCAATCAAAATGAATTTAAAAAAGAGATTAGTTTTGAAAATGTATTATTTTTGTTAAATTTATTGATTATCTTATGTTTATTTTACAAATTGCTAAATTCAAATAATAAAATTTTGTTACCGTTTTAAAAATGCGCTTTTAAATAATCATCTATTGTGTTTTATTATAGTTTATATCTATTTCACTTTGTAAATATTTAAATCGTGGACGATTTTTTTATTTGCTTTTAAAGCGTTTTCCGCATATAATATTATTTTTTTCAACATAGTATTTATTATCACCTTTGAGAGAGAACATATCATCCCAGGTCAGACGGACATCGCTTAATCGTCTAAAAATCCATCAAGGATAACTTATTTACTTATATTTGGATACGTGTTACATACGGTATGCTAAATTAAATATGACCTATACAATATGTGTTACATACGAAATGATGAAATGTATATACCATTATTTTTTAATGTAGGGTATAAAAGAAATATTGAACATTTTCAAAATTATAAACAAACTACGAAAATAAAAATAAAGTAAAAATTCAAAATTTGATTAATAAAGAAAATTATAATTTAAATGTCTTAATTGTTATTGTTCTGATTTACGTCGTTGCTGGCAGTCCTTTATAATTAGTCCATGCTTTTTCCATACGATCAAAACTTTGAAGAATTAATTCAATTTTTGAATTAATTCACATTATTTTTAATTAATGAATTAATTCTTTGAATTTAATTTGAATTATTGAAACCCGAATTAATTTAATTTGTGAATAATTCAAAGAATTAATTCAAGCATGAATTAATTCATTTTTAATTCATTTTTTGAAATAATTCGTTTCTTGAATTAATTAATTTTTTAAATTAATTTTTTTAATTAATTTAAACCGATAAACGTCAAAATTAAACGGTGTTTTATTTTGACAGATAAAGTGTTTAATACCAAATTCGCATTCATTTTTTTTAAACATGTTTAACCACTTAAACATGTTTAAATTTAAACTTGTTAAGGTACATAAACATGTTTAAGTGCTTAAATATGTTTAAAAAAAATGAATGCGAATTTGGTATTATATGGAGTTCACACTACCGACTTTAAACATCTCATGAGTGTTTAAGCGCTAAACAATCAAAATTTGACTTGTTTCCCCATACATTTGGTTGTTTAGCTAATACGGCGTTCACACTTGCTGTTTTGAAGTGTTTAAAAGTGAGATGTTTAAAAAAGTCTTTGTTCTGTATCCATTATATGGAGTTCACACTAGCGACTTTAAACAAGTTGTTTAACAAAACACCAGTAACAGAATAAAAACGTAATGGATACAGAACAAAGGCTTTTTTAAACATCTCACTTTTAAACACTTCAAAACAGCAAGTGTGAACGCCGTATTACGTTTTTATTCTGTTACTGGTGTTTTGTTAAACAACTTGTTTAAAGTCGATAGTGTGAACTCCATATAAACAATCAAATTCGACTTGTTTCCCTGTTGAACATTTCGCTAAACATTTCAAAGGCAGGGTTCGGTATATTTCCTTTTAATTTTTCTTTATTCTATGCCAAAAAAAAAGATTGCATAGCAACCAGCTTCTGTATCTGTCTGCCATTTTCTTAGCAAAACATTGGAAAATTGAGAAATTATAAATATTTAAAAAACTAATAAAAACTACTGATAAATCAGAAAAAAGTGTGTGTTTTATTTATAATTATATTGGAAAAGCTGCACTAATAGTGAATTTTGCCTTCCATCGAAGTATAAATATGCAAACAGCTTCGGACAGGTCCGGAACAAAAAACAGAAAAATCTTCCTATTTACTTGGAATGAGTCAATAAAAAGGTGTTCCGTGTAGTGGTGTTATGTAAATGTTATAAAAAAATTAAATATCTTGTCTTCCGCCAAAGTTTAAAAGGTTTTTAGAAATATTTTTGCAATTTTTTTCAGAATTAGGTTATGTGCGTTTGTTTACAAACGTTAAACACTCAAAGTTAAACGCGCAAAATGTAGTGTGAACGATTTTGTTTACTTTTTTAAACAAGTGGCTTAAACGAGTACAAATTCTCTAGTGTGAACTCCGTATATGTTATAAAAAAATTAATGCGAATTTGGTATTAGTCCGTGATACTGTCATATCTGTTTAGATTGAGTTTATTCTTTTAAATGTCTGCTAAAACAACCCTGTTTAATTTTCATCAAACTTGAAACTTATTTAGTTTTCTTTTATTAAGCCATCCGTAAACAAAGAAAATTAAGAAAAAAATAAAAAAATTTAATTATATATTTTGCAAACTTAAAAAAATGTCTGTAAATACTTTGTGTCGTTTATGTATTTGCCCTTTTCATGATTGTAAACAATTATTTGACGACAGTGGTCAGTGTAATGATGCTTACACTATTGCAAGTAAATATTTTGATCCAATGGTAAATTTTGCGTCTCCCTATTGTATTGATTGTATTTAATAATTTTGCTTTTTATTATATAAAATCTTTATAAAGTTATTGAATCCTGGGCAAGATTTTAATTCACCGGTAATATGTAATGAATGCTGGCAGCATATTAGCGATTTTTACAGCTTTCAACAGACCGTTTATACGGCCCAATCAAAATTGGAAGATCTTAAAGAAATTTTACCAATTGTGAAGCTAGAAGAGGATGGAGATGATGAAACTTCCATCAATAAGTGTAATGAACGGAATGAGGCAGCACTAAATGAGGAGCTGAAAGATGAACAACACATGTCTGATGTAGATGCTGCTTCGTTTGACGGCAGAGATGAGGATCCATTTAGTACGGATGATGAAAGACCTCTAATGGAAAGTATTCCAAAAGTCGTTAAGAAAAAACGAACAAAAAAAGAGAAACTTAAGAAGGATGCATCTCTGCAACCAGAAAAGAAAACCAATCCCAAGAAAAAGGCAAAAAAGTCAAAGAAAGAACTAAAAGCCAATTTAAATAACGAGGTCAAGACGAAACAATCAGAAGATCCCAATAAATCTGAAGATTCTAATAATGAAACAGATACTCAAAATGCTAATGGTGAAAAAAGCGAAAAAGTAAACAATATTAAACAAAAAATTATAGAAAATGATGCATTTATAGCAGCTTGGAAAAGCGAATTGGATTGTGAAATTTGCCATACGGCATATCCAAATTACACAGCATTGCGCAAACATTTTGTCCAAGAACATCCCGACGATAAATTCTATATATTGTGTTGTCAGCGCAAATTTAATTCCAAGTTTCATATAGTTGAGCATATACGTCTGCATATGAATCCAAATGCGTTCAAATGTGAAATATGTGGACGGTGTAGTACCAACAGTCGAAATTTAGCTAAACACATCAGAGAGTTACACACAGAAGAAGGAAAGCAACGTCCCTTTGAATGTGCGGTATGCCAAAAATCTTTTGCAAATAAAACAGTTTTAAGAATTCATATGGAAACTCACGAAACTAACCTGACACACATTTGTAATGAATGTGGAAAAGGTTTTCCTTCGGAACAAAGACGCAATTTGCATGAACGTTCAGTACATCAGGCAGATCGTATTTGTGATCAATGTGGAAAAACATTACATGGTCCATATGCTCTGAAAAAACATCTACTAGAACATGCTGGAGTTCAAAGACCTAAATGGCCTTGTGATATCTGTGGCGCTCAATTACATTCACATTCTAGTTTGAAAAGGCATAAACTGATAACACATCATGATGGATCTACTGTTTATGTATGTAGTGAATGTGGCAAGGTAGCCACTACCGAAATGGCTTTACGTAGTCATAAAAAAAATGTTCATCAAACCGAGCGTAAATTTAAATGTACAATATGTGAAAAGAGTTTTAAATTTGCTATAGTTCTACGCGAGCATATGGCTACACATACCGGGGAGGATCTTTATCAATGTCCTCACTGCACAAAAACATTTAAAACAAATGCTAATATGCATCATCATCGCAAGAAGGCACATCCTAAGGAATGGGCTGAGGCTAGAATGCATCGACCACAAGTAACAAAAGTTGATTTTAATTTGGTGTCAAATGAAGTCGTTATATAAATAAACTGTATGTAAGTTTATTCTTAATTTAAAATACATACATATAAATTTAAAAGATAAATCTAACACCCCTGTTTGCACTAGCTTTTTTAAATGTGTAAGAGTGTATTATATCGAGAGCGAATATTCAAAACTTGCTAATTTGCATAATGAACAATTTTAAGAAAATTTTAAAAAAAGAACTGTTTTTTTAGGTAAATCTAAGAGATATTATCAGGAACGGGACTTTTATGTATTAATATTTTTTTCTACAATGTAATTAAAAAGAAATTTGTTTTAGATAATAGTAAAAAGAAATTCGCATAAAAGCACACTGGTGTGATACATATGTATATCAAATTGATTCTGGCTTTATTTGGAAGCTACTTCTATGCCATTTTATGTGGAATAGAACATCATTCTCTTGACCACCTTTGCATCACTGAAACCAGAGATGGGACTAATGCATTGTTTTTCAATTATCATTGAGAGTTTCATTGTCATTGAATATGTTCAATGTTAATGAAATTAAAAAATCATTATCATTAATTTTACACAATGAAAATGAAATGAAATTTTCATAAGCAATTTTTTACATAATGATAATGAAAAATGAAATCATTATTAATTAATCAATGATAATGAAAAACAAAAATTTCATTGAATTCTTGGAAATATTTTTTTAAAGAAAACAATAAAGTGATAATAACAAATTTTTAAATTGTTATATAGGCGGAAAAATGTCTCAGAATCTGAAACTTTCCTAAAAGATAAAATGTATCAGAATCTGAGACTTTTCTTAAGAAAAAATTTCTCAGAATCTATAGAAAAAATGTCTCAGAATCTGAAACTTTTTCCAAGCAAAAATGTCTCAAAATCTGAGACTTTTTCTATAGAAAAAATGTACCAGAATCTGCTACTTTTTCTATAGAAAAAAGGTTTCAGAATCTGAGACTTTTTCTGAAGCAGATGTCTCAGATTCTGAGACTTTTTTATTAGAAAAAATGTCTCAGAATCTGAGACTTTTCTATAGAAAAAATGTCTCAGAATCTGAGACTTTTTCTCTAGAAAAAATGTCTCAGAATCGGAGACTTTTTCTATAGAAAAAATGTCTCAGAATCCGAGACTTTTTCTATAGAAAAAATGTCTCAGAATCTGTGACTTTTTCTATAGAAAAAATGTCTCCGAATCTGAGACTTTTTCTATGTAAAATGTAAGCATTTTTTACATTACGCAGAGATTCGGGGTAGCCAACCTTTTAAGACCAATAATAGCACAAATTTGGACCAATGAGGCAATGTTATAAGGAACCTGTTTTGACTTGAAAATCAAAAAAAAAGTTCAGACAAAAAATATTTCCAATTTTTTTTTTCTAAAATAGTCAACATAGGGCGTATCGAGAAGTTCTTCCTACACATTTATACTCAAACACAATTTATATTTTTAAAATTTTATTTTTTAAAATAAAAAAAAAAAAACAATTTATAAAATAATCTTTTTAGTTTTCACCGGCAGTGCGGATGATATCAGAATCACCAGGATCGGTAATGGACATGGTGCACACACGGAAGTATCTACCGCAAGCAGTACCCAATTCAATATTGGTGCCACTGTAATGTTGAACTTCAGTCTTGGCCAACATAGCGTAGTATTCAATTTCAGATTTTCTAAAGTGGAAAGAAAAATTATTTAAATTAATAAACAAAAAACAACACATTTAGTTTTTAATAAAGAAAAAAATCAATCAGAAAGAGTCTCTAGTATATTAAAAATTATCAACATAATTAAATCTGAAATATACATTCATCATTAAAAAAATGTAAGAAATACAGGATGCAAAAAAAACTTACTTTTATACCATAAATCTTTTAACAGGAACCTTGTGAAGTCTTGGCGTAGAATGACTGGTATGAGGAATTCGTTGTTTGAACTACTCCATAGCATCCATTGTGAAAACAGAAATCCTTTGGTTTTTATTTAAGGAAACATACTTCTCAGTCTCTAGCAAGACTCCATATGGTTCCCGTTTACAAAAAACACAAAATTGTATGGTACAAAAATTTACAATGGAAAACTACTTCACAGCAGTGTATTTCAACCACGTTAGAAGAGAGTATACCATTTTTCAAGCATCAACTTTTAGTATAATTTTAATTCTCACCTCAAAGCTGGGGTATTGCTGGCAATCAATACCAATTTAGCTTTGCCATGACGCAAAGTCTTTAAAGTTTGTTTGTAACCCAAGCAAAATTTACCGGATTTCATAACCAAAGCCAATTTAGCATTGGTGGACTCCAAAGCCTTTTTCTATAACAAAACAAAGATTGAGGTTAGTTCAGCAATTATAAAAAAAATATATACACGTGATAAAAAAACTTACTTGTTTCTTGACGGCAACCATGTCGATAGATTTATTTGTTTCTTAAATTGATTGACGAATCAATAACAGATCTATAAAAAATAGAAGATAAAATATATTTTTAAAACATTTTTTTTTTTAAACACTAAAAAAATGCGTCTACCTCCTTTGACGGATGACTGGAAAAAGAAAGAAATGTCGTTTGGCAGGAAATAGATAAACTTTGACAGACATATTGTACAGGGTTGATTTAAATGTCAAATTTTGACATTTGTATTAGGTGTGTTTAATATACATAAAAAAAGCCCGAATAAAATATTCGAGTGTTCTACCCTGTTCTCACGTACAGCTAAAACCCGTTTTTATACCCTATTCACATTTCAGTTTTAAACCGTTTTTAGCATTTTTTTTTAGCATTTTCTGTCAACATACTGTAATAGCATAAAGAAAGTGCTAAAAATATTGCTGCTAAAAACGATTTAAAACTGTACGTGTGAATACACACAAAAAAAATTAAAAAATTTGTGCCAGTTTTTGGTTTAATTACAACCTATAAAGTGGTTTTGGATAACTTACCAAAGTTTTTGCTCTAAAAAACTTAGGTAAATTATCCAAAACCACTTTATAGGTTGTATTATCCCCCAAACGTACACAATTTTTTTATATTTTTTTTGTGTGTAGGGTATAATACCCTATTCACACGTACAGTTTTAAATCGTTTTTAGCAGCAATATTTTTAGCACTTTCTTTATTCTATTACAGTATATTGACAGCAAATGCTAAAAATAATTGCTAAAAACGGTTTAAAACTGTAAGTGTGAATAGGGTATTAATAGTTTAACATTTTCGTTTTGTTTTGAATTTTTACTATAGAATAAAAATTTTGCTTTATACCCTATTCACACGTACAGTTTTAAATCGTTTTTAGCAGCAATATTTTTAGCACTTTCTTTATTCTATTACAGTATATTGACAGAAAATGCTAAAAATAATTGCTAAAAACGGTTTAAAACTGTACGTGTGAATAGGGTATTACTCCAACATGATTTATTAATGTATAAACTTGATTAAGTGCTGAAGTTTTTTTGTTTAACGTTTACTAAATAATTTACTTTTCTTATCACAATTTTATCTAAACTAATAATAAATTTTATTGCTACCACTTTATATCTGTGGTATCTAAAGCTTTTAATAATTCGTTTATACTTCGATGGCCATGTGAAGGTTGCACCTTTTTAAGTTCCTCCTCATTTGGTGTAATCAAAAGACTAGACCAACCAGCATTTCGTGCTCCGATATAATCTATTTCATACATATTTCCCACATGCAGAGCTTCGTGTGATTCTACTTTGAAATTTTCTAGAGGTATACGATAGATGTTTTCGTGGGGCTTTTGATAACCAGCTTCATAGGAAGTTATAACAAAATCAAATTTATCTAATAAATTCATTTCTTTGAGCACCAGTTCTAAGCTGGGATCAAAATTTGAAATAACACCAACGATTTTACCAGCTCCCTGGACACTTTTTATCAACTCCTGTCCACCTTCTATATGACTCCAACACTCGCTAGTACGGTAAATTCTTATTAAGGTTTCAGTCAGTTGTTGTAGTTTTTCATTATCAATGTTTGTTTGAACACAACGAAATATATTGCTCACCAACTCCGACCACCAATCCTGCCACGTAAAGTTGGGCGTATGACAGCCGAAATTTGGATGCAGTTTTGTCATTGCTTTAAATTCTTTTTTAAAGCATTGTTCCAATCGTAACTGGTCAATGTTGGTTACACCTAGATGGGCCGCAGTTTTGGCATATTGTATTGCTGGAGCTCTACGAAAACGTATTAATGTATCAGTTATATCGAATGTTATCAATCGGAAACGTTGTAGATTTTGTAGAAACTTTGTTTTTGCGTGCATTTCAAAATTGTTTATGAATTATGAAATTTCTGATATCAATTTTTCTACACAAATTGCTATATATTTACATTTTGCTAGTTTTAAGAAAATGCCGATTTTACATAGTATTTAAATAGTTGTTGTGAATGTTTTTTAAACTAAATCATATGGTTATAAATAGAGTTGCCACGGCTAAATGATTACACTCATTAAACAAATTTGTTTATAACAAAAAAAAAATGTCCGATGAGGAGGAAATAGCTTGTAAAAAGTCTAAAACTGAAGATGAAAATGGGGACCAATCATCAACAAATGCAACAGCTGAAGATGTAATAAACAAGGAACAAACTGATGCAACCAGAACTGCTGTATTTGGTCAACCTTCTACTTCCACAGTGTCCATACCACAACAGCGTCCAAAATTAGCCTTTAAAAATCCGATATTTAGTTATATTGAACCGGGAGGCAAAAAATTTGTTTGGAAATCATTAAAACAAATAGTTACACAGGAGAAATCCTTACCTTGGCCAGATGATGTAGTTTTATGTAAGTTTCTTTTGTTTTAAATCATCTCACTTCAATGAACCTAAAATTGATGAAACTAATTCATAACGATTACTGTCCTTACCAGGGACAGTATAAATATTTAAAAAAAAAATTTGGTAGTTTTTTGGGATATTGAGAATAATCACAATTGGAGCGGGAAGCGGAAAAACGCAATTGTCCTCATAAAAATAGAATTGAATCTAGTTTGGCGGAAAAACGCGGCGGAATTTTGTTGTCATATAAAACGTATGTGAACAGTTGCGGAAAAACGCTTCCCGCTCCAATTGTGATTATTCTCCTTCATTGTAACAAAATACGGCAAAAGTGCACTTTACGGGGCAGAAATTTTGGGGGGGGGGGAGGCGTGAATTGGATCCCCTCTGGAATTAAAAAAGAAAAAATCGAAATTAAAGTGGGCTGGGCCCCGGGCACGCTGGAGCCAAAAAACAGCCCCTCCCACCTACAGGATTGTGTGGGTACTTAAATTAAAGGTAATTAAAAAGCAAAATAAAGGAGAGCTAGGTCCCTGGGCCCCTATAGGTCCGAAAAACCGCCCTGATGCGTTTTTTTCAAAAAAAAGTCCACCAATTTTTTTTTCTGCGTAGACGGCCTTTGGCCGGGCTTAGGGATTACAAACTCCATAAATTAATTTAGGGGGTTCGCTAAATAAAGTTTTTTTGTGTATCAAGCCTTTTACGTTGTTAATTACTGAATGGCTTAATTATTGAACTAAAAGTTACTAAAATGGATAAGGGGTTACAATATTGTTAAAATACATATTTGCAATCATGAGAAAATTACCTTTCATTTGAGTACCCATACTCACATGTTTGTGGGTGGGGCGGTTTTTGGATCCAGGGGGTCCACCGAGGCCCAGCCCCCTTAAATTTTAATTTCGGTTTTTTTCTTTTTTAATTCCAAAGGGGGTGACATATTTTGTTTTTTGCCAAAATATTTGTGCCCCGTAAAGTGCACTTTAACCCAAAATACATGCAAATTCGTCGCAGACGAATTACGTTGGATCTCATAATCCAACGTAACAAAAATAAGGGATCAGAGACAAATATTTTGCGAGATTAAATGATTCTATTGGGATTTATTTGTTTAATTTGACCAAATCAACTTAATTTATGTAAAAATAACGCATATAGGATAAAAAGCTAGAAAAACGAAAACCAACTTTCATTTGAAACCATCCCTGACCCTGTAACCCTTCTAGCAATGAAGACATCCCTGTGTACAATTTTCTGAGCCCGCCTAAATTATGACTCTTTAAGGCTCTAAAATATGAATAATTTTAGAACGATATAAATTTGGAATCCTGAAAGATTCATATTTGACTCTTATTTATAACCATTTGAAAAATATAAAATAATTTTGTTTTGAACTTTCATAAAAGTCCAAAAAGACACTGATGTTCCATTGACAGATTTTTTGCAGAAGTTTTGTTTAAAACCTTCGTACAAGTATCTTGAGTATGAAAGTTCTTCAAAAGGTCTATTTTTATCATTATTTCAAAAGTTTTAAGAAAAAAAAACACCATAAAATTAAATGTTGCTTATCGAGTTTTTACAACAAGCCCTTCATATATTTTCAGAGTCTTTTATGAGTCATATAAGAACGCTCAGAAAGAGGGACCATTTCAAAAAAAAAAAAACTTTATATTCAAAAGTCTTTTCGAAGTCCAAATTTACGCTGGTGTTAGAAAGTTTTATCGTTTTTTAAGTTAGGAATGGTTCCAAAGGTTAGGAATGGTTCCAAATGAAAGCTTATTATCTTGGCTTTATTATAAATCGGGGTTCCATATATATAAATTGCACTTTATAAATTACTATTGCAAATGTATTTATTCCAATTAAACAAGTTGTTTTTTTATTTCAGATAATTCCTTGAATGCTCCACCGTCATTAAAACCAGCAAAAAAATATTCTGATATATCCGGTTTAGAGGCAGCATATACAGATCCACAAACTAAATTATATTATCATAATGCGGAAGAATTTCGTATTATACGCACCCTACCATCTGATATTATACAAGGGTATTTAGCCCTAAGAGGTGCTACAAATATTGTTGGCTAAAAAATAAATAAATGTTTTATTCATACAAAATCATTTATTAGGTAATTTTTTTTTTTATATTTTTTCTGTAACATTATTTTTACATTATTAATTAAACAATTACTATCTCGAAATAAAATAAACTTCACGAACTTAAAATATATGGTGTTTCATAGGGTTTTGTAGAATACATACTTAAAAAATTGTAATTAAAGCAAAGACGCCATACAACAGTGCACAGGGATAAGCAATCAGCACTTGTTGATGATCCATTGAATAGGCTGTAACAAAAAGTTTTGAAGCCGATAATGAACACCACAATATACAGACCCCGGCAAAGATTAGGCCAAGTGTTCCTCTGTAAATAAAAATATTAGTAATTAATTTTTTTTTTACTGCAAATAGGGTATTAAATAAAATTTATTAAAAATTTTCAAACAAAAAATATTTAAAAAATGTATAACTTTTTTCAAAAAGAAATATTTACGGCCGGGTGGCTATCATCCAGCTGCTCACTTTTTCATACACAATTTTCCAACAGGAAAAGAATAGCACTCAGTTTTAGAGCCTTACTTTTCCTTTTTCAAAATTGCGAGTAAAAACGTAAGCAGCTCAATTATAACCACTCGTTATTTGAATATGAATGCGGGTATTAGTTTTTAATTCATTTAAGCCCCTTTTTATCCTAAAACTTCAAATTTCATAATTTGTCCTTTTCTTGGAGGTTAATTATGCTGAAATATTCTACATTCTAAAATTTTGAGATACTGGGGTTTTAAGCATACTTGGGACCTGACATCACATTTGTATGAAAAATAAATCTAATGCCTCAATGCTTAGTTCCCAAGTATGGTTTTAAGTTAAAAAAATTACTTACTACCAATTTTTCCATTTTTTGTCCCCCTTAAAAGCTAAGTAAAACTTTTAACTTTTAAAGCTAAGTAAACTTTTAACACCTCAAACCGTAATAAAACATTTAAAAGTTAACAACTTTTGACAATTATAAGAAAGAAACGATCATAACACCGGTTCTAGACGTAACAAAAAATTATAGATTTTTCCCAAGGTAGATTTATAAAGGTAATTTTTTAGTTAAAAGGTTTTGAAGCCTTTAAAATTTTAGAAAACAAATCCATCTCTAGTATATAACTTTGAATTGCACAATAGTGGACTTGATTTTTGTATGTATTAAAATATTTTTTTAAATTTGATTTCTAAAATATTTTTTTGTAATTAAATAAATTTGGACTTACTGTATCGTTATTAACACATTTATGCCAGATAAAACTACCATGGGCAAAAGACAATAGCCTAAAACGGATACCACGGCACCAAAGGTAACACCTGCTTGGGAAGCCATTAAAGTGAGTAAACAGTAGAATGCAATACACCCCATAACGCCAATACCATAAATATACGAAAACGTTACTTTTCCGCTCTGTAACAAAAATATGAAAACATTAAAAGATTCTGGGTGAATAAAATAAAAGACTTACCAATAACAAAAATCCACCCAGCGCTAAACAAAATACTAATGGACCAGCCATATCCGTGTCTTGTAGTATAGTTTGATCGGCACCACGCATGGGATTTAGTACAGCCAAGGTCTAAAGGAGAAAATGAAAATTATTATTTCAACATATTGTTAAATTATCAAGTGTAATTCAAGCTGGGACTGGCAAATGGAAATTTATATACATTTGATTTATGCTTGAACTGCACTTGAATTTGAAATGGTTCCTTGGGTTAGCATCCTAAACAAAAATTAATTTATTTGTTAATCAATAAATACGGAAGAAACGGTTAAAAAACAATATTTTTGTAAACTTCTTTGCATAAGCTTTAAGATTTAACTCACTTCTTTCCATATACAAAATTTCTGAAATAAAAATTGAAAATCTGAAATACAATTGACTATTTATGAAATACAATTGACTATTTCTGAAATACAATTGAAAACGGTGTATTAATAAGATAACTCTTTTCAAAAATTGTAAATTACATTTGGAATTTAAAAATTCAATTTGTCATTCTTTGAAGATTAATTATATTTCGTAAAACATCAATCTAAATTTTAAATATAATGCAGAATTTTTTATATCAACAAACTCGAGAATCTCACGCATTTTTATACAAAAAAAATATTTCCGAATAACATTTTTTATAGAAAGAGTCCTTAAAATTTTAATATGTATCTAAAAAAATTTGAACAGGAAAATTCTAAGAAACCATGGCCCGTACCAAAGAAAAATAAAAAGTATATTTTAACAAAAGTTTTATTTCAAATAATTCTGTTTGGTATACGCAAAAACGACATATTTTGAGTTATGACACTATACAAGTAAATGAGCGATATGTACATATAAAATCTGAAAAGTGTTCGAATTTAAACCGTATCTATTCCCGAGTGCTTTACTAAAAAACAAAATCCAAGGAATCTGAAAACACTAAAAGCTCATGTTCAAATCCATCTCAGAACATGGAGGGTTTTCTAAATAATGGCTGTGGATTTTCTTATTTTATATAAAAATATTTTTGTAAAGAAAAAAGTTTAAAAGTGATTCTGACTCGATTGGTATGTATACCTGAGGCTAGGACCAAATTTGGGTAACTAAAGGCATCAGTAAAAGTCATTACAAACTGCAGCACAGAGTAGAGTTAGGTTTAAAAACAACAGGCTTAACTCTAGATTACTGGCATAACTCCAATTTTGTTAAATTTAACGTCATTGATAGATTTCATCCTGCAGATTCCAACGAAACAAAAACCAAGGATCGGCGAAAATACTTTAAGTTTAAAAGGAAATTGCTTATATATCCGCTTGTAATGATACGATTCGGATCGATTTGGTACCGTTGAAAAGGTAATAATATTAAACTATCGTTTAACCCGCTGTGAGCCAAAGTACAATTATTTGTTCACACAGTCTCGACACTGTGTTCTTCTGGAAACGAAGTTGTTAGGGCTAACAACCGGTTTAACCCATTATGAGCCAATTCAAGTTTTTGTAAAAAAAAATTTAATAAAGTAGAAAAAATTTATTTAGCGCCGCCATTTGGGCTGAATCTATGAAGTTTGTAATCCCCAAGTTCGGCTGAAGACCTTTACGCAGAAAAGCTTTATTTAGCGAAGCCATTGGGCTTAATCTATAAAATTTGTAATTCTCAAGTTCGGCTGAGGGCCGCTGCGCAGAAATGTTATATTCAGTGAAGCCATTTTGGTTGAATTTTTTTAGTTTGTAATCCCTAAATCCAGACGAAGGTCGCTACACAAAAAAGTTATTTAGCGAAGTCCTTTAGGCTGAATCTCGGGAGCTTGTATTCCCTTACCACAGATACACGTTATAATAACAAATATCGAAGATATAACCAAAATACATCAAAATTAAATAAATAAATATGGTTTTACTTTGAACATTAATAACTTCGTTACCAGAAGAGATACAAGGTTGAGACTGGTTCTAAATGAAAAATTGATTTCTTAGCATAATCAAGTTAAAAACAGGTAAACCGTACCAAATTATACAGATCGGGTTATTATAATCGGATATATAAGAAATTTAGTTTTAAAATTTGAATCGATATATCTCGCGAAATATTTCTTACAGATCCTTAATTTTGTTCCCAACAATATCAATATTTATTCGTTTACAAAGATGCAGTGCATATCAAGCATTTAAAATCTCTACCAATTTTTGCTGTTTTCTTTAGTTTACAATAACTTAACTTACCTTTTGAAAGATATGATTTGGATTAATACCCAATTCTTCTAACAATGGTGGTTCATCATCAAATTCATTTCCGCTACTTCCCCCAGTCGGTTTAAATTGTTTATCTTGTTCATAAGGATTTGGTGCATAGACAGTGGGATCATAAAATGTGCCCATGGCGCCGCCTCCGACATTCGGGTTAGCATAATTAGTATCATAATTTGGGGGTACTGAAGGTTGAGAATTATCAAAATTTTGAAAATTTCTAGTAATTGAAAGCATTTTAATTTTAAATTACTCGATTATGAAATCTAATAAGAACCAATAAGAACTTACAATTCTTGATCAAATTCTGGCATATCAAAGTTATAAGAATTGTCCGAGCCTCCTCCTGACGTGTAAAAATCATTTGGTCCACCGAAATTAGCCATTTTTTTGTGTTAAATAGATTGCAACTGTTTCTCTATAGATATATAAATTATAATAATTAAAATATTTCGCTTAATATTTTGTTTATTTAATGGTAAAATTATTAGATTTTTAACTTTTTTTATTAACACGATTACAAACAGATGTAAAAAAAATGTTAATCAATCTGTCATGTCAGCAATACGTAATGTAAAAACGACCTTAAATACAGAAAGCACAGACTAAATACAGACTCGACAGTAGAGTTTTATAAGAAAAAATGGGGAAAAACTAAGCGATTTTAGGAGAAAACACAGCGGTTTTTAGTCCGTTTTACGCTAACATGGCAACACTTTCTACGACTTAGGAGTGAGTGAAACAACAAAAACCGATCTGGCATCCATTTTTCTAATGGCGCGTTATATTAGCTTTCTCTTTCTAACCTAATTCGTAGAATAATTTGAAAATATTAACCATATGGTTAAAGAATACTTTTTTGACACCTGTCACTTATGTCGAGTCTGTATTAGTCTGTGCAGAAAGATTCAGAGTAGGGACAGAACAAGTCCGGCACGACTTTTTTCATACGATTTGACATATAAAAACCGGTGGCATGCGCCGGTGTGAAATAAAAATTGATTTATTTTTTCAGGGTGGTGAAGCTCATTCTAATTGGAAACCGTGCTGGTTCTGTTCCTGCACTAAAACAGGTGGCCGGCGTCGGTGTTAAATCAAACTTGTTCCATTTTTTAAGTCGCCAAGAGCAGAGCTTCGAAGAATGAAATCCTTTTCGAATGAATTCTCAAAAAAATCCATTCCATTTTCATAGTCAGTGACTGCATTCGATTTCATAAATCAACATTGAATGCAGTCCTTGGAATTAATTCGATTGAATGAACAAAAATGAATGCATTCGATTTCTTGTTCATTCGATTTAGAAAAATCGAATGCATTCGATTTTTTATCATTCCACTGCGAATGCAATCGATTTTTTAAATATATAGACTAAAACGGAGCCAAATTTTGCTCCATATTATCGCCTACTCTCTTTACATACGATGACCCTAATGGGATCTAATTTTGAATCCAACAAAATTGGTGTTCCCGAAAATTTGAAAAATGCACATAAATATTAACTGCCTATACGACAAAAAAGATGTGAAGAGTGTTAGCGATACTATGGACAAAAAATTGGCTCCGTTTTTCTCTATCTTGGTTAGTTTTTTTAAGTTTTTTATGCAATGAATGAATGAGCCATTCGATTTTTTAAATTGAATGAAAAGAAAATAGATTGCATTCGCAAGTGAATGCATTCGATTTTTAAAAGTCGAATGAAAAAAAATCGAATGCATTCGATTTTTGAAAGTCGAATGAAAAATAAAACGAATGCATTCGATATTTATAAATCGAATGAGTCTAAAGTGAATTCATTCAATTCGCTAAAATGTGATTGGGGAATGCAATCACTAAATTTTTTTCCGCCAAACTAAATTCAATTCTATTTTTATGAGGACAATTGCGTTTTTCCGCTTCCCGCTCCAATTGTGATTATTCTCTGTCTCTTATTTATTTTTACTCTACGGCAGCTATCATTTGGTCACAGACTAATACAGACTCGACATAAGTGACAGGTGTCAAAAAAGTATTTCTGAACCATATGGTTAATATTTTCAAATCATTCTACGAATTAGGTTAGAAAGAGAAAACTAATATAACACGCCATAAGAAAAATTGATGCCAGATCGGTTTTTGTTGTTTCGCTCACTCCCAAGTCGTAGAAAGTGTTGCCATGTTAGCGTAAAACGGACTAAAAACCGCTCTGTTTTCTCCTAAAATCGCTTAGTTTCCCCTCATTTTTTCTCATAAAACTCTACTGTCGAGTCTGTTTATAGTCTGTGATTTGGTGTTTACTTTCATGTGATTTTCGTAATTTTATTTAGAAATAATTTCCAGAAATTGATACAAAATAAGCCAAATTGTAAAAATTTACAAATAAAAATTATTAAAAAGATTCTTATGTGGTGGCGGTGGTGCGAAAGTATATTTCTGACCAATTAAATCTTCACTAATACAAAAAAAATGCCTTTAAATAGTTTATGTCGTCTGTGTATAACTTCTTGTGATAGATTTAAAAGTTTAATTGATGATAATGGCCAATTAAATGGAAATTTTTCAATTGCAGTAAAATATTTTGATGCAATGGTGAGTATTTTACACTGTTGTGGGTCCTATGTGGGCCCCTAGTAATTGCAGTTGCATACAATAAGATAATTTTCGGCATTTGACCAAAATACCGAAATCACTCTCAGCATAAGTATTAAAACTTTGTGAATCGACTAAGGGGTCTTTCCTACGTCGCGTGAACTTCGTACTTTGGAGGGGTCACGACCTCTTTCGAGTGGGCGGGGCTTCAAAGTAAAAACGTTTGTCTTGAATATCTTAAAAAGTACTTATCGGATGTGGATGAAATCGAAAGCTTAAAGAAATTCCAATCAAACATTTCTTTACATGGAAAATTTCATAATTTTTTAATTTTCAAATATCTCAAAAATGTTACGTATATAAGGCCATAAAAAGTATACATGGGTTTATAGACAAGGTCCTAAGCTTTCATTTGGACTTTTATTCGATTATCTAACTCGTCTAAGACCAGAGATATAAAGGGTTAAAGTTTTGGTGCTACTTTTTTTTTGATGAACCTGTGGAGCAGAAAAGCTTTCTTTAGCAAAGCCGCTAAATGAATCTATGGAGTTTGTAATCCCTAAGCCTGGCCGAAGGCCGCTACGCAGAAAAGTTTTATTTAGCGAAACCGTTTGGGCTGAACATATGAAGCACCAAACCGTTAACCCTTAATATCTCTGGCGTTAGAAGAGTTAGAGAGTCGAATAAGAGTACAAATAAAAGCTTAGGATATTGGTTACACACCTATGTATACTTTTTACGACCTCATTACGTAACATTTGTGAGATATTTGAAAATAAAAAAAATAAAATCGTGTTTTGGCGCTGTTAGAATACGCTTTATGCATTCATTTTAGATATTTTTAAAACTACTTCATTGAAATTTATGTATATGAAAAATCGTTAACGATTGTGACACGTTTATTCTTTCCATTTTTTCGTTTTAATTTTGATAATTTTGTGAAATAAATATTGTACTTTTTATAATCTTGGAATTTTTATTATTCAAATCAACATTCCTACAGGCGCTTAAAGGGTTAGTGAAATATTTTCATGTAAAGGAGTGTTCGAAAGGAATTTCTTCAAGCCTGTCCACTTGAAAGAGGGCGTGACCCCTGAAGTTTGACTGCACATTTTTACTCTGTGAAATCAAATTTTAAAAGTTAAAAAAAAATTAAAAAAATCGAAATTTCGGTAATCTGGGCCCGAATTACGGCATTCGATATCGAAATTTTGCTATCGAAATCTGTTTTTTATTTTCTAAGATAAAATTTTAACGACAATTCTACCTAATCAGGGATGAATTACTTTGTACCCATAAAGTAAATAAAAGTAAAATGTAGTGAATTACTGGGCTATTCATAATGAGTAAATTAAATCTAATGTAGGTTTATTTGACTGATTTTGCATGAATATTTGCCAAATAAACCTACTTTAAGTACACTTTAAGTATTATGAATAAAGGCCTTATTCGTTTATTTTTGAATTGGTACCAAAGATTTGTACGTTTCGAAATTTCATTCGATCACGTATGTATGAGGTAATTCGGGCCCTGGTTTAGTTCCATTTTTAATATAGATTTAATTAAAAGAAAACAAATACAATACTTTAGTGCGTGAAATATGCACTTTTTAATTTAATTCGTAAGAACATATGAAAAAGGTACTTCAATTTCTGACGATATTCAATTTCTGACGATTTTGAATTTCGCAATTTTGCAATGGTAAAAACACTGACGTGAATACCACTTTACAAAATAACAACGAAAAAAAAGTTACATTTTTGACTTTGCACAATTTTGGAAGACCAAAATTTCTGAAGTGCACTTCATGAATTCCATTTATATTTAAGTAATTTTTGTAAATTAAGCGGAAATTTTGCGTATTGCATTTATCTCAATGTATAAATCTTTTATTAATTTTATAAAATTTTAGTTATTGAATCCTGCAGACGAGCACATTTCATCGGTTATATGCATAAAATGTTGGCAATATATAAAAGATTTCCATACATTTCAACAATATGTAATAAGTTGGCAAAATCATTTGAAATATGTAAAACCAATCGTACTGATTACCAAACTAGAAGATCAAGAATCGGATGAAAATAAAGTTATAAAGAAACAAAATGGTAAGTATTAGGGAGATCAAATGGGAAATGGTGCCAAACATGGAAAATCTAAATAAAATGGTAAGTATTAGGGATGACAAACGGGAAATCCCGAATAATAAAATACCGCGATTTTACGGGATTCACAGACAAATCCCAAATCTTGGGATTAATTTTTTCGATCCGGGGTTTACAGATCGCGAAAAATCGCTTGTCATTCTAATTGTAAAGCATCGAAATATCCGTTAGGGACCATATTAAGTATAATATTATTGATCCATGATGGATTGTAAGACATACGAAGTCCAAAATAAAAGAGCTATTCTCCTGAAGTTTGACATGTCTTATGGTCCTAGACATTAGAGATGGGCACGTGAGTGACTTTTGACTCACACTCACTCACGCTCACGACAGGAATTTTTGAATCACGCACACTCACGAGCATATTTTTTCTACTCACAATCACGTGAGTAAATTAAATACAACTCACACTCACGTGCACTCATGCAAGCTTCACTCACACTCACGTTGACTCACACTCACGAAACTCTTATTTATACAAACAAATTTTAAAAACTAAAATTTCTAAAATCTTTCAAAATTTTCAGCAAAATTTAAAGTTCAGCGAAATTTTACATTTTTTTTTTGCTTTTTTCGGACGAAATCTTAAATTAAGTCAAATTTTACAATTTTTTTGTTGCTTTTTTTGGTACGAAAGGAATTATGAAGAGAAAATAAATCACGCAAAAATATCGACTCACGCACACTTACTCACGCAAAAATCTTACTTACGCACACTCACTCACGCAATTTTTTTCTCCACTCACACTCACTCACAATCACGTGAGTAAAATTGAAATCAGTCACACTCACGCGTGATCACGCGTGAATCACGTGAATCACGCTCTAATCTGCTCATGTGCCCATCTCTACTAGACATATTAAGTTCTCAAATGTCCAAAATTGGATCAGGGAAAAAAGTTGCCCTTGAAGAACTAAACCAACCTCTGAAAACACAATTTTTTACGCGTTAATACTTGAAATAAAAAACATTTTTCGCGAGGGGAATTGTTCCCCACAGCCCCCGACGAAGCCCCTCCAAAAAAAATTCCCTGCAATTTTCTTTTGCTGTTTCTAACAAAAATAAAATTGGATCGGAGAGATATATTATGCGAGATATTCATGTGATGTATCAGAATTGCATATACAATCGGTATTTAATATGATCTTCGGTATTTGATCTATACAAAATTTGTAACCAGTGACAGACGGACGTTGATAGAATCTATTAAAATCGGTCATAGGTTAATAATTTATATATTTTATGGGTTCATAGACCAATATTTCGCAGCGTTACAAATGGAGCGACAAATTGACTATGCCCCCATACTTTTGTTGGAAGATATACAAAACTTGGTGCAGTGCCACTTGAGTTAAGTTCCTAAAAGCTCAACAAAAATTGTTCAATGCTTATGAATTAATTGAATATTTAATTATATGTTTTTTTTTGAAAGTATAATTTTAATAAATCGCGAAAAATTCAGAAATTCCAGGATCCCGTTTAGCATCCCTAATATACATATCTAAATTTCAATATGTATGCTTTTAATTAATTACCTATAATGTATTAATTTCTGTCTTTCATTTTTGTATTTTAGATGTAATTGATGCAAATAATGGTAAACCTGCAATTGGATCATACAACGATACTGCTTCGGAGGATGATTTAATGCTGCCTGTCTTAAATGCAACAAGTAATGAAAATATAGAAAGTGAATTAGGGTTTTTCGATTTTGATACTATTTTTTCTGACTACGAAACTCTACCCAACCTACCCAATTTACAATATGACGAATATATAGCTAAATACAAAAAGAAACTAGAATGCCCCAAGTGTAAAAAATGTTTTAATAATTACGACTTGTTAAAACAGCATTTTGATCTCGATCATCCAAATGAAAATTGTCATATACTTTGCTGCAATACTATATTAAATTCTCGTTTTTACATAGTAGAACACATGGAATATCATAGAAATCCAAAAGCCTATCAATGTACTAAATGTAAGAAATGTTATAATGTTATAGGGTCTTTAAGATCTCATAAATGCCCTGGTCCCTCTAAAACTAAAAGAAAGCTCCAAAAGGAAACGAAATATAGGTGTGATCATTGTAAACGATCTTTTGAAAAATATGTACTATTGAAAAAACATCAGAGAATTGAACATAATGATGATAAACATTTAAAGAAACTGAAACTTCAAAAAAGTATTAAACAAAAAAATCATAAAAACTATAAAATGTTGTCTAATAATAATGATGAAAGCACTCAAATAAACTTGGATGTATGTGAAAGAGAAAAAACTGAAAATACAACGGCAACTTCCAGCAATAATGATTTAGAAATACTATCAACTAATGAAGAAATTTTATTTGAATCAGATGATGATATTGATAATATTACAAATTCTGACAATGAATTTCATACATCAGACGATTTTAAATCTTCATCAAAAACTAATAAACGATTGCTTACGGAAAATAATGCTTATATAACAACACACAAAGGAGATTTGGAGTGTCCATTATGTAAATTAAATTTTGCTACTTTTAAATTACTACGAAATCATTTCGTATTGGAACATCCTAATGAAAAATGTCATATTCTTTGTTGTGGAACAAAGCTGTATAAAACTTTTTTAATATTCAAACATTTACGTTTTCATAGAAATCAAAAATCTTATCAGTGCATTGAATGTAAAAAATGTTATAGTACACGAAGAAGTTTAAATAATCACCGTGATAAAAAACATAATGATAAGGATTTAACATCTATTGATTCTGATGGCAAAATAAATTTAACAACGTCGTCGTACAAAGGAATTTTTAAATGTCCTTTATGTAAAATTATTCTTACAAGTTACGAATTACTATACGAACATTTTTGTTTGACACATCCCCATGAAAAGGTGCATATACGTTGTTGCAATATTAAATTAAATACCGGTCCGGAAATTGTCCAACATTGTGTGTTTTATCATAAAAATCCAAAAATGTTTCAATGTATTAAATGTAAAAAATGTTATAAACGGATTAGATCATTAAAGCATCATCAAAAATTTTATTGCAAAAACACAAATAAAATTTCAGAAACAAATTTAAAAGAATCTCAAGGAGAAAAAGAACAGGGAGAAGAAAACATAATGGAATCTTCAACTTTATTAACAGCATCTTGTAATAATATTAATGTACCATCTTTAGAAATCTATGATGTCAAAAATGAAGTTTCATTTGATTGGAATGACAACACTATGACAGATAATGAGCCAGGAGATAGCTTTAAAACTTTTACGAATATTTTTCCAGGAAAACTTAAAAATAATGCTTCTATAAAGAAATACAAAGGCGATTTAGAATGTCCATTGTGTAAAAAAATCGTTGCAGATTTTCAACAGTTATCTAAACATTTCAAATTTAAACATCCTACACAAAAATGTCACGTTAAATGCTGCCAGACTAAAATAAAAAATCGCGCACTATTAGCACAACATATAAAACACCATCGACATCCAATATCTTTTCAATGCAAAGAATGTAATAAATGTTTTACTAACTTTCAGAAATTACAATCACATTTAAGTCGTAAACACAATATTATTCAACAATGTGCCAATAAATCTGCTAATTTAACATTGCAAAAAGAATTTGAAAAAGATAAACCTGAAAAAGAAACTTTATCTCCTGCTTCAGTTACTCAAAAGGATATTAAACAAACAACAAACCGTTTATCCAGTAATACTTTAAAGATTGGTAATGTCAAGTATAAAAAAAAATCTCGTAGTTGTAAAAATAATTTGCAAGTTTCTCCAAAATCTGTCGGTTATCGTGAAGAACGTAAAAAAATTTTAAACGATGCATACATAGCAAAATATAAAGGAGATTTAGAATGTCCATTGTGCAAAGTTAAAGTTTCGAATTTTATTCTATTACATAAACATTTCAATTTGGAACATTTTAATGATATATGTCATATCGTATGTTGTAATACTATGCTAGGTAATCGATTTGATATTGTAAAACATATAAAAAATGTTCATAGAAACCCACAAAACTATCAATGTATTGAATGCAAAAAATCTTTTAAAAGTATACGAAACTTAAGGGAGCATCAACAAAATCTTAAACACGATATAAATGTACAAAATGAAACTGAGAAATATAAAAAAAAATTCCAACAAAAAACATATAATAGAAATGATTTAAAATTAAGGAAAACTAAATCTACTGATGTTATACAAAATACTATAACAAACTTAAATAAAACATCTAATATTAGTGATAATGTCGTTTCCACAACTGGCGCTAACATTACAAAACTTGTCAAAAGTGAAACATTAAATATTGTTGAGAATGGCAATGCAGAGAAAAAAAAACCTTTAGACCATGATGCTACTATAAAAAAATGGTTAGGTAATTTAGAGTGTAATGAGTGTAAATTAATTTTTCCCAATTTTACTATATTGTCTAAACATTTTCGTGAGCATCATGTAGATAAACAGGTATATATAACTTGTTGCAAAGCTCGATATCGTAGACGTTGGGAAATAGTTCAGCATTTGCGACTTCATGCTGACCCTAGTGCCTATCAATGTAATGTATGTAAAAAAAATTTGAAAAATTTTGATAGTTTAAAGAACCATAAACTTTTGACAACTTGCCAAAAAACATCAAATCCAAATGATAATAAAGAAGTGATATACATAAGAACCTTCAAAAATAATACTCATAGAAACAAACAAAATGACATTATAAAAAAATGGATAGGCGATTTACAGTGTCATGAGTGTAAATTAATGTTTTCCAACTTTCGTTTATTAAGTAAACATTTTCGTCAGAAGCATTTAGATAAAAAAGTATATATAATTTGTTGCAAACTTATATTACGTAGACGTTGTGATATAGTACAGCACCTGCGAACTCATGCTGACCCCAGTGCCTTTCAATGTAATTTATGTAAAAAAATTTTTAGAAATTTTGCTAATTTAAAGAAACATAAATGTATAATAAATCCCACACAAACCAAAGTAAAATGTTTAAATGATACTGAAGAAACGATTGAATACGACTCAAAATCTTTCAAATATACTAAAACAGGATTGGACTGTAACCAAGACGATGGGATATTTGGATCATAGAATATCTTAGATAATTTTGTTGTGGATAAACACTAGAGAAGTTTCCGGAATCCGCACTAAAACCATATGTACGTATGTAAAGAAAACCAAGCATTTTAAAAACTAAAAGGTCCCAATAAAAACATAAACCAAACATTAAATAAATTGTGTAAATAATGAATTTTTTAACTTTTATTTATTTTTAACTGTCAAATATATTTGACAGTTATTTTTTGTTGTGTTTCGGAATTTATCAAATTCCATTGTCAAGAACATTTGCAACAACATCATTTAGTATTGTCCAATGGAAAATCGAAAGTAAACCAGTTTTTAATGTTTATTTATTTGTTTGTTATTTGACGATCGTGATCTTACTACGATGCACAGTGGGTTGAAACATATGTAAACTGGGGATTAATTCAGAAAAGCCCTTTGTTATTAATATTTTTTTTTAGACTAACTATCCTATGCCAATGTCCCGCATACGCCCATTGGAGAGCCATTTTGTGTAACCCGATACTGGCAGATTTGACGTGTCTAACCGGCATGGATGTGAATAGGTTATCTCGTTCATCAGGGATTCTGAGCGTTTCAGCTTGGATCCCAGTGAGGCGACTTGAGCACTATTATTTTCTTCACCCTTCTCTCCCTATATTTTTCTTATCTCTTCTATAGGTAACGCAACGGGACCACGTTTATTGAAGGACCCAAGTGAGCTATCCAAAAGGCGGCTGCCTACCTACCTAACCTACCTAACCTAGACTAACTATACATTATTTAGTAAAAAAAATGTTTTACAAAAAAAAAAATAGAAAATATTTTTTTTATTAACATTTATACCGAAACTCCACTCGATAATGGGGCTCCCATACAAAATGACATTTTTAAAAAATCTGCTCATACAGCTCTAACTGCCCCAAGGGTGCCCCTAGAGATGTCGAATGTGTGACCGACCCCCAATATTTTTTCAACCCAAACATTTTCTTAGAATATACCTACCCTGTATCTTTAACCCTTAAGGTGGTCCCCATACAAATTTTTTTTATGGAATCAGTTGCTACCGCTTCATGCTGGCTCCTAGAGGGTGAAATGTGAGATCAACTATCATTATTTTTTCCCCCAAGATTTTTTTTCAACATACGCCACCCGTATCTCCTCTAATACGGCGTTCACACTTGCTGTTTTGAAGTGTTCAAGAGTGAGATGTTTAAAAAAGTCTTTGTTCTGTGTCCATTACGTTTTTATTCTGCTACTGGTGTTTTGTTAAACAACTTATTTAAGGTCGATAGTGTGAACTCCATATAACTAACGGGCTCCCATAAAGCCCTTTTTCAAATGTTTTCCGCTTCTTTTTAGCCACTAGAGTTCTTTCACAAAAATTTAAATAAGTAAAAACACGCGGTGTCTCTGCAAAAGTTTGGTGTGGAATGTATAAGCTAAAATACTATATTAAAATATCATTTAATAAAATCAACTGCATCGCTATAAGAAATTTGTTGAAACCCTGTGTATATATCGAAAATACCCCAAATATGGAGCACTTAAAAAAATATTAAAAATATTTGCAAAACATTTATTTAAAAAAAAATTACGTAATTATGTAGCCAAATACCTGAAGTTGATGGTTCTATTTTAATATATTTATTTTTAGAACGCTTAATAAGAATTATCAGCACTCGAAATATCTCAATTTTCACTTTCAGACACGGCACGCAAAATTTTATAAAATTATTTGACTTTGACCGCTCATAGTCAATAGAGTAATTTACTCAAAACAAAAGTTTTTGGCAAATAGTGATGTAGAATTTAATTACCTTTCACCCAGTTCCAAACACGAATGTGTAGGTAAAGTTCAGCTTTTGAATTAATCCTCACTTTTGGTATATTTCAACCCTCTGCGATGGTACGATTTTCGTCTTCTAATAACCAATGTGAGTAGAGTCGAATGTGTATTAATACTAGAGATGGGATCGTGAGTGACTTTTCAATCACGATCACGCACGCTCACGAAAAAAAATTTAATCACGCACGATCACGCACGAAATTTTTTTTGTACTCACGCTCACGCACGCTCACGTGAGTAGAAAACAATTTTAATCACGCTCACGATGTAATCACGTTCACGAAATACTCACGAATTATAATAAAATAAAAAAATTTGATGCCATGTTTTTTATGTTTTTAACATTTATTTAAATTTACAAAATGTTTTTGTAATTATAAAAGGTCAATTCCAAAATATTTAGAGCCAATTTTAGTCGTTTTTGGGAATGGTTCTTCAGATTTAATTGAAAATTGCACATAGATAGCCAACATACCTACCTATGTATGATAATGGAACTTTCTGTCGTTTTTTAAATTCGGTTTACTGATCGTATTATGGCAGGTCAAACCTCAAACCTTTTTTTTTTGCAAAATTAGAAAAACATATCATCACATAAAACATGTTCTTACTTTTTAACCAATTATCCGATTTTCACAATTCTTGGCTCATATGAGAGCTTAAGTCTTGTGCTTTTAGGAAATAATTTTAAATGCAAAAGGATTTATTAAAGAAAAGTATCAAAAATGCAAAACTTTTTTCTTTGCGAATATTTAAAACAACACATCTTCGATTTTTTTTAAATTCGGTGATAGTCAAAATGTTTTGTATAACATATCCAAAATTCAGAGGGGGATCAAAAGCTATTCTGGTTTGAGTACTAGGTTCGCATAATTTTCCATTAGACATTTTTTTATTTTTTTATTTTTGAAATGTTTTAAAAAATTTAACAGGGATAAGATTATATCCCTTATACAGGTTGTATTTTTCTCACTTTTGCTAAATCAGTCGAACTTCGACCCACGATAATTCGAAAACTATACTGAATTTTTAAAATCCAAATATGAAATATGCTATGGCAAATTTTAAGTCAATTCAAACAGTGGAGCAAAATTTTTTTAAAATTGCTCAAAAAACTTATTAAATTTAAATTTATTAGTTTATTTGAAAGAACTTAAAAAAATAAAAAAAAAACGTAACCGCAAAAAAACGGTGAAAAAATTAAAATCACGAAAAAGTCACGCAGCAATTTTACTCACGCACGATCACGCACGAACTTTTTTTTGTTACTCACGATCACGCACGCTCACGTGAGTAGAAAATAAAATTACTCACGAATCACGTGATTCACGCGTGATTCACGTGATTCAAGGTAATCACGTGATTGGTGCGCATCTCTAATTAATACTAATTTTAGTTTGAACATTAACGGTTTGTCATTTAAATCCCTTTGATACTTGTAGTATAGGGTTTTCATATTTGCTAAATTATCTTGACAATGGAATCTGACAAATTCCGAAACACGTGTCGATTAAGTCTTGCAAAAATTACCAACATAAATAAATTTGAAACAGAAAACTAGTTTTTTTGAAAATTAATCTATGAAAATATCATAGTTTTAATTAGTAAAGGAAATAATGACCTCGAGCTAATATAAACTTACTCAAAATATAATATTTGAAAGAACAAAACCATTTTTATTTAAAAAAAAAAATTAATCATTATTTGAACAAATGGATAGAACGCCAAAATTAAATACCCCTACTCGCAAACAGCTCAAATATTTTAGCATTTGCATCAACAGCATATAGTATTGTCCAATGGAGAATCGTATGTAAACCTGTTTTTAATATTTATTTGTTTGTTGGTTATTTGACGATCCTTATCTTACTACGATGGCACAATTTTCGTCTTATTCCCAATGGGAGTAGAGTCGAATGCGTATTAATATTTTAGTTAGAACCTTAACAATTTGTTATTTAAATCGCGTCGCTACTTGTAGTAAAGGTTTTTTATATTTGCTAAATAATCTTGACAACGGAATCTGACAAATTCCGAAACACGTGTCGAAATAAATTTGAAACAGTTGATTTTACCGACATACTTTTTTGAGTGTGCAAATATGTATAAGAGACTTTTGCTTTAAATTAGTTTACTCTTTCATGTGCCGCACACACGAATGCAACATTCCTTTTAGTAGGTTTGAATAAAAATAAAAGTCATTGTATAAAAGAACGTTAGACAGTTTGGGTCTTTAGGCAGCGGAAAAAATAAACAAAAAAAATCTAAAAACCGGTAAATTTTAAAACTTTTTAAGTGTAATTAAAAATATAAATCATAAAATAAAAAAAAAAAAATAATATTTTACTAAAAACGTTATTAAACTTGGCAAAAAGTAATATTGAAAATTTATGAATAATAACTGGCATCTATTGCTATAGACAGATAAATATGTAAAACCCAGTATAACAACAACCTAAATAATTTGACCTAACCTTGGCCCATTAAATCATCATAATAACCTTGCACTTCCATTTTGATTTTCATAGTGTTCGGTTGTGTTCTCGCTTGATTTTTTCTTAAAGTGACGAGATTTTTTTCTCTGGAAATTTTCAAACGACGCTTAATTTACCGTAATAGTAAATTGTTTGATTTTCATAATAATTTCTTTTTTTATTGAGATTTTGCAATACATTTTGTATTAATTGAATTTAATTGCACTTTAATAAAAAATTTTGTGATTTTCTGTTAAATATGGGGGATAATGTTCCACCGCTTAATGTGCCGATAAGGTCTACATTTGATACTTTTGTCTAGGGGAACAAGCTGGAATCGGTCCTTCAGGCCAACTGTTTGAAGAGGAAGGTGAATGAATTGCAGAGTGATGAATATGATGTTTTGGTTTTCAAGAAAACTGGTATCTCCTGGTACATGGTCTTGACTCAGGATTGTGTAAGTCTAAACGGGATGTAAATGTTGATTTAACCCCTTTATCTGGGGTGTTTTCAGGCTCTTTGCCTAATATTGCTTTTGATCAATCCGGTTATTCATCTGTGACGTCCACGAATGCATTGATTGCAGGTGCAGTTGTTCCATCTGAACGTGCAGTGGTGGTGCAGAATGATGTTTTGACCACAGGTCAAACTTCTGCGGATTCTGGCCAGGGTGTCCCACCGTCTGTGGATCAGCCGGGTAATTTTGAACAGCGATCTTTATTGTATTCTGATTGTCATTTTGGTGATTATTTGGATCTTTGTGCCACCTCCAAGTACAAGGGAGAAAGGGACAATTTGAGAAACTCCCTTTTCTTTTGGGATACGGTTAAGAAATTTTCTTTTAAGGGAATTTTGCTTATTTCCCACATTGGGAAGACACTTCTAATGCCAACTTTTTTGCTACATATGAGCTCTCGGCATTGGGTTATAGACTTTTTATTTCGAATTCCTTTGTATACTCTTATGGAATGATTAGAGGTATTCCTCCCCAGGAAATCTATTTCTGCTTATAACAGCCAATTTCTTATGGAGTGTAAGTATTCTGGCTTTGTCATAATGGCCAGAGATGCATCGGTATCTGAGACAGCCTGAGCTGATTGCGATTAGGAAAACCTTACTGGCTGCAGTTGAGGATGGGGTGGAACACCTGGTGATATTTACGGACAGTCGGAATGCTTGTATGTAGATTATGAATTCTAAATGGGATAATTATCTTGTGTCTGAAGTTTTGCAGATAATTACCAGGTCTGATATGGAGTCTATTTATTGGTTTGTGTTTCAAGCCATATGGGTGTCCCTCTGAATGAAGGGCTGATGAGCTGGCCAAACTGGCCATTGAGAATGGTGCTCCGATACAGGTGAATTACTCGACTGATTGGGCACTTTAATTAATTCGTGAATCATTACAGGAGAAGTGGAATCACTCTTACGCTGAGAAATCTCAGTACGGGTGCATTCTATTTCTCATTCAATCCTGAGGTTCATTTGAAGCCTTGGTACCGGAGGATCTCATTAGAACCTAGTAAGATCAACATTTCAAATCGTTGGTTATCTGGTCATATATTTGACAAAAAGTATTTGGATATGATTGGAAGGGCTGATTCGGTTTTGTGTGACTCCTGTGGAGTTGTTCAAGATGCGGATCATCTTATATTTAATTGTACCAAATTTGGTGATATTCGAGAAAAACACAAAATTTTTTATAAGTATAAATGTCTTTATGACTTATTAAGGACATATAATAAGGATGAATTTAATTAAGTTTATTAAAGAGTGTAAAATGGCTCAGTTTTTATAAATACTTTAAATTAAATTTTTTATATTTTTTAAGAGATAGATAACAATTTGAAATCTTAATTTTTATTTAAAAGAGCACAACCCCTCACTTTTACGGAATTATTCTGTCGAAGTAGGCGTTTTTCAACGCGCATCGTTATTTTGCTTGATACTCAACATCATTCCACTTGATTACAAACAAAAATAATAAATAATAAAAATCAAAGAGACGACAATCTTGTGATAAAATATTAAAAATAAACAAATACAAAACAATGACAGAAGAAACCAATTGTTTACGACCAGCAACTGGTGGTGTCCCTGTTCCCGGTGGTGGCGGCGAATATGTTTGGACTCATCGTGAACCCTTAATGCATTTACAAAAATATACTCCCTTCTTTCGTTTGATTGACTTTGTGGAAAAAACACGCACAAAAAGATTTTATGAACCAGCGGAACGTTTTGAAATTTTAATGTCTGCCTGTATTTTAAGACAACCAGCACCATTTTGCCAAAATCGCCGTTTTCCCGAAGATTATTGGGCTAATTTATCAATTGGTCCAGTTGCCGAAGCATTTGATCGTTTAATAACCGCCTTGGATATACCAAGTCCACAATTATTGTCACAAATGAATGCTCAAGATTGGGATACATGGAAGAAGAAATTTGATTTAGCCATGGCTGACATAAGAAGATTATCCTATTGCACCGACATGGATAAATTAGCAGATATTGGTATATACAATCGTTACACATTCGAACAACGTTTTAATATGCAGTGGCATGAGTAGGGTATTATGGATATAATGCAACAAAGTGGATGAGTAGTGGTGGCAACAACAACTACAACAACAAGATATAGTCATATAACAACATGTGTTTGCTGTCCCTTATGTGGGTCAAGTTTAAAAGAGACGATGGCGAGAACGACGACGTTGTAATTGTTCGGTTTTGTAAGTGAGCATGTGTTTGGATAATGTGGAAATGGAAAAATAAAACAAATATAAATAAAAAGGGGGGTTGATTGGATAAACTAATTGTAAGGTCGTTTGTAGTTTTGTTTTTGTTTGTTTAATTTACTTTTTAACATGTTTCTTAAGGGCAATGGCATTTTATATGTACGTTTTTCGAGAGCTAATGTTTTCATTTTTAACTTTTACTTTTTTTGTAACTTTAAGTACTTAACAAACAATTGTTGACAATTATTTTAGTTACTTCATACACTTATGCTTATACATTAAAGTAAATTAGGGTAGGTTAGTGAGGATGAAGCCAATTCCCAAAAATATTTTATTTGAGAATGACATCCATAGAGGCCAAACTTGTCCCAATATGATTCCTGCTGTTTTTGTTTTTCCTTCCTTCTCTATATCCAATTTTGTGTTGTCCCAAAAACAAATTTTTGCGTTTTCCACTTCGACAATTGAATGAATGCCATAATTAGCCATGGTTTTATACCCCGTAGGTATAAAAAATTCTGAAAATATAAGAACTGAAACATTTAAATTTCCTAAATGATAAAGCAGGACATTCGCATAATAAATTAAAACTGTCCACGAAAGAATTATTGCACCCGTGATAAGATTTATTACAGCCCTTAGTTGCCTTTTGTTCTTAACCAGAAGAATGCTATCATTTGAGGTCATGTATCTATTCAACCACTTGTCCCTATTGTCAATCATACCCCCAGTTTCTGTATGACTAACGTCAAAAATTTACATGTATTTTGTTTTTGTTGCAATAACAAAATACATGCACATTTTTGAGGTTTGTCGTTCGTTCGTCATACAGAAACTGGGTGTTAATTCACTATAAAGTTAGGGAGATTTGTGGAAAAACTTCCACAACAACGAGCACTTGTGGAAGACTTGCCAAACTTTTGCTAGCTCATCCGCCTTTTCATTTCCTCGAGAACCCTTGTGTCCAGGTACAAGAGAGAAATTATAATTCTCTGTGTAGGCGGCTGACTACCTTGGAATTGATATTAACCTTAGTTATAACCTTTGAACTGCTTGGCTGTCGATGAAAATTGCAATATCGCTGTAGAATATTGGTCTCATCGAAATTAGCTCCGCAGCCTTTGCGATCGCATACATCTCCGCCTGAAAAATGCTACAATCAATTTTTAAGCGATATGATTCATTAATAGTATTAATATTAATATTATTAATTTAATACCCAGCTCCAAGCAATGAACACCTTTTCCTGTGCTAGTCTCGGTTTAAGAACCATCCGCAAAAACGTTTATTTGCGAAAAATCGACATTGTTCTTCATCCAATCAAGCGAGGGAATTTACAGGTTTATTTTACCTTCGACTATGTTCACTGAAGTTTCATAATCTGTGTTAAGATTCGTGACCAGCCTTCCTAAAATCTCAGTATGGCGGACTGTTCGATATGATAAGTTGATGCAATCTAGTTAGTAAGTGTAATGGTGACTGTCTCGAAAACATGTAGGTCCAAAGGCGTAATGCCTAATAGCATATCTAAGGATGCTGTAGTAGTTGAACCTATGCACTTGTTAAGCTAAAAAAAAATGTAATAAAAAATCAAAAAATATGTATGCCCTCTTTTCTGCCTAAATATACGTTTAAATTCTGATGTTAATCTGACACAGTTACAGTGACAATCGAAGAGTGCTGACGAAGGAAGGGTGGCTTTTTCCGAATACTGTCGACATCTCCACTTAGCCTGTGTTGTCAATTAATTTTTTTTTTAGATTTTCTCATTGTAGAACAAAAATTATTATTTCTCAGAAATCATTTTCATTACTTTCATGAAACTTTTCATAACATTTAAATTTAATGATACGTATTTCATTAAGTCAATGAAACCCGACATAGGTTCCTTTTTACTGTAATTTTTTATAACACTAATGTAGATCGTAGACTTTCATTTTTGTCATGTACAATTTCTTTCAGTATGGATTTTTTTAACCAAAATCGAAAATTTTCTTGCTAAATTTGTTTAAAAGAAAGTTCACGAAAATATTATTATATTGGCCTAAAATGTTAACAAAATTTGTTCAACGGTGGTAGCACCAACTTGGTGCCACCAAGTCTGATGAAGCTGTTGGGCAAAAAATGATGACACCACATTTATCACCAAACTGGACAATTCGAGTAAGGTTTTAACTACCTTTTTGTAGTAAAATCAAATCTTTAGGGTCAAGTCCGTGTGTTTTTCACAGTATGCTACGAGGTTCGAACTTGAAAATAAAATTATGTTTTTCAAACTCAAAATTTTTAGTTTTTTTTTTTCAATTTAGTGAAATATTTTGAAAATATATTTTGCTAAATATTATTTTTGTAAAACTAAAATTGTTTTGTATCAGCGCCATACGATAAATAAAATTATAAAAAAATTATTATTTTTTGAATTCTCTTGTAATTAATTTTAATTTTTGTAAAACTCAAAAGAAAAATAAATTTATTTTTTTTTAATTATATATACCCAGCAAAACTTTTCGGAGTCATTCAAAAATAACTAGTTCTAGAAGTACTTCAAAGCTTGTCACGATAGGTTCTCAAAGAGCATCCTGGAACTAGTGATGTCACAACTAGTTCTAGAATTGATCCAAAAGGGTAATATTTTGATTCCAAAGAGCTTTTTTGGAGTAGTTTGGGAAGTAGTGATTTGGAACTAGTCGTACATGACTTCTGCACCACTTCCATGAAACAAATACTGGTTCTCAAATAACATCTTAGAAGCTGTTTCAAAAACTTATAATTTTTTCAAAAAAGAAAAAAATATATATTTGATTACGCATTTCTCTGTTGCATCTTCTATTTGGAAAAAGTCAAACCTTTTGAAATATGTACAGAGGGGCTAAAAATATAAGTATTGGGTAATTTGTTTGGTATTATTTAGTATTGGGGCATTAGTGCAAATAGGTTTTTATAGATCCATTCAATTACCTTACTACAATCTGCAATAAACTACTTTATTCAATACAGCTGGAATTTTTTATTACAAAAAGTAAACAAAACTTTCCAATTGTAGCAAAAATAGTAAGCAATTTGAGTAATCCAACTAAGCATATAATCGTATATTTTTTGGTCCCCACAATCTTTTTTTTTTTTTAAATCCCTTATTCTCCTTCTAGATAATTTCTAATTGCATTAAGGACTAAAAAAACAAAAAATACTACTAATTTGTGTTTAGCAAAGTGCTGATATTGCGTTATATTTTCAACAAAAAATATTTCAAAAATGTTTTTTTTTGTTTTTTTTGCAAAAAAAAAATTTACAAAATGTTCCTAGACTGCTTCCCTAGAACTAGTTCTGATGGTGACAATTTCAAACAAAAATCATGGGTTAAAGAATGGGATAAAGAATTGGTTCTAGAATTACTTAAAGAACCGTTCCATACATGGGTTCCTAGACTACTTTCCTAGAACTAGTTCTGATGGTGACAATTTCAAACAAAAATCATGACTCTGAGAACGAGATAGAGAACTAATGCCACAATAGCTTCTTGGAAGTAGTTCCTGTCGTGACAATTTCAGAGAAAAATCATGGGTTAAAGAATGAGATAAAGAACTGGTTCTAGAAGTAGTGATGGAACCGTTCCATAGGAGGGGTGATTGTTCCTAGACTACTTCCTTAGAACTAGTTCTGAGGGTGACAATTTCAAACAAAAATCATGACTCTGAGAACGAGATAGAGAACTAGTCGAGCAAAAAAGAAGTACTCCAGCACTAGTTCTGGAAGTCATGCAAGTTTTGCTGGGATAAATAAATTTAAAAAAAAAATAGAAAATTTAACTTTATAAAATTTTAAGAAAAGGGAATAAATATAATATAAACTGTGCCTTTTCAGCAAGAAACAAATCATAACGCAGCGACAAGTCTCACATTTGTGGATCTGTGTAATTATATTTTTCTGTAAAACGTAAAAATATGTACTTTATGTGTTGTGTTTAAAAGGCACTTGTTATTAAGTTATAAAAAAATATAGTTAATAATAAGTAAATACAAATTATAAAAAAATAAAAATAAATAAAAAATATGTTTAAACTACACTTAAAAATTCCTCTATTCATTTATTTATTAAGAACAAAGATTAATTGACTTTACAGAAAAATACAAAATGTGCACTCTTTATAATTCAATTTTTTTTTTGACAAAACTTTTTATTAAAAAAAAGTTTGTAAAAAAAATTTTAAACAAAAAAAGAAAAAAAAAATGTAAAAAAAAATGTTAGTTAAAAAAAATATCGGTAAAGAAACAATGTTTAAACAAAAAAAAAATTGTAAAAAAAATTGTTAAAAAAATATTGATTTATTTTTTTACAGAGTACAGTATTTTAGAATATTTTTAATTCTATGATTCGTTTATTCGTTTTTTATTTTTATTGCAAGCATAGAATGAATTTTTTATTCGTTTCGAACAGATAGAATGAATTTTTCATTCTAAATGTTTAGAATCCCAGGCAGAAATTGATGATGGTACAAAAAATAAATCACTTTGAAAGTACTATTTTCCAAACGCTCTAAATACGCTTTGTTTAACCAACTCAAAAGTGCTTTTACAGCACCTTTTTACGAATTAAAAAAATGTTTTATATCTTCCACCCATAATGTAGAATATATTCTATGTATGTATACATAATAATTGTACCATTCCAATAAGGGGAATGAGGCACACATCCTCTCTGTTAACAAAAGAAAGTACCGGAAAACATGAAGTCCTCTTGTATTAACTAAATTATTTTTTTACTCTATATATAAAAAATGTAATTTAAAAAATCGACAATTTCAAATAAAATTAGTATAAAGCATCTTAAAACCACCTAATTTTTAGTCTTCCGAATGCTTTTAGAGTGCTTTGAAAAACAATAATATGAGCGTTTAACGACGTTATCATTCGGACGTTTTGAGAGCACTCTAAAAGCAAAACCATGACGTTTTGGAAACGCTTCTAGGGTACTTTTAAAACGCTTTGATGATTGTATTTTTCTGTCTGGGATGCTTTTAAACGACTTTTAACATTCGTGCACAAATGTGGTAGATAACACTGTGCAACAATTTGAAGGTCATGGTCTGGGGGGCGGACCAAACCAAGACAGAATGAAAGTATTTGGTTAGTATAGTAAAACCTTAATAGGGTTTGGCGCTGTGTGGGTACAGTCGATTTTTATGGCCCACTGAAATTTTTATTTTTTTTTCAAAAGGGGGTTAAAAAAGTCGAAAAAAATAATGTTTATGTTACTCTTAGCCTAAAATTGAGCTCAGATGTCTGTAATAGAATTTGATGGGGATTATTTTTCTAGAATATATTAACCCTCTATCTGCCCTGTTTTTGGGTCATTTTTGCCCTTTTTTCAAGAAATGACTCAAAAGTCTCATAAGATATGCGTTTAAAGGGTTAAAATATTCTACGAATATTTTGTTCATCAAATTTAACTTGGGGTCTCCACTGGCGGAAAGTTCGACAGGTCTGCAGAAAATGCCTAAAAATTTAAAATTGTAAAGTCTAATTCATTTTTCATATAAATATATGGCAGAAACTGTTTACGATTGTGATCAACAAATATAGGATATTAGTCTGGGGGGTGGACCCTTCCAGCTGAGGATGATAGTATTTGGTTAGTATAGTAAAACCCCCAAAGGGTTTGACACTGTGTGGGTACAGTCGATTTTTATGGCCCACTGAAATTTTTATTTTTTCCCAAAGGTGTTTGAGAAAAGTCGAGAAAAATAAAGTATTTATTAATCTGAGCCTAAAATTGAACTCAGATATCTTCAATAGAATTTAATGGAGATTATTTTTCTAGAATATATTAACCCTCTATCTGCCTTGTTTTTGGGTAATTTTAGTCCTTATTTTAAGGAATGACTTAAAAGTCTAAGATATGAGTTTAAAGGGTTAAAATGTTCAAGGATTATTTTTTGCATCAAATTTCACTAGGGGTCTTCACAGGCGGAAAGTTAAACCGGTCTGTAGAAAATGCCAAAAAATGTAAAATTGTAAAGTCTAATTAATTTTTGATATACATTCATGCCGGAAACTGTTTACGATTGTACGCAACAAATAAAGGACAATGGTCTGGGGGTGGACCCTTCCAGTACAGGATGGCAGTATTTAATTAGTGCAGTAAAATCCCAAAAGGGCTTGGCGCTGGGTGGGTATAGTAGGTTTTTATGGCCCACTGATTTGTTGTTTTATTTGTCCAAAGAGGTTTAAAAAACCAAAAAAATAATATTTATGTTACTCTGAACCTAAAATTTAACTCATATGTCTTCAGTAGAGTTTAATGGGTACAATTTTTCTAGAATACATTAAACTTCTATCTCCACTTTTATGGTCATTTTAGTCCTTTTGTTAAAAAACGACAAAAAAAGTCTTCTTAGATTTGCTTTAAAAGGGTTTTACGAATGTTTTTTTTTTATCCAATTTCAATATAGATCTTTAAAGACAGAAAGATTTGCCAGCTTACCAAAAATACCAAAAAACGGACACTAGTTTTATTAGTTTTTCAAATTTAAGCCAACCAAAGGGCTTGGCGCTGTGTGTTGTAAACCCCTTTTAAAGCAAATCTAAGGAGACTTTTTTTGACAATTCTTAACAAAAGGACTAAAATGACCCAACAAGTGGAGATCGATGGTTAATGTATTGTAGAAAAATTATACCCATTAAATTCTACTGAAGACACCTGAGTTCAATTTAAGGCTCAGAGTAACATAAGCATTAGTTTTTTTGTTTGTATAAACCTCTTTGGACAAATAAAGCAAAAAATCAGTGGGCCATAAAAACCTACTGCACCCACCCAGCGCCAAGCCCTTTGGGGACTTTACTGCACTAACCAAATACTGTCATCCTGTGCTGGTAGGGTCCATCCCCCAGACCATTATCCTATATTTGTTGCATACAATCGTAAACAGTTTCCGCCATATATATCAAAAATTGATAAGACTTTACAATTATTAATTTTTAGACATTTTCTACAGACCGGTTTAACTTTTTGCGTGTGAAGACCCCTAGTGAAATTTGACGCAAAAAATATTCCTAGAATATTTTAACCCTTTAAACGCATTTCTTAGTAGACTTTTAAGTCATTCCTTTAAAAATTGACCTAAATGACCCGAAAAAAAAGGAAGATAGAGGGTTAATATATTCTAGAAAAATAATCCCCATAAAATTCTACTGCAGCCATCTGAGTTTAATTTTAGGCTCAGATTAATATTAACTTCATTTTTATTGAATTTTCTCAAGCCCCTTTGAGAAAAAAGTAAAAATTTCAGTGGGCCATAAAAATTGACTGTACCCACACAGCGCCAAAACCTTTGGGGGTTTTACTATACTAACCAAATACTATCATTCTGTATTGGTTTGGTTCACCCCCCAATTTCACTGTTGCACAGTGTAATCAGTTGTTATGTGCTAAATTGCGCGACAAGTCCAAAGACTACTAATAGAAGACGTCCTATGAGTGGTAAGTAGTGCGGAGGTGTAAAAAAATTTATTCCCGTGGATGAGGATTTTTCGTCGTTTGCTTTGATAAATTCGTTAATTTCACTTATACACACTCCCAGTAAAAACTTCTATTACCGAGTAATGGGGTTTTCGCCTTAAAATAGATGGTGGTATCTAGTTACTAGGTTGGTGAAACACTCATTATTTTAACATGGCGATGTCATTGGAGTAATGACCGCATACCCACTCGCTTACGAGAATGCTACTGAAAAACTACATACATTAGTACCACAAATAATGAGCTACAATTAGCCCAAAAATAACTCGTTACCCACTCCTTACAAAAATGCTACCAAATAACAGCATACATTAGTCCCAAAAATAAGTAGCTACCAGTAGCCCAAAAATAACTCGTTGCCCACTCCTTACAAAAATGCTACCAAATAGCAGCATACATTAGTCCTAAAATTTGTCCGTCTTCCCTTAGCAAGGAATTGCGTCAAAAGTAAAATGTTCGCTTCATGCCTATTCGATGATGAAATTCATGTTAAACGCGGTTATTTCAAGAGCAACCAAGCGGTAAAATTTCTTCAATCGAAAAGCCAACGGAACCAATGTTTACGTTGATATCCATCCCTCCAAATGTTTGATTGTAAAATAATAAAAGGACCGAAAATATATCTTGGAACATCGTAGAAAGGGACATTTGGCTGCTTAGGGCAGGACCAATAACAAATTTACAGAAGCGACTGCTGATCAGCCCATGGAAACCGCATTAAACACCATCTTAAGTTTTAATCTATATAAGAGTGAGTAAGTTTTTAAGGGAAATACTGTCTATGATGGTTTTAACATTCTTTAAACAACAAGGCAAACAAATGAGTTAAATTAAAATTTGGAAAACGGCCCAAATCTTCTGGAAAAACAATTACAATTTAGAAAAAGCCAATTAAAATTCAGAAAACTTCAATAGAAGTTATGCAAAGACTAATGAAGGCTCATAAATCACTAGCAAGTGTGAGCTAGATCCAGGTTTTTAAATATCAATTTGGTTTTCTAAACTTTAATTTGCCTGTTCCCAATTTTAATCAGAATTCCTGAATTTAAATTTCTGTTAACGGAGTTTTATTAGAAAAAGTAGAGTAATGTTAATCTTTTTTAAGCTAAATGTGCAAGTTATTTCTAAATTTTCTTTAGCATTTTTTAATTTTGGTAAAAAAAAATTTATTTGGACAACTTATCAAATATTTTAAATCGTATTTACCAGTAACTGGTTCTGTATGAGGCTATCGGTAACTCATTATTTGTTAACAAGAAGTAACGGGTCCTGTATGAGGTTATCGGTAACTCATTATTTGTTAATAAAAAGTAACCGGTTCTATATGAGGTTATCGGTAGCTCATTATTTGTTAACAAGAAGTAATCGAGCAGGTAACGAGTCCTCATTACATAGAATGCAGGCGGTAATGGGGACTTATTACCAAGTTTTTACTGGGCTCATATTTACAGCAGAATCACTAATACACACTCATATTTACAGCAGAATCACTAATACTATCAAGTTTTTCGTATTTAGAATTGCATAGAATCAAATAAAATTGAAGAATGATAAAACACGGGAACTTGCCCACTAAAATGTATTTTTGCTTTTTCTGACTTCTTTGCAAAACAAAGTGGTTTTTCAGAAGATGAATTTTACATCTAGTTAGGAAGTTATAAAAAAAATGCATTTAAAAAATTATTTTATGGAATTGAGGTTTTTTTTATTTTACAAAGGATCCCATTTGTAGGGAATAAAAAAAATTGTTATAATAATAATGAAAAAACTTATTAAAAAATAGCTAAGTAATGTGCGTTTGTAAAACTAATCAAAGTGTTTATTATACCGGCATTTTTTTGTAAGGAAAAACATTTTTTTGTAAGGAAAAACATTTTTTCCTTCCAATTTCCAACAAAGTCCATGCAATTGTTTATGCCACCAGCGATCAAAATTGTGGATTTTTAAAAACTAAAAAAAAAAAAAAATATCGTACGAGCGCCATAAATATTAGGTGTGTTCCAGAACTTTCCGGGTAAAGTTCGGTAAAATGAGAGAAAATCAAAAAACCTCTCACGATACCACAAAAATGCACAAAAGTACGGGAACGCTAAAAACCACATTTCAAGCCCAAAATAATAGAAAATGTATACAAACCAATAACGCTAAAATATTTTCGTAAGAAAAATTACTTTAAACAAGAAAACAAATTGTAAAAGTTTATTTTAATAACAAATTATCTTTTTTTGTATTGAAATAACACATTTCCTTGGGTTAGTTCTTTATTTTATTAAAATTTCCAATTTAGCTTCACAAAAAAATCAGAAATATCCAAAAATTTTAAAATCGATCAAACGTTTTTCAAGTTATCGCCAAAAATTTGGAAATTTTTGGAATTTAAAAAAAAAGGAAATTTTGTAAAAGAAAAAAATATGTATATCTTGCGATAAATTACACTACTCAGCATCGAAAATGCGACTGGGACGCGACCTTATACACTTGATAACAATAGTTCGGCTGGTCAAAAATCCGGTCTCCAAACTTTTCCATCGCATCAGGTTTTTAAGAAAGTTGAGGTTAAAGTTAAAAAATGGTAATTTTTTTGAAAATCATAGCGGATGAACCCGATGTGATAGCGACTTCAAAATAAGTCGAGGAGCCTAAACATTACACTTTAAGATGCAGAACTCATTTGGCCAGTCGTCGTAACCCTTTGGGCATTAATTGTCTTTTAACGATGTCTTATTCCACAGTTTTGAAAACCCGTTTTTGGGGGGAAATACCTTATTAAAAGACAAATGGTGCTCCAACTGTTAAAGTGACAGATCAAATGAGTTATACATCGTAAAGGGCAATGTTTGAGCTTTAGCCTTGACCTATTTTTAAGTCGTCAGCAAATCGAGTTCATCCGCTATGAGTTATCAAATATGTATGTCCGAAAACGCAATTTTTTTGTGTTTCAAATTTCTCAAAAACCTGATTTAGAAAAGTTTGGAGACCGGATTTGTGACCAGGAGGATAATTGTAATTATGTATATATGGTGGCGTTCCATTCGCATAAAGTTTTTTTTTCATATGATTTGTAGCGGAAAAACTCGTTTTTTGGGAATACGATATCATTGAGAGACAATTGGTGTCCTAAGGGTTAAGGCGACTGTCCAAATGAGTTCAGCATTCTTAAGAGCAATGTTTAAGATTTACCCTCGACTTGTTTTAAAGTTGCTTTCACATCGGGTTCATCCGATATGAGTTGACAAAAATGCCCAACGGCATTTTTGTGAAATTTTAACCTCAATTTTCTCAAAAACCAAATGTCATGGAAAAGTTTAGAGATCAGTTTTGTGATCATTAGTTTTATTTTTCTTATACATATTATTAGTGTCCGACCGAATACACCTTTTTTGGCCGAAGCCGAATATTCGGCCAAATTTTCACTATTCGGCCAAACCGAAGCCGAATATTAAAAAAAAATATATTTATGTAGTAAAAACAAGAAAAAAATAAAACTCGACTCGGCGGGATACTCAAATGCATGAGAATGTTGTCTAGAATGATTTTATTTTAAGCAAACAATTTTTTTGGACATTTTTGTAAAAAAATATATTTTAGAGTGTAAATTTTTTTCGACAGAAATTTTTTTTTAATGTAAAAAATGTTTTTAGTTGCAAAAACACTTAATAAAATGTTTTTGTGCTTCAAAGTTAGTTCAGTGTGTTTTTCAACACGTGAGCACAAATATTATTATTCGGTATTCGGCCTATTCGGCCAAAATTGTGGCCGAAGCCGAATAGTGCTTTTTGGCCTAAGCCAAAGCCGAATATTCGGTCGGACACTACATATTATGGTTTTAAAACCGTTGAAACAAATGTAAAGTAAAATTTGAAATTGTTAAAAATTTTACATTTAAATTTCAAATGGCGATATCTCGAAAACTACTTCGCAGATTTTAATAGTTAATCAATATTCGAGTTCAGCTTAAAAAAGTTAAAAATTCACAGAAAAGTATATATTTTTAACTTTTTGTTGCAAGTTTTTTTAAAATTCTTTTTTTTTCAAAAATTATCGCATTTATTTAACGCGGTTAAATAAATTCGATTTGTTTTAAATGAAGCTTAAATCAAAGTTCGTTTTAGATTTTTTTGAAAGGTTAAGGAGAACCAATATTCAAGTTAAGAAGTCGTGAACATAAAAACCTGCCATTTTAGCAAATATCAAATGACAATATCTCGAAAAACGTTCGACCTAATTATTTTTTTTTTATATTCTATATATATCTTAATGTTTGTGTATCGCAAAATATATTTTAATAGTTTTTTATTTTTAAAATTTTGAAAAATCCACACTTTGGCTGCCGCAACCTAATGTTAATTGGCTTCAAATTTGGAGTTAAAATTTGCCTGGAAACAGTTGAAAAAAAATACTGCAGAATAGGGCGAAGCAAAATCTCCTATTTTTCGAATTTCAAAATCATCGGGTTCGGAATAGTTGCCTATTAGGGTCAATATTAACACAAACAAATATTGAGAACTGTAGGGAAATGTTCTTGGATTCCATTTGAAAATCGGAAAGTTCCGAACAAAGTAAAAAATAATAATTTCTTTTTTTTAGCGTTTATTATTTAATATTCGAACATTACTGGAATGGTAAAAAAAATTTTAGTCTGTAAATAAAATTTTTGTTTCTGTTTTTGAAAAAAAAAAATATTTTTAATTGTATTTTTTGATGAAACCTACAGGTTGAACCTACAGGTTCAATATTTGTTTGTGTTAGTATTGACTCTATTAAAAGTCAAATATTCCGACTCTGCCGACTTTAAGGGAAATTTACATATACATAATAATAGACCAGAGTACCTATTCTTAACTCTACGTAAAACATGTCAGACGTTCATCAAATGTTGATTTATGTTCATGTAATAAAAATCGTCTCATACCACGTAGCATATATAACAAATGTGGTTTTCCCAATAACTTAAATAGTAAATTTAGCAAAGCATCGATCCCTGCATCACGTTTATAAGTTATTAATGCCGTAGTAAATGCACTAAAATCGTCTGGAGATAGAACACTGCGTAGCTAGAAATAAAAAATTAAAAAGAAATTATTAACAAAACGAAAAGTTAGTAAATAGACAAATGTTTTTAAATTGTTAACATTTTTTAGAATATTCTAAATTCTAGGAAATCGAACGGACCTTATATTTGAAATTGTTAAAATGTATTTTTAAATTGTCCAAAGTTTTTTTTTTGAGATTGTCCAAAGATATTTTAAAAATTTTCAAATGTATTTAAAAATTATCCCAAATATATTTTTAAATTGTTTAAATGTGTTTTTGAGTTGTCCAAATGTATTTAAAAGTGTCCAAATTATCGAAATATATTTTAAAATTGTCAAAATGTGTTTATAAATTGTCCAAAAGTATTTCAAAAGTGTTCAAATATATAATCAAAGGCCCTTACCACAAGAAAACAAAAAGTCTATTTTAACAAAAGTTTTATTTTAAATTTCCAATTTTCTATACATTTTTTGAAAGTCGATTTTAAAAACAAAAACAATTTGTATGGAAATAAAATTAAAAGCTCATTTTAAATTTATTTTATTTTCTTGTGGTAAAGCTGAAAATATGTGTGTTAGTTAAGCTCAAGGTCTATGTTGTTTTATAATTTTTATTTATTAAAAATATCAATATTTCGCTAGCGACTGGTTATCATCTTCAGGCATAAATAGGAACAATAATAAAAATCACGTAACGAACGGTTTTTACATTTAAAATTGCACTTTTATTACAGTGTCCAAATATATTTTTAATTTGTCCAAATGTATTTTTAAGTTTTCCAAAAACGTTTTAAAATTGTCTAAATTGTTCGAATATAATTTAAAATTGTCCAAATACAGTTTAAAATTTTGCAAATGTATTTCGAAATTGTCCAAATGTATTTCAAAATTATTCAAATGTATTTCAAAATTATTCAAATGTATTTCAAAATTTTCTAAGCGCATTAATGAAATTTTTAATTATTCAAAATTTTTAAATTGTTTAATTTTTTATAAATGTCAAAATATATTTAAAAACTGTCTAAATGTATTTTAAAATTATCGAAATTGTTAAAAATTGTCTAAATGTATTTTAAAATTGTCCAACAGTATTTCAAATATGTTCAAAAATATTTTAAAACTGTCCAAATATATTTCAAAATTTTTAAAATGTATTTTAAAATTGTCCAAATACAGTTTAAAAATTTCCAAATGTATATATTTTGAAATTTTGCAAATGTATTTCAAAATTATCCAAATGTAAAATTACCATAAGTACTTCAAAATTATACAAATGTATTTTAAAATTGTCCAATTGTATTTAAAAATTTTCCGAATGTATTCTGAAATTTTTGAATTTGAAAGTTGTCTAAATGCATTTCAAAATTGTCCAAATATATTTTAAAACAAAAACATATCGAGGGCCTATATTCAAAACCCTCTATCTTAAAAAACACAACTTTTCAGGAGAGCCAAAAAACTGTTTATTTCGCATATTGTTAGAGTAATTAAAATTCGATATTCTACAATATTTTTTTAAATCAACTACTGAATCTCACATATAATTCGTTTTTTAAATTTTGCACTATTGGGGATATTATGAAAGATAGAGGGTTTTGTTTCTCAAAAATATTAAGTTCATGAATGAAAATGATCAGATAGAGGGTTTTGTATTTTAATAAAAATGAATTATCATGATTTCATTTATGACACCGGTAAATTTTTAACGTGATTATTAATGATAACGGCTTATAAAGAATTCCGAAATCGCGGTTTTGGTCCACAGGTGCTGATTTTTGAGACAAAAAATATTTTTTTTTTGACTTCATCTTAAAAGATGACAAACTGTTGAGTATGTTATGTAAAAAAAATTAAAAAATTAAAAACGCGATTTTGGTCCACAGATGCTGATAGCATCCCGATTTTTAAGATTAAAATTTTTGTTTCATAATGTACACAAGACATCCAAATTTTGAGCGATATTTTTCAAAAAAGTCAAACAAGAATTTTCAGAAAAAATTAGCATCTCTGGACCAAAATCGTGATTTTGGAATTTTTTTTGACAAATTCATGTTCAGCATGCAAAAATTAGTATGAAAACATGTAATGCATGATGAAATTATTAAAAACAAATATTTATAAATTAATTATTTGAAAAGATAGAGGGTTTTGCATTCAGAAAAATTATTTGTATAAGAGATAGAGAAAACCAAAAATGCAAATAAAATAGCAAAAAAAATATTTTTGTTCTGAATTTTACACCATACATTAGGGTCGTTTTACTGAATATTTTGCCATAAAAAAGTCATTTTCGTGAAAATGGAAGATAGAGGGTTTTGAATATAGGCCCTCGATATGTATTTTTCTGTACACAGCTCTTTGAAATACATTTGGATACCCTTGACTAAACGGGACATATTACTAAAATGTCTTAACAGGTAAAAATTGGACAGTTGTTCAGACATTTTAAAAGAATAGGCCCCTTAAAATACATTTGAAAATTGGAATTAACAGGTGAAAATTGGACCCCTTTAAATACATTTGGAGAATTTTAAAATAGATTTTGATAATTTTAAAAAAACATTTGGATAACTTTTAAATATATTTGGGCAATATAAAATTTAGACAATTTAAAATACATTTGGATAACTAAAAATTTTTTTTGGAAATTTTTCAAATTTATTTGGTAAATTTTTCAAATACATTTGGAAAATTTTCAAAAATATTTGGAAAATACAACAAAAATAATTATTTCTCAGAAATAATTAATATGGACTCAAACCGAAATAAATAAAAACTTCAGTTATAAAATATAAAGTCCAACAATATATAAAACAGAATTAAAAAAAATATTTGGAAAATTTTAAAATACATTTGAAAAATTTTAAAATACAAATGGAAATGGTGTAACACAAATTTATCGATAAATACATACCACTTTTAAAAATTCCACTCTTACTTCGGGTGCTACTTGATCATCAACACATCGCAGTTGAGGCTTATTATTAAATGCAAATGAATCTAATGTTGTTGCAGAAGTTGTGGCTGAAAATAAATTTGATCTTACTGAGATTGTGGAAGTTGATGGCTTATTTTCAACTAATTTATATTTTTTCTTTTTACTAAATTCAGTTGAAATCTGGGATGTTGATGGAGATTGACTTAAAGGGCTACGTTCACGTTTGTATATTTTAACTAAACCAGTTGAAGAACTATTGCTGTTTGTAGATGCATTGAAATCGATAGTTGATACATCTGAATCTAAACGACTCATAAAATCAAAAGCACTAGGTAATTTACTATTACTTGACCGTCCAGCAGCCGTGGCATAATCATTAGGAGACCAAGATTCTATGGAATTAGCTTTTTCAATTTTGCTAAAAAAAAAATAATAATTTATTTAAAAAAATTGAAAATATGCGCAAAAAAATATGCATTAAACAGATAAAAATATGCATTAAAATATGTATGTGCAATGAAAATCATGTTTTTATACGAAAAAAAAATCGTAAAAAGCAAAAAAAAACAACGCCGGGTTTTAATCTAAATATTTAAAACTTTATATAAAAAGAATTTATTTTTATTGTTCTAATAATGAAACCCAAATAAATCTTAATCTAAATTGCATTAAAGGCAAAAAAATAATGCTATTATTAATTAAAATATTTTTTTTTTTTAATTTAAATAATTTTTGAAACAAATAAATTTTAATTTGGGCTTTTTGCTAATTTTTGCCAAATATGCACTTTAAAGTCAAAAGTCAAAACAAAAATATGCAAAAATATGAATTTTCACCAAACTATGCAAAAACCAATTGGTGCCATTTTAACGCAAATTTCGTGATTTGGAATGATAATTGGTCGATATCGTTTTCAGACACCCCAATGCAGTGAAAAATACTTTTAATGTGACATAGTATAGGTTCTTGGTTTTGTCGAGTATGTATATCACAAAAATGCCCATTAAACCAGACACCCTCAAATTTTAGAGTTATTGTCAAAATACGTTTTATTGGGATTTTCTGTCTAAATTTCATGTAATTCATTTTAACTGTTTTGGATAGACGAAGTATAGAACTTTCCACGTATGTAAATTTGTCTATACAGAAATGTATTGATTTTTTCAATAATATCTAATTTTTTTGTTAATTTTTTTTTAACTTTTTCGAGTTAAGGATTTTTTCTGCTATAGTTCTTTCAACAACCTTCATATTTATAAATTTATTCTTGAAGAAAATTTAGTTCTGAATACGGTGAGCTTTATTCTGAAAAAATCGGATAACAATTGACAGAGTTGTGATAATTTTTATAAAATAGAAAATTAAGATTTCGCAGAAAATCGTGTTCGGATTATTTATTTTATTTATTTCATTTTAACAAAAACTAACCAAGCTCTCTGGGCCATATACATATATAAATAAGTATATACCCAGGCAAAAAAAAATAAATTGAAGGGCTTACTGCAAAAACTTGATAAGCAACATTTTATTTTTTTGTGTTTTTTGCTTTCTGCTGATGTTCCATTGACAAATTTTTGGCAGAAGTCTTGCTTTAGCCCTTCGTACAAGTATCTTGAGAATAAAAGTTTTGCAAAAGTAATTTTTTCGACATTATTTCAAAATTTTTAAGGCAAAAACCACCATAAAATAAAATGTTGCTTATCGAGTTTTTACAATAAGCCCTTTAATTCATTATAAGAGGTCATGTATAATATTTTTCAATGTTTTTGGCGCGCTGAATTGCTCTATGATGGTTTTTTGTTTTTTTTTGCCTGGGTTTCCCGAACGGCGCACTGTGGCGCCTTTTCCCTAAAAGCGTTGCAAAAATCCAAAAATTGACAGAAGAATTTGATAAAATGAATGATTACATCTGATTGAAAACTCCTCACTGATTATGAATCCAAATACATTTTTGAAATCGGATAAAAATTATGAATTATAGAGCCACCCAAAGTTGACAATTTTTCAGTCTGCTGAAAAAAGTTAAAATTTAAAAAAAATATATCATCTTTTAAATTGAATTTCAGGCAAACTATGCAACCGATCATTATTTTTTTGGTGTAGTTTGAAAGGTATATTAATTCAAATGAAACGATATAAAAAACGGGTAATTTGGTCGAATACTTTGTTTTTAGGAGCAGTTTTGCAAACACACAATATTTCGATCTTTTTTTATATTTGATAGAATAGAACTAAAAAAGTGACGGTTTGTGACGGGATCTATTAAACAGAGGATGTTAAGTATTTAATACTCTAACTTATTCAATAAAAATTGGGTGCCCGTACTTGCCCGTGCACATGAAGAAACAAAGAAACTGTAACAACTTTTACTACGAAAAGGAGATATTTTTAAAATATCCTAATAGATTTTGGGCAGTTTTAAGATCCACTGGAATTTTTTACCAAGCTTAGTAGATATATTGTTTTTTAATTTATTATTTTGCTTTTTGGCTTTTTTTATTTGCTTATAACGCCCCCTAGCGGAATTTTTTTTTCTATATGTAACCACTTTGACGAGCTGTAACTCCTGAACGAATTAAGATATTTTAAAAGTTAAAATTTTGTATTTTTAATAAAACAAAGTTAAACATAAAAATTGCGAAAAACTTATGTTTCATCTCGGAATTTTAAAGAATTTTTTTAATAGACAAAGGTTTGTGTACAAAGGAAGAAACAAACGTTATCTAACAAGATTTTTAATAAGTTTTTAATAAAAAAAGTCTTAAATTTTTTTAACCCTAGTGAATGATCTGTTAAAATTGAACCTACAGCTAATTACAAAAAAATAAAATTAGTGTTGAATTCTCATTGAGTTTATAGTTCTTTTTTATGTATTTGAAAGTTTCTAATCAGCTTTTTAAAATTTGCCTATGTTAAGACATAAATATAATTGGTTAGTTTAACAGTTGAAACTTTTTTTAAATATATAAGTTTTAAGTAAGCTTTTACTTGACACAATTAAAAAATTTCCTTAAAAAAAAACAAAAAAAAAATTCAAGTAAAATTTTAGTTTTATAAATTGAAAATTTACTCAAATTTGTTGGTAAACATTTATTAAATTTTAAATATCAAATGGTTTTCTGGTGAAAAAATTAGTAATATTTTACTCAGTACCGTTAAAAATTTCCTAATTTTTTTTTTCTTATTTTTTCTCTGTTATATTAGAGTGGTATTTTTTCGAGATATGTATTGTGATTATTGTTGCCCTTAGTCTAATCGGCAAGTTAAAAACGCTTAACGAGAATATCAGCGTGCAGATTGACTTAATTTCACGCACAAGAAGTTACATTTTTAATGATTTTTACATTTACAATTTACAACAAAAGAGGTCAAAAGGTGTCACTGTGCACAGTGCCGAAGCGGGCCTATTACAATGCGGATGCGCTTTTCTTGAAGCTAAAGGAGATAAAATTCAAGTGCGTTTTAAACATTAAAAATGCCTTGATAACTTAAAAACTTATGATTTTTACGATGAAAAAAAGTCAAAACTAGGCACTGTGCTGCAGTGGGCCAATGGCCATGCGGGCTACTTATTTTAAGCTGAAGGGGTTTCTTTCAAATGCTTTATTAATCTTGATAATATCTTTATTACTTTAAAATTTATAATGCTTACAACGAAAAAAGTCAAAATACGACACTGTGCACAGTGCCGCGGCTGGCCTATTACCTTGCGGCTCATATATTTTGAAGCTAGGGGAGTCTTCTTTCGAATGCTCTTTAAATTTTTAAAATATCTTCATTAGTTCAAAAGTTATGATTTTTGCAACGAAAAAAGTCAAAAGGCGCCACTGTGCGGCGATTTCATGCAAAATTTGTATTTTCTTTTTTAGAAAAATTATCCCAACTTTGTCAATTATTACCCGATTATTTCGGAATAAAGCTCATCGTATTGAAAATGAAATAAACTAAAAACTTTCTAAATAACACGTGGTTCAGGAAGAAAAGACCCCTAAAAACGGTTTTTGACAATAACTTTAAAATGTGAGGGTGTCTGCCAAGTTTGAAAGGCATTTTTGTGATCTTTTCGACGAGACCTACAACCTACACTAGCTCATTTAAAAAGTATGTCCGATTTTGTTTTTGTAGCAGAGTGTTATTCTGTATTAAATTTAAGTTCTTATAAGAATTACTTACATAGCTTGATTATTGGCATTGTGGTATTTTGTTTTAGATGCCAAAACTTCCTTTGGATCCGAAAAATATTTACTGCGTACTAATTCAGCTCCAGCTGATTCACCAGGTTCAATTTTTACCAATGACTCAACCGATCGTTCATTTGGAGCAACCATCTATAAAATATTTTCAAAGTTTAAAATATGCTTTGCCTGTTGAAAAAACTAACAACTCTAACATTCTTGCAACTCTAACATTCTTGCTAGTTCATTAAAGTTTTTATTTCGGATTTTCCAGAGCGACAACATTTTTTAATAAATGTAAGATTAGGCAGCTAAGAAAAAACAGGTAACTTTTATTTTTCCCATATGCCAAACGAAACGAAATCCCTTGTACGTGGAGAGTATATAAATATTTTTGTGCTAAATATTATTTACCGTTTTTTCAGCATTTTTAAAAAAGTCTCTCAATTCTTTAACAACTGGACCAAAATTTGAACTTTTTGGTGAAGAACCTAATATATCACGTATCCATTTTGATAATTGTTGCACTTGCGATTGCTGTTGAAAACGTACATCACATAATAGTATAGCGCCGTAATCATTACGATGACGTATAACACGTCCTATAGCTTGATTAACGGCACGTGTAGCCTCTAAAGAATACCAGGCTTGACCAGTAAGCAACTAAAATATACAAAACAAAAAATAATTTTTAAAGATTGTTTAAAATTTAAGTTTTTCACAAACTAACCTGATTTTCTTTAGTACGATTATCTTCTAAATATTTCTTTTTCAAAATAATTTTTGGATCTTTTAAAGGGGGGAATGGTAATCCAGTAATAATAACTGCTCTGCCATTTCGATCAGCAAAATCAAGACCTTCAGATACTTTACCGCGACAAACAGCCATAAAACAGGCTCCTTTAGAATCGTTAATACTTTTATAAAATGATTCCATGGTATTGTTAAAATCTTCTTTATTTCTTGGCTCTATATAGACAGGTTTATAACGTGATATGTCGGCCCATAGCCCCGAGGCTTGCCAAGAGTTAACACATTGATTAAGTAAGGGATACGAAGGAAAGAAAACTAATAAACCATCGGGTACAATACGAGCAACATTCAAAATGGTGGAACCCAAAGAGCTAAGATATTTAGGGTTATCTCTAAAAGAAAATATATTTTTTATTAGAAAATTTTTGTGTTTCTGTAACAAAAATAAACTTACCGATTTTGATAATTTGATATTAGTTGTTCACGATCTGGTCCTGATCCAATAATTTTAACATAAACTTGCGAAGATTTTACTATATGTGGATTTTCCAAACGTTGAGCAACCGGTATGGCTAATTCTGCTATAAGTGGTCCTAAGGGAGCCAAAGTACCACTAGTTAAAATGACACTGCGTACATTAGTGTTAAGCAATTGTTCCATACTGTAGTTGGGAGAAATAATTAAAAATAAAATCTATATCGAGGGCCTATATTCAAAACCCTCTATCTTCCATTTTCACGAAAATGACTTTTTGATGGCAAAATATTCAGTAAAACGGCCCTCATCTATGGTGTAAAATTCAGAACAAAAATATATTTTTTTGCTATTTTATTTGCATTTTTGGTTTTCTCTATCTCTTACACAATTAATTTTTCTAAATGCAAAACCCTCTATCTTTTCAAATAATTAATTTATAAATATTTTTTTGGAATAATTTCATCATGCATTACATGTTTTCATACTAATTTTTGCATGCTGAACATGAATTGCCAACAAAATTCCAGAATCAAGATTTTGGTCCACTGATGCTTATTTTTTCTCAAAATTTGTGTTTGATTTTTTTTGAAAAATAAGGCTCAAAATTTGAATGTCTTGTGAACATCATGAAACAAAAATTTTAATCTTAAATATCGCGATGCTGATCAGCATCTGTGAACCAAAATCGCGTTTTTAATTTTTTAACGGTTTTTTACATAACATACTCAACAGTTTGTCAACTTTTGAGATGAATTCGGTAAAAAAATATTTTTTGTCTCAAAAATTAGCACCTGTGGACCAAAACCGCGATTTTGGAATTTTTTATAAGCCGTTATCATTAATAAATCACGTTAAAAATTTACCGATGTCTTAAATGAAATCATAATAATTCATTTTTATTAAAATGCAAAACCCTCTATCTGATAATTTTCATTCATGTACCTAATATTTTTGAGAAACAAAACCCTCTATCTATCCTCTAAAATCCCCAATAGTGCAAAATTTTAAAAACGAATTATATGTGAGATTTAGTAGTTGATTTATAAAAATATTGTAGAATATCGAATTTTAATAACTATAACAATACGCGAAATAAACAGTTTTTTGGCTCTCCTGAAAAGTTGTGTTTTTTAAGATAGAGGGTTTTGAATATAGGCCCTCGATATGCTAATTAATGTTTAATGCCTACCCAAATCCTGGATTAAAACACCAATAGTTTATAACTTTTGCCGCTTTAAGGCTTGTAGTTGTATTTCCTTTTGATAACCAACCACCACTATCTTTGTTTGATCCTCCACCACCTTTGGTATATTGCTGTTTAGGCTCCTCAATTTGTACATGCACTTTAAAGCTGCGATAAACTTTTTGTATGGTTTCTTCCTTATTAACAAATACAATAATCAATAGATCGGCCAATTTTTGATAACTACCACCTTTACGTAAATGATTACTTTGTGATTCTACTGCCATGTATTGTACTAATTTATCCAAAAGTGCAGCAATAGCTTTTGAAGAGCTATAGTTTATCTGGAATAGATAAATAAAAAAAATACTTAAAAAAGGACCTTATAAAGATTAGGGTCATAACAGGAAAATTTAATTCTTTTTAAGTTTGACCTTTGACCGTGGAGTGTTCAAAATGGCAGTAAGATTAAAGCGTCCACTCACCCTTTCAGAGGGACAATGCTACAAAGTGTTTTTTTTTTTTGTAAATATTGTTGAAACTACTTTGCCAATTTTGACAATATAGGTTTCTTTTGAACGCTTTAACATGACCTAGTTGAATTAAGCGCCAAATCGCAAATTGTTGGCGGGAGACGTTAGGAAGTCTTTCCTGATCGATAAACTTCATATCGCATAAAAATGTTTATTGAACAAATGTACAAAAAAAAGAGTTTTAAGTTTGGTTGTGTTGAATCTTTGATACTAGAGATGTCCACATGAGAAAATTAGTGCACTAATTTTGTGTGATTCAAGTTAATCACGCGTGAGTTTTTGCTTTTTTTATTTTACCTTCACATGACTTTTCGTCCCAAAAAATGCAAAAAAAAAAAAAATGGAAAATTTGGATAGAAAAAGGATAGGGCTTTCCATGTGTGTGAATTGGTCAATACGTAAAAGAAAGATATCTATTGATTTTTTCTGTAAGATCAATTTTTTTATTAGTTTTTGAAAATTTTTCGAGTTTATCGATTTTTTTCTGCTATAGTTCGTTTGAAAACCTTTATATTTATGAGCGTTTTTTTAAAGATAATTTAATTCTAAATACGATAAGCTTTATCCTGAAAAAATCGGATAATAATTGACAGAGTTGTGATAATTTTTCTAAAAAAGAAAATTAAGATTTTGCAGGAAATCGTCGTTCAGATAACCCAGGCAAAAAAAAATAAATTTATCATAAATGGTAATTTACAATATTTTTAATGGTTTTTGGCGCGCTGAATCCGAATCTGGCCTTTAAATTGCTCTATCTCGTCAGGTTTTTGAGATATTTAACATAAATTGATATATCAAAAACTTTATAAGATTTCAATTTCAAGGTCAAATTCGAATTCAGGAGGCCAAAAACCTTTAAAATAATGATACGCGACCTCTTAGTATGTTCGTTTATTTACTTATTTTTTTTGCCTGGGTTATCCGCACGGCAATTTCATACAAAATCTTAATTTTCTTTTTTAGAAAAATTATCACAACTCTGTTAATTGTTATCCGATTTTTTTGGCATAAAGCTCATCGTATTCACAATTAAATTTTCTTTAGGAATACGTTTATTTATATAAATGCTGTTGAACAAACTATACCAGAAAAAAATCGATTAACTCAAAAAATTTTCAGAAAAAACAAAAAATTAGATATTGTTGAAAAAAATCAATACATATCCTTCTTATATGTATAGACCAATTCATACACATGAAAAGCCCTATCCTTCTTCTATCCAAAACAGTTGAAAAATTTAAAATCGGTTAAATAATGTTTAAGTTACACGTGGTTTAGTGAGAAAAGTCCCAAAAAAACGTTTTTTTTTTACAATAACTTTAAAATTTGAGGGTGTCTGGCAAGTTTGATGGGCATTTTTGTGATCTTTTCGACGAGAGCTACAACCTTAACTACCTCATTTTAAAAGAATATTCGATTTTGTGTTTTTTGTAGCACAGTGTAATATATCGTCACCTAAAATGCAAAACGCCCTAACTAACAAAAACTTCAAAATCGGTATTTTTATAAATTCTGGTGTATTTTATTAACCTCACGTCTCTACAAAAAATTAGGGTCACATAATAAAAATTAGCGATTTTATAGCCAAAACTTAAAAACATGTGAATTGCGAAATCGCCAATGAACGCAACTAGAAATACGTCTTTTAATCATTTTGTGATTAATTCACATATTCACAAAACGTACGTTTTCACAAAATTTTAGCCCAATTCAATCAAAACCAACAAAGTTATCAACAAATTACCAATTTTACTCTATACTGTTTTTTGCTTCTCCTGTAAAATTAATAAAATGTTAGTTAGGGCCTTTTGCATTTTAGGTGACGATACATACCTTATGGGGTAAGTGAATATACCCCCATAATGTGGTTGGATGGAATATAAATAGTGTTTTCTGGGGTAGTTTTAGTTCTTCAGAAGGGAACTTTTTCAAGCATGGTCAGATTTTGCCCATATACGAACTTGACTAGCCTATGACCATAAGACATATTCATGCCAAACTTCAGGGGTCAAGCTCTTATTGTTTGGACTGTATCTTGGTACAGACGGACGGGCGGACATCGCTAGAATGTCTTATGCAGAGGTACAGTGATAAGTATCGACTGTTTTCTATTCCTGGAATCGCCAAGAATAATTGTCAAAATTCGTAATACCACACTAAAGTTCGAACGTTAAAAAAGAAACAAAAAACAATCTGCATTCTCACTGTATAATTGATATCATCCATCTCGCTCAGTTTCGATTTGTATCATCCAAATCGGTCAAGTAGTTTAAATGATATTTTCAAAAAACATTCTTAACTTCATGGTGTGACCTTCCCATAAAATCGATACCATTCGACTTATCAAGTTATGAGCCAGGACCGTTATCTTTATGCCTCTAAAATCTTCTGCATAGTCCAAGGACCTCATTCCGATACTCCCATTCAATTTATTGTGCTAAATTTATAAACTTACATTAGCTTTTCCAAGTAAATCAAATATAAATGATGCCGGAAAAGTGGCTCCTTCTTGTTTATTTTCTACCAGTATATCATCAATAGCATTTTCCAATTCCATAAGCATTTCTTTAAGCAGTGCTAAATCATCTAAAGTAAAATCTTTTTGTTCATCACCGGCATCTTGTATTTCTCCTGAACTCATAGCTTTCATTATATGTGTAGTGTCCTCAATTGCCATGGCTACATCGGATGATTTAATTTGAACTGAGGCTGACTCTTCACAAATTTTCTCGATATTATGAGCCTCATCCAATATACAAATGGCATTAGATAATTCAATTTTATTAGCTTTGCGGGCTGAAGGATCCAAAAGATAATTGTATGGCATGAAAACAATATCGGCATCTTCGACTAACTCTTTGGATGCATAATAAGGACACATTTTGAGTTTTTGTCCAACCTTCACTAAATCTTCAATGTCCATAATGGAAGGTCCTCTAAAATCGGGGTCATCTTTCCGTGACTCCACACGAGAATGAAATGAACAAGTACGTGTTTGTACACGTAATTTACACATTTGTATTTTATTGGCATTTCCCAATTCCCGCATTACGTCTGGATGTATGCACAATTGATCTCTGGATCCTAAAACAACAGCTCTCATAAAGGAGTACGAAGTTCTTTTTAGTTCCTGCATAGCTTGTGTAAGTTGGGAATGTGTACGTGAGGCGTATATTATTTTGGGCACTCCCCAATTTCCCTTACCTTTGGAGCGATTTATCATTTCAAGTTGTTCCATTACATCGGGTATATTTTTAATATCTCCTTGTCCCGGTATAGTCTTTATCATATTTGCTTTCATTTCTTGTTTTTTTGTTAGAAGCCATGCCAATGATGAACAGAGTAAACTCAATGTTTTACCCGTTCCAGTAGGAGATTCTAAAACCCCATTAGTACTATCACGCAGACACATGATAACTTTTTCCATGTACGCCCGTTGTACCTCATATGGTTCAAATGGAAAATTAACTGGTATACCGGCTATAATAGATTCTGGCATTTTAAATCACTCCTTTTTTTAATAGATATTTTTATTTCGCAATTTTATCGAAAGCCGCCAACTATTTTTACTCTACACAAAAAAATAGAACAGAGTGCGAACAGAACAAACACGGCACGTCTTTTTCCACAGATATAAACACTATAGTAGGCTTGTTTTTTGGGGACAGGTTTTATATTAGGATTAAATGGGTCTAATCAAGTCCATATTTTTTTTTTTAAATTTTTTTCTGAATCGACATACAATTAGTAAATATAAATAGGAAAAAAATTAAGTGGTGTCCGAAATGTAAAATGCTATAAATAAATCCGGCTTAAGGTATTCTCCGGCAACGGCAACCGTCCCCCGTGCCGTGCTTGTTCTGTTTCTACCTTTAAGGTAGGAACAGAACAAGCACGGCACGGGGGACGGTCGCCGTTGCCGGAGAATATAGGCCCAAAACAATGACGGGGGACGACGACGGCAAAAAATGTAATTTGTTTGTTCAGTGGTGCTAACTTTTAATAAAATTAGAGTAATTTTACGGAAAAAATCGCTTATCACATAGTCAATGTGATTAAGTTGGCACTACTGTACGTTTGTCACACCATTGTGAATGAAAAAATAAAAAAATTGTTGAGAAAATGCGGCAACCCTGGAGTGTGAGAAGGAGGGAGATTGAGAGAACCCGGAGATAAAATAAAATAAGTTTTAATTTTTTGTCGTGCCGGTCGCGGTTTTTAACTGTCAAATCGTATGGAAAAAGTCGTGCCATAGAGGCAATTGCCATAGAGGCAATCCGCTGCCCGCTAAATAACTTTTCTGCGTTATGCCATATTCACATACATATTTTTTAACTATTTTAAGCACTTAAACATGTTTATGTACACGCAAAAAAAAACTTGTGTCGGAGTGAGCAAAAATCTGGCATAATTTTACCAAAAATATGCTAAAACTACAACCGACGAAGTAGTTTTCGTAATTTAGCCAAAACACTTATGTAAAAAATTTTGAAGAAAATGCTAATGCTATTTAAGCAAAAACTTGGTAAAATATACCAAAAGAAATATGGTGAAATATACCAAAAATAATGCTAAAAATTACCACATTTATGCTAAAATAAATTTTCAATAAATTTTTGTAAAAATTTGTATATTTGTTGAATTTAAAATTTTCACAGAATAAATCCATATTAATATAATAAATGTTGTGTACACGCAAAAAAAAAATCTGTGTAAGATTGAGCAATCCTACTTGGTAAAACTTTTTTCATACCAAAAAAAAATTTTTACCAAATTTTTGCTAATATTATGCTTGTCGATGTTAAAGTAACATAATTCATTTTTTATGTAAAATAACCAAGTAGCTTGCTCAATAACGCAAATTACATGCACAAAAATTTATCGAAAGAAAACAACAAAAAAACAAAACAAATGCAGACCGCCATTTTCATTTTGTATTTTTGTGTGCGAGCGTTGTTCGTTTATTTTTTGTGTTATAAAAACGTAAAAAGGAAATTGATATATAAAATAAAAATAAATTAATATATAAATAAAAATAAATAATTAGTTTTCTAAAAGATAAATAGATGTAAGATAAAAGAATGTTAAAGTTAATTTTGCTTTCATCACTTAAAACACCATTCAATAAGAAAAACCAATGGAGTCCCAGACGTATGTTTCGATGAATAACAAATGTAATGATAAAGTGAGTATACCCGCATTCCGAAGACACCAATAAGGTTTAATAGATTTTTAGTTAAAAATTAGTGTTTGGTAATAATTTTATATTTTTACAGGGTACTGCTAAATAAATTTTTGAAGCTATGGAGAATCCTTCACTACAATAAAGAGCGTGGACACCAATCCTGCCTTTAGTTATAAAATTAAAACCTAAAAACCCAAAGCCAAGGGAGTCCATACCTGTTTTGATGAGTTACAAATGGAATGACAGAGTAAGTGTTCCTCCTTACCAAGAGACCAATGGGGTTAACCAATTTTTTAAATTAAAAATTTATGTTTTGTAATAATTTTTTATTTTTACAGGATGCTTTTAAATAAATTCGTGAAGCTATAGCGGATCCTTTACTTCAAGATGAAGCGTAGGCAGCAGTCACTCGAGAAAATTGTACAAAAAGGGTCAGTTGGTCGGTGGTAAATTAAATCCTAGACAACATTTATTATATTAATATGGATTTATTCTGTGAAAATTTTAAATTCAATAAATATACAAATTTTTACAAAAATTTATTGAAAATTTATTTTAGCATAAATGTGGTAATTTTTAGCATTATTTTTAGTCAGCTTTTCAAAAAATTTTGGTATATTTCACCATATTTCTTTTGGTATATTTTACCAAGTTTTTGCTTAAATAGCATTAGCATTTTCTTCAAAATTTTTTACATAAGTGTTTTGGCTAAATTACGAAAACTACTTCGTCGGTTGTAGTTTTAGCATATTTTTGGTAAAATTATGCCAGATTTTTGCTCACTCCGACACAAGTTTTTTTTTGCGTGTAGGATTTAATTTACCACCGACCAACTGACCCTTTTTGTACAATTTTCTCGAGTGACTGCTGCCTACGCTTCTTCTTGAAGTAAAGGATCCGCTATAGCTTCACGAATTTATTTAAAAGCATCCTGTAAAAATAGAAAATTATTACAAAACATAAATTTTTAATTTAAAAAATTGGTTAACCCCATTGGTCTCTTGGTAAGGAGGAACACTTACTTTGTCATTCCATTTGTAACTCATCAAAACAGGTATGGACTCCCTTGGCTTTGGGTTTTTAGGTTTTAATTTTATAACTAAAGGCAGGATTGGTGTCCACGCTCTTTATTGTAGTGAAGGATTCTCCATAGCTTCAAAAATTTATTTAGCAGTACCCTGTAAAAATATAAAATTATTACCAAACACTAATTTTTAACTAAAAATCTATTAAACCTTATTGGTGTCTTCGGAATGCGGGTATACTCACTTTATCATTCCATTTGTTATTCATCGAAACATACGTCTGGGACTCCATTGGTTTTTCTTATTGAATGGTGTTTTAAGTGATGAAAGCAAAATTAACTTTAACATTCTTTTATCTTACATTTATTTATCTTTTAGAAAACTAATTATTTATTTTTATTTATGTATTAATTTATTTTTATTTTATATATCAATTTCCTTTTTACGTTTTTATAACACAAAAAATAAACGAACAACGCACGCACACAAAAATACAAAATGAATATGGCGGTCTGTATTTGTTGTGTTTTTTTTTGTTGTTTTCTTTCGATAAATTTTTGTGCAGGTAATTTGCGTTATTGAGCAAGCTACTTGGTTATTTTACATAAAAAATGAATTATGTTACTTTAACATCGACAAGCATAATATTAGCAAAAATTTGGTAAAAATTTTTTTTTGGTATGAAAAAAGTTTTACCAAGTAGGATTGCTCAATCTTACACAGATTTTTTTTTTGCGTGTACCTTAGCAAGTTTAAATTTAAACACGTTTAAGCACTTAAACATGTTTATGTACCTTAACAAGTTTTAATTTAAACATGTTTAAGTGGTTAAACATGTTTAAAAAAATGAATGCGAATTTGATAAAAACGTTAGTTTTAGCGGGAAAAACACCAAATTAACCACAGTGCTCTAATTTTTTTGCATATTTGTTTTACTACTCAACGCTAGAGGTCGCTGCAAAACATAAATAAAACCAGCTGTTCAATCAAAATAAACTAAAATAATTTTTTTGGCGCGCAAAAAATAAACAAATAGTTTTTGTAAAATAATTCACACAGAAAATACCTTTAAAACATGAGCAAATCAAATAAAATGTTTGCCGACAAGGCATTTGAACTAATTAAAGAATTAGAAAGATCGTCACAAACTATACCAGCATTTGATGTAAGTAAAACACAATCAATTTATTTGTCGTGTTACTATATTATGTTTGTTTTTTTATAAGGATGATGGAGTTCGACAAGTTTTGGAAGAAATTAAAGCCATTTTTGAGGAAAATTGTGCACAAGCGTATGTTTTTGTAAATTTTTTTGTTATCTTTGTACAACGATGTTTCCAATTTACTTTAGAGCCAATTATTCTACTTCTGGTGATCGTACCATGTGGCCTTTATTAAATTTTCGTCATGCTGCTTTACAGCGCAATAAAAGATGTCTGCTTACATATTTGCATCAACGTTTACACCGCATTAAAGCTTTGCGTTGGGAGTTTGGTCCTATTATCCCATCCGACATTAAAGTAAATCTCTGTGAACCGGAGGTGACATTTTTCAATAAGTATTCAAAATCGTTAGCTTCTTATATGCGTTCAATTGGTGATGGTCAGGGTATAGATTTAACTGGAGACCTACGACCACCCAAGTCCTTGTACATTGAAGTTCGTTGTGTTGAAGATTTCGGTAAATTTGAACTGGAGGACGGTGAGGTAATTTATTTGAAAAAGAATAGTCAACATTACTTGCCAAGATCACAAGTGGAAACTTTGGTAAGACAAGGTATTTTACAGCATATTTCTTAATGTGATTTTCTCTATTTTTTTTTTTTGTTAAATAAAATTTTTATATATAATTTTTTTCCTCTTGCGATAAAAAAAATCAGTTTCGTAGGGAGTTGTGTAGTCGGGAATACTAGAGCCTCAGTCAGTACCGGTAATCCCGGAAATTGGTATCGGTTTCCTGGTTATTGAATTATTCCCGGGAATACCGGTATTCCCGGTATGTATATTTTGTACAATTATTTTTTACCAAAAAAAAATAAAAAACATTCAAAAAACTCCATTTCCATTTTTTTGAATTTAAGCTAAGTACTCTGTTCGGTTTCACGGGAAAAAATCTGTCAAACTCCATATAAAAAAAAAAAAATTGGCAACGCGAGGAATTAAGGGGAAATTGTTAAAAAAGTTTTCACTCATTTTTATTATACAAGACAATTTAAATTGCCGTGAAAAAGAGACATTTCAGTTTTGTTATGATCGTTTCTTTCTTATCATTGTCAAAAGTTCTTGATTTTTAAATGTTTTATTGCAATTTGAGGCGTTTAAAGTTTAAGTGAAATTTTCACCGTAAGAAACAGAGTACTTAGCTTTAAGAAAAAAATGGTTACATGATTTTTAAATATTTTACAAACACAACTAATTTGTACATATTTCTGAAATACTGCTTAAATAGTGTAATTTAAATACTTTGTGGTATAGCATTTTTTTGTATTTTGAGAACCGGTATTGGGATCAGAACCGGGAATACCGAGAACCGCCCAGTTGGCAAAATAAAGTCACACCTGACATACTGCTGACTCTCCCTTTATAAAATTGCTGACATCTTCATACAATTTTCCAAAATGTCATCAATGACATGTCAGCAATTGGTCAGCAGTGTCCGCCAGTATCGGTAGCCACTAACAATTCGTTTAAACAACCGCTGACCAACTGCTGACATGTCATTGATGACATTTTGAAAAATTGTATGAAGATGTCAGCAATTTTATAAAGAGAGAGTCAGCAGTATGTCAGGTGTGATTTTTTTTTGCTGACTGGGCGAGAAATGGAGGCACTAATTTCTACAAAAAAAAAAAAATATGTTAAAAACACCGTTTTCATTTTTAACGAATTTTAGAAAAAAATAATTACATGATTTTTTAATAATTTTACAAACACAGCTTTATATTTTATGTGATAATGTTTTTGTTTTTTAGAAAACGGTACTAAGGACCATATAAATTACACCGCTCTACAAATCTAAGGTTTGTCGCTGCGTTTAGATGAAACAAAAAAAAAAGTTGATAGGTTTTGGTGCTCCGATTCCAAAACGGTCACTCAAATTTTTCTATCACGTCACATTTTTGAGAAAATCGCGTTTAAAGTGTCAAAAAAGGTCAATTTTTACGCCTGTAAAACAAGATAAAAAAAAAAAAACACAAGTGCTTTAAATCTAATATTTACGTAAGAAATTTGTATGGAAATTTCCCAGTCAGAAAAATACAATCGCAAAAGCGTTGTGAAAGCTTCAAAGCGCCTTCAGATGATACGAATGATAACATCGATCTACCCTAGGTTTAATTCAGTTTTAATAATTTTTTTAGTTCGGTTATAATAATTTGTTTGATACCATGGCACAATAATACAATGGTTTGATACAAAAAGAAATCTGAAAAAAAAATTGTTTGTACTCTTAAAAACTTCGAAAATTTTCAAAAGAATTCTCAAAACTTAGAAAATTTTCAAAAAATTTCTCAAAACTTAGAAAATATAAAAAAAAATCTAAAAAATAATGTTTTATGATTTTTTTTTATTAAAAACAAAAAAAAAATGTTATTCAAAAATAGTTTCGGAACATAAAAATTAAAAAAAAAATTTGAAGAACTCTTAAAACGCTTTTCGAATACGGTCGCAAAACGTTCGAAAAAACGTTTTGAGATTGCATTTTTTTTGTTATATTGCTTTCAGAACACTTTTCAAAAACGCTGGCAAAGCGTTTGAAAATAGAGTTTTGAGTTTTTTTTTTTGACATTACACCGCTTAACAAATTTTTTCGGTTTGAAATCTTAGTTTTTAATTTGAGATATTGCTATTTTATGTTTTTAAAAAAAAATCTAAAATTTAAAAAAATTACTAAAATAGTGAAAAAAAACTTCCTCAAATCTAAAGTCGCGTTTAGACGGGAAAGAAAACACCTTGGCACAGACTAATACAGACTCGACATAAGTGACAGGTGTCAAAAAAGTATTCTTTAACCATATGGTTAATATTTTCAAATTATTCTACGAATTAGGTTAGAAAGAGAAAACTGATATAACGCGCCTTAAGAAAAATGGATGCCAGATCGGTTTTTGTCATGGTTGGTTACCGTTACCCTTATTATACCGTTACCGATTCAAAACCCTTTCAAATCGAATACCGTTACCGTTACCGATACCGCTAAAAATATTTTTAAAATACCGTTACCCTTACCGTTACCGTTATAATTATTAGAAGTTACCGGTATTGTACCGGTATTCAAAATTTTACCTGTTTTAAGGGATTTTAACGAACAAAAAAATAAAATTAAATTGCTAACATAATTTTAAATTTATAATTTGCAAATTATCATAAAATAAATGACAAAAATAATAATCATATCAAATCTATACTGGTTTTTGGGTCTATAAAATATTTTTAGCTTGCAGTTCTATCTTTTTTCAAATTTTTAACTAAATTAATAATACCGGTACGTACCGGTTTGGTTGGTTCGGTACCGGTACATACCGTTACCGAAACGATTTGAAAACACTTACCGTTACCTTTACCGAAATAAATAAAAATTAGATACCGTCACCGTTACCCTTACCGTTATTCGTTTCGGTAACCAACCTTGGTTTTTGTTGTTTCACTCACTCCTAAGTCGTAGAAAGTGTTGCCATGTTAGCGTAAAACGGACAAAAAACCGCTGTGTTTTCTCCTAAAATCGCTTAGTTTTTCCTCATTTTTTCTTATAAAACTCTACTGTCGAGTCTGTATTTAGTCTGTGACCTTGGTTTAAAGTAAAACCACAGACTAAATACAGACTCGACAGTAGAGTTTTATAAGAAAAAATGGGGAAAAACTAAGCGATTTTAGGAGAAAACACAGCGATTTTTAGTCCGTTTTACGCTAAGATGGCAACACTTTCTACGACTTAGGAGTGAGTGAAACAACAAAATCCAATCTGGCATCCATTTTTCTAATGACACGTTATATTAGCTTTCTCTTTCTAACCTAATTCGTAGAATAATTTGAAAAAATTAACCATATGGTTAAGAACTACTTTTTTGACACCTGTCACTTATGTCGAGTCTGTATTAGTCTGTGGTAAAACCACAGACTAATACAGACTCGACATAAGTGACAGGTGTCAAAAAAGTATTCTTTAACCATATGGTTAATATTTTCAAATTATTCTACGAATTAGGTTAGAAAGAGAAAGCTAATATAATGCGCCATTAGAAAAATGGATGCCAGATCTGTTTTTGTTGTTTCACTCACTCCTAAGTCGTAGAAAGTATTGCCATGTTAGCGTAAAACGGACTAAAAACCGCTGTGTTTTCTCCTAAAATCGCTTAGTTTTTCCCCATTCTTTCTTATAAAACTCTACTGTCGAGTCTGTATTTAGTCTGTGGTAAAACCATAAATCTGTGGTAATATATTCAGGGTATTCACTTCAGAAATTTTTGACCCTTGCAACAGTGCAATATTGAAACTTTTTTGTTAAAAAAAATATTAATAAAATTTTTATTTTTCTGTTACCTTTTATATGATGCGTCGTTGCAAGAAAAGATTTGCAAATTATTTTAATAGTAATACAATTGCTTCTATTCACAAAAAAACAAGCAAATAAAGTTGCAATTTTGACATTGCGAAATTTTGCAAGACTAAAATTTCTGACGTGAATTCCATTAATGTTGTGTCAAATCTCATTTCTTTAATAACTGTTTTTGCTTACCATTTTTATTATATTATTATTTGTTTTCGCACATTTGGAAACCAATTTAAAGTACTATTTTGAAGGAAATTGTATCCCAAAATTAAGTAATGTCTTTTTTTTAGTGTGGGGACCACAAGTAGAAATATGTAGATTTCTTTATAATTTGGAAACATTCCAAAGTTGTGAATACAAAATATGTTTTTTTTTGGGTATTTATTTATTTATTCACCTGCCAAATTTCTAAAGGATACCTGTTAAATTACGGGTATTAGAGTAATGTTAGCCAAATTTAAAGGGGACGTTTGTATGGGGCTAGGTCAAAACATGGACCGATTTTTTTTTAATTTCAATAGGCTTCTTCTTTTACATAGACGGACTCGCTAAATTGACTCAGAAAGTGATTCTTAAGGCTGAGTTAGGCACCCGTAACCGTAAACTAGCGTAGCGTAGAGAGTTTTTCGTTATATGAGAACAAATGAGAGCAGTTATTCTTCTTTGCAGACGTCTACGTGATTTTCTATTTGATTTTGATCGCTACGCTACGCTAGTTTACGGTTACGGGTGCCTAACTCAGCCTTTAATCGATCGGTATACTTTAAGTTTGGTTTAGGACCAATAACTCGGATATATCCGTTTCATTTCATTGAATTAATAAGCATTTTTTGTTCACTCAATATGACAGCTGTTTTCAATTCCTTGTTAAGTGTTTATCTTAAACTTGATGAAATACAATTTTTTGATGACGTTTGACGTTTATTTTTTATAAGTTTTTCAAGAGAGAAATTTAATTATTTTTTGGCATCAAAATAAAACTAAAAAAAATGACATAAAGATAATCAAATTTTTAATCCCTATGTGGTTTAGCATATAACCCATTTCGGATTTAACTTTGAGTTTAATTCCAAAGTAGTTTAAAATGTGCTCCGCTAGGTTTTAAATATAACCCGAAACTTTTTACTGTGTAGTTACGAACATTAAGAAAAACTCACAATACCCTGTACTAGAGATGAGCAGATTTGTGCGTGATTCACGCGTGTGTGTGACTGAAACTTAATTTTACTCAAGTGGTTGTAAGTGAGAGTGAGTGGAAAAAAATTGCGTGAGTCATTTTTTTGCGTGCTTTATTTTCTCTTCATATTTTCTTTCATTTCGAAAAAAAAAAAACAAGTAGAAAAGTTAAATTCGACTTGGCCGAATCTATGAATACCCTCCACAATGGCCTTTTTAAGTGATAGTAAATTTTCCAACGTGAAAAAATAACATTTTTGGTTAGAAATATTTTATTTTCTGTAAAAAAAACTTTTTTTTTTTTAATTTTTGAAAAAAAAAAATAAATAATTTACAAATTTTTTTTTGAGTGTAATTTTTTTTTGAGTGTAAAATTTTTTTTGAGTGTATTTTTTTTTTTTTTTTTTAGTGTAAAAATATTTTTGTGTGACAAAAATACCTTGAAAAATATTTTTCTGACTTACAAATGTTTTTAAAACATGTTTAACGGGTTTTCAACACGTGAATTTAAGGTGAAACTAATCTGAAATTTACGGGTTTGCTAATAACTTTTGAACCACTGGACCGATTTGGCTGAAATTTAAAACGAACCGGACCAGAGGAACGTCAAATATATGTGCCACACTTCAGCACCCTCAGAATTGCCGTTCGAAAGTTACGGTGTGTTTTATCTCGTAAATTCCAGAAAAACCCTTGCCGAAATTCACTCATTTGCTTAAAACTTTTGAACCACTGGACCGATTTCGCTGGATTGCAATACCAACCTGACCAGGTATATGTCCAACATATATGCCAAACTTCAGGAGCCTCCGTAAAGTTTTTCAAAAGTTTTCAACAGACAGACACAGACAGACGGACGGACGGACATCGCTAGATCGTCTTAAAATCGATCGAGGATCATGAATATATATACTTTATGGGGTCCTAGACCAATATTTCGAGATGTTACAAACGGAATGACAAACTTCAAATTTTGTTGATAATTTTGTTCGATTTTGAAAACTTTATTTTTTAAAATTTTTGTGAGTTTTTTGTTTCGTGGGTATGTGTGAAGTTTGTGTGAGTATACATGAGTGTATTTAAAATTTTTGTAAAGTTTCGTGAGTATGAGTGAAATTTGTGTGAGTACACGTGAGTGTGAGTTGTCTTGAGTATACTCACCTGATTGTGAGCAGAAAAATGCTGCTCTTGAGTGAGAGTGATTGAAAAATTTCTGTCGTAAATGTGAGTCAAAAGTAACTCACGCGACCATCTGTACCGTGTACCACAGAGTATTATTAAAATTCAGAAACATCCGAAAGGTGTCGAAATCTCTACTTAGCCTATGTTGTCAAATAATTTAGTTTAGACTTCTCATTGTACAACAAAAATTATTATTTCTCAGAAATAATGACTTAGGGCGGATTACTCAAGTGTCAGTTAGCTGCAAACTGTCGATTTAACGGAGCCTTATGTCAAAATTTGTATGAAAAAGTTAAATTTAACGGAGAGTTATTTTATAACGGAGCATTGAGTAATACAGCCTTAAACCTATTAAGTTATAAAATATAAAGTCCAACAATATAAAACACAAATAAAACAGACAACTAAAATTCAGCAATCGCAATTGAAGTTCAGAAATTTTAGTTGAAATTTAAGCGTCAAACATGAATCAAATAAGCTTCCATTTGGACTTAAATTCGAATCTCTAACTCTTCTAACACCAGAGATATAAAGGGTTAAAGTTTTGGTGCTATTTTTTGGGCTGAACCTATAAAGCAGAAATTTTTTTCTTTAGCGAAGCCGCTATTTATGGAGTTTGGCTACACACCTTTGTGGACTTTTTATTACCTTATATACGTAAAATTTGTGAGATATTTAAACTCATACTTTGAACTTCAAAGTTTGAAGCCCCGTCCACTCGAAAGAGGGCGTGGCCCCTAAAGCTTGAGTGTTCATTTTTACTTTGTGAGATCAAAGGTTAAAAGTTAACAAAATTAAAAAATCGCAATTTCGGTATTCTGGTTGAGTTCTCATTAGTGTTTGGGGTCCGGGAATTCCCGGGTCGTATTTCCCGGGAATTCCCGGTAAAAGACTGACGGGAATTCCCGGGAAATTTTAATTTTTCCCGGGAAATCCGGGAATTTTATAAAATAGACCATTTTACATAAAAAAGGTTTATTTTAATTTAATTTTTGATATCTTTTTTACATACAGGTATAATTACATTTGCTTTTTTTTGTATTTTTTCTATTTGGAAGAACAGTGCTAATATATATTCATAGGAAAACTGACCAAGTGTAAAAAGTATGACAATACATATCATGAAAAAACTTAAAAAATTCAAAAAATTTACATCGGTTAATGATAATTTTGCTAAGACTGTCAAAAAAATATAAAAATTTTGAACCTAGAATTTACATTTCCAGAACAAATATTAAAAGTGCTGTCAACTTTATTAGTTTTTGCTCGAATAACTCAGTTTTGTTTTATTGTATTTCACGATTTTTAACATTTATTTTTTTGATTTTTTATGTTTTAATTAATTGTTTATCTCTAATAAAACTGTTTTTAATAGAAAGTTGGTAAAATTTTAATGTTTTTTATGATTTATATTAATAATGAATATTTCCCGGGATTCCCGGGAATCCCGGGAAATAAATTATTTTTTTCCCGTTTCCCGGGAAATTGATAAGTCCGGGAATTCCCAAACACTAGTTCTCATACAAAATGTATAGGGAGAGTTGCAGAAAATCGTTTCCCGTTCCAATTGTGATTATTCTCCAATACTTACACTGTTGCCAAGTTGGAGGTTTTCCCGCTAAATCTAGCGGTTTTTGTTTGCATTTAGCGGGGGAAAATTGGTTTTAGCGGGAACGGTGCTTTAGCGGGAAAATCTAGCGCTTTTTAGTTGGATTTAGTGGGACAAATTTAGAGGTTTTTTCCAATTTTTCTTTTTTTTCAATCGAAAACGCCAAGTTTGTCGAATTTTAGCTCTTTTTTTGAAATTTAGCGGGAGAATTTTGTATTTTCCCGCTAAAATTTTTTCGTCCGTTTCTTGCGCGTTTTTAATGAAAAGTAAATTTTCGTAGAAAAAATAATTTGGAGGTTGTTTTTTAATTTTTTCTTTTTTGTCAATCAAAAATGCCATATTTTTCGATTTTCAGCGCTTTTTTTTGTAATTTAGCGGGAAAATTTTAAATTTTCCCCGCAAAATTAATTTTTGGCGGTTTCTAGCGCTTTTTTCGTGAAATTTAGAGGTTTTTGGTTAAAGATAGTTGGCAACAGTGAATACTTACACACATCAAATGCAACCCTGTACACCAACTACAAAGGAAAAAAATTCCTGGCAAAGGAAAAAAATACCTGGCAACGCTGACAACACTGAGTTTTTCGTGGTGTTTCGTCACAATGCAGCAGCAAGCACAAAACGGCACAAATAAAAAGTACTGTATATAATTATAAACAAAACTAAATACCGTTTTTTTTTGTTTCTTCACACTGAAATAGAATAAAGGACACGCCAAGCTGGACATACAACAAATATTGCTTCAAATTATAAATAAAATTAAATATAGCACTTTCTGTTTTTGCCGTCTGCTGTTTGCTGCTGAATTATGAAGCAACATTGAGCGTTTGACAGTATAGAAGTTTCTTGTCAGTCGTTTTTTGGTTTTTGGATTGAGAGGTTGGATTTCGGAATATAAATAAAAATAAGCAGTAACGCAAATACAACAGGAAAATAAGTATAAAGAAGACTACAAAAATTTCTAAAAAACAAGAGAAGTGTGTAATCAGCGCAACAAAAGCAGCAGAAATAACAAAAAAAATAAACTCAGTGTTACAAAAACAATATAGAAAGAAGAGAATATTGTGCTCGCCGCGCTCCGATTAGTGATAAATTTTTTGTAAGCAAAAAAAAAAACAAAATCTATTTTTCTTTCAACTTTCATAGAGGTTTCGGAAAAAAATTATATATTTATTTTGAGTGAGTGTGATTATGAGTGTAATTAAAGTAGATGATGACGATGTAGTGTGGATGTTGTTGGCTGGTTGTTTTTAGTTAGATGGTGTAAAAGAAATATAAGCTTAAATAGAGGTATGAAATGTGTTTGTCAGTTAAAAAAATATACTCTTTAAAATTAAAAGCAGCTTCAAAAATACTGCACTTTATTAGATTAAAAAAAAGAAAACACACACTGAAGACAACAGCAAATCGTAAAAAACTTTTGAGCTAGAATTTAAGTGAATTCGAAAATTTGTTGTTTAACAAAAACAAAAAAGTCTCAACAAAGTAGTATGAGTTTGTGTGTATGATAATTTTTTTTTTAATACCAGATAACAGTAATGCCAGATAAAGGGGATTTGCCTCCTAAATTGGAATGTGGAGTAGTTTGACTTGGTGCCAATAGGTAATATTCTGGGAACAAGTGTAGTTGGCTGACATTGCTCCAATTTTTTTTTTGCCTAAACTGCTGTTTTTTGGGCACAAAAATTGAAAAAATAACCACCCCTTTAGAAAAAAATCCAAAATTAAAATTTAAGGGGGCTGAACACATAAAATTTGGCGGCCCATGGTCGAAATTAAGATATCTTCTCCAATAATGGTCTGACCAGATTAAGATTGGTTTCAATCGAAAGCTTACCTTTAATTTGACATTTAAAAAAAATTGGATTCATTAACCCATTGTGGCACAAACCTAAATTTAAGATTTTTTACCCTAAGTTTTTGAAGAAAATGCGTAAAATTATGCATTATTAAGGTATTTTTTAAACCTAGGCTTAAAGCTTAGATATTAATATTTATTTGAGCTTTCATTTGACCATTTAACCTGCTCCAAAAAAAGTTTATTTTGCGGAGTGTGTAGGAAGTCATGTCCGCAATGTTCTAAGGGGTACAGGCGCGGATCCAGGGGGGGGGGGGAGAATGGGATTTCTCCCCCCCCCAAAACGATTTCAAAAAAAAAAAAAAAGAAAGGAAAAAAGGAAAAAAAGAAAAAAATAAAAAAATAAAGAAAGAAAGAAAGAAAAAAGGAAAGGAAAAAAGGAAGGGAAAGGAAAGAAGATAGAAAGAAAAAGGGTAAAAACCCCTAAAGAGAGTTATATGTGTGCTGATGATTTAAGTCAGCACACATAGCCTTAATCCTAAAAATTTTTTTGCATCCTCAGGATAAAATGTTTCAGAATTTATGAAATTTCATATGAGAAACTTAAATGTCAATAGAGTCTTGGACATTTTCTAACCGAATAACTTTTCCTATCATTTTCTAAGGAAAAAGTATTATCTCAAATATTTTTTATGAAAAAATGTCTCAGAAGTCAAGACTTCGCCTTAAGAAAATATCTTGATACTTATGTATTTGACTCTGAATGAGAATATTTAAGAATCTGAAAAGAGTTTTTCTACAAATAAATTTCTCAGAATCGGATAACATTTCTACAGGAAAAACGTCTTAGAATCTTAGTTTTCTATGAGGAAATATATTTTCGAATCTTAGACTTTTTTTATAGAAAAATTTTTAAGAATATGAGGATTTCTTTGTTTGAAAAATCTTTTAGAATCTACGAATTTTTCTATAGGAAATGTTTATCAAAATCTATTTTCTTATAGGAAAAATGTTTTAGAACTTTCCTATAGAAAACAATTTTGTATAGATAATCTTTCAGAATCTGAAAATTTTTGTTTTGGCAGATTCTGAGAATTTTTCTATAGGAAATGTGTCTCTGAATATGGAAATTTTTCTTTTAAAATTGTGTCCAACTATAAGAAATTTTCAATATGAAAAATTTTTGAGAATCTAAGAAATTGCCTTGGAAAACATTAGATGGCATTAAAACCTTAAAATTTTTCAGGATCTGAAAATTTGTGTTTAAAAAAAATATAAGAATTACTTAAGAGGTTTTTTATAAAAATTGGAAACAATTTTATAGAAAGAATGTCACAGAATCTCAGATTATTTCCATAAAATAAAGTTTAAAAATCTGAGACATTTTCTATGCGAAAAATGTTGAATCTAAAATATTTTCTATAGAAAATTCGATCTGAGAATAAAACAACATTTTTATATCAAAGGGTTTTAGAATCTGAACATTTTTCTAAAGGCATATATCTCAGAAATGGGTTATTTTTCTATATGAAAGTATTTGAGAATCTAAGAGATTTTCTGTACACTCAAAATAATACATTAGTAGATTTACTATTTTTTTTTTTTGCTAATGCTAGTAAGCTAACCTTTAGCAAAGTTTTAGTTAAGATTAGCATGTTAGCAAAAATATCTTGTAAACTTCATTTAGCGCATTAGCAATTTTAAACAAAATTACATTACAGATCATGGGTTCAATCCCTGGCGGCTGCGATCTGTTAATAATTTTCACATATAGAATAAAATTGACTATTAACTGAATAAATTTGACATTAAAAGTTTTTCTGATGATTATAATAACTGGATTATATGAAACTAGTAAAAAACGAACCAGGATGTCTTAAATTTTTAGAAAAATAAATTTTTCTTTCACACCTTTCTCAATTCAAACCATATATAAAATTTTAACTAATTTTTTTGCTGAATTTAAAATTGAGTTGACAAAATTTTTACAAGCTTTTTTGCTAATATTAGCAAAAATAAATTGTATTTTTTTTTTTTAAAACTTAAAATGGCGCAATCTCGGAAACTAAGCCAGATGGAGCAAAATGGAGACCATTTTTGGTTTTCGGGCTCTCCATAGTATCGCCGGTCCTCTTCACATGTGTGGACCCTAATGGGTCCTAACTTTGGATCCAAAAAAGTTAGCATTCCCGAAAATTTTAAAATGCTCATATCTCGGTAAATATTGCCGACACAACAAAAAGTCCAAAAGCATTTTTGTAGTTCTCAACCCGTAGAACAAGACCGCAAAATAATCAAAAGCTCTCCGAGTAATATCTCAAAAACTAAGCAAGGTAGAGCGAAACGGACATAAATTTTGAATCAGAAACTATGACGGTTTTAAAGGAACCCAACCGGGTCTAGGCCCATCGGGGTCTGGACCTATCGGGTCCGAACCCAATGGGGTCCTCAAATGTGTATGAACTTAGTTGAAATAAAAAAAATTCAGTTAACTAATTTTTAGCAAAACATTTTTGCTAACTTTACCAAAAAAAATTTAGTTTCAAAATCAGCAAATTTTCTTGTAGGTTTACAAGCTTTTTACAGTTTACAGTTTTTTTTTGAGTGTAGTAAAAATATCTCAACATCTGAAAAATTTTGTGAAGGAAACATGTATAAAAATTGCATACTTTATTAAAAAGTTTTTTCGGAAGATTTCTGAGAAATAAGATTTTTTATACATATAAAAGTTATCAAGTCTGTTCACAGTTGTGAATGGCTATGATTGTCACAAGCCAATTTTTATGACGAAAAGTCATAATATAAATTTTTAATGACTGAAAAGTCACAATATCAATATTTTTCTACACATTTAATTTGTCAATTTTATGATTGCAGGTCTTAAAATTTGCAATTAAAATTTCAAATGTTTGAATTTAGAAAGTAAATCTTAAATTTTTTTGGATATACAAAAATTTCACCCAAATCCATAAGCTGGATCCGCATTTAAGAAAAAATACTTTTTTTTTCGTTTTCAATTTGTTACTTAATATTAAAAATATTAACAAAAATTTACACATACACCCCCCCACGCTTCCAACCAAACATTTATATTTTTTGGTAATTTTTTTTTTTAAATCTCCCCCCCCAAATGAAATTCCTGGATCCGCGCTTGAAGGGGTAGGTAGGGCAAAACTGCAGGGCTTAAGTTAAGTTTACTGGCATTGCTAGGATTGATCCCAAATTTTGGCTAAAGTGCACTTTACGTGGCTCAAATATTTTGGCAAAAAAGTATGCCACCCCATTAGAATTAAAAAAAAGAAAACGAAATTAAAATTTAAGGGGGTCCCCCTGGAGCCAAAAAAACAGCCCCACCCACTAACATATATGTATGGGTGACGTACTTTTTTAATAATTTAGAAAAAAAAAAAATCGCTTCAGGGCGGTTTTTTGGACCTTGAGGGGCCCGGCGACCTATTCCCTCCTTTATTTTTCTTTTTTTTACCTTTAATTCAAGTACCCAGGGGGCCTTATTTGAGGCTATTTTTTTATAAAATAAAATTTTTTCGGCGACCCCTGTTAAGCGAGTTGTTGACTAAAAAATAATTTTAAAATTCAAAAAATGCTACGGCAAAATTTAAGCGAAAATTAGAATATTTGTTTTTTTTAATATTTTGTTCACCAATTTTGACTAACAAGGGAAGTATCTCAACCCTTATAAACCGATTTGCATGAAACGTAAAATATATATAAAAGAGACAATTCTAAGGTTGGGGTGTCTCGGCTTATCAGCCATATCGGGGATTTAAGGGTTCAAAACATGGGTCAAAAAATGGCGAAAAAATCGTTTTTTGGATTTTTCAGCCATTTCTTTCTAAGAAACTATATGATGTTTACATATGAGAAGAAAGGTTTTTTTAATACCTATCTAATGGTGGCATATCCTTGTAAAAGTTTGGCTTTGTTAAATACTTTTTTCATGAAAATATGAAAATTTTGGGGGGTATTTATATGAAGACATAGAGCTACGATGTCGATATGAATACGAAATAATCTTTATTAAATTTAAGTTGACACGTATTTTTGCTCTAGAGGATATTCCTGTTAGTTTGTGAGTTATCGAAATTTTCCCGGAGGTTCATATGGTTTCATAAGGGGACAACGAAATTTTGAAACACTAATATGGCCGAAAAGCCGAGACAGCCCAACCTTAAAATCGTCTCATTTATATTTATTTTAAGTTTCAGGCAAATCGGTTCATAAGGGTTGAGATACTTCCCTTGTAAGCAAAAGATAAGCATTAATTTAAAAACAATTTCATTGAAATTGGTTCTTGAATTTTTATGTTTTATCTTTAATTTGGTCCATTCAGCATATTCATCCCTTTTACAATTTTTTTTAAAAGTTGTGTTAAAAATTTCGGATTTTTTTTTTTTCAAAAATCCACCATGACAGATCAATGTGGAGTTTTATTAGCTAAAATACAAAAAAAGAAAAACAAAAATCTGTTAAGAATTACGACCTGTAGGTAAAATTGGATAAAAAATTCCATACTTCCCCACAGTGTGTCGCCGACAATTTTGTTTAAATCATCGCTAAAAGGGCTATTGTTTTTTTCTTGTGGCAATAAGCAATAACGTCGGCAATAGGAACAAAATAAACACTTTTTATCTATTTCGATGAATTCCAAAGATGACGTTCGATTTTGATGTTTAATTGCCAGCAATAGTTGCTCAGACAAATTGCCAAGCAATTATTGCTATATATAAATTTTGGCGTTTAAATTCTGACGTTATGGCTAAGTATTTATATCAGTTGTGGACCATATGAAAATTTTGCGAAGTTAGCTATAATTATGCAAGCACTAAGTAAAATGTTATTAGTTCTCGCATAATATGCGCAAAAATCTTGTTTAATGTGATTTCTCTAAGCTCTTGGCAAAATATTTTGTTTGCGTGTGCAGCTTTTACATGTTTTGTATAGTATTTTTAGGATATTTTAAACGTTTAGATGTGAATAAGATTTAAAATTATTCTGGCATCACTGTCTGCACTATAGGAAAATGAACTCATGAGAAGATACGTTTCTTTTTTGTGCTACGCTGCCTTGTGCGTTTTTATTTTGTTCTCCATTGCACTTTTTGGTATCACGTATACGGTAAATAAATAATTGCGTACTTTAGGATGCAAATATGGGAATTAAAGGATATTTTACATATGTATATGAAAGCACAACAAAAGCTACGAGGCTACATGTGCTTTTAGCTTAAGAGTAAAATTTGAATTAAGTTAAAACAACAATTACCAGTAAAATATTTTTTGTAAACACGTACTTCAAATCAATCTCCCTTAAATTATAAAAAAAAATCTATCCAATTGTTAATGTATGTTAATATCCCGCGCAAAATGTTATCCTTTATTAAAAAAATTTTATTATTTTTCTTTTTAAAATAAATCAACTGTTTAATATTCATTCAACCCATTTACAAACCAATGAACAACCACCCACCCACCTGCTAAGCATTGCAATTTTTTTTCCGTTTCCTCTTTTTCTTATTTTGTTTACATATTTAAGTTCTACATATTTTATTTTTAAATTAACGGTAATTTTTTGCCTCTCATTTCTAGTGATTGAAGGTACATGTGCAATTATTTATTGTTATTTAGTTATAAATTATGCGAGATTTTTCACTTTCTAATTAAGAAATTTCTAAAGCTGCCCATTCACTTGCAATATTATTGTTCAACTTTTCAAATTGTACAATAATATCGCTTGTGTGTATGTAATATTTACGGTTGTGCAATATATTGGAGAATATCAAAACTCTTTTGATATTTATTGTACAAACAAGAATACTGCAATATATTTTATCAGTGTGTTGTCTATATTGTACAACTTTTTTCCTTCAAAATAAACAATACAATAAACAAAATAAGCAAGAGCCACGCAAGCCTCCTCTTCATCACTCATGTCACTAAACATGTTTTATTAGTTATAAAAACTTATTTAATTTTCGATCGCGTGTTTGAGGTTTGATGCAAATTGTTTTGTTTTTATATGAAATAGGTTATGTTTATGTTTATATCTTGTACAATATATTGGGTTTAAGTATTGAACAATTTTATTTGCTGTGTAGGGTAAAACGACAATAATATTGTAAAATAATTTTTTTTTGAGTTGAGCAATTTTATTGCAAGTGAATGGGCAGCTTAAGTGCTTTAAAATTCTTTTTATTTCTTTTTTTTGCAGTGTTTTAACATTTTTTGTACTCTAATTTTTAAATTGCATGCATTTCTCACTCTTTTTTTCTCACTCACGTATTTTTGTGAAATTTGTTTAACCTTGCCAGAGTTGCCTATTGAACTAAAATTTAATATAAGGGGATCTTTGCACGACGTAATTTCACTTCGTTCATGAATTTTTAAACGAAATTGAAACTGAATTTCGTTTCGTAAAACTTTGAAGCTTTATAAAATGTTTAATTCCGTTTGAATTTAGCAAATATACACATTTTATTTGGTAATTTACAAGCCCTATAAATAATATCATTTTCCAGGACTGCGATCAAGTAAAACGATAGTTGACTATCGTCGATTTTTAAAGTCTTGTAGCTCCTAAACTAAACACAATGTTTCCAAATTTTTAAGTGTTTCTGGATAAGACAACACACTTTAATAATATAATAAGTAACAACTTTAAATTTCTCTTCAAAACGATATTAGCCCCCAGATTGATCGATATACTCAATCTGGACGCTATCAGGTTTAAATTAAAGTACCACCCAGTGGGTATCAGGTTGGTTGGCTACCATTTAATTTCCTCTCTCAAAAAGTTGGTTCTCTTAGTGTTGCCTATGCTATTGCATGTAAAAATTCTCTTAAACATTAAGAGAACCAATTTATATAAAGTGACATATTGTTTTGGGGCCTATCAAAATCTCTGATATTATTCTTTACTCTATGGTACCACCGAGATATCCCCTAATTAACATATATAAATTGCGGAACAATCCGAGTGCAAGCTTGTTAGTGGTAGAGGGTAAATATGTATAAGTTTGTCATTCCATTTGTAACTCATCGAAATACCGGGGTTTACTTACACTCAGTTTTAGCTGCATTTAATGCAGTGGTCGGCACCCATTGCACGCTGGAGCCGAACACAATCGGTTATTCACATGTATACAACACGAATGTCAACAAAAAATCAACAAAGAGCATAAAAAAACAAATATTTTATTCAGTAGCAAGCTTACTTTCTTCAAAGCAGGTTGATGTCGCTTTGTTGAAGAAATACACCAACAAATGCATATTTTTATTAAAACACTAACCCCCAGTTTCTGTAATACGAACGCCATTCGTCTGCGACGAATTTGCATGTATTTTGTTTTTGTTACAATAACAAAATACACACAAATTCGTCACGAACGAATGGCGTTCGTATTAGGTCTGTTCCACAACGTTACCGCGGGTGCCCGCGGGTACCCAAACCAGCCCGAAAAGCGTTCCCGTACGCAAAAATTGGGTAAATGAGAGAGTTTTTGAGAGAATAAATTAGTTTCTCATTTTACCGAACTTACCCGCACTTTTTTTTCGGGTAAAATGGTAACAGTCAGATGTTGAAAAAACAGCTGATTTTTTTTTGTGAAGCTAAATTGGAAATTTAAATAAAATAAAGAACTAAACCAAGGAAATGCGTTATTTCAATACAAAAAAAGATAATTTGTTATTAAAATAAACTTTTACAATTTGTTTTCTTGTTTAAAGTAATTTTTCTTACGAAAATATTTTAGCGTTATTGGTTTGTTTACATTTTCTATTATTTTGGGCTTGAAATGTGGTTTTTAGCGTTCCCGTACTTTTGTGTATTTTTGTGGTATCGTGAGAGGTTTTTTGATTTGCTCTCATTTTACCGAACTTTACCCGGAAAGTTGTGGAACACACTTATTACAGAAACTGGGGGTAATACTTTCATATGCCTCTTTCTGCCGACCACTGGTTTAATGCTGTCAAAATTATATGGTACAACGAAACATAGAACCGCGTTAAAACACTGTTTTTGTTGTGTAAAACGAATTGGCTATTATGAAATTTAACAATTGCAAATATTCTTTGATTCTCAAATCAGATAAAGCAAAATGTTTCAATATTTGATATTAGTATTTGTTTCTCAAGAAAGTTATGTACAAATGTATAGATAAATATGTATTTTAGATTAGTAATAATGATAATACAATTATAAAAAAAAATACCGTCACAATTAAAATGGACAACTCCATTTACTTGTTTTACTATTTATTCTTAAAAATATCTCAGTTTTTTTTTTTTTACTTCTGACATTATCTAAAATTTCTCTAATTTTTTCTTATCTTCAATATTTACAGATATATTTTTAATTTAATGAAAAAGGAATGTTTTTTATCAAAGATGACCACGTATAAAATGGGCGTTATAAACGCACATTTTTAAAAAAGAGAAAAATTTTAAATTTTTTTTAAAATTCTAAACGACTAAAATAAAAAGTGAAAAAGAGACGCAAACTTTTAAGAGAATTTTCAATTTTATAAAAGAGTATAACATTTACGATCTCAAACTAACAACAGTCCTTTGAGAGAGTTACAAAGAGAGGCAAAAATATGACTATTATACTCTTCTTGGTCGACACTTCGTCGTCCATGTGTCAAAAAGCGTATGTAAATGGTGTACAAAAAACCTACTTGGATATAGCTAAAGGAGCTGTTGAAACATTCCTGAAGTATCGGCAACGTACGCAAGATTGTCTGGGAGATCGATATATGTTGTTGACCTTTGAAGAGCCACCAGCTAATGTTAAAGCAGGATGGAAAGAAAATCATGCCACCTTTATGAATGAACTAAAAAATCTTCAATCTACGGGTTTGACCTCAATGGGTGAATCATTAAAAAATGCTTTTGATTTACTAAATTTAAATCGTATGCAATCTGGTATTGATACATATGGTCAAGGAAGATGTCCCTTCTATTTGGAACCCTCAGTGATTATAGTGATAACAGATGGCGGCCGTTATTCTTATCGTAATGGTGTACATCAGGATATTATATTGCCTCTGAATACCCAAATACCGGGTACCAAATTCACCAAAGAACCATTTCGATGGGATCAGCGACTATTTTCTTTGGTTCTGCGCATGTCAGGCAATAAAATAGATGAACGTGTTGAGGGCAAGGTGCCTCACGATGATTCACCCATCGAAAGAATGTGCGAGGTTACCGGTGGCAGATCTTATCGTGTACGATCGCACTATGTGTTGAATCAATGCATCGAAAGTTTAGTACAGAAGGTGCAACCCGGTGTGGTATTACAATTTGAACCATTGATACCAAAAGATCCCAATACTATACCGAATGAAGCTTTGCAGGATCTGATATTTCAGCCGTTAAAGAAAATGATTTACGTTCAAAAACATATAAGTCAAAAGACTTTTCCCATTGGTTATTGGCCATTGCCCGAGCCATATTGGCCAGACCCCAAAGCTGTAACCTTACCACCCAGAGATGCTCATCCAAAATTGAAAATTGTGACGCCAGCCGTAGAAGAACCACAAATGGTTCATAATTTTCCAGTGGATAAATATGAAATAGAAGCTAGCCCGCTGACGTTACAAATCCTACAAAAACGAGAAATGAAAAAATGTTGGCAGGTTATCATATCGAATGGTATGCATGGTTTTGAATTGCCCTTTGGTTATTTGAAACCTTCATCAACCACTTCACAAGTTCATCTTTATGTATTGGCCTATAATTATCCAGCATTGTTACCTTTGCTCCATGATTTAATACACAAATACAATATGAGTCCCCCTAACGATTTGATGTATAAATTTAATGCCTACGTAAGATCTATACCACCCTATTATTGCCCATTCTTACGCAAGGCATTGCTTAATATTTCCGTACCATATCCTTTGCTGCAATTTTTGCTTCCCGATAATGTCGATAATTATCTTTCGCCGAATATAGCTAATCAACTTAAACACATTAAGAATACGGCCAAACAGGACCAAGAGAATCTTTGCATAAAAGTTTATAAGCAATTGAAACAACCTAAACCACCGTATAGGCAGGTGGAAACAGCAAAATTGAATCCGGGTGTCTCGTTGAGAAGAGATCTGGTACGACATCCTTTGCTCAGGGACACATTTGCCAAGTTACACTCGGATATAGAGCCCTTAGAAAATTATACTATAGTGGTGCCTCAGCTAACGAGACAATCATCGGCCAAATCCTATCGTAATCCCTTTGATATACCCCGTCGAGATATAATAGAGGAGATAGGACGCATGCGCGAAGCGTTTATGAGACCACAGCCTACCAGCCTTTTGGTGGCTAAAGATTCTGGTCACTGTTTGCCGATAGCCGAAATGGGTAACTATCAGGAGTATCTGAAGAATAAAGATAATCCTTTAAGGGAAATAGAACCCACCAATGTAAGGCAGCATATGTTTGGAAATCCCTACAAAAAGGATAAACATATGGTTATGGTAGATGAAGCCGACTTAGGTGAGGTGGCCCCGATGAAGGGCGCCGGAAATAGTGCAGGAAGTCCTGGTGGCCCGGGAACATCAGTGGGACCACAGGGAATTTTAAAGAAATTGGATTCATCAAGACCGCGTAAACGTAAGGCTGGTCCCATACGAATGGATTATATATTTAGACGTACTTCCACTGATTCTAGACCTCGTACGCCCACATTATCATCATCATCTTTGAGTCTTTCTTCAAATAGCTCCTCGCTATCATCCCTTTCTGACTTGGATGCGGACGATTCATCCTCTGAAACATCCTCCATTTCATCGGGCATGTCTGAAGACAATGATCCTGATCGTTTAGTGGTAGCATTTCCAGATTTTGCCGATGAGGAAACATCAGATCAGGAATTTGCCTTTAATGGTTATGTCAGAGATTTCATAAATGGCGTAGGTGTAGAAAATAGCTGTGATACTACCAACAATGATATGTTAGCTACGCCTTCGATAACAGTAGGTGCATTAGTTAATCCAGTAGGCTTACATGTTAATCCTTTAGTTAATGGACAAATAACACCACCTATGAGCCCACATCCTCATCAACAACAACATTCACCAGCATCACTATTACCACATCCGTATTTACCAAATTATAATCTGCCCCATGAACCAATTACGCTGCCACCACCAACACCCACTCTTCTGGGACAACCACCCATCATAAACAACAATCCAATTCAGCAACAATCCATGAATGGTAACATCATGTATAATCCTCCAATTATACAAAACACCAATGGAATGACAGCAAATGTATTGAATAATCCTTCGGTAATGGTATTACCGCCAGCAGCAGCGGTAGCAGTAACAGCAGCAGTGACAGTAGCATCTTCAACACACCCGGGAACATATCAACCACAGCAGCAGCAACCACCACCACCCCAACTTGTACAATTTCATGGTCTACATACGTCTGCAACTCCTCCTGCCGCCGTCGCAACTGCCGCCCATCAACAACAACATGTACATAATGATATCAATGATGCTCAAGAAATATCTAGAATATTACAACAATGTCATAATGGCAATATAATACCAACAACAGGATCGCCATCCTTATCTTCCGCTACAGCAGCTGAATCAAGTTTAGATAATTTAAAATTAGACTCAGAACAAGCTTTAATGCCACCTCCTTCAACAACTAATAATAACTTTGATTCCTTAAAAAGAGAATCATCTTTAGCCGCGTCAGCAGCATTAATGGCCGCCACATCACCTTTCATAACCGCTTTCTCTAATCATCTAAACCACCACAATATGTCACCGACATCGTATCAACCACCACAACATCTAACTGAAGAACAAAAAGATTTGGCTCGTAAACATAATCTCGACTTGAGAGCACAAATTTTCCGTGATATTCGTAAACCGGGTCGTAATTACTCTCAACTTCTAGATCATTTGAATCTTATTAAAGGTGATTTAGATATGAAATCTAATTTTATACAAATGTGTATTACCGAATCGTTAAGATTTCGTCGTAAACAAATGGTTAATAGTATACAGGAGTGGTGGGATAAGAAACAGCAACAACAACTAGCTACCACCAGTTAACAATTACTGTAAATTTGTGAGTGCCAGTGCAGTGTGTGTGTGTGAATTTTTAATAATAATGATAAATATGTAAAAAAATATATATAAAGATCTTAAAAAGATTTTTAGAAAAAACAGTTACAAAATTTTTTGTGGTTTTAAACATTTTCAATATTTTTCTTTTGTTAATATTTGTGTATTTTTGAGGACTAATCCGACAAGATAAAACATTAAAATTCGTTAAAATAATTCAAAAAAGATTTTTTTAAATATAGGCGCGATTCCAGCTTTTGGATTTGGGGGAACTTTTTTTACTCCAATTTTTTTTTTTACAAGGGAACTATGCCGGACTGATTTTTATAATAAATATGAAAGTATAAGATTTTTATACATGTTTCCTTTACAAAATTACTTAAATGTCGAAACATTTTTACTACAGAACACTGCCCTCTTCAAGCAAGTTTAGGTGTTGCAAAAATTGTGAAAAAATTTTATTCCTCTTTATTTAGAAGTTCAAAAATCGTTAACACGAAAATCCTAGCTGATCCTTTTAGAGTTATTGATAAATAATTACACTGTTCGACAACAAAAATCCGGAAGTAAAATATCCAACTGATTTATATAGATTTTGCTCTCCTGATTCCAAATCTGCCAAATATTTTTTTTGAAATTTTCGCTCAACGTCAAAAAATTAGCACTTTTTTAGCACTTTTACGGGTCCACTGTTACATATTCTTACATTGCTTCCAAAAAATAAGACTTGATTTTACATAAAATAGACCTCCTGATTCGAAAACTGCAATCCAAATTTTTCTAGCATGTTCCGTTTTCGAGATATTTGCGTGATAAAATGTTCAAACGCAAATATATTGAAAACGGAACATGATAACTTGGATTGCAATTTTGGAATCAGGAGCTTCATTTTATATGAAATCAAATCCTATTTTTTGGAAACAACGTAAGAACATTTAACAGTGGACCCCCAAAAGTGGTAATTTATTGTTTTTTTACGTTTTAGCAGCTAATATCTCAAAAACGGAAAGTGTTAGAAAAATTTTTATATCTGATTTGGAATCAGGAGAGAAAAATCTAAAAGAATTAGTTGGATATTTCACTAGGAGGCTTTTGTTGCTGAACAGTGTAACTATTTAGCAATAACTCAAAAGCAGTATCAGCTAGGATTTTCGTGATAACGATTTTTAAAGTTCTAAGTAAATAAAAAGGAATGAAATGCCATTACCCGATTTTGTCTATATTTTTTTCAAAACCTAATCTTGCTTGAAGAGGGGTATGAGAAAAACTCTTACGGCCATATTCAAAACGAAAAACGAGTGCCTATCTTTTTATACCCTCCAACCAAAGTATGGGGGTATACTCACTTTGTCATTCCGTTTGTAGCATAGTCGGTAAAAAAAAATCACGCTAACATACGGCTGACCTTCCCTTTATAAAACTGCTGACATCTTCATACAATTTTTCCAAATGTTCCCAAGTACAAGTCAGCAGTTGGCCACCAACACTGCTTTTAGACAACTTCCTTAGGGAGTGGAGAAAGTGGGTAGGTATGTTCGAAAAAAATATTGGCAGGGAAAGTAAATGGATTTTGGTCTTGTATTTCAACCTCCCAGGGTCAAATCCGGGGCTTTTTATGGATTTGTACTAGGTTCAACTTTTGGTATTAAAAAGTAGAAATCGACTTTTTTGGTTGTTAAAAAATCGTCGTTCTCTTTTTGACAGATAAAAAATTTCTTTCTTTACCCAACCTTGAACATAAAACTTCAGAGGGTTCTATAAATCGGAAGTCCACTTTTGCTTTCGACATTTTCGAATAAAGGTTTTATTCGCTTTGGTACTAAACACTGATAAAAATTATGCAACTAAAAATTGCAGCTAAATGTTATTTTTATACAAGTCAAAAGCCATTTTTTTTAAACGACTTTTTACAAATTGGAAATAGAAAAAAAAGTCAACTATTTTGAAATTTAAAATAATTCGAAAAGTCGACTTTTTTGAATTTGACATAACTGGAATAGTCGACTTTTTAGAAATTAAAAAAAAACTCGAAATGTCAACTTTTTGTTGTGACTATAAAACCCCTCTACCCCCACCCAAGGTAGATTTATATAAGGTAATATTTTAATGACGTAAATGAAAACAATTTTCTTTCAAAATCATTTTTGTCGGCAAAAACGACTTAAATGTTCAGTGCACACATTAACCAATTTAAACGATTTTAAGACTTTAAAATTTTAGAAAACAACTAAATTATAAAAAAATATTGAAATTCAAACGAAGTTCGTTAATTTCCCACGACAAAAATTAAAAAAAAATTAAAATATTTTAAGCATAAAAAGTGTAGTGTAAACTCATTTATGCCGAACAAAATATTTTTATTTCGTTTTGAAAATTCGTAAATATTATTGTTTTCAAATTTGTCAAAAAACTTAATATGGAGGAAAAGTGAGGTTATTGGATCTTACCTTGTATAAATCTACCTTGCCCCCACCTTTGAAATAGACGAGAATGTTTAATAACAAGATTTGGATACGCTAGAACCCCTAAAATAACACAAAAAATTCTTTAGCCAAAAAATGGGGGAAAAAACAAAAAACCACACTTGCCTCAGAATCGCCGCTAGATGGCAAAAATGTAACACCAACAACATTAACTTTTAAAAATTAACTCAACCGCTCCCATGGAGTCTCCTAAAGGGGTGCAATGCAATTCTCCCCATACATTTTGTATGAAAACAAAATTCCGCTGCGTTTTTCCGTCGAAATGGATTAATCCCCAACCTATCTAGTTATCTAAAAAAAATCGGACCAATGCGACCACGCTATTCAAAACGCCAAAATATGCCCTAAAAATATGTTTTTTTCCAAAATGGGCTCTAAAGACAAAAAAATAGTTAAAAGATCAAAATATGCAAAAATATACTCTAACCAGAGCTTAGAAGAATGAAATCCTTTTTGAATGAATTCTCCAAAAAACCATAAAATTTTTATAGTCAGTGAATGCGTTCGATTTTAATCGATTGAATGGAAAAAATGAATGCATTCGTTTTTTTGTTCATTCGATTTAGAAAATTCGATTCATTCGATTTTTTATCATTCCACTGCGAATGCAATCGTTTTTTTTAAATAAATAGAGCAAAATGGGTCCAAATCCACATGTAATGACCCTTATGGTCCCTAATTTTGAATCCAAAAAATGTATATTCCCGAAAATTTAAAAAATGCACATATAACACAGTATTTAACTGCCTACATGACAAAAAGTCCAAAAGCATTTTTGTAGGTTCGTAGAACACGACCGCCAAATACTTGAAAGCCCTTTGAGTAATGTTTTTTTAGTTATCCACTTTTTTTTAATTCTCAAAAACCCACAGGGCCTTTTAATTCCAGTATCTCGAAAACAAAGCAAAGTAGTGCAAAACGAATAAAAATGTTAGATTAAAATCTATGTCTACCTTTTAATTTTCAAGGTACAGAAATTAGGGGCCTAATAGGGTCTTGAGAATTTAGAACTGCGTAACGAAAAAACGGTAACTCTGAGAGTTTTTAGGTATTTGGCGGTCGTTTTATACGAGCCAAGAGCTACAAAAATGATTTTGGATTTTTTTTTGTCGTGTCGGCAGTATTTAGCGAGATATGCGCATTTAAAAATTTTCGAGAATGCCAATTTTTTTAGATTAAAAATTAGGGCCCATTGGGACAAGAAATTGGATCCGTTTTGCTCTATCTTGGTTAGTTTTTTTAGGTTTTTAATGCAATGAATAAGCCATTTAATGCAATGAATAAGCCATTCAAAAATTAAAGTGAATTCATTCAATTCGCTAAAATGTGATTGAGGAATGCTATCACTAAATTTTCATTCAGAATGACAAAAAGAATTAAGTAAGGAATGAAATTCTTTGAAGCTCTGGCTCTAACAAATCGATGCCGGATTTCTTAAATTGAGTTTCTAAATGAAAAACGAGTATTGGTAAATATGGACTCACTTAAATGGCAAAATTAGACCATATTCGAAGTTTTTTTTTTGTTTTTTAGGTTTCTGACCAGATGGCTACGCTTTCGAGATAAACGCGTATACTAGGATTATTTGTATCTTTATTTATTTACAATTAGGGACATTCACAAATTTTAACCCCATATTGAGGAATATTAAATGATAATAATTCATGGTTAGAAAACCTTAAATAAGCACACACAAAACAAAAGCACATGGTTCAGAACAGAACCACGTTGACTGCCATTAAACCATAATAATGATCAGCGACCGCGCGATGTCGCAGTTTTCTTAGGCTATATACATTAAGAGTTAATTTTGAAAATTTGATCTGCCGGTATCATAATTTTTTTGAAGGTTTTAGGGGAACTAAAAAGAATGGCGGTATTTTTTTAAAAAACGCATCTGAAAACTCGAATTTTGAGCTGATTTTTCTGCAGAGCAAAAACGGCTGAATATATCCCAAATCTGATTTCACCAGTCGATTCTACAGCAAAAAATACTACAATGGTCGTTTTTCAAAGTCTTAAAAAAAGTTCCAGAAACCCACCACAGGGCGGAAATATAAGGTTTTTCCATTTTCTTTTTTTAATTAATTTTTTAAATATGCACAATTAAAGGGCATTTTCAGATTAACAAAATGGTACCAAATTTTCCGTTCTATCACAACCCGCTTAAAAAGTTATAAGCTCTCAAAAATGGACAAAACACGTTTTTTGAGAACTTTGACCTCAATTTTCTCGAAAACATGACGTGATAGAAAAATTTGAAAACTAGGTTCAGAATTTGCATCGAAATGTTAATCGAAAACATGTTTTATGATCCCAGAATATCATCCAAAAACATCACAAAAAAAAATGCTCTCAATAATGCACAAAATGCGTTTTTTGTGAACTTTGACCTCAATTATCTAAAAAACCTGACGTTACTACGGAACATTTTGGAAACCAGATTTGGGATCAGCATTGAGAGGAAAATGGAAAACGAGTGTCCAGATTGCTGACCCATCCACAAATTTTTTAAATTTCGGTCAGTGTTTTAAAATTTTGCCATTAGAAAAAAAAACTTTGAAGCCTTATAAGTTATAACATTTTAATGGGTTGTGATAGAAAGGTGCTTTTTGTACCAATTTTCTTAGCAAAAACTGCCTCTTCATCGTTCATGATTAAAAAAATAATTTAAATTTATTAAAAAAACATCGATTTTTCCGCCCCCTGCTGTGGGTTATTGGAACTTTTTTTAAGAGTTCAAAAAGCTGCTATTGTATTAATTTTTGCTGTAGAATCGACTGGTGCAATCAGATTTGCAATAAATTCTGCAGTTTTTTCTCTGCAGAAAAATCAGCTCAAAATCCGTGTTTTCAGATGCTTTGAACCACCCAAGGAGTGAAAATTTTTCCAAAAAAATACCGGCATTGTTTTTAGCTCCCCTAAATACACTCACTTTTTCATTTCATGTAGAACGCATCAAAAAAATATGGGTCGAGACCGATTCTAGGGCATTCTGTGAATGTCCGTCCGTATGTGGAAAGCACACTGCAGTCCAAACTAAATGAGCTAGACTCCATAAGCTTGGCGCTACTATGTCTTATGGTCGGTCATATGCTGGTTATGTTCTTGAATGCGAAAATTCGGACCAGGGGCAAAAAAGTTCCCCCTTGAGGATTAAGTTCCTCAAAGGGGAATCAGAAAAACAAAGTTCAACAAATGAAGCACTTTAGGGGCGTGGTTAAAGATAATAAAAAACAAGTGAGAGTGTTAAATTCGGCTGTGCCGAATCTTTTATACCCTCCAAAATGTAAAAAAAAATTGACAGGGGCGTTTCTTTTTTTTTTGGGGGGGGGGGGGGCGAAGTTGGTAGGGTCAGTGGGGCACGTTGAGAGCACCTTACCATCGCGATAAATATACCAAATGTTTCATTTATTTAACAAAAATACAAAAAAACATGTAAAAATGTGTATTTTTTTAGAGGTTGGTTTAGTTCTTCAAGGGGGAACTTTTTTCCCCCTGGTCCGATTTGGCCAATTTCCGAACTTAACCTGCCTAGGAACATAAGACATATTTGTGCCCAACTTGAGGTTCCTAGCTCTTTTATTTTGGACTGCATCGTGTTAACTACAGACGGACGGACGGACAGACGGACGGACGGACGGACATCGCTAAAATGTCTTAGAATCGATCACTGATCAATAATATATATACTTTATGGGGTCCCCGACCGATATTTCGATGCGTTACACACGGAATGACAAAGTGAGTATACCCCCATACTGTAGTTGGAGGGTATAATAATGATAAATTTTTATTACTTAAGTGCAAAAATCATTATAAATGATGCTGTTCAGAATTACCGCTAGAAAAAGGGGATTCTCCAGCTTGCCTCCAAATAGAAAAACGCCTGGCCAAATTTTTTTTTTATTATATTTTTTTTTTTTCAATTTTTTGGCGAGTATATACGATTCGGAACAGCCGAATTTAACACCCTTACACTTTTTTTATTTTTTTTTTACATTTTGGAGGGCATAAAAGTTACGCTTTGGAGAGTATAAAAGATTCAGCTCATCCGAATTTAACACTCCCACATGTTTAATTTTTAGCTTGAGTTTTTTTTTTAATACAATTTTTAAGAATTACATATTTTTTGTTGACATTTTTTATTTTATAGAAAACAGACTTACGCTTTCCCTAAACCTTTTTTTACCCTTGTAGAAATATGAAACTAATTAGGGGTATTTTGATTAAGAACTTGAATTTTCATCAGATTGAATCAAATAAAATCTAAGGGCTGTTTGCAAACGTCAAATGTGTATGAAATTGATCAATGATTTGTATTAATCATTGATTAGCTTTTGATGAGTTGCCAGCCCTAGTTGTATTATAAATGTACAAATTTTTATACAGGTCGGACTTTTAATCATACATTTAAGACCATATCAAGTGATTTAATTTGTATTTATGTACATATATTTATAGTTCCGTTCGACTACCTTACTACAATTTACTATTTTTTACTTTTTTTACTACAGCTGGAAATTTTCAATACAAAAAGTAAACAAAATTTTCCAATTGTAGTGAAACTAGTTTGAATTTTGGGTAATCGAATAGTTATTATACATATAATATCACACTTAACCATATATGATTGCATAAAATATTCTACTATATAAAAGTATGAAATCATTTATGTCGGTTTCATATAAATTTAGATTTTTTTGAATTATTAAAAACTTGCCCCGCGACCATTAACAAGTTTTTCGCGTTTTCTTAATTTGGTATTTTACAAAGTATTTAATTCATATACTTTTGAAAAACATCCTTGTTCCCATCCTTGTGCGTCCTTTTAATCCCATCATTTTAATAATATTTTGTTAAAAATTAAGTAAATTTTCATTTAACTTACATAAACTATACTTGAAGTAAAAATTTAAAAATCTTATCTTTAAAAACTGAAAAAATAAGATATTTTTATTATAGTATAAAATTTAGTTTAGGTTACTATAAATAACATTCAAATATACATACATTATTGCTAATTTAGTAAAACTATTTAAAGTAAAAAATATTTGTTACAAAAAAATATAAATATAAGAGTTTTTTTTATTTTAATCGAAGTAGTTAAATTTATTGTAACTTTTAATTGGCATCACTTACAAACAACTGTTGACTTTGAAAAATTACATTGTCCAGGTTTAAATTGTGCTTCTTCTTCAATACCTTATTTTTTTTGTTTATAAATAAGCGAACTTTATGTGAATTTAATACGGCGTTCACACTTGCTGTTTTGAAGTGTTCAAGAGTGAGATGTTTAAAAAAGTCTTTGTTCTGTGTCCATTACTTTTTTATTCTGCTACTGGTGTTTTGTTGAACAACTTGTTTAAGGTCGCTAGTGTGAACTCCATATAAGTGAATTTAAAAACAAAAGAAAGTAGGCAATGAAAACATAATAACGGGATTCACGTCAGGAATTTTTACCTTGGCAAAATGCAACATTTATTACAACAAACACACATACGATTATTATATACTCACTTTGTTATTCCGTGTGTAACGCATCAAACCTGCCTATTAGGTTCGTAAATGAGCAAAATCGGAAGAGGGGGAAAAAGTTTCCCCTTGAAGAACTAAACCAACCTCTGAAAAATACCTTTGTTTTACATGATTTTTTTGTGTTTTTGTTTAACAAATGCAACATTTTTATACTACAAGAAGTTCAAAGTCCTGCATTTGGACCCAAAGAATTAGAAAATGTTTTTTTTCGGTCCGCCCCCCTTTTATGGGAGTGGAATACATTTTTTTTTTAAATATTGATAAACTTGTATTTCTTTAGCGCAAAAAGCATAAGAACGAATTTTTAAACACATATTCGAGAGGAAATTTGCCCCCCCCCCAAAAAAAAAGAAAACCCCCCTGAAATTTTTTTTTTGCATGTTGGAGGGTATAAAAGATTCGGCGAATTTAACTCTTGTTTTTTGTTTTATTTCATCCCATGTGTTTGTTGTAAAAATTTTGCATGGGTAAAAATTGCTGACGTCAATACCACTAATATAAATCTGTGAAATGTTAGCTTTCAAAGTCGATCACTCTCTTGTAAGTGATGCCAATCAAAAGTTACAACAAAAAAGTTGTAACATGTATGTTTATGAGTTAATTTGTTTTTCAGCAATGCTTAAATTGTGCTTGGAATCCTTTGTAATGGTAACTATAATTTACGGTTGTTTTTTTATATGCCTTTATCATTTTATAAAGTTTTATAGTAACTTTGTTGAATTAGCAGAGTTATTCTGTAATTTAACAGGGTTTTTCTTATGAGTTAAGGTTTAAAGTATACTTAAAGTATATTTCGTAATTATACAAAATATTTCGCAACTTCACGAATTATTTTCGTAAAAATAAACGAAGTTCGTATTTACAAAAAAAATGTACAAAAATATTTTGTATTTTCATGACATATTTTCACAACATATTTCGTAGTTATACTAAATATTTCGTAACTTAACGAAATATTTCGTCACAGACTATAAACAGACTCGACAGTAGAGTTTTATGAGAAAAAATGGGGAAAACTAAGCGATTTTAGGAGAAAACAGAGCGGTTTTTAGTCCGTTCTACGCTAACATCTAGACTTAGGAGTGAGTGAAACAACAAAAATCGATCTGGCATCTATTTTTCTTATGGCGTGTTATATTAGTTTTCTCTTTCTAACCTAATTCGTAGAATAATTTGAAAATATTAACCATATGGTTCGGAATTACTTTTTTGACACCTGTCACTTATGTCGAGTCTGTATTAGTCTGTGATTTCGTATTTATTTCGTAAATAATACTAAAAAAAATTTCGTACTATTTACGAAGTGCCATAGGTAAATATTACGAAATATTTCGTTCCGGCAAAACCATTTACCGATGTAATTTGAAAAAGATCAATTGTAATTCGAAGATTCCATTTGTAATTCGAAGATTCTACTTTCAATGTAAAGATTTCATTCGTTATTCGAAAATCCCAATTGTAGAGGCATGTCATAGACTCAATTCCGTGGTTTAAATACACTCAGAAAATTATGTAAGTTACTACATGTTAGTTGTTTGTATATTTTACAGTTGTTAGTAGTTTTCAACTAAAAAGTCAGTTGTTTTTGTATGAAAAATATTAAACAACTATTTTTGTTAGTTGTTTTAAGTCGTTTTTTAAACTACTAACAAAAAAGTACTGTAATGTAGTTACAGTTATATAAAGTAGTTAATTTTATTTTTTTATCTCTGAAAAATTTTCAAAGTTTTTTTCCAAAAAATAAAAATAAATTTTCTTTTTTAAAAACTTGGAAAAATTTTGGTCTTCATTTTTTTTTCATTTTTTGGAAAAAAAAAATTATTGATTATTTTATTTTGACTACATGTTAGTTGTTTTGACTACAAATGTAAGTAGTTTTTACTACATAAGTCAGTTGTTTTTTGTCAGTTAAAATAACTAACATTGTTAGTTGATTTAACTGAAAAAGTAGTTGACCCCAAAACAACTAACATGGTAGTTATTTAAACTGACATTTTTAGTTGATTTTACTAACATAATTTCTTGAGTGTACATTAAATGGCTATGCCTAAATGTATGTTATGTATTTTTTAATTGTTAACTTTGGGAAAATATGAAGACTTAATAACTTCATGTTTTTAAAAGTTTTTCATTTAATAGACAAATGGGTATATTTAGGGTGACCAACTTAAATCAGTACGTTTTTATGTTTTTTTTTTCTAGAAATAACTCTGTTAAAACTCTTTCTACGCACAAAAAATTAAAACGAGTTTCAATCACTAAAATGATTATATCAATTACTATTTTAATTGATTTTGCACCTATCACGAAAGTGATAGTATTAATTATTAAAATTTGTAAAAGTTTACTATCGCAAAAGTGCATTTATTCTCAATTCACGGAAATTTTCGAAATCAATTAAAAAATGTAATCATAACAAATAAAAAAATGATTAAAAACAAAATTGAATTTTTTAAAATTTTTAATTAAAATTTTTTCTCTAAAATTTTTTGTGTGTATGGGAAACACTGATGATTTTTGCAACACTCAAAAAATTTCGGTAAACTAACAACCTTGGGGGACAATAAAGCTAATACGCAGATATTTTTTTAAACAGCCCTGATTATCTATTACCTCATCAAACATCTCACATTCATTTAGATTATATCGCTCATTCACTTGTATAGTATAGTTTTCGGGAATGCCAAATTTTTTGAATTCAAACTTAGGACCCATTAGGGTCAACACATGTGAAGAGGACCCGCGAAACTATGGTGATTCAAAACCAAAAATGCCCTCCATTTTGCTCTATCTGGCTTAGTTTTCGAGATATCACCATTTTAAGTTTTTTAAAAAAATATATTTATTTTTATCAGTTGTAAATAGTTTTTTAGGCATTTTTGCGGTTTTTGGCATTAGTACAAATAAATTAATTCCATTATGATTCTATAATTTGAAAAAGACCAATTCAGATGTAAATCGAAAATATCCCTTCAGATGTAATTCGAAAAAGATCAATTCTAATGCGAAGATTCTATTTGTAATCCGAAAATTCCATCTGTAATTCGAAGATTCTTCTTGTAATTAGGATATTTCATTATTAATTCATAAATTCAATTGCAATTTGTAAAAGATTAATTGTTATCCGAATAATATCAACTGTTGTTATTCAAAAAAGATCTATTCTAATTCGAAAAAGATCACTTGTAATTCGAAGATTATATAATTCAAATGTTATATATGTAGTGTCCGACCGAATACACCTTTTTTGGCCGAAGCCGAATATTCGGCCAAATTTTCACTATTCGGCCAAACCGAAGCCGAAGCCGAATATTAAAAAAAAAAAATATTTATGTAGTAAAAACAAGAAAAAAATAAAAGTCGACTCGGCGGGATACTCAAATGCATGAGAATGCTGTCTAGAATGATTTTATTTTAAGGAAAAAATTTTTTTGGACATTTTTGTAAAAAAATATATTTTAGAGTGTAAATTTTTTTCGATCGAAAATTTTTCTTGAATGTAAAAAATGTTTTTAGTTGCAAAAACACTTATTAAAATGTTTTTGTGGCTTACTAATGTGATTCAAAGTTAGTTTTGTATGTTTTTCAACACGTGAGCACAAATATTATTCAATTATTCGGTATTCGGCCAAAATTGTGGCCGAAGCCGAATAGTGGCCGAATAGTGCTTTTTGGCCGAAGCCGAGGCCGAAGCCGAATATTCGGTCGGACACTATATATATGTACATAATTCAAAGATTCTACTTGATTTTTCAATTGTAGATCTATACGTAGACGAAATTTATTCATACATACATTTTGTTGCTATTTCTAAAGTGTATGAAATTATTTTTTAATAATTTCTTAATATGAGACAGCAAATAAAACTGAAATGAGTAATTTACATAAAGACAATTGGAACTACGTCATATGATGACACCCACATACATTTGTACAAAAAATATATATTTTAGGGTATTTTCTTAATAGACAACAAATCGTCGCTGCTCCGTCGTGATTTGGTATGTGACATTTTTGGATTTTTTTTTTATTGCATAATATGAAACCTCTATAGGGCATCCGTCTGCCCACTAAACCGTTTAGCGATATCTTGAATGGTTTGGAAGTTAGCAAAAGTAGCTATGTGAAATCCATATGTAAATGTTCCAAAAAAAGTGGTATGTGTAGTTTAAACCCAGTTCTTGCCTAGAAAACTTTTGCAATTATTAACATTTTTGCTTAAAATTTTTAACATAAGGGTTTTAGGCATGCTTACATACTATACTAAAAAATGAAGTATGAGATTACATTCTAAAGGGATGCTGCCATTATAAAAAAAACGATTTTTCGCGATTTTCAAAAAAAGTTATATGTATCTAAACAGTTTTTTTGCAGAAATTAATTACATACTTTAGTCTTTTCATACACATGAAATCAATTCGGAAAAATAATTATAGGGTTGCAAAAAAAACGCAAAATTATTAAAATATCACAAAAATCGCGATTTTTACCATTTTAACGCAAAAATTTTTATCCAAATTTGTACTATTATATCGTTATGAGTCTAATCCCCATTTCCCATACCAAACAAATTTGCATTTGTAAAAGAAGAATTTTTTTAATAAAAAAAACTGCAACAAAATGTGCATAACTTTAACGATGATTTCCATGAATACTGTTCCATTGATTCAAAAACGGACTTCACCATTGAAATTAGCATGCCCCAATTATATAGAAATGATGGTCAGATCTCATGGCACAAATTTCAGTAACATTTTTTTAAGTAAAATTTTTTCGCTAAAAAAAAACAAAATTCATTGAGCAACTCAGCACTTGGATGCAGATTTATTTGTACAAAATATGGGATATAAAAGTGTATTTACTATCACTTTAATGAATATTACAATTTTTGCACTATTATCAAATTTTATAACTTAAGTTCTTTGAACAAAAACGGTCATGTGTATAAAAATGTCCAAAAATAAAAAAAATAATACCAAAAATGTTCCAACAAAATGTGTTATGTGTAGTTTTTTATGTAATTCGTTAATATCTTCGTTTTAGCTAAAAAATCATTCTTTTTTTTGTGGTACACATATATAAAACATCTTTATGTATTTTAAAGCCGCTTGACTTTTATAAAATATGGCAAAATCACAAAATAAAACGGTTTTTTTGCTCTCCTGAAAACTTCATTAAAAACACATACCAAATTACGACGGAGCAGCGACGAAATGATAACTCTTTAACAAATATTGAAATTTATTTTCTAAAGAAATGATTGATTTGCATAAAGTGGCAAATGTTTTCTTTTTTTCTATAATCTAAGGATATTAATTTTCTTAGAGATTTTTTGCATCATTTTGTGTTGATATTTAAAAAAAAAAAAAGACTAAAATATAATTTTTATGTGGATAATCCGTGTATACAATAAGATTTGTTTATGTTTTGTCGTCCAAAAACACAAGGTCATTAAATAATGAGTTTATTGTTAATTAAATTATATGCGTTAGGGTGTCACCCTAATTTATTTTGAATTTGATTCTGAATCTGAATTTCATTTTTTCCATTACGTCAGGTTTTTAAAATTCGTATTATTTTCGAAATTATAAAAAAAAAAGTAAGAAAATTAAAGTCGGTCAAGACCGACCATATAATACCCCACACCAGAGTTTCCCGGAAAATGGGTACCAAAGATGGGTCCCATGCACCGATTAGATCTCTATTTTTGTGTCAAACCTTTAATTAGTGTAAAAAACACTCACAAATCCAATTTGAGTGAAAAAGGCTCCTATTTGTTGGCAATAAACCGCTTTAACTGAATATCGGGCCAGATTTTCACAAGGGCCTAAGTCCAAAACTGGTCCGATAATTATCAGATTTGATAAGGTTATTTAAGTACGCGTTTTACTTACACAAACAAAATTTTAATTAAATATTTTCTATTTTCATGAAATTTGAGAGATTTATGTGAAAATCGGGAAGGTGGTTTGTATGGGGGCTACAAGAAGAACTGGTCCGATTACTTTAAAACTCGGAATGGTGATTTGTGAAGACAAAACACATTTACCTGTCAATTCGAAAAGATACCTATTATAATACGGTTATTAGAGTCATTTGAGCCAAAACTAAAAAGGATCTTTGTATGGGGGCTAGGTCTAAATATGGACCGATTTTTTTCAATTTCAATAGGCTTCGTCCTTGGGCCAAGAAATGCTTAAGTTTCAAATTTCAAGTCAATTGATTAAAATCGCTTAAAAAAGTGATTCTGAGTCGATCGGTATGCTTAAAGGTGGGTCTAGGACCAATATTTCGGGTAGTTACAAACATCAGCACAAACTCATTATACCCTGTACCACAGTGTGGTGTAGGGTATAAATATTGATTAATGCATAGACTCAAAAAATTATGTCAGTAAAATCAACTGAAAATGTCAGCTAAAATTACTACTTTGTAAGTTGTTTTGGGGTCAACTACTTTTTCAGTTAAATCAAATAACAATGTTAGTTATTTTAACTGACAAAAAACAACTGACTGATGTAGAAAAAACTACTTACATTTTCTGTCCAAAATTTGTATACAATTATTTTTGTTAGTTATTTTCATACATGGGACTATTTAAATAAATAAACTAATTAATTAACGATTTCATTGGCATTATATTAAAACTAATGCCAATGAAATTAAGGAATTAGTAGCATTAGTAATGCCAATTATGAAAAATTTCATTGGCATTAATAAATGCCTTAATGAAAACAAAGCATTAGCAATATTAAAAGTCGTATTTCCGTCAGCGAGTTGTAAAATTTTTTTTTTTTTGTTAAAACTTAAAATGGCTATATCTCGAAAACTAAGCCAGATAGAGCAAAATGGAGGGATTTTTGGTTCTTAGAATTACCATAGTTTCGCCGGTCCTCTTCACATGTCTGGACCCTAATAGGTCCAAATTTTGAATCTTAAAAATTGACACTCCCGAAAATTTAAAAATTCACATACCTTTACCATTATTTTGCTTATTTTTGCAGGTACTGCAATTTAGGGGCCCAATAGGGTCTTGAGAATTTTAGAAACTGAATAACTAAAAAACTATTGCTCTGAGGGTTTTCTAGTATTGGCAGACCAGTTCTAGAAACCAAGAGCTACAAAAATGCTTTTGGACTTTTTTTTGTGTCACCAATATTTACCGAGATATAAGCATATTTAAATTTTCCGAAATCCCAAATTTGCTTTTTTTATGCTTTTTTTATCAATTGTAAATAGTTTTTTTTTAGGCATTTGTGCCGTTTCATTGGCATTAGTACAAACAATGCCAAAAAATTTCATTGGCAATAAATGCTAATGCTTTTTTTTGGCATTGGCATTAGTTCCAACTAATGCCAATGAAAATTCAATGCCAATTAAAAATTCCCATGTATGGTTATTTTATGTCGTATTTTTTAACAACTAACAAAAAAGTACTGTAATGTAGTAACCGTTATTTAAAGTAGTTAATTTATTTTTTTTTTTATTTCTGAAAAATTTTCTAAGTTTTAAAAAAATACATTATTTTTATTTTTAAAAAACTTAGAAAAATTTTAAAAACTTAGAAAAATTTTGGTCTTCAATTTTTTTCTCTGATTTTTTTTTTTTAATTTATATACACCAATACCCCGGTTTGCGTCGTTAATTGGGACCGGAGAAACGCGACGCAAACCGAAACGACGCAAACCGAAGCACGATTTTCCATACATTTGTATTGATTTTCATTTAATTGGTTCCGAGATTCATAGTTATAGCAGAAAAATTATATTTTTCAATAAAAAATTAAATTTTTTTGTATTTTTTTTTTTTTAAACAGTTTTAATTAAAATAAAAATATAACAATTCATGAGAAAAACGTAAAAAAACATAACAAAAACATAAAAATATTAGGATAAAAATAAAAAATTCATAGTATAAAAGCAAGTATAAAAGCAAGCATTGTATAAACATTTTCATATTAACGACGCAAATCGAAGCACTAACGACGCAACTTCGAAGTCATGCTACTCAAACTGAAATATAAACGGGAAATCCCCTTTTTTTGTTTTAGCTTTGTACACACATTTTTATATCAACGACGCAAATCGAAGCACTGGCGACGCAACTTCGAAGACATGCGACGCAAACTCAAACCAAAATGACGCAACTTTGATATTACTGAAATTTGAAAACGACGCAACTTCGAAACGACGCAAACCGAAGCGACGCAAACCGGGGTATTGGTGTATTGATTATTTTATTTTTACTACATATGTTACTTGTTTTGACTACAAATGTAAGTTGTTTTAACTACATAAGTCAGTTGTTATTTGTCAGTTAAAATAACTAACATTGTTAGTTGTTTTAACTGAAAAAGTAGTTAACCCCAAAACAAATTACAAAGTAGTTATTTAAACTGACATTTTCAGTTGATTTTACTTACATAAATTTCTGAGTGAGGTTGCAAACATAAATTGAATTTTGTCGTACAGTGTAACATGCAGTCATTAAAATTGCATATTCACAGATTCAAATAAAACTGTTTAAACATTTTCATAAATCCATCAATGAAATACTATTCTATTTAAAAACATTCAATACATTATAATTTTGTAGGCGGAACTCGTTTGTTTTGTTTACAAACAAATTTTTTTTCATAGTGAAAAAATTGTTTGTCTCATCAATTAAAAAAAAAAAAAAACTATTTAAAACGACAACTTTCCATAAGTTTCGAGATATGATGACGTTTTGATACATTTTTAACACTGTATCGTATTGTTTTAAAATTTTAATCAGGCGCCCACACAAAGATTTTGTTTTTGGAAAGAGGGGTTACTCACTCGTCAATAAGTATAAAACATTGTATTATATAGTATTTTTTTATATTTATTTATATTTTTGAATAATTCATATTACAAATATTTCAAGTTCAAGTCTGATTCTATTTTGGTAAGATCATGATTTTTGTTTATTTTAAGTGTGAACAAAATAAAAATTAATAACTTTAGAACAACACCTACTCTAATTTTAATTAAAAGTAGTTATAATTCTGTAAATCTAGATTTTTTGTTGTAACAGAAGATTTTCAAAAGTGTATAGTTATTCATATTTTTTTTATTCCAATTCCTAATAAAATTACCTTTTTTTATTCCAATTCCCAATAAAATTACCTAACGTTTGCAAGAAATCCTCCGGACTCGATGCTATCAAGGATATCATCAGGACATTATAAGGAAGTTCAAAATGTCCATTTTTGGTTATATCCTTATAATTATCAGAATTTTGCAAACAAATTTCCCATTCAAAGCAGATATGTAAAGTTGTCTCTCTATCAAAAAGAACCTGGGGTTAACATCTAAAATCCATTGAGTATATCCAGAAATATTTGCAAAAGAAATCAAAATTTTAAACCAAATTTGCATATTTATGAAACATTTTTTCGTAACAATTTTTTTGATTTTTTGTTAATATCCAAAAAAAAATTAAAACAAGTTTCCTAAAGTATTTTTGACTCTCAAAATGTCCTCTTCCTGGTTTTATCCTTAAGTGTCCGAATTTTGCAAGAAATTTTCTGTTCATAGCAGAGATGTAAAGAAGACACTCCAATAAAGAGAACCTGCGCTTTCAAAGCGCTTTAAAAACAACAAATATGTTACTATTATAGTACTTTTAGAACAAAAAATGGGACGCATCTAAATTTTATACATAAGTCCATAAGACACAACTTTTTTTGGTGTTTATTTGAATAAAGAAATTTATTACATTAGGATAAACAAGTTCGGCACTGCCGAATGTAACACTCTCCAAAATGTAAAAAAAAAACAATATAAAAAAATCCAGGGGCGTCTTTTTTTTTTGGGGTGGGGGTTGGTGGGAGACGTTAGGGGGCACCTTCCCCATGTGATTTTGAACTTCTTCTGAAATAAGAATGTTGCATTTGCTTATCAAAAGTACAAAAAACCCTGCAAAAAATGCGATTTTTCTTGGGTTGGTTTAGGTCTCTAAGGGGGAACTTTTTTCCCCTTGGTCCGATTTTGCCCATTTCCGAACTTAACCTGCCTAGGAATATAAGACATATTAGTGCCAAACTTCGGAAGTCTAGCTCTTTTATTTTGGACTGTATCGTGTCTTCTACAGACGGACGGACGGACGGACATCGCTAGAATGTCTTAGAATCGATCACTGATAAATAATATATATGGGGCATTCCATGTCAAATCGGACACTTTGAAAAATTTTTTTTTTAGATTTTCTTAATTTGTTAACAGTTTTTAGTACCCTTCGAAAACTCCTTCGTGGTAAATTTTCAGATTTTTTTGATGACCCGTTCAAAAGATATCGAATTTTTAAAAATTGCTAGTTTGTTCCTTTACTCAAACTTCTTTTAATCATAACTTCTTCAATAATGGTCCAAATTTAAAATTTTTTTTTTTTTCAAAATTTTTGTTTTTTACCTACTTTTTAAAAAAAAATCCCAAAAAATTCTTAAAAGCGCTCTAGTAAGCGATTTTTAAGTTTTAAAATTTAAATCTCATTTTTGAAAATGTTTGTACCCTTCGATTTTTTTGAAATTTTTTTGTGTAAAACTTCTATCAATTCTACAAATTTTTTGCCCAGGATGATCGTGGGATAACAATTATTACTATTTTTTAAAATTTTTTGAAAAAATTTTATTGTAATTTTCCAATCTTAAAATCATTTTTACTGCTCCAATGGTGCGTCATAGAGGGGTCCTTTATAAGACCGAGCCCCATTAATTTTTACGTCTCAACATTTCTTTGGAACAAACTAATACCCTATCTCCAATTTCTAAGGGGGCTCCCACACAAAACGAAATTTTTTAAAATTTGTTCCAACCGCTCTAACTGCCCTAATAGTGCCCTCAGAGCAAAAAAATGTATGACCGACCCACAATATTTTTTTACCCCCCTATTCTAGAAAAAATTGTCATTATAACAATCTGTTATAGAATTTTGTATTTTGATTTCTCGCGATATTAATAATTTTTATTGATTCAAAAAATGTGTTAATACATAAATACAATTTGGCAAAGCCTTTGTCATGAAAAATGTTTTGCAAAATTCGCTAATTGTGAAGATACTTACATAGAAAATTTGCCTTGTTATAGTTTTGTCATTTATTATAGATGACAATTTTCTTAGAATAGGGGGGTTAGTCCAAACATTTTCTCTGAACACACCTACCCTCTATCTTTAACTGTTAAGGCGGTCCCCATACAATTTTTTTTATTTTTGGTAAATTTGTTTTATTTAATCAGCTTCTACCGGTCCAATGGTGCATCCGAGAGGGGTCATTAGTGAGACCGACCCCCATTTATTTTTACCATACAACATTTTTTCAAACATACCTACGCCCTATCTCAACTCCCTAAGTAGGCTCCCATACAAAATTACATTTTTATAAAATTTGATCCAACTGTTATATGTATGGGAGCCTACTTAAGGAGTGGAGATAGGGCGTAGGTATGTTTTGAAAAAATTTTGTAGGGTAAAAATAAATGGGGGTCGGTCTCACTAATGACCCCTCTCGGACGCACCATTGGACCGGTAGAAGCTGACTAAATAAAACAAATTTACCAAAAATAAAAAAAAATGTATGGGGACCGCCTTAACAGTTAAAGATAGAGGGTAGGTGTGTTCAAAGAAAATGTTTGGACTAAAAAAATATTGTGGGTCGGTCATACATTTTGTTGCTCTAAGGGCACTATTAGGGCAGTTAGAGCTGTTGGAACAAATTTTAAAAAATGTCGTTTTGTGTGGGAGCCCCCTTAGAAATTGGAGATAGGGTATTAGTTTGTTCCAAAGAAATGTTGAAACGTAAAAATTAATGGGGGTCGGTCTTATAAATGACCCCTCTATGACGCACCATTGGAGCAGTAGAAATGATTTTAAGACTGGAAAAATACAATAAATTTTAAAAAATAGTAATAATCGTTATCCCACGATCCTCCTGGGCAAAAAATTTGTAGAATAGATAGAAGTTTTACATAAAAAAATTTCAAAAAAATCGAAGAGTACAAACATTTTCAAAAATGAGATTTAAATTTTAAAACTTAAAAATCGCTTACTAGAGCGCTTTTAAGAATTTTTTGGGATTTTTTTTTAAAAGTACGTAAAAAAACAAAAATTTTGAAAAAAAAATTGAAATTTGGACCATTATTGAAGAAGTTATGATTAAAAGAAATTAAAGGAACAAACTACCAATTTTTAAAAATTCGATATCTTTTGAACGGGTCATCAAAAAAATCTAAAAATTTAATACGAAGGAGCTTTCGAAGGGTACTAAAAACTGTAAACAAATTGGGAAAATCAAAAAAAAAAGTTTTTTAAAGTGTCCGATTTCACATGGAATGCCCCATATACTTTATGGGGTCCTAGATTGATATTTCGATGCGTTACACACGGAATGACAAAGTGAGTATGACCCATACTGTGGTTGGAGGGTACAAACATTTATTGACTCATTTATTTGGATAAAAAAAATTTGAACAAACTTTGAACAACTTTCTAAGTCCCGGAAAAAATTTGTTTGCAGTTTTCTTTACGTTTTGGAATAAAAAATTAATTAAAAATGCTTTTAGGAAAAAACTTGGAAAAGTCCCGAAAAAAAGTGGTGTATTGAACCGAAACGGGTATGTATCCGGAGTTTAAGGGTGATGTATCCGGAGTTCCTCACGAAATAAACAGGTGCTTTTATATAAAAGGTGCACTCAAAAAATTATGTTAGTAAAATTAACTGAAAATGTCAGTTAAAATAACTACTTTGTAAGTTGTTTTGGGGTCAACTACTTTTTCAGTTAAATTAACTAACAATGTTAGTTATTTTAACTGACAAAAAAACAACTGAGGGCCTGTGTGAAACGGTAGCAAAGTATGATACTTAGTAAATTTTTGACAATCCTGAGGTGAATAAAATTTCACTAGCCCATGGGGCTAGTAGAATTTTTGACAAATGAAATGAAAATTATGAAGTTTCAAAAAATAAACAAAACTTTAAAACTGAAAAAAAAAAAATAATTAATAAACAAAAAAAAAACAAGGAAAATAAAAGAAAAATATAAGGAATATGAAAAACAGCATAAAATTTGTTGCAGCAGTTGTAAGTATAGTTATGGATTGTACTAGCAAACATATTTGAACGAAGAACTTGTTATTTATTACAGGGAGCAGTTCGGAATGCCATATTCCTCTGGATAAACCAATCAATTCTGAGGTTTGTGGACAAATGGATAGAAATATGTATCAATAATAGCTGAAAGTTAGAGATTGCGATTACATCAATGATTTTTATTATTTGTATTGCGGACGTGTGACAATTGGATTTATGTATTTGCATTACAGACGTGTGGAAATTAGATTTCGGTCTTTGCGTATTCGGTCGAGTAGTAAAAAACGAATTGTAATTACGAGTTGGGTTTACTATTGTCTTAAGATTTTCATGATTTATGTACATTTTCTTAAATTTTTAAAAAGCAATAGAATACAGAACATCAGTTTTTTGGCTACATTTTAGTATGTGATTGATGTTTATATATATGTATTTTGTGTAAATAAATATCTAAACTAAGCATCAATATTTTTTTTGTAAAGATTATAATCAATAATAATAAATATTTCCGAAAAAAATCATATTTTAAATATATTTTTTTATTTTTATTTGGGGGTTTATTTTCAAATGTCAAAAATTTACTGCTTTCAAAAAAGCTACCATTTCACACAGCAAAAATATAAAAAAATTTCACCATAGAAAAAATATTTTCTACCATAGCACTTTGCTACCGTTTCACACACACCCTGACTGTCAAAACAACTAAAATGTAGTAAAAATAAAATAAACAATATATAATTTTTTTTTTCAAAAAATTTTGCAGAAAAAAAATTGAAGACCAAATTTTTCCCAATTTTTTTTTTTTTGAAGTTGTGAAAAATAAAAAAAAACGAAAATTAATTTTTATTTTTTTGGAAAAAAACTGAAAATTTTTGAGGAAAAAAAAAAATAAATTAACTACTTTAAATAACTGTTACTACATTACAGTACTTTTTTGTTAGTTGTTCAAAAAAACGACTTAAAATAACTAACAGAAATAGTTGTTTGATATTTTTCATACAAAAACAACTGACTTTGCAGTTGAAAACAACTTACTACTGTAAAATATACAAATAACTAACATGTAGTAACTTACATAGTTTTCTGAGTGTGTCAAGTTTGTAATATGTAGGTCATTGTGTATAAGTGACATATCATGAGAACTATCAAGGACCGGCCACTTATCCTGCAGGGAAATAAAAAATATTCCAATTGTTATGAAAATTAATAAATTTTAATAAAAATGTATACTTTGAACGGATTTAAATAGAAAAACATTGGCAATGCGCTTGGAAAGCACTTTTTCGAATTCATACTACCTTCTACACAAAAAGTGCTTTGCCGGGACTTTTTCTTTGGAACGGTTGGCAGTTTCTGCCTGGGTGGTGTTAAAATATCCAATGAGTATATCCAGAATATGTTAAAATATCCAAGAGAAAAAAATTTTTCCGTTTTGAGGGCTTGGTCCACAAAAATTGAAAATGCCTATGTCTCAAATGGCGATCACTCAAAAAATTATGTAAGTAAAATCAACTGAAAATGTCAGTTAAAATAACTACTTTGTAAGTTGTTTTGGGGTCAACTACTTTTTCAGTTAAATCAACTAACAATTGACTTGAAACAACTGACTTTTGTAGTAAAAATTACTAACATTTGTAGTCAAAACAACTTATATGTAGTAAAAATAAAATAAACAATAAATATTTTTTTTTTCAAAAAATTTTTCAGAAAAAAATGAAGACCAAATTTTTTCAAAGTTTTTTTTTTTTTTAAGTTGTGAAAAATAAAAAAAAAAAACATTTTTTTTTTTTTGGAAAAAACTGAAAATTTTTCAGAGATAAAAAAAAAAATAAAATTAACTACTTTAAATAACTGTTACTACATTACAGTACTTTTTTGTTAGTTATTCAAAAAAACGACTTAAAATAACTAACAAAAATAGTTGTTTGATAGTTTTCATACAAAAATAACTGACTTTGTAGTTGAAAACAACTAACTACTGTAAAATATACAAACAACTAACATGTAGTAACTTACATAATTTTCTGAATGATTTGATACAAATTTTCTGATGTTAGATTCGTGCTTAGCAGGCAAAAATACTTTAAGAAATATGTTTTATTTTTTTTTTAATTTTACCAAAAACATCATAAAAATTGGTACGAAAAAATGCATGGAAAAAATAAGTAAATGATATTCCTTTTAATGTCCAAATTTCATGATATTCCTTTTAATGTCCAAATTTCCAAATTGCAAAAGTTAGGTAATTTTATTGGGAGTTAAAAAAAATATATAATTAACTTTAACATACATCTTTCCAATATTTAAAAATCATCGGTTTTAAGGGCTTGGTCCAACGATAACACTATGTAACACATTTTTAAAAATTTAAAAAAAAATCTACCTAAGTTTTCAATGCCCCTTTGACGGTTTTGGTCTACTAATGGTATAGTTATTTTTTTTGGTCGTCCCATACAAGATACACTCGGTTATCCCAAATTTGTTGCACAGTGTAAAAATAATATTATATTTCAACTAAAATTTTGATAAAAATCGGCCCTGTTTTGTTTCACATAAATAAAGTTTGGTGAAAGTAAACGCACTCAAAAAATTATGTTAGTAAAATCAACTGAAAATTTCAGTTAAAATAACTACTTTGTAAGTTGTTTTGGGGTCAACTACTTTTTCAGTTAAATCAACTAACAATGTTTGTTATTTTAACTGACAAAAAACAACTGACTTATGTAGTAAAAACTACTTACATTTGTAGTCAAAACAACTAAAATGTAGTAAAAATAAAAAAATCAAAATAAAATTCATACAAGAACAACTGACTTTGTAGTTGAAAACAACTAACTACTGTAAAATATACAAACAACTAACATGTAGTAACTTACATAATTTTCTGAGTGCGAATGCACTTTTTTTCTTATAATCTTTAAAATTTTTGTTACTTAATTTCATCTTTAAATAAAAACGTGAACAACCAAATACCAAACTCGATTTCGGAAATTTTCATGTGAATTAAAAAGTCGTGAAAGACAGAACAGAGGCCTAAGATTAGGATTAACATTATTTCATTCAAAAAATGGGTATAATAAGGCCAAACAATTTTTTTTTTAATTTTTTCTGCATCTACATCCTATTAACGATAATAAAATAAAAACATAAGTATGCTAAGAATGAAAAATAAATTTAGTTAAATCCAGATAAATCTTAGGATTATATCGGATTTATTTATACCATTTTTCATTTTGGACAATGCTTAATTTTTTTCCTGTTTGTATTTACTAATTGAATGTAGATTCAGATAAAAATTATTGATTTGACCCATTTTTTAACTAACAAGGAAGTATCTCAACCCTTATGAACCGATTTGCCTAAAACTTAAAATATATATAAAAGAGACGATTTTAAGGTTGGGGTGTCTCGGCTTATCGAACATATCAGTGTTTAAAAATTTCGTTGTCCTCTTATGAAACAATGTGGACCTTCGGGAAATTTCGATAACTCCGGAACTAACAGGAACATCGTCTAGAGCAAAAATACGTGTCGACTTAAATTTAATAAAGATTATTTCGTATTCATATGGATATCGTAGGTTTATGTCTTCACATAAATAGCCTCCAAAATTTACCCATTTTCATGCACAAAATATTTAACAAAGCCGAATTTTTACAAGATCATGGCACCGTTGAATAGGCATTGAAAAAACCTTTCTTCTCATATGTTAACATCATATAGTTTCTTAAAAATAAGTGGCTGAAAAATCCAAAAAAACGGGTTTTCGCCCTTTTGTGATCCATTTTTTGAACCCCTAAATCCCCGATATGGACGAAAATCCAAAACACCACAACCTTAGAATTGTCTCTTTTATATACCCTGCAAACAAAACGATACGACATCGATTTGCCGGATGTATTGCCGATACGATAAATGTTATTGCGGCCATTATCGAATTCGTATCGCCGGCGATACACCTTTCGGGAGAAACTGTTACCCGACGGAAATACATCCCGGCGATACGAAAACGATTCGTCTTGGCGATAAAAGGGTAATATCGCCAGATAATCGTATAAACGAAAAATAATAGATTTGTATGTATCGCCGTAATATCACCAAAATGATAAACCGGCGATATAGCTACATCGATTCCCTGAAGCTGAAAATAGACATTATTTTTTTCATTCATATTTTGGTCATGTTAACAGGACTAAAAACATTTGCATTCACCTAAAAAATATATCCGCCACATTCGTTTAATTTTTTATTTTATCTTTAAATGCACATTTGTGTTTTTCGGCCCAATTTATATTCTTTCGAAGATTTCTTGTTGTGCTTGATAAATTATTTTATTTTAAATTGACAAAGAACTAAAAATTTTCAATATTTTTTTTTTTGTTTATCGCCAAAATATCGTTCTTATGAGAAAACGGCGATATAATAAAAATACTACTTTGATTTTTAATTAAAATGATAAATTTTCGTATCGCCGCAATATCTTTTCGGCGAGATATCGCCCTATTGTTTGCAGGGTATATTTCACGTATCATGCAAATCGGTTCATAAGAGTTGAGATACTTCCCTTGTCATGTCACAGACTCAATTCCGTTCGGGTTTGGAAAAGTGGTTTACTTGTAAAACGCAAAGCGAATATTTTTTTCGGAATGAACCTACTTTTATGCAATTTAATTCCACTTTGATTTTTGAAAGTGATTTCATTCCGAAAATTATAATATTCGTTTTGTGTTTTACGAGCAAACCACTTCTAAATCCGAAGGGAATTGAGTCTGTGACATGCCCCTAAATAAAGTTAATCCTAATCTTAAACCGGTCTGCAAAAAAAAAAAGGGCTATTATTTAAACCACATTACCGTTAAAATATATCTTTATGTCGTTTACCTATTGTGGTTGTGTGGTTGCCGTTATGGTTGTACTGTAAAATTTCTCTATTATTTGAATTCATAGTATGTTTAGAAATTTAATTTTGTTTGTTATCAAATTTTTTCTGAAACATTAATTTGTCGTTGACAGCGGCAATAAAACTCCAGTTTTAATTTAACAAATTAGCTGCGTTTTATTCTAAAATCATTATAAATGTTATTTACATAATTTACATAATTGAAATTGCAAAACTTACGTTAGTATTTGCTTTAAATAATTACGAACAAACGACAAATATAAAATAATGTTTCAGAAAAAATTTGATAACAAACAAAATTAAATTTCTAAACATACTATGAATTCAAATAATAGAGAAATTTTACAGTACAACCATAACGGCAACCACACAACCACAATAGGTAAACGACATACTACCCCCCGTAAATCGACTAACAACAAGATTTACCAGAAGTCATTAATTTGTCTCAATAACCGCAAGTTTTGATAAAGGTCTTTTGAACGTTCCCTCTGAAGTTGTCACATCTGCTGATCGTGCTACTTTGTCTTTTCCATAAAATAACTGAGTAATTCTACCAAGCCTCCATTGTGATCTGGGAATGTCCGGATCGCATATGTATACTACACTTCCAACGGCTACTGGATTTGAAGGAAAACACCACTTTGTTCTTCGGGTCAGATCTGGCAAATATTCCAAAACCCATCTTCGCCACCACAAATTCTTCAAATTCTTCAGAATTCTCCATTGTTTACGCAGACACAAACCCTTAGGATCATATAGAGATGGAGTTTGAGTAGAATTTGTGCAACCCAATAAGAAGTGGAATTCAAATAATAGAGAAATTTTACAGTACAACCATAACGGCAACCACACAACCACAATAGGTAAACGACACTTTATATTATTAGTACTATTAACTACAACTGCTTATAAAAAATCCTCCCTGCTACCAGAAAATACAACTATACAATCAACTGCTATAACTGCAACAATTTCTGATTAGATTTTCTTTACACATGTTGTCAAGTGTCTCTTCACAATTCAGCAGCAAGCAGCAGACAGCAAAATTTCCACATGTATTTTGTTGTTGGCACCAGGGCTGCCAGACTTGGGGATTTATCCCCAAAGTTGGGGATTTCATGCGAGAAAAAGGGATAAGAAATCTCATTTGGGTATTTCGCAAAATAATTTGGGGATTTTTGGGGATATTCGATGTTAAATCTATTTAATAATACAAGCCAAATGGAATGTTATCAACGATTTTTTAAAATAATTTTAGTGATAACAACTTCTTGGTACGAGATTACAAGCATAGAAAAGATTAGAAGGTATTTAATATCAAATTAGATTCTTTGTTTATAAAAAATGGAATTTGTCTTTCATTTAATTAAATTTATTATTTATTTTGATTTATCGAAGTTTTTTTTTAAAGATAATTCGCACTATAGATAGTTTAAAAACTTTTTCTTCTCTTTTGTTGTTTGCTTTGTTGTTTTTCTTCTTTATGTTGCATTATTAAACGTCAAAAGTTACATAATGTGCTGTCACTAATACTTATTCAAGCGAAATACGACTCTGTTTCAATTCTATTTTTTTCTATGATTACAAGAACATTCAGTAAAAATTGCATTTATCGGCTGTAAAATGTATATTAACATTGCCAAAAACCGTTTATTTACGCGTTTGGGGATTTTTGGAGATTTTTTAAATGCTAAATCTATTAAATAATTTTTTAAAATTACCACTAATAATTTTTTTTTTAAATTGAAGAAAATTTTTTTGTTTAATTAAAAAAGCATATTTTTTATTGTTTGGGGATATTTTGTTATATTTTTGGGGACAACGGAAAAAGTACCTGCCAACGCTGGTTGGCACAACAACAAAATACATGTGGAAATTTTGCTGTCTGCTGTTTACTGCTGTATTGCGAAGAGACACTAAAAGCAGCAAACAGAGAGATTAATTACAATTCGAGCGGGAAGCGTTTTTTCGCAACTGTCCTCATAAAAATAGAATCCCTGCAAACAAAACGATACGACATTGATTAGCCGGTTGTATTGCCGATACGTTAATTTTACTGCGGCAATTATCAAATTCATATTGCCGGCGATACACCTTTCGGGAGATACTGTTACACGAAGGCAATACATTACGGCGATACGAAAACGATTTGTCTTGGCGATACAAGAGCAATAAAGCCAGATAATCGTATAAACGAAAAATAATAAATTTGTATGTATCGCCGAAATATCACTAAAATGATAATCCGGCGATACTGCTATATCGATTCCCTGGAGCTGAAAATAGACATTATTTTTTTCATTCATATTTTGGTCATGTTAACATGACTAAAAACATTTGCATTCACCTGAAAAATATATCCGCAACATTCGCTGAATTTTTTATTTAATCTTTGGCCTCTGTTCTGTCTTTCACAACTTTTCAATTCACATGAAAATTTCCGAATCACATGAAATCAAGATTAGTGTTTTTTTGATCACGTTTTCATTCGAAGTTGAAATCGAATAATTAAAATTTAAAAAATTATAAGGAAAAAAGTGCATTCGTTTTACTTTCACCAAATTTTATTTATGTGAAACAAAACGAAAAAGAAATTCGGATGTGAAATCTAGAACACCAAAAAAATTCGGAAATTTTCATTTTCACATTTTTTATGTGAATTACTTTTTTTGGAACAGCGGCCTTTGAACGCAAATTTGTGGTTTTCGGACAAATTTATATTCTTTCTTGTTGTGCTTAATAAATTATTTTATTTTAGATTGACAAAGAAATAAAAATTTTCAATACGGCGATATAATAAAAATACTACTTTGATTTTTTATTGAAATGATAAATTTTCGTATTGCCGCAATATCTTTTGGGCGATATATCGCCCTATTGTTTGTAGGGTACTTAATTACCCTACAAATCCCATTTATGGCCCAATTTTGTAAGTGGGAATTTACACACGAACTTTTTTCCTTGCATGTCAGCTACTGCATTCGAGTTTGTGGGCTAAAGAAGTATAATAAAAGAAGAGAATGAAAAAATTTCAAAACGGAATTGAAAAAAAAATCAAGGAAAAAAGTCTGCGTGTAAATTCCCACTTACAAAATTAGGCCATAAATGGGAAATTTCGCCGTCTGCTGCTTGCTGCTGAATTATAAATAAACACTTAAGGTTCCTATACACTACACACAACGAAATATTATGTACAATTTGCAGTATTTTTCAATTAAATTGATGATGTGTGGGTAATATTGACGATTGTACAATATATTTGTGTATGCCGTGTGTGGGAAAAAGCCAAAACGTCGTGTATAGGTGCCTTCGTGTCGTCAAATAAAAGCAGCAAACTGCGTGAAATACAAAACAGTCTCAAAGAAAAAAGCAAACAGGCAACAGCAAAAAACTGATAGCAAAAAGAAAAACGGTGCTTAATAAAAAATAAATAAAAAATTTATAAAAAAAACAAGAAGAAGATAAACAAAGTGTTACAAAAAAAAAAAGCATTAAATATTTTGGTGAAATTAAATTCTTTTGTGTGAAATATTAATAAAAAAAACAACAACAACTATACAATGGCCGATTCCAACAAGCGTAATATTCCTATCAAATTGGGTGACTTCAGCGTTATCGATACAGAATTCAGCAGTATTAGAGAGCGTTTCGATTCTGAAATGCGTAAAATGGAAGAAGAAATGGCCAAATTCCGTCATGAATTAATGAATCGTGAAGCTAATTTCTTTGAAAGTACAAGGTAAGATAAAAGAACAAAAAACATATTAAAATAAGAAATTTCTACAAATAACGGCTGCTATAACAAAAAAAAATAATTCTTATTAGATAATGAAGATATTTTAAAGGAACCGGATATTTTAGTTAAGTACATAGTAAATAGTAACCGGCTTTTTTGGGAAACTTTAATTTAAATTAATTCTTTTTTTCTATTGCCATTTCACATTCTTTACTGGTTTAGTAATATTTTATTGCTCTTTTTCTATTTTTGTTGTTGGTTAAAATTGTTATATTTCATATTTTACCGTTTCCCACACATTATTAATGTTATAAGAATTGAAAGCAAAAGAAAAAATTATTTCTTGTCTACGTTGCCAAATGACTTTGCGGAGGTTGATTCTTGAGTTGCTTGTTAGATTAACAAACAATGGTGAGTTATTTTTTCATAGGTATTTGGTTATATTAAACCAAAAAAAAAAAAGTACTGTGGGTTGAGATTATTAAATTTTATCAGAAATCATAGCTTTTAATGTTTTTATTTATTTCCTATTCTTAGAAATAAAAGATTAACATTTAAAATAGATTAAAAATACGTTTTTTAAACTCTTTATAACTGTTTAAAAATCTCTATTGGAACTTAAGATATCAAAAATATAACAGTTTTTTAACTGTTATACTTTGAACTATTTAAATTCTTACGATTTTAAAAGACCTGGAAAAACTTTAGACCTTACATTTGAAATCTATTAAAAAAAATTGCCTTTAAAACAAAATTTGTTCTAAAAATTATATTTTTTTCCAATGTTTAAGAAATTTTTTTAAACAAACTCTTAAAATTTGTTCTCTTTAACCTCTTTTTTAATACAGCTTAATTTAATAAATGGTTTAAAAATCATTATAAGAACAAAAGATATCATTAATAGGTATAACAGTTTTTGTAACTTTTATACTTTAAACAAATTAAATTATTCTTACGATTTTAAAGACCTGCAAACTTTAGTGACATTTAAATTATACAAAAATTGTATTTTTTTCCTAAAATTAAATTTTTTCAATGTTTTAAGAATTTTTTTTTAAAAACTATTTAACGTATTTCTGAATACAGACAGAATAAATTTAATTAATGAATAAATGGTTTGAAAATCATTATTACAACATAAAATATCATAATTATAACAGTGTTTTTAACTGTTATACTTTTAACAAATTTAATTTTTCTTACGATTTTAAAAGACCTGGAAAAACTTTAGGCCTTAAACTTAAGTGACATTTGAAATCTTTTAAAAATTTATATTTTTTTTTGAAAAAATTAAAGTTTTTTTCAATTTTAAGTATTTTTTTCAAACAAACTCTTAAAATTTGATTTCTTTAACCTCTTTTTTAAAACAGAATCAAATAAATAAATAAATAGTTTGAAAATCTCAATTAGAACCTAAGATATCAAAAATATAACAGTTTTTTAACTGTTATACTTTAAACAAATTAAATTGTTCTTACGATTGTCAAAGACCTGGAAAAACATAAGGCCTTAAACTTAAGTGACAAATTCAATTTAACATTTTAATAGATTGCCATTTTTTCGAATGTTTAAGATTTTTTTAAACAATTATTAAAATTGGTTCTCTTTAACCTCTTTTTTAATACAGACTAAATTTAATAAATGAATAAATGGTTTGAAAATCTTAAAAAAATCTTTGGATATCATAAATATAACAGTTTTTTAACTGTTATACTTTAAACAAATTAAATTATACTTACGATTTTTAAAGACCTGGAAAAACTTTAGGCCTTTATCTTAAGTGACATTTGAAATCTATTCAAAATTTGCATTTTTTGAAAAATCACAATTTTTTTCTAGTCTTTAAGTATTTTTTTTTAACAAACTCTGAAAATTTGTTCTCTTTAACCTTTTTTTTTTTTTAAACAGAATAAATTTATTAAACGTATTAATGGTTTGAAAATCATTATAACAACATAAGATATAAATATAACAGTTTTTAACTGTAATAATTTAAACAAATTAAATTATTCTTATGATTTTCAATTTAAAAAAAAAAAATATGACTTAAACTTATGTGTTATTTAAAATCTATTAAAAAATTTTAATTTTTTCTAAAAAATACAATTGCTTTTAAATTGGTATTGCTTTTAAATTGGTATTGGTATTAAAAACTACATATTTATTTAAAAAATATTTTGTTTAAAGAAAGCTAAAAAGGAATGGCTGCCAAAAAACGAACCTGAGCGTTAGAGGGTTAAGAACTATCTCTGTGACTTCATTTTTCTATTTATTTTCCATTGTTTTAACACGTTTGAATGCCTTTCTATAACATCGACCTCCTACTTGGCGGCATTTCTTGAAGAGGTATTTTTTATAATTTTTTTTTTCAAATGAATCCAAATCTAAACACACAAAAAACTAAAAAAAAATGCCAAACACCAACATATTTATGTATTCGAAATCAAAGAAAAAAAATTAAGAAAAATCCAACAAAAATGTTTGATATACACACACGTTTTAAGAATTTTTTTCGAGATTGTCGAAAAGAAAGAAAACATATGCAATAGCAAATTATATTTTTAGATTTAAACATTTTTGTACATTGTACAATGTATGTACAATTTTATTGTATTAACAAAATAATGAAATTTTAGATGATGATCTCTATACTAAATACAATTCAAATTTATCTACTCCAAAATATACAATGCAGTGATATATGTTAAATTTATTTTACTCACGCCTACGTAAAATGCAAATTTGTTTTACAATACTAAACTAATTGTTTTAACCCTTATTTGTTCGGTGGAAACAACAAGGGGTTCACAAATCCTTACGGTTTTTGTAAAAAACTTTAAATTTATAACAGTTCATAAAAACTGTTATACAATACAAAAATATGCGTGAGGATTTTTTAATGGTTAAAATTAACTGTTATACATATTTTTGTATGAATTGCTGCACGCAAAAATCTTAGATTCACAGACTTTTTGAAAAAATGTTAGTTTATAAAAACTGTTATACAATGTTATTTACTGTTAACCCATACATATGTGTGTGGAATTTTCTTAAAGGTTGAAATACACATTTTTTATGATTTGCTACCCAAAATAATAGGTTTAAAATTTTTATTTTTTTTAAATTTTTTTTGTATTTAAACATAACTTTCTAGTGTTTATTTATCAAATAAAATTCAAAAAGTCCGTTAAAAGAAAAAAAAGCTACTAAATTTGAAAAATTCCGTACTAAATTGAAAAAAAGATAAAAAAAAATTCATAAAATTAGAGAACGATCAATTAAAAAAAATACATTTGTTTTATCGACAGTAATTTTAAATTATATAGCCGATTTTTCAAAATTTCAGACCTCGATTTAAAAATTGTAATATTTCTTCTATTGAATAATTTGACATAATTATTTTTTAATGGATTAAATACTTTATTTTATAAATTTCATATAAACATATTAGTTTAAAAAATATTAGTGGTATTCATTTAACCGTATATTTATACGCGACTCGTATTTGTATAATTATACGAGGTGGTTTTTATGAATGCCCTTTTTGTTTACCTGGTATTACTTACACAATTGTCAAAACAAAAAAAATAATTTTTGTATTTGGAAAATTTACAATACCACAAAAAAACAAAATTTCAAATAATTAATAAATTCTAAACTAATTAATAAATTTACTGCAAACAAAAATATTTCTTTATATTATTTTTTTAATATTTGTCATTTTTAACAAGATTGCCAAACTGTAAAAAAACAAAAAATAGCAAAAAAATATCAAAATTATTTGAACATTGGCAATCCTAAACCTGTATAATTATACGATACAAGTTTACGCACCAAAATATGTGTACAAATATATCAGGCCTCGTAAAATATTTTTGACAATAATTGTGTAAACTAACGAGATATACACGGTATACGAGGTGTTTATACGGTTAAATGAATACCACTATTAAATATTTCATATTTAATATATAAATATCTTTAATTTACCAACAAGGTCATTAAAAATTGTGTAGTGTATGAAAAATATTAAATTGATATTCATTAATTAATGCATTTGAAATAAACATTGAAATTTCAATGTGTTAAAAATTAAAAAAAATAAATACTTCAACTTCTACACACTTTGTTTATCTTATAAATATTTACATAAGATTAACCATGTATGATTTGAATGTTTATTTGAAAAGAATTTGCGAATATTTAAACTATTAGAGAAGAATATATGTTATTTATGGCCTGCAGGAAAAATTGTGTCTCTATGATACAAAATCACCTATCCCGTGACTGGTGAAAACATGACACACAAAAATGCCTATTACGTCACAGATGAAAATTGGACTTAAAAAACACTAAGACAAAACCAAATTTTCAAATTTTTACCAAGTCTCGAACAAAATTGAAAAACTTTTCTAAGACACATTGTTTTGATTTTTGTAGTAAAATATGTTATCAAAAATGATTTTAGAAAAAACATTTTTTTTATAAATTTTGAAAAAAATTTCCAAGTGCCCGAACATTTTTTTGAAAATTTTCGGAAAAGTTCCGGACATAAAAATTTTTTCACATATTTTTTTGCGCAAAAACAAAAAAATTTTGAAAAATTTTTTAAGTTTCGAAAATTTTTTAAAAATTTTCTAGATTCACAAAAATGTTTGTCAATTTTTTTTGCATATTTTTATGTTTTTTTTTTGTTAAGCAAATGAGATATTTTTTATATTAGAAGAAATTAAAAGTCTAGCAGTTGGACCCAGGGGACTACACCATTTCCAATTGTATTTCAGAAATTATCAATTATACTTCAGAAATTATTAGTTGTATCTCAGAAATTATCAATTGTATTTCAGAAGTTATCAATTGTATTTCAGAATTTATTAATTGTATTTCGGAAATTATCAATTGTATGTCAGAAATTATCAATTGTATTTCAGAATTTATCAATTGTATTTCAGAAATTATCAATTGTATTTCAGAACTTTTTAATTGTTTTACAAAGGTTAGTTTCTGAAATACAATTGATAATTTCTGAAATACAATTGATAATTTCTGAAATACAATTGATAATTTCTGAAATACAATTGATAAATTCTGAAATACAATTGATAATTTCTGAAATACAATTAATAAATTCTGAAATACAATTGATAACTTCTGAAATACAATTGATAATTTCCCTTTTGTGGGCGTGGATATAAAAAAACAATTTAAATAATGATAAAATTGTAACATTTAAAACGGTAAAAACGACTTCAAATTACAGTTGTTACAGTACTGTAACTCAGATTGTCTGAATTTTTTTACTAACAAAAAAGAAACTTCTAAACGTCAAAAACAGTTAAAAGTGTTTGGTAATAATTCCTGCTGCATCTGACACTTCCAACTCGTTCAACCCATCCATTTTTCTGATAATTTCTACAAAATTATAATTTTTTTTATAGACTAAAAACGACTACATAAAACAACTGTTACTACAATGTAGTAATTTTTTGTATTTATTTTTTAAAACGACTACAAAAAAAAGTTATTTCAGATTTTTTATATAAAAACAACTGATATTGTAGTTGAAAACAACAACTAATACTTACTACGCAAATGACTGTCATGTAGTAAATGCAATTATTTTCTAAGTGTATGTTTCTCTTCCCCAATTAAGTAAATTTATTTCATAGATTGCTGATTCATTTTAATGCAATTAGTTTATAAACTTTTTTTTATATACCACCACCCGCACTTAAAGTTTAGGGAATCTATTATTAAAGTCTGATGTCTGTGTGTTTATAGTTTAAAAGCATTTTGTTTATGCCACAACTTTCAGTTTTTTTATAACAAAACAACACTAATGTGTAAATCATCACCCAGTCAGACTTTCATTCAGTCCTTCCTATTTATGTGCAGTTGTGAACGAAATAATAGCAGCGATAACTGAAAATACAAATGTTGTGTTTTTAATAATTTGGATTTATTATGTACATAATAAAAAATTCAGTCACAAAAAAAATAAATTAAGAACTTTTAATAAACTGCCGAAACAGTTTAAAAAACGCCATCTAGTTCATTTTCTGCATATGGGGTCAGTTATTATTTTCTCCTTAAGGTATGCTTTAAGAATATTACAATAGTACTGCATAAAATATACACAAAAACAGGATGAGTCGTAAATGAGTGAAACCTTAATTCTTTTAATATTTAATGAGTCCACATCTTGTGTGATAAATCCTTATCTAAATGATTGCAAAACACAGCTAAATTTTTCCTTCAAAACCATTTGAAAATAGTTTTATATTTTGATATAGGGCTATTTTTAAACCAGAAAATTTGGAAGAGTTGATTTAAATACCCTAGATTACTTTGTGGTGCAGATAAGGTCTATGTTTAGGCATAGCCCGTCTAAACGCCTTCTTGACCGACAATAATCACGTAATTGTTTGTTTTTCAATAGCTTTTTATTTCAAGATTTAATTGATGTTATATAAATTTTAGCTGATCTATTTAGAAATTATCTTTTCAAATTTCAGTTTATCTTTTTTCAAATTAAGGTTAACATTTCCTATAGATTGTTATTTCCTCCTGACATTTTATTATTATATCCACCATTGTATGCTGTATGTATTATGTGGTTTTTAATATACCACATACCACGACCTGCAGTTTAGTTTCTTTAGTTGTTTTAATTGTTCAATACTTTAAGCTTTAATAAACAAAATTGACCTAAATTAATTTGTTTCTAACGAAATGTTTTTTTTATATACCCGAGTCAAAAGGCTTATATATAATTATTAAAAATTTAATAAAATTATGTTTAATTATATAAGATTATGTATAGAGGTTTCAGTTTTCAGAAAATTTAATAAAATTATACATATATTATTTGATACAATTACATATAATTTTTTCCGAATAATTAGATTAATATGGCGCCAAATATCGTTTGATCCCAAAAATGGAGGATCCAAAGATATATGATTATATCTTATAGGATAAAATTTGATATAATTAGACATAATTAGATTCCAAAAATGAAATGGTAAATAACATCTAATTTGATATTATAAAATATTAGATGTAATAAGACATATTAATATATAATTATATCATATTAGATCTAATATGATCTTCAATATCAAATTAGATGAAATTTACCGTTCCATTTTTGGGATCAAATTATGTCTAATTACATTTAATTTGATCTAATAAGATATAATCTTATATAATTTGATCCTCCATTTTTGGGATCAAATGTTAGATCAATTTATATACAAATATATTAAAAAATATATGATTATATCAAAACTTTTTTACTCGGGTATATTAAAAAATTAGATTATATTATATCATATCTAATTTGAGCAAATTTTAAACATTTTTATAATCTTTCATCAAATTAGATATAATTTGATCTAATTTTATAAGAAAAAGAAAATTTTTGTATAAAATTTTATATAATTTTATTTAATTTTATCCAAATTTCTGCAAACTGAAACCTCTATATATAATTCTATATAATTATACATAATTTATCAAATTGTATATAATTAATAAATAAACATTTTTATTCGGGAGATTCTTTTACTTATTCGCTCATCATTGAGTTAACCGCAAATTAATAATATTGCTAAGACACAATGAAAGCGACAGACGGTGGTAAAAGTCTAATTTTTAATTGAAAAAAGAAGAAAATTTTTAATTTTAAAAAGTGGATAACCGTCAAATTACAACTTTCTGTGAAAGTTTTTTTTGTATATCTAAATATATGTAATTAATAATTCTATCTTACCGCATCAAAGTTTGCATTTTTTGTAAAATATGGACTTAGCGCCTTTATAGCTGTGATTATTACTCAATTCATAGATTTAATGCAAATTGTATTAAATATAGGTTTTGTTTTTATTATACATATGAAATTTAATAATCGCTTACTCTTTATAAGACTAATAATTTTTTTTTACAGAAATTTTACGACCTTTAACTTTTACCCCCATCAAATTCTTTTAATAATAATCGTTTTAATGGCATTATGTTTGTTTTGGTTTTTCTATTGACTGTATATTTTGTTTATGAGGTCACTATTTCTTTTTTGTTATCCAAAAACGTGCTTTATGTTTGTCTGTTTATTGAATAAAATGTTCAGTTTGGTTTATGAATGACTCATAAAGTTCATTTCTTTAATATGAAGTCATTTGATACAAGTGGATTTACTTCCTTCCTACCCTTAAGCTGGTATGACGTTGACTTTTTTTTACAAAAAATTGCCGTTTAAAACTTTGTGAAAAAAAACACTAATTAATAATTAATTTTTAAAACTTAAATTATTTTCACAAATGACAGATGTATACGTATATGAATATGTCAACCGTGATTATTTTTTAGATTTTTTCAAAATTTTTGTAAAAAAAAAAAATATTTTAAAAGACAACGTCATACCCATTTATTAATTAAAAGACGAATATGTCATCAAATGATTAATGTGAAAGATTAGAAAATTTTTTGTTTATAAAATCAGTTATATGATAGATACTTTGATGAAATACTATACAACTGAACAAATCAGCTGCAACAAAACTAATATGGAGCTTTAAATAAGTATATTTATGTTTATTTTTTGGGTCGAAAGATATAATGTCCCCAGGAAATTTTTTTTTGGAACAAATTCCTGGTTCAATAGATTCTTGAATATATTCTACGGTAATCACAACAAAATTTTCTATGTAAAATTATTTTTCAAAAAAAAACTACTTGCTCTAAAAAACGATTGCTTTCGGGACAATTTCAAACAAAAATCATTGATTCTGGAATGTGAAGTAGAACCGGTTGCGGGGTAGTTTGATGCGTTCTGGAACCGATTATTTGGAACAGAAAATTTTAAAAATAATTTGATTTTCCAGTTCGAACCTCGTATCACATTCATTACTTACTTTAACCCCGTCTTGTTAAATTACATGAATTAATCATACGTATACGTAATAATATATTAAATACGTATACGTAATTATAATAATAGGATTTTTGTTTGGCGCGCTGGTTTTTTGTGCAAATATCAACAAAAAATAAGTAGAATATTATAGTCGATCAAGACCTGCTATACAATACCCTACATCACTGTTTTCCGGAAAATGGGTACCAAGCCCAAACATGGTTCCGAATGGATGTATCTCTTGTTAGATCTTAAACAATCTATCAAAATAAAACGCCGTTTAATTTTGAGAGATAATGTGTTTAAAATTGTATGGGAAAAACCAGGGAAAATACATAATTAAACTAGTTTAAATGAATGCATATATGGTATAAGTCCAAAAATGGTCCACGTTTAACAGCTACGAACAAAATTTTAACAAACATTTCCAATTTTCATGAATTTTGGAAGATTTATATGAATATCGAAAGGGGTGGTTTGAATCGGTTCCATCGTTATTCCATTACCATAAAGTGTCATTTTATGGTAATAAAATAATGAGCTAACGATGACGATTGACGATTATCAAGTTACATAATTAGCCCCCTGGTCTGATTTCTTATTAATTTGGAATGTTGATTTGTGACTGCAAATACGTCCACGCGGCAAATTTCAAAAGAATACTTGTTAAAATACGGTTGTTATAGTCATTTGAGCCAAATTTAAATGGGACGTTTGTATGGCGACATGGGCAACGTTTTTCTTATTTAAATTCCATGGTGCTTAAATTTTAAATTTCAGAGAAATCGATTTAAAATTGTTAAATCGACTCAAAATTTTATTCTGAGTCGATCGGTATACTTGAAGGTCTAGGACCAATATTTCGGGTAGTTAAACACATCAGCACAAAGAAACTGTTCGAATTCGAACACTTTTAAGACTAACATTTTGTATAAATTTGTCATTCGATTCGAAAGGTTTTTCTTTTCGAATCGAAATACACAGTAACCTCACATATACCCGTACCCGAGCATTTGATTTGAATTGGACCATTTTTGGACTTCGCCTTATATAAAAATTTCGCCCGATATTCAGTTAAATCGGTCTATTGGCAACAAATCCAATCATATTTTACTCAAATTTGGTTTGTGTGTCTTTTCTACACTTATTAAAAATCTAACGAAAGATATATCCAATCAGTCCACGTTTGAAGACGGGGCCCATTTTTCGGGGGAAACACTGGTGTAGGGTATTATATATTTGGTATTGGCCGAGGATAACTTTCAAACTTGTTTAATTTTTTAAAATTAAAAAAAAAATCTTATTTTATTGTTCTTTCAACTTATTTCAAAACAAATATTTTGCTGCATAAATCTTGGATTTCTAACTTCGTAAAAAAGTCTATAGCTTCAGGTGGTTTTCATTGTTACACGTATTTTCTACAAAATTATCATTTATTGTTTAAAAGAAAATGCATACAAATATGTTTAAAATACCCAGCAAAAAAAGCGTTTCACAGTGGAGTACTTTAAAATTGTAACAATAGAAACCAAAAATAACAAAAATCGCACAATATATTGCACCAGCATTATTTTCTATAACGTGGACCAAACCGATAAATTTTAAAAGAAAGCCGAAAATAAATTACCCGTGTCATCCAGTTTTTCTAGATCAATTCGCGTTTTTGCGAAAATCGACGAGAAAAATATGTGTTTCACAAAGGTAGTGTAAAATAAATTTTGTGAAACACAATTTTGATATCAAAAAATCCAAAGAAATAATAAAACGTTGTGTTGTAGTCTATATTATTTATCTATAAAATAATTTTTAACTGATAAGAAAAACTGTCAACGACATCTTTTAACCCTTTTATAGAAATACAAATTCCATACACTTCACAACGTTATAGAAACGTTGTTTATTCTTCTTTTACACCATTTCCAGATTTAATTAGAATCATATATATTGTAACTCGAAGAATCTTTATTCAAAGAAAAATACTTCATTGTATAGATGAAACGGTTTCATCACTACACTGATAGAAAATTGTACATGACAATAATGAAAATCTATATCAATGTTATGAAAAATGACGTTAAAAAGGAACCTATGTAGGGTTTCATGGAATTAATGAAATAGGTATCATAAAATTTAATTGCAAGAATAAGTTTCATTAAATTTATGAAAATTGTTCATACAAAATATAAATAATATTTTATGAAAATTTTTCATTACTTTAATGAAAAAAGTATTTAATTCTTATGAAATACTTTCATTGAAAAAATCCTACTTTTTATTTTTTTAAATAAAATTCTACTTTTATTTTTAAAGTTAAATATTTGTATAAAATTTGTAAAGATCTTTTTATAGAATTAAAAATAAAAAAAAAATGGTTTTCACTCAGTTTTCTCGCACAAAATTTTATTCCAACCTTAAATTGTAATACATAATTAAAACCACGAACTAATATAAAACAGCACGAATTTAGTAAATAAAAAATTAATAATTTACTTTTTATTTCAAATTTCAAAAAGAAAAGGTAGAAAAAATCTCAAAATAACCAAGTTAAAAAAACACTTTCACATATTTTTTATTTTATCTATAGATTTCACTCAGTTTTCTCACACAAAATTTTACTATAACATTTACTTTTAATACATTAGTAAAACCACGAAGTAATATAAAACAACGCGAGTTTAATAATTACTTTTAATTAATCAACAACATTTCATTTTAAATTTCGTATAAAAATTCTAAAAAAAAATCACGCTCTGATCAGCTGTTTTTTGCGCGCGTAAACTAATAGACTAAACAGACTCCACACGACAGGTGTCAAAAAACAGACAATTTTGTAAACAAAACTTAATGAAATTTTTTAATGAAACTACGAAATCTAATGAATCAAAATTAATGAAAATCTTGCACCATATGTATGAAATTTCATTCAGCATATGAAATATTTCATTGTTGTAATTAAACAACGTTAATGAATTCCATTCATTAGTGATATGAAGCGTTTTTCTATCAGTGTAGCTGTCGTCAATTTTAATGACAAATTTCATCATATTGATGAAGACTTTTTTTTAATGTAATGAAACAAAAAATTTAGGAAACAAGTAATGAAACATTTCATCAAGTCATTAAAAAAATGCCATCAATATTCCTTTACAAAATCTCTCTCTCTTAAAATTAAAAAAAAATATAGTTTCAATTAGTCCAATACTTAAAGAGATGCGGATTTCCTAAACAATTACTAATGTAAAGTCCCATATTATTGAAACGACCCATATTTAAAGAAAAAATTGAAATACACTTGGACATTTTTAGAATACAATTGTTGTAGTGTACTACGCTAACTGTCATATAGATTTGAAATGGCCTTAACATAAGAGCATTGCAAACATGTATGCGTAGGCGCCTAATAACATTTTATGACGTGTAGAATTTCTTCAAAGACATTGTGATGTCGTTCTTGACAAGCTTTTTTTTTATTTTTTGGTTAAACTCTTTCGTCAACAACAACAACAACCAAATCGTTAAAAGTTAAGAAAATAAAACATTGTTATTCCATTGCTATGGTTATGTATTTGTTTGGTATATTTTAAGTTACACTTAAAAAAAATTATAATTGGCCAAAACTCAAGAGTTTTTAAGGCTTTTCACACGTTGATTTAAATACTCCCAGCCAGAAATTTTCAGCGGTACAAAAAATATAGTACTGGCAAAGTAGTTTTTTTTTGGAAATTAGAGTCCCGAAAAAAATTTTCTAGAAATTACATTAGCTATAATTGGTATGAATTTCGCTGCAATCGGTCCAGTGCTTACTGAATGGTCGAGTTATTAAAAATAATACGTCTGTTATACAGTGTTCAATTGTTCACCAACTTCAAATGCGTGTAAAAAAATCTCGCACTAAACTAAAAAAAAACATTTTTTTTTAAAAATGTCAACTTTTATTTGCTTTTGGTTTCATCCCATTCCGCTTTTGGTTGGATCCCATTCCGCTTTTGGTTGTTGAACTGTGTAATAAGCAAAAATATTTTTTGTAAAAAAGCACTGGTAAAGCGCATTTAGTGTTGTTTTTTCCAACACTGGAAACATTTAGTACATTTTAGTTCTTTTTTTTAAATAACTAATATAAAAGTACTGTTATGCAGTTACAGTCATTTAAAGTAGTTGTTTTTCCAATTCTGATTAATTTTTACTAAAAATTAAAAATTGATCTAATTCGATCTTTAAAATATTATACTTTGCTTAGGTTTATTCTAGCTCGAGGTCATTATTTTCTTTACTAATTAAAACTATGATATTCTCATAGAATAATTTTCAAAAAAAAAAAAATATTTTTCTGTTTTAAAATAATGACCTTGAGCTAGAATAAACCTTCTCAAAATATAATGGTGGTTTTTAATTACAAATAATCTCTTTAAATATTTTTTTAATTGAAGTTATGTTATTTTTTTTTCAGTTACAATAACTACAATTTTTAGTTAGTTTTAATTTAAATTTTTAAACAATTTTAAACAAATTTTTTAATTTTTTAAACAAATTTAAACAAAAAACGTCTTTTTTTATTAACAATTTTTTAACAACTATTTTTCCTAGCGTGTACTTTACTGTGTCGTTAAACAATGTTCTCTTCTAAAAAAAAAAGTCTATTCGAAATCTTACCGTTAAATATGAGTAAAAAAAACTTAAATTATCATTTTTACCATCAAACAATCAGCCAGCCAGTCAGCCAGCCAACCAAGAATTCATCCCACTTTTGTTGCTATACAGTAGGTTCGCTAAAAGCCAGCCAACAGCAATTCTCTCACTGATGATGTCATGTTTGGTTGGATTTAAAAATAAACATTTTAAATAAACTTTGAATACAAATACAAAATATTTATTTTTCGAATTAGAAGAAATGGGTAAAAAATAAGGTGTATTTGTTCGAGAGCACAGTTTGTGTGCTCCCTACTTTGTCAGAGAAGGTATATATTAGCTTGTCATTCCATTTGTAACTCCTGAAAATATAATCATTCCATTTGTAACTATGCGTACACTTAATTTAAATTAAGCTTTGTTAATTATACTTACGGTTCTTTTGACTTCTGCATTCATTTACAGTTGTAATTCTAAAAATAGACTTGTAGCATTATTTTCGTTAATTTTCATTTCATGTGTACCTATGCGTATACTTAATTAAAATTAAACTTTAATAATCATACGCACGGTTCATTAGACTTTTCCATTCAGTTACAGTTTCTACAGACTACAGATTCTATAAATAGACGTTTACTTAATCGTTTAATTGAGTGAGCACTCATTTTCTTTCATTTGAGATAAAAAACTTAGTTCGTTCATCTAGTTCAATCGGTCCATTTTTATTTTTGGTTCAACAGTTATTGAAATATTCATTTTGATCATGTCTGTTTTTTGGTTTTCGTTTGCAAATATAAAAATGTTGAAAAAAACATTAAGGGCTGGTAACTCATCACAATATAATTAATGATTAAGGCTAATCAGTGTTTGCAAAACGTTTATATGAAAATAAGCAGTGATTAGTATTAATCATTGATTAGCTTTTGATAAGTTACCAGCCCTAAGAAAAACATAAAAAAACTTAAAAATTTAAGGATGTGGTGTCTCAGCTTATCGGCCACAACTTTTCAATTCACATGAAAGTTTCCGAATTACATGAAATGGAATTTGGTATTTTACTGTTAACATTTCCATTCAAAGTTTAAAACGAAAAACCAAGGGCTAAAAATTATAACGAAAACAAAGCAAGTAAAAATATTCGAAAGTAAAATCTAGAACACCAAATAAATATCGTAAATTTGATTTTCTCATTTTTTATGTGAATTACTTTTTTAACAGCGACCTTAGTGTTTACAAATTTCGTTCCACCTTAGGAAATACATAATATATTCCTTCGGGAAAAAAACCGTTAACTCCCAAAGAAACAGGAAAATCGTCCAGAGTGTATTTGTATTTAAAATTATGACGGTATATTCCACTACAAAAGGCAGTTAAAACTACTACATTTGTTGTTGTTTAGGCGTCCACTACATTTTACGGTAAAATCAACCAAAAATAGTTGTTGTTTTTAAATATTGATTAACAACTACAAAAAACGGTAAAAACTACTTCAAATTACAGTTGTTTTTACTGTAACTCAAATTATCTTAATTTTCTTCTAAACTGCATCTGACACTTCCAACTCGTCGAACACTTCCGTTTTTCCAAAAATTTTCTAGAAAATAATTGTAAACACGATACAGGTCGCAATTAACAAGTGATTTGGCTGAAATTTGAAACTTCCTTTGGCCTGAAGACGAAGCCTATTGAAATTGAAAAAAAAATCGGTCCATGTTTAGACCTAGCCTTCATTTAAAGGTCCGCTTTATTTTGGGCACAAATGGCTCTAATAACCGTATTTTTAGAGAGCCATTTTTTTTTGGTAGGTAAACGTGTTATGTATTCAATAATCACCCTTTCGATTTTTAAAGGAATCGGACCAGTTCTTCTTAAAGCCCCCATACAAACCACCTTCCCGATATTCACATAAGGCTATCAAATTTCATGAAATTGTTTTGTTTGTGTGTGCTAAACGCATACTTTAATAAACTAATCAAATCTGATTGTAATCGGACTATTTTTGGACTTAGACCCCATAGGAAAATTTCGCCCGTTATTTAGTCAAAGCGGTTTATTGGCAACAAAAAGAAGCCTATTTCATTCAAATTTGGTTTTTGGGTGTTTTTTACACTTATTAAAAATTTGACAAAAGATAGATCCAATCGGTCCATGTTTGAACTTGGGACCCATTTTCCGGGAAACACTGATGTAGGGTATTATATGGTCGGTCTTGACCGACTATAATTTTCTTGTTTTGTTTTCAAAAACCTTTTTTTAGTCAAAACAAATATTTTACTTTATAGAAACTGTTGCTGTGTTTTTCAATATGTAGATTTATTTTCGGATTAATCTTATTTAGTTTAAAATAAATATTTTAATATGCCAAAACAAATTTGGAATATTTTTTTCATAATCTACGATAAATTAGGAATTATATTATATAAAAAATGAAATTAAAAAAGTTATAAATAAATCAAAATTAATTCAACTAAATTTTAGGATTAATTAAGTCCATTTTGGATTAATTTTGGTTTATTTATAACTTTTTTCATTTTCCAAATTTTTTTATTATTTTTTCGGACTATAATTGCAAATTTTTCGTAGATTACGAAAAAAAATATTTCAAATTTGTTTTGGTATGTTAAAATATTTTTTTTAAACAAAATAAGATTAATCAGAAAATAAATCCACAGCATGTATCTACTTAAAAAATTATTGGCTTCAAAAAAATTTGCTTACATTATGCAGGGTATCAAATTATTCGGCATAAGCTAAATTTGCCTTTTTTACTTGTTTCTTCTCGTTTATAAAAAAAATGCTAGTGTTTGAATAAAAAAGCTTGTTGATATTGTCCGAGAAATATAAATGAATTACGATTGTATCTGTATTGAATTGAAAATATAGCTATTGAACGTTATCTCTTGTTAAATAATAGCGGCAAAACAAAAACAAAAAAACATAAAAAGAAAGCAATTTGTTTTTTATAAAAATGTAATTTTTTTATTTGTTTTTAAAATTTTTTCATTTAGTACTAAATTTCTTTTATAAAATACCTATATATTAGGGAGTCCCATAAAATCTAAACTTTCAAACTTCTTGTCGTAATACCTGCCGAACGATGGCCACGGAAGAGCTAATTGTGGAAAAATGTATGAACAAATTTTGCAATGATATCTTTTGTCGACAACCAGCGGTGAAAATTTGAAAAAAATTAAGTTTTTCGACTAAAATTAATGTCCGAATTTTTTGACCAAATCCGGCTCAAAAATTTGGAATTTTTACATACTTTATGGGAAAAATATTTAAAAAATTCCAAAATAGCGATTTTGGACCACAGATGCTTTTTTTAAAATCATAAAAACAATTTTTTATCCAAATTGGTTGTATAAAGTTGGAAAATGCTAAGATTCTATCTAAAAAATATTAAAAAAAATAAAAAACTACGATTTTGGTTTAAACATGCTGCTCAGCGATTGGATCTGTGGACCAAATTTTTGGACAAAATCGTGTTTTTATATTTATTTTTATATTTTTTAAATAACATACTTAACATCTTCCAACTTTTTAGACCAATTTGATTAAAAAATAATTTATTTGTTTAAAAATCAGCACCTGTGGACCAAAATCGCTAATTTGGATTTTTTTAAAATATTTTTCCCAAAAAGTACGCAAAAATTCATATTTTTTGAACCGGATTTAATTACAAAATTCGGACATGAATTTTGGTAAAACAAAATATTTTTTTTTAACTTTGGTCACTGATTGACGACTATAGATAGTCTTGCAACATTTTTTCAATAATTTTTCCACAATCAGCTATTCCGAGGGCATCACTCGGCTAGTATTTCGACACGAAATTCGAAAGTTTAGATTTGACGGGACGGTCTACTACATATGTTTAGTTTTTCTTTCTAAATTCCAAAATAATATACAAACGTATGTATGAAATACATTTTGTTTAGATTAAACTTGATTTTTTTTATTGCATTTATAAAATTGAAATATAATTTGCATGATCTCATCTGTTATTAGAAAATTTGTTAAATAAAGTAAATCAATTGAAAACTATTTTTACGTTTTTGAAAAATTTCAAATGGATGATTTTTAATAGAATATAAAATATTTTGAAACTTGAAGAAAAACTCTGTAGTAGATTGCATTTTATTTATTAATCCTTATCTTTTATATACCAATTTTTTTTAATTGATAGGAATTATATCTAAAACTTAGATTGCAGATTAGTGCAATACTCTTTTTAATTAAAAAAAAAAAAATTTATTAACCTTCTGGATTTTATTGAATACCTCACATTTATTAAAATTTATTACTGAAACAGTACCCTTTCAAATAAATTTTAGTTTATAGACAAACTATTCGATATAAAGCAATTTCTTACATATACTTACTAAGAGTATTCACGTCAGAAATTTTACATTTACCAAAATAATTTTTTTTTTATTTTATTTTTATTACTTATCATTGACGTGATCGCGTCTGTTTAAGTCTGTGATCATTTTATGTGCCTCTCCCAAAAACATTTATTTTTCAGTTCGAAGGGTAAAGATTTTTTTCGTATGGTTAACTGATTTGACATTTGACAATTTTTCCAATTGCCACACTTAAAAGCCCGAGATCGTGAAAACCCCTAACACGTTTCCATACAAATATGTTTAAAATATTTGTTTTACGACCGAATGCAAATTGCTCGTGTAATGGCAAGTTGTATAATTTATCAACCAACCAAGTTAGACGATTGCATGCAAATTGCTCGTGTAATGGCAAGTTATACAACTTACAACCAAATTGAACGATTTATCGGACGTCTAAGAGATTAATCACAATTGGAGCGGATACGTTTTTCCACAACTGTGCTCTTAAGAATAGAATAGAATCTAATTTTGGGGGAAAAACGCGGCGGAATTTTGTTTTCATATAAAATGTATGAGATTAATTGCGGAAAAACGCTTTCCGCTCCAATTGTGATTAATATCTAATGTAGACTTAATAATTTGCATTTCAGGTAACGCTAAATATTTTTAGGTACACTCAGAGAAATACATGTGTGGCAAATAAGATTTCTTTAGTTTATAATTTTATTGGTTAAATAAAGTTTTGCATAAAGAATAATTTTGCAGATACAAACTTTAAAAGGAGTAAATTTTTTTAAAGTGAATACCCCTACTTTTTTTTAAAGTGAATACCCCACTTCTGATTTAAAATATTAACTGTTTGTTGGCATAAACATTGTTATCCACATGTTAATTATTATTGTATCTATAATAGACAATATATTTCATTAGCTTATTGTGTAGAAATATTTTTCAATTAAAATTTTCAAGATCAAAATGTGGTGTAAATGGTGCGTGAGTGTATGATTTGTTATTGAAAATTTCTTTGGAGAGAGAGAAAACAAACTTAAGACACAGACTAATACAGAATCGACAATTATGACAGGTGTCAAAAAGTAATCTTGAGTCATATGTTTAAATGTTTTCAGTTTGTTCTACTTTTTGAATTAGAAAGAGAAAACCAATATTACGCAAAAGATGCCGGCTCGGTCGAATCTGTATTAGTTTGTGCCACAGACTAATACAGACTCGACAGCAGGGTTTAATATGAAAAAAAAATCGGAAAAAGTAAGTATTTTTAAACATTAAAACCTATTTGGCATCTATTTTTCTTATGCAGCTTTATATTAGTTTTCTATTTCTAACCCAATTAGTACAATAAAATTAAAAAAATTATCCATATGGCTCAAGACTACTTTTTTGACACCTGTTATAGGTGTCAAGTCTGTATTAGTCTGTGCTTAAGCTTTTATAACTGAAATCACCTTTTTGCAAAATTTTCGATGTAATAATATTGAAATGACAAAATGTATGGAAATTTATTTTGCAAACACATATTAACAACAAAAAAATTGTTAGTTAAGTCATGTTTTTTTTTGTATCCATGCAAGTATTATTGCTATTTTGTAAACGTTTTGTCTAAAGAGAAAAACAAATTGATATTTTGTGTTTATTAAATAAACAATAATGAATCAATAACCATAAATGGCGTTTAAATCTTTTAAAAAAATAATAATATTGTAATTTTTTTTTAAGAAATTAAACAGAAAAGTGATATTTTGTTTACTTAAATTATACGTTATATTTTGCTTTGGAAAATAGACTGTAAACTATTATAATACTGGTTTTTTTGTTAACCCGTATTTTTAGTTTTTTTTTTTAACAATAAATTTCTCAGAACTACAAAATTTGTCTAAATACGAAAAAAAATCTACTTTTTTACGCCAAGTTTAACTGAACCAGACAATTTTTTAATAAAAAAATATTCTCAGAATCTTGAAATTTTTTACACAATTAAATAATTAAACTGGATATTGGAAATTTTCTTACTAAAAATGTCTCGAATCTTTAAAGTTTATCATTCAATAAATTAAGATTAAAAAAAATTATGGTATTTTTCTATTTTAAAAATGTTTTAGAATCTGAGAATTTTTCTATGCAAAAAATGTCTCAAAATCTAAAAATCTTTCTTTTTAAAAAATGTATAAGAACTTGTGAATTTTCTATTTGACTCTAAGACATTTTGTCGTATACAAAAATTTTCTATACGAAAAATGTATAAGAATTTGATTTTTTTTTTTAATACGAAAAATGTCGCAGAATCTGAGAGTTTGTCAGTAAAAATCGTCTCAGTTTGAGAAAAAAAATAATCGCTTTATATTTATACCCTCAACTTTAATGGTGGAGACAAAAAACACAATTTAAAAAATGAAAATTGTGAGCCCCTTGAAATACATTCCTGGCTACGTGCCTGGAAGACGTTAATGGGTTAAACGGTAATAGCAAACGATTTGAACATCATTCAATTAATTAATTTTAAAAATTTATTTATTTAAACAAACAAATTTTTTAAAGAATCTGTAAATAAACTGATGATGAGATGATAAAGTCAAAAATTATTCAAATTACCAGACACCCATAGACATGATGTCATAAATTTACGAAACTACCCTTCATTTAATTTTATCAATTTAATAATATGCATACATTTACGCAAAAATTTCGTTTGTTTGTTTTTATAATCTGAAAAAAAATATATATGTACAGTAGGGTGGTGCGTATTCCAATGAAGTGCTCAGATCAACTATTAATAGCGCGGAAAAGTTAGTTTAGGTAAATACAAGCATTTTAAAACCAAAATGATCAAAATCGGTCAATGTCTTCTGTTCGCACATCGCGGGTCAAAATTGGGGTTTTTGAAAAATGGACATAATTTAAAAAAAAAATAAAAAAATTAAAAAAAAATTATTAAAAAGAAAATTTTTTTTTGTATAGCATTAATTCGTAAATATTCAGATAATTTTTTTTTATTTTTTTCGGATATCGATAACCCACCCAAACGTGAGTCCAAAAAAACGCACATTTTTAGCATGAAGCTCAAAACTACTTTTTCACAATTTTAAAAATTTAATGAAACAAAATTTCAAAATATATTAGTTTATACATTTGATTTCATTGAACATATCCCAGGGACTGTACAAAAAAATTCTTGGTTAAATTTCTTCATCCAGTCCAATTTGACTATGAGCAAAAAACAGCTGTTTGAAATTTTTTAGGCCCTGGTTCAACAAGGGTTAAAGATCTCTTTCAAGAAAACTTTGCATAAATGTATAATTGTTCATTATTGGTACACATACACAATTTTAGAGCGGGGAATTTTAAAAAATTTAAGAACTTTTCTCTGAAATTTCATTGGGAAATACTTTTAACCGCGTGCCGAAAAGGGTTAACGGTGTCCAAAAAGCCTATTATTTTATATCAGAGTAATTTTGGTCTAAAACAACAATTTGAAAATGTCAGTTGGTTAATTTTGAGTAAAATGTTGCCTACAGCTATAAATTAGACAAAAATTTTGATAAAAACACATTTTCTTGAAATCGGGTAAATTCAAATTGCTTCACAGACGAACTGGATGAAGGAATTTAACCAAGAATTTTTTTGTACAGTCCCTGGGATATGTTCAATGAAATCAAATGTATAAATTTCAGAGAAAAGTTTTTAAATTTTTGAAAATTCCTCACTCTAAAATTGTGTATGTCTTCAAATAATGAACAATTATACATTTATGCAAAGTTTTCTTGAAAAACATCTTTAACCCTTGTTGAACCAGGGCCCAAAAAATTTCAAAGAGCTGTTTTTTTGCTCATAGTCAAATTGGACTTTTTTTTTTACTTAACCCACGAACAACGACGAGGTTGTGGTGAGAGTGAAAAAAAAAATATTTTTTCATAAGTCAAAAAAAAGTCCAATTTGACTATGAGCAAAAAACAGCTGTTTGAAATTTTTTAGGCCCTGGTTCAACAAGGGTTAAAGATCTCTTTCAAGAAAACTTTGCATAAATGTATAATTGTTCATTATTGGTACACATACACAATTTTAGAGCGGGGAATTTTAAAAAATTTAAGAACTTTTCTCTGAAATTTCATTGGGAAATACTTTTAACCGCGTGCCGAAAAGGGTTAACGGTGTCCAAAAAGCCTAATATTTTATATCAGAGTAATTTTGGTCTAAAACAACTATTTGAAAATGTCAGTTGGTTAATTTTGAGTAAAATGTTGCCTATAATTTTAATAAAAACACATTTTCTTGAAATCCGGTAAATTCAAATTGCTCCACAGACTAACTGGATGAAGGAATTTAACCAAGAATTTTTTTGTATTTTTGGATGTGTTCAATGAAATCAAATGGATAAACTAACATATTTTGAAATTTTGTTTCATTAAATTTTTAAAATTGTGAAAAAGTAGTTTTGAGCTCCATGCTAAAAATGTGAGTTTTTTTTGACTCAAGTTTGGGTGGGTTATTGATATCCGAAAAAAATAAAAAAAATATTTGAATATTTACGAATTAATGCTATACAAAAAAAATTTTTTTTTTGTAATAATTTTTTTTTAATTTTTTAATTTTTTTTTTTAAATTATGCCCATTTTTTCAAAAACCCCAATTTTGACCCGCGATGCACGAACAGAAGACATTGACCGATTTTGATAATTTTGGTTTTAAAATGCTTGTATTTACATAAACTAACTTTTCCACACTATTAATAGTTGATCTGATCACTTCATTGGAATACGCACCACCCTAATGTACAGTGGCCGACAAAAGTCAACGTACGACTATATAGTAGAAGTGATTCGTTAACGACAAAGTCACAGACTAATACAGACTCGATATAAGTGACAGGTGTCAAAAAAGTATTCTTTAACCATATGGTTAATATTTTCAAATTATTCTACGAATTAGGTTAGAAAGAGAAAACTGATATAACGCGCCATAAGAAAAATGGTTGCCTGATCGGTTTTTGTTGTTTCACTCACTCCTAAGTCGTAGAAAGTGTTGCCACAGACTAATACAGACTCGACATAAGTGACAGGTGTCAAAAAAGTATTCTTTAACCATATGGTTAATATTTTCAAATTATTCTACGAATTAGGTTAGAAAGAGAAAGCTAATATAACGCGCCATTAGAAAAATGGATGCCAGATCGGTTTTTGTTGTTTCACTCACTCCTAAGTCGTAGAAAGTGTTGCCATGTTAGCGTAAAACGGACTAAAAACCGCTGTGTTTTCTCCTAAAATCGCTTAGTTTTTCCCCATTTTTTCTTATAAAACTCTACTGTCGAGTCTGTATTTAGTCTGTGGTGTTGCCATGTTAGCGTAAAAAGGATTAAAAACCGCTGTGTTATCTCCAAAAATCGCTTAGTTTTTCCCCATTTTTTTCTTATAAAACTCAACTGTCGAGTCTGTATATAGTCTGTGACAAAGTTTTAACCTCAGGTTCTCTTTATTGGAGTGTCTTCTTTACATCTCTGCTTTGAACAGGAAATTTCTTACAAAAATTGGACACTTAAGGATAAAACCGAAAAAAGGACATTTGAGATTATTTTTAGTGTCCTAATGGTATACCTGGTCGTACCGAGTAGGGATTTCTTGCAATAGTTAATTAGGAGTTCGAATAAAAAAATATGTATAACTTTAACATACAATTTTCCAATATAAATAAAATTTACGGTTTTAAGGGCTTGGTCCACAAAAATTAAAAATGCCTATTACTCTAAGAGGAAGTTTGATACAATTTTTCAGATGTCAGGTTCGTATTTAGGAGGCAAAAATACTTTAGGAAATGTGTTTTAATTTTTTTTTTAATTTTTCGAATAAAAAAAATATGAATAACTTTAACGGACACTTTTACAATATTAAAAAAAAAATCGGTTTTAAGGACCGATTTTAAGAAGGCGATTTGATACAACTTTGCTTATGTTAAATTCGTGTTGAGGAGGCCAAAATCTATACTAATATTATAAAGAGGTAATGTTTGTTTTGTTTTTTTGTTTGTTTGTTTGTAGAAAGTAATCTCCGGAACTACTTATCCGATTTCAAAAAAGTTTTCAGAAATATTTAGAGTGTTCCTCCAGGGCGGACATAGGCTAGATTTCATCGACCACGCCCACTTCTACGCCCACTTTTTTTTTTTCCAAAAAACGTAAAATTTAAAAATCTCCAAAACTACTAAACCGATTTCAAAATTTTTTTCACAAATATATATGGAATGGGCCTTCATGATAGAAATTTGCTTGGTTTCATTGACCACGCCCACTTTTGGCAAAAAAAAACTTAAAATTTAAATATCTATGAAACTACTCATCGGATTTCAAAAATGTTTTCACCAATATTTAGAGTGTTTCTCCAGGTGGTGCTAGGATTCATCGACCACGCCCACTTTTTTTGCCAGAAAACGTAAACTTTAAAAATCTCTAAAACTACTAAAGCGATTTCAAATTTTTTTTTACTAATATATACTTGAAATGGTCCTTCATGATGGAAATATGCTTGGTTTCATCGACCACGCCCACTCTATGCCCACTTTTGGAAAAAAAAATGGAAATCTTAATATTTATGAAACTACTAGGGTTTCTAAATTCCCGGACTTTTTCAATTCCCGGGAAATCGTTTTAAAAAAATCGTATTCCCGGGAATTCCCGGGAATTTTTTAATTAAAGCAAATTTTTAACTTTACCATATAAAAATTGTTATATTACAATTTATGGTCGTATTTTCCAATTTAAAACCATTTTAGATGAATTCTTTTGTAAAACAGTTTTACTAACCTCTAAAATATACGTAGAAAGTTCATAAAATCATTTTTTTGTAGAAATATTGGACCTTATCATAGTTTTAGTATTTGCGTTGACGTATCTCCACTCCATGCAAAATTGTTCACAATTCGGAAATACCCGATTTTTCTTCACGTGCGGTTTTAAAACTTTTTGTAAAATTTTCCTAATTTTGACTACGCCAACCGTAAGAAAATTATATCTTGAAGATATATTTAATTAAACTTTAGAATTATTAAAGATATCAGGATTTTACTTCATATATGAAATTTTAAGCTGAAAATCAGGTTTGTTATATATTTTTTAAAATATCGATATTTTTGTTTAAGCACTATAAAGATTGTTGTTCTGAATATGAAATACTAAATTTCGTAAAGAAGAAATCATTGGAATTTTAGATTAAGAAAACTTTTGCCAATTTGCAACCAACATTTGAAGTGAAATTTAGTTTGATTCCGTATTTTGTCACGCAATCGATAAAAGAAAAATAATAATTAGGCCTAAATAATATGTAAGCTGAACACTATCCTCACTAGTTTTTCTTTAAAAGTTTTAATTCTTTCAAAGTTTTAATGTCATTTTTATTAAATCATTTAAGATTGTGTTAAAAATGTGTAAATTAAATATATTTGTATTAAAAAATTAGCGACGAATTCCCGAAATTTCCCGAAGAAAAAATCCCGGGATTTTAAGAAAAATATTTCCCGGGAATTCCCGGGAAATTTTTCCCGAATAGAAACCCTAGAAACTACTCATCCGATTTCAAAAATGTTTTCACCAATATTTAGAGTGTTCCTCCAGGGTGGATATAGGCTAGGATTCATCGGCCACACCCACATATACGCCCACTTTTTGGCCAAAAAAAACTAAAACTTAAAAATCTCCAAAATTACTTATCCGATTTCCAAATTTTTTCCATCAACGCTTGGAAGGTTATTCAGAGTGGAAATATGCTGGGTTTCCTTAACCACGCCCATTTTTTCGCCCACTTTTGTCACCAAAAACGTAAAATTTAAATATAATGAAACTACTCATCCGATTTTAAAAATTTCATCACCAATATATATTAAGAAATGTTCCTTCAGGGTGGACATGGGCTAGCTTTCATCGACCGCTCCCCTTCTACCTCCAGTTATGGCCAGAGAAACGTAAAATTTCAAAATCTCCGAAACTGCTCATTCGATTTTAAAAAATGTTTTCTCCAATATTAAGAATGGTCCTTCAGGTTCGTCATAAGCTACGGTAAATAAACGAAAAATTTTAAAATATACGAAACTTTTTATGAGGTTTCAAAAATGATTTAACCAATATTTAGAATTCTCCTTCAGGGTGAGTTAGGGTAAGTTTTATTGACCGCACCCATTTTAAATATCACTTTCGGTCAAAAGACGTACAATTTAAAAACCTCCGAAACTACTCATCCGATTTCAAAACATTTTGAAACAAGGAATTTTGGAAATTCCGAATTTAATGGAGCAAATAGGTGCAAAGTAGCGAACTTTGTAACCTTTTCTATCTCCTGAAATATTGGTCATAGAAACTTGAAACTTCAAATGTGGGATCCTTCAGCCCAAAAAATCATTCTAAAAAAGTACGTTCCGGAAATTTAGATTTAAATGGTGAATTATTGTACTGTGGTACTTTAACTATCTCCTGAAATCCTCCAGCAGAATGAACAATGAAGAGAAAAACATATTTTGAAATTAAAATTTTTAAGGGTTAAAAGGAGTAAACAATTGGTTAAGGTAGGTTAATATGGTACTTTTTATATCATTTGAGATTACGACCCTAAAATGTTTTTATTTCTTTAACACATGTTATGCAGAAAGGAATGAAGCCTACATGGAACGAAATTAATTGAAATTCAATGAATTGAAATGAATAGAACAGGGAACAAAATGGAATAGAACGGGGAACGAAATGGAATGAAACGGGAAATGAAATTATTTCAATAATTACGATATAAGGGCTCGAAAATTTTCAAGATTGTTTTTTTACCGAAACGAACATGGTTCCAGGCTAAACGGGGCTTTTATAATAAAAATTTTAATAATGTAGGGGGAGAATTTAAGAAATGGGGACTCTAATTCGGATCCTTCTTTAATACGGTATTTAATATTACCGGTAACAATGTTCCGGGCGGGCCTGCTAGTACTTTATAAAATGTATTCAATATGCCTGGGCAAAAACCGTTTGGAGTAGACTTTGTCGTTAACGAATCTCATCTACTATGTAATCGTACGTAGAATTTTGTCGGCCACTGTATGTATGTATATTAGACTGCCCAGAAAAAAAGCGAAGTTTTTATTTTCTTGGGGGATACCTGCAAATTTTGTTCCTTTTTGTGCAAAAAAATTTCGGTTTTTTTTTGGGATTTTTAAAATAATATCTAGAGGTCGCGATCTCGCGTTTTATAACGATTTATTTTTTTTGAGTTTTTTATTATTTTAAATTGTTAAATATGATTAATATGATAAAATATTAATAATTTCAGACAAAAAAAAAAATTAAATTAAAAATTAAATATCGCTCATTCCATGAGATGTCTCCCAGCATCTAATCAAATGTTCCTTAATTTATTTGAAATTTTGCACACATGAACACTATGAAGCTATTAAAATAAATCAGTTGTTAGTTCCGAGAAAATCCGTGAATTCGCGAATATATTCGCGTTCGCGAATTCGTGGATTTTCGCGAAACTAAAAACGAATTTATTTTAATTGCTTCATAGTGTACCTGTGTGCGAAATTTCAAGTAAATTAAAGAACATTTTATTAGATGCTGGGAGACATCTCATGGAATGAGCGATATTTAATTTTTAATTTATTTTTTTTTTGTCTGAAATTATTAATATTTTATCATATTAATCATATTTAACAATTTAAAATAATAAAAAACTCAAAAAAAATAAATCGTTATAAAACGCGAGATCGCGACCTCTAGATATTATTTTAAAAATCCCAAAAAAAAACCGAAATTTTTTTGCACAAAAAGGAACAAAATTCGCAGGTATCCCCCAAGAAAATAACAACTTTGTTTTTTTCTGGGCAGTCTAATGTATATATTTACGCCTATTAATGTTAATAAAGATATTAAAATACTGATAAAGAAAATTCAAATCAAAGGATGATGAACTTTCAAAAGACAAATTGCTTTTTTTTGTTTAATCAAATAAGAAGCTTTAAAATTATTTAAAAAAAAACTTATTACAAGATTATTTGTTATAAAGTAGCCGTTATTTGTTATTAAGTAGTTTAATTGTATTTAATAATGTTAATTATTTTACAACAAAAATAATATATTAATCTTATTATAAATTTCTTTCCTTGCTTTTTTTTGTAAAACATGCTGCTTTTTATTAAAAAAAAATATAATATTAATTCTAATACAATGGACGATATCTATTTGTGTATTTTAATACATATTTTTTTTGGCTGCTTCACAACAAAAAATATAATAAATACTACTATTTTGTATACATTATAAAAAATAATTTTTAAAATATACATTATAAACAGTACAACAAAAAAGACAACTACAAAAAGGTATTAAACAAATTAAGATTTTTTAAAAAAATAGCTGCAACCAAAAGAAAAAAAGTATTCAATGTAAAATTTTTTATATAAAATAATTAAAAAACAACCAAATTAAAAAAAAAAAAAAATAACTACAAAAAAATCTCAACATTTAAAAAATAGTTTATTATAGTTCGTGGTCATTTTATGTTCCCCATTATGAATTCACATATAATTATCAGATCACAAATAATAATCAGATCAGAAACTCTGCTTTTTAAAAATTTGTTAACTTTCAATAATGAACTGACTATCGTTTCGGGGATTTTCCAATTTCCTCATCATCAGAATTTTGTAGAAATTTTTTGAAAACAGAAACTCTATGATTATTTGTTGGGAGAATATCCTAACAAAGAAAACAGAGTAGAGTTAACTACTTGTTTTGTGAATTTATAATGGGGAACATAAAATGACCTCGAACTAGAATAAACTGTTTTTCGTTGCACAATTGGTCGAAAAATTTAACTAATTTTTATTATTCTTAATAAAAACTAAACTTGAAAAATTTCAAAATTTTCAATTACAATTTTTTTACATTGAATTGTTTGTTTAAATTTAGTTGAAATATTTGTATAGTTTATGATTTAATTTTTTTAAGTGACTAATTTTTTTAGTAGAAAATTATATATTTTCTAAATTTAATTTTGTAATTTATATTTTTCATATTGTTGCTAATTACAAAATCATTTTCTTTTTCAATTTTTTTTTTCATCATTCACACACATATTTTTATCATATGACTCAAAGATTTGTTTCTAACAATTTTTTTTTGTATTATTTAAATATTTTTAAAAAAATATTTTTTGTTTTCACCTGCCAAATTAATAGGAAATTTTTTTTAGCATACACTTATTTCATGACACACTTTACGAGCCTGAATAAACATTCGTAAATATAAACACATCAATTGTCTGTCATATTTGACAATTTTCTCATTTAAAAAAAAAAAATATTTTAAAATAAAAAAAAAGAAAATTAGTAATTTTTATTTTTAAAATTTTAATATCCCGAGTAAAAAAGTTTATATATAATTATATATAATTTGATAAAATTATATAAAATTATATATAATTATATAAGATTATATATAAAAGTTTCAGTTTTCAGAAAATTCCTTAATGCAATTATATATAATTATATATATTTATATATAATTATATATGCCTTATATAATCAGATATAAATACATATAATGTTAACGTTGTAAATATTTGCAAAAAATAAAATGTTTTGCACATTTTTAATATTCCACTATTGCAATTTTCATTAAACAATGATATTTTTTCATTAATTTTGTTAAAAGTTAGCAAATAATTTTGGTTATTTTTATAATAAGATTGTTGGTTTAAAATTACAAGAAGCACACATAAAAAAGATCTACTTTTACATATTTCTTTACATATCGTCGCTGCTCCGAGGAAATCCCCTAAGTGTTTTATTTTTTATTTTATTAAGAAACCCAGAAGAAGCTTTATTTTGTCCTTTTGCGTTTTGCAATATTGTGAATATGCATATTTATACAAATTTAAGTTTGAAAGAGCGACACGATAGATTAACACTAACATAAGCTGTTTCCTGGGTTTCCTTAAAAAAAATTAAAACCAAATATGGAGATATTTTCGTCGGTGCAGTGACAATATGTATGTTTTCTGTAAATAACCGTAATTTGTCAAAGACATTAATACCAAGAGTAATGTCCTATTATTTATTTAACATTTTGATTTACCTAAAATTTGCTAACTTTTGTTTGCTTTTTCATGAAACTAGAATTTTGTTTTTAAAAACTTTACAAATCACTTAATTTCTATTTGTGAAAATTGTCAAAATTGACTTTCAAAATAAAAAATATAAATAAAAAATAAGAAAAAAAATTCATAAAATTATAATTTTGTTGTTCCTCTCGCTTTTTTACAATTTATATCGGTATTTTTAATATAATTGTTTCCAACCGGACAAATATATCGGAAGAGGTACATAATGTTAAATATTAAAAAAAGTGTTAAAAAAAGTTTGATTCAGAATACGTATCATTTTTTTTCGTTATTAGCTTCCAAGTTTCCAAACATATCAAGAAATTCAAATTCAATCGAAATGACCGCAAGCATCCCTTTCTTTGGACAATTATTACTTTTTGGACTATCAAATAAATGGATTTAACAATTTACCATCAATTTTAACGCACTAATGATTTTCCCAAGCCTGCAGTTTTAAGCTTTTATGCTTACGAATGGGATTAGAAAAGGTACGGCAGAATGTTATTTTTAAAAATTTGTTTCCCTCTCCCATGGGTGACAGAGCGATTAAAAATTGTGAAAAGTTGAAGCTTTAAAGTTATCAATAGAGATGTCCGGAAATCGGTGCCGTGCCAAGTAATAGAAAATTGTTATTTTGGGTTCAGTTTTAACCAGTTCCTGTCTGGTCCAGACGTCGTGTAAAAAAGAAAACTACAACTTGTTTGTCTTTTGATGCTATATCCTGTAATTTGTTGTTATTTAAATAAGTGCGTTTTATTTTTTCTGTCATTATTTGAACATTTTATAATAATTTCCTCCATATTATTTTTTTTTGTGTAAATGTTTTTAATATTTTTTTTTTATAAAAAAAAAATAAAATAAATTGCTGAAATTTTAATTAAAAAAACCAAAAAATCGTAGGAGTCTTTCATATCTAATAATATAAAATAATATCTTTTTTTATAAAATTATATAAAATTGTATAAAATTAGATAAAAAACTTTTTCGGATATAATTTTATCAAATTATATATAATTTTATCAAATTATATATAATTTGATATAATTTTATCTAATTTTATAAAATTTGATCCACCAATTCCTGGATAGAATTATATATAATTTTATCAAATTATATATAATTTGATAAAAGTGCGTTATATCAAATTATATATAATTATATATAAAATTTTTTACTCGGGATTCCAAAATAAAATAAAAAACCTATGAAAGCAGATTTTAAATAATACTAAACCATTTTTAATTATCCATGTGTTAATATTTTAAAATTTTAATTTCATAATTTTTCAAAATAATTTAAAAATTATTTAAAATGAATAACAAAAAATGTAACCCTATACTGATAGAAATGTGTACATGTCAAGTATGAAAATCTGCATTAATTGTATGACAAATGACGTTAAAAAGAAACCTATGTCGGGTTTCATTCAATCAATGAAAGATCATCAGCATTTATGAAAATTTTTTATAACTTTAATGTTAATCTAATATTATTTTTCGTCATCATCTTGTTATTTTCTTTTAAATCACGTGTATTGAAAAAAAACAAGAATTTTTATGAAAAAAATCCTGATGATGAAAATAAAATACACTTAAAAAAAAACCTTGTAAAATTACAAGAAAAACTTGTAACTTTTTTTGTTTGCTACCTCCTATTTGATAAAAATTCCTAAATTTTACAAGATTTTTAACAATTATTTTGTAATTTTACAAGATTTTTACCAATAAAATTTTAAATTTACAAATTTTTTGACACGATAAAATTTACAAAGAGGTTTCGTAATTTTACTAGATTTTTTGCTACCTCCTATTTTACGAGAATTCCTAGCAATTTTACAAGCTTTTACCAATAATTTTGTAAATTTACAGTTTTTTGGCGCAATTAAAATTACAAGGAATTCTCGTGAATTTACTAGTTTTTTTTGTAAAACTATCTTGGAAATTTGTAAAATTACAAAAAAAAATGTAAAATTACAGAAAAAAATGTAAATTTCGATTTGTTAAAAAACAAGGAAAACTGTAAAATAGTGGTAAAATGGGATTACGAGACTTTTCCTAGTAATTTGACAAAGTTTTTTTTTTTTTTTGTGTAAGATCAAATTGAAAACACTCATATTTTGCAAAATACTATTTAAGAAAATTTTTCTTTAGTCGTTGCAAGAAAAGATTCGCAATTTAATAATACAAATTTCTTTTATAATTTCTGAAATACAATTGAAAATGGTGTAGTAACCCAAATCGAATATAAGTATTTTAACTAAAAAAAAACTTGACCCAAAAACAACTAACATGGTAGTTTTTTCTACTGTCATATTCAGTTGAATTTATTTAATAGTGCATTCACATTGGCATCGAAACCCCGTTTAACGAGGTTTCGCCTCAAACCTCATTTGAAAGTAAAGAAAGTGTCAAAAATAAAAAATAAAAATATTTAAATATTTTCATAAAAAATAGCATTAAATCAAAAGATTTAAATAAATTATTGTAAATTAGTGCGAAAATTAATTAATTGTGTGCGATTAATGTCGGTATGTTCGCAAATTTTATTCGGTAATTTTCGAAAACGTGATAACCGTCAAAAATTTCGGGTGTGAACGGTTATGTTTTCAAAATGAAAGTACGTACTTTCAACGAGGTTTCGAGCTGAGTGTGAATGTACTATAAGAAAGCTTTGACAAAATTTTTCTGTTTCTTATTTATTAGACATTGTTTCAACGTAATTTTCTACTAAAATTTTCTTGATGATTTTTAAGCGCCATTTAATTTTATTTACTCTATTAAAATAAATTCCCTAAAAATGTAAAATAATTTTAATCTAATGTTTCGTTGAAAATTTTTATTGTTTTCCTCTAGAATTTGCCAATTTTTTAGTGTTTATTTTAGTATGTACAGTAAAATTTTTGTTTGTTTATTTTTTCTATAAGAATTTCAATGTCTGGTAAACTCAATTTGTTGACGTAAGTGCCGGTCAAAAAAATAGCACCAATGACAAAATCTCTATTCATTCAATTAAAACAAAATATTATGTGCGTATTCGTTTAAAGTAAATATGCAATACTCTTAAACTAAGTCTAAACCCCTTAAATGTTTTTACTTTTTCCAAAAATTGAGGACGGTTCTTTTTTAATGATCGATATTTAAAAAAAAACTCCGAATCAGTGCAGTCAATAAAATAGCACCGAATTACAAAATTTCTTTAAAAAAATTAATAATATTTTAATTATTAAAATAAAAGTGTTAAATACTAAAGGAAGATAGTTTTTATTTATTAAAAAATTTAATTCATTACAAAATTTCATATTTATTTTCATAAAAATATGACGTGGAAAGAATTACACTCCTCAAAAACGTTCTTATGTAAAAAATATGATTTCTGAACATAAACCATATTCTGAAAAAGGAAAATTGGTTGGATGCGCTTATAAAATGATTGGAAATTCAACAAAATTAACTTTAGAGCTTGAAAAACTTAGTCACAAGCGACGTTTGTCACCATTATTGGTTAGGTGCTTGTAAAGACAATTGAAGAAAGACCCACTTACGGCAGCTCCAGAGCTAAAAAAGGACAGCAAATGGTGAAAATGTTCGTCAAAGATTACAAAACAACAACATTAACGCTTGTAGATTCGGAAAAGTGCGCCTACTCTCACTTAAGCATGCACTCAAAAAATTATGTCAGTAAAATCAACTGAAAATTTCAGTTAAAATAACTACTTTGTAAGTTGTTTTGGGGTCAACTAATTTTTCAGTTAAATCAACTAACAATGTTAGTTATTTTAACTGACAAAAAACAACTGACTTATGTATTAAAAACTACTTACATTTGTAGTCAAAACAACTATGTAAAAATAAAATAATTAATATATAATTTTTTTTCAAACAATTTTTCAGAAAAATAATTGAAACTAAATTTTTTTCAATTTTTTTTTAAGCGTTGTGAAAAATAAAAAAAAAAACAAAATTTATTTTTATTTTTTTGGAAAAAAACTTTAAAAATTTTTCAGAGATAAAAAAAAATAAAATTAACTACTTTAAATAACTGTTACTACATTACAGTACTGTTTTGTTAGTAGTTCAAAAAAACCACTTAAAATAACTAACAGAAATAGTTGTTTGATATTTTTCATACGAAAACAACTGACTTTGTAGTTGAAAACAACTAACTACTGTAAAATATACAAACAACTAACATGTAGTAACTTACATAATTTTCTGAGTGTGCTACAAGTCCTTTAAAGTTTGCAAACAGTAACTCAGAATGACCAGCTTAAAAGTGGATCAATGATCTATGGGCAAATGAATCCAATTTTGTTTTATTTGGAGACATGGGATCACATACCTATGTCAGAAGACACTAAAACGCGGAATTCAATCCAAAATTCGAAATAAAAATAACTTTAAATGGTGCTTATGGTGTGGGGGATATTTTTCTACTGTGGAGTGGGGTTCATATATTGGACCATGGCTCACATATTGGACTAGGACAACCGTGGATATACACTTAACGTTTATATCCTCCAGAAAGTAATGTTGCAATAAGTTTCTAAGCAAATGCCACTAATTTAGGTCTTTTAGCACGTCAATTTCCCAAAGCATGACGGGAAATTGGCAAAAAATTGGGTCTGGACAATAAAGTAAACGTGATGGAATGGCCTGGTCAGTCCCCAGATCTAGACCAAATCGATAGTTGATAGACAGATATACACTCAAAAAAAAAAAGTTTGTAAAATGACATAAAATCCCCGTGATTTTACGGGGCAGGTTTTGTAAAATATGTACTAGCAAGAATCCCCGTAATGTTACGGGGATAATTTGTAAATTGAATTAACAAAAGAAAATGTAAATTTACAATTTTTTTTGTAAAATATTAACTTCGCAGTGAACATTTTTTTCGGAAATTTACAAAAAAATTGGTAAATTTGCAACACAAAATTGTAAACTTACAGAAAAAGGTTGTTATTTTACAAAGAAAAAATAGAAATTAAAAAAAAATAAATTGTAGATTAACAAATTATTTGGTTAAACTACTGTTTTTACCGCAAAAAAATATTGAAAAACACGTATATTTACAATAAAAATTGTAAATTTGCAAAAAAAAAATAAAATTTACAAAACAAATTGTAAACTTACAAAAAAAAGTTGTAAATTTACAAAATAAAGTAGAAAATCAAAAAACACAATTGTAAATTTACAAATTGTTTGGTTAAACTACTGCCTTTATTGGCAACAAAACTTGTATATTTACAATAAAAAGTGGTAAATTTACAATTTTTATTGTAAATATACTGCTACTATTTTTTCTTATTTTTTTGCCGAACAAATAGTAGTTTAACCAAATAATTTGTAAATTTACAATATTTTTTTTGTATTTTCTACTTCATTTTTGTAAAATTACAACTTTTTTCTGTAAGTATACAATTTTGTTTTTAAAATTTTCATATTTGTTTTGTAAATTTACAAAAAAAGTTGGTTTATTTACATATTTGTTTTGTAAATTTAAAGGTTTTTTTCCATTGGTGCATCTTATTTTTCCTTCTTCGGCAGCTGGAGTAGCACTTCAACAACCTGAAATGATTTTTTTTTCACACACTTTTAACAAACTTTTTAAAGTATAACACTTTTTTATTTTTTTTCGAAATTTCGTTTTTCTTAAGTAGAACATATGAGAATTGCGAAGGAGGCTACACAAGCAATTTCTTATATTTTCAGGAAAAATTATTTAAAAAATAACAATTTTTTTTTTAATTTTTAATTATTTTCACAAGTATTTTTAAAAAATCAGAAAAAAAATTTGGATATTGTAGATTGGATGTTTAAGTACCTGTTTAAATAAGAAAAACTTAATTTTACATAATTGGCAGCTTTTTATTGACATTTTAGGTGCCAAATTAAAAAAAAAAATACCAAAAAAATATGGTAAAATTACCAAAAAATGGTAATTTTGTACTTTTCAATACATACATACATTTCAAACTGAAAACCATGTAAACGATCTTAAAAAAATGTTTGTAATAAAACACTTTTTTGGTAGAAAGACTAAATAACATCAAGTAAAATTTTGTTGTACAATTACAGTTTTCTTGTGTAAAAAAACTAAACACCTTGTAATATTTTTTTAATTTGTAAAATAATTCACTTTTTTGTAAATTTACCTAAAAAATTTGTAAAATAAATTTACCAACATATAATAGTAAAATTACAAAGCAAACTGTGGTTTTCGTTTTATTAAATATACAACAATTTTTGTAAAAAGACAAAAATATTAGTAAAATAGAATTACAAGACCTTGTACTTGTAATTTTACAAACTTTTTTTTTTGAGTGTAGAGAAGGGAGTGTCTCGAATACAACCAACTTGTAATGAAGCTCTTTGGGTGGCTGTTCAGCAACTCTGGAACTGGAACTGAATTTCGAATTATAGATCCAAAAATCTTGCGAATTCGGTACAAAAACGTTGTACAGAGGTAATTATCAACAATGAGCAATTTTTTTTTTAATATTTAAAGATATTACAACAATGCTGAATTCATAATCCATTCGTTTTTCAAATTTAAGAATTTAATTTTAATACAAAAAGTACTGTGGTGCTATTTTTTTGACTGAGTCTTTTTTAAGTTTTTTTAAAAACTCTGAAAATTTTTAATAAAATAAAAAACCAAATTAGCCTTTTCTTATGTAATATTGTTTCACACTCTTGTAAGTATCTTATGACACGTTATCAGTGACATAAGTTGAAATTGTTAAAAAGAAACCAACGAAGAAAATTCTGTTTTATCCTGGTGCTATTTTTTTGACCACAGCTGTACATACGTATAAATACACTAAGAAAAACAATTTAAAATCAAGTAAATATAATCTCAAATTACAAATAAAACACATATAGTTTTTTTTCTTAGTTTAAAAATATTAATAGAAACTTTTAATATGACTTAATTAAGAAAAAATAAAAAAATAAAAATGTAACACTGATTTAAAAATGTTTTTTGTTCAAATCAAAGTTAAACATAATCATTTTAAAATGGTAGTCATGATTAATTTAAAATTGTCGATTACTAATATTAAAATGTTCATAAGAAATAAAACAATTAGAAATTTTTAATATATTTTTTTTTACAACACTTGAACTACTATTTTTTTACCAAACTTAAACTATTATGTGATTTTTTTGTATGGCAAAAAAAGTTTTTTTTCCGATTTTGAACGTCCGGGAAAATTTTTATTCTCCAAGGCCCAAAAATTATGTGGTACACATTTAAGGCCAATCGAATTAAATAAACCCGTATCGCCCGGCTATCAAAGTTTTATATTTTTGAACATAAAAAAAATAATATTTAAAAAATATGGCTTGCGACACATCATGTTTATTAATTTTTATGTGCTGAACTCGTATAGCAAAAACAAATTTTAATTGCTCGAATGATTTTCGAAATATCGCCATTTGCATTATGCAAAAAGTGACGGTGTTTTTAGTACGTTCAAGAATTTATTTCAAAAACTTAATTTGAACCAAATCCAATCATTTTAACTCGTGGTGTCCTTCGATCAAAATTTTGGATTTTTTGAAAATATTTCACCAAAATTTTGGATTTTTTAAAAATGAAAAAATAAAAAACTTATGTTGCGATACAATAATTTTATTAATTTTGGCATGCTAAATATGAATATAAAAAAATTTCTGAAATCGGTCGAGCATTTTTTAAGATATCTCCATTAAAAATTTGTCAAAAAATTTCCAAATTTGAATTTTTTTATTCGCTGACTGTTTCATAGAGCTTGAGTCAAACTTTCATTTAAACTAAATTTGTGCCAAATCAGAACAGTTTAACAAATGGCGACTTACGCAAACGAAATTTGAGTGGAATATGCTAGTTTTTGTTGCTAACAACTATGCCAAAGCGTTGCCAATCTTGGTCTGCTTGTATTTTTCTGACTGAGACGTTAAAATTGTTAAAAAAATCATTTAATAACTAATTTTCAAAAATTCAAAAATTTTAATTTTTAAATCAGCATCGAAACATATTTAATTTTATCACGCAGAGACGAGATATGATTGTGGCAATCATAATTTAAGAGCGTCATATTATGATTGAAAATTGTATCATAACTTACTTGTAGCAACCATAACAGCAACCATTGCAGCAATCATGTTATGATCCTAAATATTTGAAAAATTATAATTTATGACCATAATATGATTGCAACAAACATTTAATGATTGCTATAAACATATTATGATAGAATTTTCAATCATAATATGACAATCATAACTCTTCTCTGAGTGATAAAATTCAACTTTATTATTAAAACTTGTTTAAGAAATTTGAGAACTTTCAAAAAGAGTACGAAAATATTTGTTTTGACTACGATTTTACCCCTCAGTATACCAATAATGAATGTCATTAAAATGTTCAATTTGAAAAACACTTTCAAGTATTTTATTTTTTAAAATTGTATTTTCCTTGTTGAAATTGACACACTAATCTTAAGTTTTCTAACACCTTCCTATGCGTTTTAAATTAACATACACATGACAACAGCTGGAATATTTTCAAATCATCATTAATTAAAATCTAATTTTAGCTCTACTTCCTTTATCCAACAAAACTTCTTATTGTAGTTGTCAATATATTTTTTTTTTAAATCTTCCGTTAAATCTTTGAAATATTTATAGTTTTAAACTCAAAACATCCGCTTGAAACATTAAAAATTTTAAGGGTGAGTTTCTAATTTTAGATATTTTATTTAAATATCTAAAACTCTAAAAAAAATTATAAAAACTGGAGTATTTCAATTGATCTGTAGTTAGTTTCTTTAAAACCTTTGTTGTTTAAACTTGAATTTAAGAGTGTGTATTAATTTTTTTTAAATTTGTGATTTTTTTTTAATTTTCTTAAAATTTGTTTGCATTATGAATAGTTTAAATAATTCATTTTCTTCTCATACCAAAACACATACACGCACATATAGGTAAATTATTTTTAATTAACTATTGGCATATTTTCTTTTAATATTTTATGTTAATTTGTAACATTATTAATAATTATGTATTTATTGTTTTTATTTATATTCAGTTTATTAATTTTTGTTTTTATTTTTTTTTTAATTTTTAGCTCAACTACAAATTCTGCCCTTTCCGCCAGACCTAAACAAAATTATATTTCCGACATAAGTTCACCTCTGATTCAGGTAAGATATATTATTCACTAGATAGTTTTTGATAATTTTAATAAATTACAAATTGAAATTTCTCTGAAATATAATTAACAATTTCTGAAATAAAATCTAAGTTAAAAAAACATATTTACAAAACAAGATATTTCTGAGAAAACGTAACGTATCTGTAAACAAATTTCTCAAAAGGTTTGATAAATTTCATTTGGTTTTGAATCATTCGAGATATTTTTATTAGAAATTAGGTAAAATTTCTAAAAATTTGTTTTCCTGGATTTTCGTTTAAATTAAATTTCAGGCAAGTTGGATTATTTTAATCCGCGGAGCTCTGCGCTCCAATTTTAAGAGTTTTGAAAAATTCCCAAAAGAATATTGGGATTTAAAGAATAAAATTAAAAAATTGATTTAAAACGTATTCCACGATTTTTTTTATAAATTGTACAAAAAACATTTATCATACGTAATTTGAGTTAAATCCAAGTATAGCGTCTTGCGCTCAAAGTTTTGAAATTTTTGGAAAATTAAAAAATTATATCTTGGGACAATTTTTTTGTCCGCAGATTATGAATATTTTGGTAAAAAAATTTTTAAAAAAAATATTTATTCTCCGACATAATAATTATCAAAAAATGTTGATATCTGTCAAACGCTTTTCGAGATATCGTCATTTAAAATTTAATAAAACGGTCGGGATTTTATGTTAAAATTTCAAATATTGACATCTCATAAATCTTTAGAAAACTTAATTAACATTTTTTTTGTTGATATATTTAAAAAATGTAAAAATGGAGGATTTTCGTAGTCTACTTCCATAATTAACAAAAATAATAAATTCCGAGATATCTAAATATGTTTTTTTTACAAGTTTTTTAAAAACCCCAATTTTTCCAAAATTAAAAAAAAAATCTCGACAAAGTTTGAAAAATTTCATATTTTTTTGATATTCGTGGTCGATGTTCAAGAGCTAACCAATAAAATGATTCGCAAAAAGGAAAACTTAAAAATAACACTGTGCTACAAAAAACACGAAATCGAATATACTTTTAAAATGAGGTAGTTAAGGTTGTAGGTCTCGTCGAAAATATAACAAAAATGCCCATCAAACTTGCCAGACACCCTCAAATTTTAAAGTTATTGTCAAAAAACGTTTTTTTGGGAATTTTCTCACTAAACTACGTGTAACTTAAAAATTTTTCAAGCGATTTTAAATTTTTCAACTGTTTTGGATAGAAGTAGGATAGGGATTTTCATGTGTGTGAATTGGTCTATACATATAAGAAAGATATGTATTGATTTTTTCAACAATATCAAATTTTTTGTTATTTTTTGAAAAACTTTTGAGTTTATTGATTTTTTTCTGCTATAGTTTGTTCAACAACATTTATATTAATAAACGTATTCCTAAAGAAAATTTAATTGTGAATACGATGAGCTTTCTGTCAAAAAAATCGGATAACAATTGACAGAGTTGTGATAATTTTTCTAAAAAAAATAAAAAATAAACCAACATACTGAGAGGTCGCGTATCATTATTTTAAAGGTTTTTGACCTCCTCAATTCGAATTTGACATTGAAATTGCACTATCTTATTAAGTTTTTTGATATATCAATTTATGTTAAATATCTCAAAAACCTGACGAGATAGACCAATTTAAAGGCCAGATTCGGATTCAGCGCGCTTAAAACCTTAAAAATATTTTTTGCATGGGTTATCTGAACGGCGATTCCCTGCAAAATCTTAATTTTCTTTTTTAGAAAAATTATCACAACTTTGTCAATTATTATCCGATTTTTTCAGGATAAAGCTTATCGTATTTAGAATTAAATTATGTTTAAAAACCCGCTCATAAATATAAAGGTTGTTAAACGAACTATATCAGAAAAAATCGATAAACTCGAAAAATTTTCAAAAAAAAAAAAAAAAAAATTGATTTTATAGAAAAAATCAATAGATATCTTTCTTTTACGTATTGACCAATTCACACACATGGAAAGCCCTATCCGTTTTCTATCCAAAACAGTTTAAAAATTTAAAATCGGTTGAAATTTTCTGAATAACACAAGGTTTAGTGAGAAAAGTAAAAAAAAAAAACTTTTTTTTGACAATAACTCTAAAATTTGAGGGTGTCTGGCAAGTTTAATGGGCATTTTTGTGATCTACTCGATAAGACCTACAACCTATACTATGTCACATCAGAAGTATTTTTTCACTGTAGCACAGTGTAATTTTTTTATTATACAAATAATAATCTATTTTGTTAAGAATTTTTTCTAAATGAAAAAGAGTTAACTTTAACTCTACTTTCCCTCTTAGAATATTCTATCAATAAAATTTGGTCTGCTATTCTGCTTTCGAAAATTTTTTCATTTTCAGGATTCCCATTGTTTTGGGAATTTTCGAACTATTTTCTATTGTCAGATTTTTTTTTTTAAATTGTGGACATTCTGTTGTGGTAATATTGTAAATGTAAATATTCTTATTCTCAATTGTTTCAATCAAGTGTGAATTACGGTAAAAGAAGAATGTCCTCGAACTAAACTATTTTTAATTGTATTTCAAAATGTTCCAAATGTATTTGTAAATTTTCCAAATGAATTTAAAAATTGTCCAAATATATTTTAAAATTTTCTAAATGTATTTTCAAATTGTACAAATATATTATAAAATTGTCCAAATTTTAAAATTGTCCAAATTTTACAATTTTCTAACTGTATTTACGATTTTCTAAATGCTTTTTAAAATTTTTCCAAAGGAATTTAAAAATTGTCCAAATATATTTAAAAATTTCTTAAATGTATTTTCAAATTGTACAAATATAGTTTAAAATTGTCAAATACAATTTAAAATTTTCCAAATGTATTTTAAATTTATCCAAATGTTTTTCAAAATTATCCAAATGTATTTTAGAATTATCCAAATGTATTTTAAAACTTTCCAAATGTAGTTTAAAATTTCCGAATGTATTTTATAAATTTCCAAATGTATTTTAAAATTTTCAAAATGTATTTTAAAAATTTCCAAATGTATTTTAAAATATTTGACATAGAATTATGCATAGAATATTTTGAAATACATTAGAAAATTTTTAAAATACAACTGAACAATTTTAAAATACATTTTTAAATTTTTAAATTATTTGGAAAATTTTCAACTGCGTTAGCAAAATTTTAAAATACATTTGAATTATTTTGAAAATGGAAATTTTTAAATTGTATTAAAAAATTTTACATTATATTTGGACAATTTTAAAATACATTTGAACAATTTTAAATATGTTTGCGAAATTTAAAAATACATTTGGACAATTTTTAAATTCTCTTGGACAATTTTAAAATATATTTGGACAATTTTAAAATATATTTGGACAATTTTAAAATACATTTGGACAATTTTAAAATACATTTAGAAGATTTTAAATACAATTGTAAATGGTGTAGAATAAACTCTTATTCATTGCACAATTTTTTATTTTTAATAAAAATTACAAAAAGTACTTGATAATTTTTCTAAATTTTCGGATGATAAAATTTTAAAAAGTTTTTAAGGAAAATAAAATTTTGCTGAAGTTGTCAAAATTTTATTAAGATCTTGAAAAACCAATTGGAATACCTTTGCTGTTGGCATTGAACTACAATAATTTGTTTTACATTTTATTTAAATTAATAAAAATAAATTTCTTATGTTTATCTTTTAAAATATGTTATTGATCTTTTATTAAACCGGATCATAAATATCAATTTTAATTTATAATTTTTCATTAACGCCAACAAAAACATAATAATGATGATTAAGTTCAACCCGCCCACATAATAATTCAATGCTGTCACGTTTTCCTGGAAATTTAATTTTGTTTACAAAATTTGTAATTAATTAAAATTGAATTGAATATTACTTGATAGAAAAATTCTAAATAATCATGAATGTACAAATAATATAAATAATTATGTAATATATAAATATTTAAATGCATTTAAATATTTTTTTTATTAATAATTAACTTTATTGATTTTTTTAATTTTTAATATATTTTAGGATGAAGGCGATAATAAAGTATTGAAATTACGCTTTGATGTCAGTCAATATGCCCCCGAAGAAATTGTTGTTAAGACTGTTGATCAAAAATTATTGGTGAGTAACATATTTATTGTTGTTAATTGAATTATGGTTGCGTGTTTTCATAATAAAGATTCATTTAACCTTTTAATGATAGATTTACAGAAACAATAAGATACATTTTTAGTTTTGTGTTAATGAAACAACAAAATTATATCCTTTTTCTACAGATTTTTAAATTTCGAATTTCATTAGATTATTTTCGAATTTAAATTAATCTCTTTTAATATTTTTCCCCAAATTTTTGTCAAACTTTGAATGATCTTAACCATTTTTATACCCTCCAACCACAGTATGGGGGTATACTCACTTTGTCATTCCGTGTGTAACGCATCGAAATATCGGTCTAGGACCCCATAAAGTATATATATTATTGATCAGTGATCCATTATAAGACATTCTAGCGTCCGTCTGTCCGTCTGTGGAAGACACGATACAGTACAAAGTAAAGGAGCTTGACTCCAAAGTAAAGGAGCTTGACTCCTTTGGCACGAATATGTCTTATGGTATTGGGCGGGTTAAGTTCGAACATGGGCAAAATCGGATCAGGGGGAAAAGTTCCCCTCTTAAGAACTAAACAAACCTCTAAAAAAAGCAATTTTTATAGGTTTTTTGTACTTTTGCTTAGCAAACGAAACATTTTTATGTCAAAAGAAGTTCAAAGTCTTGCAGTTGGATCCAAAAAGGTTGTCTCTCACCAACGTAACCCCCCCCCCCCCCAAAAAAAAAAAGACGCCCCTGTTTTTTTTACGTGTTGGAGGGTATAAAAGATTCGGCACAGCCGAATTTAATACTCTCACTTGTTTTGAAATTAATTTGATTTTGTTAAATTTCAATTTCATTTGACTCACAAATTGGAACTCACAAATGCAAACATTTCTCTGCTTGGGTTTGCACCACTTCCAATTGTATTTTAAAATTTTCCAAATGTATTTTGAAATTTTTCAAATAAATTTTAAAATTGTCCAAATATATTTTTACATTTTCTAAATTTGTTTTCCAAATATATTTTAAAATTGTCCAAATGCATTTTCAAATTGTCCAAATGTATTTGAAAATTGACTAAATGTATGTTAAAATTGTCCGAAAAAAAATTTTAAATTATTCAAATGTATATTAAAATTGTCCAAATATATTTTAAAATTGTGCAAATGCATTTTAAAATTGTCCAAATATAATTTAAAATTTTCCAATTGTACATTAAAATTGTACAAATGTATGTAAAAATTATCCAAATGTATTTTAAAACTTTCCAAATGTAGTTTAACCGTCCAACCTGAATCAAATTACGTCGCGTAAAGCGTAACGCCCAATAATTTTTCGTTTCTAATATTTAAATGTGAGTTACCTAAATCAAACGGACGTAAAAATTTCAAATTTGATGTGTTTGTTTTTGTTTTTTTTTTACGTCTTGCGCACTGTTGCCAACTATTTTTAACCAAAAACCTCTAAATTTCACGAAAAAAGCGCTAGAAACCGCCAAAAATTAATTTAGCGGGGAAAATTTAAAAATTTCCCGCTAAATTACAAAAAAAAGCGCTGAAAACCGAAAAACTTGGCATTTTTGATTGACAAAAAAGAAAAATTTAAAAAAAAAACCTCCAAATTATTTTTTCTACGAAAATTTACTTTTCATTAAAAATGCGCAAGAAACGGTCGAAAAAATTTTAGCGGGAAAATACAAAATTCCCCCGCTAAATTTCAAAAAAAAGCGCTAAAATTAGACAAACTTGGCGTTTTCGATTGAAAAATTGGAAAAAACCTCTAAATTTGTCCCTCTAAATCCAAATAAAAAGCGCTAGATTTTCCCGCTAAAGCACCGTTCCCGCTAAACCCAATTTTTCCCCGCTAAATCCAAACAAAAAGCGCTAGATTTAGCGGGAAAACCTCCAACTTGGCAACAGTGGTCTTGCGCTACGCATTTGATTCTGGTTCGACTAGGGTTGCCAGATACTAGAAGTCAAATAACTGGACAATGGAAAATTTTCAGCTGGATTTTGAAAAAGTAACTGGACCATACATAATTTTTTTTTTTTAATAATTTGAAAAAAAAAAATCAAAAATCAAGCGATTTTCATATGTGAGATACATATTTTTATTTTGGACTAAATGGCCGTCTCTGTTTGCCACGGCAAAATGTGCATTTTTTAAGCATTTCTATTACTTTTTCGAGCATCTCAAAATTTCAATTTTTCTTCTGCATTTTTTTCAACTTGAACCCTTATTACAAATATAATTAGAGCCCGTGCTCGATCTGTACTTACAGAAAAAATCAAATAAAATTACTGACAAAATATGTCGCCATTAGGCACGTCTCCGAAACAGAAAATGCAAATTCCTTCATTTGTGTCTGCAATTCCAGATGATGTTGGTAACCCTTGCGAAATAATGTAAGAGACAAAAAAGTTGAAAGAAAGTATGAAGTGAGAGAATAATCACAATTGGAGCGGGAAGCGGAAAAACGCTTCAAAAATCGAGCGATTAATTTAAATTAAGCGTCAAGCGGTTTGCGGTTTTCTTTGCATTATTTTTGACATTCATACCTAAAAAAGTATAATTGTTGTGATAATTATTTTAATTTTATTTAGAAATTTTACTTTTGGCAATAACATTTTTTTTATATTTAAACAATAAAAATTGTTCAATATTATAAGACCTCATTCAATTAAGACCAAGAGACAAAATCTTATAAAACAGTTGCAAAACAAGAAAATAACAGCAACTTTTGAACAATTTATTAATTCGAAACAATAAAAAAATAAAATACACATTCCGTGAAACAAATTTTACATATTGCATCCGAAAAACTTAAAAAATTGCATAAAAATTCATATATTTTTTTAACAATATCTATTAATTTTTCAGCAAACTCCATTGTTTGAATAATTTTCCATATTTTTTTTTGTTTTGCTTTGTTGTTTATTTCCATCTGCCAAAAAACTCGTACTTTACTTGTATTTTACAACACTGTACAGAAAAACAATCCTTTTTTTGGTTAAAGTCTGGCAACGCCAAAAAGTTAAATGAGAGGAAAAATGAGAGAGAGAGAAAAAACGCCATGAAAATAGAATAGAATCTATTTCGGCGGAAAAACGCCGCGGAATTTTGATTGCATACAAAATGTATGGGGAGAGTGGCGGAAAACCGCTTCCCGCTCCAATTGTGATTATTCTCTGAGGTTGAGATTGCTAGAAATAGAATTGTAGTGTTGGAAACTGTCAAAATTTATTCTGTAGAAACTATAAATATTCACATATATAAAAAACTGTTTTCATTAACAAGACAAACCGACATTTAAAATCCTACTGATGATAACACTAACTGGGGTGTTTGAAACCGGTATGGGATATACCAGATATGTCAATAATTTTTAGAAATTCAATTTTTCTTCTGCATTTTTTTCAACTTGAACCCTTGTATCAAAATTTTAATGTTTAGCTAGTGAGGATTGTTAGAGTATATTTTTCTTGTTAAATAACCCTACAAAATTAAGTCCAAAGTGGTCAAATCTGGAAATCTAAGAGGACAGTTAAAATTTCCTGGACGTGCGAAGTCAAAAAAGGGCGACAACAACTGACCATCATTTGCGGATTTGACTCAAGAATCCTTAAATCATCGACGAGCTCAAGGAAAACATTCGTGCAGAAATCAGCGCTAGACTGACCGAGATGCTCTAAAAAGTTGTAAAAAAGTTAGTGAAAATGCAACAAAAGAGCACATTTTCCGTATCCAAAAGAGGCATTTATGTTTTATTTATGATTAATGTTTTATTCTAAATGATTAATTATGATTATTGTTTATACAAAAAATTGTAAAAAATATTTAACAAAAAAAAATAATTGTTCAAATTAAAGAAATCCTTTTTCAACTGGACAAATTGTGTTTTAACTGGAAACTGGACCAGACCACAAATAACTGGAAAATCCAGGCCATTCCAGGCCGTCTGGCAACCCTAGGTTCGACCCTAAAGGTTTCCAAATGTATTTCAAAATTTTCCAAATGTAGTTTAAAATTTTCCAAATGTTTTTTTTTTTACATAGAATTCTACATAGAATAGAAAAAATACAAATACAAGTTTTAAATACATTTGAAAAATTTAAAATACATATGAGGCCATTCCACACCAAATGTCCCGCTACAGAAAAACATGTGTCCCGTAAATTTTTGAATAGATTGTTTGGATAGCCCTATATGGAACTAAGAAAATTGCGTTTTTGGTTTTTATAATTTTCAAAAACTGGGCTTAGGAGGCGTTTTCAAATATTGGAAACATTGTCAAATTTGTGGCGAGGTGCCTTGATTAAATATTTATCACATTAAAATGGAATGTACCACAATCTCAAAAATTGACATTCTTATATAGTTTTGTTGTTTTTCGTTTTTTTTTTCGAGAAAATCGCGTTTGAATTTTAAATTTCATAACAATTTTGAAATTTGCTTGTATTTTCTGGTTTTAACGTTCCAATGAGCAGGGTTTGTTTTGCTACTGGCAGTAGTCAAAAATTGCATAGAATATAATAATTTTCTAGTATTACTACAGAAAATATTAGAATACGAAAGCAATTTTTTTAAATTGCTAATTTATAAATTCAAACTTGAACATATTTTCAAAATGAATATATTCAAATTTTAAAATTTCTGAAGAAAATATTTTAGCAAATTTAAAAATTTGAAAATGAAAAAAAAACTGGTGACAGCAAATTTAAAAATTTTAAAATTAAAAAAAAAACTGGCCACAGCAAATTTTAAAATTTTAAAATTGCAATTTTAGCAAATTTCAAAACATTTAAAATGCTAAAATTGTAAATTTCAAATTCCGAAAATTGCAATTTGGTAAATTTGAAAATATTTAACATGCTTGTTTAGAAAACTTACAAACTGAATATATTACAATTTGAAAACAATACAAATTGAATACACATACATACGTATGTGTGTATGGAAAAAAATGATGAACGATATTTATTAAACGAATACATAAATATTAAAAGATAAAAATGTTACACGGTTTTTGTGCAGACTTCTAGAATACATTTTCTAAAATATTTTTGCCTCCTAAACATAAATCTGTCATCAGAAAAAGTTGTATCGCCTTCTCGAGATATAGGCATTTTAGTTTTTTGTGGACCAATACCTCAAAACCAACAATTCTTTTAGTATTGGAAAAATGTATGTTAAATTTTTATATGAGGGTTTCTGCGTCAACAGAGCCACCCCTCTCTCCAAAATTGGCATGAATTTAAAATTTTTAAAAAATTTTAAAATTACTTAAAAATATTTACTTTTGAATGCCGAGTGACGCCTTTAAAATTTCTATTGGCTGATCCAATGTGGCGCCCAATTTGTTAAAAATATTACAGATTCGCTTAAAACTCTTTATATATGGGTTCCTGTGGTCGCTTAAAAAGAACAGTTGGATTTTTAAAATTCAAAATGGCGGACCCAACATGGCGACCAATATTTTTAAAAATAAACCGATTTGCTTGAAATATTGTATGCACTGGTTTTTTGGGTCGCTAAAGAAGAATCTGAAGTTAGATTTTCTAAGTTCAAAATGGCGGATCCAATATGGCGATACTTTTTAAAAATAATTGACTTAAAACTTTTTACGCATTTTGGGTTGCTAAATTAAAATCTGAAGTAGAATTTCCCAAATTTAAAATGACGGATCCAACATGGCGACCATTTTTTTTTATGTAACCTGATTTGCTTGAAATTTTTTCATAAACGAGTTTGGTGCATTTTTCAACACGTGACTACAATATCTTATAATTATTCTTTATTCGGCCAAAAACGTGGCAGAATATTCGCCTCGGCTTTTTAGCCGAACCGAATATTAGGTCGGATCAGGGGCGTATCCAGGATTTTATTTCGGTGGGGGCACAACATTTTTTGTCAATTTTTTTCTTACAAAAAATTTTTATAACAGCACATGTTTTAGAATTTGTCTCGATCTTTTCCTTGAACTGAATCACAGAGTAAAGAAGAATAAGAGATATTACGGATGAAACCGCACTTCTTTTGTTAATTTTTTTTAGCCGTGAACTCCGATTATCTCGGGCTAGAACCCAGAATACTTACAAAAGGAAATTGAAAAAAAGAGAAACCCCAAATACCTTTCAAAAGGAAATCGAAGAAAAAAGTGAAACCCTAAATACATTTCAAAAGGAAATAAAGAAAAAAAAACGAATGCATTTAAAAGGAAAATGAAAAGAAAACAAAACAATTTATCTATTCTATTATCTAAAAGAGCCCGCCTTGAGATAATCGTAGTTCTCAATTTGGGTTCCACGAAGTTTTCACTAATCGTACCTCTGTTCCTTTCTTTACTCTATGACTGAATGTAACACAATCAGATTCTTAATTTGTTTGTAAGTTTAAAACTGTTGGGGAAAAAATTTAAATTTTTTAATATTTTAAAATTTTTTGAGAGACTTAAGTCTTTTTTCAATGTGTGAATTGTATCAGATGCTGATACATTTTTCCAATGAAGATTATCAGAATCTGAATTTTTTTTCAAAGAAAAGTCTAAGATTCTATGACAATTTCCAGTTAAGACAGTTTTTGTTATAGAAAAAGTGAAAGACTCTAAATCATATTTCCAATGAAAAACGTTTCTCGGGAAAAAGTCACTTTAGAAAATGATTCTATAAATATATTCATAAAATACTTTTCTAAAAGAAAAGACTCCGATTGTAAGACATTTTCCCAGAATCTGAGATATTTCTAGTCTAGCACATTTTCTTAGATTCTGAAACATTCTACACAAAAAGTTTTAGATTTTGAGAAAATCTTCGCCTTTTCTTTAAGAAAAATTATTCAGATTCTGAGCCCTTTTTAAAAAGAAAACAGTATACAAAAAGTCTTAGATTCTAAAACATTTTTCCTGAAGAAAAACTCTCGGATTCTGAGAAAATTTTCCTATAGAAAAAGTCTAAGATTCTTAGACATTTTTCCTATAGAAAAAGTTTCTAATTATGAGATAATTTTCCTATAGAAAGTCTCAGATTCTTATAAAAAAAAGTCTCAGATTCTTCGACATTTTTCCTATAGAAGATGTCTCAGATTCTCAAACAAAAAGTCTCAGATGCTTAAACACTTTTCCTATAGACAAAGTTTCAAATTCTTAGACATTTTCTTATAAAACAAGTCTCAGATTCTCAGACATTTTGCCAATAGGTAGAGATGGGCAAAGGGTAAATACCCAAATGGTAAATACCCGGTAAAATAGATAAATTGGGTAAAAATGGGTAAATACCCGGGTATTTACAAAAAAGGTGGGTATAAACTATTTTGCAACCAAATTTAATGAATTTTATATTAGATTTTATTAATAAAAATAAAAATTATTACAGAGCAGTTGGAAAATAAGAACTTAAGTCAATAACTATATTATATATTCATATTTATTTTTGGAACATTACATTATTAAATCGGAATCACTGTCACTGAATGTTTCATCGTCACTTTAAAGAATGGGTGATATCAATGGAAGTGGAATGCGTTTCCTCAAATGGATTACCAAAATCGATTTCATCCTCAGCCGGTACAATCTTTGGGGAAGTATGCTTTTGTCGTATGTCTTTATTGGCAAGATTCCAGTTATGTGCTATAAAACATACTTTTCCGGCATTATCTGCAGTTAATCAGTTTCGTTTTTTGAGTGGATAAAACTTTGAGTGCTGAATGAGCGTTCAGTGGCAGCAGAAGTGCATGGAGCAGTCAATATAAGAACCGCTATCAATTCTGTGGACACACAAATACATTTCCACCATGTAGAAGGAGATATATCTTCTACGCAGCTCCACACAAACTTGTTGTCCCACAAATCCTCTCTAGCTTTATAGTTTTCTAGGTCCACCATTACATTTATTTTCAAATTGGTATTCATTTCATAAATAAACTCCATTGCAGATGAACTTAAATCGTGCCCTTGGACACGATTTAGGAAACTAGCAGCCAAATGTATTGGTTTCATAGACATTTCCATCCTTTTATCAAAATAAAAACAAATCCTTTTATAAACATAAAAACAAATTATTAATTTCAAATGTCGTTTCAGTTAAATGACAGACAGAGCTTGCCATATATTGTATTTCAAATGTTTTTTATAAATACCCAAATAAATTCCCAAAAAAGGTATTTATCTTTTATTTACCCGGTATTTACCCATGCCTCGGGTAAATACCGGGTAGAATCCCATCTCTACCAATAGGAAATTGTCAGATTCTGAAACATTTTTAATATAGAAAAAGACTCAGATTCTGAGACATTTTTCATAAAGAGAAAGTCTCAGATTCTGAATTATTTTTCCCATAGAAAAAGAAATTTTTACAATTGAAAAGTCTCAGATTTTTAGCGTTTTTCTACACAAAAAGTCCCAGCTTGTGTGTCTGAAACATTTTTTTTTAAAACATTTTTCATATAGAAAAGCCTCAGATTCTTAGATTTTTTATAGAAAAAATTTCAGATTTTGAGACATTTTTCAGATTCAGAGACATTATTCTTATAGAAAGTTCTCAGATTCTGAAACATTTTTCATGTAGAAAAGCCTCAGATTCTGAGAATTTTTTATAGAAATAGTCTCAGATTCTGAGACATTTTTCCTATAGAAAGTCTTAGATTCTGAGAAAAAGGCTAATATTTTAAGACATTATTCCTATAAAAAAAAGTCTTAGATTCTCATACATTTTTCTTATAGAAAGTTTTAGATTCTGAGACATTTTTTTTTAGAAGAGTGTAAGATTCTGAGACATTTTTTTTTAAGAATTAGTCTCGTTCTGAGGCATTTTTCTCAAAGACAAAGTCGCATTTTAAGATTTGACTACATTTTACTTACAATTAGGTTCATTTTTTGTGTACATAAAACTTTAGGTTGTAAGATATTTTTTCATTAGTATCTTAACTTGAAAAGTATGAAATTCTAAGAAAAAATTTTCAGATTTTGAGATTTTTTTAACAGAAAAATTTTTCGGTTTCAAAACATATTTCTTTAAAAAATTTTAGATTCCTAAATGTTTTTCGATTTGTCTAAGAAGTTTTTTAATATTGTACTTGTTATTTGATACCAAATCCTGAAATTTGTGAAATCATTTCGGGGGGGGGCCCGGGCCCGGGCCACCGGCCCCCCCCCCTGTATACGCCACTGGGTCGGATCATTTATCGCCATGTTGGATCCACTATCTTGAACTTAGAAAATCTAACTTCAGATTCTTCTTTAGCGACCCCGAACCCCCGAGCATATAAAGTTTCAAGCAAATCGGTTTATTTTTTAAAAATATTTGTCCCCATGTTGAGTCCGCCATATTGAATTTTAAAAATCCAACTGCAGGTTCTTCTTAAGCGACCCCAAGAACCCATATATAAAACGTTTTAAGCGAATCTGTAATATTTTTAAAAAATTGGGCTCCATATTGGATCAGCCATATAGAAATTCAACAACTTTTTATGATGACAGATTTATGTTTAGGAGGCAAAAATATTTTAGAAAATGTATTCTAGAAGTCTGCACAAAAACCGTGTAACATTTTTATCTTTTAATATTTATGTATTCGTTTAATAAATATCGTTCATCATTTTTTTCCATACACACATACGTATGTATGTGTATTCAATTTGTATTGTTTTCAAATTGTAATATATTCAGTTTGTAAGTTTTCTAAACAAGCATGTTAAATATTTTCAAATTTACCAAATTGCAATTTTCGGAATTTGGAATTTACAATTTTAGCATTTTAAATGTTTTGAAATTTGCTAAAATTGCAATTTTAAAATTTTAAAATTTGCTGTGGCCAGTTTTTTTTTTTAATTTTAAAATTTTTAAATTTGCTGTCACCAGTTTTTTTTTTCATTTTCAAATTTTTAAATTTGCTAAAATATTTTCTTCAGAAATTTTAAAATTTGAATATATTCATTTTGAAAATATGTTCAAGTTTGAATTTATAAATTAGCAATTTAAAAAAATTGCTTTCGTATTCTAATTTTGAAATTAGCAATAAAGAAAAATATTGAAGGCGTGAAATATTTGTAGTATTATATTGTTTAAAAAATTTTTTGTGTATGCTAATTGTAAACCCTGCCAATGAGTATTGAATATTTGCATAAATATTACTCATACGCTCTCTTGAAACAAGAAAATACAAGCAATTTTTTTTTTTTTTTATGGACAATTCTAAACTACATTTGGAAAATTTTAAAATACATTTTGATAATTTTGAAATACATTTGGACAATTTTAAAATAAATATGGAAAATTTAAATTTTTTGGACAATTTTAAATGATATTTAGACAATTTTAAAATACATTTGGACAATTTTAAAATATATTTGAACAAATTTAAAATACATTTGGATAATTTTAAAATTTATTTTAAATTTTTAAAATACATTTGGATAATTTTGAAATACATTTGGAAAATTTTAAAATGGAAAATTTTAAATTGTATTTAGACAATTTTAAATTATATTTGGACAATTTTAAAATATATTTGGGCAATTTTAAAATAAATTTGGAAAAATTTAAAATACAATAAGAAATGGTGTAGTTTTTTTGAGATTTTTTAACTGTAACTGAAAAAACTGAAATTGCAAAAAATTAAATTTCAATAGATCATTTTAAAATTTCAATTTTCAAAATTTAAAATTTCAATTGTTTTTTTTTTCAAATTTTCATCAAACTTTAAGTGATCTTATGTCCAGTTTCTGTATGACGAATGTCGTTAGTCTATAGATATTTTTCGAATTTTTATTGACCTTTTACAGAGTTGCTAAATTTTAACGGAATCTTCAACTTAACTTTTAGAACTCACACATGCAACCTTATCACTTTTCGGGTCTAGTTTTCTAAATATTTTTTTTAACCATTACATTTTGATTTATTTTTATATTTTTGCGTCAGCTCTAGAGTTTTTCTTTTCCCGGACTTTTTCATTTCCCGGGAAAGCGGGATTCATTTTTAAATTTACCGGGATCCCGGGAATTCCCGCAAAAACTAAAAACCCAAATTTTTTGTCAAAAAAAATATATATAAAAACCTTATGAATGCAATTACACTATTGATAAAGTTTACACACAGAAAACAAATTTGCTAATTTCCAACTGAAATTCAGTTGTTGCAACAAAAATAAAACTCTTATTTAGTACCTTTAAAACAAAAAAAAAATAAATAAGCTTAGAGAAAAAAATAACAATTTATGTTACACAGTTTTTTCAAAAAAACGGCCAAATATGTCGAAGTCTTTAAAAAGTAATTTTAAGGGAATATGTTATTTCACATCGCTTTATCTGTTTTAATAATAAAAATTCATCATTTATTCTAATTCATCTCAGTTAATTTTTACAATTGGTTCTCAACGCTTTACCTCTAAAACACAATAAAACTGATTCAGAGAAATTTCTCAATTATGTCTCTGAAACTGAATGTAACGGTTTCAGAAAAATCAAATTATAAGAAAATTTACGCCAAAAAATTATTAAAAAAATTAAAAAAAATAAATAAAAATTCTTGTTTCTAAAAGAAAACCCCGTTAATTTCAGAGTCATTCCTTACACAGATTTTATATCAATTTATTGATTTAAAAAGAACCCTGTCCAGAGACAAATATTTTCTATAGAAACAAATAATCATTCTGCAAATTTTTCTAATGCAGGTTAAAGAATGAAAATTTCTCAGCTTCTGAAAAAAAGTATCAGGTTCTGATAATTATATCCTATCGAAGATTTAGATTTAGATATTTTGAGACTTTTTTCATTTCGCAAGTCTCAAATTTTATGACATTTTTATAGTTAGAAGGTCTCTCTTGGAATACTTTTTAGTCCCTCCTGGTCCCTGTGTACGTTTCTGCCATCAATTATCAAGAATTTCAATAAAATCTCTAAAAATCACATACAAAATAATCAATAGAATTCGAAAAATCAATAATTTCAAAGAAACGAAAATTCCCGGGAATTCCCGCTCTATTTCCCGGGATTTCGGGATTGAAAATTTACGGGAATTCCCGGGAAATCCCGTCCCGGGAATTCCCGTGAAAAACTCTAGTCAGCTCATTAAAGTTTGCAAGTTTTTTTTTTTTTAATTTTAAAAATGCATAAATTTGTCGGCCGGGGGCACCAAGGGTTAGTGTTCTACGATTGGCCTCGATTTACCCTTGAGGAATTAAAATTTGCCTGGAGACTGGGGAAAATCGAAAGCTTTTAAAAAAAAATCCACTCTAATGTCCATTTAAGTACCGCTGTGCACTAGCAGGTTAAATCGTATAGACATTTTAAAATCTTTAAGTGATTTTTGTGTTTGCAAATTATTTTCTGCATTCTTTTTTTTAAATAAATGACTCATTCTGTGTTTGTTATTTCTAATAGATTTTTTTTGTTAAATTGAATTATTTTTCATGTTTTCGTACATCTTTTTAAATTTTTTTTTGGCGCAAATCTTAATCTTCTTGATTTTTCGAGAAATTGTTATTATTTGTTTGTGCAAAAAATAAAAAAAAAAAAAAAATACGGTGTCAAGGCAGTTTAATTTGCTAAATTTATGTTTATTAATGTTTTTAAAAATTTTTTTGTCGTAAAAAATATACATGTACTTTCCATTTTTTTTACAAATCTCTCAGCCTACACAAAATATTTAATTTCATTTTTTGATTCACTTTTTTTTTTTATTTGCTTTTAAAATAAATTATAGCTAAAAATCATCGACCGATTTTAAATATACGTCTGTTCGGTTAATTTATTCTTGTTTTTGGAGTGAATTTTGATTTTCCCAAGTGTCCGGGAAAACTTTTATTCTACTAGACCTTAAAGTTATGTGTAGTGATGTGATTTCCATGCAAAAACATGCATTTTTTGTCGATAGTCTAATTTTGCATATTTTATTGAAAATGCATATTTTTGCATATTTTGGTTTTAAATGCTTATTTTGAGCATATTTCCCAAATTTATTTGAAAATAAGAAAAATATTTTTTTTATAGACTGTCTTAATTTCAGAAAATACCAAAATATGCCCTAAAAATATGTTTTTATGCTAAAAATATGCTCTTAAGACTAAAATATGCAACAATATGCTCGGAGATGGACAAAATTAGACCAGGGAGAAAAATGTTCCCCTTTAAGAACTAAACCAACCTCGGAAAATTTAAATTTTATGGTGGTTTTTTAATACTTTTATTAAGCAAATGTAACATTTTTATGTTAAAAGAAGTTCGAAGTCCTGCTTTTGGACCCAGGGGATTAGAAAATGACGTTTGGCCCGCCCCTTTTGTGGGCGTTGATAAAAATTTTATTACTTTAGTGGAAAAAGCATTTTACCGCGGGGGAAAAGGGGTCCCCATATCGAACCCTACCAACCCACCAGCCCCCCCCTCCCTTCTCCTATAAACTTTGTTATTTTGGAATTTTTTCTATAAAAGAAAAGTCTTTGGGGTTCAAGAATTTTCCTATAGGAAGAAATTTTAAAAATTGTTCTGTTTTTGCTGGACAAAGCTCTCAAAATCTTAATTGATATCCACAGAAAAAAGCCCCCTTTTAAGGACGTGGATATAAAAAATAGTTTTAATAATGATAAAATTGTATAACTTTAGTAAAATAAATGAATTAGTTAACATTTGTCGTGAGAAGAAGGTGTCACCCACAGCCCCCGCCAAAGCCCCATCAAAAAAAACCCCTTGTATTTTTTTTAACATGTTGAAGGGTATAAAAGATTCGCCACAGCCGAATTTAACACTCTAAGGGTATTCATTTCAGCTTTTTTTTGGTTGTAAAAATGAAAAATTGTAAAAATGTAACTTTTTATTACAACAAACACATGAAAAAATTTTCCACTTAAAAGTTGCAATTTAAACAACCTATATGCAAGTGTAAAATTATCAGAGTAAAAAGTTACATTTTTCCAATTATTTAAGCGTTGCCATTCATTACTAGTCAAAGAAAAAGTACCAAAATTTGCTACTGTTATTTACCTAAGACAAATAATTATATGTGCATTTTTTTATATTGAGTTATAGGAAAGAAAACAAATTATTTTTTTATGTTTGGTTAATATTTTATTATGTTTATATATAAGCATTAAAATCATAAACATTTTAATTTTATACCTTATTTTTTAAAACTAAAAATAACGAAAAAGGAAATACTTCATATATTTTCTATAGAAAATAATTATATGTGCATAGAAGAAAATTCCTATATATTCTTTTTGATTTGCAATGTAATTAAGTATTTTGTGAAAATGTGTGCTCGCCTTGTGTATTTAAACTTTTTTTAGCCTAGGAGGCATAAAACCCGCCAAGGTTTTTAATGTACCAATACCCCTTGTCCCCCGTTTTGTCAGTATTTAAAGTTAAAGTCCTTTAATGGTCTTGTACGGCTTTGACTTTGAAATGACCTTGGCACAAAAGGTCCTAAAGAGGAATTTAATTGGGTGAAGGTCGGGACTAATGGCTGACCTCTTCAATACTGGTATGTTGTGCGCATATAGGAAGTTGTTTGTCGAACGAGTGACATGGATTTGAGCGTTATCTTGTGAGAATGTCCAATTATCTCCATACAGTTCGGTAGAAAAGTCTATTAAATAGTCCCCAACAAGTAAAAATATATTTTTGCACTATTTTTATTGGAAACATATTATATTCAAACCCTTCTTCATGATCCAAATGCACCATATTCCATGACGGATTCGAAACTGTGCTTTCAAAAATTGCACGTTTGGCGGAAATGTGTCAAATCTCTACAAGAGAAGTGGTGACCATCAGCGCCGTCTTAATTTAACTTTTTTTCGTCTTATTTAGTGATAAAAAAAAGTTTAATTTGGATGGCTCATCGTCAACACCAATATTGGAGTGATTTAAGACAGCCGCGCCAAACGTGCTATTTGCAAAATCACGGTTGCGAATCCGTTATGGTATGGGGTGCATTTGGATGAAGAGGACGGTTCCGAATATGATTTGCCCGTACTAAAAATAATGTAACAATATAATTTTACTTGTTCGGGAACATTTAATAGACTTTTCTACCGAACCGTGTGGAGATAATTGGACATTCCACCAAGACAACGCTCCAATCCATGTAACTGGTTTGACAAAAAATTGTTTAATGCGCCCAGCATACCAGTATTGAAGTGGCCAGGCATTAGTCCTGACATAAACCTAACTAAATTCCTCCTTAGGACTTTTCTGTCAAGGTCGTTTCAAGGTCAAAGAGGTACACTACGCGCTAAGGACTTAAATTTGCGATATTGACGAAACGAGGGAAAAATGGTATTGGCACATTAAAAAACTTGATTGGTTTTATGCCTCGTAGTCTTAAACAAGTATAAAAATTCATTAAATATTCATATAACCTAATTATATTGTATATCAAAAAGAAAATATATGAATTATCCTTTATGCACATATAATTATTTTCTATGAAATATATTTTCATTCCTTATTTTCTGTATTAAAAAATAAAGTTTAAAATTAATAATGTTTTTATGATTTTAAAGCTTACTTAAAAACATAACAAAATATCAACCAAACTTGAAAAAATATTTTGTTTTCTTTCCTATAACTCAATATAATACAGTGCACATATAATTATTTGTCTTAGGTAAGTTTTTTCTACCTCGGCAGCCCTTATTGAACATGTGTTTGAAATTTTTCTTAGAAGAAAATATGCATACAAATAATTTTGGTTATAATAATAGAAATTAAGAATTAAACAACAAGAAAAAACTGTCAAAATTACTAAAAAGTGTAATTTATAAGTTAATTGGTTCATTCATCGAATAATTTAATTATTTTTGGAAACTTTGTATCACAATTTTTTTATGTACCCGTTCACATCAATAAGAGTGGAATCTTACATTTTTCATTTTTCCACTTTTACATTCTCTGAAATGAATACCCTTTCTAACTTTTTTTTGCCAATAAAAAGTTTTCTCATTTAAAAATTATATTCGGCCATCAAAATTATTCGGTCAAACATTTTAAATGATCGTGACTTAAAAACAACTTTTCAAAACAAGACAAAAAACACTTGAAACTCATCTTAAAAAACACCCCACGCTAAAAAAATAATAATTAACACTTTTTAAATATAATATTTAAAACAAAATAATTAATATGTTGTTTTATTTCTAATTTTTTTTAGGTTCATGCCAAACATGAAGAGAAATCCGACACAAAGAGCGTTTACAGGGAATACAATCGTGAATTCTTGTTGCCTAAGGGTGTTAATCCTGAATCTATTCGCTCTTCACTCAGCAAGGATGGTGTTCTTACTGTAGACGCTCCTTTGCCGGCTCTTACTGCTGGTGAAACCATGATTCCCATTGCACACAAGTAAATAATAACAAATCAACTACAAAAGAAACTACAACAAAGAAGATGTGTGCTACTCCAACTATCTAAAACTCATCACCACCACCAACCAAATCCCAGTGTTTTTTTACTGTAGGCAACTACTTTTATTTAGCTTTTGATGATGTAAAAAAAAGCTAAAATGTTTTTAAATTTAATAATTTTGCTATTTTTAATTTTATTTTTGTTTTATTAATTTAACATTATTTTTTCTATTTATTGGGCAATTTTAAGATTTTAATTAATATTTTATAATTGTGTGTGTGTTTTTTTTTAAAGAAAATTCTTAAAAAAGAACATGGATTGGTTCAAAAAAAATTGTATTAAATCATTTATGTGAAAAATTTTACTTTTTCGCAAGAATATTATCTGGAATAAAAAATTATGAATAATAAAATTTGATACTCAAACCAAATAATTTTTAATTTTGTTTTTTTTTACGTTTTTTAAGGTATAATAACTGCCATAATTTTTGTCAAATTTATATTTTTTTAAGAATATTAGCGTTAAGCTAAAAATGCATTATTAATAAAATAAGTTAATTGTTTAAATGAACGCTATAACTCCAAAACTACTGGAGCGATTTACAAAATTTTAGCGTAAATGTGTCGAGTGTGAAATTCTAAATAATATAGCGATTAAAAAAGAACAAAAAAAAAAAATATTTTGGTCAAAAAAAGAAGATGGACTAACCAATGCTTTTTTTGTCAAAAAACTTTTCGATTTTTTTTCCTACTTATTTGTTATCTATTTTATGTAGAATTTCACGCTCGACACATTGATGCAAAATTTTTGTAAATCCGGCCAGTAGTTTCGGAGTTATAACGATTTTAAGATTTTTTGATTTGAGAAAAATTAAAATTCCGAATTCTCTCAACGGTTGTCACAATTTGGTTTTTCGTCAATAACTCGGGAAATATTGGTAAGATTTGTGTCGGAGACCTATACGTCCTAACTTTTTATGCACTTTCAGAATATGTAACCCAAATTTTTAGCCCGTAAAAAAATATTTTTCGACAAACTTGGCAACCCAAGTCAGTGTGTAAGAAAAAATATGTTAAAATCGCTATAACTCAAAAACTACTGGACCGATTTACAAAATTTTAGCCTCAATGTGTCGAGCGTGAAACTCTAAATAAAATAGCAATTAAAAAATAACAAAAGTCAAAAAAAGAAGATGGACTAACCAGTGCCTTTTTTTATCAAAAAACTTTTCGATTTTTTTCCTACTTATTTGTTATCTATTTTATGTAGAATTTCACGCTCGACACATTGATGCTAAATTTTTGTACATCCGGCCAGTAGTTTCGGAGTTATAACGATTTTAAGATTTTTTTGATTTGAGAAAAATTTAAATTTCGAATTCTCTCAACGCACAGTGGGGTGGATGATACCTAAAATGGCGATTAATACATAGAAGACTTAATTTTAAAATATTATAATTTTTTTATTGATGAGTTATCTTCAACACATAAAAACACAGCATTTTCGAAAAAAAAAACATTGGAAAATTTTTTTTTTTAACCTGTTAGGCGCTTTATTGTTTTTCGGATATAATATCTTATTTCACAATTTTTGCTGTAACTTTGGAACAAAAAGCTTTACATTTATAAATAAAATGGCACATTATAGCGAACTTAATGTGCTATTAAAAACTTAAAAAAGTAAATATATCGTATGTGTTTTTATTAGTATAATTTTAATTTAAAATTCGATTTTTGTTTTTCACTAAATCTCATTAATGTACAAATTTATCTCAAAAAGTCCCGAAACAGAAGATTAAAAATTTTTTATTAATGGATAATCATAATTTAATAAAACGCAGCATTTCAGAAGAAAAATTGGAAAAAATATTTTTACCTGTTAAACTTTTTTTTCTGTTTTTCGGAAAAAGCCTAATTCACAATTTTCGCTGTAACTTTGACATCAAAAGAATAAGTAAATAAATATAAAATAAATAAAATATGTATTCAAATTCTGATTAATTTTTATTAAAAAATAAAAATTGTTTTATTCGACCTTTAAAATATTATGTTTTGAGTGGGTTTATTCTAGCTCGAGGTCATTATTTCCTTTACTAATTAAAACTATGATATTCTCATAGAATAATTTTCAAGAAATTAATTTTTCCGTTTTTAAATTTATTTATGTTGGTAATTTTTTTCAAGACTTAATCGACACGTGTTTCGGGATTTGTCAGATCCCATTGTCAAGATTATTTAGCAAAAAAAAAAAAAAAATATGAGAATATCATAGTTTTAGTTGGTAAATGAAATAATGACCTCGAGCTAGAATAAATCTACTTAAAATAAAATATGTATTCTTATTAGTATTAATTCAATTTTAATCAAGTTTTTATTTTTCACTTAATTCAGTTAATGTGAACATTTATCTCAAAAATTTACAGACGAAAATTTTTAAAGGATCAGAACAGAATAATTTAAGGTCTAGTTGATGAGGTTATGTATGGTGTATCTTCATCAAAATCACTCACGCACTCATCTCTCACAAAACAAAAAACAACAAAATACCAAAAATATGGAAATTGAGAGTATTTTAACACAACAAGTAAGAGTGATGTGCCGAATCTTCTATACCATCCAAAACGTTACAAAACTACAAAAAAATTTGGGGGGCATTTTTGATAGGGGCTCGGAGGCGGACGTAGGGGGCACTTTCACCCTTGCGATTAATCATTGAAAATTAATTTTTATTGGTTTTTGCACTTAAGTAATACAATTGCATTATTATTACATATTTTTTTATAACCACGCCCCAAAAAGGGGGCGGGCGTGCGTGTGCGTGATTTAAAATAACTCACGCACCCATCTCTTATAAACAGTACACTCATGAGCTGCAGTTACAACTACCATACGGAATATAAGGACAAAATATTATGAAAACAACTTGATTTTTAGTCTTTTTTTTCAAATAGATTTTTAGCAACTGGAGTTCTTTCACAAAAAAATTGATAAGTCAAAAACCGCAAAAAACCGCAAACGGACATTCAGGGATTTATTAGATAAAATCATATATTTAAAGACCATATAGGCGGATTTTCACTCTTTCACAGACAAAGTTGTTGAAACTCAATATTTATATCAAAAATACTCTATTTTTAGAGCATTTTTATTATTTTTTTTTTAATATTTCCAAAACATTTATCTAAACCAAAAAATTTTTTTTATATGCTCAAATACCTAAAGTAGACTGATCCATTATGAAGCTTTCAATTTTAGAAGTCTTTATACAAAATATAATTACTTGAAATATCAAAATTTTCACTTTAAATCAATGCGCGCAAAAATAATAAAAATAATTGAACTTTAAACACACACTGCAAATAAAGTATACAACTTAGAACTTTGTTTTTTGCCATTATTGATGTTGAATTTTATCTACTTTAACCTGGTACCAAACACGGTTGTGAAAGTTAATGTTCATCTATTGAATTAATCGCCACTTTGGATGCATTTCACCCCTCTGTGCAACGGTTGCCACAATTTGGTTTTTCGTAAATAACTCGGGAAATATTGGTAAGATTTGGGTCGAAGACCTATACGTCCTAACTTTTTATGCACTTTCAGAATATGTAACCCAAATTTTTAGCCCGTAAAAAAATATTTTTCGACAAACTTGGCAACCCAAGTCAGTGCGTAAGAAAAAATATGGTAAAATCGCTATAACTCCAAAACTACTGGACCGATTTACAAAATTTTAGCGTCAATGTGTCGAGCGTGAAATTCTAAATAAAATAGCAATTAAAAAATAAAAAAAATCAAAAAAAAATATTTTGGTCAAAAAAAAAGATGGACTAACCACTGCTTTTTTTGTCAAAAAACTTTTAAATTTTTTTACTACTTATTTGTTATCTATTTTATGTAGAATTTCACGCTCGACACATTGATGCTAAATTTTTGTAAATCCGTCCAGTAGTTTCGGAGATATAACGATTTTAAGATTTTTTTGATTTGAGAAAAATAAAAATTTCGAATTCTCTCAAGGGTTGCCACAATTTGGTTTTTCGTCAATAGCTCGGGAAATATTGGCCCGATTTGGCTCGGAGACCTATACGTCCTAACTTTTTATGCACTTTCAGAATATGTTACCCAAATTTTTAGCCCGTAAAAAAATATTTTTCGACAAACTTGGCAACCCAAGTCAGTGCATAAGAAAAAATATGGTAAAATCGCTATAACTCAAAAACTACTGGACCGATTTACAAAATTTTAGCGTCAATGTGTCGAGCGTGAAATTCTAAATAAAATAGCAATTAAAAAATAACAAAAATAAAAAAGAAATATTTTGGTCAAAAAAAAAAAAAAAGATGGACTAACCACTGCTTTTTTTGTCAAAAAACTTTTCGATTTTTTTCCTACTTAATTGTTATCTATTTTATGTAGAATTTCACGCCCGACACATTGATGCTAAATTTTTGTAAATCCGTCCAGTAGTTTCGGAGATATAACGATTTTAAGACTTTTTTGATTTGAGAAAAATTAAAATTTCGAATTCTCTTAACGGTTGCCACAATTTTGTTTTTCGTCAATAACTCGGGAAATATTGGTAAGATTTGGGTCGGAGACCTATACGTCCCAAATATTTATGCTCTTTCAGAATATGTAACCCAAATTTTTACCCCGTAAAAAGAGATTTTTCGACAAACTTGGCAACCCTAGTCAGAAAAAATATGGTAAAATCGGTATAACTCCAAAACGACTAGACCGATTTACAAAATTTTAGCGTCAATGTGTCGATCGTGAAATTCTAAATAAAATAGCTATTAAAAAATAACAAAAATCAAAAAAAAATATTTTGGTCAAAAAAAAGATGGACTAACCACTGCTTTTTTCGTCAAAAAACTTTTCGATTTTTTTCCTACTTATTTGTTATTTATTTTATGTAGAATTTCACGCTCGACACATTGATGCTAAATTTTTGTAAATCCGTCCAGTAGTTTCGAGGATATAACGATTTTAAGATTTTTTTGATTTGAGAAAAATTAAAATTTCGAATATTTTATGTAGAATTTCACGCTCGACACATTGATGCTAAATTTTTGTAAATCCGTCCAGTAGTTTCGAGGATATAACGATTTTAAGATTTTTTTGATTTGAGAAAAATTAAAATTTCGAATTCTCTCAAGGGTTGCCACAATTTGGTTTTTCGTCAATAGCTCGGTAAATATAGGCCCGATTTGGGTCGGAGACCTATACGTCCCAACTTTTTATGCTCTTTCAGAATATGTAACCCAAATTTTACCCCGTAAAAAAATATTTTTCGACAAACTTGGCAACCATAGTCAGTGCGTAAGAAAAAATATGGTAAAATCGCTATAACTCCAAAACTACTGGACCGATTTACAAAATTTTAGCGTCAATGTGTCGAGCGTGAAATTCTAAATAAAATAGCAATTAAAAAATAACAAAAATCAAAAAAAAAATTTTTGGTCAAAAAAAAAAGGATGTACTAACCACTGCTTTTTTTGTCAAAAAACTTTTAAATTTTTTTACTCCATATTTTTCATCTATTTTATGTAGAATTTCACGCTCGACACATTGATGCTAAAGTTTTGTAAATCCGTCCAGTAGTTTCGGAGATATAACGATTTTAAGATTTGAGAAAAATTAAAATTTCAAATTCTCTCAACGGTTGCCACAATTTGGTTTTTCGTCAATAACTCGGGAAATATCGGCCCTATTTGGGTCGGAGACCTATACGTCCTAACTTTTTATGCACTTTCAGAATATGTAACCCAAATTTTTAGCCCTTAAAAAAATATTTTTCGACAAACTTGGCAACCCTAGTCAGTGCGTAAGAAAAAATATGGTAAAATCGCAATAACTCAAAAACTTTTCGATTTTTTTCCTACTTATTTGTTATTTATTTTATGTAGAATTTCACGCTCGACACATTGATGCTAAATTTTTGTAAATCCGTCCAGTAGTTTCGGAGATATAACGATTTTAAGATTTTTTTGATTTGAGAAAAATTAAAATTTCGAATTCTCTCAAGGGTTGCCACAATTTGGTTTTTCGTCAATAGCTCGGGAAATATTGGCCCGATTTGGCTCGGAGACCTATACGTCCCAACTTTTTATGCACTTTCAGAATATGTAACCCAAATTTTTAGCCCGTAAAAAAATATTTTTCGACAAACTTGGCAACCCTACACGCAAAAAAAAACTTGTGCCTGAGTGAGCAAAAATCTGGCATAATTTTACCAAAAATATGCTAAAACTACAACCGACGAAGTAGTTTTCGTAATTTAGCCAAAACACTTATGTAAAAAATTTTGAAGAAAATGCTAATGCTATTTAAGCAAAAACTTGGTAAAATATACCAAAAGAAATATGGTGAAATATACCAAAACTATTTGAAAAGCTGACTAAAAATAATGCTAAAAATTACCACATTTATGCTAAAATAAATTTTGGAACAAGTCTAGTTGGCAGACATTGCTCCTTTTTTTTTTTTTTTTCAGAAATAGGGATGAAATAGGTGAGTCCAAAAAAAAAAAAAACTTTTGTCGGAGGCCCATGGTTTCCGAGTTATGGGCCTCCAAAGATTGGAGCTATAATTGGAAATATCTTATGAAATAATGGTCCGATCTGGTCGAAATTGGTTTCATTCGAAAGCTTATTGAAATACCTTTAATACGGCATTAAAAAAAAATTGGATCCATTAACCCATTGGGGAGCAAAAGCTAATTTTAGATTTTTAAACTGGACTTTTTGCAGTAAAATAATTTTATTTCAAAATTATGCCTTATTAACCTATATATTTGTGGAACTAGGATTAAAGCTTAGATATTAAGCTTTAATTTGACATTTTGTTCGACCCATTAACCCTTATAGAACCGGAGATATCAAATGTTGAACATTGATAATTTATTTATTTTTTTGAATATTATTTTGATTTAAGTGTTGAAAAAGTTCCATTTTTAAAAATCGCTCATGTTGCTTAAAAAACACCTTGTTTTCATTTCTAAGCGTTTATATTTTGTGAAAAGTTTACCTCATTAAGCTGAAATTTGTTGGAAATTCGGCAACTCTATTAATTTGTTTCACTTATTGCCGTTATTTACAAGTATATTAAGCGAATTCTGGAAATTTGCTGGCCAATTCGAGACCTTGGAACAACAAGGTTCTATTTGCTTAAAGAAATAGGCACAGATAGAACCTTGTTGTCCCAAGGTCGCGAATTATATGATCCCATGAATCCGTGCACCGAATGTCATACTATTCGAGTATTAGCCGAAGAAGATCCATTAGAACTAGACTCTGGTGATGAGAATTTATTAGACTCTTCCCTATCATCTTCAACAAGCCAAGAAAGTGAAGATCATATTGAAGAAGATATAATTTTAATAGATCCTCTTATATAGTATTAAAACTGTTTCTAAAACATTATAGGAAATAATGTTTAGAAAAAATAATACTATTATTTGGAAAAAAAAATCGCGCGAGCTTGCGAGCGCGGCGAAAATCAGCCATATCTAGAAAGAAAAAAAAAAAAAAAAAATCGCGCGATTTTTTTTTTTTTTTTTCTTTCCAGATATGGCTGATTTTCGCCTTTTTTGGATTTTGAAAATATGGCACTATTTTTTTAAGAAATCTTTCCAATTTTCTACTTGTAAATATATAGTATAAGGTTATTAAACGCGAAAAAATGAAGTACAAATAAAAAAAATAAATTTTATCAATGTTCAACATTTGATATCTCCGGTTCTATAAGGGTTAATGGATCGAACTTAATGTCAAATTAAAGCTTAATATCTAAGCTTTAATCCTAGTTCCATAAATATATAGGTTAATAAGGCATAATATTGAAATAAAATTATTTTACTGCAAAATGGCCACTTAAAAAATCTAAACTTTGGTGTTGCACCCCAATGGGTTAATGGATCCAATTTTTGTAAATGTCATATGAAAGGTATTTCAATAAGCTTTCAAATGAAACCAATCTCGACCAGATCGGACCATTATTTCAGAAGATATATCCAATTATAGTTCCAAACTTTGGAGGCCCATAACTCAGGAACCATGGGGCGCCGACAATTTTTTTTTTTTTTTTGGACTCAACATTAAAAGATCTATCTGCAGTATTTTTTTTTTTTGGATCAGAGCAATGTCTGCCAACTAGACTTTAGCCTTAATATAATAAATGTTGTGTAGGATTTAATTTACCACCGACCAACTGACCCTTTTTGTACAATTTTCTCGAGTGACTGCTGCCTACGCTTCTTCTTGAAGTAAAGGATCCGCTATAGCTTCACGAATTTATTTAAAAGCATCCTGTAAAAATAGAAAATTATTACAAAACATAAATTTTTAATTTAAAAAATTGGTTAACCCCATTGGTCTCTTGGTAAGGAGGAACACTTACTTTGTCATTCCATTTGTAACTCATCAAAACAGGTATGGACTCCCTTGGCTTTGGGTTTTTAGGTTTTAATTTTATAACTAAAGGCAGGATTGGTGTCCTTCAAAAATTTATTTAGCAGTACCCTGTAAAAATATAAAATTATTACCAAACACTAATTTTTAACTAAAAATCTATTAAACCTTATTGGTGTCTTCGGAATGCGGGTATACTCACTTTATCATTCCATTTGTTATTCATCGAAACATACGTCTGGGACTCCATTGGTTTTGCTAAATGAATGGTGTTTTAAGTTATGACAGCAAAATTAACTTTAGCATTTTTTTTATTTTACATTTATTTATCTTTTAAAAAACTAATTATTTATTTTTATTTATTAATTTATTTTAATTTTATTTATTAATTTCCTTTTTACGTTTTTATAACACAAAAAAAAAAAACGAAGCACGCACACAAAAATACAAAATGAATATGGAGGTCTGTATTTGTTATTTTTTTTTTTTTTGTTGTTTTCTTTCGATAAATTTTTGTGCAAGTAATTTGCGTTATTGTGCAAGCTACTTGGTTATTTTACATAAAAAATGAATTATGTTACTTTAACATCGACAAGCATAATATTAGCAAAAATTTGGTAAAAATTTTTTTTTGGTATGAAAAAAGTTTTACCAAGTAGGATTGCTCAATCTTACACAGATTTTTTTTTTGCGTGTAGTCAGTGCGTAAGAAAAAATATGGTAAAATCGCTATAACTCCAAAACTACTGGACCGATTTACAAAATTTTAGCGTCAATGTGTCGAGCGTAAAATTCTAAATAAAATAGCTATTAAAAAATAACAAAAATCAAAAAAAAATTTTTTGGTCAAAAAAAAGGATGTATGTACTAACTAACCACTGCTTTTTTTGTCGAAAAACTTTGAAATTTTTTTACTCGATATTTTTCATCTATTTTATGTAGAATTTCACGCTCGACACATTGATGCTAAAGTTTTGTAAATCCGTCCAGTAGTTTCGGAGATATAACGATTTTAAGATTTTTTTGATTTGGGTCGGAGACCAGTTTTGGAGATATAAAGATTTATAAAGGGCTGGCACAATTTAGTTTTTTGTTAATAGCTCGGGAAGTATTTGCCCAGAATAAGTTACCCAAATTTTAATCCGATTAAAAGTTTTTTTTTTCAATATTTTTGACAAACTTGGCAAACCCTAGTTAATATATGGGGGTCGTGGGTTCGATTCCCACCAGCACCCTTGGTTTTTTCGCTACAACGAGACGACGGTCATTGTTACCAGTTCTCGGTTAGGTTGAGTTTATTAAAAAATGAGTTGTAAATAAATAGAAAGAATAAATAAAAATAATTGATCGTGTGATCAAAACTATTATTATTATTATTCAGATTTCCACGCTCGACACATTGATTTTAAAATTTTGTAAGTCCGTCCAGCAGTTTCGGAGTTATAACCAGCCTTACCACAGAAAAATAAAAAAAATTTAAAATCGAATTTTAATTTTATTTCCATACAAATTGCTTTTGTTTTTAAAATCTACTTTCAAAGAATGTATGGAAAATTTAAAATAAAACTTTTGTTAAAATAGACTTTTTTATTTTTCTTTGGTACAGGTCAACGATTATAATTTATAAGGTTTTTTTTTATTTAACAAAACTAAAGTTTTAAAAAAGTACAAAATTTAATGATAAGTGTTCTAGTTTGTAGCAAATGGATGCATAGCTTTCGTGACAATTTCAAACAAAAATCTTCGATGATGCAGTGCATAGTAGAATCGATTGGTGGGTATAGTTAAATCCACAATCGATTCTTTGGAATCGAATGTTTTGTTGGGACTTTTAAGCTGTTTATTATTAACTACATACAAATTAACATACTTTCAGGTGTTTCATATAAAATCCCGGAGACATGGCAGTAAAAATAGTTTAAAGCTCAAAGTATACGTTAAGGCATTACGTTAACTTTATCTTTATTTAGAAAAAATAAACCTATTTTATTTACAACTAGCAGGATACCATTTATATTTCATCACCTCAGACCACTTTCACTTGACTAAGATCACGTTTTTCAATTAAACGCATCTGTTTCTTCTTCATACGTTTTAATTTTGAAGGGTTCTTAATGACCTGTACAACTTCAGCACGTCTTTCATTAGCCAAACGTCTTTCGGCATTTTCGACACGTCGTTGATGTTTGGCTACAGCAGCTTCTTTCTTGGCCACTTTAATGTCACGGGATTTTTCTTTAATGGCACGCATTTCATTGCGTAGTTCCATTTTCTTTTCAAAAGTTAAGCGTGGTTGTGATTTTTTAACAGTCGAAAATCTAAAAGGGAGAAATCTTAGTTTCTAAGTAACATAATTGCTTATAATTTATTATTTCATACTTAGTTTTAGTTGTTTTCCATGGCCGGTTAGATTTGGGTTTTCCTCTGGGAATGTCATTTTCAGGTTTTTTAACTGGTTTGGGCTTTTTCGAGGTAATAATGGTTTTATTTGTATTTCCACTAGTTTCTGTTGTAGATTTACTTTCAGTAGATTGATCTTCCACTATCTTGGTCATTTTTTAGCAATAAATTAAGAAAATATATATTTTTTTCAAGAAATTCTAAATAATAAGATTCCACATGAAAATCAAGGAGAACACGAACACGTTTGTTTTTGTTATGCTATTTTATTTGACAGTTCACACACGGTTGTGTTATAGTTGTGGATTGTATGTTTTAATTTAACAGTTGTATTAAAATAGTAATGGAGTGATGTGGGATAAACAAGATTTTTTTAAAAATCAAGGCTGGGTACCGAAACGATTTCGTTGAAATAACCGTTTTAAAAACTAATAGCGGTAACGATATTTTATCAATAATTGGTTAAAAATAACAATAGCTATAATCACTCTTGATAAAATAAAGTGCTAAAAATATTGCTGCTAAAACAATTTTTAGTTGTACGTGAGAACAAGGTATAATACCCTGGCGGTAATTATATAAACTTGATAGTCGTCAACAAGGAAGATGTATAAAGGAATGCTTCCAAACAAGTAGTTGGTCGCCATAGTTATTTTTTTGATTAATATCAGAACAATAATATTTACGAAATTTTTAAACAAAACAAAAAAAACATTTCAAAATAATTGAAATTTGAAATTAATATAAATCAAAAACAAAATAAATTTCTCATAAAATATTAAAAAAAAAATTGAAAATAAATGAAATAGTAGTATATAATTTTTGCCAAGCTTTAAAAAAAAAAAAACATGAATTGTTTTATGAATGATTGCTCGCAAATGCCACTTATATTAATAAAAACCCCATGGACCGAAAATATGGCATACCGATTCCAGCGTGAAAGCCGACTATCGGGATTTCAGTTTCCATTTTAACGCCACTTCCCCAACTGGAAGCTTTTATTATCCAACAACAGCAGCAATTGCAGCAAAGACAAAACCAGCAACAGATACTGAAACATTTCATAATGAAAAATTGTAAGACTCTAACAATAAGACATTTTTCCTATGAAAAAATTCTTGGATTCTGGAACATATCGTCGGTGCGCCAACCAGAACTGGTATGTGTTTTTTAAAACTTTTTGGATACAAATCAGATTCTGAAACATTTTTCGTATAGAAAAAGTCTCAGAGTTTTTGTATAGAAAAAGTCCCAGAGTTTTCGTCTCAGAGACTGAGAATTTTTTTATAGAAAATATGCCTCAGAATCTGAGACTTTTTAATACGAAAAGATCTCCATTCTGATACATTTTTCGTATAGAAAAAGTCTCAGAGTTTTCGTACAGGTGTTCTACTCAGATTCTACGACATTTTCGTATAGAAAAAGTCTCAGATTTTGACACATTTTTCGCATAGAAAAAGTCTTAGAATGTCAGAGCTTTTCTATAGAAAAAAGTCTCAGAATCTGAAAATTTTTCTTTAGAAAAAGGTCTCAGATTCTGAGAATTTTTTCATAGAAAAATGAGTCATAATCTGAGACTTTTTTATACGAAAAGTTCTCAATTCTGATCCATTTTTCGTATAGAAAAAGTCTCTAAGACTTCTCAAAGTTTTTGTAAAGAAAAAGTCTTAGATTCTGAGACATTTTCGTATAGAAAAAGTCTCAGATTCTGAAACATTATAAGACATTTTTCACATAGAAAAGTCTTAGAATGTGAGAATTTTTCTATAGCAAAAAGTATCAGAATCTAAGAATTTTACTATAGAAAAAATGTAACAGAATCTGAGACTTTTTTATACGAAAAGTTCTCAATTCTGATACATTTTTCGTATAGAGACATTTCAGAGACATTTTTCGTAAAGGAAAAGGCCTTAGATTCTGAGACATTTTTCATATAAAAAAGTATCCGATTCTGATACATTTTTTCTTTAGAAAAACTCCCAGATTCTGAGACTTTTTTCTATAGAAAAATTCTTACATTCTGAGACATTTTTCCTATAATAAGTTCTCAGAATATGGGAGATTTTTCCTATAGAAAAATTCCCATATTTTGAAACATTTTTTCTATAAAGAAAGTAAGAAACTTTTACCATAGGAAAATTTTTTCAGAATAACGGACTTTGTGAGAGAATAATGGACATTTATGGACTTTGTAACAAAAAAAAATGTTTTATAAATTGACTCAGAGAATTTTGACCGATTTTAACTCTCTTACATATATTTTTTTATATTAATGTTTAATTTATTGTTTATCTCATATATATTTTGATAATTTTTAATTTAATAAAATAAATTTTAAATAATTTATTGTGTTTTATTAGACCGATATTTGATTTGTGTTACGTATGGAATGATCAAGTTAATATACCCAATGCGAAGTTTGTTACAAATGCATTAATAATTTCAACATACCCTTTTTTAAAAACATTGAAAATTTTCAAAAATGTAAACAAACTACAATTGTTTATGAAAAGGGGAATAAAGAAAAAATAAAAATTTGATTAAAAAAGAAAATATTTATTAAAATGTCATGATTGTTATTGTTCTGATTTACGTCGTTGATAGCAGTCCTTTATAATTAGTCCATGGTCGTCAAATAGTATCGTTAACTCATTATTCCATTACCATATAGTGTCATTTGATGGTAATAGAATAATGAGCTAACGATGACGATTATCAAGTTACATAATTAGCCCCCTGTTCTCACTTTCAGCTAAAAACCATTTTTAGCAACAATATTTTTAGACTTTCTTTATTCTATTACAGTATATTGACAGCAAATGTTAAAAACGTTTAAGCTGTACACGATAACAAGGTATAAGGGCTAGTAACTTAAAGTTTAAATTTGCAAGAAATTTATCAATGATTTGTATTAATCATTAATTAGCTTTTGAAGAGTTAACAGCCCTAATAATAATAAAAATAAATCAAATTTTTTTTCTTTCTAAAATTACACCGATTAACAATTAATGCAAAATATTTGCAAGGTTTTATTCTAACTCACATTTGTTTTATAAATACAATCTGTCGTTTGTAAAAAAAATATCTAAAAAATTAAAAAAAAAATAAAACTGTACATAACAATTATTACTAATATAAACATTTTAGGAATATATAAATTTAATTTTATTTCAATGTTAAACCTTATTTTCGTTCGCAATCATTATATTTTCATTAAACTGGTGGATGTTATGTTGATAAAAGAATGATTTGCTATATTCAAATGTGGAAATCATAATGGCACATGCTGGAGCCACTTTAAATAGGCGGGGTCCTAAGCCAGCGAATATTCCGCGAAGACCATTCATAGCATAAATCGCAGATAGACGTTGCATTACACCTCGAGATGGTATGTCTTTTGCCGGTTTGTCTGTAAAGAAATCATGGAGAATGTTATTATTAATAGGGACTTAAAATTAATGAAGTGCATGTAAAACTTAAAAAAAAAGTTTATTGTTAGCTTAATGCGAAAAGACGCTAATACCATATTCGAATTCATTTAAACTAGTTTAACTTATTTGTTTTCCCTATACAAATTTAAACGGCTTTTATTTCTGATAGATAAATTGCATGAGGAAAACCAATTATTAAACTAGTTTAAATGAATGCGAATATGCCTCAAGACATTTTTTTAAAAGTCAATTTTTTTTGAAGACATCAAACACATATTTTTTATATCCTCCTAACCGCAAGTGGGTATACCCACTGCCATTCTGTGTATAACGCATTTCGATGCGATCGATCTAGGTCCTGATCAAGTATACATTTTATTGATCTATGATCAATTCGAAGAGATTTTATAAATTTCCGTCTATGGAAAGCTCACTGGAGTCCAAAACAAAAAAGAGTCATTAGCCCTGTTTTTTGCATACCGGATTAAGATTAGGATTAACTCTATTTAGTTAAAAAATGTGTCAAATCAAGTCCAGAATTTTTTTTTATATTTTTTTTTCTAAATTTACACACAATTAGTTAATATAAACTGAAAAAAAAAAAAATTAAGCGTTGTTCAAAATGTAAAATGGTATAACAAAATTTGAGTTAATCCAAGGATTTAACTAAATTTATTTTTCGTTCTTTGCATTTTGTACAAAGCTTAATTTGTTTTCCTGTGTATATTTACTAATGGTATGTAATTTCAGAAAAAAATTACCAAAAAAATTCTAGACTTGATTTGACCCATTTTTTAATTAAATAAAGTTAATCCAAATCTTAATCCGGTCTGCAAAAAACAGGGCTATTGACATTTTAAGTTCGTAAACGGCAAAAAATACGACCAGGGGAACAAAGTTACACTTTGAAGAATCAAAAAAGGCCCTGAAAATATATTTTTTACGGATTTATTTTTTGTGCAGTTGTTAAAAAAATTCATAATTTTCTGTCAAAAGAAGTTCAATGTCCAGAGCTTGGATCCTTGGACCCCATTTTGTGGGTGTGGATATAAAATAATAATAATGAAATTCATGTCAGTTGTTATTAACAAAGTTAACAAAGTACAAGTTTAACACCTACAAATAAAATGTTCATCAAATATTTCCATTTTTATGAATTTTTAGGGAATTATGTGAATATCGGGAGGGTGGTTTGTATAAGGAATACGAGAAGGACTGACCCGATTCCTTTAAAATTTGGAATTATCATACAAAATTTGATTCCCTGTTAAATTTAGAAGCGATATCTATTTTAACGCGGTTATTAGAGCCGTTTAAGCCTAATCCAATGGGGGCATTTGTATGGGGGCTAGGTCTTAGCATGGACCGATATTTCCAATTTCAATAGGCTTCGTCCTTGGGCCAAAAGATGCTAAAGTAAGAAAATTGCGACCTGTGTCGTGCTTAAATCGTTAGCTGGACAGACGGACATCGCTAAATCGACTCAAAAAGTAATTCTGAGTAGATTGGTATACTTGAAGGTAGGTTTAGGACCAATATTTTGGGTAGTTACAAACATCAGCACAAACTTATTGTACCCTGTACCACAGAGTGGTGTAGGGTAATCAATTAAAATTTTTGACTTTCGCAATAAAAATTAAGTGGATTAAATTAATAAGTTTAAAATCGGGCTACATTAGTTGATGCAAAATTTAATAAGCTACAAGTAGCAGAAAACAAAATTAAAATCGGTTAAGAATTGAGGGCCCTCCCCCCCAAAGTTTTTGTGGTACATATTTCCTTATCAACTTTTTTTATCTACTGACCTGCAAATATCACTTTTTCTCCAAATTCAATTTGTTCGTGTGTTTTTATAACATCGAATGGGGTAGTAATTGCAGCTGCTATCTAAAAAAAGCAACAAAATTCAATAATATTGTATGCGAGTACATTCAAATAAAGCGATAAGAAATATTATTAATATGTTTACAAAATGTTTTGCTATTGTCAACTCGATCTAGTGGAGAAAGATAATTGACTTAAAAAATACGATTTAGGTAAATGATTAATTGACTTTACAATAGCAAAACATTACCAAGCATATTTTTATTATCTATGCACTTACCGAACCCGAAATGGCCCCAGCAACAAAACTAAAACTAAATGTTGGCTCTACAACACCAAAACGCGATTTAATAGTTTCATAACTTGTCCAATAAATGCCGGAAAATGGTACATCACGTAGTATAGTGGGAGGTAGACCACGCCACAGTCCCAATATGCCTTGTGATTGTACCACGGTCCGTACAGCAGAAGACATTTGTGCATAGGTCATCTTCTCTGATTGCATTTTGGTGCGTATAAGCTCAACAGGGCTTACAAATGTAACCGCACAAACACGAGCAGTTATACCAGCAACAAGAGGTATAAGAATAGGGATATCGCGTCCTCTAGGTGAGCCTTTTACATCAGCCAGGTACGTATAGTGAAACTCTAAAAAACGAGATTTAAATTGTTCATAGGCTACAAAGTAGATAACGGTAGAAGGCAAAGCTGATACTAAGGTGGGACTTAAGCCAGACCATAAGGAACCTATACCCTCTGAGCGGCTAATTTTAATAAAAGCATCCTAAAAAATAAAAATTAATATTGTACATTTTACATATATGTATGATCATTCTTTACATACTATGGTACCAGTGAGAGGTTGTACCGGTTTAACATTGGGAAATGTTCCCTTAGCATCACAAGGACATAAATGATCCATTAGCCCATTACAATAGAGAAAACATTTATTAGACAATTGAGTTTGTTGAGCCTGCAAACGTGTTTTTATAACATCCAATGGTGTCACTATGTAAAAAATATTGAACTGTTAAGATTCCTGGACATTTTTTAAAAATAAAACAGGAGGAAAACTTACTAAAACAAGCTGTTATCATGGCACCCGTACATGCTGAAGCTACCTGTTGTATGGGTCTTATACGAAATCTGGGATCATCTCTTAATAATTTAATGCCTAGTGGATTAACAGCACCAGTTGCCGTTTCATCTATTACAACAGTGGCACCATCATGAGTGTGTGTTTTTTCTTCTTTGGTCATTTTTTTTGTCTATGACGAAATCCAAGTTGTAAATAAAATTACGTTGCTGTTTTTCTTCCACTTGCGTGTTACTTTATAAACCTCTTAACTAATCATTGGTTTTGCTATTATTTGTTTAAAAATTGTTTTATTCGGTGTAATTAATTACAATTTGAAGCACATTTTGTTATATTTTTGTACAAAAAACATTTTTATTGCAAAACTTTTAAATGACAAATTTTGACATTGACAGAGAAATTCATGTGCAAAATACAATCCACAAAACGGCGTTGCATTAAACTGTAGCAAAATGTATTGTATTTTTAATGTAACGGTAATTTGTGGTACCTTTTTTAAATTGGCTTAAAAAAAGTAGTAATTTTGAACAGAACCAGCACGGCACCGCAGACTATAAACAGACTCGACAGTAGAGTTTTAAGCTGCCCATTCACTTGCAATATTATTGTTAAACTTTTCAAATTGTACAATAATATCGCTTGTGTGTATGTAATATTTACGGTTGTGCAATATATTGGAGAATATCAAAACACTTTTGATATTTATTGTACAAACAAGAATACTGCAATATATTTTATCAGTGTGTTGTCTATATTGTACAACTTTTATTATGTTATGTTTATGTTTATATCTTGTACAATATATTGGGTTTAAGTATTGAGCTATTTTATTTGCTGTGTAGGGTAAAACGACAATAATATTGTAAAATATTTTTTTTTTTAAGTTGAGCAATTTTATTGCAAGTGAATGGGCAGCTTTATGAGAAAAAATGGGGAAAAGCTAAGCGATTTTAGGAGAAAACAGAGCGGTTTTTAGTCCGTTTTACGCTAACATGGCAACACTTTCTACGACTTAGGAGTGAGTGAAACAACAAAAACCGATCTGGCATCTATTTTTCTTATTGCGCGTTATATTAGTTTTCTCTTTCTAACCTAATTCGTAGAATAATTTGAAAATATTAACCATATGGTTCAGAACTACTTTTTTGACACCTGTCTCTTATGTCGAGTCTGTATTAGTCTGTGACGGCACGATGGCAGATTGCCGTTGTTATAGAAAATATGCCTAAAAAGTGGCAGTAATATGGCATTCATACTAGCGACCTTATACAAGTTGTTCAACAAAACACCAGTAGCAGAATAAAAACGTAATGGACACAGAACAAAGACTTTTTAAGCATCTCACTCTTGAACACTTCAAAACAGCAAGTGTGAACGCCGTGTAATACCCTATTCACACTCGCAGTTTTAAACCGTTTCTAGCAATTTTTTTTTGCATTTTCTGTCAATATACTGTAATAGAATAAAGAAAGTGCTAAAAATATTGCTGTTAAAAACGATTTAAAACTTTACGTGTAATAGGGTATAATACCCTATTCACACGTACAGTTTTAAATCGTTTTTAGCAGCAATATTTTTAGCACTTTCTTTATTCTATTACAGTAAGTGTGAATAGGGTATAATACCCTATTCACACGTACAGTTTTAAATCGTTTTTAGCAGCAATATTTTTAGCACTTTCTTTAATCTATTACAGTATATTGACAGAAAATGCTAAAAATAATTGCTAAAAACGGTTTAAAACTGTAAGTGTGAATTGGGTATAATACTCTGGGGCTAATTAAATTTATGAATTGAAAAATTGAAATACCGTAGCCGGCCACAGGATTTAACTGTCAAATCGTATGAAAAATGCCATGCTGTACTAGCGTTTTCAAAGAGAAACAGTGATATAAGTAAAATAAATTCAATTTTTTTTATTATAATTACCCTTTTTTGTTGTTTTGGAGCACTTTGCTTATAAGTGAAAGTCTTTTTTTTGTGGATACAATTAAAACATGTACTTTTTGGTTCCTTTTTTTTAACGAAGTAGGATAACTTGTAAATGTATTTTATTTGTTATTTTTTTGTTTTTGATTTTAATTTAAAAACTTAATTAACGTATTTTGTTGTTTATATAAAATTAATCAATATATTAAAAAAAACACTTTGTTTTTTCATTTGTATTATTTCAATAATTCATAAAATCATATATCATTTGAAATGTATTAATAAATGAATAAAAAAAAAGTAAAATATACAATAACAAAAAAAAAAAAAAAATAACTAAAAAATAAATGCTAATACGATATAGTATTTTATTGTACAAAATGGCTACTAATGAAATAAAAAGAAAAAAATTAACTAATTTTTGTTTAAATGGTATATAATTTTTTGACTGCAGCAAAAAATTTATATAGTATGTCTGTTCAATTATAAAAATTGCTTACTATTTTTTACTACAATTGAAATTTTTGTATTGAAAATTTCCAACTGTAGTAAAAATAGTAGATTGTAGTAAGGTAATCGAACGGACCTTATATAAATATAATTTTTTTTTTGTTAAATTTATTGAGGATAATCAATAGTAATGTAAAATTTTGATTTTGAAGAATACATATATGTATTTAAGAGATAAAACAAATAAGAGCATTAAATTCAGCTATGCCGAATCTCGTATATCCTTTAAAATGCTTAAAAAAATAAAAAAATAAAATTTTGAAGAGTCGTTTTTTATTGATGGAAAGGAGGGTGGGTGGTTGGCGGGTAGTTGAGGGGAGTGGGTGGTGGGGAAACCTTACCCTCGCTATAAATGTTTCCAAATTCATTTGTTATGCTTTTTTAGATTAATTCTTTATATCCATGCCCACAAAAGGGGCGGACCAAAAAAAATAGCATAATATCATCCCCTGGGTCCAAATGCAGTACTTTGAACTTGATAAAAAAAATGTGTCATTTGTTCAACAAAAATACAAAAAAAAACGTGTAAACAATGACGTTTTTTAGAGGTTGGTTTAGTTCTTTAAGGGGGAACTTTTTTGCCCTTGGGCCGATTTTTCCCATTTACAAACTTAACTTGCTTATAATCATTAGAAATATTTGTGTTTAATTTCAGGAGCCTAGCCTATTTATTTTGGACTGAATCGTCTTTTATACAGACGGACGGACAGACATTCATAGAATATCTTAAGAGTCAATCATGGATCAATAATATAACTTTATGGGGTCCCCAACCGATATTTCGATGGGTTACACACGGAATGACAAAGTGAATATAAACCCATACGTTGCACAGTGCCACATTTGGCCAATCTAGGACGACAAAAATCCAATTTTAATTATATTGACTTGAAATTCGGTATAAATGTTCGTTTTGACTTCAAAAATAACATTATGAAAAATGTGGGAGGCCGGTTAAGGGCCACGCCCACTTTTTTAAAATTTGTAATTTTGGTTATAATTTCTTTAAATTTGGTATATATACTCTCAATGACTGTAGAAATAATATCACAAATAAAGGGGGCGGTCAGACAACTGCCACGCCCACTTTTTTAAAATATGTTTAAAAAATATGTAAAAACAAGGTTAACATATCGCCCCACTGTAGTCGGCGTCGCAGACGGTCGCAAAAGTTAGCCGTTGAAATAAGTACTATGGATATTGGTCAATATATCTGAAAAAGTCCGGCGACCAATACGGACCAAACACAAAAGTTCTATTCCATCAAAAAAAATAAATTCATAATTTTCTTTTCAAAAATTTGTATTTTGTTAAAAATTTAAAAAAAAATAGAAAAATTTGTTTTAAGAAAAAAGAAAAGATATGACTTAAAGCATTTAAATATCCTTTAAAATTACCAAAAAAGAGTGGATAAATATCTCTTTTTGTTCAAAAGTTACAACAGTTTAAACTCGACTTAATTTATGCGAAATAATGTGCAGTAGTTACAGGATTTTACAAGATGCTACTTTATGCATCCACCTATTAGTAACGAACAGAATTATCGATCTTATATGATTATTTCCGTGCTATTAGGAATGTTCTATAATACATACAAACATATCATGAAAATCGGGGAACTTTTTTTTTTTGATTTTTGTCGTGCTAGATTGGCCAAATGTGGCACTGTGCGTTGGTTAGAGAATGTGAAAAGTTTTGTAAAGACGTTTTCTTCAATTTTAAATGAGTTTTAACCTTACCGCTAAAATAGACTTGATAACTTTAGACACATTTTTTGTACATGGCAACATTTTTAAAGTTTGCTTAGGTTTCCATATTCAAACACATTTTCTGTATAGAAATTCAAAGATTTTTTTTCGTATAGAAAGTCTCAGATTCTGAGAAATTTTCGTATAGAAAAAGTCTCAGATTCTAAGACATTTTTGGAATAGAAAAAGTCTCAGATTTTGAGACATTTTTCGAATAGAAAAAGTTTAAGATTATGAGACCTTTTCCGTATAGAAAAAGTCTCATATTCTAAGAAACTTTTCGTAAAGAAAAAGTCACAGATTCTGAGACATTTTTCGTATAGAAACAGTTTTAGATTATGTGGCATTATTCGTATAGAAAAAGTCTCAGGTTATAGGACATTTTTGGTATAGAAAAAGTTTCAGATTCTGAAAACGTTTTGCAAATAGAAAAAATCTCAGATTCTAAGAATTTTTCGTATAGAAAAAGTCTCAGATTCTGAGAAATTTTCGTACAGAAAAGTTTTAGATTCTTAGACATTTTTGGAATAGAAAAAGTCTCAGATTCATTTTTCGTATAGAAAAGTCTCAGATTCTGATACATTTTTCGTATAGAAAAGTCTCAGATTTTGAGACATTTTTCGTATAAAAAAGTCTCAGATTATGGGATATTTTTTGTATAGAAAAAGTCTCAGATTTTGAGACATTTTTCGTATCAAAAAGCTCTCAGATTCTAAGACATTTTTCGTATAGAAAATGTGGCAGATTCTGAGACATTTTTTGTATAGAGAAATTCTCAGATTCTAAGATAATTTCCGTATAGAAATAGTCTGAGATACTGAGACATTTTTCCTACATTAAAATTATGGAATTAAGTAAATCAGAAAAAAAAATAATTCGTCTCGTCATGTGACTTTTTACATTCCAGTGGGCCCTAAAATTCTTGAGTGCCCAAGGGACCCGCCATACCTTAAGACGACCCTGACAGTCGAATATAGCCTATAACTTGTGTCTTCTCAAATCTGTTTTAACACATTTGAAATACTAATATTCCTCTTTAAAATACTTTCGGAATCGTTCAGATGCAATTATTCTTCTTAAAACTATTAATGGTATTCACGTTAGATTTTTTTTTAACCTTGTAAAGTGCGAAATGCAACATTTATTATAACAAACACACATAATTTTGGTTTTTATTTCATGTCATGTGGTTGTTGTAATAAATGTTACATTTCACTCATTGCAAGGGAACAACATTTTTGACGTGAATACCATCATTGTTTGTTGAAAATTTTTGATATGGTAGATGGTAGTTAATTTTTTTTATACCCTATTCACACTTACAGTTTTAAACCGTTTTTAGCAATTATTTTTAGCATTTTCTGTCAATATACTGTAATAGAGTAAAGAAAGTGCTAAAAATATTGCTGCTAAAAACGATTTAAAACTGTAAGTGTGAATAGGGTATTAGATTATGAATATGTCATGCCCTGTTCACACGTACAGTTTTAAATCGTTTTTAGCAGTAATATTTTTAGCACTTTCTTTATTCTATTACAGTATATTGACAGAAAATGCTAAAAATAATTGCTAAAAACGGTTTAAAACTGTAAGTGTGAATAGTGTATCAGTTTCAAAGTTTTTTAAGATATTTTTTAAAATTTTACAAGAAATTTTTAAAATTTTTTGTTCTAATATTAGGTCTATTCGATTACCCAAATTTCTTACTATTTTTTACTACAACTGGAAAGCTTTGTTTACTTTTTGTATTGAAAATTTCTAGCTGTAGGAAAATGAGTAAAAAATAGTAGGTTGTAGTAAGGTAATCGAAAAGACCTATTGTTTAAATCTTAAAAATTAAAATTTTCATTATCAAAATTTTACATACATATTATTTTGTTACTTTTCTCGTTATTATTAAATCTTTTAATTCTAGGGGTTTTTCACAGATTATCTTTTAAGATTTTTTTTATACTTAAATTAAATATATATAATTTTTGTTTGTAAATCATAAATATAGTATTTGCATAAGTTTTTGTTTTGTTAAGTAAATAAATAAAACACTTATTAAGTTTACAATAATTTTGTTTAATTTTTTTTCTTCATCAATGAAATTATTTAACAATTTAAAAAATATATATTATAACAAACATATCTCGGCCCTCCTTTATAGCATTTTTTAAAGAACTTTTTAAAAGAGAAATAGTTGTAATGGTATTCAATTCAGAAATTTTTACTCTAGCAACAGTGCAAGATTGCAACTTTAAAAAACTGTTAAAGTTGCAACTTTTACACTTTTCTTTTACATTTTACATGATGCGTGATGGCAAGAAAAGATTTGCACTTTATGTAAATAGTAATACATATATATTAGTGATACTCTTTACCATTTTGGTGTTAACATTTCGCATTTTTGCAAGACTAAAATTGCTGACGTGAATTCCTATTGACGGTATTCACGTCAGAAATTTTTACCCTTGCAAAGTGCAAAATGCAACATTTATTACAACAAACACACACAAAATTATTTTTTGTTTTATTTCATCCCATGTGTTTGTTGTAAAAATTTTTCATTTCGCAATTTTGCAAAAAATTGCTGACGTGAATACCACTATTGTAATTTAACTTTTACTCTTTTTGGACATAACGTTTGTTGCACATCTCCTTAACTTTTTGCTGAAATGTTTCAAATTTGAAGAGTTTTCGTTTATGGTGATATTTCATTAAAAAGTGCTATAAAAACAACTTCTTTAACAATCTCATATATAAGTTTTTTTTGGAAAAATTAAACAAGGTTATTCTGTTTTTTTTGTGAAACACAAAAAATAAATAACATGTTTTTTCTAACAGCTAAATATGTATGTTAAGTTATTTGTAGTAGTAGGTTTCTTTTTTTTTCTGTCAATAATGGTAGTATTCATTTTAAAAATGTTTACCCCTGCAATAGTGTAAATTTTCACTTTTTTTTTAAATTTTGAGTCAATTTTTATACCTTTCTGTTACCTTTTACACGATGCGAGGTTACAAGAATATTAATAGTACTATAGTATTCAAGGTATTCACTTCAGAAATGTTTAACCCTTGCAACAGTGCAAAATTGCAAAATTTTTTTACTTTTGCACTTTTCTATTACCTTTTACATGATGCATGGTTGCAAGAAAATGTCATTTCATTTTAATATTTATATTATTGCTACTCTTTACAAAATAACAAACAAATAAAATTACAGTTTCGACATTTCGCAATTTTACAAGACTTTAATTGCGGACGTTAATTCCATTATTATTGCTATTAGTACAATTATTTCGCATTTTTGCAAGATTAAAATTTCTGGCGTGAATTCCATTAATGTTTTTTTTTTCTGCAATTTACAAAAGTTGTTTATTTTAACCCTCGTAAGTTCTAAAATTCAATAATTTTAACCAAATTTGAAAAAATCCCAATTAAAAATTTTAATTTAAAATACTGGTACGACCCTAACTTTCAATTTCTTCAAAAATGCATAAATAAATAAATTTATCGTTAGTCATTAACATGAAATTCCAATAACAAAGCAATGGTATTTACTTAAGAAATGTTGGAATTATGCAACTTTGCAACTATTTTTTTGTCCATAAATTACATTATTGCATCAAATTTTATACTTTTGCATTATTTTTCAATTGGTGGTTGCAAGAAAGGAAAAAAAATCATGCAATTTAGTTCAATAATAAAGTTGCAATGTTGCTATTTTACAATTTTGCATAAGTAACATTGCTTAATATAACTATTGCGTGCAACATAAGAGGGTTAAACAATTGTTATTACTATTTTGTTGTTTATAAATTGTATAATTATATAGTTTTCTTCTTTTTTTGGCAATGTTACTTCTGTCCTGTTCCACTACTGGTTGCTGTTGTTAAATGTTGTCTCTCCATCATCATCTCTCTTATCATCATTATTATCTTCATCGTCATTATCACCATTGTTTACTTTGTTATCATTGTCATTTGGTCATTTACTTTCACAACAACCGTTTAAATGTTTTTGTATGGCTGGTGGTATAAAATCTTTTGTTTTTGTATGATTTCCATAACCCATTAAGGTGGGTTCAATTAATTTACCATTTTGTATATCTTGTATCTTCTTTAAAATATCATAATTAATGCGATCACTAACAATAGAATCCTTTCTGTAAATTTTTAAATTGATAAATTGTATTACAATAAGATATTTAAAAAATTTTGCTTAAATTTTGCAAAACTTACTTATAATCCGGATGATTTAAGACCTGCTCTCTCATCCAAGTGGCTGTAGTTATTAGTTCTCCAGAGGCTCGTTTTTGTATAAATCTCAAGTATTGTTCAATGGTGCAATGAGTATCAGTATCAACTTCCATAGATTGTAAATAGCTGCGTATGAGGGGAACCAAACCGGGAAAAGAATCAGGCTGTAAGAAAATAACACAAAAATTAAAATTTGTTATTTTTTAGTTTTTTTTTCTTATTTTTCTAAATTTTTTACATTTTTTTCTAAACTATTTCGTTTTACCAGCGTTTTTCTGAATTTTATAAGCCTCAAATACGGTGGTATTCAAAACGGCATTACTTTGCTAATTGGGTGCAGCCTCAGGAGGACTCACAACCACTCTAACCTAACTTAAGCCTCAAATACATTTTTCGTATAGAAAAGAATTCAGATTTCGAGACATTTTTCGTATAGAAAAGAATTCAATTTCTATTTTGTATAGAAATAGTTTCAGATTCGGAGCCATTTTACGTATAGAAAAAGTTTTAGATTCTGCGACATTTTTCGTACAAAATAAGTTTCACACTCTGAAACACTTTTTGAATAGAAAAAGTTTCATATTTCATATTTGTCGTATAGAAAATGTTTCAGATTCCGAAACATTTTTCGAATAGAAAAAGTTTCAAATTGGTGAAAGATTCTTAGACATTCTTTAAGATTCAGATCCATTTATAGTATTGAAAACGTTTTAGATTTTGAGAAATAGTTTCATATTCTTAGATATTTTTCGTATAGAAAAACTTTTAGATTCAGAGACATTTTTAGTATAGAAAAAGTTTAATTTTCTGCAACATTTTTCATATAGAAAAAGTTTAATTTTCTGAGACATTTTTCGAATAGAATAGTTTCAGATTCTGAGCCATTTTTGGTATAGAAAAAGTTTCAGACTTCGAGGCATTTTTCGTAAAGAAAAAGTTTAAAATTCTGAGACATTTTTAGCATAGACAAAGTTTAAGATTTTGAGACATTTTCAGTAAAAAAAAAAATAGATTCTGAAAGATTATTCGTATAGAAAAAGTTTTAGAATCTAAAATATTTATACCCTACACCACTCTGTGGAACAGGGTATAATGAGTTTGTGCTGATATTTGTAACTACCCTTAATATTGGTCCTAGACATACCTTCAGGCATACCGATCGACTCAGAATTACTTTTTGAGTCGATTGACTTGAAATTAATTTATTTATTGACTTAAAATTTAAAACTTAAGGATCTTTTGTTCCAAGGACGAATCCTATTGAAATTAGAAAAAATTGGTCCATGTTAAGACCTAGCCCCCATACAAACGCTCCCTTAGAATTTGCCTTTAATGACTCTAATAACCGTATTATAATATATATCGTTTTGGAATTAAACAGGTAATCAAATTTTGTATGCACAAATCATCATTCCAAATTTCAAAGGAATCGGGTCAGTCCTTCTTGTAGTCCCCATACAAACCACTCTCCCGATATTCACATAATTTCCTCAAAATTCATAAAAACGGAAAAATTTTATTTGTAGGTGTTAAACGTGTACTTCGGTAACCTAATCTGAATATAATTGGACCATTTTTGGACTTATTGTTGGTCCCGATATTCAGTTAAATCGGTCTATTGGCAAAAAAAAATTAAACCTAAAACAATTCCACTAAAATTTGATTTGTGTGTGTTTTCTACACTAAATAAAGATCTAACAAAAGATAGATCCAATCGGTCCATGTTTGGACTTGGGATCCATTTTCCGGAAAACACTGGAGTAGGGTATCATGTGGTCGGTCTGACCGACAATAACTTTCTTACTTGTTTTTGTATAGACAAAGTTTCAGATTCTACAACATTTTTAGTATAAAAAAAAATTACAGATTCTGAAACAGTTTTCGTATAGAAAGTTTCAGAATCTGAGATATTATTAGTATTGACAAAGTTTCAGATCCTGAGACCTTTTACCCATAGATGCTGAGACCTTTTACCCATAGAAAAGAAAATCGACCCCGAGCTAGAGCTTTTTTTAAAATCAAACATCTCTCAGAATCTAAGACTTTTTTAGAATACATGTCTCAGGAACTGAGTCTTTTTCTATAAAAACATATTTCAGAATTTGATACTTTTCTTCAATTTTTTTTTTTTCTTAAAATTCGACACTTTTTCTACACCATTTACTGATGTAAGTCTAAAAAATTCTATTATTTAATGAAAATTCCATTCGTAGTTCGAAGATTTCACTTGTAATTCTAGGAATCCATTTGTTATTCGAAGATTTGTAGTTCTAAGATTCTACTTGTAATTCAAAGATATCCAACTTACCTTTCCATTAAATATTTCTGCAATAGACATTAGTTCAAATTCATCGTCTTGATCACCATTATTATGATGATAACCATTTGTAGCGCCATCTATACCATTTGTTTTGCCATTAGTAGTGCCATTTGTAGTACCATTTGTTGTGCCATTTGTTGCAGTACCATTATGTAGCGTACCGTTAGCATAACCATTAGAAAGTCTTTGAGTTTTTCTAACTTGTTTGCGGAACCAAAATTTCTCTTTACGACAAGCATCACGTTTTTGTGCAGTTTGCATATTTTCATCCACTTTAGAAATAGGAGTTAGAAAATTCAACTGATACGATAGTATGACCCGGGTTAGTAAAACAACAAAACAAACTATAGCCGCATTTTCAAAATCACTTATTTGGGCTTCACAAGGTCTAAATTCCACTCGCCAACCTATCGAAGAGTTGGGTGGTGGTGGTTTAAAACGCATTGTCTGCCAATTGGTAGATTGTATATTTTCAAAATGATCTGTATCCTCTTCATCGTTCTGATTTACTTTTTCGCTAAAAAGTGAAACTGTATCACGAATAAAAAGATGAGCAACATGTTGAGCTAACAAGTGATCGATGCCACCCTCACGCAATCGTTGGTACACCTTTTCATCATAGGTCAATGGAACATCATTGTATTCTTCAGCCTCTGGTGAGAGATAAGAATCTATAGAATCATAACGTGATTTAGCAATACGAAATTTATTCTCCTTTAATGGTTTAAGGCCTCTTTCTTCTTGGGTACGACAATCAACGGATGAGCTGATAACATTCCAGCGACAATCAGATTCAGTTAAATAGCCTCGGTAAATGGGAGATGCAGCTGTTAGTGCCAACATTATGGGACACAATGGAGCCAATTGATCGTACAATGTACGAGCCTCTGTTATATTGCAAGCCTGGAATGTTAATTGTAAACAACAACAGCCCATACCAAAACCCATAGCATCAAGTAATACTACATCGGGTTCCATAGGGGGACTACCCTCTATTGGTAGTTTTGTGTGTTCATCTTTAAATACTTTTAATTTTATAGCCACCTTTTCACCGCGACGCATACGTATATTACGTGTCAGGGTCTTAAAACGTGGATGTCCTGGAAATATAGCTTCATCTGGAAAATATAACGATTTTGCTGAACTTTCCGGATCTTCGGGATTAGGATTGTAAATCGGATGTGTAAATTCTTTGCTACCCAAACGTGGAAAATTTGTTATAGACATAACACATTCGTCCTTATCCAATAGTTCGGTAACTTCTTCACGTCTATAACGCATATTGGCTTCAACTAAATTAAAATGTGCCATAAGACCACCAAATGGCTTACCCGGTGTACCTTCAATCATATATGCACCATATTCGGGGCGCCACAATGATTTCACACCATTTGGATCGGCTAATTCTTTTTCATTTAATTTTGCCAACAACTCTTGGGCTTTAAGAGATACTTTAGCTTGTTTTTTATTATCATCGAATTTTACTATAATATATTCTACTTCATCGCCCCATTTGAGAACATCTCCCTGACGATCTTTTAATCTGTGATATAGATTTATAAACTGTTGTACACCATGTTCACGTACATGTTCGGCTAAAGCTTTTGTTTCTTCCCAAGATAAAGGACTGCCTTCACTTAATAGACCCATAGCTGGAAGAATAAAAAGAAGACAGTTTTTTTTTAAATTTAACGACTTTTAAAAGAATTTAAAAAGATTTATTTTATAAATCTAAAAAGGAAAAAATGCACTGAAATGAAGAATTTTATTAATAACTACCCCAGCGCCATCTAAAATCAAATTTTATCAGATTATAAATAGTGTTTTCAAACCGAAAAACCTGGTTTTTGTCAAAATGCCGAAAGTCTATTAAAATTGGAAAAAAATCGGGCAATGTTAAGATCTAGCCGCCACCTTTGAATTTGGCTTAAATGACTCTAATAACCGTATAAAATAGGTAAAATTACAGGTGAACGAATTTTGTATGCACGAATCTCCATTCCAAATTTAAAAGGAATCGGTTCAGCCCTTCTTGTAGTTCCCATACAAACCACCCTCCCGATATTCTCGTAATTTCCCCGAAATTCATAAAACTTGGAAATGCTTAATTAAAAATGTTGCTTGTGGGTATTAAACGTGTACTTTGGTAACCTAATAAAATCTGAATATAATCGGACCATTTCTGGACTTACAAGGGAGCTCTTTCACAGGGCACCCGCCGATTGTCCTGAAAATTGCTTATGGAAAAGAGGGGAGGAAAATAAGAGTTACATACCTGTTTTTTCTTAGCAGCCCACAATTAGCGGGTCAAACGCGAAAGGAAAACGGCATTTTTTTTCGTTTTTTTGGTGATTTTTCTTCTAAAGAAGCTATATGAACATTTTATACAGATCGAAAGGTTTTTTAAAAACCTATCCAAAGGTGTATCTGTTTTGTCCATATACACTCAAAAAATATGTTAGTAAAATCAACTGAAAATGTCAGTTAAAATAACTACTTCGTAAGTTGTTTTGGGGTCAACTACTTTTTCAGTTAAATCAACTAACAATGTTAGTTATTTTAACTGACAAAAAACAACTGACTTATGTAGTAAAAACTACTTACATTTGTAGTCAAAACAACTAAAATGTAATAAAAATAAAAAAATCTATAAATAATTTTTTTTTTTAAACAAATTTTCAGAAAAAAATTGAAGAACAAATTTTTTCAGTTTTTTTTTTTGTTTAAAAAAAAAGTTGAGAAAAATAAATAAAAACGAAAATTTATTTTTATTTTTTTGGAAAAAACTTTGAAAATTTTTCAGAGATAAAAAAATAAAATTAACTACTTAAAATAACTGTTACTACATTACAGTACTTTTTTGTTAGTTATTCAAAAAAACTTCTTAAAATAACTAACAGAAATAGTTGTTTGATATTTTTCATACAAAAACAACTGACTTTGTAGTTGAAAATAACTAACTACTGTAAAATATGCAAACAACTAACATGTAGTAACTTACATAATTTTTTGAGTGTACATACGTACGACCGCCAAAATCATTTGTAATAATCTCTATTAAAATTAAGCTAACCCGTGTTTTTGCGTTTGGCGAAATTCCTGCTAGTTTGGCTTTTATTCGGATTTTCCGGAAAGACCATATTTTTTCATAAGGTATTTGTAATTTAATAAAAACAAGTAGAAAAGTTAAATTTGACTTGGCCGAATTCATGAATACCCTCCACAATGCCCTTTATTAGTGTTAGTGAGAAATTAGAAATAAGAAATTTTTTAAAAAACTTTTTTAGTCATTTTTGTAAAAAAAAAATTGACTAATTTTTTTTGAGTGTAAAATTTTTTTCGAGTATATTTTTTTTAGTGTAAAAATATTTTTGGGTGACAAAACTACTTTGTAAAATATTTTTGTAGCTTATCAATATTTATCGGTTTTTTCAACACGTGAATTTAAGGTGAAACCAATCTGAAATTTACGGGTTAGCCAACAACTTTTGAACCACTAGATCGATTTTGCTTAAATTCAACACCAACCAGGCACCTGGAGAGCAAAAGATATGCATGTTAATCTTCAGCAGCCTCAGAGTTGTCTTTCGAAAGTTAGGGTGTTTTTAAACCCGTAAATTCGCGAAAAACCCTTGCCGAAATTCACTATTTTGGTAATAACTTTTTAATCTCTGGATCGATTTCGCTGAAATGAAGCCTGACTAGGCGAATGCCAAACTCAGGGTCAGTCTCAGAATTGTCCTTTGAAAGTTAGCGTATTTTCTAAGAAAAGACAGACGCAAGGACGGACATCGCTGGCTCAACTTAAAATTAATCGAGGATCATAAATAGACATAGGTTAGGTTAGGTTGTTAGGTTAGGTTGTAAGTGTCTGCTGACGTTTTACGTCAACACACGTAGACTCTGAGGTCCATTGTGATACCACGGGACCGTAATAGGTTTCCCTACTAGTCCCTGTCGTTAAACCAGTTTAAGCTTCTTATGAAACTCCTTAGATGTTGAATTTTGACACCCGACAAATCAGAAAGATCGTACAGCTCCCTAGATCCCATTGAAGCAAGTCTCTGACCAGAAAGTGCCGGGCAAAAAGTCATTCGACGGCACATTTAACCGCTCTGCGTGCTTCCCTATAAGACAGTGTCCGGTAATTATAGAAACCACCGTCGAAATCTCTCTTCTTGGAAGCGATATCAGCTCACTTGTGCGCCCCTGATTAAGAGAAGGCCAAATCAGTCGTGTTGTCTCACACGTCCATCCATTTGCCCATCTTTGATTGGTCTCCGTCGCAGACCAAAGCCGTAGGTTTTGCTTGCAAGTTTCTAGAGGCATACCAACACATTCCAATTCTGTTGGAACCTGTAAGGTAGTTCCTAGTCTTGCAAGCTCATCGGCTTTGCAATTCCCTGGAATGTCTCTGTGCCCTGGGACCCATATGAGTCGTATGTTAAACTGCTTGGCCATCTCATTTAAAGACGTGCGGCAGTTAAGGGCAGATCTTGTTTTCAGAAACATTGAATCCAGGGACTTTACCGCGGCTTGACTGTCAGTATAGATGTTGACTGCGGTTGTAGACAAGACATTGCAGCTCAACCAGTCAGCCACTTCCTTTATTGCCAGCATCTCTGCCTGGTAAACACTGCAATGATCTGGCAATCTTCGAGCCAGGCTCAATCCAAGCTCTTCCGAATAGACTCCAAAGCCCACTTGTTCGTGCAGCCTCGATCCATCTGTGTAAAAATTTATGGTGGCTCCACTACCCGGAATGTCCCCCATCCAAGACTCCCTGGATGGTATCATAGTGGTAAAGTGGCACTCAAAGAGGCTCAAAGAGGGAGCACAGTCCACATTTTGTTATCTTCTTTAAGATCGCGCTATGGCCACAATCGCTGTTCCTCCATTGCAGCGTGCTATTAAGTCGAATTGCCGACGCAGCCGCATACTGCCTACCCAATATGTCCAATGGTATCAGGTGGAGGAGGATTTCTAATGCAGCCGTAGGTGTAGTACGAAGAGCACCAGTGATGCACATCGACGCCATTCTCTGTACCTTCGTGATAAAGACACAGTTCGCTTTTGTTTCTAAAGCAGGCCACCAGACAATGATTCCATACAGCAAAATTGGACGCACCACTGCTGTATAGATCCAATGAACAACTTGAGGGCTAAACCCCCCATCGTTTTCCAATGGCCCATTTACAGGAATATAAAGCAATCGTTGCTTTTCTCACCCGTTCCTCAATATTACGCCTGAAATTCAACTTCCTAACTAGAAATACTCCAAGATACTTGGCTCCATCTCAGAAGGTGATTTCAGTGCCGTCCAGAGAAATTGGATCAAAAGCAGGAATCTTATTTTTCCTTGTAAACAAAACAAGCTCTGTTTTACTTGGATTAACTCCTAGCCCACAGTCTCTTGCCCATTTAGACAGATCTTTCAGAGAACCCTGAAGAATGTCCCTCAATGTTGGCAGATGCTTCCCCTTTACCGCTATCGCGACATCGTCAGCATATGCGACAACATGACAACCACGTGCTTCTAGAGATAGCAGCATTGAATTCAGTGCCAGGTTCCAAAGAAGCGGCGAAAGAACACCTCCTTGTGGTGTGCCCCTATTGACAAATCGAGATATGACGGACGCTCCCAATTCAGACGTTATACGTCTATTGGCAAGTAGGTTTTCCACCATTCAAACGATCCCACGCTTTACTCCCAGACCAGACAATGCCAAAATTATCGAGTCTGGGATGACATTATTAAAAGCCCCCTCTATGTCAAGAAAGGCCACCATAGTGTACTCCTTTACCGAAAGCGATCTCTCGATGGTACCAACCAGCTCATGCAGAGCTGTTTCCGTTGCTGTATGCATGTTGCTTTGTCGAAAGCAACCTCGGGTCAATCACTCTACGCAAATATGAGTCTATCATTCGTTCCATTGTCTTTAACAAAAACGAAGACAGACTAATTGGTCTGAAATCCTTCGGAGCTGTGTGGGAACTTTTCCCAGCCTTCGGGATAAAGACGACTCTGGTATCCCTCCATTTTAAAGGAATATACGACCAGTTGATGCATGCTGTGTATAGATTATACAGCAACGGGGCTATATAGTCCGACACTTGCTGCAACTCAGCCGGGATTATACCATCAGGTCCCGGGGATTTATAGGGCCTGAAGCTTTTTATCGCCCAGATTAATGTTGGCATATTTATTATTTCCGAAGCAATTTCAGATGCTTGGGCGTCAGAACGTTCCAAAGCTTGAAACGGCGTCATAAATAGATATACTTTATGGGGTCCTATACCATGATTTCGAGGTGTTATCGGTATAACAATAACAGAAATATCTCTAATTTAAAAAAAATATTTTTTTAACTCTAATATACATAGAAAATAGATTACTAAAAATAGAATTTGTATTTTTTGTAACTGTTTAAACTCCTTTCTGCAGAAAGTATAAATAGAACACGAGTATTTGTCTAAGCATATCCTATGAATGTGGTGGCTGTGACGTCTAAGGCGACGACCAGTCCGTGTTGTTAGTGATATGAATATATAAAACATATTCGCGGTTCGATTCCCGGCTACCTATTAACAAAACAAACCGACATTTAAAATCCTACTGATGATAACACTTTAACTGGTGTTTGAAACCGAAATGTCTAATTGTCAATAAAACCCTTATAAAAAAGTAGAATTAGAGACCGCGATCGATATGTACCAACAATAAAACAATTTTAATTTCTTAATAAAATATAAAAAATCTTAAAACTGCATAACAGACAAAATTTAATGTCAATATTGAATTTTATTTTCAAATATGTATGAATATAAACATTTTAATTTAAGAAATACAAAATAAACTTCAAGAAACACCCCTTTTAAATATTTGCCCCCTTTTAAAAAAATGCCTTGTTCGCTTATACTTTGTTTTGTAAAAATTTCATATCATGTAATTGTATATAATAATTAAATTGCGGAATTGCGCATTATTTATATTCTACATTTTTCTATATTTGCAATTAAATCGTGATTTTTAATTTTACTATAAACTACAAATAATATAAACACAAAGTCAATACTAAAGTGAAACTTCCTCGGAAATAGTTGAATAGAAAATGTTATTTGTTTAAAACAAGTTTAAAAAAAACATTTGTTGTTTAATTGAGCATTACAAAAGAATTCGAAATCTATAGTTTCACAATATTCAGTAGAGATAATAAAAAAAAAAACCAAATAATTGTTTTAATTAAATTTAATTAAGACAAAAAATCTATTTGCATGCATAACTTAAATAGTTATTGCAAATATTTTGTAAATTAAACTGAGTTTAGATAGAGATATAAATTACATGTAAGCGTCAATTAAGATAAGTATTAAGGGTAATCACACCCGATTAAAAAAGTTTATACATTATTTGATAAAATTATATATAATCATATCGCTCATTTACTTGTATAGTGTCATAACTCAAAATATGTCGTTTTTGGGTAAACCATACAGAATTATTTTGTTAAGCGCCAATCAGACGACAGACAAATCTTACAATTTGTCTAACGACCGAATGCAAATGGCGTCAATAATAGCATGTGTTCAGATGTGTGTTCGCAAATATTTTCAGAAAAAAATGCTCGGTTGGAAGACAAATTGTAAGATTTGTCTGTCATCTGATGGCCCCTTTATATCCTGCTTTATATTGTGTCAAAAATTCGTATTAATATCTGCTAAACTCGCCGTTATAACATTTTCTATGTACGGGTCTTTTGCAATGTAAAACAAGTGTCAATTGTAAACTTTAAAAAGGTTTTCTGTAAAATCAAACATTTTGCGTTATGACACTATACAAGTAAATCAGGCGCGGATCCACGGGGGGGGAAAGGAAATTCCCCCCCCCCCCCCAAACCGAATTCGAAAGAAAAAAAAAAAAGAAAAAGGAAAAAAGAAAAAGGAAAAAAGAAAAAAAAAAGAAAAAGAAAAAGATAGGAAAGAAAGAGAAGAAAAGAAGAGGAGAAAAGGAGAGTGAAAAGGAAATAATCAGAAAAAAATTTCTATGAAAAACTACCAAGGACCTGAAAAATTTTCTATGAAAAATTTTAAAGAATCTTAAAATTTTTCTAGAGGAAAAATGTTGCGGAATGTTAAAATTTTTCTATATGAAAAAGTTTGAGAATTTTTTTTAGAGAAAAAATTGAGGAAAATCCTTAAAAGTTTTCTATAGGAAAAATCGGGGAATTTTTCTATAGGAGACATATTTTTATAGAAATTCTTCTATGAAAAATGTCTAAGAATCCTTAAATGTTTCTGAATGTTCGAATTTTTCTATGTGATAAAAATCTCAAAAAATTAAAACTTTTCTTCATCAAAAATACAAAAATTTTTGTAGACGAAATATTTGGGAATTTTTCTAGACGAAAAATAAATTTTTCTAAATGAATAATTTGGGAATTTATAGAAAAAAGTTGAGAATTTTTTCTTAGAACTTTTTTATAGGAAAAATCTTTTAATTTTGACAATTTTTATATGAAAAATCTAACAGTTTTTCTAAAGGAAAGGTCTAACAAGGGAAGTATCTCAACCCTTATGAACCGATTTGCCTGAAACTTAAAATATATATAAATGAGACGATTTTAAGGTTGGGGTGTCTCGGCTTTTCGGCCATATCAGTGTTTCAAAATTTCGTTGTCCCCTTATGAAACCATATGGACCTCCGGGAAAATTTCGATAACTCACGAACTAACAGGAATATCCTCTAGAGAAAAAATACGTGTCGACTTAAATTTAATAAAGATTATTTCGTATTCATATGGACATCGTAGCTCTATGTCTTCATATAAATACCCCCAAAATTTTCACATTTTCATGAAAAAAGTATTTAACGAAGCCAAACTCTTACAAGGTTATGCCACCGTTGGATAGGCATTAAAAAAACCTTTCTTCTCATATGTAAACATCATATAGTTTCTTAGAAAGAAATGGCTGAAAAATCCAAAAAACGATTTTTTCGCCATTTTTTGACCCATGTTTTGAACCCCTAAATCCCCGATATGGCCGATAAGCCGGGACACCCCAACCTTAGAATTGTCTCTTTAATATATATTTTACGTTTCATGCAAATCGGTTCATAAGGGTTGAGATACTTCCCTTGTAAGAGCTTTTTATAGGAAAAATTTTGGGGACTTAGTCTTTGAGACTTTTTCTATGGGAAAAATGGCTCAGAAACTAAAACATTTTTTAGGAAAAAATATCTTAAGATTTTTTTATGAAAATATTTCTCAGAAAATGCTTGACTATCTTAGACTTTTTCTATGGAAAAGTTTCTCAGAAAACAAAACTTTTTTAATAGAAAAATATCTCAGAATCTAGAAAATTGCATCCAAAAATTTTAAAAAGAATTAAAGTCTTCAATTTTTCTAATCTCAGGTACTTTCTACGGAATATTTTTTCAAACTCTAAAAATTTTGGAGTAGAAAGATCGTTTTGGTATCTTAGACCTTTTCTGTAGAAAAATAGAATAGAACAAATTTTTAATATTTCAGAACCTAAGAAGTTTTCAATAGAAAAAAACCCACTAAATCTAAGAATTTTTCTTTAAGAAAATTTTTTCAAAATAAAGAAATTTTTGGTGTGCACTTAAAAAATTATGTTAGTAAAATCAACTGAAAATGTCAGTTAAAATAACTACTTTGTAAGTTATTTTGGGGTCAACTACTTTTTCAGTTAAATCAACTAACAATTTTAGTTATTTTAACTGACAAAAAACATTTGACTTAAGAAGTAAAAACTACTTACATTTGTAGTCAAAACAACTAAAATGTAGTAAAAATTTTTTTTCAAACAATTTTTCTGAAAAAAAATTAAAGACCAAATTTTTCCAGGTTTTTTTTTTAAAAGTAATGAAAAATAAAAAAAAACGAAAATTTATTTTTATTAAAAAAAAAAACTTTGAACATTTTTCAGAGAAAAAAAAAAAAAAAAAATTAACTACTTTAAATAACTGTTACTACATTACAGTACTTTTTTGTTATTTATTCAAAAAAACTAAATAACTAACAGAAATAGTTGTTTGATATTTTTCATACAAAAACAACTAACTTTGTAGTTAAAAACAACTAACTACTGTAAAATATTCAAACAACTAACATGTAGTAACTTACATAATTTTCTGAGTGTGAGAATTGCATAAGTATCTTAGAATTTTCTATATGAAGGTGTATCAGAATTTAAAAATTTTTGTATAAATTCCGATTAATTTTTATTCAAAAATAGAAATCGCTACATTCTAACTATAAAATATTATATTTTTAGTTAGTTTATTCTAGCTCGAGGTCATTATTGCCTTTACTTATTTAGACTTTGATATTCTCATAGAATAATTTTTGAAAATTACTCTATGAGAACATCATATCTTTAATAAGTAAAGGAAATAATGACCTCGAGCTAGAAAAAACCTTCTTAAAATATTTTTGGTTAAATTTTAAAAGCTTTTCTGTATCAAAATGCCTCAAATCCTCAGAGATAATGTCTCAGAATCATAAACTTTCTATTAGAAAATTATGTCAGAATCTGGGTCTTTTGCTATCAGAAAAATGCTTTAGAACCTAAAAATTTCTTGAAGAGACATTTTTCAAAATATCAAAAATTTAATTTTTTTTTTATTATAGGAATAAATTTTAAAAATTTGAAAATGTTTCTATAGAAAAAATTATAATAAATAAGAGTTGAACAGTAAAAAACCAATGATTCAAAATCGACCTGGAGTTCCCTGCTAAAAAAAAAAATTTTTGAGCAAAAAAAAAAAAAATTCCCCCCCCCCCCCCAAACCCAAGAGCTGGATCCGCGCCTGAAGTAAATGAGCGATATGTATTTGATAAAATTAGATGAAATTATATATAATTTGATATAATTATATCCAAATTTTTATAAAAATTATATCAAATTATATCTAATTTGATAAAATTTTATAAAATTAGGTAAAATTAGCTAAAATTATATATAATTTTTATAAAATTATATATAATTATATCAGAATTTGTATTATATAAAATTTTATACAATTATATCAAATTATATATAATTTGATAAAATTATATAAAATTTGATAAAATTTTATATAAAAAATCGAATATAATTACATATAATTTTATCCAATTTTATCAAATTTTTTGAAAACATAAACTAATTATATAATTTTATCAAATTATATATAATTATATAAAAAGCTTTTTTACTCGGGAGCATAAAGAAAAATCACAAAATCATCTCAACTTACCATGGTAAGTTCTTGTAGTGTGAACGTAGCATTAGAGGGTATAATAGATTCGGTACAGCCAAATTTAACACTCTTACTTGTTTTATAAAGTTCTGATTAGGTAACTATAACCCGTGAATACCCTAACTATTGATCAAGAATTGTTTTGTAGAATTATAATTAAAAGATAAATTGACTACTACATAACAAAGTGTAAATATTAATTTAAGGAGTCATGTACGGAATGAACTTTTCAAATAATTCATTTAAACTTTGATCAAAAATATTTGAAACAATTATTTCTGTATCTATAGACTTAATTAAACTTTTAACAAATTATCAACTTTTTTTATTTGTCGACAAATAATTTATTTTCGATTTTAACTGCAGACAGATACAATTTGTGATTATTTTTCTTGTCTGTGCCAATATTTTTTGTTTAAAAATATTTAAATTTTTGACACAATTGTTATACTTTTTTTTATACCCTTCATCATAAAATGGAGGTATATTAACTTTGTCATTTCGTGTGTATTACACCGAATGGGTCCTATACCGATATTTCAATATATATATTGAAATATCGGTATACTTAGAGTAATATCTATAGAGTAAAAAAAAAAAACTAAAGGCGATTTAGAGCTAAATATATACTTATCAGGTTAAAAAAGTGCTGACAGAAAAATTATATGTTCCATTTCCAATTCTGTTTCCGATAATACAAATTATAATTCAAAAATTTCCAATTATATTTCAGAAATTTCCAATTATATTTAAAAAAATTGCAATTATCTCAGAAATATCGATTTATATTTAAAAAATTTCCAATTATAATTCAAAAATGTTTAGTTATAATTTAAAAATTTATTTCATAAATTTTCACTTATAATTAAAAAAATTTTAATTATATTTCAGAAATTTGAATTTATATTTCAGAAATTTGAATTTATATTTCAGAAATTTCTATTTATGTTTCAATAACTTCCAATTATATTTCAGAAATTTTCATTTGTATTTCAAAATTTTTATATTTTCAGTAGGTTTATTCTAGCTGGAGGTCATTTTTCCTTTACTAATTCAAACTATGATGTTCTCATAGAATAATATTCAAGAAAATTATTTTTCTGTTTTAAATTTATTTATGTTGGTTTTTTTAGAAGACTAAGCCGACACGTGCTTCAGAATTTGTCAGATTCCATAGTACAAGTAGCATAGGGACAATGGAATGTGACAAAATTCCGAAACACGTGTCTTCTAAGTCTTGCAAAAAAATCACCCGAGTAAAAATTTTCTGATATAATCATATATAATTTGATACAATCTTATATGAGTAAATATGGTTCCGTATAAATTTATATAAAATTATATCGATCAATTGTATCAATTTTTATATTTTTTGATCGGAAATAACACAATTAGATATTATTTGATAAAACCATTTCACGTATCAAATTAGATCTATTATGTCGTTTTCTTTTCTGGCAAAAAATGTAGCATTTTGTAACATTTTTTTTATTCTTTGAATTTTTTGTGTTCTTTTCTAAAAAAAATGCACACTTGAAAAAATATTTGGGGTTTTCACAGTGACGATTAAATTTGCCTTTTTTAGTTGGGTATTTGGCAAATTTGCCATTTTACTAAACGTCAAGTATTTGCCACCATTTTTTCTTTACATATCGTGAGCGCACTTTTCGTTAATAATTTGCACAAAATAACTTTAATTAACTTTTTACATTCACAATTTTAAAATAAACACAAAAAATGTGTATGTTTTTCTTTTGTATAAATGTTTTTTTTTGCCGCGTTCGAAATTTCAGCATAAACAATCACAGCTGTTGTCATTTTTATGTTTTTTTTTTATTTGCACACTGGCATTTTGTTTTTAGACAAGGTTTGAGTTGGGCATTTTAAGAAAAATATGCCACATTCAAATTGGCATTTTTTTGACGTTTGGCACATTTGCCAAATACCAAACTAAAAATGGCAAATTTAATCGTTTCTGTGAAAACCCTAATTATGTTCTTTTCTCAAAATATTGCCTGCAAGTGAGGTAAAAAATGCATATTTTCCACCCCGAAATCAAATGACGGGGCGAAAAACTGCCCTGATATTCTCTCATGTAGCAAAACTCAAATTAAGCGAACAAGTTAACTGGTGCTGTTGTGGTGCAGAGGATGTGTCGTGGCATGTGACTAGGGTTACCAGATTTGAAATATGGAATAACAGTACATTTGGTGTCAAAAAACAGTACATTGCAAATAAAAACAGTACTTTTTTAAAAGTCTTATTTTATATCAAACTACAAAAACTTAGCCCTTTTACCCTGATTTCAAACAGATGTCAGTCAAAACGAGCATAAAAGGTTGTTAACAGAACGGTGGAACATTTTGGGTAAACCGTCTCAAATTTATTCTATTTTTTTATCAGTGTTGAAAAAATTGCGATTGACTTTTTGGAGCATTTGTCTTAGTTGCCGCAATATCTTACTTGAAAAGCTTTTGTAGTCTATGCTTTCGCTTAACTAATACACCGATCTTTGTATCTAAAACATATGAAAAAATCCATAAAACAGTGTTTTAATTAAAACACGACTTTAAAAAGCAAACGCGAAAACGGTATTATTGCACTCAAACAAGGCCGAACTAAATTTTGGGAAAATGTTTTTTTTTTCACAATTTAGTAAAATTTAATAAAAATTTTGAAATTTCTTTGACATAATTTGCAACCAATTAGTTCATCATATTTATCTTCTTAGAATTGATAAAGTTTTTTCTTCAGGTTTAGTAAATTTTATGCAATTTAAGGAAATTTTTTTTTTCAAAAAATGTTTCAAAAATTTCAAAAACTAAGCCAGAAAGAGCAAAAAAGTATTCATTTTCGATTCTAAAAATCTCTAAAGAATCTCCGGTCCTCTTTCAATGTATGGACTCCTCAATTTGAGTCTAAAAATTTGGGCGTTCCTCATTTCTCAGAAAATATTGCCGAAACAAAAAATGCCAAATACATTTTTGTAGTTCTTTTTAGTTATCCGTGTAACAGTTTTTTAGTTATCCCGTTAAGATTCTAAAGACCCTTTTGGGCCCTTAAATTCCTGTATCCTAAAAACTAAGCAAGGTAGAGCGAAAAGGGCAAGGATTTGAATCAAAATCTATGACGATCCTTAATAGACCCAATGGGACTGGGCCTAAGGTGGTCTGGGTTCCGAACCTAATGGGGTCTGCCCGCAATCGGAACTTTAAATGAGATGTACTCAATAAAATAAATTTTTTCCCATTTTTTAGTTTTTTTCTTTTTCTTATTTTTCAGAAAAATTTAGATAAAAAGAAGGAAAACATGGCAATGGAGCTAAATCATTATTGAATTTAGTTAAGATTTCCACTTTTTAAATAATTTTTCTTTTTGAGTGTGGTATAAAATTAAATTGCATTTAGCTCCTTTTTAAAAATTGAATTAAAATTTTGTCAAACATGAAACATTTTTTCGAAAAAATGTTACATTTTGGTGATGAGTATAAAAAAACAGTACACGCTTTAAAAAACAGTACTTTTGCGTACTGTTTTAGGTGCTGTGCATAAAACAGTACTTTTTATAAAAAACAGTACATGTACTGTTTAAAACAGTACGAATGGCAACCCTACATGTGATACTGGAAGTCTGGGGTTCAAATCCCGGTATGGAAATTTTTTTTTTTTTTATTCTGTTTTTTTTTTTTTATTCAATTACGTATTATTTTTTATTTAAAATTGTTTTTTTTTTTAAATAATTTAATATTTTTTTTAAAAAAAAAAGTAATTTTTCATATAAAATCGACTCAATTTGTTAATTTTTTGGTATTTTTTTTTTAAGTTTAAATAATTAAAAAAAAAAAAAATAATTTAAAGCAAAAAAAAAATATTTTGTGAGGATGTTTATTCTGGCTCGAGGTCATTATTTTCTTTACTAATTAAAACCATGATATTCTCATAGCATAATTTTCAAGAAAATTATTTTTTGTTTTAAATTTATTTATGCTGGTCATTTTTGCAAGACTTAATCGACACGTGTTTCGGAATTTGTCAAGATTCTTTCTAATTCACATTGTGGATTCTAATTCACATTGTGGATAGTCGAATATGTATTAATGCTTTAGTTTGTGCACAAACGATTTGTCATTAGACTCGTTTGCTACTTTGTAGTATATCGTTTCTATTTTTGCTAAATAATCTTGACAATGGAATCTTGACAAATTCCGAAACACGTGTCGATTAAGTCTTGCAAAAATGACCAGCATAAATAAATTTAAAACAAAAAATAATTTTCTTGAAAATTATGCTATGAGAATATCATGGTTTTAATTAGTAAAGAAAATAATGACCTCGAGCCAGAATAAACATCCTCACAAAATATAATATTTTAAAGGTCGAATAAAACAATTTTTATTTATTAATAAAAATTAATCAGAATTTGAACATAATGGTTGGCACGCCATAGTGATGAATAGCCCTAATAATGGTATAATTTCATTCACAACAACAAAAAACATATTGTTGTAGTCCAATGGACTATCGTATGTAAAATGTTTTAAATATTTTTGTTGGTTATTGACAATCGTTACTTACTAGTATAGTACAATTTCTTCGTCTTTCTAATTCACATTGTGGATAGAGTCGAATATGTATTAATGCTTTAGTTTGTGCACAAACGATTTGTCATTAGACTCGTTTGCTACTTTGTAGTATATCGTTTCTATTTTTGCTAAATAATCTTGACAATGGAATCTTGACAAATTCCGAAACACGTGTCGATTAAGTCTTGCAAAAATGACCAGCATAAATAAATTTAAAACAAAAAATAATTTTCTTGAAAATTATGCTATGAGAATATCATGGTTTTAATTAGTAAAGAAAATAATGACCTCGAGCCAGAATAAACATCCTCACAAAAAAAAAAAAAAAAAAAAAAAAAATATATAATATTTTAAAGGTCGAATAAAACAATTTTTATTTATTAATAAAAATTAATCAGAATTTGAAGCAAAAAAAAAAAAATAAAAAAAATATGTGATGGCCATTGCCGGGATTCGAACCTGAGCTGCCGGCAATATAAGCGAAAAACACATCTATCGAACCAGCAAATCAGGGCAATTTGCGTAAAAAACAGCATTTTTTGTGTTCTTTTCTGAGTGAAAAAAATGCAAGATCGTTTTAGGGCCATGTCAACATTATAAAAGTAAACATTTTAACAATGCACAATTTTTTGTTCAGAAAAGAAAACACCTTTAGTTTAATATTTTTACTAAGGCAGAAAAATAATTTTCTTGAAAATTATTCTATGACAACATCATAGTTTTAATAGGTAAAGGAAATGACCTCGAGCTAGAATAAACCTACTTAAAATATATAATAGAAAATTTTTGAATTAAAATTGAAAATGCAATTTTTTTTGTCATTTCCTAGTTATGGACTAATTATAAATCTACCTTGGCCCTAGTCAATATTTTAAAAGAGGGTATTTAAGATTCACTACAGCCGATTGTAAATACAATACTCTCACTTGTTTTTTGTTGATCATTTGCCAATGTGTGATATGCATCGCATTTTTTGTAGACCATTTTTAGATTTTGTTGTACTTAATTTTTGTAATTTTTTGTTTGTTGTTTTTAAATCGTAATTAACCTTGAACTTAAACGCCATTGATGATAATGATGATTCATAAATTTAAATTTTTTATTATTAATTAGAGGGAAATTTAAAATAAAACATTGTTTGTAATTTAAAACAGGTGTTTTTTTTGTATATATGGACGGGATGCGATATTATTATTAACCCATTCAATCAAACCTTTTTTACTCGTTCCCATTTGCATTATCTGCACACAAAAAAACTTTGTCAAATTACAAGAAAAAGTTTCGTAATCCCATTTTACCAATATTTGACAGTTTTCCTTGTTTTTAAACAAATAATTTGTGAACGAAATTTAATTTTTTTTGTAATTTTACAGTTTTTTTGTAATTTTACAAATTTTCAAGATTTTTATAAAAAAATTTTTTATAAAGTTTTATTTCGCCAAAAAGTTGTAAATTTACAATTTTATTGGTAAAAATCTTGCAAAATTACAAAAAAGCTCGTAATTTTTACTAGGAATTCTCGTAAAATAGGAGGTAGCAAAAAATCTAGTAAAGTTACGAACCTCCTTGTAAGTTTTATCGCGTCAAAAAAATTGTAAATTTACAATTTTCTTGGTAAAAAGGTTGTAATATTACAAAATTATTGGTAAAAAGCTTGTAAAATAACAAGGAATTCTTGTCATTTTACAAGGTTTTTTTTGGTGTGGCAATCAGCTATGTTATTATTTATTGATTGCTAACAGGATTACTTTTTGCACAGAAAAAAATAAAAAATAAATTTGAGTAAATTTTTAATACTATTGAGTAAAAAATTACTCAATTTTGCACCAGTAAACGATTTAATAGTATTGAGTAAATTTTTAATAAAAAAATATTAAATGCTTACCAAAAAAATTTTAATGGATACTATTAAAAATTAAATTAAAAATTTTTTAATTTTTTAAGTAATTTTTTAATAGTGTCAAGTAAAAATTTACTCAAAAAAATTACTTTACTTTAAAAAAGTTTCACATTTTTTTTTCGAAAAAAATGTTTTTTCAAACTTTACCAAATATATTTATGTCTTGAAGACATTGGAAAATTTCATAAAGATGATTTCAAACTTTCATATACATACACAAAAAACTATAAACTAAACGAGAATTCAAAACACGAAGAGAATAAAAAAAAAATAAAAAAAATTATTAAATTTTGTATTAAATTATTTACTCAAATTTTTTTTTAGTTTTTGAGTAAATTTTTAATTGCGTCAATTAAATAATTACTCAAATCTTATTTAAAAATTTAAACAAGTTATTATTCAAATTGTTTTTCTCAATATTTTTTTCTGTGTGGGGTAAAAACCAAAAAAGTGGTTACCTCCAATGACATCGCCTAGTTAAAGTATCGAACATTGAAATTAGGATGTAAACACCAGGGGGGTCGCCAGTTTTTTTTTTTTTTGATGCCATCCCCAAATTAAAATTTCTCATCCCCAAAAATCCCAAAGAAAAAAATTTCTCAAAATTTACTACACGCAAAAAACACTTGCAACCCACCAAGTGCTTTTGAGTAATTAAGCCAATTTTTTAGAACAAAAAATTGGTTAACTTACGCACAAACACTTGGTGGGTTGTATTTGACACAGAAACTTGGCTAAAGTAAGTGTATTTTGCGTGTTTAGCGATTAGCACATCATTTGGAACCGCCAATGTTTCGATAAGTATTATGATAAAATTCTAAACCAACAGAAATGTTTTGTCACTTATGGATAACTCAGGAATTTTAATTTACACACCAGCGATAGAGTACTTTATTGGTCCAAATTTGAATTAATCTTGTTTTATATCTTGAATTCCCTCAAAAATTTTCTCAGCAAACATAAGTCATCGGCCCTAAGAAATTGTTTGTACCCTTAAAAAACAACAATGAAAATTCTTTTAAGGTTTGATATACATATTGCCGTAAAACCCTTTACATTTTTATAAATACTATCTGCGGAATAGGTATCTAAAACGTTGTATTGCTTTTTAAGAATTTAAGAAGTCGTAAAAGACCAGTATTTTCAATTGATGTACTTTTAGACTTTTTTCTACAGAAAAAAACTAGTGAATTTTGGAAACTTTCTATAATAGATTTAAAGGATATACTATAGAAAATGTGTGAAAATTTACAATTTAGTTTAAAGAAAAGCATTATAACATGATACCACTACGATCCAGGTTGTGACAGACACCATATAAAATTTTAGTTTTTTCTATATAAATGTCACATTATTACTACGTTTGCGGTTTTTTTTGTATGCTTTAATGTCCACGATTGATCAAAAATAAAGTAGAGTTAATTTTACCGATTTTAGCATTATTTTATGAATAATCTATTTAAAAAACACTTGTTTATCTAAAATATTTCATCCCCTAAAAATCCCCGAAAAAATCAGTGTCATCCGCATGAAATCCCCGGATCCCCAAATCACATTTTTCATCCCCAATTTCAAAAAAAAAATCCCCTATTTGGGGACAAAACCCCTAAACTGGCAACACTGGTAAACACTTATATTTTGAGTTTTTGCTGAGGAATTTCGTGGTTTTACGAATGTATTAAAATTAAAGGTTAAAGTAATTTCGTGTAAAAAAATTAAGAGCAAATTTTTAATAAAAAAAGCAGGGTTGGCAACCGAAACGAATAACGGTATCGGTAACGGTATTGGTATCAGATATTTTTTATATCGGTAACGGTAAAGATAACGGTATTTTCGATTTTTTTCGTTAACGGTTAACCGTTACCGAAACATCAATACCGGTACGTACCGGTATTATGAATAAAATGTTAACAAGTCACAAATTTGTTAAAAACATGTAAAAATATTTAAAAAAAAACTGTTAAACTTACTACTAGTATTAAATACTATGAATTAACTCAGAATTTAATTAAAAAATTCACGCAATATTGTAATTCAACAAATACGAACTCATGATCGTAGAGGCACATTTGTACAACAAGCAAAAAAATATGCATTTTGAGCAATATGAGATGATCTGCATATTAAGCCATTTGAGAAATCTAGGTAGAATCTGAAGAAAAAACCGTCAGGAAAGCAGAAAAATCTGCTGATTTCGAATAAACAGCCTGAATATCGAAATTGAGTGGTACGTTGATAAAAAAAATCGACGGGATAAAAACTTGGCAAGGATGTTTCAGGGAATGTTTTTTTAAGGGGTAGGGCGGCTGGTGTCGGACGGACACCAGCTGGTTTTTTTTACATTTGAACAATGTTTAGTTTTAATCGTTAAATTTAAATTAAAAAAAAATTTTAATACTTTTTTAAAAAAAATTTTTGTAAAATTGCAAAATAATCTGCTGAAATTTGAACAAATATAAATAATCGTAATAAATTCAGCAAATAGAGTCAGTAAAAATACAGAAAAAAATTGTTATTCTCTAAAACTGAAAGACAGAATTCAGGTAAAATATCGATTTTAAAATCTGCTAAAAAATTTCTAATTCAAACTGAAAGTTGTTTTACATATTTTTCGACAGATTTTTTTCTGAGTGTACGAGTAGGGCTCATTATGTATCTAACTCCATAAAAACATCTCTTCACGCTTAGATGCATGGATGACACCGGCTGAAACACTTTAGCGATTTGCCACAATTCAGGTTTGTCTCTTCCCACTGGAGAATGTTTACAATAAGTGGCACTAACATTTCTCTTTGGAAATTTTTAAGTGAATTGCGAATGTGATCATTGGTTAGACCGATTTCCACATTTACTTTGCGAAAATTTTGTTTATTGCGAATGTGGTCATTGGTTAGACCGACATCACAGACTAAATACAGACTCGACAGTAGAGTTTTACAGAAAAAAATGGGGAAAAACTAAGCGATTTTAGGAGAAAACACAGCGGTTTTTAGTCCGTTTTACGCTAACATGGCAACACTTTCTACGACTTAGGAGTGAGTGAAACAACAAAATCCGAAAGAATACTTTTTTGACACCTGTCACTTATGTCGAGTCTGTATTAGTCTGTGCCGACATTATCATTGGATTTGTCCAAAAACCAATACGATTGGCAATAAACTATTTTTTTTTTATTTTACGTTTATTAAAAATATTTTACTGTTTTTAATCCAGAAAAAATAAGTAATATTAAGACAACCGAAACAAAACCGATACAATACCGGTAAATATCCGAATAAAGGTAACGGTTTTTTATCGGTAACGGTATTTAAAATTTTTTATTTCGGTATTGGTAACGGTAACGGTAGTCAATATCAAAGGGTTTTTAATCGGTAACGGTATTGAAAGAGTAACGGTAGCCAACACTGAAAAAAAGCGAATGTGTATTTTTCTACCTTGTTTGCTACAATCACGTAAATTAAATAAAATGTCAGTGACGGTAATTGGAATTAGTGGGAACTTATACGACGCATTTTTGCCGCGTTAAAGTCCTGTATTTTTTTTTTTGTGGGCAAACAGGGGAAAAGCAAAACACGACAAAAAACATATTTCGTGATTTTAAAATAAAAAAAAAGAGACTTTAAAGCGGGCAAAAAAACGTGTACATGTATTTGTCCCAGTGGTCGGCAGAAAGAGAGTATACAAATGCATTGTTGTGTGAATATAAATATGCATGTGTTAGTATATTTCTTAAACAAAGCGACATCAACCAGCTTGTTGTTGTATTTTTATGCTCTTAGTTGTGAGTTTTGTTGACATTCGTGTTGAATACATGTGATTAGCCGAATGTGTTCGGGATCCATGTGCAATGGATGCCGACCACTGATTTGCCCGCTTACAAGCACTCTGAAGAAAAATATTTAAAGCAACTTTTAGTTTGAATAAGCAATAATAAAAATATTCGTAGAATGTGTTTTTAAAATTTGAACCGCTTTATGAAGTTTTTCATTAAATGCATGAAAGTATTCATTGATTAAAGGTTAAATAGGTAAGAAAAGGAAAATCACAACCTTACTCTCCAGCTACACTTAACATAATGATATAGACATAAAGCAACAAACACACTTAAAACAATAACAGCAAACGTAAATTTGAAGATCTAATCAAGAAGATCTAATCAAATTTGAATTTTTGGCAATTTTTTTTAAATGCTTTTTGGCTTGGAAAATTCAAATTTTGGCGCTGGATAGGCACCACAAGATGAAGTGCGTCTTCCTGAAATTTTAACCACATCGTTTCGGCTTCTATTTTTATTAATCCCGCGTAGCGCCAAAGTGAAATTCGCGAAAAAAGCATTTCTCGCTCCGTCCTAGTAGATATGTGTACTTAAGAGCTGACTGTAAAGTTAAGCATTAGTTTTTGTTTAATTAAAATTTTTAAATAACTTAAGTATTTGTTTATTTTTAAACGATTGCTTCTATTAGAATATGTCTGTATAACAACAAAAATAGGAAATTACAAAAAAAAAATAAAATAACACAGTGCAACAATCAAAATCGGAATGGGATGAAACCAAAAGCAAATGAAATTTGACAATTTCCATAACAAAACCCTCAAGATTTTTTTTTTTTAGTTCAGCGCTAGATTTTTTTTGCACGCATTTAAAGTTGGTGAACTTTTATTATAATTATATTTATAATTACTTGAAAACTGTATAAGTGGCGTATACTTAATTTTTTAATTGCCTTTGAATAACAATCATACGTAACGGTGTACAGTGGTTTATTTTTAATAACTTGGCTATTCCGTAAGTAGGTAGGTACTGGACCGATTGCAGCGAAATTTATACCGCCCACAAGTCCAATTAGGGCACCACTAGGGGCCGCTAAAGTAGAAAACTGCGTGTAAAATCTAGCACTGAACTAAAAAAAAATTTTCAGGGTTTTGTTTTGTAAAATGCCAACTTTTATTTGATTTTGGTTTCATCCCATTTCGATTCGGAAAATTCGATTTTGTATCACTGTGTAGTTAAATAAAAAATTTTGTTTCACATTAAAATTACAGAAAACAAAATTGTAATTTAAACAACAACCTTAGAATTTTTGCATACAAATTATAGGAAAAATGTGTTAATAAAAGAAAAATATTGTGCAACGTAGAATAAAAAATTATCAGATTTTCAATATAAACGGTATTCATGTTAGTAATTTTACTAAAACAAAAATGCGAATGAGTAAAATTGCAACTTTATGTCATTTTGCAATAAGTGACAATGATCACTGAAGAAAATATTATAATGCTGATAAATTTTACTCATTAAGATCCAGAATATATTATTTAATGTTATAATATTAAAAAAAAAAAAATTCTAAAACTTTTTTGGATTTTAAAACCTCTTTCGATCTAATGAAACATCTAGCGATTTTGGGCTATAAACCTAAATTTAAAATAGTTTCTAACTTCACATTGTTATAAAACGCCATTATCTTTTAATATATCAAAATACATATATCAGATAAACAAAAATTAGAAAAACGTGTTGATAACAAAACTGGCAATAAAACATATAGGTTGACATATGGAATCATAAATCTGAAGAAAACATGGACTAAACAACACCTTAAAAAAACACTTCTCTCTTTTTATTTATTTACTTTTTTTTAATTAATGTTTACACGTTTTATTTGCATGTGATCTAAGAAAAATGATAAAAATAAAAAAGTCTTTTAACAAAAATTAATAAAACGAGATAATGTACACTCAAAAAAAAAATATTGTAAAACTAGCAAAAAAAATGGTTAAAATTAGCAAAAAAAACTGTAGTTTTGGACGTTGCAAAAATTTTGGTAATATTAGCAAAACCATTTTGCTAATCAAAAAATTAGGAAAAAAATGGTAAAATTACAAGAATACCATTTTATTTTTGTAAAAAATCAACTTTGTAAAATTATCAAAAAATATGGTAAAATGACCAAAAAAAATGGTAAAATTGAAATAGATTAAAAAAATTGTAATTTGGTAAAAAAAACTGTTTTATTTAGTAATTTTTTTTCTCTGATTAGTAGTTGATTTAAAATTTGGTGAATACACTAAAAAAAAATTTGCCTGTTTTTGAGCACCACATTCTTTAAATATAGTAATAGCAGCATGGTTTCTTCGGCTTGATGGTGGCAGCATCTTCTTTTGCCTTCTTCTCAGCAGCTGTAGTTGCAGTAACTGGACTTCCAACAACATCAAAATCCAAAATGATTTTTTTTTTTCACTTAAACACTTTAAACAAAAAATATAAAGAACAACACTTCACTTTTTTTATTTTTTTTGCGTCATTTTTTTAGCTTAAGTAGAACAAATGAGATTTGCGTAGTAGTCTACACAAGAAATTTCTTACATTTTCTGGTAAAATTTGTAAAAAATTAACAATTTTTTTTCGAATTTTTAATTTTTTTCACATGTATTTAAAAAAAAATAAAAAAAAAACTTTTGGACATTGAAGATTAGATATCTAACTATGTGTTAAAATTTTAAAAAAATAATTTTTCAAAATTATAAACTTTTTATTAACATTTTAGGTGGCAAATTTTAAAAAAATTCCATATAAAATTAGCAAAAAATATGGTAAAATTAGCAAAAAATATGGTAAAAAATACTAAAAATTGTGTAGCCTATTTTTGAGCGCACATGCAGTTGATGGATGGCTACTTTGCTATGGTGTTGGCAGCATCATCAATCTGCAATGATTTGTTTTCACACTAGAACACTTGAAACAATTTTTTTTTTTAAACTAAGAAAAAAAAAATAAAAAGTATTACCATTTCTTTAAGGAAAATACTAATATTTTTGTTAAAATTATAGTAAAATAAAAAAAAAAACTAGCAAGAAAATATAGTAAAAATACCAAAAAAATTTTGTATTTTACAAATAGTAAATTGCCAAAAAAACTGTAAAAGTTAAATTTTTACAATTTTTTTTGCTAAAGTTTGGTTGAAGTAAATTACAACACCTTTTACTAATATTTTGACTAAGTTATTTTTTTGAGTGTATATATAAAATGATACGAATTTTAATGGGGTTGGTTTTGAAAATAAAAATTATGTTTAAACAACTTATGACACCTTGTCATAAAAAATTTTTATAATTTTTCTTATAGCGTAATTTTAAATTTTTTTGATTTTTTTTGAAGTTTTTTTTGATCAACTTATAACATAATTTTAATAATTTAAGCCAATTCTGAAATGTAATTTTATGGATAATGCTTTTCATTAAGTTTTCATCAGTATAATGAAACATTTCATTTAACAGATGACAATTTATATCTTGTATGTATGAATAGATAACAATTTGCTCAACAAATTAGTTTTTGACTCCGGTTTAAAGTTTTTTAGGATTTTGATTCACTGACTCCAAATTTTGAGTACAGATTTTGAGTCCCTGACTCCAACTGCTTCCATAACGTCTAGAATGTTAGTTATTCACGGTTCAGTAAAGTTCGCTAATAATTTAAGATGGCTGTGGCCTGGTGGTTGTGTCTTGTGCTTTAGACTCCCCCCCCCCCCTTTCTTCGCCTATGACGGAGGGTATAAAAACTTTTGGAAAATATATTCCGATTGCACAAATTTAATGTGATAACATTTGCACACAAAACCACAGTAAAAAAAACTGGTAATATAGAGGAATGACTTTGAAAATTATATTTGCAATTTATTGCATATATTTTTTTTTTTGCAAATCATTCCCATGTTAGGAGATAAAAAAATATTTTATTTTATCTTTTATGAAGTTAATCATAATGTTCTTGGTAAATTCTTACATGTATGCCTTTGAAAGGCTAATTACAAGGAATATAATACCAGATTTTCATGATAGACCAAGAAATTTAAATATAATGCATTTAAAATATGATTATGGATTTGAAAGTGTTGAAAAATATAGGGACAAATACCATTTTTATTAACTGAAAATACAGGCAATGGAAATTTACTAGAAAACTCTTATAAAATATAATCAACTTTCGCCCTGCCCTCTCTATCTTTCTGCTGTATGTCATCCCTATTAATATTATAAATCTGATTGTTGGTTTGTCTGTCTGTCTGTCTTTCTGTCTGTCTGTCTGTTCCGCAATAAGTACAGAACGGCTTAACCGATTTTCATGAAATTTTCACCACAGATAGTACTAACCGATGCGGGAACTATAGGCCATAAGCGAACGAGATCGGAAAAAGGGGCGTAAAATGCCACGCCCCTTTGTACCATGCTAAAGCTATATCTGCCTGTCAGACAATAACGGAAAAACGACTGAACCGATTTTTATGAAATTTTCACCACAGATAGTACTAACCAAGGCGGGAACTATAGGCCATAAGCGACCGCGATCGGAAAAAGGGGCGTAAAATGCCACGCCCCTTTGTACCATGCTAAAGCTACATCTGCCTGTCCGGCAGTAACGGAAAAACGGCTGAACCGATTTTCATGGAATTATCACCACAGATTGTACTAACCGAGGCGGGAACTATAGGCATTAAGCGACCGCGATTTGACAAAGGGGCGTAAAATGCCACGCCCCTTTCTACCATGCTAAAGCTATATCTGCCTAGCAGACAATAACGGAAAAACGGCTGAACCGATTTTCATGAAATTTTCACCACATATAGTACTAACCGAGGCGGGAACTATAGGCCATAAGCGACGCGATCGGAAAAAGGGTCGTAAAATGCCACGCCCCTTTGTACCATGCTAAAGCTACATCTGCCTGTCCGGCAATAACGGAAAAACGGCTGAACCGATTTTCATGGAATTTTCACCACAGATTGTACTAACCGAGGCGGGAACTATAGGCATTAAGCGACCGCGATTTGACAAAGGGCGTAAAATTCCACGCCCCTTTCTACCATGCTAAAGCTATATCTGCCTAGCAGACAATAACGGAAAAACGGCTGAACCGATTTTCATGAAATTTTCACCACATATAGTACTTACCGAGGCGGGAACTATAGGTCAGAAAAAATGGGCGTAAAATGCCACGCCCCTTTATACTAAACAGAAACTATGTCTGCCTGTTCCGCAATCACTGAAAAGTGATTTAACCGATTTCACAGAAATTTTTACCACAGATACTACTAACCGAGGCGAAAACTATGAGCCACTGTAGAGGGCGATCGAAAAAAGGGGCGTAAAATGCCATGCACATTTTTGTTACACTGAAAGCTATTTCTGCCTTTTCCGCAATTACGCTTAAACAGCTAACTTGATTTTTATGAAATTTTCACCACAGATAGTATTAACCGAAGAGAAAAGTATGATCCACAATAAAGGGCGATCAAAGAAAGGGGGCGTAAAATTCCACGCACCTTTGTATTACATTGAAAGTTATTTCTTCCTGTTTCGCAATCACGCAAAAACGGCGGAACCAATTTTAATGAAGTTTTTACTAAAGATAGTATGTACTAACCGAGCCGGAAACTAAAAATTATAATAGAAATAATGTCGCGCCCCTTTTTACTATACTGAAAGTTTTTTCTGCATGTTCCGTAATCATGCTTAAGCAACCATACCGATTTAAAAAAATAAATAAAATAGCACGCCCCTTTTTATTTAATTGAACGCTATTTCTGCCTGTTCCGTAATCTAGCATAAACTGCTAAACCGATAGCATGAAATTTTTACCACAGATAGTAAGTACTTACCTAGGCGGGAACCATAGAGGAACATAGAGGCGAAGGTGAAAGAAAAAACAATATTGCTATCTTTTTCTAATTTCTCACGCGTACGTTGTCGATGTGAATTCACCACACAATACATGTTTACAAGTCGTACTTTGACAACAAATACATGCATACAAGTTGTACTTTGACAACTTAGTTTTTGACACCTTCGCCTCTTTGTATACTCTATGGTGGGAACTATAGATTAAAATAGAGCGCGTTTGGACAAAGGGGCGTAAATTGACACGCGCCTTCGTACTATACTGAAAGTGTTTCTGCCTGTTCCTTAATAACGCTTAAACGACTAAACCGATTTTAACAACATTTTTTCCATAGATAGTACTAACAGAGGCGGGCACTTTAGTATGTGTCAACTGCCACGCCTTTTGCAATGTACTGAAAGTTTATTCTGCCTTTCCATAATCACGTTTAAACGGTTATTATAATTTTTACGACAGTTAGTTAGTACTTATTGAGGCGGAAACTATAGACACGTCCAGACAGAGGCGTGAATTGCCACGTCCCTTTGCAATACATTTAAATTTATTTCGGCCCGATCCGTACACACGCGTTGACGATGAAACCAATTTTTATTAAATTTTCACCACAGATGGTATTTACCGTGGCGATCGGGAATCGGGGCTTAAAATGCCGCACCCCTTTGTATTAAATTAAAAAATATTTTTTCCTGTTAAACGATATGCCATATTAGCCCGCGATTAGACAAATGGGAGTAAAATGCCACGTCAATTTGTTATATACAGAACGCTATTCCAACTCCTATAAACATTACTGTTAGAACTAACTGAATGCGAATTATTTGCTATATCAGAACCTGAAAACAGTTGATGAAATTTCCAACACAAATTGTGATATAGCCAATATTAAACAGCGATTGATAAAAAGGCATATAATGGCACGCATCTTTGTACTTTAGTGAGAGTTATGTCTGCTGAGAAAATTTAGTTGCAATTTTCTTCACGTGCTAACCAATAGGGGAACTATATATAGGTCACATGAGACCAAAATTGAACTAAATGCGTTAAATGCCACACCCACTTCAACTACAGTGAAAGTTTTGCCTTTATTGATGTTTTCACTACATAAAGTTCTAACCGCGGAGGGAACTACAGGTTCCTTTTAAAATCCATTAATGAAATACATTAATATTATGTTTGTTCCCATGACGGAGGAACACTTACACACCATGTTCCCGACGCTAAGCAAAATAGAAAAAAAAAAATCGACCAAACCTCATGAATAGGTTTATATTCACCAGTGAAAAGTCACAAAGAAGTAAATAAGTTGACTAATAAAAAACTCATTCATTACATAATATTTTTTTTTAACCCGGGCAACGCCGGGTGCAAAACAGCTAGTAAAATTATAAGTCATCAAAATTGATAAGAGTGTTTTTTTTTTTAATTTAACAACAACTTTGTAATTTAGATAAGAAAAATTTGCAAATATATTAGAAAGAACAAATGTAGGCAATAATAATTAATCAAATTCCTGTTATTATCGTTAGCAATTTGTTAAAATTAAATTTTTATCAAAATATTTTTTGTTTAAAAGGAGGAGTGTTTATGACCATCACCAGTGTGGCCAAAATCTACACTAGTTCCAAATGTATTTTTTTAATCTATTGCATTTCACTAAACAAAAAAACACGTGATTTAAATTGTTGTTTAAAAAAAATACAAATTCAATGGGAATTTCAAAGAATTATTTAGTTTAACTGTTTAACACCAAAAACCTTTTCGTAAAACAGCTTACGCTTCATCGCAAATGACTTAACCTCAAGTTGAGAACAGTGTAAATGTTTTCTTGATTATGTATCTGGTATGACTAAGCTGCCCATTCGTACTGATTTGATCAGTACATGTACTGATTTTTGATCAAGTGTACTGATCAAAAAACGTTGTACTGATTTGTACTGATTTTTTAAAATATGTACTGATTGTACTGATTTATTGAACATTTCAACATAAAAAATAATTTTATTCGAAAATTCTGTGCAAAAACTTGAATTTACATAATATAAGTCGTCAGAGTTGTTTTTTATAACTAAATTTTGAAAATGAGATAATTTATAAAAACGCAAAAATGAATCTGAGCATGAGGTTATTTTGATCTTCCTAAATTTATATGAAAATGCGCACATAATTTTTAAGGTTTTCTTTAAGGTTTTATAACGAAAAGTTCAATGGGCCGATGGATTTTTTATATTTTTAGAAAGATGATGTAAATTGCATGAATCCAAATGATTCTGAGATCTTAGATAAGGTAATGTCATCAGAGCTTATTCGAAAAAGCGCTCAGAAAATCAGGGCCTTCAAAAAAACAACACGTGCTTATTAGCTGTGAAGTTTTCTTACAGGAAAAGTTGAGGGATTTTCTTATTCTCAAAATTTGTGAAATTTTTATCAATTTTCTGTACTGAAACGATTTAAACATTCAAATGAAGTCATTTAAAGTCAATTAAATTTTCTACAAAATAACGACAACAGTTGTTTTTAGCAGTTGTTTTTTAACAGTTGTTTTTTTGCAGTTGTTTTTAACATTTGTTTTTAGTCAAAATACTTGGGGTCAAGTTAGTTTAACCGACATTTTATGAGTGTTGAAAAGACATCAGTGTTTTCTCATAGAAAAAACCATAAAAACTTGGGCGTACTGATTTAAGCTCAGCAAAAAATGGTCACCCTAGGTATGACCCACTACTATATTTCGACAGAAACCAAAATCTTCGCCAGAGCCGTTTTTGAAAAAAATCGCGTTCAAACGAAAAAAATTTACATTTTGAGCTTATCTCGGAAACGATAAAAATTGTTAGCTCACGCTCATGCAAATTCAAGTGAGTATAACAAAAATTTTCACAAAAATCACGTTTGGTGCGCATCTCTAATGGATACCCTCCACAATGTAAAAAAGATCATTGAAAAAAAAAAAAAATTTTGTAAAAAAAAAAATGTAAAATAACTAATTTTGAAAAAAAAGCAGTAAAAAAATATGCAAAAATATGAAAATTTTGTCATTGTTGTTGTCCAATTCTTAATTTTATGGCACATTGCTATGATAAATTATATTATGATTTGGTTTAGCCAGCGCCCAGTTGACAACGTCCGTGAGCCAAGGATGCCAAGGATCTTTTTTGAATAACAATTGGAATCTTCGAATTACAATTGATCTATTTTGAATTACAATTGAAATTTTTCGAATTAAAATTGGTCTCTTTTGAATTACAGTTGAAATCTTCGAATTACAATTGATCTATTTCGAATAACATTGATCATTGTTTTTTACTTTGAGCCAACACTCAGGGGATGCCCCCTACTAATGCAGTGCATTGTGTTGGTATTAGGAAAATATGTTATGAGGAGGAGGAAATAGGGAGTAGTGTTTTTGGACGTTTAGTTTAAACTTTTCCAAATCGTAGTTGACTAGGAAGATTTCTGTGGGAGTGAATTCCACATACGACTAGTTCGACTGAGAAACGAATTCTCTCTGTAATGCGTTGTGCGATTCATTATCGACTATCGACAACAAACGGATGTGATCTACTGAATTGACGAGTATTGCGAACGTACACCCGAGTCTCGGGGATAAGTTCACTTATCTCAGCAGAGCACTTACCATGGTAATATCGGTAGAACAATGACGCACAACCCACGTTCCGACGATGCTCCAATGAATCAATAGATGCTCCAATGAATCAATAGATTCATTGGAGCATCGGGTGCACTCCTTTGCACCCGGTCCAAGAACTTCAAAACAGACTTTGAAGCCCCTGCCCAGATAAGGGAGTTGTATTCCAATTTCGGTCGGATAAATAGTAAGGAGGTCAGACGGAGTGAAGTAATTTTTGCACCGTTTTAAGAAACCAAGGCACTTGAATGCTTCTTTCGACACTCGAAAAACATGTTGATTCCAGCGAACGTCACATTGCATTTTCATGCCCAGAACATCAAGAGTGTCTGATTCCTCAATATTAATACCACCCATGGATACAGATGACGTTGATTCCACAGATCGTTTGTGGGTCAACATACAACATTTGGTATTGCGAGCATTAAAATCGACCCTATTCGCCAGACCCCACTCGGAGATTGTAGAAAGGTCATGATTAAGTGTCATTTATATTCTGTCTCATGGCCTGAACCTATACAAGGCTAGGCCTATGATCAAAAGAAAATGAATGACAAATATTGCTGTCATCTGCATAAGAGTATATAGGATTGAAAGTTTGACTAAGAAGGTCGTTTAGAAAAATTAGGAAAAGGATAGGAGAAAGAACGGAACCTTGAGGTACCCCTGAATTAAGCTGAAACTCGTTGGATGAAACCCCATCCAAAACAACACATATAGTGCGGTTCCTGAGAAAACTCGATATAAATCGAGAGAAATCATCACCGACCAAATGCAATAAGTTTTGATACAAGTGCGTCATGCCACACACGATCAAATGCCTTGGAAATATCCAGAGCCACCACTTTACTCTCACCAAATTGGTGTATGGATCGACTCCAACACTCCGTAAGGAACGCTAACAGGTCTCCCGTAGAACGACTTCTACGAAAGCGATACTGTCGATCACATAGAAGTACTGTCGATCACATAGAAGATGGAAATTAACAATGCTCTCCATAACCTTCGCTAGCGCAGAGCAAATTACAATTGGGTGGTAATTGTCTGGGTTTGTGGCTGTAGGGTACTTTACATAGCGAATAATTTATAAAAATGTAGGGTACTTAAAAACTTGTCCACTTTGATTAGATTTTAAAAATTAAGTTTTCATTTTTTATATTTCATTTCCGGTTTGACTTTTGTTGAAAATATTTTCTTTTTATTAATTTGAATTTTGTAAAATAAAGACGCATTTTTATAAACAATAATTGTATCATTTACCCTACAGTGGCCTAGAGCTGCAAAACTATCGATAGTCGTCCCATTCGATATTTTCGATAGTTTGTTTTTTAACTATCGATACTATCGATAGTATCGGATATTTTAAAGAATTGTAAGTTTTTGCATAAAATTACGTCGTTTTCCATTAAAACAGGGTACTTCTGGACCCATAAATTATAGTTTTTGCCTTTCAATGCCACTCCAGTCTATTTTAACTAACTACGGCGATCTTCCACCGTGCCTTGCTTGTTCTGTCCAGACCTTTTATTTCGCAATAATATTCACGCGAGATTACTATCATTGTATTTATACTTTAAAACGTAAGATTTTTCCAAAATAATACAAAGAATTTACAAATTGTTTATTTTTTGATTAATTTTTCTTCAAATGGCAATCTATATGAGGCTAATGTTTTATCGGCGATAGTATCGCTATCGGGTAAAAACTATCGATAGTCCATTTCAAAAAAAACTATCGATACTATCGATAGTACCATCGATAGTTTTGCAGCTCTACAGTGGCCTCACCCTTTTTAGGGATGGGCTGAACATTGGCCACCTTCCAGCAAGAGGGGAAGACCCCTCCACGGTAGGAAAAGCTTAAAAGTTTAGCCAATGGACGAGCGAGCGTCGAAGAACACTGTTTCAGCACCAGTGCAGTAATTCCGTCCGGCCCCGGAGACTTGTCGAATTACAATTGATCTTTTTCGAATTACAATTAGACTTTTTCATTGATCTTTTTCAAGTTACAAAAGGAATTTTCGAATTACAAGTGGAATCTTTGAATTACAAGTAGAATCTTCGAATAACAAATGGAATCTTTGAATAACAAATAGAATCTTCGACTTACAAGTAGAATTCTAGAATTACAATTGATCTTTTTCGAATCTCAGCAGTAAATGGTAGAGGCTAGAATAGCTCCTGGGAATTTTTGATAAGCTCCTCAAAAATGTTGCGTAATAATCATTTGTATCGACAATCTTTACAAGTGGGCCGGGCAATTGATTATTTTTCAAATTTAATTTGAATTGATTGTTTTGTTTGCATTACTATTGGCATGTGCTTATGTCGTTTTTAAAATATTTATGGAGTCTTCGAATTACAATTGATCTTTTTCGAATTACAATTAATCTTTTTTCGAATTACAATTGATCTATTTCAAATTAAATTAGTCTTTTTCATTGATCTTTTTCAAATTACAAAAGGAATCTTCGAATTAAAAGTAGAATCTTCGAATAACAAATGGAATCTTTTAATTACAAATAAAATTTTCATTTGATCTTTTTCGAATTTCATCAGTAAATGGTAGAGGCTAGAATAGCTCCTCAAAAATTTGGCGTAATAATCATTTGTATCGATGCTCTTTACAAGTGGGCCGGGCAATTGATTATTTTTCAAATTTAATTTGAATTGTTTGTTTTGTTTGCATTACTATTGGCATGTGCTTATGTCGTTTTTAAAATATTATCATAATTTCCTGTAAATATCAAAAACACTCCAAATAAATTAATTTCCCATATATACAGCAGTACAGCTCACATGACTGTGAATATCTTCCAGATCTGCAGCATGTAGGAATAAATAAATAAACTCTCGAAACATGTGGAAGAAATGCAACAGCAAATGTTACGAGAAACCAGTTTTAAAAGCACACAGAAAAAAATATCGGGAAATTAAAAGTAATCAAACTGATTGTTAACAATGAACTGTTAGTTCAACAACTTTATTTATTGTATTAATAAAGTATTTAATTGATATCATCCTAGAAATACAAGTTTAATTAACATTTAAGTTTCGTTTGCAGAATTTAGACATTTTGTAATTTAAGGTTATGTAGAATGTACCAACGCACAGTGGGATAATAGCTATTTTTTGCAAATAGGTCCAGTAAGTACTGGACCCATGAAATTTGAAATGGTCATAGCTAACGTATTTTCGAGATTAAGTTAGAGCCCAGCGGTTGAACGGGGGAGGCAACATAACTCTCCAAAGTAGGGCACATTTTGCATACGAACACTTTAAGCGCTTGCCATTTTATAGTTTCCCAGCCAGAAATTGCCAACGGTACAAAAAAAATGTACTGGTAGAACATTGGCTACACAAAAAAATACTACGCTTTGCAGAAATATCGAAAAGTACAAAAAAACATATACTGGCAAAACATTGGCTACACAAAAAATACTACGCTCTGTCAAAATTTCTCATTACATATACAGTACAAAAAAATGTCCTGGCAAAATATTGGCTACAAAAAAAATACTACGCTTTGCAGAAATATCGAATATGAGCTAAAACACCTCAATTCAGCCGAGGAGTTGACCGCACCCCCTCCAAATTTAATGAAATTAAGTACTGTGGTTTACTTTAACAAAAAAGAAATTTTGTCAATTTTTCAGGCTTCTGGACATTCCAGTATTCGAGATATGCGGTCTTGAAAATTAACAAAATCGTATATATTTGACAGAAGTGTTCTGCCTTTAAAACTGCATTCCTCAAGATTTTTTTTTTTGAAAAAGGTCAAAGGTAATTGGTTAAACCTTAATTTTTGGAGAGCTATTTCTCAAAACACAATATTTTTAAAATTTTGGAAAAAATATATGTTGTTAAGAATCACCTTACTTAAGTTTAAATTTTTAGGATGGAGACTTTTTATATTACTAGAAACATTGTGACAGGAAAGAAAAAGCGGTGTAATTTTCCTTAGAAAAAAAAAATTTGTCTTTGAAATTCTGGTACCAAAATTTATTTTTCTGAATGTTTTTGACGTGCTGAGTCCAAATATGACCTTTGAACTGGCCTTTGGGGGCGTGGTTATAGAAATTAATTAAAAATAACGATAAAAATTTATTCTTTAAGCGTAAATATCATAAACAAATAACTTGTAAACATATATAGCGGGGGTACAGGTGTCCCCACCAACTTCGCCGACCCCCCCACAAAAAAAGACGCCCCTGCGATGTTTTTTTTTTAATTTTAAACGTGTTGGAGGATTTAAAAGATTCGGCGCAGCCGAATTTAACACTCTTACTTGTTTAATGTAACTTTGTTCTAGAAAAATGTTTGGGGGCAAAAATTAAAATGTGTTGGTCTTACATTTTACCATGGAAGAGGTAGGAGCTGAATTAATAAAACAAGATTATATAAAATAAAAAAATATTGTATGGGGGCCGCCTTAAGAATTAAGGAAAGAGTGTAGATATGTTTTAAGAAAATGTTGGGGTTAAACAAATATTGGGGGTCGATCATACATTTGGCTTCTCTAAGCTCATCTTTGGGACAGCTAGAGTGATGGGAGCTAATTTCATGAAAATGTCATTTTGTATGGAAGCCCCCTAAAGGAGTGGAACTAGGAAATAGGTTTAAAAATTAATAGTGGTCGGTCTTACATATCACTCCTCTAGGAGCGACTCTGAGGTAATTGTGGTAAAGAGGTAAAAAGGCACAAAAATTCCCACAACTGCTTCGGAGTTGTTCCTAGAGGGGTGACATTTTTGAGATGAGATTTTTTTTACACGCATTTGAAGTTGGTGAACTATTATAACAATTTTAATAACTTGAAAACTGTATAAGAGGCGTATACTTAATTTGTAATTGTCTTTAAATAACAATCATACGAAATGGTGTAGTGGTTTATTTTTAATAATTGTGCCCAGAGTTATAGAGTAGGGTAACAAATGGCGTTTGAAAAAGTAGTAAACAAGAACCATATGGTATTGTTTACGAAATTGAATCACAAATTGAAATCTGAGTGAGATGGAAGATACCAGTTATACAGTGAGAATGCAGATTGTTTTTTGTCTCTCTTTGCTTTAAGTTTTAACTTTAGTGTGACATTTCCAGAATTTTCCAATCATTTTTGATTTGAAAACTCTAAACTCTGATTAGCCATTCAGTAGTAACTGGACCGATTACAGCGAAATTTATACCGGTTATACCTAACGCAATTTCGAGCTTAAGTTTAGACACTGAACATCACAATATGTCCCTCTAAAGAGGGACATATTAAGTATACAAAAACTTCACATTGTCTTTATGCTATCACATTGTGTTTATGCTCTATCAGTTGTCAAAAATGCCCAAAACGGTGACTTTTTTTAATTTTGACCTCAATTTTCTCAAACACCCGATGTGATGGAAAAGTTTGGATGCCAGGTTTGTGATCACTAGAAAAATTTCAATTAACTATGTAAGGTCGAGTCCCAGTTGCTTATTTTTTTTTTAATGTTTAGTAGTTTAATTAATATATTTTTAATTGAAAACCAATATTATTTTTTCTGTGTTATCAAACTGCCTCTGTTAATTTTTAGAGGGAAATCAAACAAAGTCCACTTAACATTATTACTGTAGTATGAGTAGTTGTTTGTGGAATTAAGCTGTTGTTGTTTCGGTCCGACAAGACTAAACATAACCTTGACATTCGTTTTAATTTTCTACATTTTTCTTTAACGCTCATATTCTCAACACAACAAAATATGATATGTGTTGTTTCGATTTTGTATTGAATTTTCTGTGGTATTTTTTTTTCTTCTTTTTTATAAATCTTAAGAACATAAAAATAAAAAATAAATCAGCGAAAATAAATGTCTTATTATAGCATTAAAAGAAGCCAACCATTTCTAAACACTCTAAATTATAAATCTGTAAAAAAAATCTGTAAGACGAACTTTCAATTAAATTTAACAAATTAGTAAAAAATGTTTACTAAAACGAAAAAACTTATTAAAATTATGAAGATTAAAGCCGCATTCACAATGTTCGAGTACTCCAATCTGAGGAACATTTTATATAATGGGTCCAAGTCCAAACATGGACCGATCGGATCTGTCTTTTGTTAGATCTTTATTTAGTGTAGAAAACACACACAGATCAAATTTAAGTGGACCTGGCTTATTTTTTTATCAATAGACCGATTTAACTAAATATCGGTCGAAATTTTTATAAGGAGGACTTAGTCCAAAAATGGTCCAATTATATTCCGATTTGATTAGGTAACTAAAGTACACGTTTAACACCTACAAATAAAATGTTTATCAAATATTTCCATTTTTATGAGTTTTGAGGGAATTGTGTGAATATCGGGAGGGTGGATTGAATGGGGACTACCAGAATGACTGATCCGATTCCTTTGAAATTTGGAACGATGATGCAACAAAATTTGATTACCTGCTAAATTTCAAAGCGATATCTATTATAATACGGTTATTAGAGTCATTTAAGCCAAATCCAAATTCAATAGGCTTCGTCCTTGGTCAATTGATTGCGACCTGTATCGTGCTTAAACCGATAGATGGACAGACGGACTTGAAGGTAGGTCTAGGACCAATATTTCGGGTAGTTACAAACATCAGCACAAACTCATTATACCCTGTACCACAGAGTGGTGTAGGGTATAAAAATAAAATTTATAATATAAACAACCCAGGAAAAATTTTCAGAACCGATTCTGACAACACTTGTTCTAGAACAGGTTCTTCGGTAATCATAAACTATTACACTTTAATTATTCAGAACAAGTTAAGTGAAAATTGTTGTGAAACATGTTCTCTGCAATCAAAGTTTCATTACATTTTGGTTCTCAGGAATTGAAAAAAAAATTATGTGTCAAAAAAATTAAAAAATAAAATCATTTCTGTTTTTGTTAACCAAGAAAAAACAGGAATTCTATTAAAATATTAGGATATACCCAGGAAAATTTTTCAGAACCGATTCTGACAACACTTGTTCTAGAACAGGTTACTCGGTAATCATACACTATTACACTTTAATTATTCAGAACAAGTTAAGTGAAAATTGTTGTGAAACATGTTCTCTGCACTCAAAGTTTCATTAAATTTTGGTTCTCAGGAATTGAAAAAAAAAATTATGTGTCTAAAAAATTAAAAAATAAAATCATTTCTTTTTTTGTTAACCATTAAAAAACACGAAATTCTCTTAAAATATCAGGATATAATCGTGAAAATTGTTAATAAAAAGATGAGTAAGTTAAATTTTCATTGTATGGGTAGGGTCAAATACTAATAATATTATGTTTTTTTATTTTAGTTTGCAGAAAATCCATGTTCTGGTTTGTCATTATTGTAAGGCCCAAAATTCAATTTTGGAGTCGATAAAGGATATATGTGTGTTAAGAGCTGTGAATACTTCATGTCAGATATGATTGTATTTATCTTTTTTTAATAAATTTATATTTTTTTAATGCAATTCAAAAAATTTCTTTAATTCTCATTTCAGTTCCAAATTTTACTTCTAGAACCGATTCCAAAGATCAAAAATATGTTCTAATTTTGCTTACAAACACCTGTTGCTTTTGGGACAATCCCTATGTAAAAAGAATCGGTGTTGCACAAGAATTAGAACAGGTTCTAGGGAAGTATAAGTTGTTCCACAATCGGTTCTTTGCAACCGAAAATTTTGCTGGGTAATGGTGAAAATTGTTGATAAAAAGGTGAGAAAGTTCAATTTTTATTATATGGGTAGGGACAAATACTAATAATATTATGTTTTTTATTTTAGTTTGCAGAAAATCCATGTTTTGGTTTGTCATTATTGTAAGGCCCAAAATGCAATTTTGGAGGCGCAAAAGGATATATTATTGTTAAAAGCTGTGGATACTTCATGTCAGATATGATTGTATTTATCTTTGTTTAATAAATTAATGCAATTCAAAATATTTCTTTAATTCTCATTTCAGTTCCAAATTTTAATTCTAGAACCGATTCCGAAGAACAAAAATATGTTCCAATTTTGCTTACAAACACCTGTTGCTTTTGGGACAATCCCTATGTAAAAAGAATCGGTGTTGCACAAGAATTAGAACAGGTTCTAGGGAAGTATAAGTTGTTCCACAATCGGTTCTTTGCAACCGAAAATTTTGCTGGGAAAATTAAGTGGAATAATTTTGCCAAATTATGAGACAAGCAACACAGCTCCGAAGAATTTCAGACCAATTAGTCTGTCTTCTTTTTTGTTGAAGACAATGGAACGAATGATAAGACTCATATTTGCGTAGAGTGATTGACCCGAGGTTGCTTTCGACAAAACAACATGCATACAGCAAGAGTAGATCAACGGAAACAGTTCATGAGCTCGTTTATACCATCAAGAGATCGCTTTCGGTGAAGGAGTACACTATGGTGGCCTTTCATGATATAGAGGGGGTTTTAAAATGTCATCCCAGACTCTATAATTCTGGCATTGTCTGGGAGTAAAGCGTGGGATCGTTTTAATGGTGGAAAACCTACTTGCCAATAGACGTATAACGTCTAAATTGGGAGATACTGTCATATCTCCATTTGTCAATAGGGGTACACCACAGGGAGGTGTTCATTCGCCGCTTCTTTGGAACCTGGCACTGAACTCAAAGCTGCTATCTCTTGAAGCACGTGGTTGTCATGTTGTCGCATATGCTGACAATTTCGCGATAATGGTAAAGGGAAAGCATCTGCCAACATTGAGTGACATTCTTCAAGGTTCTCTGATAGATCTGTCTAAATGCGCAAGAGGCTGTGGTCTGGGAGTTAATCGAAGTAAAACAGAGCTGTCTTGTTTACAAGGAAAAGTAAGATTCCTGCTTTTGATCCTATTTCTCTGGACGGCACTGAAATCGCCTTCACAGATGGAGCCAAGTGTATTGGAGTTTTTCTAGATAGGAAGTTGAATATCAGGTGTAATATTGAGGAACGGGTAAGAAAAGCAACGATTGCTTTATATTCCTGTAAAAGGGCCATTGTAAAACGATGGGGATTTAACCCGTTCATTGGATTTATACAGCGTGGTGCGTTTAATTCTGCTGTATGAAATCATTGTCTGGTGGCCTGCTTTAGAAACAATAGCAAAATGTGTCTTTATCACGAAGGTACAGAGAATGGCATCGATGTACATCACTGGTGATCTTCGTACTACACCTACGGCTGCATTAGAAATCCTCCTTCACCTGATACCATTGGACATATTGCGTAGGCAGTTCGTAGGCACTGTGGACATATTGGGTCGGCAATTCGACTTAATAGCGCCACATACAACTACTATACTATACAGGGAGTCTTGGCTGAGGTTAAATCCGGGTAGTGGAGCCTCCATAAATTTCTACACGGATGGATCGAAGCTGCATGATTAAGTGGGCTTTGGAGTCTATTCGGAGTGCCTTGGGTTGAGCCTGGGTCGAAAATTGTCGGATCATTGCAGTGTTTACCAGACAGAGATGCTGGCAATAAAGGAAGTGGCTGACTGGTTGATTTGTAATGTATTGTCTACAACTGCAGTCTACATATATTCTGACAGTCAAGCCGCGGTCAAGTCCCTGGTGTCAATGTTTCTGAAAACAAGATCTGCCCTTAACTGCCGAACGACTTTAAATGAGATGGTCAAGCAGTTTAACGTACGACTCATATAGGTCCCAGGGCACAGAGACATTCTAGGCAATTGCCAAGCCGATGAGCTTGCTAGACTGGGAACCACCTTACAGGTTCCAACAGAATTGGAATGTGTTGGTATGGCTCTAGAAACTTGCAAGCAAAACCTACGGCTTTGCTCCGCGACGGAGACTAATCAAAGATGTGCAAATGGATGGACGTATCAGACAACACGACAGTTTACTTTCTCAGTTTACTTACATAGAAATAAAATCGTCAAATTTAAATCAACAAAGTTCAATTGTAAATCCACTAAACATGATATCAACCAAACATTTAGTAAAAACGGCCGCCTCTTAGTCCATAACACAAAACTTCGATTTCGTTTTCAACAAACTCAGTCAAGTAATTTTATTTCAAAATTATTTTATCATGTCAATAAATAGTGTTTGTGTTGAAAAAATTAAGATTTTTTTATTTTTTTCAGATCAACAAATTGTGTTTGTTGAATTTCTTTGTTGAAAACAAAAAAAAATCTTTTTTCAACAATCAAAATTTACAAACGTTTGTTGATATTACAAATTTCCGTATAGGAGCACTTTTAGTGAAATAATCAATTGTATTCACAAATATGGGGTCAATATAAAAAATCTTTTTTTCTGTGCAGTTAGCATTTTAATCTGTGGTCGAGAGTGGAGCGACTCCAACATTGTGAACGTAGGTTTAAAGTTTATTTATTTTTTTTCAAAAAATGTTAACAAAAAATTCTGAAAACAATATTGGAATGTCCTTTTTCCTTGGCAAAGGCACCATGAATTTCCAAAATCAAAATTTTTTATTAAAGTTTAAAATGTCCTCTTATATTTTTTCTAAATTTTAAATCTTTATAATTTTATCAGCAATAAAATTTTTTTATGAAATAATTTTTTTCTTTATCCAATATATTTCTAATATAACCATGATTGATACTTATGCAGTGAGTATGTACTTAACAATTACTATTTTCAGTTTATTGATTGGTATTATTCCTTATTTTAACATGGTTATGACGGCGGCGATTGTTAAAGTACCAACATGTTTATGCATGTTCAAGAATGTTAGAAAGCTTATGATTTGTGTGTATTTCCTTATTAAATATACCTTGAAAGTTTTTTTTTCAAATATGATAAGACTTTAAAAGAGAAATCTAACAGTATGGCATGATAGTAAAATATAATTTTCAAGAACTTAGCCTCATACTAGACCTTTAGTAAAAAAAATAGTGAATCTGAAAAAATCGACTTGGAAATAAAAAAAATCTCGCACTAAACTAAAAAGAAACCTTGAGGGGTTTCTTATGGAAAATGTTAATTTTCATTTGTTTTTGGTTTCATCACATTCCGATTTTTGCACTATGTTATTTATCCGGCCTTATAATAAAAGTTTTTGCAAAATATGTATGCAGTTTTTTTAAAGAATAATTCTTAGAATCAGAGTGTTGTGAAAAGCTTTTTCGTTCGACCCCTTAGAAATTTCTGTAATGCAAAGATATCGCATTTAGAAAAAAATTGTAAACTTTACTAAATTCAAGAAAAATTGATAATAATTTAGCTCCATTGCCATGTTTTCCTTCATTTAAGTTCATATTTTTCTTAAAAATAAGGAAAGAAAAAATTATTTAATTTTATGACAATTTGAACTAAAAAATGGGAAATACTTTTATTTCTATTTAGTTCATTTGAGAGCCCGATTATGTGAAGACCCCATTGGGTTTGAACCCGATTGATCCAGGCCCCGATGTGTCCAGATCCTAGATGTCCCTTAAATATCATCATAGTCTTTTTTACCAAAATGTTTGTCCGTTTCAATCTACCTTGCTTAGTATTTGAGATACGTCAATTTGGGGTCTTGAGAATTTTAAAACCTGAGTATCTTTAAAACTATTACACGGAGAGCTTTTGGGTATTTGGCGGTCGTGTTCTACGTGTTGTCTTTAGACTTTTTGTTAAGTCGGAAATATTTTCCGAGATATGAATATTTCAAAAATTAAAAAAAAAAAAAATGTTTTTAGAAAATGTCTTTTTTTTATTTTTAAAAATTTTAAGAGAATTTTTAATATATTTAGTGTAGAATAATGTGAACTATAATTACGTTTTCGTTAGACCATTAAATTAACAAAAAACAAATAAAAAAATAAAGCTATTATTACGGCGACATTATTAAATATTTAATCATTACAAACAAAACAAGTGAAAGTGTTATATTCGGCTGTGTCGAATCTTTTTTACCCTCCAACATGTAAAAAAAAATCAGGGGCGTATTTCTTTGGGGGGGTTTGGTGGGATACGTTAGGGGACAGCTTCCCCTTGCGATAAATGTTATCATATGTATTTATTATGATTCTTGCAATAATTTAATCCAATTAATCATTATTAAAATACATTTTTTATATCCACGCCCACAAAAAAGGGAGGGGGTGGGGGTTTAAACTTTTTTTTTATTCGCTAGGTAAACATGCAGGGGTTTGAACTTCCTCTGACATAAAAATGTTGGATTTGTTTAACAAAAATACAAAAAACCCTGCAAAAAAATTCCGTTTCTCTGAGGTGGGTTTAGTTCTCTAAGGGGTAACTTTCCCCCCTTGGTTCGATTTTGTCCATTTCCGAACTTAACCAGCCTATGACCATAAGACATATTCGTGCCAAACTTCAGAAGTCTAGCTCTTTTTTTTTTGGACTCTACAGACGAACGGACATCGGTGGAATGTCTAAGAATCGATCACTGATCAATAATATATATACTTCATAGAGTCCTAGACCGATATTTTAATGCGTTACAGACGGAATGACAAAGTGAGTATACCCCCATTCTGTGGTTGTAGGGTATAAATATAAGTAAGAATGCAATATTCGGCTGCACCGAACCTTAAAATACCCTTTACAATGTTTAACAGAGCAAAGAAATTATTGTGACACGACATAATCCATAATAAAATATGTAAGAATGCAATATTCGGCTGCACCGAATCTTAAAATACCAATGTTTAACAGAGCAAAGAAATTATGGTGACAGGACATATGTAATCTCCACGGACATTGCCCCCATAACGGAAATAGGGATTATGACCGAGTTCATCACGGTCTTAATCTCCACAATAGTTGTGGGGACTATGACCGTTTCCAAAACAATCACAATCCTAATGGAGATTATGTCCTGTTGGACATAATTAGGATTTGTTAGTTTATATGAATATCTATATACAGTGGCTGCCAAAAGTCGACGTACGACTACATAGTAAATGTAATTTGTTAACGACAAAGTTAACAATAATAGACCTTATTATTATGAAACAATTATTATTTTAAAAAGTGCTATGTAGGTAATTTATCAAGATTTAATTTAAGCTTAATGGCGTCCAGATTGAGTAAATATTAAATATTCTACAAGGGTCAAATGGAAATTGATACTATTGACAGACGTTTGTTACATTTTTTTTTTTTTTAATATATGTATTTCTAAGTTGATTTTTTCAAGTTCAAACACTAAAATTTAAAAAAAAATATCTAATAGTTTAAATTCAGTTATCAACTCATTTTTCCAACGACCCAACCAAAAATCAAATTTTTTTAAAATGCAGTAAAATAATCGTAATATTTTAACTCCAAATTTTTTTGGCCAACAATTTTTTTGTAAACAAAGAAAATATTTAATTATTTTCATATCTCGTTACTATACACTTAGGTGTATTAAAATATAATATAAACAATTAAATTTCTTTATTTACAAAAAAAAATATGGTCAAAAGAATTAAAGGTCAAAAAATTCAGATTTTAATTTTTGGTTGGGTCGTTGGAAAAAATGAGTTGATAACTGAATTTAAACAACTAGACCATTTTTAAAATTGTAAGTGTTTGAAGTTGGAAAAAATCAACTTAAAAATATTTTTTAAAAATTTTCTAAAAAGGTCTTCAATTATTTTCAATTTCCATTTCGATTCTCGTTGTACACTTAATATTTACTCAATCTGGACACCATTAAGCTTAAATTAAAGCTTGATAAATCACCTACACAGCACATTTAACAAAAATACTTGTTTGATAATATTTTAGGTGGATTATTGTAAACTTTGTCGTTAACGAATTACATTTACTATGTAGTCGTACGTAGACTTTTGGTAACCACTGTATATACATCTGTATATAAACTAACAAATCCTAATTTGAACACGACCGAAGCATCATTGGATAGGTCTTCAGAAAACCTTCCGATCTGTATAAAATGTTCACATATGTACTTTCTTTTGAAAAAAATATAAAAAACTTTCCTCTCCTCTTTCCCATATGCAAGTTTCAGGACAATCGGTGGGTAACCTCTGAAAGACCTCCCTTGTAAGTAGCAAATAAAATAAATGGAGGATATAAAATACATGAATTGTATGCATGCTACGTTGCATGTTATTAACTGCATATTTTAGTAACTATTTAGTAAAAATTTTCTTTTAATTTCTTAATGCAATTTCATTTGTTTAATGTAAATAAAAAAATATTTACATTTTTAAAACAGGACAAAGATTTTGAACAAATTCATAAGGTAGAATGCAATTTAGTAATAATTTTAAGAATTAGAAATAATAATTTAAACCTAACGTACATTTTTCAAGACTTGGAAAGTCCTACTAAGGGCTTCCAACAATGAGAAAACAGAATCTGTCAAAAGTTAAAAATAGATAAAGTTCGGCAAAACGATAACATCTGTGTAATATGAAATAAAGTAGTTCTCATTTTCTTTCACATAATAAAAGTGTGGAAAACCGAAGAGTGCTGACGAAGGAAGGGAGGATTTTTTAGAAAATCCACCCTTCCTTCCAATAATTAGTTCTCAATGCTTTTGTAATTTAAAGATATTTTAAAGATATTTTTTATTAAACATCTGTGTCAACAAAGTGTATCTTAAAGTCGCCTACTTCTAATTTGCATAAATTTAATAAAAAAAATATAAATAGTAATTATATTCATTTGAAATGGCACCACACATGTGTAGCACGCGATACTAATATATTTTAAAGTAGCATTAAAACAGTCCCCAAAAAATAAATATATAGAAAAACACTTTTTGTTTTTGTGCAATGACGTCTATTGCCGGTGTCCTAGTTTTATTTCTTCGTTTTTCTTTCGACCAACAAAACGAAAAAAAAAAATTGAATGAAAAACAATGGACTTGTACTATCAATTTAAATTAATAATACTCAAAGGTTCTTTAATATTGCCCTTAATGTGTCTACTACAAGTACTTGAGTACTTAAATATTTGTAAGTTGGGAAAAGTATTTTATTTTTTTTTCCAATAAAAAAAATATGCAACAAAAATTATTACTGGCAGCCATGGTGGGTAGATCTAATGGCATGACAACGGTGTCATAACACAAATAAACTAGATCGCGATTCGTCTTTACTGGACACATTTATGGTAAGCAGTTAGTGAAGACATAAATATTTTTAGTACAATACAAAAATCTTAAAAAGGTATTTCAAAAATTTCAATTTACATTTCAGCCCTTGCAGCACATTTAATATTTACTCACTCTGGAATCCATTTAGCTTAAATAAAAGCTTGATAAATTACCTACACAGCACTTTTTTACAAAAATATTTGTTTAATAATAATTAGGTCTATTATTGTTAACTTTGTCGTCAACGAATTACATCTACAATGTAGGCATACGTAGACTTTTGGTGGACACTGTATTTGAGAATTACAAAAAACAACTAGTATATTATATTACCTAGAGGGTAATGATATGCAAATCTATTTATGTAAATAAGACAGACCCACAAAAAAGGTTCTGACCCAGAAATCGGACTAAGAAATCTTAATGTATTTCGACCCCCTGAACTCGAATCTGCCATAAAAAACATAGTTGGGTTTTCCTGCAATCTTACAAGAAAAGTTCTTAAAGGGACCATTACAGATTTCTTTGAAATTTATCAAAAAAAAAAAACCAAGAAAGTCTAAATCGAATCTTTATGAATTTTGACATCCTAAAATCGATTCCGCCATCAGAATGGTATTTTATCGTTGGGTTATCTTGTAATCTTACAAGGAAAGTCTGTAAAGTGAAAATACTTAATTTCTTTAAAATATATACACAAGATAGAAAAAAAAATTAAAGATCGACCTGTCTGAGCGAAATCGAGTTCAGGAGGTCAAAATACAAAAAAAAAATCTTCTGTTTAAATTTTAAACAAATCTGGAATGGTCACTTTGGGGAACTTTCTTCTAAGATTTCAGGAAAACCCAACGATAGTTTTTTTTTCGGTTAGAAGATTCGAGCTCAGGGCGTCGAAATACATTAACCCCCAGTTTCTGTAATACGAACGCCATTCCTCTGCGACGAATTTGTATGTATTTTGTTTTGTTACAATAACAAAATACACACAAATTCGTCACGAACGAATGGCGTTCGTATTACAGAAACTGGGGGTAAGACTTTTTGGTATGATTTCTAAGTCAAGCCTTTTATTGTGGTTGTTTGTAATTTTTGTTGTTTGTTTGATAATCGTGATAAAACTAAGAGAAGGTATAATTTTCTTCTTCTAATACCACTGTGCTCGAATTTGACACTTTTTTTAAAAGCTGGGCACCCTACTGGTAAAGTTAATTCGAGTACGCTGAATTCAATGGTGTTAGCCATTTTTCAAAGTCAGCGCTCGTATATGTGATTTAAAATGTTGATGCTTAAGCACAATAAAAACGATATTTTTAAACTTTTGCGATATTTTTTAAATTAAAAACCATTCAAGTCTGTTAAACTAACACAACAAACCATAATATTGTGAATTTTTTTCGCGAAAAACATTTTTTTGTTCGCGAACAATCTTTATTTTCGTGAAAAAAATTGGTTCAATACAAATATTTTTAGTTTTATTTGAATTTACGACAGTCATCTGGTTAAGCTAGTTCGTGTACACTAAATCCCATTGTAATATCAGTTTTTTCAAAGTTAGCGTATTATTAACGATATTCGCGATTTTAATTTTTTTTTATTTTTAAGTAAAATAAACTATTTTTTTTTTTCATATTATTTAGACAATTGCTGAATTTTTATCATCTAAATTCTATTGAATATACAAAAAAATAAAATTTATTCGCGTAAATTTTTTTTTCGCGAAATTTTTTTTGCGAACTTTTTTTTCCAATTTTTTTTTATTTTCCTATTAATTTATGAAAATTAATAGAATACGATAAATTACAGAAACAAAAATTTTCGAAAAAAAATTTTTTTCGCGGATTTTTTTTTTTGCGAAAAAACAATGCCTTTTCTAAATTTATATTTAAAAACTATCCCAAAAGCATAAAAATTTAATTTTTGTAGTGCCAAAGCTATACAATTTTAAATCGCGAGTATCTCGAATACGAACGCTATCTTCGAAAAACGGCTAGCACAATTGAATTCATCGTACCCGAATCAGCTTTACCAGAAGGGTGCCCAGCTTGTTAATCTTTGCGACTAGCACAGTGTACTTAATGAGTGTAGAGTTGAATATACATATATTAATATTTGCATCACTTTAGTGGAGGTTACTATTACTAGAGTGGAGGGTTTGAAAATTAGGACCCAATGCGGCCTCTAATAATGTAGAGCAAGGCTACTTTGAAATGCTTTCTTTTGAAATTTATCCATTTCGATATATTTCGCTTACTTTTCGAGATATCGGCATTCTAAGTTTTTAACTAAATTCTAAAATGTTTTTAACAAAATACTAAGAACATTGGTTTAAGGGGGGTTTAAAGAAAAAAAAATCAGCCTTCATGTGATTTTTTAAACAGCTACAAAAAAAAATACGAAATATTTTTCAGTTCTGTTTTTTTATTTAGAAGATAATTTTTTGTAATATTTTTAAAATTTTATAACACACAATTTGGTGATCTAAAATTGCCACTTAATTGCAAAATGTTTTTTTAAAGGACGAAACCGGCTGCAGTTCTACAGCTAAAAGTACTGGACCGATTTTGATGAACTTTTTTTGATTTGTAAATTATTAAATTATCTGGAACTTATCGTGGCCATTTTTTTAAAATTTTAACCTTATTATGAAAGAAGAAAAGTATTTTTTTTTTATTTTTAAGTTTATAAAACTTAACAAAAACCAATATTTTTCAAAAAATGGTCACGGTAAGTACTAGATTTAATAATCTACAGATAAAAAATCATCAAAATCGGTCAGTAGTTTTTGCTGTACAACTGCTGCCGATTTTGTTTTTTTTTTTTTCTTAAAAAGAATTCTACAATTGAGTGGCAACCCTGGCAATTCTTGTAGCCCAAATTTTGTGTTACACAATTTTAAAAGTATTACAATAATTCACCGTTTAAATAAAAAAAAAAAAACAATATTAAAAAATTTTGCGTATTTATACTGTTTCTTTTTTCCTTTAAACCCTTTTATGAAAAGGAATTTATGGACACCTCGAAAGTTTTGAAAAATCTGAGTAATCCGCTGAATTTAAAAGAATAATCTGCTGAAATTACACCGAGTTTCAGTCGCAGATTTTTTAATTATTTACCAAGTTTTTTTTTTCAAATACAATTTTTTGAAATTATCTTTTTGACATTGTGAAGGAATTCTATGCATTCGGCAAGGTCAAATTTAACTTTTTTACTTGTTAATACTTAAAATTAACTACAATTGTAGTTTCTTTTTCGCAGAAAAAGTTGTTGACCCCACAAAAACCACTAAATTTTTAACCAACTGAAATGGTTTTAACTACAAACTAGTTTGAATGTAAATTAAAAAAAAGTTTATTATTTTTTTTTGCAAATTGTGTGCTAAAAAAATTAACAGAATAATCATGAGTCAGCATGATATTAGAAATATTGTACATAAAAAAACTACAACAAAAAGCGTTGTCTAATGATTATTTAAATTTGTATTTTGTATATCAATCAATAGATAAGAATTGATAAAAATATAAAAAAAAACACATAATGTGGTGGGTTGCTAACATGAATACATTAACGAAAATTGTTCAAAAGTAAATAGGTATAAATCAACTTTAAATAATAAATAATATGCAAAATTTTTATTTCAATTTTTTTTTTTAAAAATAAAAATATAAATAATAAAACACGTGCACAAAAAATAAATTTGAAAAAAATGTGTAGGTTAATTTGGAATTGAATTATTTCTAAGAAAGTTGTTTTTTAAATACTGTTAAAATTCTCTAAATATTTAAGACTCAAAAGTTTAAGAATCGAAAGAAATTTACTCGTTTTTTTTAATTTTTAAATATAAAAATGTTTTAGAACAAGTAGAAAAGTCAAATTCGACTTGCCGAATTCATAAATACAATGTCCTTTTTAAGTGATTGTGAATTTTCTAACGTGAAAAAATTTTGAAACAATTTTGATTAGAAATATTATATTTGGAATAAAAAAACTTTTTTTTAGTAATTTTTGTAAAAAAAAAAAAATACTATTTTTTTTCGAGTGTACTTTCTTTATTTTAAAAATATTTTTGACTGACAAAAATTCGTTGTAAAATATTTTTGTGATTTATCAATGTTTTTTCCACATGTGAATTTGAGGTTAAACCAATCTGAAATTCACGGTTTTGCTAATGACTTTTCAACCACTAACCACTATAAACGGGGTAAATTTTTTATCAACCTAGTTTTATATCCTAAAAATAGATCCAATTTTGTTTAATTTGATGTTTTTTTGTAAATAAACTACTTATTGAGAAGAAATCATTAAAAATATAAATAAATTTTATCAAAATTATAATATAAACCAAAAAATTCCAACCTTTTGTTAGTTTGATAAACATGATTGCCACACATTAAAAAATATTTATGGGAGTTCGTTATAAAAAGGTAAATATACATGAAATTTTGTTCTTGGGACCATAATAAACAGTTCGCTTTAACCGAGGATTCGTTATAACCGAGTTCGTTATAAAAGAAGTATTTTGTGTGAAAATTGATACTAAAACGTCGGGACTTTAGAATTAGTTCGTTATAACCGAGTTTGACTGCATATGCCAAACTTCAGCAGCCTCAGAATTGTCTTTCGAAAGTTAGCGTGTTATTTATCTTGTAAATTAGTGAAAAACCCTTGCCAAAATTGACGCTTTTGCTTATAACTTTTGAACCACTGCACAGTGGATAATATGAGGTGAATACATCTCATAATTGATTATTGCAAATCTTTGAAATTAACCATAAAACAAGTTCTATCGTAAAGCTAAGATGTCAAACAATAATTATTTTCATAAATCATAGTTATTATGTCAACAGGAGTATTCGAAAATGGCGACAGAATACACAACTTTCGACCTTAAAGATTTGGGGAGGTAAAATAATACCATATTCAAGTGCGTATTTTTAATATTTATAATTATTATTTTTAGGATTGTAATACCTTGTTGGAAAGGGTATCTTGTCCAAATTCTATTTTTGTTATGAGCTCTGTATATATTGTTAACAAATTTGAAATTAATTCATTCGAAATATATAATATTTTTTTCTAACCTACGCAACTTTGACTGGGATTTTAACTGTTAGAGCCGTTTTCCTCCGATCTAGTTTTAACATAGAATTAAAGATTAACTTATTATCTAAAAGATTTATATAAACTAGCTGCCTTTTCGTGCCTTTAAACAAATGGCATCCAAAAATGTTGACGAAATCGGAAATTAAAAATAAATAAAAATTTAATTATATATTTGATTGGCTTATTATGCCCTGCTTAATTTGCCATTCCGCGTGTAACGCAAGAAAATATCGTTTTAGGACCTCATAAAAATAATATAATATTGATCCATGGCTAATTTTAAGACATTCTAGCGATGTCCGTCCGTCTGTCTGTGGAAGGCACGATATAATCCAAACCAAATAAATTAGTTAGTTAACATGTATCGCAAAGGGGGTCGGTGTCGCCGACCCCCCCCCCCCCTTACTCCTTCCCAAAAAACGTTACTTTATTTATTTTTTTACTTTTTGGAAAGTTGTGGAAAGTAGAGATGGCCGCGTAGTGACTTTAGTGACGAACACTCACCAAATAGCATATATTTTCTACTTACACTCACTTACAATCACGTGAGTAAATTTAAGACAGCTCACGTGCAGGGGTGCCAGATGATTTCGATGAAAAATCGGCATATTTTCAAAAAAAAATCGGCATTATCGGCACTTGAATTTAAAAAATCGGCAAAAAATCGGCAAATGAAAAATAACCATTTCAAATACCATAAATTTCATTTCTATTGACAAAAAATAACAAAAGAGAACAATTTAGCATTAATATACGTATATAACATAAAAATCAATCAGAAACAATCATTTTTGGTCCCTTCAAAATTTTTTAATTTTTTTTTCGCAAAAAAAAACTTAAACATTTTTTAGGTACCAAAAAAATTTTTGAATGTCATAAAAATGATTTTTCAGTAATATCCTTATAATAACTAATATTTTCAGCAAAAAAAAAACAAAAATATTTTTTTTTCGCTTTGTTTAAATTTGCCCACAGGCAAATTGTTTGACCCCAACGCTAAGCGAATAAATGGGTTTTCTACAAACAGTACGGATATAGGTTGACTTAAAATCGATTAAGGACCTATATTTCTAGGTATTACAAACTTATATACATACACTCTAAAAAATGAGTCCAGTTTCCTACTATAAATTAGGTAACTTTCTACAAATTCAAATAATATACGACTATAAATTGTGTAGATTTCCAATAATTTTAGGTAGAATTGCGCAATTTTCGTAAATTTTCCCAATTTATAGCACGAAACAAAAAAAAATATTAAAAACAACACTCAGAAAATTATGTAAGTTACTACATGTTAGTTATTTGTATATTTTACAGTAGTTAGTTGTTTTCAACTACAAAGTCAGTTGTTTTTGTATGAAAAATATCAAACAACTATTTCTGTTAGTTATTTTAAGTCGTTTTTTTGAACAACTAACAAAAAAGTACTGTGATGTAGTAACAGTTATTTAAAGTAGTTAATTTTATTTATTTTATCTCTGAAAAGTTTTAAAGTTTTTTTCAAAAAAAAAAAAATTTCGTTATTTTTATTTTTCACAACTTTTTTTTTTTTAAAAAAACTTGGAAAAAATTTGGTCTTCAATTTTTTTTTCTGAAAAATATTTTGAAAAAAAAAATTATATATTGATTTTTATATTTTTACTACATTTTAGTTGTTTTGACTACAAATGTAAGTAGTTTTTACTACATAAGTCAGTTGTTTTTTGTCAGTTAAAATAACTAACATTGTTAGTTGATTTAACTGAAAAAGTAGTTGACCCCAAAACAACTTACAAAGTAGTTATTTTAACTGACATTTTCAGTTGATTTTACTAACATAATTTTTTGAGTGTACCCTTTATCACTAGAGTGGAGGGTATTAAAAAGCTAGGTTAAAATCTCAAGGAAGAATGTAAACAGACCCTGCCTTTATAATAATTTTCTTTGAAAAATACTTTAACACATCAGGTTATGGCCAAAATCTCAGGTTATGATATAGCAAAAACTAGGTAATGAGTACTTATTCCCAATTCGATTACTGAGTACTAACTACTCTCTGCATTACTCTATACCCCAAAAAGGTCTTACTATTTTTCTCTCATTTAATAAGAGCAAATAAATTGACACCCTATGTTCTTCGTGAAATTTTTTTTATTAATGTATTTTATGCTACAATTTGTATTTATATTAGCGGTTTTCACCCTTGATAGAAAACAAAAAAAGAATCGGAGAAATGAAGAAAACAAGAAAATGTTTGACAGAAATACATGTGTTTTGTTGTTGTATCTGTCAAAGATTTTCTTGTTATCTTCATTTCTCCGATTCTTTTTATGTTTTCTATCAAGGGTGAGAACCGCTATTATATTTAATTAAATAAAGGACATATATATAACTAAATGAACAATGCAGTTTCTTTTGTCAATTTTTTGTAAGCGAGATTGGAATGTGGTATTTTTTGGCTTTTTCGTAAGCGAACAAGGAAGGCCTTGTTGGGGGGTCGGAAGGGGTCACTGGAGGACACCTTTGCACTTGCGGTAAATGTTTAAAAATTCATTTATTATGCTTTTTGCTCTGAAGTATTACAATTTTATCATTATATGAAGACGATTTCTATATCCACGCCTAAAAAAAGGGGGCGGACCAAAAAACGACATTTTCTTCGGTCCAACTTTAAACTTCTTTTGACATAAAAATGTTTCATTTTCTTAACGAATTTATTTTTTTTACTTGTTTTATATAGAGTTTGACATTTGTAAATGTTAAACACATAACGTTAAGAAAATCGCGCCAGTGAAAATACTTAATTGATTTATTACCGGAATACAGGTGGTTGTTTTTGTCTAATTCTCTTCAATGAATAATTTTTTATTTATAAATTATTAAAGTGTCAATAATAATTTACATCACAAGACTAATATGTGTTACAAATATTGTTTTTTTGAAATATAACCTCTTCAAAGTGTGCACATATTGTCGCCACTGTACTCAAAATTACATCAAATATTTGTTTATCTTTTGAAAGTAAATATCAGTAAATATATCGTCGGTGCGCCGACCAGAACACCTATGTGTAATTTTTTTATTTTTTTTTTATTGGCCCATTAGGAAGCCTATCAGGTAATGCATTTATCCCCCAGAGCGTTTCCCGTTATCTCAAAGGGTTTAAAGTTAGCTTAAACTCCTATGTGTTACCTATAATAGAAATTCTCCGGCAAAAACACTTATGTGTTATTAGTACACATAACTGTTTTTGATTTAAACGTAAAAACATTGCGTCTGCCTTTGGTTTTTTTATAAATTGATATTTTAAAAGTTTTCTGAACATTTTTTTTGTAATATTCCGAAACTTTATTGCATAACACTGTGCAACACGATTTAAAAAAAAAAATAATTTCCAAATTTTTTTTAAATGCGTTTTGAACAAGCTAAAAAAAGTATAAAGTATAATTCTGAGGTAAATAATATCAAAAGATGTCCTTAGTGAAATTTTAAGGCGGTTCGTTTCTAAGAACATACATTTACATACATTAACCCTGTGTGTCCCATTTTTACTTGTCGTTTTGGTACTTTTTTTAAATATCCTCGTTGAACGCCATTTAAACGTGCGGTTAAAGGTTTAAAATGTTCTACAAAAAAATTAGTTTTACATCAAATTTTACTAGGGGTTGTCACAGGTCAAAATTTTGTGCGAAAAGTGCAAAATGCTTAAATAAATTTAATTGTAAATTATTAATTATTAAACTGTTAAATTGTTTTTCACCAAAGTCGTGTAAAATAAGTAAAAAAAAATATAAATCTTTGTCTGAGCTAAATGATGATGTCTTCAGTGAAATTTGATGGCGGTTCTTTTCTTGGAACACATTATCTTCCATTTTTGGGAGTAATCTTGGTCCTTTTGCCAAATACACTCATAGAACTTCACTTAAACGTGCGTTAAAAGGGTTAAAATGTTCTACAAAAAAGTTTTGCAGCAAATTTTACTAGGGGTTCTCAAAGGCCAAAAGTTCGTGCGAAAAGTGCTTAAAAAAGTAAAATTGTAAAGTATCTTGGTAAGACACAATTTAACAAATTATGATAATTTAAAATTTTCCTTTTTTAAACCTTTTGCTTACATCGCACGAACTTTTGGCCTTTGACAACCCCTAGTAAAATTTGATGCAGAAAATGTTTGTAAAATTGTTTAACCCTTTATACGTATGCCTTAGTAGTGGACTATGATGATATTTAAAAAAAGCACCAAAATGAGGATAAAGGGTTAACATGTTCTAAGAAAAGAACTGCCATCAATTTTCACTGAATTATCTCTTAACTTTATTTAGCTCAAAAGCAGATTTATATTTTTTTCGACTTATTTCACTCGACTTTTGCAAAAAAAAGTTTAACAGTATTTGATAATTTACAATTTTACTTTTTTAACCATTTTGCACTTTGCAGGAACTTTTGGACTTTGACAACCCCTAGTAAAATTTGATGCAGAAAATCTTTGTAGAAGATTTTAACCCGTTAATGTACGTTTTTGTGGTGTAGGTGGTGTTGTATGAGGATATTTAAAAAAAGGACAAAAATGACCCCTAAAAATGGCAGATAGAGGGTTAATATGTTCTACGAAAAGATTCGCCATTTCATTTCACTGAAGATACATTTTGCCATTTTTTGCATCAGAAATATATTTAATACTTTTTTTGACTTATTACTTATTATTATTTTGGTTTTCCTGATAATCACTTTCTGCATTGGTAAAGTTTTTCCGTCTCTTTGTGATAACAAAATTCACATCAGAAGTTTTCAGCCTTGCAAAGTACGAAATGATAAACTTTTTACAACAAACACATGGGATGAAAAAAAACACCAAAAAAATTTTTCGTGTGTTTTTTGTAGTAAATGTTGCATTTCGCACATTGCAAGGATAAAAATTCTAACGTGAATACCATCAATATTTCGCTACAAGTCCATGCGGATATATAACTTGCAAAATTTTTACTTTTGAACAACAAATAAAAATTTATTTAAAATAAATTTAAGAACAAAAACACCTATGTGTATTATATATTTTTTATAAACATGTAAAAAGTCCGAAACAAAATCACCTATGTGTAGTTTTTTGTTAAAATCTTGTACCACTTCAGATTAAAAAAAGATTTTGTATGGTTTTCAACGCGTAATATTTTTAAATGGGTTTAGGAAAAATAAAAAAAATTTACTTTAAAAAAATGTTGCGAATTGGCAAAATAAAACGGTTTTTTTGCTCTCCTGAACAATTCATAAAAAACACATAGGTGTTCTGGTCGGCGCACCGACGATATATAATTTTTTTTTGTAAGTATATAAATCATTTTTTTATTGTGCAAATACTTATTAAAAAGAAATTACGTTGTTAGTTTTTTTTGTGCTTTTTTTTGTAATTTTTGCTTACAATATTCATGAAACATTATTATTATAGCTGTGAAAATGAGGGATAATAGCTTAAATCGACATATTACCAAACCGCTTTTATTACAAATTATTGTGCCCCATATTTAGCAGAGCTTCGAAGAATAAAATCCTTTTTAAAATTTTTCTCTAAAAAAAATCCATTCGATTTTGGAAGTCACTGAATGCATTCGATTTCAAATATTAATATTAAATGAATTCCTTGGTATGCATTAGATTAAAACAATTTGATGCGATCGATATCTTTTCCATTAAATTTTGATAAATCGAATACATTTGACTTATAAAAAATGTATTCCATTTCGAAAGTCACTGAATGAATTCGATTTCAAATATTAACATTGAATGAATTCCTTGTAATTCATTCGATTGAATGGAAACAAATTAATGCAATCGATATCTTCATTAAATTTTGATAAATCGAATACATTCGATTTTTGTAAGTCTCGACTTAATGAAAACGAATCCTTGAACTTTTTTTTATGTATCGAGGGCGAATATTCAAAACTTACTATCTGCAATGGTATAACATAGCAGATAGCAAGTTTTGAATATTCGCCCTCGAATGAAAAATTGAACTCATTCCATATATGGAATCGAATGAGACCAAAAGCGAATTCAATCGAATTAAATTCGAAATCTTTATTTTTTTTATTCATGTGACTTTAAAAATCGAATGCATTCGATTTTTCAAAATTGAATGAAAAATAAATTGAACCATAGAGTTAATACAGTAATACCCTGTTCTCACTTATAGCTAAAAACCATTTTTAGCAACATTTTTCGTTTTATGCTTAAAAACCATTTTTATGACTCGTTTTACCATACATTTTTTTGTTGTAATATGTCAAAATAAAAATATTTTTAGCTCGTTTTAAAATTAAAACGATTTAAAACGAGCGGAATTCCAGCGGTTGAATTGAGTATTTTTGAATGTTCAGCGTTTTTAAAGCCTTTTATTAATATTGGCAACATTGTTTATTACTAAAATGTAAATAATACAAAAAAAATCGTGCTATTTTTATCTTAAAACAATTCTTGAACATTATAAACAGTTATATGTATAATTAATGAATATAATTTTCATACATATTTTAATTTCGTTTGTTGTTGAAATGTGTACATGTTTATCAGCTGATAATGCAAATGTCAAAATAAAAACATAAAAACCAAAATAAAACGAGTGAAATTACGTGTGAACACTTTTTTTTTAATTAAAACAAATGTCGTTTAAAACCGTTTTTAGATGCTCGTGAGAACAGGGTATAAGAGTTGTCATCGGGAAGTGTTATGTAAAAGCAGAGTTACGAACTACGATTATCTCAAGAAGAAACCCTTTTTTTCTTCGGTTCCTCTTGAACGTATTCGCTAATTTCCGTTTTTTCTTCGGTTTCTTTTGAATGTATTCGTTATTTTTCCTTTTTTTTCGATTTTTTTGTGGTTCTTCTGGTTTTACATCTCGAAATAAAAAACAATTTCGGAAAGGAATGCATTTTCTCACATTATAACTCTTACTATATATAGTTACTCTATGCTTGAACTCATTCCAAATTTTAATATCGAATTAAACCAAATGCGAATTAAATTAATTTGTTAAAATGTGATTTCAAGAATGCAATCATTAAAGTTTCATTTGGAACATCAAATCGAATTTAGAAATCCTTCGGAGTTCTGATATTGAGGAGCACACTAACGTCCAAACCTGTTTTAACAATTTTTCTAAGTTCGAAAGTTATGAACCATTTTTATTAAAATGTTCATAACTTCATATTTTAAAAAAACCGATTTATTTTAGAAAAAAAATGTGAATATCTGAAATAGCTTTTTGATCAAGGTGCGTAGAAACCGTATTACAAAGTTATGTGTCTTATACCCAGTTCACATCTTAGCTGAAATATCATTAGAGCGTGATTTCAGACCAGATGTAAATGGGGCATAATAAAAGTAGACGATTTTATTTTAAGCTTTTTTTAAGCTTAAAAATCTGCAAACAAGGTTTTTGACTTAAGCTTTTATTAATTTTTAGCACAGATATATACATATATGATTATATATTTATATTACAAACATTTGTGTTTGTTTTAAATAATATATTTCACGATATACTACAGGGATGGGAATAGGTTCTGGGGGTCGTGGGTTCGATTCCCACCAGAGGCCTGGGTCTGTTTCGCTACAACGAGGCAATGGTCATAGTCACCCGTCTCGGTTAGGTTAATTTACTATAAGATTTGTAATTATACATATGTTAAAAATTCAATAAATGAATATCTTTGAAAATTTTGAAAAAAGGAAATTGGGAATTGGAGGATTTTTTGCCATCACATTTTTAGTAGTACGAACTATTTAAGTTCAAAATTACATGACGTTATGCCTTAAAACAAAAATTTTGTTGTATAAAAATAATTTGAACTTTTAAAATTTTGCCTGATTTTTTAAAAATATAATTATTGTATGAAAGTTATCTGATGGAGTAGAGATAGGGAGTAGGTTTGTACTAAAAATAATTTTTGGGAAGAAAATTAATAGACGTCGGTCTTACATTTTACTCCACTAGAAGTAACCATGGTAGCTGATTTAATAAAACAAGTTTATAAAAAAATGTGTGTGGACAGCCTTAAGGATTGAAGATAGAGGGTAGATATATATTGAGAAATTTTTGAGGTAAAAAAAATGTTGGGGTCATACATTTGACTCCTGTAGGGGCAACCCTGAGACAATTAGAGCGATGGGAGCTAATTACATAAAAAAGTCATTTTGTAAGAGAGCCCCCTTAAGGATTGGAGATAGATTTTTTTTAGCCTCTATAAAGCCATAATGGGCGCTAAGGCAAAATTTTAAATTTTGTTAAATGAAATATTGAAATAAAGCATTAAAAAAAAAAATAAATAGGTTCGTCAAGAAAAAATGTTAAAACGACTTCAAGGCAATTGTGGGGCAAATGGCTTCTAATCGGAGCAAATGTGAAAATTCCCAAAATTGCCTTGGAGTCGCTCCTATAAACAAAAAAATTAAAATGAGTTTCAATCACTAAAATAATTATATCAATTACTTTTTTAATTGATTTTGCACCTATCACCACGAAAGTGGTAGTATTAATTACTAAAATTTGAAAAAGTTTAATATTGCAAAAGTGCATTTATTCTCAATTCACGGAAATTTTCGATCAATAAAAAAAAAAGAATGATGAAAGAATGAATGAAAATTGAACTTTTTAAAATTGTGTTCTCAAAATTTTTTTTGTGTGTAGAGGGGTGCAATGCAGGACCGACCCCCCATTAGGTTTTACACCCCAACATTTTCTAAACAAACCTACTTCCTATCTTCACTCCTAAAGGGGGCACTAAATCCCATAATTCCAAATTTTCTTTTTTAAAATTTTCAAAAATATGATTTTTTTTTTGCAATTTTTGTTGGCACGCCCACAATAAAGGCGGTGTTAAAAATTATGATGGCAACTTTTCTAATTGGAAATGCGATATTTGGTATACTCAAAGTATTACGTAATTAAATTCAAATACGTTTCAAATGAAACTTCATTTAAAAAACTGGCCGCTTACATTTCAGTTGAAACAGAAACATTTTTCAGTTATTTTTATATGTCAATTAATAACCGTAAAAACAACTCCATAAGTCCGTAGAAAAGTTGCCATCATCGCACATTTTTTACAAATAAAATATTAAAACATGGCAACACTAGCCAGTATATATAAAAATCAGAATGGCTTTTTTGAACCTTTGTTTAATGATCTTCATGGGATATATAGCAAAGTTAATATACCCCCATTTTTTTTACCAGAGGATCTAAAAATATGTTTGGTTACAGAACGGAAAAGTATGAAAAATAATTCCCAGCTCTGACTGCACTTCAATTGATTAATAATACCGTCTTCATGAAACATTTTAAGCACACGATTATAAACGTGTTTTATTACAATAGCACACCCCTTAAAACAAGTTAGAAAGGAACAAGAGACATGAATCTCACAGTATTTAAAACTTTCTTGTTGTCTCCATATAAAAAAAGTATTTGGGTTGTGAAGAATAATAAATACCCTTTAACATTTTTTATACCCTCCAAAGACATTCTAGCAATGTTTATCTGTTCGTCCGTTTGTGGATAGCACACTAAGCCTAAACTTAAAGTCCGAGTTAGCTGGTTAAGCGTATAAATGGGCCAAATCGGACCAGGTGGAAAAAAGCTGCACCTTAAAAAACTAAAGTAACTCGTATGTGGGATTCACTTCCCGCAGAAGTCTTCCCAGTCAGCTACGATTTGGAAAAGTTTAAACTAAATGTCCACAAACTTTCTTTTCTCCTCCTCATAACCTATTTTCCTAATACTTAACAACACAATGCACAGCATTATTAGGGAGTATTCCCTGAGTGTTAAAGTAAAAAAAAAAAATATTTATGTCAGAAGATGATTAAAATGCTTGGACCTAGGTCCTAGGCCCAAGAGCTCGGCCCCTTTTGTGGGCGTGGTTATATAAAAATAATATTTAGTAACGACAAAACTGTATTATTCAAATTAATTTTCCAACATTAATCGCAAGAAAGACGGTGTCCCCTAAAGCCTTCCGTGAATTTTGAATTCCAAAAGTCCTTAAGAAACTGTCAATTAATTTTGATTACAAAGTCTTCAAACGAACTATACATATTTCAAATAATTAAATAGCGTGTGTAGAAGAAAATGCTTAAAAATTATTAAAAACAACACAACTTTATTGAGTATGACACCTATTTAAGTGATAGCGACAGGTATGAAAAATAACAACAGCTATAAAATTAACAAAAAAAAAATACTATTATATAAAACTGATAAAAAATAAAATATTTTTATATTTTATAAATATTTATTTTTGTAAAATTAGATAAGTAGAAAAATAATAGGAGTGTAATAATTCTAGAAGAGAACGGGGTGGTTGCACTCAATTTAATCTAACAAATAAAATGGGAAACGCAAATACGTTATTTAATTAACAAGTGGGAGGTCTCCCCTGTGGCCACACTTTGATTTTTATAAAATTTTAAATGGTTGTAGAGCACACATAAGAAAATAAAAACGGTTATTACAATTTTATAAAATAAAAACGTAATCAATTATATTTGTAATTGAATCAATGAAAACATTTGTAAGTATTACAACTTTTAAAAATAACATCAAATTAAAAATAGGTAAATTAAAAATTTCGTTTATTTTACGAAAACAAATTTAGAATACTTTTTTTGAAAAATGAAGACATTAACAAATTTCATTGTAAACTTTTATTTTGTAAAATACAACAAGTAAAACAGAGCTTGTTTTGTTTACAAGGAAAAATAAGATTCCTGCTTTTGATCCTATTTCTCTGGATGGCACTGAAATCACCTTCTCAGATAGAGCCAAGTATCTTGGAGTATTTCTAGATAGGAAGTTGAATTTCAGGCGTAACATTGAGGAACGGGTGAGAAAAGCAACGATTGCTTTATATTCCTGTAAAAGGGCCATTGGAAAACGATGGGGTTTTAGCACTCAAGTCGTTCATTGGATCTATACAGCATTGGTGCGTCCAATTTTGCTGTATGGAATCATTGTCTGGTGGCCCACTTTAGAAACAAAAGCGAACTGTGTCTTTATCACGAAGGTACAGAGAATGGCGTCGATGTGCATCACTGGTGCTCTTCGTACTACACCTACGGCTGCATTAGAAATCCTCCTCCACCTGATACCATTGGACAAATTGGGTAGGCAGTATGCTACTGCGTCGGCAATTCGACTTAATAGCACGCTGCAATGGAGGAGCAGCTATTGAGGCCATAGTGCGATCTTGAAGAAGATAACAATACCACAAAATGTGGACTGTGCTCCCTCTTTGAGCCTCTTTGAGCGCCACTTTACCACTATAATACCATCCAGGGAGTCTTGGATGGGGGATACTCCGGGTAGTGGATCTACCATAAATTTTTACACAGATGGATCGAGGCTGCACAAACAAGTGGGCTTTGGAGTCTATTCTGAAGAGCTTGGGTTGAGCCTGGCTCGTAGATTGCCAGATCATTGCAGTGTTTACCAGGCAGAGATGCTGGCAATAAAGGAAGTGGCTGACTGGTTGAGCTGCAATGTCTTGTCTACAACCGCAGTCAACATCTTTACTGACAGTCAAGCCGCGGTCAAGTCCCTGGATTCAATGTTTCTGAAAACAAGATCTGCCCTTAACTGCCGCACGTCTTTAAATGAGATGGCCAAGCAGTTTAACATACGACTCATATGGGTCCCAGGGCACAGAGACATTCCAGGGAATTGCAAAGCCGATGAGCTTGCAAGACTAGGAACTACCTTACAGGTTCCAACAGAATTGGAATGTGTTGGTATGCCTCTAGAAACTTGCAAGCAAAACCTACGGCTTTGGTCTGCGACGGAGACCAATCAAAGATGGGCAAATGGATGGACGTGTGGGACAACACGACTGATTTGGCCTTCTCTTAATCAGGGGCGCACAAGTGAGCTGATATCGCTTCCGAGAGGAGAGATTTCGACGGTCGTTTCTATAATTACCGGACACTGTCTTATAGGGAAGCACGCAGAGCGGTTAAACGTGCCGTCGAATGACTTTTGCCGAAATTGCATGGATGAAGAGGAGTTTGAAACTATCGAACACTTTATTTGCCATTGCCCGGCACTTTCTGGTCAGAGACTTGCTTCACTGGGATCTAGGGAGCTGTACGATCTTTCTGATTTGTCGGATGTCAAAATTCAACATCTAAGGAGTTTCATAAGAAGCTCAAACTGGTTTAACGACAGGGACTAGTAGGGAAACCTATTACGGTCCCGTGGTATCACAATGGACCTCAGAGTCTACGTGTGTTGACGTAAAACGTCAGCAGCCACTTACAACCTAACCTAACCTAGTTTAACCGGTAAACTTTATTAAATTAAAACCAAGTTTAACCAAGCATTCTGTTTTTGAGTTCAAGTTTAGCATTTCGCATATTTTCAAACTGCTATTTTATTGCACGCTACTGTAATTTGTTTAAATAAGAAATTGAAAATAACATTAGTCACTGTCTGTGCTTTTTTTTAATTTAACACATTTTACTCTCATTTAAATGATGATAAATTAAAAAAAAGTAAATTACAAATATATTTAGAATCGATATTGTTTTAAAAACCCCAATGAATGAAGCGTTTTATTAAATAGCATTCAATAAATGGAAAAATGTTTCAGAATCTGAGACTTTTTTTATATAGAAAAAAATTCTCAGAATCTTTTTTATATAGAAAAGACTCAGAATTTGAGACGATGTTTGTTTATAGAAAAAATGTCTCAAAATCTGACACCTTTTTTTATATAGAAAAAATGTCTCAGAGTCTTACACCATTTTTTATGTAGAAAAAATGTCTTAAATAGAAAAAATAGAAAAATTGTCTCAGAATCTGAGACTTTTTCTATATAGAAAAATTGTCTCAGAATCTGAGACTTTTTCTATATAGAAAAATTGTCTCAGAATCTGAGACTTTTTCTATATAGAAAAATTGTCTCAGAATCTGAGACTTTTTCTATATAGAAAAATTGTCTCAGAATCTGAGACTTTTTCTATATAGAAAAATTGTCTCAGAATCTGAGACTTTTTCTATATAGAAAAATTGTCTCAGAATCTGAGACTTTTTCTATATAGAAAAATTGTCTCAGAATCTGAGACTTTTTCTATATAGAAAAATTGTCTCAGAATCTGAGACTTTTTCTATATAGAAAAATTGTCTCAGAATCTGAGACTTTTTCTATATAGAAAAATTGTCTTAGAATCTGAGACTTTTTCTATATAGAAAAATTGTCTCAGAATCTGAGACTTTTTCTATATAGAAAAATTGTCTCAGAATCTGTGACTTTTTCTATATAGAAAAATTGTCTCAGAATCTGAGACTTTTTCTATATAGAAAAATTGTCTCAGAATCTGAGACTTTTTCTATATAGAAAAATTGTCTCAGAATCTGAGACTTTTTCTATATAGAAAAATTGTCTCAGAATCTGAGACTTTTTCTATATAGAAAAATTGTCTCAGAATCTGAGACTTTTTCTATATAGAAAAATTGTCTCAGAATCTGAGACTTTTTCTATATAGAAAAATTGTCTCAGAATCTGAGACTTTTTCTATATAGAAAAATTGTCTCAGAATCTGAGACTTTTTCTACATAGAAAAATTGTCTCAGAATCTGAGACTTTTTCTATATAGAAAAATTGTCTCAGAATCTGAGACTTTTTCTATATAGAAAAATTGTCTCAGAATCTGAGACTTTTTCTATATAGAAAAATTGTCTCAGAATCTGAGACTTTTTCTATATAGAAAAATTGTCTCAGAATCTGAGACTTTTTCTATATAGAAAAATTGTCTCAGAATCTAAGACTTTTTCTATATAGAAAAATTGTCTCAAAATCTGAGACTTTTTCTATATAGAAAAATTGTCTCAGAATCTGAGACTTTTCTATGGAGAAAAATTGTCTCAGAATCTGAGACTTTTTTTATATAGAAAAATTGTCTCCGAATCTGAGACTAATCTAAGAAACTTTTTATGTATAGGAAAAAGTAGAAGAATCTGAGTTTTATTTATAAAGGGAAAAATGTTTTGGAATCTGAGACTTTTTCTATATAGAAAAAAATTTTCAGAATCCTTAGGTCGTATAAGAAATTTCTGCTTGGGTTAATGCATGTACCATTTCGAGTTACACGTAATTTTTTGCTTATTCTTAACATACTCCCGACCTAGGGTAACAAGATGTACCATGACCAATGGTGTTTCAAAAGAAATAAGCACAAAACATGAAAAATAAAAGAAATCTAATGTAAATTGTAAAAATTATTTACAAAAAATTTGGAATTAAGCCAATTTATTATACAAATTTTATACCGCCCTATTTATTATAAATTATCAAAAAATAAATAATTATTTAAGAAAAAAATTTAACAAAAATTATCACTTACCTTTTGTATTAAAGTTAATAAAACTTTTTAAAGTGAAAAAATATAAAAATCGGTTTTTTCTAACTTTTCACTTTAGGCAACCGGTTTAATTGAAACACTTTTTCCAAAAATTATGTTCAGGATCTCTGTTGTTCTCTACTTTCTTTAGTAATTCGTAGTAATTTGTTTTCAGAAAATGTTTTTTCCAAAATTAATAGTGACTACTGCAAATTTGGGAGTAGTTTTAAAATATAATTTCACAATATTTGTTATTAATTTATTTTAATTAGTGTTAAAATGATGATAATTTATCAAAGTTTTAAGTTTCACCAAAAAAGCTGATAGTGTTTTTTTCTTATTTTTGTTTATTTTGTTTAATTTGACTGTGTCACCATGAATATGAAAAATTAAATATTGTTGTTTTTATCTATTTCATCACACTTCAGTAGATAGTGTTGGAAAAAAATTAAAGAATTTTTAATTAAGTTGAAAAAAAAAACGAAGGTAATGGTGATGACCTCACCCCACGTTCAAAGGAATTTATATTTAAATCCCCTAAAGGTAGTCGTTTTTTGGTTTTCTTTACTATGGGAATGCTATGGTTTTGTATTTGTTTTTAATTCTTTTTTCCTCTTTTTTTCCACTTTTATTATAAGTTTTGTATAATCTACAATTACAAATTTAATGTCGTTGTTGTAAATATCAATTTTTTTCAGGGCAAATAGAAAATTTTCTGTTGACCACAACACAAAAAATAATTTTATTTTTTTTATTACGTCAATTGGTAAATAGACCGTTTCACAAATTTTTAATAGATTTAAATTGTTTCCCTTTCCTTTCGTTTGTAGTCCTTGTTATGGTTTCTTTAAAATTCTTATTAGAATTTCTTAAATTTTCTTATCCGTTTGTATAACAATTTTTTTTTAATGCACTTTTCTTTGAAATTTTTAATTTTCTTTCTAATTTTTTGCTTCTTATCGCGCACACCGCGTGTTTTTTCTTTCTTTGTTTCGTTTTGTATGAGTATTTTTTACTTAATTATTTGTATATACTGCGAATGTGGAGTAGGAAATTCACTTTCAGTAGCCACCGGTTAAATATAATTTTAATAGCTTTTTTACACTGTATTTTTGCTTCTAAAACGTTGCCGCACTCCAAAAATTCTGAAACATTTTTCAAGAAACTCTCCGCTATTTATGTGTTTTTTTTTTCTACAAAACACAAAACATGTGTGCACTTAACGGGGTTGTTTAAAGAGGAAGTGTGACAATAACGGCAGCTAACCAACAACAGGGTGATTCATATGAATATGAATAAGACTATAAACAGAAACAACACGTCATGGCGAACGGTTTCCAATTGGAATTAATCAACGTCTTTAAAGGGCCCATCACACACACGAACGCTGATGATCGTTCAAAATATTGCACGACTGAATGGTAAGTTGGACTAAATGTCAAGCAACCGTTAAAAAAAATATTAAAATGTTTGGTTATTTTGCTTAACTGCCAACGAGTTGAAATATTTCTAACGGTTTTTACACATTTTTCTTTATACAAAAAAAATTTCAGATTTTGAGACAGTTTTTCTCTATATAGAAAAAGGCTCAGATTCTGAGACAGTTTTTCTATATAGAAAAAGTCTCAGATTCTGAGACAGTTTTTCTATATAGAAAAAGTCTCAGATTCTGAGGCAGTTTTTCTATATAGAAAAAGTCTCAGATTCTGAGACAGTTTTTCTATATAGAAAAAGTCTCAGATTCTGAGACAGTTTTTCTATATAGAAAAAGTCTCAGATTCTGAGACAGTTTTTCTATATAGAAAAAGTCTCAGATTCTGAGACAGTTTTTCTATATAGAAAAAGTCTCAGATTCTGAGACAGTTTTTCTATATAGAAAAAGTCTCAGATTCTGAGACAGTTTTTCTATATAGAAAAAGTCTCAGATTCTGAGACAGTTTTTCTATATAGAAAAAGTCTCAGATTCTGAGACAGTTTTTCTATATAGAAAAAGTCTCAGATTCTGAGACAGTTTTTCTATATAGAAAAAGTCTCAGATTCTGAGACAGTTTTTCTATATAGAAAAAGTCTCAGATTCTGAGACAGTTTTTCTATATAGAAAAAGTCTCAGATTCTGAGACAGTTTTTCTGTATATAGAAAAAGTTTCAGATTCTGAGACAGTTTTTCTGTATATAGAAAAAGTTTCAGATTCTGAGACAGTTTTTCTGTATATAGAAAAAGTTTCAGATTCTGAGACAGTTTTTCTGTATATAGAAAAAGTTTCAGATTCTGAGACAGTTTTTCTGTATATAGAAAAAGTTTCAGATTCTGAGACAGTTTTTCTGTATATAGAAAAAGTCTCAGATTCTGAGACAGTTTTTCTATATAGAAAAAGTCTCAGATTCTGAGACAGTTTTTCTATATAGAAAAAGTCTCAGATTCTGAGACAGTTTTTCTATATAGAAAAAGTCTCAGATTCTGAGACAGTTTTTCTATATAGAAAAAGTCTCAGATTCTGAGACAGTTTTTCTATATAGAAAAAGTCTCAGATTCTGAGACAGTTTTTCTATATAGAAAAAGTCTCAGATTCTGAGACAGTTTTTCTATATAGAAAAAGTCTCAGATTCTGAGACAGTTTTTCTATATAGCAAAAGTCTCAGATTCTGAGACAGGTTTTCTATATAGAAAAAGAGTTTTTCTATATAGAAAAAGTCTCAGATTCTGAGACAGTTTTTCTATATAGAAAAAGTCTTAGATTCTGACAGTTTTTCTATAAAGAAAAAGTCTCAGAACCTTTTTTGTATTTTCCTTAAAAAGGCCTGCTTCCAAAAAAAAGGGGATATTCCAGTAGTCGAGTTGTTCAGTGGGGTCCCTGTTTAAATATGGACCGCTTGGATCTTTAAAATTATTGTACGAAATATTCATAATCCAAATTTGACTGCAACTTGCTTAATACTGTGGCCAATAGATAGGTTAAAGGGAATATCGGTTGAAGCTTTTTAAAAGGGATTAATTTCGAGTCTAAAAATGGTCTAATCATAATCTGATCTAAGTAAAACAGTGTTGATTGTTTAACTGTAAGAGATCTTGGTTGTATGTAATATTTGCTATTTCCAAAAATAGTATACCATTCAAATTTAGGTTGGTGCAAAGGTAGAAAAAATAAATCTGAATTTAATTAAAAATGTTTGAAAAAAAAAAATATATATTAGTGCAATTTACTTTATTTTACCCTTCCATTTGCAGAAACAAGACACATTTTTCTGTTAACAATACTGCCACACTATTGGCCGTGCTCACGCCCAAGACTTCACCAGCATCTTCGAGAGCTATTAAATGTTGTTTACCGAGAGTAACTTGAGGTCCACTGCGATTTCTAAGACCACTAGCAGTATCATAATTTAATTTATATATAAAAACATGACGATGTGATTCAGAAATTAAAGCATAACCCAAATCAGGTGAACAATCCATAAATTTCTTTTGTTGTTTTGATGCTTGGACATAACCAAATGCATGTAGATTTCCCTCATGGCGCACAGACCATTCTTCAGGCTTAGTTGGATTATATTGTTGTAACCATAAGCAGCAATCGACATCTTGTCGGGTGGCTAAAGCCAAAGGAAAACCGGGTCTTAAGGAGGTTGCAAATAGTGGAGGAGATGAACCCATAATTATGGTGTGCGTTATAGATTTTGAGGAAAGATTAAAACGTGCTAAAAATAGAAAGAAATTATTTCAAAGATTTGTTTACCATCAGTTGGATGATCCAAAACTTACATATGGTTATTTCATCTTCTGTAGTACCCATTGGAAAATCACAATCTTCTATAGGTGCTTCAAGATTTGCTATAGGTTGCTGTTCGTTATTTATTTCTGAGCTTTCTTTTGGTCCTGCCTCATTTGCCAAAATCGATAGCCATAATAGGCCAGAAGTTTGTTTTATTAAAGTTATTTGAAGAAAATCATTTTCCTAAAGAAATTTACATTGAATTAGAAAATAAATCTCAGCTTCTGCGATATTTTCCTACATAGAATAGAGTCACAGATTTGGAGACTTTTTCTATATGGAAAAAGTATCAGATTCTGACATTTTTTTTCTATATAGAAAAAGTCTCAGATTCTGAGATATTTTTTATATATAAACAAATTCTAAAATTCTGAGAATTTTTTCTATATAAAAGTTTCAGATTCTGAGACACTTTTTCTATATAGAAATAATTTCAGATAATGAAACATTTTTCGCTATATAGAAAAAGTCTACGATTTTAAGACATTTTTCTATATAAAAAAAACTCTCAGATTCTGCCACATTTTTCTCTATATAGAAAAAGTAGCAGGTTCTGAGATATTTTTTCTGTATCGAAAAAGTCTCAGATTCTGCATATTTTTTTCTGTATCGAAAAAAATTCTGAGACATTTTTTTATATATAAAAAGTCTCAGATTCTAAGACATTTTTTATACAGAAAAAGTCTCAGATTCTGAAACATTTTTTCTATATAGAAAAAGTATCAGATTCTGAGATATTTTTTTCTTTATAGAAAAAGTCTCCAATTCTGAGACATTTTTTTCTATATAGAAAAAGTCTCAGATTCTGAGACATTTATATCTATTTAGAAAAAGTCTAAGATTCTGAGACACTATTTTCTAATCTCAGATTCTGAGATATTTTTTTCTATATATATGAGGCATTCCACACCAAATGTCCCGCTACAGAAAAACATGTGTCCCGTAAATTTCTGAATAGGTTGTTTGGATAGCCCTATATGTAACTAAGAAAATTGCGTTTTTGGTTTTTCAAATTTTCGAAAACTGGGCTTAGGAGGCGTGGTCAAATATTGGAAAAATGGTAAAATTTGTGGCGAGTTGCCTTGATTAAATATTTATCACATTAAAACGGAATGCACCACAATGTCAAAAATTTACGTTCTTATATAGTTTTGTATGGGCTATCGATTAAATTTTTTTTTTTTTGGAAAATTTTCAGAACCCGTTCTGAAATTTTCCATTTTTTATAAAAGTCAATTTATCAAAAATCCGGCCACTTTTTTTTTTCTTTTTTATTTATTTTTTTAAAAGTTTAGATGTTTGTCCATCCACACAAAAAAAATCAGAAACACGTTCATCTTTTTTTTTCGAGAAAATCGCATTTGAACTTTAAATTTCATAACAATTTTGTTATTTGCTTGTATTTCTTTGTTTTAAAGTTGCGAATGAGTAATATTAATTGCATAAATATTCGTCATACGCTCTGTTGACACAAGAAAATACAAGCAAATTACTAAATTGCTATGAAATTTAAAGTTCAAATGCGATTTTCTCGAAAAAAAAGATGAACGTGTTTCTGATTTTTTTTGTGTGGATGGACAAACATCTAAACTTTAAAAAAAATAAATAAAAAAGAAAAAAAAAGTGGCCGGATTTTTGATAAATTGACTTTTTTAAAAAATGGAAAATTTCAGAACGGGTTCTGAAAATTTTCCAAAAAAAAAAAATTTTAGTCGATAGCCCATACAAAACTATATAAGAACGTAAATTTTTGACATTGTGGTGCATTTCGTTTTAATGTGATAAATATTTAATCAAGGAAACTCGCCACAAATTTGACCATTTTTCCAATATTTGACCACGCCTCCTAAGCCCAGTTTTTGAAAAATTGAAAAACCAAAAACGCAATTTTCTAAGTTCCATATAGGGCTATCCATATCACCTATTCAGAAGTTTACGGTACACATGTTTTTCTTCGCTGGACATTTGGTGTGGAATGCCTCATATATGAGACATTTTTTTCTACATAGATAAAGTCGCAGATTCTGAGACATTTTTTTTCTATATAGCAAAAGTCTCAGACATTTTTATCTATATAGAAAAGTTCTCAGATTCTAAGATTTTTTTTCCATAGAAAAAGTCTTAGATTCTGAGATATGCTTTCTTATAAAAAAAGTCTTAGATTCTGAGACATCTTTTTCTACATAGAAAAAGTCTCAGATTCTGAGACATTTTTTTTCTACATAGAAAAAGTCTAAGATTCTGAGACTTTTTTTCTATACAGAAAAAGTCTCAGATTTTGAGACATTTTTTTTCTATATAGAAAAAGTCTCAGATTCTGTGACATTTAAATCTATTTAGAAAAAGTCTAAGATTCTGAGATATTTTTTTCTATATAGAAAAAGTTTCTGAGACATTTTTTTCTTTATAGCAAAAGTCTCAGAGACATTTTTTTCTATATAGAAAGGGTCTAAGATTCTGAGATTTTTTTCCATAGAAAAAGTCTCAGATTCTGAGACATGTTTTTCTTATAGAAAAAGTCACAGATTCTGAGACATTTTTTTCTATATTAAAAAAGTCTCAGATTCTGAGACATTTTTTTCTATATAGAAAAAATCTCAGATTCGGAGACATTTTTCAAATTCTATTTCAGATTCTGAGAAATTCTTTTCGGAACTCATTAAGAATACCGAACTTGCTAAAAATTAAAAAAAAAATATATGACCTTGACCTCTGACCTCTAAAAAGTCGAGTGTGGTGTTCAAACCCGTGGGGGCGTACCCCGTTTGGGAGGGGTAGGGGTTTAAAGTTAAAATAGTTTTTCTTTAAAGTTAAAATAGTTTTTCTACTTATCCGATCAAGACGGTTATAGTATCGTTAGAAAGGGTAGTTAAAGACCTTTCCAACGGGGTGCAACATGATGTAGTTTTATTAACCCTTTAAGTGACAAAACTTGATTTCAAAAAATTTTAACTAGACTTTTTTTACAAAGTGCTTATTATCTCAAAATCGCACTTATATAAACATTTTTTTTGTCTATATAGACATGTAGCCAAGATTTTAAGCTTTCATTTGCGCTAAAAAACGGCGCTGTAAGTCTAAAACTTACTGAGATATTAAGGGTCAAAGTTGTTTTTTTAAAAACTTTTTTCAGTTTTTTTGTTAAAATTGTATTTGTAGAAACATACAGACATCTGACAAACTACTAATCGAATTTTTAAATTTTTTTTCTGCGTAGCCGGCCTTCGGCCGGGCTTAGGGATTTAAAACTCCATGCATTAAACCCACCCTCTCTGCAGAAAACGGGGATTATGACCAAAATTGCTTTGGACTTACTCCCCATAATGTGAATGGGTGTTATGACCGAAAAAAGTTCGGTCGTAATCCCAACAAGGAACGGACATAATGCCTTTTTATCGCCTTTTTCATGATACCACATTCGTCTCGATCGGACTAGTAGTTTGTCAGATATCTGTATGTTACCACAAATCAATAAAATTTTAACAAACATCCTGAAAAAAGTAAAAAAAAAAATAAAGTTACAACTTTGACCCCTAATATCTCAGTACATTTTAGACTTACAGCGCAGTTTTTTGGCGCAAATCAAAGCTTGAGGTCTTGGCTACAAGCCTATATAGACGAAAAAAATGTTTATATACGTGCGATTTTGAGATATTAAGCATTTTGTAAAAAAAGTCTTGTTAAAATTTTTTAAAATTAATTTTTGTCGCTTAAAGGGTTAAATAAACTACGTCATGTTACACCCCGTTGGAAAGGTCTTTAATTACCCGGTACCATAACCGTCTTGATCGGATAAGTGGTTTTTGAAATATTTAAGAATAACCATTTTAACTTTAAACCCCTGCCCCTCCCAAACGGGGTACGTCCCCACGGGTTTGAACACCACACTCGAAATCTAACAGTTCAAGGATTAAGGTCATATAATTTTTTTTTAATTTAAACAAAGTTCGGTAAAGTTTATTTATGCCTTCTTTTCTATATAGAAAAAGTCTCAGAATTTTTTTTTCTATGAAGAAAAAGTCTCAGATTATGAGACAGTTTTTTTTATATAGAACAGTTTTTTTTATATATACAAAAAGTCTCAAATTCTGAGACATTTTTGCCAATGTAGAAAATGTTTGGATGCTGATAAATTTTTTCTATATGGAACGTCTCAGATTCTGAGATATTTTTACTAATTTCAACTTACTATTGTCCATGTTGTTAAGTCCACATCAACTTTATCAAATAGATCATAATCTAGTACAATCTCATCATTACATTTAATTGTTATTTTGTTTTCCAAACATTTAACGTCATAGTCATTTTTATCTTTTCCCGGTTTAACCACAAATTTCAAAACTAAATCTTCATCAGTTTGTGTCCAAGTAAAATCTGTGATTTCTTTTTCTTCAGTTGCACCATGTAAGTGTGGTTTTTCCTCTTGTTCTTCAGCTTTTTCACCTTGATTATTATCTACAGATTTCTTAGATCGCCACATAAATTCATGATTGGAACTTATTATAACGGAGTCAGCCCGTGGTTCAAATGCACAATAGTATAGGGATCCTTTGCCTTCTAGGGTATCCAAGATAACAAATTTCCATAATTGTTCTTCTAAAGACCATTTACACCAATGCAAATAGAGAAAATGTATTGAAGGTCCTTCGGGATTAGACGATTCTACTCTTGCCACATGCCCCAATATTAAAGAAATTTGTTTCTGTTCTTGTATGATATCCAAACGACAATCATAGATGATATAATTACGTTCATCTTTTATGTTATCGGTTCCTTCTATTTTACAAGTTGTCACTGATTTCCATTCCAATGCCTTATTACGATCTCCTGTTTCCAATAGAATCAAAGTTTTAATGCCATCGCATAAAACACAATACTTTTCTGATATGAAACGTAAAGTATAATTATAATCTCCTTTCTTTCTCATAACCATGCCACCACTGTCTGTTTTCTCTCCCAAAACATCATCCAAACGATAAACCACTTGCTGTATATCGGGTCTACCTATATTTTCGTCATAAGCACATCGTACAATTTCATTTGCACAATTTACAAAATAGGATTGTGTCCTGGCCCAAGGATCTACTTGTAGAAGATTTTGCATGGAAAACAATTCCGCGTGCAGCAAGGAGTACTGGTCATCATTTGGTTCCGCCTTTATTGGTGCTGATGTTAATTCTTGCCTTAAAATTGGAACTGGCTGAAGTGATAGTTTATAGCCATCAAAATTGGTACATATTAAATTACGATCTTGTCGTAGTTCTACTATTTTGGGCATTTTTATTGATTTTATTTATAAAAACAAGCCGGCTTTTTTTTATTAAAATTATAAATGCTACGTTGTATCATTTATGAACGAACTTGTTCAATTGAACTATACGCTTCCCTGAAATTTTGTGAACTAGTTGTGTTTTGTTTTCTATGAACTATGTTTATTAGTTTATTAAAAAATAGTCGCGTGAAAAGGCTTCAACACTGCCCGTTTACAAAAATACAAGATCACTTTATACGGCGTTCACACTTGCTGTTTTGAAGTGTTTAAAAGTGAGATGTTTAAAAAAGTCTTTGTTCTGTATCCATTACGTTTTTATTCTGTTACTGGTGTTTTGTTAAACAACTTGTTTAAAGTCGCTAGTGTGAACTCCATATTAAACTCATTTCTTTATATTTGTTAAATATATTTGTTAATTTCGTTATAATTGATTCTATGCAAATCTTAATACGAAAAACGTGATAGTGTTAGTGATTCTGCTGGAAATATGAAAACTATGGTACATTCTACACAGAGCTTCGAACGAATTAATTCTATTGAGAATTAATTCACCAGAAGTTTAATTCTGTTTTAATAAGTTTTGAATTATCATTCCTTACCAGCATTCAACACGAATTAATTCAAAGGCTTAATTCTCAAAGCTTAAATCAAATTGAATTAATTCCCAAGAGAATTAATTCCTTGCAAGCAATCATTCGATTGAATGATCAACATTTTTCATCATTCAAATCTATTACAAATTGAATGATGATTTTTTTATTTCATTCCCTTTGTATTTTCAAAAATGTGTTGCTTGTGTGCATTTTAAGCATCTTCGTGTGTAAACGATCGGTTGTTGTTTTGTTGACGTCTCGTCTGCTGCTTCCCACACAAGCATAAATGTGTGTGTATGTGTGTTGCGCTTCACTGTTTTAAATTGAATGATAAGAAAATTTCACCATTCAATTTGTAGTAGATTGATTTGGATAAAAAAATAGTTCATTCCTTAAGAATGATCATTCTTAAGGAATGAATTCTTGAAAGAATTAATTCAATGATTATGAAAGTTGAATGATTTTAGGGAATGCCAAATTCTATTTTTTTAATTCGAATTAGGAAATAGAATTAAAGAATTAATTCTTTCGAACCTTTGATTCTACATAACATAAAAATACAAAAAGTTTTAATATGGATACTGGTTTACAAATGTGAACAAAATTTAATACCGGTATTTAGGCCGCTGTTCCAAAAACGTAATTCACATAAAAAATGTGAAAATGAAAATTTCCGAAATTTTTTGGTGTTCAAGATTTCACATCCGAATTTCTTTTTCGTTTTGTTTCATATTAATAAAATTTGGTGAAAGTAAAACGAATGCACTTTTTTCCTTATAATTTTTTAAATTTTAATTATTCGATTTCAACTTCGAATGAAAACCTAATCAACAAAACACTAAACTTGATTTCATGTGGTTCGGAAATTTTCATGTGAATTGAAAAGTTGTGAAAGACAGAACAGAGGCCTTAAACAAGTATTTTTTAACAAAAAAAAAATTCCGAGGATTTTTTTTCGCCAAAAAATTTTTTTAGGTGAAAATTTTTTTTCTACATATTTTTTTTCAAATAATCTTTGTGACGTTGTGGAGTATATCCATACATTAGGCAAGATAAAATTTTACTTTTTTATTACTCCCTCAAATTCTAGTTAATTGAAAATTATTACTAACTCATGACTGCCTGCCAGTAGGAACCCACATTTTACTTATAAATACGCGAAAAAGCACCAAAATACCGCGATTATAATCTTTAGTTGCTGAAAAGAATTAGTGCCTCATAGCAGCTATCACTTGAGGGGGTTAGAGCACAAGGGGTTCAAAAGTGCCTTATATTTAATAATAGAGGTATTCAGAGTCTTGTTGCCACCCCTGGCAATGTAGCAAAAGAGTACTTCTTTCAAAAAATACATGTATTTTGAAAAGTAATTTTGAAAAGTGCTCTTTTACCACCAGTGCCAGGGCTGGCAAGCAAGACGCTGAATACCACCAAAGGTTCGAAAGAATTAATTCTTTAATTCTATTTCCTAATTCGAATTAAAAAAATAGAATTTGGCATTCCCTAAAATCATTCAACTTTCATAATCATTGAATTAATTCTTTCAAGAATTCATTCCTTAAGAATGATCATTCTTAAGGAATGAACTATTTTTTTATCCAAATCAATCTACTACAAATTGAATGGTGAAATTTTCTTATCATTCAATTTAAAACAGTGAAGCGCAACACACATACACACACATTTATGCTTGTGTGGGAAGCAGCAGACGAGACGTCAACAAAACAACAACCGATCGTTTACACACGAAGATGCTTAAAATGCACACAAGCAACACATTTTTGAAAATACAAAGGGAATGAAATAAAAAAATCATCATTCAATTTGTAATAGATTTGAATGATGAAAAATGTTGATCATTCAATCGAATGATTGCTTGCAAGGAATTAATTCTCTTGGGAATTAATTCAATTTGATTTAAGCTTTGAGAATTAAGCCTTTGAATTAATTCGTGTTGAATGCTGGTAAGGAATGATAATTCAAAACTTATTAAAACAGAATTAAACTTCTGGTGAATTAATTCTCAATAGAATTAATTCGTTCGAAGCTCTGAATACCACTAATGTGAAAAAAGAGGTTAAAGTTAAATTGCAATAAAAAACGTTAGATACTATCTAAGATATTATTTTTTAGCTAAAAGAGATCCTGAGATATTTTTTAATTCAACAAGTTAAAAAAATACCATCTTTTATATATACAAGCACCCGAAAATTGCCTTTAAAGCAGACACCACACAGTGAAAGATTTGGCCAAATTTTTTGGAAATAATTCAACCATTCAGTAAGTACTGGACCGATAGCCATGAAATTTGGATTGGTCATAGCTTACGCATTTTTGAGTTTAACCCCCAGTTTCTGTAACACGAACGTTATTCGTTCGTGACGAATTTGTGTGTATTTTGTTATTGTAACTAAAACAAAATACATGCAAATTCGTCGCAGACGAATGGCGTTCGTATTACAGAAACTGGGGGTTAGTTTGGAAGTTGGATCCTAGCGGTTGAACGGGGGAGTCAGCAGAGCTCCCCAAAGTGTTAAAAGAGTGCATACGAACTCTTTAAACGCTTGCCAATTTGTTGTTTGTTATTAGATTTCTTAAAAATTATATGTGAATAATGTGCTGGTATAGGCCTAAAAAACGTGCTTAACTGTGTGTTTATCTCTAATACTTTTCGAGATAAAGCCATTTTAAGAAGGGAAATTTCAAATTTCGACCGATCCGGGGCCTGCTTTTTACCAATAGCGCAACCGAATTTAATCCGATTTATTTCAAAATAATTTTATTAGACAGCTATGTAGATTTCTGACTTTTTTGAAATAAAAAAACTAAGCGATATCTTGTTTCAGTCAAAAGTTACACTATTTTAAAGTTAAGATTTAAAAAAAATACGATTTTTTTCGTAAAAAGTATCAACAGTCTTTTGGCTCTAGATAAAAAGTTTTGTTCAGAACATATATGTTATATATTATTTATTTTTTGTAGTTTAAAGGCAGCATGACGTAGATGATTTAAAAAAATGGAGGCCGAGCTGTTAATATGTCTCCTTCAGCCCCATCCAAAATTGACATATTTTTGGCCCAAAAATCGACTTTAACCCACTGGGAAAAAAACGCACCCCCCCCGATGAGCCTATAAAGGCAGGTGTGGGTGCTCTATCATGTAAGTAGTTTAGACCAGTGGTCGGCACCCATTGCACCCAGGTGCTCAATGAAATTGGCTAATTGCGCGTACACAACACAAATGTAAACGAAACTTACAACTGAGAGCATTAAAAATACAAACATTTTTTTTATTGTCATGTTAGCATTTAAAATAGCGGGTAGATGAAGCTACACGCAAAAAAAAATCTGTGTCAGATTGAGCAATCCTACTTCGTAAAACTTTTTTCATACCAAAAAAAAATTTTTACCAAGTTTTTGCTAAAATTATGCTTGTCGATGTTAAAGTAACATAATTAGTTTTTTATGTAAAATAACCAAGTAGCTTGCACAATAACGCAAATTACTTGCACAAAAATTTATCGAAAGAAAACAACAAAAACAAATACAGACCGCCATATTCATTTTGTATTTTTGTGTGCGTGCTTCGTTTATTTTTTGTGTTATAAAACGTAAAAAGGAAATTGATAAATAAAATTTAAATAAATTAATAAATAAATAAATATAAATAATTAGTTTTTTAAAAGATAAATAAATGTAAGATAAAAAAAATCTAAAGTTAATTTTGCTGTCATAACTTAAAACACCATTCATTTAGCAAAACCAATGGAGTCCCAGACGTTTGTTTCAATGAATTACAAATGGAATGATAAAATGAGTATACCCCTATTCCGAAGACACCAACAAGGTTTAATAGATTTTTAGTTCAAAATTAGTGTTTGGTAATAATTTTCTATTTTTACAGGGTACTGCTAAATAAATTTTTGAAGCTATGGCGAATCCTTCACAACAATAAAGAGCGTGGGCACCAGTCCTCCCTTTAGTTATAAAATTAAAACCTGAAACTCATTTATATAGCAAAGCCAATGGAGTCCAGACCTGTTTTGATAAGTTACAAATGGAATCACAAAGTAAGTGTTCCTCCTAACCAAAAGACCAATGGGGTTTTCTAGTTTTTCTAAATTAAAAATTTATATTTTGTAATAATTTTCTATTTTTACAGGATGCTTTTAAATAAATTCGTGAAGCTATAGCGGATCCTTCACTTCAAGAAAAAGCGTAGGCAGCAGTCACTGGAGAAAATTGTACATAAAGGGTCAGTTGGTCGGTGGTAAATAAAATCCTACACAACATTTATTATATTAATATGGATTTATTCTGTGAAAATTTTAAATTCCACAAATATACAAATTTTTACAAAAATTTTATAGAAAATTTATTTTAGCATAAATGTGGTAATTTTTAGCATTATTTTTAGTCACCTTTTCTAATAATTTTGGTATATTTCACCATATTTCTTTTGGTATCTTTTACCAAGTTTTTGCTTAAATAGCATTAGCATTTTCTTCAAAATTTTTTACATAAGTGTTTTGGCTAAATTACGAAAACTACTTCGTCGGTTGTAGTTTTAGCATATTTTTGGTAAAATTATGCCAGATTTTTGCTCACTCCGACACAGATTTTTTTTTGCGTGTATGTTTTAGAAAAATGTAAAAATTGTACCTCTTTCTGCCGACCACTGGTTTAGTCTTGCAGGAATTTTTAACACCGCCTTTATTGACTTTTTGATATTTCCGAAAAATGCAAAAAGTTATAACCCTAATATATACATTTTCCGTTAACCACAACTGTATTACAAAGGAAATACAACACTGCGAAGCTGTGTTTAGTAAACATACCATCTTCCTCTCTGAAAATTCTTATTGGACACACAAATCAGATGTTTTATTTCATTGAAAGAGACAAACATTAAAATTTGTCTTATTTGATAAATTCCTCTACTAAAGAAAGAAATAACAACGCAGTGAATATTAAAAGAATACCAACTGGAACTAACGAGGAAACAGCTAAATGAAACGAATATAAACCGTTATACAAATAATATCCTGTCTCTCTGTGTATGTGTATTAATATAGTGCAAATTGTTAAACAAGGAAGTGTTAATCTAGAAAAAAAATTGCAAAAAAAATTGAAATAAATATTAATAAAGTGCTAAAAAATCAAAGGAAATTACTGAAAAAAGTTCTATAAGTTTTTGGAGAAAAATTCAACAAGTAAAAATAGATAAATTACTAAAGTTATAAATAGAAATTGATGCAATAAAACGCCACATGCAAATTAATCAGAAAAATATATAAGAAAAGTGTCCCCAGCCAAGAAACGGCAGCCTCCGCCCTAAAAAAAAAGAAAATCGTGTATATATATATAGAATACGAGATTGCAAACAAAAAAAAAAGGAGGGAATGTTTAACTTAACAAAAAAAGAATAAAATGAATATAGGGAATAAATAGAAACAACTAAATAAACGCGAATTTGTAAATAAAAACAAATACAAAAAAACAAAAACAACTTAATTAACGTCCTTGTCTAGTGTTAAATTTCATTCATACACTCACAGTTTTTTCTCGTTGACTTTTAAAATGGGTAAGTGTACATAAAACGGAAATGTAATTGTAATGCAAGCATGCATGTGAATTGCACATTAAGGTGGTTCGATTTTCAACTTTTCTCTTTAATCAAATAAGTGTCCACTATGGTTCTCAAATGGTGGGTCGCGGAAGAGTTTCAAACAATTTTGTTAAAACCTTAAATTTTGGTAAATTTAAAACACATTTTTTATTGTTGTTATAAAAATATACCTACAAATACTTTTTTTAAAGAAATAAATTATTTCCATCACTTAACGTCCCTTCATAATCACTGTGCAGTTGTTAACTTCCCGGGATGTCCAACACTGATTTGTGAAGTTTTTTGGATAAGACTGGGATCTGACAGTTCGTTTTCATTAACTTTTCGATGTTGATTCTGAATCTGGGTTTCAAATTTTTTAAAGTACATTAGGTTTTTGAGAAAACATGATGTCCGATCGATTCTAAGACATTCTAGCGATGTCCGTCTGTCCGTCTGTCTGTCTGTGGAAAGTGCTGTCACGGACAAAATATTGCACAGAGATGACTGAAACTTAACATATTTATTGGAAGTTCTCCCGAGAAGTTTGGTATTGCATTTGAGCGATATCGGTTCAGCGGTTCAAAAGTTATGAACGAAAATGTAAGCACACCTCAAAAATTTCAGTACATTCAACATAACCTAAAAATAAAAAATTCTTTAATTCGGCTTCTGGTTGACATATGTGAACATAATTGAACACCAAATGGTATTAAAACAAGTACAAACATATTTTTTGACAAAAAAAAATCGCGGATTTTTTTTTACCAAAATTTTTTTTCGCGGAAATTTTTTTTTTCCAAAAAATTTTTTTTTTTTTCAAAAGTAATTTCCTTTTAAATAAAGTTTTTTGCAATAATCTTTTTGAAATTGTGGAGGATATCACTACATTCGGCAAGGCCGAATATAACTTTTTTACTTGTTTATTTTTTAGAAGTTTTTTAAGTGACATTTTTGGTATGCGTCTGGGATCTGACCACACGGATTCGATTAATCTTTCAATGCTGCTTCTGAATTTGGTTTCCAATTTGTTCCGTTACTTTAGGTTTTTTATAAAAACTGAGGGCAAAGTTCACGTTAATAGTTTATTTTTTTTTATGTTGTGGGGTCGCGAAAAATTTGAAATATTCCCCCATGTGATGGAAATCAATCGATTTAAAAACGATCGTTTTTGAATTTTCAATCTTGACTATTTTGAAATATTTATAACTAAAATGAGATAAAAATGTATAAATTCATATATTTGATTCAGCTCAAGCTTTTAAAAACTATTTCAAGTCATTATAGCTTTTCTATTCACTTTTCAAATTTCGATTTTGAATGAAATCGATCGAAATTGAAACCGTTTGAATTCCATCACATACCAGATTGAAAAGGGGTCGCAAAGCAAAAGTGTGTGAGAAGCTCTGCACTAGGGTGTACCAAAAAAAAGAAGTTGTTAGATATTGACCGGCCCCTCCCCCCTAGAAATGTGCATTTGGGTGTAAAAACATGTCTCACAAAATTTTAGGAAAATCGGATATGGGTAAGTCCTGCCGCATCGGCCCTGAAGTTTGAAAATCGAATTACAAAGGGAAAATATGACTTTTTATCAATTTTCTCAATTTTTTTCGATATTTTAAGTTAAGTTCGAATTCAAATGGTTACATAATTGTGATTTGAAGTAAAATGTCTTTCGAATAAGGTAATAAAAACTAAAATCGGTTAAAAATCAGCCAAGTTATTACAACTTCCCCAGGCAACTAACGTGTTTAAGACCACTTAATCAAGAATTTGGAATTATCTACTGTAGCAACATTTTTTATTCTTGAAGTCCCAAAATATTTATAAGAATATAAATATTTTTCGTTTTGCTAACTTTTTTTAAATAAATGCTAAAGTGATCTGAATTTTTCAACACTATTTTCATATTTCATATCAATATTCATATTTATATTTTCTTACACACATCAAATTTTTTCACCTCCAAAATTTAATTTTGGGCCTTACGACAATGACATACCAAAACATGGATTTTCTGCAAACAAAAACTAAAAACATAATATTATTATTTGACCCGACCCATAGCACGAACATTTATTTTACTTACCTGTGTATCAACAATTTTCACGATTATATCCTAATATATCGTGACCTTGGAACAACAAGGTTCTAACTAACATTTTTTTCAAAATGAGTTATATATCGCATCGCAGTAAGGGGCCTACGCTCTTTCGATTGGCGTTCTCAGTTTTGTCCATCTCTTACAGCTTCCGAGATATCCAATATAACAAGGTTCTATCTACGCTTTTTTGGTTTGAGATTCAGTTAACAAGGTTCTAACTGGCTGATAGAACCTTGTTTACCAATAAAGTCTATATTATTATGCAGATAGAACCATGTGGACACTTTAATTGGAAACAGAATTATGTTGTTCAGATTAAAAATTGTACAATGCACTAAAAAAACCTTGTAGAAAATCTTATAATTTTTTCTACCTCCTATTTTATTAGGATTCCTAATAAAAAATACAAGCTTTTTTGGCGCAATAAAACTTAAAAGGAATTCTCGTGACTGTAATAGATTTTTGCTCCCTCCTATTTTACGAGAATTCCTTGTAAAAGTTACGAATTTTATTTTTTATAAAATTACTAGAATTCTTTGTGAGCAACAACTTTTTTTTGTAAATTTAAAATTTTTTCGTAAATTTTGGCTGCAGATAACTAACATTTTACCAATTAAATTGTAAATTTCCAAAAAAAAATGTAAATTTCGATTAACCAAAATATATATTTTTTTTTTTAAACAAGAAAAACTTTCAAGTATTGGTAAAATACGATTACGAGACTTTTTTGAGTAATTTGACAAGTTTTTTTGAGTGTACACTCAAAAAAAAATTTGTAAAATAACATAATTGTTTGCTACCTAGTTCCTAGTAAAAATTACTATTTTATTGGTAAAAAATTGTAAAATTACAAACAATTTACAAGCTTTTTACCAATAAATTTGTAAATTTACAACTTTTTTGACGCGATAAAAATAACAAGGACTTCTCGTGACTTTACTAGATTTTGTGCTTTTGAGAATTTCTTGTAAAAATTACGAGCTTTTTAGTAATTTTACAAGTTTTTTACCAAAGAAAAAATTAATTATCGATCAAAAATTTTTGTTAAAAAAATAGGATAACTGTCAAATATTTGTAAAATGGGATTACTGGACATTTTCTAGTAATTTGACAACAGTTTCAACGCACACGAGGAGAAAAATAATGTAACTGGGGTAGCTAAAAGATGCGATAAGGAGTTAAAATCCGCCAAACGAATTCCTAAAGCAAGGTTTTTGAAGTAAAAACACATAGTTGAAATGAAAAGCTTTGGATAAAACTTCAGGTAGTCCAACAGCAATAACGAAAAAATATACTGTGCTTTGTGGACTGAGTATATTGGCGGAAGAAGCAATACACAATATTGCATCAGCCTTCCAAAAAAACAGTGAAAAAGTATTCGAAGACAAGAATATCACCAAACTGTTAACATGAAGCGATTCTTACGCGACTCAAAGCAAAAATTCCATCCCCTCCCTAAATAACGTGTGACGTTATTTTTCATGTTCTACAAAATATAATAAAAATATTATGAAGATCCCAGGTGGACGCTAGGGAGACTTACCTTGTAAGTAGGATTATTCTTGAATAAGAAATGTTGTATTATATATAAATCCAAATAACACATGGTTCTATCTGCAAACAAAATATTTCTTACAGACACACAAAGTTCTATTTGGCAGTTAGAACCATGTTGTCCAAATTCATGTGCCTTATCGTTGAGCAACAGAGTTCTATCTGATTTTTGAGACTCAAATTGTGCAAAAACTAATAAAGTAGCGGGAATATTTTCAAATACATAAAAATATTTAAGGACTAATATGAAATTATTCAAAAACCGCTTTTTAGTTAAATCAAAACTGACTTAGGAAATCGATTAACAATATTCAACCTCAGTTTTCTCAATAGTTATGTTGGTGCAAATAGAACCGTGTTGTTCCAAGGTCGCGATATTAATAGAATCTCGTGTTTTTTTTCTTGGGTAACAAAAATAAAAATTATATTTATTTTATTAATTTTTTGACACATAATTATGTTTTCAGTTACTGAGAACCAAAATATCATGAAACTTATATTGCAGAGAACAAGCTTCACAATAATTTTCACTTAACATGTTCTGAATAATTAAAGTGTAATAGAATATGATCGCCGAAAACCTGTTCTAGAACAAGTGTTGTCAGATTCGGGTATAAAAAATTTTCCTGGGCTTATCAAATTAAAACCGAATGCATCACAATCTCAAAAATTTATATTCTGGTTTATTTTTTATGGACAATCGAATAATTTTTTTTTGGGACATTTTCAGAACCCGTTCTAAAGTTTTTCATTTTTTAAAGAAGTTAGTTTAGCAAATATACGGCCACATTTTTTTTTTAATTTTTTTTAAATAAGGTTTAGATTAGAGATGGGCGCGTGAGTGATTTTTGACATTTTTGAATCACGCACACTCACTTACGAGCATATTTTTTCTACTCTCACTCACTCACAATCACGTGAGTAAATTTAATACAACTCACACTCACGTGCACTCACGCAAGCTTCACTCACACTCACGAAACTCTTATTTACAAAAAAAAAAAATTAAAAAACTAAAATTTCAAAAATCTTTTAAAATTTTTAGAAAAATTTAAAGTTCATCGAAATTTTATTTTTTTTGCCTTTTTCGGGACGGAATCTTAAGTTAAGACAAATTTTACAATTTTTTTGTTAATTTTTTTGGTGCGAAAAAAAATATTAAGAGAAAATTTATCACGCAAAAAAATCGACTCACGCAAAAATCTTGCACACACAATTTTTTTTCCACTCATACTCACTCACAATCACGTGAGTAAAATTGAATTCAGTCACACTCACGCGTGATCAAGCTCTATTCTGCTCATGTGCCCATCTCTATTTTAGATGTTTGTCTATCCACACAAAAACAATACAGGACTCCATTTTTCGTATTTTTAGGGAAAATTTCATGGCGTATGAGTTACAAATTGGTTTCAGAAATATTTGATACTCATACGATACAATAAAATACAAGAGAATTACAGAATTTTTATGACATTTAATTTTAAAATGCGAATTGCTCGAAAAATACAAAAAATGCCCTGCTGATTTTTTTTGTGTGGATATTTTTTTTAATTTAAAAAAAAATTAAAAAAATTTTTGAAAGATTTTTAATAAAAAAAATCAGAACGGGTTCTAAAAGTTTTTATTCGATATCGTCACCTAAAATGCAAAACGCCTTAACTAACAAAAAATTAAAAATCGGTATTTTGATTGATTCTGGTGTATTTTATTAACCTACACGTCCTTACAAAAACTTAGCGAATTTATAGCCAAAAATTAAAAACATGTGAATTGCGAAATCGCCAATGAACGCAACTAAAAATACATTATTTAATAATTGTGTGAATAAATTTGATACATCCCAGCTAAACTTTGATCACTAAATAAGGTATAAAATAAGGTATTCGATAGCTTATTTTATACATTCAGTATTGATGATTTTAACATGGGATGAGACTCAAAGTAATGCATCCACATTATGACAAAGATACGAAAAATATGCCATGCTGATATTTTTTTTGTGTGGATAGACAAACAGCTAAACTTTATAAAAAAAATTTAAAAAAACATATTGGAAGATTTTTAATAAATTGACATAAAAAAAATCAGAACGGGTTCTAAAAGTTTTTATTCGATATCTTCACCTAAAATGCAAAACGCCTTAACTAACAAAAAATTCAAAATCGGTATTTTGTTTGATTCTGGTGTTTTTATTAACCTACACGTCCTTACGAAAACTTAACGATTTTATACCCAAAAATTAAAAACATGTGAATTGCGAAATCGCCAATGAACGCAACTTAAAATACATTATTTAATAATTTTTAAAATACATTATTTAATAAATTTGATACATCCCAGCAAAACTTTGATTACTAAATAAGGTATAAAATAAGGTATATCACAAAATCCACCAGAAAACACATAAAAAATGCTATTTTCTGACCTTAGGTCTTTCGATTTTCTTTATAATAACGGTATGCATTCTCCATAAAGCTAATAAAACATATCCATTTTCAGTTTTTTTAATTAAAAAAAAAATCGCGATTTTTTCGCGAATTTAATTTTCTTCAAAAATTTAAAAAATCAAAAAAGTATGTTAATTTGAAGAGCCATATCTGCTAAAGTATCTATCGGATTTCTACGATTCAAAAAGCATTTGATTCAAACGTTCGTCCTTTTTTATACCAATGCAATAAAAAAAAACTTTTTCCAAAAAAAGTGCATTTTTGATGCAAATGCAATTTTTTGATGCATTTTTCAAAACTTTCTCCCCCTTAAATTTTTTTGAAACCTGCATAATTCGAAAATATGGCATTTTTTACACAAAATTGAGTACCGTTTTTTTTGTGACGGCGTTTCAAAAAAATTTCGTGATTTTTTTAAAACTACTTATTTGATTTTTTCCATACAAAAAATCAATTTAATATTTATTTTGCAATTTTATCAAAAAAGTATGTAAATTTAAAAAGCCATTTCTTCGAAAGTATCTATCGGATTTCTACGCCTCAAAAAGCATTCGATTCAACTGATTATCCGTTTTTATAACAATGCACTAACAAAAAATATTTTTTTAAAAAAATGCATTTTTGATGCAAATGCAATTTTTGGATGCATTTTTTAAAACTTTCTCCCCCTTCAATTTGTCTGAAACCTGCATAAATCGAAAATATAGAATTTTTTACATAAAATTGGGTACATTTTTTTTTGTGACGGCGTTTCACAAAATTTTAGTGATTTTTTTAAAAAATGCTTACGTAGTTTTTCCTTAGACTAAAATTTTTTTTTGTTATTTTACGAATTTTATGAAAAAATTGTATGGAAAAACCAATAAGGTATTTTTAAAAAAATTACAAAATTTTTACGAAACTCCGTCACAAAAAAAGCTGTACGCAATTTTGTGTAAAAAATGCTATATTTTCGATTTATGTAGGTTTAAAAAAAATTGAAGGGGGAGAAAGTTTTAAAAAATGCATCCAAAAAATGCATTTGCATCAAAAATGCACTTTTTTTAAAAAATATTTTTTTTTATTACATTAATATAAAGTAAGACTATCGTCTGAATCGAATTCTTTTTGAATTGAAGAAATTCGATAGATACTTCCGAAGATATGGCTATTCAAAGTAGCATACTTTTTTGATTTTTTCAATTTTTGAAGAAAATTAAATTCAGCGAAAAAATCGCGATTTTTTTTAAATATAAAAAACTGAAAATGGATATGTTTAATTGGCTCTATAGAGCACATGTGTACAAAAAATTAGATAAATTTGAAGACCCTCGGTCAGGTTTTATAAAATCTTTGCTGGATTTCATGATATATATAACAACTAACATGTAGTAACTTACATAATTTTCTGAGTGTAGGATAGCTTATTTTATACATTGCAGCATTGATGATTTTAACATGGGATGAGACTGAAAGTAATGCATCCACATTATGACAAAGAATACCAGTAATGTATAAAATAATTGATCAAAGTTATAGCAAAGCATACGAGTAAGGTATAAAATATAGCATGCCAGAACATAATATATAAGGTGTTACGAGTAGTGAACAATTAATTTTGTATCAAATTTACTCACGTAATTGTAAGTGAGTGTAAGTAGATAAAATATGCTCGTGAGTGAGTGTGTGTCATTAGAAAATTCCTGTCGTGAGCCCATCTCTAGTATAAACTTATGCATTTTTTGTTATAAAATATTTATTTTTTATGTTATTGTAATGCATTATACATCCACACTGAAAGAAGCTTGTACATGACAATAATGAAAATCTACATTAATGTTATTTCCTTAAAAAGGAACCTATGTAGGGGTTCATTGAATTAATGAAATAGGTATCATAAAATGTAATTGTAAGAACAAGTTTCATTAAATTAATGAAAATTCTTCATACAAAATATAAATTGTATTTTATGAAAATGTTTGATTACTTTAATAAAAAAGGTATTTAATTCTTATGAAACAAATACATTGAATAATTCCTAATTTTTATTTTTGAAATGAAATACTTTCATTGAACAAATGCTACTTTTATTTTTAAAATGAAATATATGTATGAAATTGTAAAGATTTCTTTATAGAATTAAGAATAATAAAAGATGGTTTTCACTTAGTTTTCTCGTACAATACTTTACTCCAAAATTAAATTGTAAAACAATATTAAAACCACGAAGTAATATAAAACAGCGCGAATTTTGTAAATATAAAATTAATAATTTACTTTTTATTTCAAACTTCATGAAATAGTGTTTCTTCACAATACAGCAGCAAGCAGCTGAGCAGCAAAATTTTTACATGTATTTTGTTGTTGCCGCAACAACAAAACACACGTAAAAATTTTGCTGCTCAGCTGCTGTATTGTGAAGAAACACATAGTCTGAAAAAATCACAAAATAACCAAGTTAAAAAAACACTTTCACATATTTTTTATTTTATATCTATAGATTTCACACAGTTTTCTCACACACAATTTTACTACAACATTAACTTTTAATACATATGTAAGTAAAACCACGAAATAATATAAAACAACGCGAGTTTAATAAATACTTATAATTAAACAATAACATTTCATTTTAAATTTCGTATAAAAATTCTAAAAAAAAATCACACTCTGATCAGCTGTTTTTGCGCGCGTTAACTAATAGACTAAACAGACGCGACACGACAGGTGTCAAAAAAACAGCAAATTTTGTAAACAAAACTTAATGAAATTTTTTAATGAAACTACGAAATCTAATGAATCAAAATTAATGAAAATCTTGCACAATATGAATGAAATTTCATTCAGCATATGAAATATTTCATTGTTGTAATGAAACAACGTTAATGATTTCCATTCATTGGTGATATGAAGCGTTTTTCTATCAGTGCAATTATTAATGTAACCAATTATAATTCATCCATGATTTAATGTTTAAAAATAATAAATATGAAATACATTTTTTGCAATAATCATGCATTACGTAGCAAGTTATTAGTAATGCATTATTTTTCACTTTCAAATAATACGTTGTTGAACAAATGTTTGGTAAGACATCCCAAAATAATGCTACAAATAAGGGATATACATTACCTGGTAATGTGTTATATAATCAACACTCATTACCAAAGTTTTGCTGGGATACTTACAGAAATTGGGCACTGGTGTAACAGAATCCTTAGGAAATTCATCATCTAAAACAGAGTTTTTTTGCACCGCTAATTAAATATGTATAACTGTATAAATGAAATTTTCTTATTAGAATTTGTATTAGTGTAGGTGAGCGAGTGCCTAAGTGTAGACATGTGTGAGTGTAAATTAGCATCCACTTTCATTTACATAAATATAGCGGTTTTTTGTTTAAGTCTATGTGTAATTTGCATATATCCTTTTTGTTGTTTTCTTTTTCGTTTATCCTTTTGTTTGTTTTGTTATCCAATGCTGTTTGTGTGTCTGTTTTTTTTTCGTATTTCCTTGTTTTTACACATGATTATCCTTGTTGCCTTGCCAACCAACAATTATTATGTGTATTTTTTTTTTGTTGTTGTTCCTTCTTCTTCTTCTCCCGACCCAGTCAAGTGGTTTTGTTTTTGACAATTGTCACCACCTCCCTATGTAAGTTTTCTTTTTTTTTTATTATTCCATTTGTTCATCTGTTTCTGTTCAAAATTCTGTAAATTCTGTGTGTTTTAGTAGTTGCAATTTTTCTATCAGTGAGTTAAGGTGGGTTTTAAGTTTATAATTTGTTTGTTAAATTTGTTCCAAAAAAAAAAAAAAATAAAAAAAAAAAAAATAACTGTATTGTAGAAAAATCCTTGAAAATTGTATGCAGTAATTATTAAATATTTAATAAAAAAATGTGTATTCAAATTTGTTTATAAAATTTACTTTCTTAAATATCCTTGCAAATATCCTGAAGTGTTTTTCATTCTTTCCTAATTTTTTTTTTTTCTTTCAGATAACATCGAAATGCTTAAAGCTTTATATGATTTTCAAGCCGTCTATCCAAAGACCATCAGTTTTGATGAGGGTGAATATTTTATTTTATATCAAACCTCAGCACGTCAACGTAACTGGTGGCAAGTGGTCAGCATGAAGGGTAATATTGGTTTTGTACCCTCCAATTACGTAATGAAAATAAAGGTAAGTCAAATCAAAAAAAAAAAAAAAAAAAAAAAAAACAAAACAAAACACCACCAATAACACAACCACAATCAAACCTAGAGTTTGCAAAACGATTAAAATTGTAATCGTAATCGCGATTAATCGCACCAATTAATCGTAATCGTAATCGGCAAAAAAATCATGCGATTACGATTAATCATTTTCTATAAAATTTATTGTTTTGATAACGAATTTAATACATAATATGGAAAATTTCCTCCAAAAAATTTGGAATTTTGAAAAAAGTTTAAAAATATAAATAATTTGCGATATATTTTATTGATTTTGGTATGCTGAATACAAATATCAAAAATTTTCTGAAATCGATCGCACGGTTTTCGAGATATCGCTATTAAAAACTTGTCAAAAAATATCCAAAAGTGACATTCAACAAATTTTATTTTTTTTTTTCTCATTGATCCTTTTATAAAATTGAAATAAAAAATTATTGTTTAAACTTGATTTGAGCCAAATCGGATTATTTAAAACCGTGCAGCTTTTCGATCGATTTTTTTAATTTTTTGAAAGTTTTCCAAAAATCTAAAGTTTTGATAGAAAGGCCCCACAGGTCAAATGAACGGATTCGAATTAAATTAAAATGAAAGTTTGTCACACGCTTATGGAAAAAAATGTTGAGTTTTAAAAAAACAAATTGGATTTTGTAAAACCGACAATTTTTGCTAATTGCGAATTATATCTCGAAACCCGCTTGACCAAATTTATTTTTTTATATTCATATTTTTTTCTTATAAGCATAGCAAGACGAATTTTTTAATTTTCAAAAATCTATAACTTTGATCGCCGCTACGGGTTAACTCAATTCGATTGACCTCAAATTTGTACCACATACATAAATATATTGTGCTCGATTTTGGAGCACTCTTTCACCATTCACATAATTTTTAAAAATTTTATATCCCTTCGATTTTTAAGATTTTTAAATTTTTATCGTGAATTATTGAAAGTATTAAAATTCGAAAGAATAAAAAATTTTTAAAAATTAGATGAATGGTGAAAAAGTACTCCCAAATCGAGCACTTTATATATTAAAAATGTTTATTTTTGTATTTTCATACGTTTGGAAATTTAAATTTTAAAAGATTTTTTTTAATAAAATTATTGCAATTTAATTTATTTAAAAATTCGATTAATCGATAATCGCGATTAACGGCGATATTTTTAATCGTAATCGCGATTATGAAATATCTCGATTATTTGCAAACTCTAATCAAACCTCATCATCGTCTATCTGCATTATTATAAGCCCATCGAAAACAAAACTAATCAACCACATTATTGGTTTTCATTATCAAGCACATCATCTATTCCAGTTTAATAAATTTTCTGCTAAATTTTCATCTTCATTTCGAAAAAAGTGATTTCGTTCTCCTTGCACTTCCAAACAAAAAATTATGCCAATATTTTTTTTCAATTCCTTCGCTGGTGTCATTTAAAAAATATGGTGTTAAACTCGTGCCCAAGTGTTTTGCTGTGAAAATTAGGTTGATTGCCTAAATTGTGTGTGTTTTATATGCATAATTTTTGCATTGTTCAATATTTATAATCATGGTTGGTTACCGTTACCCTTATAATACCGTTACCGATTCAAAACCCTTTAAAATTGAATACCGTTACCGCTAAAAATATTTTTGAAATACCGTTACCCTTAACGTTACCGTTTTTGTATGGACTATTAACGAACAAAAATTAAAATCAAATGGCTTACATTATTTTTAACTAATAACTGGGTATAATTGAGGCGCTCAGCGCCAAAACGGCCTAACCCTGATCTAACCGGAACCTTTTGAAATAAATACTAAAAAAAACTCCCTATTGCATAGTATAACCTGGTGTTATACTGGTATTATACTGGTGTTATACTATGCAACAGGGAGTTTTTTTAGAATTTATTTCAAAAGGTTCCGGTTAGATCAGCATAGTCAGTTTGAGTTTTTTTTAAATGAGGGTTAGGCCGTTTTAGTGCTGAGCCCCTCAATTATACTGTTTCTTGAATCCTCAAAATATTTGTATCTTTCAGCTTTTATTGATTTTTAAAATTTTTAACTAAATTAAAAATATCGGTACGTACCGGTATTCTTGTTTCGGTACTGGTATAAACCGTTACCGAAACGATCTGAAAACCCTTACCGTTACCTTTACCGAAATAAATAAAAGTTAGATACCGTTACCGTTAACCTTACCGTTGTTCGTTTCGGTAACCAACCTTGTTTATAATGTAATTTTAAATATTAGTGGAAAATGTATCATAAGCGAAGAGAAATACATTAAGGAGTGTGCAAAGATTCATTTTGGTTTAAGAAATAAATGGAATTAGGTTTATCTTACAGGCCACGATCCTCTCATGGACCAGTTTAGCAACTACCAATTAGTCTCATTCCGCACTGGTGGCACCCTTACTTGGGGAATGTCAGAAGTCTGATTACACTACTGAACATTGCACAAATAATTGCAATTGTTCTTGTGATCACAAATCTGGTCTCCAAACTTTTCTATCACATCAGGTTTATAAGAAAATTGAGGTCAAAGTTAAAAAAAAAAAATAGCCGTTTTGGGATTTTTTGACAACTCATAGCGGATGACCCGATGTGGTAGCGACTTAAAAATATGTCGAGGGTAAAGCTTCTGTCTGTCCATGTAAACGGTGTTAACACGTTACAGGTTGCAGTTTTTAATCAATTTACTTGAAATTTGAAACTTAAGCCTCTCTTGCCCAAATGACGAAGCCTATTGAAATTGGAAAAAATCGGTCCATGTTTAGACCTATCCCCCATACAAAGTTCCTCTTAAATTTTGCCTCAAATGACTCTAATACCAGTATTACAAAATGTATTCGTTCCAAATTTGACAAGTAAACGTATTTTATATTCACAAATCACCATTCCGAATTTCAAAGAAATCGGACCAGATCTTCTTATAGTCCCCAAAAAAACCCGATATTCACTTAAATCTTTCAAATTTTACGAAAATAGAAAATATTTAATTAAACTTTTGTTTGTGTGTGTTTTAATGCGTACTTTAACAACCTTATCAAGTCTGATTATATTTGGACCATTTTTGGTCTTAGGACGCATATGAAAATTTCGCCCGATATTCAGTTAAATCGGTTTATTGGCCACAAATGGAACCCTTTTTCACTCAAATTTGGTTTGTAAGTGTTTTTACACTTATTAAAGATTTGACAAAAGATATATCAAATCGATCCATGTTTGAACTTGGGACCCATTTTCCGGGAAACACTAATGTAGGGTATTATATGACCGGTCTTGACCGACCATAACTTTCTTACTTGTTTTTTACTTAAACCAATATTCAGGGGATGCCCCTACAGATAGTGTGCATTGTATAGATCCGGAAAATAAGGTGTGGGAAGGTATCTATTAGAAAACCATCCGTCTTAAATGAGGGACATTCCAGATAGTGGAGCCTCCAGAAATTTTTACACGGATGGCTCGAGGCTGAACAAACAAGTGGGCTTTGGAGTTTATTCGGAGGAGTTAGGGTTGAGCCTGGCTCAAAGATTACTAGATCATAGCAGTGTTTACCAGCCAGAGATGCTGGCACTAAAGGAATTGGCTGACTGGTTGAGTTGCAATGTATTGTCTACCACTGCATTCAATATCTATTCTGACAGTTAAGCCGCGGTCTAGTCCCTGGAGTCAATGTTTCTGAAAACAAGATCTGCCTTTAACTGCCGCACGCCTTTAAATAAGAGGGCCAAGCAGTTCAACTTATGACTCATATGGGTCTCAGGGCACAGAGACATTCCAAGGAATTGCAAGGTCGATGAGCTTGCAAGACTGGGAACTACCTTACATATTTCAACAGAATTGGAATGCTACGGTTTTTTTCCACGACGGAGACTAATCAGAGATGGGCAAATGGATGGACGTGTGAGACAACACGACAGATTTGGCCTTCTCTTTATCAGAAGCGCAGCAGTGATCTGATATCGCTTCTAAGAGGAGAGATTTTGACGGTGGTTGCTATAATTACCGGACACATTACACATTTAACCGCAGAGCGGTTAAATGTGCCTTCAAATGAACTTTGTGGTACCCCCTGAATTTAGCTGAAACTCGAAACTGGTAATAGATCGAGAGAACCAAACCATACCAAACGCAACAAGCTTAGCCACGAGTGACCCGCAACAAACTTAGGCACGAGCCACGATCAAACGCCTTGGAAATGTCTAGAGCAACCACTTTACTCTCACAAAGTGTTGGAAGGACCGGCTCCAATGTTCCGATGGAAACGAAAATAGGTCTTCCGTTGATCGACCTCTACGGAAGCCATACTGTCGATCATTTAAAAGTGAATTGGTCTCTAAATACTTCCCGAGATGGTAGTTAACCATGCTCTCTATCACTTTGGAGAGCGCAGATCAAATTGCGATTGGGCAGTAATTTTCAGAGTTGGTAGCCGCACACTTTTCAGGGATTGGCATGACATTGGCCACCTTCCAGCATGAGGGAAGGACTCCCATAACTTATATAGGTTATTTGAAACAAATTTAAAGGGGACGTCTTTATGAGGGCTAGGTTAGGTTGTTAAGAATGTTATGTCTGAACATGCCTTGGTATGGCATGTTCGAAAACTTCTCTCACAATGTTCGAAACCTTCTCTCAAAATAGTTAAAACCTTCTCTCACACGTTCGAGACCTTTATTCATATTGTTTTCAGTTATGAATCCCATCTTGCCTTTTTAAATGCCTTGCCTTTTTAAATGCCAATACGTTATGAAAGAAAAAATAAGAGCAATAAGAGTAAGAAGTTAAACTAAGATTAAATTGTAAAAACACATTATGTGGAAACTATTAATATGTAAATACAGCAGTAATAGTAATATTTGTCAAATCATATAAATTTTGTATTGACTAAGGTGCCGGTCAGTCTGTGTTGTTTATGGTATGAAAGATGATGATGAGAAGATGATCAGAATTTCCAGAATGATTCTTAGAAAAACTTTTGTGTGCGCAGCATCCAGGCTGCGAACATTTTTGGCTCTCCTCATTGCAACCTGGGATACCTAAAGGATTCTACTAGGTTAAGTCTACCTCCAGTAAGGATTCGCTGCATCTCCTTTTCAACATGCATTTTCCGGACAATTCCTTGAAGCCGTTTCGAGCTTTAGAACGCTATGACGCCCAAGCAGCTTAAATTGCTTCTGAGATAATAATAATAAATCTAGAATATAGGAATATAAATCAATCGTTGCTTTTCTCACCCGTTCCTTAATATTACGCCTGAAATTAAACTTCCTATCTAAAAATATTCCAATATACTTGGCTCCATCTGAGAAAGTGATTTCAGTGCCGTCCAAGAAAATAGGATCAAAAAAAGGAATCATATTTTCCATGTAAACAAAACAAACTCTGTTTTACATGAATGAACTCCCAGTTTTCGTTGATCTACCCTTCTTGTATACATGTTGCCTTATGTGCTGGTTAAAATCAACAAAATGTTCTGTTGATTTTACCGAAAATGTATTAAACAAATGTAGTTGTTTTCACTGTTTTGTTGTAGATTCTACAGCAAACATGTTTTGAGTGTAGAATAGATTATTTTTGTTTGAAATATGGAATCAATCGTTTGTTAGTTTACTAAATATTTTAAAATTCATAGTGTAGTCTCCACTATCTGATGGAGACCTACAAGGAAGGTATTTCCATAGCCACACAATGTTTTGCATGAATTTGAGATATGTTGTTTAGGACAAAAATCCATTAGTTTACGTTCTTGATAGGCCTAATTTCGTTGTTAAGGGGATTCGAAAGGTATTTCATTTGGTGCCCATTTTTCCTACGTTATTTTAGAAAATTATCAATACAAACAGAAAAGTAAACTATTTTTCCCTCACCCCTATATCTGGGATTGGACCGCTTCTCTTTGTCTCCACTTCTCTACAATATACGTAAGTTTCATGAAAATTGATGGAAGCCAGGCGATAGTTATTCCTTGTAAGTAAAAAAAAAAACACTACAAGAGTTAAATTCTTTAAAAGACTAATTTGACTTTTGTCAGAGGACAATGGCACTTGATGTAAATGAAAGTATGTTAAAGCAGAGACTAAACCAATATACCAAAAAAAAAAAACTATTCAAATGTTCAGCAGCTGTATTTGAAAATAGGGGAATTCACAGTTTGTGTGTCTTAAATTATAGCACAAAGGTAACAAAAGGATTCTACCTCTTCAAGTTAAATTCCATTGATGTGGAGAGTTGTATTGTAAGGGGTGTGAATGCGTAATACTTTTGATTTTGGAATATTGATCTTGAAGCATAATCGATAATAGTGCGGACATTATTTGTCATATCCACATGAGTGTGTGCAAGAAGATATATATCGTCCGCTTATTTGATGCCCTCCAGCCTCTCTTGAAATCCCCATGTTATTCCGTTTCTTTTAGTTGTGGCCAGTTGCATGATGACGTCCAACACTACATTAAAAAGAAATGGAGATATAAAGCAGCCTTGACGAACTCCCTTGTTGATGCTTATCTTATCGGACCAATCATTATTCAGTGCGACCGTCTTGGAAAGAACTCCCTTACTTTCTCTCCAAATAGCGGTATGGTTTAGCGTATCAAATGCCTTCTTAATTTTTCTGGATAAAGTAAGGTAAAGTCTATGGATGCCAACCCATCGCCATGGGTTGACATTCACAGACCTAGACGTCCGTCGTGATACCAAGGAACAAACAGGTATTCCTTTTTGTGCTGACATAGAACCAGCCGGATCTTCTTATGAAGCTAATTAGCTGTGGTATTATTTCATCCTAGAGATCATGCAAATGCATATTTCCCAGTTATGATCCCAAAATTTTTATATGCGATATACAAAAGTTTTATAACTACCCAATATTTTAACGTTGCAAATGTAAAATTGTGAATACTTCTATTATATCGCATGCATCCTTGTTGTTCATGTGACAATTAAGTGATTTAGTAGTGTCATGTAATAGTTTTGAATTGCTGCACTGTATATGTATATTTTTTTTTGCTAAAAGGGTTAAAAAGTTGTTGGAAAATAATGAAAAAAACAAAAAAAAACACAAAATTCATTCACTGTTACTTTCAACATTGTTTTTGTTTACCGTTTTGCGTGTAAGAGTCCTTTTACTATTCATTTTGTTGTGGTGTAATTTAAGTTACATATTTTTACCATGTACAATGTTTATACAGTACTCTCCACTTAAGTGCGCCACTAAAATTACGACTTTTATCAGAAACTTCGGATAAAAATCACTAAGGCGCATTTAAAAAAAAAAAAAAAAAACGTTTGTGATTAAAGCACATTCGCATTGCTATGTTAAAACTTGTTTTTAGTTAAAACACTGTTTTATCATACATTTTTGAAAGCAAGAAACATTTCTTTGTAAAAATTTATTGTAAATCTACTATCCAAAAGTAATTTGTTTGCTAAAAATAAATTAACAAACAAAATTTGTGTTATTACAGAAAAACTTGTTTTTCAACTTTTGTTACAAATTAATTCTTTTTAGTGCACATTTCTTATTTACACAAACACATTCAAATGGGAGACACTTCGAAGAGATCGCATTTAACCGGTGTTAGTTATTATGTCTAATTTGTATTAAATTCTTACCATTTGGCATTTTTTTTTTTTCATTTAAGCAGAAACTACTGCACTATTTAGTACTATATTTAAATGGGGCTTCGGAGAATAGACATTTTTCACTAAAATAAACAAAAAGCTATTTTCATTTAAATCAAGATAAACAAGTACCATGTTAAAATTTTTTTCTAGAATTTTTAGTTGAACATTTTTGGTGGTAAAAATTAAAGTCATTTAGGAAAACTTAACACAGCTTTTAATGCAACATTATTTGGCAACAAAAGTAGCAACATTAAAACCCAAATGAAAAAAAAATATAATACATATTAAATTTCTAACCACACAGAAAAAAATAACAAGGAACATTTTTTAATTAAAAGTTTTAATACACACAGAAAACAAATTTGCTAATTTCCAACTGAAATTCAGTTGTTGCAACAAAAAATCGGTGGATGCATTTGAATTAATGTTAAAACAACTAAATATCGGTAGTTACAACAAAATTTTGTTATAACAACTGTCTTTTAATTGAAATAACTGTAAAATTCGTTAGATACATCAAAATGTAGTTGCAGCAACCGAATTTTGAGTTAATACAACTGAAAAATTTAGTTGGAAATTTATTTTTCTCTGTGTAGAATTCAAAATTTGATATAATTAAAATGTTTAATTGTTTTGTATGTAAACATCTCTGATTTTTTTGCATGCTTCTTCTTACACATGCAATACAAAACAGAAAAAGTGAAAATATATTTTTATAAGATTAAATTAATGAAAATGCGTTTTTATCAAATTTATATCTGAATCGGTATTAATTTTGTTATTTAAAAAGAACGAGAACAATTGAAATTGAATAAATAAATGAAAAAAGTGAATATTAGTATAAAAACAAAAACAAAGAAGCTCCACAAGAAGATCTTGGTAAACGGCAAACAACAACGGAGGAAAATGACACAAAAATCTAATCAAACACATTTTTGATGCTTTAAATATTTATTTATTATATTTAATAAGTTTTTATTTTGTTAATAATAAACACATTTTTGTTTTTAATTCATATTTGTTTTTTTTTTTAAGTGGGCGTAATTTTGTACTGATTTTGAGCAATAATTTTTATTAATTTGTTTAATACTATTAATTACTTTTTTAATTATTTTCAGTTTTAAATTTTTATTACATTTTTTAATTACTATTATCATTTTTTTAATTAGAGCAAATCTAATTAACATTTTAATCGATATGAGCAATTTTTAATCAAAACTCATTTTTTATTTTTTTGTGTGCAGTGTTCAATTAATAACTCGTCACATTATTATCTTAGAATCTTAGATTTTTTTATGCAGGAAAAATTTCTCAAAATCTGAGACTGAAAAATGTCTCAGAATCTGAGACTTTTTCTATATAGAAAAAATGTCTCAGAATCTGAGACAACTTTACCAAAAAAATTGTGGCTTCAAAATCAGCAAATTTTCTTGTTTTTTTTTTTTTAGTGTACGTGATTTTAGGGGAACACCAGGGTTTTGAGAATTACAAAACTCGATAACTTCGAAAGCTTTTGATTATTTAGCGGTCTTGTTCTATGTGTTGAGAGATACAAAAAAGCTTTTGGACTTTTTGTTGTGTCGGCAATATTTACCGAGATATGAGCATTTTAAAATTTTCGGGAATGTTAACTTTTTTGGATCCAAAGTTAGGACCCATTAGGGTCCACACATGTAAAGAGGACCGGCGATACTATGGAGAGCCCGAGAACCAAAAATGGCCTCCATTTTGCTCTATCTGGCTTAGTTTCCGAGATAGCGCCATTTTAAGTTTTCTAAAAATATAAAAAAATTTACCATTTATTTTTGCTAATATTAGCAAAAAAGCTTGTAAAAATTTGGTCAACTCAATTTTAAATTTAGCAAAAAAAAATAGTTCAAATTTTGTTTAAAATTGCTAATGCGCTAAATGAAGTTTACAAGATGTTTTTGCTAACATGCTAATCTCAACTAAAAATTTGCTAAAAGTTAGCTAACCAGAATTAGCAAAAAAAAATTAGTAAATCTACTAATGTATTATTTTGAGTGTATCTCAAAAACTAAGCAAGGTAGAGCGAAACGGACAAAAATTTTGGATTAAAAACTATGACGATTTTTAAGAAACCCAACTAGGTCTAGGCCCATCGGGGTCTGGACCTATCGGGTCCGAACCCAATGGGGTCCTGAAATGTGTATGAAGTAACAAGGGATGTATCTCTACCCTTATGAACCGATTTGCCTGAAACTTAAAATATATATAAAAGAGACGATTTTAAGGTTGGGGTGTCTCGGCTTATCGGCCATATCAGAGTTTTAAAATTTCGTTGTCCCCTTATGAAACAAAGTGGACCTTCGGGAAAATTTCGATAACTCCCGAACTAATACACTCAAAATATTTTGTAGGCAAAAACAAAAGAAAAACACACTTAAAACCAGTGAATAAACAATTGAAAACCATCCCAGTAATTATTCATTTGTTTTAAAAACATCAACATTTATTTTTTACTGTTGACAAAATTTTCTAAAATAAATAACACTAAACATTAAAAAATTACGGTTTTTTCATTCTTTTTTACCAACAAATTCGAAAAAAATAACCTACGAAAACATTAAAAATTAATGATAGTTCTGTTATTTTTACCAACAAATTCCAAAAAAATAACCTACCAAAACATTAAAATTTAATGATTTCGTAGGTTATTTTATACAATTTTCTATTGAAATATTTTTTTAAAATTTTTTAATAAAATTTTGGGGAATCGATCCCGCAATCAACTACATTCTGGCCAGACACTCTACCCATCGTGCCAAAGCCACTTGATACAAATATGTTTTTATATTTCTATAAATAATTTTTTGAATTTTTTTTTCTACAAACAAATTACTGATTTGTGTAGGTAAAAACTAATGATATATCATTAAAAAATACCAACAATTTAAAAAAAAATTACTTACACAAATCATTAAAAATTTAAAGAATAATCAGTAGTTTTTACTTACAGAACAAAAATAAATGACTTTATAAATTAAATGTTAGTGAAAGTCTTTATTTTTTAGTGTGTTATTTTTGAAACAAAGGACTGATGTAGTCATTAATAAAAACTGAACATCAAACAAATGTTTTTTCTTTTAAAAACGACTAAACGGAAAACTTTTTAAATAAACTACAAACAGTTAATGACATAATTTTTTGAGTGTAGGAATATCTTCTAGGGCAAAAATACGTGTCGACTTAAAATTAATAAAGATTATTTCGTTTTCATATGGGCATCGTAGGTCTATGTCTTCATATAAATACCACCCAAAATTTACACATTTTCGTGAAAAAAGTATTTAAGAAAGCTGAACTTTTACAAGGTTATGCCACCGTTGGATAGGCATTAAAAAAACCTTTCTTCTTATAAGTAAACATCATATAGTTTCTTAGAAAAAAATGGCTGAAAAATTCAAAAAACGTTTTTTTCACCATTTTTTGACCCATGTTTTGAACCCTTAAATCCCCGATATGGCCGATAAGCCGAGCCACCCGAACCTTAGAATTGTCCCTTTTATATATATTTTACGTTTCATGCAAATCGGTTCATATGGGTTGAGATACTTCCCTTGTACACTGAAAAAAATAAAAAAAATATTTAATTAAAAAATTCGTAGATTTAATTAAAAAATTAATTAAATCCGGAACAATCACTAAAATGCGCAAATAAATTAAAAATATTTGTATGTCGTTAATTAAAAATAAATGGATATTTATATAATTAAAAACTTAATACTATAAATTAAAAAATTTAATTAAAATTTAAAAAAAAAAATAATTAAATGTTGTTTTTTTTTTTTATTTTTAGTACCAAAAGGTACATAAAAATAAAATGTATTTATTCGGCCTTTATATATGTATATATATTCGATTAGAGTTTTATTCTAGTTCGAGGCCCAAAAATATTTCTATTTATGATATTGTCATAATAGAGTATTTTTAATTTATTGCTTTAAAAAAGTTACTATCTCATAGTATGTCTGTACTGATCAGTTTCATCCCCACTAAAGGAATCTTCAGCAGACTTTAGAGAATCATCGTTGGTCAATCAAACATCAAACCAGACATAATATTTTATATATTTTCCAAGTTATATGAGAAGTACTATTATGAAGGTCCGAAATCTGTTTTCCAACAAAAATAATAACTCTTTTAAAGCAAAAATTGTATATATTAAATCACCGTCGGTAACTATTAATATATGTGTTGCTGTTATTTTACCAATAACAACAGTGCCTAACCAAACAATAGTGTTGGTAGGATAAGTCGTACTAAACTTTGTGTTAAATGTTGTTTTTTTTTTTTTATTTTTAGTACCAAAAGGTACATAAAAATAAAACGTATTTATTCGGCCTTTATATATGTATATATATTCGATTAGAGTTTTATTCTAGTTTGATTGACCAACGATGATTCTCTAAAGTCTGCTGAAGATTCCTTTAGTGGGGATGAAACTGATCAGTACAGACATACTATGAGATAGTAACTTTTTTAAAGCAATAAATTAAAAATACTCTATTATGACAATATCATAAACAGAAATATTTTTGGGCCTCGAACTAGAATAAAACTCTAATCGAATATATATACATATATAAAGGCCGAATAAATACATTTTATTTTTATGTACCTTTTGGTACTAAAAATAAAAAAAAAACAACATTTAACACAAAGTTTAGTACGACTTATCCTACCAACACTATTGTTTGGTTAGGCACTGTTGTTATTGTAAAATAACAGCAACACATATATTAATAGTTACCGACGGTGATTTAATATATACAATTTTTGCTTTAAAAGAGTTATTATTTTTGTTGGAAAACAGATTTCGGACCTTCATAATAGTACTTCTCATATAACTTGGGAAATATATAAAATATTATGTCTGGTTTGATGTTTGATTGACCAACGATGATTCTCTAAAGTCTGCTGAAGATTCCTTTAGTGGGGATGAAACTGATCAGTACAGACATACTATGAGATAGTAACTTTTTTAAAGCAATAAATTAAAAATACTCTATTATGACAATATCATAAACAGAAATATTTTTGGGCCTCGAACTAGAATAAAACTCTAATCGAATAAAAAAAATAATTAAAATTTTAATTGTATAAATTAAAAAAATTAATTAAAAATATTATATTAAAAAAAAAAAAAAATTTGTAAAAACATTCTTTTTGAATAAAATAGTTTAAAAAAAATATTTCTTCAAACGTTACCAAATTTATTTATGCCGTAAAGACATAGTCAGTGAGATGATTTTATAAAGTTGATTATAAACCTTTCATATACATACACATAAAACTATAAACAAAATGAGAATTCAAAAACCTATGTGAAAAATACAAAAAACTTTCAACAAACTTTTTATACTTATGTATTTTTTTTGTATGTAATACAATGCAAGAGAAAAACACACACTCGCAAACACACGAAAAACAAAACAAAAAAAATAAGTAAAGCTAGAAATTTAATTAAACATTTAATTATATAAATTAAATATTTAATTAATATTAAATTTGAAAACAATTAAAATATTAATTAAAATAAAGTTAAAAATTTAATTAAACAATTAATTATATTAATTAAAAGTTTAATTAATATTAAATTAAAAAACAATTAAAATTTTAATTAAAATAAAATGTACGATATTATTTTCTGTGTAAGTTGAAATAAAAAAAATTTCAGTTAACTAACTTTTAGCAAAACGTTTTTGCTAACTTTACCAAAAAAATTGTGGGTTTCAAATCAGCAAATTTTCTTGTAGGTTTACAAGCTTTTTTTGCTAACTTTACAGTTTTTTTTTGAGTGTAGACCAATATTGTCTCAGAATCTGAAACTTTTTCTATATAGAAAAAATGTCTCAGAATCTGAGACTATTCTATATAGAAAAAATTTCTCAGAATCTGAGACTTTTTCTGACAAGGGAAGTATCTCAACCCATATGAACCGATTTGCATGAAACGTAAAATATATATAAAAGGGACAATTCTAAGGTTGGGGTGTCTCGGCTTATCGGCCATATCGGAGATTTAAGGGTTCAAAACATGAGTCAAAAAATGGTGAAAAAAACGTTTTCTGGATTTTTCAGCCATTTTTTTCTAAGAAACTATATGATGTTTACATATGAGAAGAAAGGTTTTTTTAATGCCTAACCAACGGTGGCATAACCTTGTAAAAGTTCGGCTTTCTTAAATAATTTTTTCACGAAAATGTATAAATTTTGGGGGGTATTTATATGAAGACATAGACCTACGATGTCCATATGAATACGAACTAATCTTTATTAAATTTAAGTCGACACGTATTTTTGCTCTAGAGGATATTCCTTTTAGTTCGGGAGTTATCGAAATTTTCCCGAAGGTCCACTTTGTTTCAAAAGGGGACAACGAAATTTTAAAACTCTGATATGGCCGATAAGCCGAGACACCCCAACCTTAAAATCGTCTCTTTTATATATAAGTATTTTAAGTTTCAGGCAAATCGGTTCATAAGGGTTGAGATATTTCCCTTGTGAGACTTTTTCTATATAGAAAAATTGTCTAAGAATCTGAGACTTTTTCTATATAACAAAATGTCTCAGAATCTGAGACTTTTTCTATATAGAAAAAATGTCTCTGAATCTAAGACTTTTTCTACATAGGAAAAATGTCTCAGATTCTAAAACTTTTTCAAAAAAGAGAATGTCTCAGGATCTGAGGTCTTTTCTATGTAGAAAAAATGTCTTAAAATCTGAGACTTTTTTCTATATAGACAAAATGTTTCAAATCTCAGGAACTATATCTCAGACTCGCTGCAATGTCAATAGACTAGCCAGATTTGAACCTGTGCTTTTCTGTAGTGTCCTTTCATGTTTGCAAGAATATTAACATTATTTTTTCTCTATATTTTTTTTTTTTGCTTAAGTTTGCAAAATGTATTCAAGCAATTTAACAGCGTTGATAACAATCATCATAATATTCAATGCAACATTAATGAAAAATCATGTCAATAACCTTAAACTACATTTGCAAGATTGTTGCGATAGTTGTCACAAGTATTTAATGTGAATTTATCCTTTAAACCGGGCTCTCTCTCTGTCTGCCTTTCTGTGTGTGGTGTCAACAATAAATTTGTTTTAATTTGTTTTTCTTTTCCTAAGGAAATTGATTTTTGACGTACAGAAAGAGTCACTGATTCACACAAGATAAAGGAAGGATAAAGAATTAATTTAACACATATTCACAAGTAATAAAAAATGAATTACAAAAGGATTTTTTTTAGAAAGGATACCACATTCATAAACTGATATGAGGCATTTCATATTCAAAATAGATTCAGAGGCCTTTTTAGAAATAATTCTAATGAGACATTTTTCGTATGGAAAAATTCTCAAATTCCTGCAACATTTTTAAAAAATGTGTTCATAGAACACTAAATTCAAGAAAAATTTATACAATTTAGCTCCATTGCGATGTTTTCCTTCTCATAAGTTCATAATTTTCTTAAAAGTAAGAAATTGTGTCTTTTTGAGTAAGGGCAAAAATAAAACAGGGGATTGTGGTAATAATGCCGTTACATTAACCCCACGAAAAATATTTATTTTAATTTAAATTTAATACACCATCCGATAATATACGTTTGAAACTAGAGACTTAATGTAGTAAAACTGCATTTACAGTTTTTCATTTCGTGATCCTGTTTCCTTTTAAAAGGACTTCAAAGTTTTAGAGGATTAAATTTTATAAAATATTTTTTTAATATTTATACTTGTCCTAGGATGCCACTATTGATAGGAAATGAAAGAGGAGTATCTCCACTAATTTTCCTATTTTATTATTTTTACATATCAGGAAAATGGAGGTAAGTTACGTCCTTTCAAAAATGTATCCTTCAATATCATTCAAGAATTTCAACAAAATATTTTGATTAAGTTTTCAAATGACTTTATTCACATCCTTTTATCCTGATATGGCGAAATAAAAAAAAAAATAAAAATTAGGGAAGACATTCCTCTTTCATTTGCCATTACCAGTGTCATCCTAGGACAAGTACAAATATTTTAAAAATATTTTACAAAATGTTTCTATAAAACTTTAAAGTCCTTTTAAAAGGAAACAGGATCACGAAATGAGAAACTGTAAATGCTGTTTTTCTCCATTTGATCTCTACTCTCAGACGTATATCATCTGGTTCATGTTTAATATTGGATGCCGGACGGTGTTATAAACTGAGAAATTTTACTAATTCTTAGTTTCTGAATACCCAATATTCGATCTACATAGTTTGAAATTAAACATGAAATGCCTCATAATCTTTATAAATATTTGCACCATAATGGACATTCTTCGTATGTCCTCGCAATTATATGGATTTTTTTCATTGTTGTTTTTTCTTTACAAAAAAAAAACCTCATATTCATATCTCAGCCAATAGGGATTTCGTCCTTTTTTTTAGTAATTATGCATAATGTTGAAAAATTGCTGTGTAAATTCCACTGACAATGAGCTGCAAATCATAACCATATACAACAAGATGCATTTGCATTCATTCAGCAGACAGAGGACATGGACATCATGCCAGTAAATTGTATACAATGAACTGTCATATGCACTCCATATGACAATGTCTTTTTCTTTTTTTGCGTTTTTGGTTTTTTTTTGCCTTATTTAATCATAAAAATCCGTGTGTGTGTGAATATTATTTTAAGGAAATAAAATTTAATTATATTACAAAGAAAGAAAAAAAAAAGTGGAAACAAAAACACTTTATTTTAATATGATGTCCTTGACTGTTTTATTACCATAGCCTAAGGAAAATCCTATCTAGGACCTTAGTTGTTGTTGTTTTAGTACTTTTTTTGTGCATTAATATGTACTACGTAAGGACAAACAAGTCTTTAAAAAGGACACAAACATGTTCTCATTTATGCATATGCATAAATAGTTGTAGACTTTACTGCATGAAATGTTTAAACAGGGCTGTCAGTATGCCCCCTTATCTTGGGAATTTCATTCCCCAAAATTGGGGGTTTCCTTCGAGCAAAAAGAGCAACAAATTTCGTTTAAGGACTTCAAAAAGTGTTTGGGAAATTTATTTTTGGGAACTACAATGGTTCTTAGACGTAAAAAAAACAAGTAAGAACATTATAGTCGGTCAATACCGATCATATAATGCCCTACACCAGTGCTTTTCGCAAAATGGGTTCCCAGTCCAAACATGGACCGATTGTATATTTCTTTTGTTAGATCTTTAATTAGTGTAAAAAAACACACAAACCAAATTTAGGTGAAAAAGGTTTATTTTTGTTGCCAATAGACCGATTTACCTGAATATCGGGCAACTAAGCCTATGGGGACTTACAAGGAAGGTCTTTCACAGGGCACCAGCCGATTGTCCTGAAACTTGCATATAGGAAAGAGGGGAGCAAAATAGAAACTATATGAACATTTTATACAGGTTGAACGGTTTTTTGAAGACCTATCCAATGGTGTACCAGTCGTGTCCAAATTCGGCTTCATTAAGTTCGTTATTATTATTACCAAAATCATATAAAATAATCTTTATCAAAATTAAGATGACCCGTATTTTTTCGTTTGGCGAAATTCCTATTAGTTCGGCTTTTATAAGGATTTCCCCTCCCCGAAAGCCCTTTATTTTTCATAAGGTGACAACCCTTTTTTAAATTTGAGATTGGGCAGCTAAGAAAAAACAGGTAACTCTTATTTTTTCCCCCTCATTCCCATATTAAAGTTTCAGGACAATCGGTGGGTGCCTTGTGAAAGACCTTCCTTGTTAGTTCAAAAATGGTCCAATCACAAGAAGATTTAATTGGATTACCAAATTACACGTTTAACGCATTCTCTTAAAGTTTAAATAACATATTTTTGAATTTAATGAATTTTGAGAGATTTTTGTGAATATCGGGAGGGTTATTTGTATGGCGACTATAAGTACAACTGGTCCGATTTCTTCGAAATTTGGAGTGATTTCAAAGAGGATACCTACCCAAGGAGAAATTGATGATGGTACAAAAAATAAAGCACTTTGAAAGTACTATTTTCCAAACGCTCTGAAGACGCTTTGTTTTACCAACTCAAAAGTGCTTTTGCAGCACTTTTTTTGCGAATTAAAAAATGTTTTATATCTTCCACCCATTTAATAGAGAACATAATAATTGTGCCATTCCTCTCTGTTAAAAAATGAAAAAAGGGGAAAACATTTAGAAGGCTTGTATTAACTAAATTATTTTTTAGTCTATTGTGAGAACAAATATTAAAAACTTAAATTAAAACAAGTGAGAGTGTTAAATTCGGCTGTGCCGAATCTTTTATACGCTCCAAAATGTAAAAAAATTACATCAGTGGGGGACGTTGAGAGCACCTTCCCATCGCGATAAATATACCAAATGTTTCATTTATTTAACAAAAATGCAAAAAAACATCTAAAAAAGTGTATTTTTTTAGAGGTAGGTTTAGTTCTTTAAGGGGGAACTTTTTTCCTCCTGGTCCGATTTGGCCAATTTCCGAACTTAAACTGCCTAGGAACATAACACATATTTGTGCCAAACTTAAGGGGTCTAGCTCTTTTATTTTGGACTGCACCGTGTTAACTACAGACGGACGGACAGACAGACGGACATCGCTAGAATGTCTTGGAATCGATCACTGATCAATAATATATATACTTTATGGGGTCCCCGACCGATATTTCGATGCGATACACACGGAATGACAAAGTGAGTATGCCCCCATAGGGTTATATAGTCGCAACAAAGAGTCGACTTTTCGACTTTTTTCAATTTCTAAAAAGTCGATTTTTCGACTTTTTTCAAATTTTAAAAAGTAGATTTTTCGACCTTTCGACTTTTCAAATAGTCGACTTTTGACTTTTTTGTAAAAAAAAGTTTAGTTTTGACTTGTTGTAAGCATTTAGGTGCTATTTTTTTTTTTGTTGTATTTTATTTATCAAAAAAAGTCGAAGAAATCGAAAATGTGGAAAAGGTTGAAAAAATCGAAAGCAAAAGAGTCGACTTTCGATTTATAGAACCCTATCACTGAGGTGTTTACAATAATCAAAAATATTGGTAAATATTGCAGTTAACACTTTCTAACTCATGAATTTGACATTGACATTTTTGCTTCACATACAAAATACATGGAAACACCAATAGCTTCAGTTGTTATTAAACTCGGCTCTCATTTTTTTCAGAAGAAAGAAATTATTTTCATTTAGCAAAAGTATCAAATCAAAAAAAAGTCGAAAAAAGTCGAAAGCAAAAGTCGACTTTTCAACTTTTTAAGAACAAAAAAGTCGATTTCGACTTTTCGACTTTTCGACTTTTTCATACAAAAAGTCGATTAATCGAACCTAGAACCCTATGCCCCCATACTGTAGTTGGAGGGTATAAAAATTACAAATTGAAATCAAATCAGAATAAAGCGCCTTTAAACCACTTTATTTTTATCTTAACAAAAACTGTTATTTCAGTGCTTGCGATACAATAATTATAGTTTTTGTTAAGATAACTTTTGCAAATGAAAACTTTTTTGGACAAATTTTGGGTTAGTTCATTGTTTAAGGTTCCCACATTATATACTAAAAGATGAAGCCTCAAATCACCTCCTAAAGTGATGCTGCCATATACAAAAAAACGGTTTTTCGCGATTTTCTTCATGATGGTCCATATAACATAGATGTTTTTTGTCCACTATTCGTAGTGTCATGGACGCCTTTATGATCCACAAAATGCAAGATTTTTATCAGAGGCCAATTTAGCGGTTAATTTCGCGAAAACTTAAAAAAATGAAGAAATCCGCGAATTAAAGGGGTTAAGATGAAAAGCTGTAAACCAAATTTATATTAGAAATATTGCTACAAGTTATATCTTTATATTCCATGCCATAAAATTTAAAAATCATAAGCTTTGGAATTTTTTTTGTTAAAAAAGCAGCTGAAAATCAGCCAATCTTTAATGACATTTTACAAGAAAACTGTACCATACATCGAAAAACGGAGTACGCCATTCGATTCAGCATGTCCGAAATATATAGAAATGATGGTCGTAACTCTTGTTTATTTTTTAGTGTTCCGCAGTGTAATTCGGGTACCACAGAGTGGTGTTAGGTATAACAAATATTTTTATACCCCACACCACTCTATGGTACAGGGTATAATAAGTTTGTACTGATGTTTGTTACTATCCGAAATATTGGTCCTAGACCCACCTTCAAAAATACCGATTAATTCAGAATCAATTTTTGAGTCGATTTAGCGATGTACGTCCGTCCATGTAAACGTTGTGCGCACGATACAGGTCGCAAATTGTAACCGATTTGTTTGAAATTTGAAAGTAAAGCTTATTTTGAAGGACGAACGCTATTGAAATTGGAAAAAATCGGTCCATGTTTTGATCTAGCCCCCATATCAACATCCCCTTTGAATACGGGGCAAATGACCATAACAACCGTATTTTAAAAAGGTATTCTTTCGAAATTTGGCAGGTAAACGTGTTTTGTATTTACAAATCACCATTTCAAATTTTAAAGGAATCTGACAAGTTCTTCTTCTATCCCCAATACAAACCACCCTCCGATATTTACATAAATCTCTAAAATTTCATGAAAAAAAAATATTTTAATCAAATTTTGGTCATGTGTGATTAACGCGTAGTTTAATAACCCAATAAAATCTGATTATAATCACACAATTTTTGGACTTAAGCCCCATATGAAAACTTCCCCGATATTCACTTAAAGTGGTTTTTGGCAACAAATAAAAGCCGATTTACTCAAATTTAATTTGTGAGTATTTTCTACACCTTTTAAAGATTTGTCAAAAAATATACCCTACCGGTCTTTGTTTAGACTTGGAACCTATTTTCCGGGAAACACTGGTGTAGGGTATCATATGGTCGGTCTTCTTGTTTCTTACTTGTTTTCTATAGGAAAATAGGGGCTTTCCGATCGTCATAGTTTTTGATCAACAACTTTTCGCTCATTTACTTGTATAGTGTCATAACTCAAAATGTTTCATTTTGCAGAAAACGCGTTTAAAGTTTACGATTGAAACTGGTTGTTCATTGAAAATTGCCGCTACATAGAAAATGTAATAATTACGTATTTTCTTCTCAAATGATGAGTTTTGAAGATATAAATACGAATTTTTGACACAATATAAAGCATGATATAACGAAAAATGCTGCATTATTAACTCAAAAATCACATTTTTTGAGTTATGACACTATACAAGTAAATAAGCGTTTTGATCAATATGTGAATTTAGGGGCCCAATATGGTCTTAAAAACATAAAAGCTATTGCTCGGATACCATTCGGGTATTTTACGGTCGCGTTCTACATGCTAAGAGCTAAATGCTCTCAGATTCTGAGACACTTTTCCTATATACAAAAAGTCTCAGATTCTTAGACATTTTTCCTCTATAGAAAAAGTCCCAGATTCTAAAATTTTTTCCTATCAGTCTCAGATTTTTTTTATAAAGAAAAAGTCTCATATTTGTCAGGCATTTTTCCTATGTAGAAAAAGTTTCAGATATTGAGTCAGATTTTGAAAATTTTTTTCCATATAGAAAAAACAGTTTTTTCTATATAGAAAAAATTCTCAGATTCTGAGACATTTTTCCTATTTACAAAAATTCTTAGATTTTGAGACATTTTTCCTATATAGAAAAATTTTCTGAATGGAAGCGACTTGCACCTGTTACATCTATTTTGCACAACAAGTGCCTAATATACGACATTTCTGCATAAATGTAGCTTAATGTTATTGAATTGCATGTACAATTTTGCATGTAATTAAAAGCAGGAAGAAAGAAATTCAATTAATTTCTAATTTTAAAAGGAGCACATGCATAATTTTTACATACAATTCATAAACACTTTGAAAAAGGAAGTCTGTATATGACTTAAATATTCTTCAGAAACTTGCTGAACAGGTTAAAAATTTAATATACAATCAACAATTTCAAATTGTACCAAAAAAAAGTTCTATGTTTTTTCATAGTAAGGGTATTCACGTTATTTAAGAATAAACCTATCTATCTAAGTTCTTTTGTGAACAAGACGAGTTTGCTTTTGGCGGAATTAACTCCCAGACCGTTGTCCTTTACGCACGTCAAAAGTTTTTTCATTAAAAAATTTGAGGATCTTATTTAGTTTAAAATTTGTGGAGTGCACCTTGTAACGACTTTCCTTGCTTCACCATCACCTATCTTCGAGTTAATTGCCCTGCTTTTCAGCATTTTGCCCGTCTTAAGAGTAATCTAAGTTTCCCTGCCTGTATTTTGTGTGGCATGAAGAATTGATGACATTTTGACATTGTTAAACGCACCTTCCACGTCCAAGAATGATGCCATAACATACCCTTTTATGTGAAGAGTATCCTCAATCAACCTGACAACCTTACTTAAAGCCGTGTCAACAGACCTTCCCTAAAGATAGACGTGTTGGGCCTCGCTGAAGTTGTTGTTAACCGCTCTGCGTGCTTCCCTATAAAACAATGTCCGGTATTTATAGCAACCACTGTCGAAATCTCTCCTCTTGGAACCGATATCAGCTCACTTGTGCTCTTCTTATTAAGAGATGGCCAAATCTGTCAATGTTGTCTCACACGCCCATTTGCCCATCTTTGACTAGTCTCCGTCGCGGAACAAAGCCGTAGAGTTTGCTTGCAAGTTTCTAAAGGCATACCAACACATTCCAATTCTGTTGGAAACTGTTAGGTAGTTCTCAGTCTTGCAAGCTTACCGGCTGGAATGTCTCTATGCCCTAGGACCCATATGAGTCGTATGTCAAACTGCTTGGACATCTCATTTAAAGAAGTACAGCAGTTAAGGACTGCCGTTGTATAAAATACATTGCAGCTCAATCAGTCAGTCACCTCCTTTATTGCCAGCATCTCTGCTAAGAGATGATCCGGCAATCTACGAGCCATGCTCAACCCTAGCTCTTCCGAATAGACTCCAAAGCCAACATGTTCGTCCAGCCTCGATCCATATGTGTGAAAATTTATGGAGGCTCCACTACCCGGAATTCCCTTCATCCCAGGCTCCCTGGATCGTATCATAGTTTTAAATTGGCGCTTAAAAAGGCTTATAGACGGAGCACAGTTCACATTTTGTGGTATTGTTATCTTCTTCAAGATCGCGCCATGGCCACAATCGCAGCCCCTCCATTGCAGTGTGCTATTAAGTCGAATTGCCGACGTAGCCGCATACTGCCTACCCAATATGTCCAATGGTATGAGGTAAACGAGGATTTCTAATGCAACCGTAGGTGTAGTTCAAAGAGCACCAGTACATCGACGACATTCTCTGTACCTTCGTTATGAAGACACAGTTCCGTTTTGTCTCTAAAGCAGGCCACCAGACAATGATTCCATACAGCAGAATTACACCTGAAATTCAACTTCCCATCTAGAAATACTCCAAGATACTTGGCATCTGAGAAGCTGATTTCGCTGGCGTCCAGAAAAACGGGATCAAGAGCAGGAATCTTATTTTTCCTTGTAAACAAGACAAGCCCTGTTTTACTTGGATTAACTCCCAGACCACAGCCTCTTGCCCATTTAGATTGATCTTTCAGAGAACCCTGAAGAATGTCCCTCAATGCTGACAGATGCTTTCCCTTCACCGCCATCGCGACATCGTCAGCATATGCGACAACATGACAATCATATGCTTCTAGAGATAGCAGCATTGAATTCAGTGCTAGGTTTTAAAGAAGCGGCGAAAGAACACCTCCTTATGGTGTGCCCCTATTGACAAATCGACGAAAGAACACCTCCCTGTGGTGTGCCCCTATTAACAAATCGAGATATGATAGACGCTCCCAATTCAGACGTTGTACGCCTATTGCAATGGTTCCCCACTGTGGGGCAACGAGCACATTTTTAAGATTTTTTTTGTTAAATAAACTAAAAACAATATTAATCCGGTTAAATTATTTAGTTGATTTTTGAAATTTATTGTTTAAAAACTTTGTTTTTAACGACCTAATAAACCAATTAATAAATTCCTGGAATTCAAATATAAATCAAGTTTAAATCAAGCACTAATTTCCAGTCTATGCTTGAATTATACTTGAATTACAATTGAATTCTCTATATCAAGAAAGGCAGGCCACCAAAGTGTATTCCTTTACCGAAAGCGATCTCTTGATGTTACCAACGAGCTCATGAAGCGCTGTTTCCGTTATCTACCTATGCTGTATGGATGTTTCCCTGTCGAAAGCAACCTCGGGTAAATCACTCTACGCAGATATTAGTCTATTATTCGTTCTCATATAAATAACTACCAGTCTTTCTAGTGTTTGCAATAGAAACGATGACAGACTGATAGGTCTGTAATCCTTTGTGATATCCTGGTTTATCTTTCCCGCTTTGGGGATAAAGACCACTCTTTAACAATCTTTTCTGCATTGTGCAGGGCAAGACTGAATTTAACTTTAATTAACTTAATATCTGATAAATTATAGAAACTGGGAATATTTGTAAAGTTTGTAAGCTCGCAACAACAAATTTTATGAGTTCAACATTTCATTGATACATCCGCAAATTTACACATGACCCCTTGGTTTGATTGCATTAAGTACTTAAAATATTCTATATAAGAGATATTCACTAAAAAATAATAATTAATTATTGTAATTTTCATGTCTTTTTAGGTTGAACCAGATTTCTTAATAAGTTTTCTAAACTCTTCAATAGAATCGTTAGAAATATCCAAAGATAATGAAATAAATGGTATTATGCCCAAGGAAGAGTTACTTGAACGTTTAAGAGAAAAGAAATTTTCCATGGAAAGAATGTATTTGGTAAGTTTTATATTCTAATTTACTTCCTTTAAAGTTAAATAAAATATTTAAAAAATGTTCTTACCCAACAGGACAATTCCGAAAAAGATGCCGATTCATCATTATCATTTTCCCAAAGTTTGGGTGATAAATATAGTAAACATAGTGCACCACATTCACAAGAACATCGACCACATAGTCCACCACATTCAAAACGTTTAGATAGTAGTAAAAAATCAATATCTAGTCCCTCCATGGGTACCACCATGCCATTAATGATATCCGAATCGCCTAGTATGGGTTCAATGCAAGTACAGACAAACGAACAAACGACAAGTAAGCAACAGCAGACACCGACAACAGCGTCGGCGGTACCAGTTCAAAACAAAGTCAATGATATAGCTCAAGATAACAGCATAACCTCAGAGCCTTCAGAAACTACTACCACAACTACAACAACCAGTGAAGATGTCGTAACCACATACAAGGAGCCTAGTTTAAAAGACTCCTCTGCATCCTATAATCATCAAAAACAAAATGGTAGTTTACAAGAAAATAATGATTCATCTTCACAGGAAAGATTGAGTAAAACAGAAAATGGAACTAAAAGTCAGGGTGGTGTAAATTTAAAACAATTAAATGGCATTGACACCGGGGAAGACAAAGTAAATGATAAGTCTGAGGCTAGTGATAACATAAGCGGGGAAGATCGTGAGACCACCATCAACGATGATGGAGGTAAGGGAGATGGTGCCAATAGTGTAGAGAATAGTCAGGCATTGGATAGTGAAGATAGTAATACGGCTGCTTTACAGCAGCAATTACATGCGGCTGCCGCGGCAGCTGCTCTAGTACATGGTAGCTTTCCTAAGGCAAATTTAAAAGTTGAATCTTCCGATGTTTATCAAATAGTCGATGTTATTAGACGTAATACTAACTTAAGTTTTGATTTATCCTGTGAAGCTTTAAGAGTTGTCCTTACTAGTTTAGAACAATTATACAATGGTGCCATAAATCCCTATTTAGAAGCGGTAGCTGTTCACGTTACCGATAAGGTAGAAACACCCAAAGAACTATTGGGTATGACCCACGATTCAAAGCGACTACAATATATATTCTCACAATTGGCGGATTGTAAAAATGACTCGGAGCAACGCACCTGGATGCTATACGAAGATGAAGATGATATTGTTCAATTTCTAGAAGAGTTGGTAGAAATATTGGTTAGTTGTATTAAATTTCACACTGTTACTTTTAATAATTTTTCCACTGTTTTCTCTCCAGAATAATGCCGATGAAACTATTTGTTGTTATGAAATGTCTTGTGATCAATATCAAGCTCTGGTCAATTTAGTACAATATTATCAAATGGAAACACGATGGCCTATAAAACGTTTACTTTTAAATACCTTTACGGCTGCTTGTCATTTGGATCACATTATTGTTGATATATTGCTAACCTCCGTATTGCCTTTAGAAATTGTTGAGGATATGAAGACAAATTTTTCAAATTTAGATCGTTTTAAGCAATTAGTCAAAATGTTAACAATTATATTTTCGTTGGGTCAGCCTATGCCAGTTAATCATCAAGGTAAGTTATGTTATATTTCTAATGAAAGTTTTCTTTTATTAAAAAAAATATCAAAATCTAAAACTTCTCTGAAAAAATTTCTCCGAATCTGAGACTTTGGCTACATAGGAAAAATGTCTCGGAATCAGAGTCTATATAGGAAAAATGTTTTAAAAACAATTCGTTTTATTCTGTGTAAAGATGCCCATTTCGTTGAGTGACTCGAGGATCTTATTTATTACAAAATTCCATAGAAGGGAAAAGAAAACTCTCTCTTGTGGAGTGCCCCTTGTAACGACTTTCCTCGCTTTACCATCACCTATCTTCGAGCATGTTGTCCTGATTTTCAGCTTGTTGCCCGTTCATTGAGTAATCTGTGTGCCCGTGCCAGTATTTTGTAGAGCGTTAAGAATTGACGATATTTTGACATTGTTGAACGCACCTTCCACGTTTAAGAATGATGCCAAAACATACTCTTTTTTATAAAGAGTATCCTCAATCAACCCGACAACATCATTTAACGCCGTTTCAATAGACCTACCCTTAAGATAGGTTTGTTGGGCCTCGCTAAAATTGTCTGATGTAAGGGTACTTCTCACATAGACATCTACCACTCTTTTAAATGTTTTCAATAAGAACGATGACAGACTGGTAGGTCTGTAATCCTTTGTGGTGTTGATTTTTCCCCCGTTTTGGGACAAAGACCACTCTTAGCTCCCTTCATTCAGAGGGTAAATACTGCAATGCCATGATACCCATAAAAATACAGAGCAGCAATGGCATGGTTAGGTTGTGAAGGATGACGTCGGCTTATACAAAACCAACGTCCATAGAGACCTTGATGTGGCCTATTATGATTCCTTTAATGGTCGAAACCTTCTCTCTTCAATTTTATCACTCGCATTGTTTCCAGTTATGCATCCCATTTTGAAGCTTTTATAAGTGCCACTAGGGTCCAAGGATTCTCGCTTCGAATTTCCAATAAGCTCTGAAAGAAATAAGAGCCAAATAGTTTAAACGTTCTAAAAGACAGCGCAGGGCATTCACATAAAAAGTGATAGCTGTCTTCGACTGCTTCCCCACACCATCTACAAGTATCATCATTCAATCTACATATTCTTATCATATATTTGCCTAATGTATTATGACCAGTTATAAGATTTATTAGCTTTGTTCCACAACGTTACCGCGGGTGCCCGCGGGTACCCAAACCAGCCCGAAAAGCGTTCCCGTACGCGAAAATTGGTAAAAAAAGAGAGAGATTTTGAGAGAATAAATTTGTTTCTCATTTTACCGAACTAACCCGTACTTTTTTTTCGTGTAAACTGGTAACAGTCAGATGTTTAGAAAACAGCTGTTTTTTTAGTGAAACAAAATTGAAAATTTTAATTAAACAAAGAACTTAACAAAAGAAATATGTAATTTCAAAACAAAAAATATATTTGGTTACTAAAACTAACTTTTACAACTTTTTTTTCCTTGGTTAAAGTTATTTTTCTTACGAAAATATTTTAGCATAACCCCTTTGTTTACATTTTTTATTATTTTGGGCTTGAAATGTGGTTTTTTGCGTTCCCGTACTTTTGTATATTTTTGTGGTATTGTGAGAGTTTTTTTTATTTTCTCTCATTTTACCGAAATTTACCCGGAAAGTTCTGGAACACACCTATTGTGAGAGTTTTTTTTATTTTCTCTCATTTTACCGAACTTTACCCGGAAAGTTCTGGAACACACCTATTACCATTCTTAGGTGTCTTCTATTCATATCTAGGAGAATTTGGGTGTGTTATGCCAAGTTTTCATCCCATAAAAATTTAGTCTGAATTTGTCCATCTGCATATCCAGGTATCTCTGGCATTGCACTTGATCCGTAGTGAATTAATTCTGTGACAACGGGGGATAAACATCGGATTCCGACGCTTCCTCTGGAAGGCTGGCAGTTCATCTGCTTTATCGTTGCCTAGAAAATCTTTGTGTCCGGGTACCCAGCACAGCATAATCCTGCAAGAGTGCCGGAAAAAATCCCATCAGTATTTGTAGAGCTTGCAGGAACGGACTGCCCACGTTATCTTACGTTCGTTCACTATTGTTCTGATGAGTTCTTTAATCGGAATTGCATTTGGTGAAAGTATACCCAAGGGAGTATCTCTCTTGACCTTGTCCTTGCAACACGGGAAATGTTGATGGGTGTCCATCAGAAGTTCAATGATTTCCTGACTGCTTTCTGCGAAAGATTCATCGGGCTTATTAAAATAACTTGGTACACTTGGTACAGGGGGAAAAGGTGGTAAAAATTTGTACTTTTTGTACTTATTTTATTTCCTGGAATAATGGTCCGGCAGAAAAATGATTCTGAAAAAAGTTTTTTTTTTCTATTCTTCGGGGTCCAAAAGGATTAAAATTGTGCCATTCGGTACTTTTTTTTTCTCCAGAAATAATTGGCATAGAAACGTGAAATTTGAAATATAGGACCTTTAGCAAAAAAAAAATAAACATTCTGAATAAGGTACCCTTTAGGAATTTCGATTCTAAAAAAAATAAAAAGTGTATAAAATTTGTATTTTTGGAAATTTCAATTCGAAAGGGTTCCAAACGTATTAAAATAATCTAATTTGGTATTTTTTATCTCCTGAAATAATGTTCTAAGAAACTTGAAATTTGGATTAAATACTAAAAGGGTAAAAAATTGTACTTTGGTACTTTTTCGATCTCCTGAAATAATGGTTATAAAAACGGGATTTTTGGAATGTAGGATCCTTCATCAAAAGAAAACATTCTGAAAAAATACTTTTAGGAATTTCTGATACTGAAAGGATAAAAAACACGTAAATAATTGTACTTTGGTACTTTATAGGATCCTCCAGAAAAGAAGCTACAAATGGAAAATTGGTACTTTTTTATAACTACCCAGTCAGAAAAATACAAGCGGGCCAAGGTTGGCAAAGCGTTGGCAAAATACCAGATTTACAAAAAATACTGTACAGTTACAATACCAAAATGATAACACCAAAAAGTGCCTTGGCCAATATGTTTTTCTAATGTTGGCCCACTGTTGGCAAAACAAAAAATATTGTACATTGCCAGTATTTAATTTTTATTTTTTACTGTGCCAAAGCCAGAATGATAACACCAAATAAGGCTTGGCCGATATGTTTTTCTGATGTTGGCAAAAAAATATAGATTTTTCCGTGCTTAATAGTTACTTTTCAGTAGCTTACAAAAATGTCGTAGAATGTAGAATCGAATGGTAAAATTAACAATAAGTTGAGCCGTTTTTGCTCCTCAGGAGAATGCGATCAAAACCTGGGTTTAAGTCGTGGAGAGGCACGGGAAGCAGTTGGAATTTTTCCAAAAAAGTGATGGTCCAAAAAAGAAATTATTTGAAAACGAACTATATATTTTTATACACTACACCCTCTGTGGTACAAGCTATAATAACTTTGTGCTAATGTTCTAGAGCCACCTTCGAGCATACTGAACGTCTCAGAATTACATTTTGTCCGCCCGTGTTAGTCTTTCCATGTAAACGTTGTGCGCACGATACAGGTCTCAATTTTTAAAAGATTTGTCTAAAGTATGAAGTTTAGGCTTCTTTTAACCGAAGGGCAAAGCCAATTGAATTTGGATGAAATCGGTTCATGTCTTGATATAGACCACATAAAAACATCATCTTTAAATATGGGACCTTAACAACCGTATTTTAATAGGTATCCTTTCGTATTCAGAAATCATAATTCCAAATTTAAAAGAGATCGGGCAAGTCCATCCAACCATCCTCCGGATTTTTCATAAATCTCTCAAAATGGGAATTTTTTGTTTAAATTTTGTTTGTAGGAGTTAAACGTGGACTTTGGTAAACTAACCAAATCTGATTATAATTGGACCATTTCTGGACCAAAGGTACCTAGTAGGTACCTGTAGGTACTACCTACAGACGACGCAATATTATGAATATGCAATTATATTGATGGTGTGTGGGTAAGATTGACTATTGCACAATCGTCAATACCTTTACCATTAGTCTCCATATACAAATTGCTCAAGATATTTAGTTAAATTGGTTTATTTGCAACAGAAACCAGCATACAATGAGAAATAGATCCAATCGGATCAATATTTGGAGTTGGGACCTATTTTTCGGAAAACATTGGTGTTTTTACTTCTTTTTTAACAAAGATCAAATAAAAAACCTTAATTTAAAATCAAACCGCTTTATCAAATTAATTTTAAAAAAAGCGGTCGTAAATGTTGAACAAATTGTACTGGCAGTGTACATTTTTTATTGTAATTGCCAACGTTGGCTAGGCATTGGCATTTCCATTAAAGCCAACGCTCTGCCAGTACAATATTTTTGGTACGGTTGGCAATTTCTGACTGGGTATTAAACAAAATACCTCAGAGTCCCAAAACTTGACATGTAGAATCCTCCTTTACATCCAATATAAAGACGCAGTAAATTTATATTTTTTAGTGTAAAAAGGGATAAAATATTGGTAAAAGTAGGGTAAAATGCTACTTTTGATATCTATTGAAAAAAATTAAAATTTATTTATATCTTTAAGGCATGTTATACGAAAAGGAATCAAACCTACATGGAACGAAATGAAATGGAACATGAACTCGGAGTTGTTCTTACAAAGGAAAAATTTGTACTTTTTAAAAGTATTGAACTAAATAATCCAAAGTCTCAAAATTTTCTCATCCCAAGAGAAGTAAAAACGGGTGAAAATAGATAAAATTAGAATAAATTGGTTCTTTTTATATATATTGAAATAAAGGCCGCTCGCTGTTCCAAAAAAAATAATTCACAAAAAAAATGTGAAAGTGAAAATTTCCGAATTTTTTTGGTGTTCTAGATTTCACTTCCGAATTTTATTTTTCGTTTTTGGTGAAAGTAAAACAACTGTACTTTTTTTATTATAATTTTATTAATTTTAATTATTTATTTTCAACTTCGAATGAAAACGTGAACAACAAAACAATAAACTCGATTTCATGTCAATCGGAAAATTTCATGTGAATTGAAAATTTGTGAAAGACAGAACAGAGGCCAAAGATTAAAATTTGTTTATTTTTTTTTTAATGTTATACGAAAAGGAATGAAACCTAAATGGAACGAAATGAATTAGAACATGAACTTTGATTTTGTTTACTCAATAGGTGTGTTCCAGAACTTTCCCAGTAAAGTTCGGTAAAATGAGAGAAACTCAAAAAACCTCTCACGATACCACAAAAATGCACAAAAGTACGGGAACGCTAAAAACCACATTTCAAGCCCAAAATAGTAGAAAATGTAAACAAACCAATAACGCTAAAATATATTCGTAAGAAAAATTACTTTAAACAAGAAAACAAATTAGGTTCGTTCCAGAACGTTACCGCGGGTGCCCGCGGGTACCCAAACCAGCCCGAAAAGCGTTCCCGTACGCAAAAATTGGGTAAATGAGAGAGTTTTTGAGAGAATAAATTTCTTTCTCATTTTACTGAACTTACCCGCACTTTTTTTTCGGGTAAATTGGTAACAGTCAGATGTTGAAAAAACAGCTGTTTTTATTTGTGAAGCTAAATTGGAAATTTAAATAAAATAAAGAACTAAACCATGGAAATGTGTTATTTCAATACAAAAAAAAGATAATTTGTTATTAAAATAAACTTTTACAATTTGTTTTCTTGTTTAAAGTAATTTTTCTTACGAAAATATTTTAGTGTTATTGGTTTGTTTACATTTTCTATTATTTTGGGCTTGAAATGTGGTTTTTTGCGTTCCCGTACTTTTGTGCATTTTTGTGGTATCGTGAGAGGTTTTTTGATTTTCTCTCATTTTACCGAACTTTACCCGGAAAGTTCTGGAACAGACCTATTGTAAAAGTTTATTTTATGGGGCTATTCTAAAATTTTATTATTATAATAAGTGCTATTATTAGCAACCCAAAATTTCATTATAGATACCAAAAATTTCAACTCTAAAAAAAGCTTTTTCAACTTTTTGTTGTTCTAAAACAATTTAATTTGAAATTTGAATTTAGACAACAAAATTTTATAAGCACAATAGCTGTATGGGTAGGTGGGTGGTTTCGATATTTTGTTATTTTTGGAGGCATGGGTTCAAATCCCACCCATTTCTAACAAATATTTTTTTTTTGCCAATTTTTATTTTTTTTTATTACAAATATTATAATGCAGTTTTTTTAATTTTTAAATTTCGCAATTTTTAAAAGATGCAAAAAAAATTGATTTTTGCATCTTTTTTTTCTGAAATTATTATTATTGTATGGTTTTAATTGGCTATTTCTCTCGCAAAAAAAAACATTATAATTGTCTTTAGAGGAAAAAAAATAATATTTTTTTTTAACTACACTTTTTTGCATGCAAAAAAAAATTTCAATAATTTTTGTAATAATATGTTTCTTATTTTTGACTACAATAATGCGTATTTTGACAAATTGCGAAAAAAATATGGAATTTTGACGAAAACAAAATGTTTACTTCTTGTTATAAATGAAAAAAATATTGTTATAGATGACAAAACTTGTTATAGACTGAAAAGTACATAACAATATTTTGTCATCTATAACAATATTTTTTTCATTTATAACAAGAAACCAACATTTTGTTTTCGTCAAAATTCCGTATTTTTTTCGCAATTTGTCAAAATACGCATTATTGTAGTCAAAAATAAGAAACATATTATTACAAAAATTATTGCAATTTTTTTTTGCATGCAAAAAAGTGTAGTTAAAAAAAAAATATTATTTTTTTTCCTCTAAAGACAATTATAATGTTTTTTTTTGCGAGAGAAATAGCCAATTAAAACCATACAATAATAATAATTTCAGAAAAAAAAGATGCAAAAATCAATTTTTTTTGCATCTTTTAAAAATTGCGAAATTTAAAAATTAAAAAAAACTGCATTATAATATTTGTAATAAAAAAAAATAAAAATTGGCAAAAAAAAAATATTTGTTAGAAATGGGTGGGATTTGAACCTATGCCTCCAAAAATAACAAAATATCAAAACCACCCACCTACCCATACAGCTATTGTGCTTATAAAATTTTGTTGTCTAAATTCAAATTTCAAATTAAATTGTTTTAGAACAACAAAAAGTTGAAAAAGCTTTTTTAGAGTTGAAATTTTTGGTATCTATAATGAAATTCTGGGTTGCTAATAATAGCACTTATTATAATAATAAAATTTTAGAATTGCCCCATTAATAACAAATTATTTTTGTATTGAAATAACAAATTTCCAATTTAGCTTCACAAAAAAATCAGCTGTTTTTTTAACATCTGACTGTTACCAATTTACCCGAAAAAAAAAGTGCGGGTAAGCTCGGTAAAATGAGAAAGTAATTTATTCTCTCAAAAACTCTCTCATATACCCAATTTTTGCGTACGGGAACGCTTTTCGGGCTGTTTTGGGTACCCGCGGGCACCCGCGGTAACGTTGTGGAACGAACCTAATATTTTTTTTATACCCTTCAATTACAGTATGGGGGCACAGACTAATACAGACTCGACATAAGTGACAGGTGTCAAAAAAGTATTCTTTAACCATATGGTTAATATTTTCAAATTATTCTACGAATTAGGTTAGAAAGAGAAAACTGATATAACGCGCCATAAGAAAAATGGATGCCAGATCGGTTTTTGCTGTTTCACTCACTCCTAAGTCGTAGAAAGTGTTGCCATGTTAGCGTAAAACGGACTAAAAACCGCTGTGTTTTCTCCTAAAATCGCTTACAAGGGAAGTATCTCAACCCTTATGAACCGATTTGCCTGAAACTTAAAATATATATAAATGAGACGATTTTAAGGTTGGGGTGTCTCGGCTTTTCGGCCATATCAGTGTTTCAAAATTTCGTTGTCCCCTTATGAAACCATATGGACCTCCGGGAAAATTTCGATAACTCACGAACTAACAGGAATATCCTCTAGAGCAAAAATACGTGTCGACTTAAATTTAATAAAGATTATTTCGTATTCATATGGACATCGTAGCTCTATGTCTTCATATAAATACCCCCCAAAATTTTCGCATTTTCATGAAAAAAATATTTAACGAAGCCAAACTTTTACAAGGTTATGCCACCGTTGGATAGGCATTAAAAAAACCTTTCTTCTCATATGTAAACATCATATAGTTTCTTAGAAAGAAATGGCTGAAAAATCCAAAAAACGATTTTTTCACCATTTTTTGACCCATGTTTTGAACCCCTAAATCCCCGATATGGCCGATAAGCCGAGACACCCCAACCTTAGAATTGTCTCTTTTATATATATTTTACGTTTCATGCAAATCGGTTCATAAGGGTTGAGATACTTCCCTTGTTAGTTTTTCCCCATTTTTTCTTATAAAACTCTACTGTCGAGTCTGTATTTAGTCTGTGATGGGGGTATACTCACTTTATCACTCCGTGTGTAACGTATGGAAATATGGGTCTGGGACCCCATAAAGTAGATATATATTATTGATCCTTGATCGAGGCTAAGACATTCTTGGAATGCCCGTCCGTCTGCATAAGACACCCCTGAAATTTGCCTGAATATGGCTTATGGTCATATGCAGTTTAATTTTGTAAACAGGCAAAATCGGATCAAGGGGAAAAACTTCCCACTTGGAGAACTAACCTCTAAAAAGAGCGCATTATTTTTACATTTTTATAACCTCCAACCACAGTATGGGGGTATACTCACTTTGTCATTCCGTTTGTAACGCATAAAAATATCGGTCGGGGACCCCATAAAGTATATTATTGATTTATGATCGATTCTAAGTCGTTCTATGAATGTCCGTCCGTCCGTCCGTCTGTATAAAACACGATTCAGTCCAAAATAAAAGAGCTAGACCCCTGAAAATCGGCAAGAATATGTCTAATGTTTATAGGCCGGTTAAGTTCGGAAATGGGCAAAATCGGGCAAGGGGGGAAAAAGTTCCCCCTTAACAAACTAAAAAAACCTCTTAAAAAACGAAATTGTTATATCTTTTTTTTCCATTTTTGTTAAACAAATGAAACCTTTTTATGTCAGAAGGGGTTTAAACTCCTGCACTTAGACCCAGGGGGCTGGAAAATTTAGTTTTTTTCTGCCCGCCCCCCTTTGTGGGCGTGGTTTTAAAAAATCATTAAAATAATGAGAAAATGGTATTACTAAATTGCAAAAAGCATAATAAATAAATTAGTTAACATTTATCGCGATGGGGAAAGTATCCCCCACCACCCTCACCGAGCCTCCCCCACAAAAAAAAACGACCCTGGATTTTTTATATGTTTTAACATGTTGGAGGGTATCATAGATTCGGCATTTAATAATGATTAAATTGTAATATTTTACTGCAAAAGTATAATAAATTAATTTAATATCATTTTTCACGAGAGCGACCCAGCTCACGTTGTGAGCACGATACGGGTCGCAATGATCAATCGATTTGTGTGAAATTGAAATTTAAAAAAATTGGTCCATGTTTAGGCCTAGCCCTCATACAAAAGTTCCTTTATAATTTAGCTTAAATGACTCTAATAACCGATTATAATGGGATATCTATTTCAAAACTTGGCAGGTAAACATATTTTGTATTCACAAATCATCATTTCAAATGTTAAAGCAATCGCACCAGTTCTTCCCCAACAAACATTTACCTTTGAAATACATTGAATATTATATTGATAGCAAGTTTAAAATTTAAACCTTAGCCTTGAAAACCAGTTGAAAATAACATAGTTCTCAACGTGAAAACAATAGCATTCTCAAAGAAAACGGCATGTTAGTTCTCAAGTAAAATTTTCAAGTTTATTTAGATTTGATATATAGTTTGAGATTTTTTGAATGTATAATGTTTCTCCAATGTACACAAATATTTTTAGCTTGAAAATATGCTTACTATCTAATTGAATTTTAGTGTAGTTTTCAAAGAATTCTCAGCCATATTTATAATGTTAATTTAACATTATTTTTCAAATGAACCTCAATACTATTTTTTATTAAAAAAACTGTAAAAACGAATTTTAATAATATTTGCTATTTATTTGCACTAAAAATTTTTATTAAAAAAATTACATCGAATGCCATTTTTGAGGTCGTCTCCTTCCAGGTCTTCTTCTTCAGCCGTCTGCTCTTTAAAAATCGAAATCTTAAAAAAAAAGAAAATACGTTATTAAATGTATAACTTTTTTCATAAACTCATGTGTACTTACTTTTTAAACGTTTATGCAAGTTTTTATACTTATAGCATTCAATTAATTGGCACAAATGCATAAAAAGACATAAAATTTCTAGATTTTTCTTCTTAATTTTTAAAACAAAATTTTAAGTTTTCTGACAATTTGAAATTCGGAATTGAACAACATTTGAAAACAAAATTATTTCCACCCATAATCAATGTTCGATATTAGGTTTGAGAAACATGGCAAATCAATTTGATGTTTATATTTTTTTGAAAAGAATTAATAGTATAGGAAAAAACAAATATTTCCAACATGTTTCAAATTTAGTTTAAATGTTTAAATTTTTGTCACTGAAAACAATTTAAAAAACAGCCTTAATATTTAGTGCCACTTTGATTTTTTTTCAAAGGCTGGAATTGATGTTTGTTGGGTCTTGTAGTTCCCATACAATCCATCCTTTCTCTCAAAATTATTATGTTTATAGGTGGTAAACGTGTACTTTGGTGGACTTTATCAATTCTAAATATAATTGGAACATTTTTGGACTAAGACCCCAAATAAAAAACTCGCCCGATATTTAGAAAAATCGGTCTATTGGCAACAAAAATAAGCCAATTCCACACAAATTTTGTTTGTGTGTGTTTTCTACACTAATTAAATTTCTAACGAAAGATAAATCCAATCGGTCCATTTTTGGACTTTGGAACTATATTTTAGAAAACATTGTGGGGTCGGTCAAGACCGACTATAATTTTTCTTCTTGTTTCTCTATAGAAAAAGTCTCGGATTCTGAAACATTTTACCTTTATAGAAAAACTCTAAGGTATTAAGGAAAAATGTCTCAGAATCTGAGACAATTTCTATAAAGAAAAAATTTTTAAATCTGAATCTGAGACTTTTTTTCTATACAAAAAATTTACATATGTATATTATTCAAATTACTATTATTAAGTGTTTTTTTATAATTTCTTTCTATTTTAAATTAATTTTGTAAAACTCTTTCTATTTTAGATTATCTTGGTGTTCATTTTGCCTCATTTCTATTAGAAATAGTTGAAGGCAATAATCCTGAAGTATTAGTTGATATGGTTATAGCCTTAATTTTAGCATTTAATTTACAATTTACTGATTTCTCACAAAATGTCGTGGTAGAAGCCATGCAAAATTTACCCTCAGCCAAAATATTTACCGAAAAGATTTTATTACTTTTAAATAGAGAAGGTAAAGTTTATTTATTTCCGAGTTGATTTAAAAAAAAATATCAATTTAATTAATTTTTTTCCATTTTGTTTCATTTTGCAGAAGATCCTATAAAAGTACTAAAACATGCAACAGATACCATGAATTCCGTATTGAAAATGTTTATAGATATTTTTAGTATACCCGAAACGGCAGGAATGTTTTATACAAATGATAATAAGGTATTGATTGATATTATTGTAAGGCAATTAACTGATTTATGTGCTGGTAATCCGGTAAGTACAAGAGATTTTTTATTTTTATGTGGCTTAACTATAATTGACTTGAGAGATCGTAGATTTAAAAATCGGTCAAAGCCCACTTTTTGTCAAACAAATTTTTTAAATTGCTCCTTAATTCAAAATATTTTTTATATTTTTTTAAAATGTTTCCCTAAAGGCGCGTTTAAACGGGAGAGAAAACAGCGAGATTTAAAGTAAAACACAACTCTATATGGTTCGTTGGAAAATATGTATATGTTTCTCTTGGCTCTACTAGATTTGTTTACCATGAAAACACTTTTACTCCCGTTTAAATGCGCCTTTATCTCCCGTTTAAATGCACCTTTCTCTCCCGTTTAAATGCGCCTTAAAAACTATAATTTGCTAAATTTCTAATAGATTTTAACTAAGAAATTCAGAAACCTTTAAGAGTTAATTATAGTTTTGTCTATATTTTTGATATATTTGTTCTGAACTTTGAAATTAAATTTATATTTACAAAATTTATTAGCTACGTCGTTGTTATTTGGAATTATGCCGTCGTATTTTACGCAACACCAATTATCAGGAGCATCAACATCGTAAACAAGATTTTATGAAAATCTTTACCCGTATATTTTGTGAGGAAACTGAATGTAGTGCCTCCGATCAACAATTAGTAAGAGAAATTGCCAATGAATTTCCACAAATATTTAAAGCTTAAGAATTTTTTTTTTGAACAAAATTAAATTTAGTGTTTAAATTTCAGTTTTAAGGCAAATTTTAATTTTTAATTATTTTTTTTTTGTTTAATTTAAATTTTTGAATTCGTGATAGCATTTATTTACTTATCAAAGTTCTGTATTGAAAATATATTGTGCTGCTAGTCTTATATATTTTTTTTAATCTAAGCATTTTGAGTTCTTAGCATTTCCATTTTTTTTTTTCAAAATGTTATTATTGAAATTCAGAATAATATCGAATAGAATTCGAAAAATATCTATTAAATATAGAAAACTGCAAATAAATTTGTAAAAATCCTTTTAAATTTAGAAAATATCTGTGGAAGTTCAGATCATATCAAGTGAGATTCAGAAAATAACAATTATAATTCTAAACAAGTAAAAAAGTTAAATTCGGCCTTGCCGAATGTAGTGATACCCTCCACAATTTCAAAAAGATTATTGCAAAAAACTTTATTTAAAAGAAAATAACTTTTGAAAAAAAAAAAAAAAAAATTGAAAAAAAATTTCCGCGAAAAAAAAAATTTTAGTAAAAAAAAAATCCGCGATTTTTTTTTTTTTGTCAAATAATATGTTCGTACTTGTTTAAATACCATTTGGTGTCCAATAGAGTGGCTCGTTTTTGGACTTTTCTCTCTGATCAAATTCTAATACCCGCCAAAAGTGTCGGTCCCCTAAGGGTAACTCACGTGCAAAATATCACTCCGATCGGAGTTTATCTTCTGTCTCCACTTTGAGCCTCAAAATTGGGGTTTTTGGAAAAAAGGACTTTTAAAAAAAAAAAAAAAAATTTAAGTTTTTTTATTAAAATAATGAAAAAAAATTTTTTGTATAATATTTGATAATAAATACTTAAATATGCAATTTAAAGATTTTACGGTATCATTAACCCGTTCAAACTTGATACCAAAAAAATGGCATGATTTTGGGTCTCGGACAAAATTTGAAAATTTTCTAAGTCCCAAACACACTTTTTTGCGTCTTGTAGTAAACAAATTTCATCAATAACACAGGACAACACTTTTTTTTTTGCCCGGGTTCTGATAGCTAGTTTTGGGCAATTGGGGTACGCTAATTTCAAATCTGGCCATCGTTTTTTTGGATCAGCTCTAGTTTTCGAGATATAGCCTAAGGAAACTTTGAACATAGGCTATTTTTGGTATGTTTGTGAGTCTATATTTACCAACACTAGTCTTAGATTCAAAAAGTGAATGACGATTTTAGGTATGTTGGATATGCTGATTCCAAAAATGCTCTTACTTTTGTTGAGTCATATTTAGTTTTTGAGATATCGCTAAAATAAAATTTTTAAATTTATGCCCTCTTTAATTTTGTCTGAATATTTATGCCCTTTTTAATAACTCGAAAACTAAAGCTGTCAGAAAAAAACGAATACCAGTTTTGTAATCCTCGCATCCAATATAGTTAAGTTCTTGTTTAAAACTGGGGCTCTAGAATTAGTTTTGGAAATTATAGCCAAGCAATGTTGGTAAAAACGCACTTTTTCGACGCTTTAATAGCGATTTACTCGCGAACACGAGCTGATGGAAAAAATTGTGTAACAGATTCGGAATCAGCACACTAAAGTCCATATAAATCAGTTGTCAAAGGTCAGGCAAATAGAAAAAGTTCAACTTTTGTCTACCTGTGTAATGATTGTAGAAATTTTGAAAAAGTCCCGAAAATTATTTTTTAAAAATATTGAAAAATTTTCTAGTTTCGAAAACTTTCTAAGTCCCGTTTACAAAAATATGTATTTGACAATTTTTTTTTGCGTTTTGGTGTAAAAATTCATTAAAAAAGCTTTTAGAAACTTTTTTTACAAAATTTTTAAGTTTCGAAAAATGGTGGGTACAGCTGTGATGTCTTCCTAAGTGATATGTCCAGTGACATGTCACTAGTGATATATGCGGGGCTGAGACATTCCCTAAAAAAGGTGATAGGTATTTTATCAGAAAGTTGTCGACTTTGTGATAGGTGTTTTGGATCCGGGTGGTAGGTCGCGTAACCTATCATGGACCTATCACTTTTCCTGCAGGGAAATTATCAAATTAAAGCAGATCGTATAAGATTAAGTCGATTTTTAACGGGATATTAAATTTTCTACATGAAAGTGAAACTTTCCGAATATTTTGGTCTTCCGTCTTTTACTTGCAAACATCTTTTTAAATTTACTTTTGTAAGCAAAAATGAGATAAATCAATAAAAATTTACTTTTTCAACTATCTCAGAAAAATTTTTATAACACATGCCCAGTCGCCAAAAAAAAAATCACCCCTGACATATTGCTGACTCTTCCTTTATAAAATTGCTGACAATTTCATACAATTTTTCAAAATGTCCCCAATGACATGTCAGCAGTTGTTTAGCGGTTTTGTAAACGAATTGTTGGTACCCACCGATACTGGTGGGCACTGCTGACCAAATGCTGACATGTCATTGGGGACATTTTGAAAGATTGTATGAAGTTGTCAGCAATTTTATAAAGGGAGAGTCAGCAGTATTGTCAGGGGTGATTTTATTTTGCCAACTGGGAGATTAACAAATATATGAAAATGTTCTAAAGTCAGGACCGGACGATTATTTAAAATTAAAATGTAGAGTTTTTAATTTATATTTTCTGAATTTCAATTAAAAAAGTTGTAGATACGTTTGTTTTCTTAATTTTAATATTTTTTTAATATTACTTTTTGATTTTTTTTATTAATTTTAGTTAACATGACAATACCTTTTTCTCCCAATTGCGTTAAGTTAAGTTTTTCTTATAATTAAATAATTTCTTTTGAACAACTCACGGAATTTTTTTCACTACTGGACTCAAAATATGAAACTTATTAAATTTAACTTTTGTTGGCAAATTGGATTATTATTTTATACAAATTCCAGCTTAAGTGTTCTTCTTTTTGGGAAATTCTAAATTTGTTGGCGATTCATATTAATTTGAACTCAAATGTCAAAAAAATTTAAAAAAAGTAATGAAAATTGTCTCACGTTTTCTACTAAAAAAGGTTTCATTTGATCAATGAGACTGATGCCATTAAAGTTTTTTTTAATGAAAACTTACATGGAAATAATGAAAATATTCATAGAACTTGTTTGAAACGTTTTATGAAGCTTTTCATGAATTCAATGAAATTATTCATTGATTAAATGTGGCATAGCAGTATGTAAGTGAAGGAAAATTGCAAACTTAAATTGAAATTAATGAAAATTTTCATTAATAACAATGTTTGGTGAGTCACATGTAGCCGTCACTGAAATTTTATTTAGTTTACGTGATTGTAGTATACATGTTAGAAAAAAATACACTTTCACAAATTTTAATGGTTTTCACTTATTTTTCTCACACAAAATATAAAATTCATAAATTAAGTGTCTTTTAAATTTCGTGTTAAAAGTCTAAAACATCACAAAGTTTAAAGGTGTTTGAGATATCAACATTTGAAATTTGCTCAAAGTAACAGTTTTTCTTTCATAAAACTATGGCTTCCGGAGTTCAAAATGGAGGATTTTTGGAAAATTTTAAAAAAAGTGATTAAAAAAATATATGTTCCGATTAATTTTTGAAATTTTTTGTTTTACTGGAAATTATTTTTTTTTGCATATTTCCGCTATTTGAACTGGCATTTTCAGATACATAATTTTATTTACAAAATTTTTAATCCAATTTGATAATTTAATTACATTTAATAAGTTTCATATATTTTTTTCCGGTAATTTTAATTTTAAGAATTATGAAATAAATTTTTGGTCTTCTAATTCTAAATAAATTATTAGACCTTTTTATGCTTTACGAACAAATCTAGTTAAATAATAATTTATATTAATTCGTATTAAGTAAACAAATTAAGAAAATCCTGTTATTAATATTTAAGAAAATATTCTTTTGATAAACATACATAAATTAGAATTGAGAAAGAAAAACTGTGTATCATAAAAAAAAGTAGTTGAATTCATTCATCATACAAAAAGTCATTACATTTTTAAAAGTTCACGTTTTATTACTTACAATTATGTATATTAATTATTATAATAATTATTATTATGTCCTTTATATAATCATTATTATCCGGATATTCATTTCAGATATTTTTATCCTTGTAACAGTTGCAAACTTGCAACAATGCAAGATTGCAACTTCTTTTAGTCAAAAAGATTTCGCTCAGAATCTTAAACCTTTTCTGTAGCAAAAATGTCTCACACTGAGAATTTTTCTATAGGAAAAATGTCTCAGAAACTAAGATTTCTTCTATAGGGAAAATGTCTCAGAGTCTAAGACTTTTTCTATAGAAAAATGTTTCAGAAACTGAGATTTCTTCTATAGGAAAAATGTCTCAGAGTCTAGACTTTTTTTATAGCAAACATGTCTTAGAATTGATAACTTTTTCTATTGAAAAAATGTCTTAGAATCTAAAACTTTTTCTATAAGAAAAATGTCTCAGAATCTGAGACTTTTTCTTTAGGCAAAATGTCTCAAAATCTGCAACTTTTCTATACGAAAAATGTCTTGGATTCTGAGACTTCTTCTATAGGAAAAATGTCTCAGCATCTGAGGCTTTTTCTATAGAAAAATGTCTCAGTTTCTGAGACTTTGTTTATAGGAAAATGTCTCAGTTTCTGAGACTTTTTTTATAAGAAAAATGTCTCAGTTTCTGAGACTTTTTTTATAGGAAAAATGTCACGGAATCTGAGACTATTTCGTTAGGGACAATGTTTTAGAATCTGGGACTTTTTCTATGTGAAAAATTTCTCAGAATCTAAGACGTTTTTATAGGAAATATGTTTCAGAATCTTAGACTTTTTCTATAGAAAAAATATCTTAGAATTTGGGACATTTTAAATAGGAAAAATTTCTTGGAATTTGAGAGTTTTTCTATACGAAAAATCTCTCAGAACATGAAACTTTTCTATAGGAAAAATGTTTCAGAATCTGAAACTTTTTCTATAGGAAAATGTCTCAAAATCTGAGACTTTTTCAATAGGAGGAATGTCTCCGAAGCTGAGATTTTTTCTATTGGAAAAATATCTTAGAATTTGAGACTTTTTCTATAGGAAAAATGACTTTGAATTTGAGACTTTTTCTATAGGAAAAATGTATGATACTTTTTTTTATAGAAAACATGTCTCAGAATGTAGGACTTTTTCTATAGGAAACATGTCTTAGAATCTGAGACTTTTTCTATATGAAAAATATCTCAGAATCTAAGACTTTTTCTATAGGAAAAGTTTCTGAAACTCTTAAACTTTTTAAATAGGAAAAATGTCGCAGAATCGGAAAATTTATTTACAAAAAATATATCAGAATCTGAAACTTTTTCTATAGGAAAAGTGTTTCAGAATCTGAGACATTTTCTATGGGAAAAATGCTTCACAATCTGACGACTTTTCTATAAGAAAAATGTGTCAAAATCTGAGACTTTTTCTATAGGAAAAATTTCTCAGAATTCGGGACATTTTCTATAGGAAAAATGTCTTAGAATCTGAAACTTTTTTTATAAAAAAAAATATCTCAGAATCTGAGACTTTTTCTGTAGGAAAAATTTCTCAAAATCTGAAACTTTTTTTATTGGAAAAATGTCTACGAATAGGAAATTTTTTTTTTAGGGAAAAATGTCTCAGAATCTGAAACTGTTTTCTATCGGAAAACTGTCTCAGAATCTAAGACTTTTTCTATACACAAAATGTCTCACATTCTACGACTTTTTCTATAGAAAAAATGTCTCAGAATCTGATACTTTTGCTATAGAAAACATATTTCAGAATTTGAGACTCTTTTTATAAAAAAAAAAATGTTTTGAAATCTGAAACATTTCAGAATCTAGGACTTTTTCTATAGGAATGATATCTCAGAATCTAGGACTTTTTCTATAGGAAAGATGGCTCAGAATCTGAGACTTTTTCTGTAGAAAAAAAGTCACAGAATCTGAAACTCTTTCTAAAGGAAACATGTCTCAGAATCTAGGACTTTTTCTATAGAAACATGGCTCAGAATCTGAGACTTTTTCTTTAGGAAATATCTAAGAATTTTTCTATAGGAAACTGTCTTAGAATATGAGAATTTTTCTTAAGAAAAAATGTTTCATAATCTGCCACTTTTTCTATAGAAAAATTATTTCAGAATTTTATAATTTTGGTGCAGGAAGAACATTTCGGTATATTTTTCATTAAAAAATATGTCTCAGAATCCGATTTCTTTCTAAGCAAATAAGTTAAGATTTCTGAAAAAAGTTTTCTATTGAAAAAATGTTTCTAAATCTGAGAATTTTCCAATACGAGGAATTTTTCTAAATATTCGAGTTTTTCAATGGAAATTTCCTAAGTATCAGAAAAAATTTTAAATTTAAATGTACCAGAATCTGAGAAATTTTCTATAGAAAAAAAAAAATCATTAATCCAAAAGCTTTTCTGTGGGAAATATGACTCAAAACCAGGGTTGGCAACCGATAACCACCTAGAATAACGGTATTTGGCTATTGTACCGCAACCAATAAAGATATTGACATTTTCAAAAGCAATTATGAAAGCTGATGAAATTTCTAGTATTTTAAATATTGCACTTCGTGTTTCTACCGGTTCGTTTTCGAAATATAGGTCAATACCTTTATAATAACGTTTGAAACGGTATTATAACGGTATTGGCCTATATAACTAAAACGAACCGGTAGAAACACGAAGTGACACATTTAAAATACTAGAAATTTTATCAGCTTTCATAATTGCTTTTGAAAATGTCCATCTTTATTGGTTGCGGTACAATAGCCAAATACCGTTATTCTAGGTTGGTATCGGTTGCCAACCCTGCTCAAAACCTTAGAATGTTTCTATTGATTCTGTTAAAAAAATGTTTCAAATTCTGGGATAAATGCTTTTCATAGAAAAAATCATTTAAACAAGAGGTATCATTAAACATCTAAACTAAAAAACCTGAAGTTTCCAGCACAGAAAGGGTTATTTTTCATAATAAGCCAATGAATTTTTTCATTAGATCAATGAATTATTTTTCATAAGAAGCCAATACATTTTTTTTATTAGATCAATGACTTTTTTCATAATGGCTATGATTTTTTCATAAAATTTATAAAATTTATTCATTGAAAATAATCATTAATTATATAAATTATTCTTCTTATGAAAAGTTTTCATTAATACATATTAACATTATCATCATTGCAATGAAACTGTTTATAAATTTTATGAAGAACTCATTCATTCTATGAAAAAAAAACAATAGTTCACTTCTAATGAAGTTTTCATAGATTGTATGAACTTTTTCATAACTATAATAAATATAGTTGTTTCAGTGTATAAGAAAAATTTTTTGAGTAAAATAAAAATAAAAATTAATATTTTAATCATTTGTTTAATCAATCATTTACACCATTCTGCATAAACTTGTATGTACTCCCAAAATAGTTAACAAATCATTTTTTATTATATTGATGTATACAGAAAATAGCACTTCCTAAACTTCCTGTAAACTACATATTTAGCATTTATTAAAATAGTTTAATTAAAGACTTGAAAAAAGGAATTATTGTTTTTACTTCTTTTTGTAAACATTTTAAATTAGAAGCATTTTTTAAACAAAAAACAAATTAGATATTAAAATGTATCATACTTTTTATTTAGAAACTCTGTTAAGGAAGCAGAAATAATATATTAGGTTTTCAAAAATAGTCAATAATTAATATAAATCAGGAGTGCATTCTAAAGATAAATTAAAAAAAAATATTTAATAAAATTAAGAATAAATATACAAAAATTAAAGTTTTATATGACACAAGAGGATTTGTTTTTAGATTATTTTTTTAGAATTTTTGTTTCGAAAGACAAGATGCTTAAGGAATTGTCTTCTTGCCATCTTCAATAATGAAAATTTTTTAAAATTCTTTTCTAAATTTTTTATTACGTTTTTTAATTTAAAAACTATAGCTCGGAGAGCTACATGTTCTTCGGAATTATTACACTAGTATACAGAAAATTTTCAAGTCTCAAATTCAGAGACATTTTTCGTGCCGAAAAAACTGTAAGATTCTAAGACATTTTTAAACTTTGAGACATTTTTCTTACGGAAAAAGTCCCAGATAAACACATTTTTTCTACACTCAGAAAATTATGTAAGTTACTACATGTTAGTTGTTTGTATATTTTACAGTAGTTAGTTGTTTTCAACTACAAAGTCAGTTGTTTTTGTATGAAAAATATCAAACAACTATTTCTGTTAGTTATTTTAAGTAGTTTTTTTGATTAACTAACAAAAAAGTACTGTGATGTAAGTAGAAACAGTTATTTAAAGTAGTTAATTTTATTTTTTTTATCTCTGAAAAATTTTCAGTTTTTTTTCCAAAAAATAAAAATAAATTTTCGTTTTTCTTATTTTTCACAACTTTAAAAATATGGTCTTCAAATTTTTTTCTGAAAATTTTTTTGAAAAAAAAAAATATTTATTGATTATTTTATTTTCACTACATTTTAGTTGTTTTGACTACAAATGTAAGTAGTTTTTACTACATAAGTCAGTTGTTTTTTTGTCAGTTAAAATAACTAACATTGTTAGTTGATTTAACTGAAAAAGTAGTTGACCCCAAAACAACTTACAAAGTAGTTATTTTAACTGACATTTTCAGTTGATTTTACTAACATAATTTTTTGAGTGTATTGAAAAAATTTGAGATTCTGAGACATTTTTCTTTTTTTCAGATTCTGAAACATTTCCCCTATAGAAAAAAATCTTAGACTCTAGAACATTTTTTCTATAGAAACAACCTCATTCTACGGAAAAAGTTTCAGATCAGATTTCAGATTATTCCTACAGAAAAAAGTCTCAGATTTTGAGACATATTTCCAATAGAAAAAGTTTCTCAGATATTTTGCTTATAGAAAGTGTCTTAGATTCTGAAACATTTTTCCTACAGAAAAGTCTTAGATTCTGATACATTTTTCATTTAGAAAAAAAGCTCTGACTCTGAGCCATTTTTCCTATAGAAAATGTTTAAGATTCTGAAACATTTTCGTAAAGAAAAATTGTTAGAATCTGAGAAATTTTTTGTAAAGAAAACGTTCTTCGCATAGAAAAATTCTTAAACATTTTTCGTATAAAAAACTGTCAGATTCTGATCCATTTTCCCTATAGAAAAAGTCTCAGATTCTGAGACATTTTTCCTAAAGAAAAAGTTTTAGATTCTGAGTTATTTTTCCTATAGAAAAAGTCTCAGATTTTGAGACATTTTTCCTATAGAAGAAGTCTCAGATTCTGAGATGTTTTTTCTATGGAAAAGTCTCACGTTCTGAGAAATTCTCATATATTTTTGTAGAAATTTTTCCAATCGAAAAAGTCTCAGATTCAGAGACATTTTTCCAATAAAAAAAGTCTCAGATTTAGAGAAATTTTTTCTTTAAAATTTTTCGCATAGAAAAATTTTTAGATTGTGAAACATTTTTCCTATTGAATAAGTTTCAGATTCTGAGACATTTTTCTTATAGAAAAAGTCTCAGATTCTGAGACATTTTTCTTATAGAAAAAGTCTCAAATTCTGAGACATTTTTCTTATAGAAAAAGTCTCAGATTCTGAGACATTTTTCTTATAGAAAAAGTCTCAGATTCTGAGACATTTTTCTTATAGAAAAAGTCTCAGATTCTGAGACATTTTTCTTATAGAAAAAGTCTCAGATTCTGAGACATTTTTCTTATAGAAAAAGTCTCAGATTCTGAGACATTTTTCTTATAGAAAAAGTCTCAGATTCTGAGACATTTTTCTTATAGAAAAAGTCTCAGATTCTGAGACATTTTTCTTATAGAAAAAGTCTTAGATTCTGAGACATTTTTCTTATAGAAAAAGTCTCAGATTCTGAGACATTTTTCTTATAGAAAAAGTCTCAGATTCTGAGACATTTTTCTTATAGAAAAAGTCTCAGATTCTGAGACATTTTTCTTATAGAAAAAGTCTCAGATTCTGAGACATTTTTCTTATAGAAAAAGTCTCAGATTCTGAGACATTTTTCTTATAGAAGACGTCTCAGATTCTAAGACTCAGATTCTGAGACATTTTTCTTATAGAAAAAGTCTCAGATTCTGAGACATTTTTCTTATAGAAAAAGTCTCAGATTCTGAGACATTTTTCTTATAGAAAAAGTCTCAGATTCTGAGACATTTTTCTTATAGAAAAAGTCTCAGATTCTGAGACATTTTTCTTATAGAAAAAGTCTCAGATTCTGAGACATTTTTCTTATAGAATAAGTCTCAGATTCTGAGACATTTTTCTTATAGAAAAAGTCTCAGATTCTGAGACATTTTTCTTATAGAAAAAGTCTCAGATTCTGAGACATTTTTCTTATAGAAAAAGTCTCAGATTCTGAGACATTTTTCTTATAGAAAAAGTCTCAGATTCTGAGACATTTTTCTTATAGAAAAAGTCTCAGATTCTGAGACATTTTTCTTATAGAAAAAGTCTCAGATTCTGAGACATTTTTCTTATAGAAAAAGTCTCAGATTCTGAGACATTTTTCTTATAGAAAAAGTCTTAGATTCTGCGACATTTTTCTTATAGAAAAAGTCTCAGATTCTAAGACATTTTTCCATAAAAAAAGTCTCAGATTCTGAGACATTTTGCCTATAGAAAAAGTCTCAGATTCTGAGACATTTTTCTTATAGAAAAAGTCTCAGATTCTGAGACATTTTTCTTATAGAAAAAGTCTCAGATTCTGAGACATTTTTCTTATAGAAAAAGTCTCAGATTCTGAGACATTTTTCTTATAGAAAAAGTCTCAGATTCTGAGACATTTTTCTTATAGAAAAAGTCTCAGATTCTGAGACATTTTTCTTATAGAAAAAGTCTCAGATTCTGAGACATTTTTCTTATAGAAAAAGTCTCAGATTTTGAGACATTTTTCTTATAGAAAAAGTCTCAGATTCTGAGACATTTTTCTTATAGAAAAAGTCTCCGATTCTGAGACATTTTTCTTATAGAAAAAGTCTCAGATTCTGAGACATTTTTCTTATAGAAAAAGTCTCAGATTCTGAGACATTTTTCTTATAGAAAAAGTCTCAGATTCTGAGACATTTTTCTTATAGAAAAAGTCTCAGATTCTGAGACATTTTTCTTATAGAAAAAGTCTCAGATTCTGAGACATTTTTCTTATAGAAAAAGTCTCAGATTCTGAGACATTTTTCTTATAGAAAAAGTCTCAGATTCTGAGACATTTTTCTTATAGAAAAAGTTCAGATTCTGAGACATTTTTCTTATAGAAAAAGTCTCAGATTCTGAGACATTTTTCTTATAGAAAAAGTCTCAGATTCTGAGACATTTTTCTTATAGAAAAAGTCTCAGATTCTGAGACATTTTTCTTATAGAAAAAGTCTCAGATTCTGAGACATTTTTCTTATAGAAAAAGTCTCAGATTCTAAGACATTTTTCTTATAGAAAAAGTCTCAGATTCTGAGACATTTTTCTTATAGAAAAAGTCTCAGATTCTGAGACATTTTTCTTATAGAAAAAGTCTCAGATTCTGAGACATTTTGCTTATAGAAAAAGTCTCAGATTCTGAGACATTTTTCTTATAGAAAAAGTCTCAGATTCTGAGACATTTTTCTTATAGAAAAAGTCTCAGATTCTGAGACATTTTTCTTATAGAAAAAGTCTCAGATTCTGAGACATTTTTCTTATAGAAAAAGTCTCAGATTCTGAGACATTTTTCTTATAGAAAAAGTCTCAGATTCTGAGACATTTTTCTTATAGAAAAAGTCTCAGATTCTGAGACATTTTTCTTATAGAAAAAGTCTCAGATTCTGAGACATTTTTCTTATAGAAAAAGTCATTTTTCTTATAGAAAAATCTCAGATTCTGAGAAATTTTTCTTATAGAAAAAGTCTCAGATTCTGAGACAAAAGTCTCAGATTTTGAGACATTGTTCCTATAGAAGAAGTCTAAGATTCTAATACATTTTTTCTACAGAAAATGTCTCAGATTCTTAGACATTTTTTCTATTTAAAAAGTGTCAGATGAGACATTTTTTCTAAAGAAAAAGTTTCAGTTTCTTAAACATTTTTTGTATAGAAAAAGTCACATATTCTGTGACATTTTTCGTAAAGAAAAAGTCGTAGATTCTAGGACATTTTTCGTATAGAAAAAGTCTCAGATTGTGAGATATTTTTTGAATGGAAAAGTCTCACGTCCTGATAAATTCTCATATATTTTTGTAGACATTTTTCGAATAAAAAAAGTCTCAGATTTAGAGAAATTTTTTCTTAAAAATTTTTCGTATATACAAATTTTTAGATTGTGAAACATTTTTCCTATAGAATAAGTTTCATATTCTGAGACATTTTTCTTATAGAAAAAGTTTCAGATTCGGAGACATTTTTCTTATAGAAAAAGTCTCGGATTCTGATACATTTTTCCTAAAGAAAAAGTCTCAGATTTTGAGACATTTCTCCTACAGATATTTTTGTATGGAAAAGTCTCACGTCCTGATAAATTCTCATATATTTTTGTGAAATTTTTTGAATAAAAAAAAGTCTCAGATTTAGAGAAATTTTTTCTTAAAAATTTTTCGTATAGACAAATTTTTAGATTGTGAAACATTTTTCCTATAGAAAAAGTCTCAGATTCTGAGACATTTCTCCTACAGAAAAAGTCTCAGATTCTGAGACATTTTTCCTATAGAAAAAGTCTCAGATTCTGAGAGTTTCTTAGAAATTTTTCTTATAAAAAGTGTCTCAGATTCTTAGGCATTTATTGTGTAGGAAAGTCTCAGATTCTGTGACATTTTACGTATAGAAAAAGTTTATGATTCTGAGACATTTTTCGTAAAGAAAAAGGCTTAGAATCTGTGACATTTTTTGTAAAGAAACTTCTCAGAATCTAAGACATTTTTCGTATGGAAAAATTCTGAAATATTTTTCTTTAAGAAAAATTCGCAGAATCTGAGATAGTTTTCGTATATAATCTCAGATACTGAGACATTTTTCCTATAGGAGAGTCTTAGGTTCTGAGACATTTTTCTATAGAAAAAATCATAGATTTTTAGACATTTTCCTTACGAAAAATGGCGCAGATTTTGAGACATCGGCAGCTTTTACTTTCTAAAGTTTATGCAAGTAAAAATTTCAATTTTAAAATTCACTTTTCGAATTTCAATTGAAATTCAAAATAATCCGGAAACAAACTTGTGTCATATAAACTTACTGGTATATTAAGAATTGTGACTATTTCTACACTCAAAAAAATATGTTAGTTAAAACATTAAAAAAAACTTTTTCAGAATTAAAACGAAATTTAGCAATATATTTTGTTAAAATTAAATTTTTATTAAAATTTTTAATGACAGTTGTAACAACTGTAATTTTTCTAAAATAATTTATGACAAGCAGTCACAATTCTAAAATATCCATTTAATTAAGAAACTTTAAATTAAAATTAGTTAAATTTGACTATATAATCTATGATAAACTTAAACAAAATTAATAAACAACCATTAAATCCCTAATAAAATTTGTTATTAAATTAAAAAAAAATCTAAATGAGAAATAATTAAATTAAATCTTACAACAAACCAAAAAAAAAAATACTCACTTGCAAGTATTGTAAACCCTTTTACAAATAAGAAAGAAATTAAACAAAATATAAACAATAAAAATGATTAAATTTAAGTTTATTTGTTAAACAAATTGGTAAAATTTTATTAATTGTTAAAAAAGAAATCAAATTTTTAATTTTTATTCACTGTTAAAAACCACAAATTTGCTCAACCAAAACTGAAAAAAAAAAAAAATAAAAACTCCACAAAAATTTTTTAACGAAATTTAAAAAATTTGCGCACTTTTACGCAATTTAAGCACAAAAATTGATTATTATCAAAAGAAAAAAAAATAATAAAATTAATTGTTCTCCAATAAAAGAAACTGATTTTCTTTTCCAACACACACACAATCAAACAAAAAATCAAACCCTCATAATTCAAAACCTCAAAAACAAATTAAAAAAAATAATTGTTAATTATATTTAATAAATCGGCATAATTTAATTAATTGTCAAGTACCTTTCTTTAAACAACAAAAAAAAGTAATTGTTTTTATTTAACAATAGTGGTATTCAGAGTCTTGCTTGCCAGCCCTGGCACTGGTGGTAAAAGAGCACTTTTCAAAATTACTTTTCAAAATACATGTATTTTTTGAAAGAAGTACTCTTTTGCTACATTGCCAGGGGTGGCAACAAGACTCTGAATACCTCTAATATTTTGTTTTTTAATAAATATTTAAAAAAAAAGTCTTAAAGGCTTGTTATTTATTAATTAAATTAATTAATTAAAAAAGAAACCACACAACACAAATGGTAATTAGTTTAAAATAATTCTTTAGTAATATTAACGAAATGTAAGATTTTAAATCTTAAATTAATTTTAATTTACAGTTTTAAATTTACAGTTTTTAAATTTAAACAAAATTTTCTGTTTTTAACAACTTTTTTTTTTAAATAATAAAAATAATAAATACAAATGTAAGAAAAATGCAATAAAAAAAGCAAAAGTTGTCTGTTTTTATGAAGGGAATAATTGCGAAAACTTTCTTAAATTAAAATAATTAAATATATTCCGTGAAAATTTTTTGTAAAATAACTTGTTTGTACTAGTGCTTTGAATCGGGATTGGTTATTCTGAATCCCGGGATTCGGGATTTAGAATAATCACAGAGTCAATGTGATTAAGTTGGCACTACTGTACGCTTTTCTTGTAAGAGAAAGTTAGAATAGGCGATCTGGAGAAAAAATAAAATAAATTTTAAAATTTTGCCGTGCCGGTTACGGGTTTTTAACTGTAAAATCTTATCGAAAAGTCGTGCCGGACTTGTTCTTGTCATAGTCTTACCCTATGAACCTTTAACAAGTGAGAGTGTTAACTTCGGAATTGCCGAATCATAATATTAAAAAAAAAAAAAAATTTGTAGTGGCGTTTTTTTTTTTGGGAGGGATGATTTTAAATTAACCCATTTTTTACCGGATATTTAAACGTTGAAATTTTTTTTTAATAGAAAATGTCTCAGATTCTGTGGCATTTTTCTTATAGAAAATTTCATAGATTCTGAGGCGTTTTTTGTATAGAAAATGTTTCAGTTTCTGAGACATTTTTTGTATAGAAAACAGTATCAGATTCTGAGACATTTTTATTATTTTCTCATTGTTTGAATTATAAGTAAAAATAAAAATTGTTTTTTTAATAAAAATACATTTTATTTGTATATTGTATCGCGTTGTTGATTTTCTTTAAATTAATTTATAAAAGTGTCCTCTTTTTCGGGATAAATGTCCTTTTCTGATGTTGACGTCCCCATTTTCTTACAATATAAATGGCAACCCTAATTGGGGAGGGCATCCATTAGAGATGCGCACCAAACACATTATAATCGTGTTAAAAAAATGGGTAAAAAAGTCGGCTTCGTTAAATATTTTTCATGAAAATGTTCAAATTTTGGGGGGTTTTTATATGAAGACGTAGACCTACGATATCCATATGAATACGAAATAAGCTTTATAAAATTTAAGTCCCGTATTTTTGCTCTAAATGATATTCCTGTCAGTTTGCGAGTTATCGAAATTTTCCCGAAGGTCCACATTGTTTCATAAGGGGACAACAAAATGTTTAAACATTGATACTGCGAGACACCCTAACCTTAAAATCGTCTGTTTTATATAAATTTTAAGTTTCAGGCAAATCGGTTCAAACTTCCCTTGTTAGCATTTTTTCAGAATTCTCTTATGGCAACACTGCTTCCACGAAAATGGTTTACTCAAAAAATTATGTACGTAAATTCCATTAAATTTTTACTTAAAATAAATGAAAATTCATTTAAAAACCATTCCACTGATTCTTCATTTAAAAAAAAAATCATGTTAAATTAATGATCAATGTTAAATTAATGATTAACAAAAACAATAAAAAAACTAATGAATATTCTGTTATTTTGCATTGTAAAACATTTAAACTATAAAATATTTTTTTACTGCCAAAATTGAAAGTAACGTAAAATTCATTTTTAAGACAGTAATTTATTTTTTTAAAATTACAGATATAGTAGAAAAAAGAAATCCTTAATAAAATAAGTGATTTTTCTTTTAAAATAACATTATGCATCTAAAAAACGAAAATATGTGCCTATAATATGCATCTAAAAATCCAAAATATGCACTAAAAACTTTAAAATTATTCATTTAAAAAATATTGTTTTTACTAAAAAAAAAATTTGTCAACATAAATAAGACTTTGTCAAATATTTTAAGGCCCTCGACAATTCTTAAAAATGTTTTATTGAGGGGAAACAATTTTTAGTTAGTAAAATATTTTTTTACTTAAGAAGTTTTTTCTTTGAGTCACTAAATATTTCTGAAGTAAAAAAGTTTCTAAAAGAAAAAAATAATATTATAATGCAATATTTTTCTAAAACAAGTTATTTTTCAATACTTTGAGATCTTTATTCTAAAAAAAAATATTTATTTTTAAAATACTTTTTTTTTACTTTTTTTCGGAATTTTCCGATTTTCAAGTCAACAAATTAACTTAATGGCAAAAGACCCCACCCTAACTCTAATCAAAATAAAAATGCAATTTTCCTGTAAAAAATCTTAAATTTGAAAACATTTTTTTCTTTACGATTAGTGAAGAGATATTCATAAATATCTCAGAATAGGAACATTTTAAATAGGAAAAATTTTTCAGAACCTAAAAATTATACTTCCAGAATCCATTTTCTTTAAAAAATGCATTAGAATATGATTTCGATAAATAAATACATTTTTCTATAAAAAAATAGGGAATAGGGTTTGAATTTTCTTAAGGAAGTTTTGAAAAAATATTAATGAAATTAAAAAAAAGACAAATTTATATGAAAATATGCAAAAATATGCATCTATACCAAAATATGCAAAAATATGCAACTACAAATCAATGCCATTTGATTGCAAATTCATTGATTCGGATAGATATTTAATTTATGTTATATTTACAGTGCTGAGTAAAAATAATCATTTTCATGAAAGTACTTGCCCTAGGTTAGGTTAGGTTGTAAGTGGCTGCTGACGTTTTACGTCAACACACGTAGAATCTGAGGTCCATTGTGATACCACGGGATCGTAATAGGTTTCCCTACTAGTCCCTGTCGTTAAACCAGTTTGAGCTTCTTATGAAACTCCTTAGATGTTGAATTTTGACATCCGACAAATCTGAAAGATCATACAGCTCCCTAGATCCCAGTGAAGCAAGTCGCTGACCAGAAAGTGCCGGGCAATGGCAAATAAAGTGTTCGATAGTTTCCAACTCCTCTTCATCCATGCAATTTCGGCAAAAGTCATTCGACGGCACATTTAACCGCTCTGCGTGCTTCCCTATAAGACAGTGTCCGGTAATTGTAGAAACCACCGTTGAAATCTCTCCTCTTGGAAGCGATATCAGCTCACTTGTGCGCCCCTGATTAAGAGAAGGCCAAATCAGTCGTGTTGTCTCACACGTCCATCCATTTGCCCATCTTTGATTAGTCTCCGTCGCAGAACAAAGCCGTAGGTTTTGCTTGCAAGTTTCTAGAGGCATACCAACACATTCCAATTCTGTTGGAACCTGTAAGGTAGTTCCTAGTCTTGCAAGCTCATCGGCTTTACAATTCCCTGGAATGTCTCTGTGCCCTGGGACCCATATGAGTCGTATGTTAAACTGCTTGGCCATCTCATTTAAAGACGTGCGGCAGTTAAGGGCAGATCTTGTTTTCAGAAACATTGAATCCAGGGACTTGACCGCGGCTTGACTGTCAGTATAGATGTTGACTGCGGTTGTAGACAAGACATTGCAGCTCAACCAGTCAGCCACTTCCTTTATTGCCAGCATCTCTGCCTGGTAGACACTGCAATGATCTGGCAATCTACGAGCCAGGCTCAATCCAAGCTCTTCCGAATAGACCCCAAAGCCCACTTGTTCGTGCAGCCTCGATCCATCTGTGTAAAAATTTATGGTAGCTCCACTTCCCGGAGTATCCCCCATCCAAGACTCCCTGGATGGTATCATAGTGGTAAAGTGGCGCTCAAAGAGGCTCAAAGAGGGAGCACAATCCACATTTTGTGGTATTGTTATCTTTTTCAAGATCGCGCTATGGCCACAATCGCTGCTCCTCCATTGCAGCGTGCTATTAAGTCGAATTGCCGACGCAGCTGCATACTGCCTACCCAATATGTCCAAGGCACGGTTTAGTTATTAAAGGTTACATACGATTAGTAAATAAATCCGCCATATCAACTGTTTGACAAGTTTCGGTGTTTAATTATGATTTTAATTATCTTAAATTTTGCACACTTTTGCCGCCCAAAATTTGTTAAATTTTTAAGAATTTAAAATTTAAAATAATATTTTTTATAAACATTCACAAATTATACAAAATTTTAAACAAAATTAAAGAAAATTAATTTGAACATTTTTTCAATTCCTTTTTGTTCCGACATTCTATTTTTTTAGTACACACCGATTTCTGTCGTTCTTCTCAATCCTTTATATATGTCATTCGTGGTCCAAGGGTATCAGGTGAAGGAGGATTTCTAATGCAGCCGTAGGTGTAGTACGAAGAGCACCAGTGATGCACATTGACGCCATTCTCTGTACCTTCGTGATAAAGACACAGTTCGCTTTTGTTTCTAAAGCAGGCCACCAGACAATGATTCCATACAGCAAAATTGGACGCACCACTGCTGTATAGATCCAATGAACGACTTGAGGGCTAAAACCCCATCGTTTTCCAATGGCCCTTTTACAGGAATACAAAGCAATCGTTGCTTTTCTCACCCGTTCCTCAATATTACGCCTGAAATTCAGCTTCCTATCTAGAAATACTCCAAGATACTTGGCTCCATCTGAGAAGGTGATTTCAGTACCGTCCAGAGAAATAGGATCAAAAGCAGGAATCTTATTTTTCCTTGTAAATAAAACAAGCTCTGTTTTACTAGGATTAACTCCTAGACCACAGTCTCTTGCCCATTTAGACAGATCTTTCAGAGAACCCTGAAGAATGTCCCGCAATGTTGGCAGATGCTTCCCCTTTACCGCTATCGCGACATCGTCAGCATATGCGACAACATGACAACCACGTGCTTCTAGAGATAGTAGCATTCAATTCAGTGCCAGGTTCCAAAGAAGCGGCGAAAGAACACCTCCTTGTGGTGTGCCCCTATTGACAAATCGAGATATGACGGACGCTCCCAATTCAGACATTATACGTCTACTGGCAAGTAGGCTTTCCACCATTAAAACGATTTCACGCTTTACTCCCAGACCAGACAATGCCAATATTATCGATTCTGGGATGACATTATTAAAAGCCCCCTCAATATCAAGAAAGGCCACCATAGTGTAATCCTTTACCGAAAGCGATCTCTCGATGGTACCAACGAGCTCATGAAGAGCTGTTTCCGTTGATCGTCCCTTGCTGTATGCATGTTGCTTTGTCGAAAGCAACCTCGGGTCAATCACTCTACGCAAATATGAGTCTATCATTCGTTCCATTGTCTTTAACAATAAAGAAGACAGACTAATTGGTCTGAAATCCTTCGGAGCTGTGTGGGAACTTTTCCCAGCCTTCGGGATAAATACGACTCTGGTATCCCTCCATTTTAAAGGAATGTACGACCAGTTGATGCATGCTGTGTATAGATTATACAGCAACGGGGCTATATAGTCCGACACTTGCTGCAACTCAGCCGGGATTATACCATCAGGTCCCGGGGATTTATAGGGCCTGAAGCTTTTTATCGCCCAGATTAATGTTGGCATATTTATAATTTCCGAAGCAATTTCAGATGCTTGGGCGTCAGAACGTTCCAAAGCTTGAAACGGCGTCATGGAATTGCCCGGAAAATGCGTGTTTAAAAGGAGATCCAGCGACTCTCCACTGGAGGAAGACCACACCCCATTAGGATCTTTCAGGTATCCCAGGTTGCAAGGAGAAGAAGCCAGAACCTTGCGCAGCCTGGATGCCTCAGAAACGTCTTCTATGTTTCCACAGAAGTTTTTCCAAGAATCACATTTTGCATTTCTGATCATCTTTTTATAACTCTTAAGTTGCAGCCTGTATGCAGACCAGTCCTCGTCCGCTCTTGAAAATATAGCCTTATTAAAGAGCTTTCTGCAGGAATTTCTGCTCGTCTGCAACTCATTTGACCACCAAGGTGGCTTTTTTTTCCCTCTAGGCTTTGCAGAAGGGCAAGACGCATCCAGGCACCTATTACAAACATTTGTTATATGGTCAACCAGACAGTCAATTTGCGCCAAACTATGTGGTTTAGATAAGGGTACTTCATCCAAAAGCAAAGAAAAAGTCTCCCTATATTTCACCCAGTTTGTTCTCCTCAGATTTCTAGAGACTGTCTCAACCGGGGCACGCTCCCTGAGTAAAAACTCAATGTAGCGATGATCTGAGAAAGAATGCTCTTCCAAAACTCTCCAGTCATCAATTCTATCAGACAATGTATCTGATACAAGTGTTACGTCAAGAACCTCTTGCCGCGTACTTGTAACGAAAGTTGGTTCACCACCCTTGTTACAAATATAGAGGTTAGTGCTTAACAAAAACTCCAAAAGTGATTCGCCTCTATCATTTGTGTCTGTACTTCCCCATATCGAATGATGTGCATTAGCATCACAACACACTACTAACTGGTGTCCTAGATTCAGACTCCCGAATTAGACCGACAACCTTCTCCGGGGGTATTGACCCCGGATTAGGAAAATACGCAGAGGCGAGCCAAATAGACTTCCCATGAAGCTCTAAGCTAGCCGCTGTAACATCCATATCACTAAAAGTTGATAAAAAGAATATATTTAAGCCATTTTTTGCCAAGATGCAGGCTCTTGGTGAGCCCTCACCTTTGGCAACCACCAACTTAAACCCAGGGGTCTTCAATCCGCAAACCCTGCCACCCCGCACCCAGGGCTCTTGGATAAAAACCAAGTCAACTGCTCCTGTCGTCAGGCGCAGCAAGAGTGCAGCTGAGGCTGCCTTACAGTGATGGAGGTTTATTTGTAGGAACCGCAACATCTTGCTTTTTTTCCACCATCCTTTCCACCACCGTGTTATTGGCTTCATCCTCCGTGTTATCATAGAGGTCGTATTCGTCCCCAGATTCGGTTTCGAATAAGCCAGATATATATCCCATCTGTTCTGAATCGGAGGCAACAGAACTCTCCGAATTCCTCACTGCATGGGCCTCGTCCTGAATGTCACCCATCGTGGCATCGGCTTTATCCTCCATGCCATCACAGAGGTCGCATTCGTTACCAGATTCGGTTTCAAAAATGCCAGATGCATCCATCAGCCTAGAATGGGCCAGCTGAATATCAACCTTTTCCAGATTCTCCTCCCCAGCCGACTCTGCCACTGGCTTGTCTGCGTCCAAAATAGTCTTCTGGTCGCCCTTGTAGACATTGACTCTTATATGAAAGAGTACTTGCCCTACAAATTACTGTTTTAAATAAACTACAAACAGTTACTGACATGATTTTCTTAGTGTTCTACATAACAGAACTGGCAACACTGCCACCCAAAAAAGAGAGTCTCCATTTGCATTCCTATTCTGCCATTACACCTTATTTCTCACATAACTGTCCTTTTGTTGATCTGTTGATTAGTCCGCGTATTAACGTAAACGTGATAACATGTTCAATAAAAAAGTGATCGGGTTTTTAATTAATAATTATTAAATTTCCGTACAAAAAAATTGTTATTAATCATAAAATTTATATCAAAATAAAGGTGAATACATCTATTTTAATAATATGTAAAAACTTTGTCGGAAAAGCTAAGAAAATTCAATGAAAATCGTGTGTAAATGTTTTTTTTTCTAATTAAAAAAAAATATAATTTTAGTGTTTACCTACATACATACATATAAAGCTCTGCCAGCAGAGCTTTGTCAAAATTTGAGTTTGTTGCTGTTCTTGTAAAATTAGTGTATTTGGCAAATGGTGTTTTTTGTTTGTTTCTTTAGTATTTAATAAATTTTAATTTAGTCTTTAGTTATTGTGTTGGTGTTATTGTGCTCAAAAGAAAAATTTAGTATTGGGCTAGTGTTGTGTAAGTGTTAGATGATAATTAAATTATCTTTAAATATCTCTAATAATGAATTATTGAATAAAGCCGAGCAAATGGAGACAAAATGTAAGTTTTTAACTCTCAATTTTTTTAACTCTATATTTTTTCTGAAAAAATTTGTTGGTTCAAGTTGACTTTACTCACATAGATCCGATCGCTCCCAAAATTTTACTACAGAAACAATTTTTAATTGTAAATATAATATTTCGGAGAATTTTTTTCGGTTCGCGAGTTATGTCGCTTCAAAGTTAGGAAATTCAATAGCTTGTAACATCTTAACTAGGCGAAGATGGTGTAAACCCTAAGCCCGGACGAAGGCCGGCAACGCAGAAAAAATGTTAAGCAAAAAAGAATTGACTTTTTTCTATTTTTTTTTTTTAACCGAAAACCTTGCATAAAGGAAAAAAAATTGAATTTGGTCTTAATGGGCAGGGCCGGATTAGCCATGTCGGGGCCTCTAGGCAATGCATGTCTCGGGGCCCCTTCAGACTTTTTATAATTCCAAAAAATAAAAAAACACAAATTTTCCAAGCACAATGTAAATTTTTTCTAAATTACGCTGTTTTTTGTGAATATTTTAGCCCTTTCTGGAATTCTCGTTTGCCTTTTTGACCTTCTTAGAAGTAATGTTTCATTTCCTGAAACCCTTTTTTAAGAAAAAGTATTTTAAAAAATTGCTTCTAAGAAGGTCAAAAAAGTGGTAAAATGGCAACAGTGTTCGATTCCCACCAGAGGCCTTGATCTGTTATGCTACCACGACACGAAGGTCATTTGTACCACTTTTCGGTTAAACCAATAAATTAAACAAATAAAATAAATAAAGTAAAATAAAATAAAATAAAATAAAATAAAATAAAATAAAATAAAATAAAATAAAATAAAATAAAATAAAACAAAATAAAATAAAATAAAATAAAATAAAATAAAATAAAATAAAATAAAATAAAATAAAATAAAACAAAATAAAATAAAATAAAATAAAATAAAATAAAATAAAATAAAATAAAATAAAATAAAATAAAATAAAATAAAATAAAATAAAATAAAATAAAATAAAATAAAATAAAATAAAATAAAATAAAATAAAATAAAATAAAATAAAATAAAATAAAATAAAATAAAATAAAATAAAATAAAATAAAATAAAATAAAATAAAATAAAATAAAATAAAATAAAATAAAATAAAATAAAATAAAATAAAATAAAATAAAATAAAATAAAATAAAATAAAATAAAATAAAATAAAATAAAATAAAATAAAATAAAATAAAATAAAATAAAATAAAATAAAATAAAATAAAATAAAATAAAATAAAATAAAATAAAATAAAATAAAATAAAATAAAATAAAATAAAATAAAATAAAATAAAATAAAATAAAATAAAATAAAATAAAATAAAATAAAATAAGTTCAAATAAAATAAAAAGCTAGGGGCCCCTAGCTTTTCTTCTTTGAAAATTGTACCAACAAAATACTCATCGCTGTGAAAAGAATAATTGTTAGCATTTCCCTATTTATTCTTCCATGTTTACATTGGTATTTTTTACCAAGTAATAATTTTCAGTCAAAAAAATACGTGGGCGTATTTTTTTTACCAAGTAATAATAATAAAAAAAAGATAGGAGCCCCGTGGTCCCCTAATAATTTTGAGTCAAAGAAATACGTGAGCGCATTTTTTTACCAAGTAATAATTAAATAAAAGCTAGGGGCCCCTAGCTGTTCTTCTTTGAAAATTGTACCAACATAATACTTATCGCTTTGAAAAGAATAATTGTTAGCATTTCACTATTTATTCTTCCATGTTTACACTGGTATTTTTTACCAAGTAATAATTTTCAGTCAAAGAAATACGTAGGCGCATTATTTTACCAAGTAATAATTAAAACAAAAAAAAAAGCTAGCGGCCCCGTTGGCCCCTAATAATTTTCAGTCAAAGAAATACGTCAGAGGGGCCCCGTGATTTAACAAAAAAAACTAGGGGCCCCTAGCTGATGCGGGCCCCTAGGCAATTGCCTACTTTGCCTTAAGGGTAATCCGGGCCTGTTAATGGGTTATCTCAAAAGTTTTTCTTAAAGACATTTTAATTGCCTTTCCAATGGTGAAGATGACGAAGATATAAGCCTTTCAATTTTGAAACTTTAAGTCGAGATAATTCGATAAAGACGGTTCGCCGAAAAAAATTTTATTTAATAAAAAAAAACGCCTCAAATAGGCCTATTTGGAAAAAAAATTTCAAAAAAATCGGGGCTATGTGAGTAAAGTCAACTGGCTCCAATTTGTTGTATTTGGAGAAACTTTTTATTAGCTAAAAACAGAGTGACTGAAATTAGTTCTTAATAGAAAAAGTGACACAATACACTGAGGGAAAAAAGCATATTTAAATCAAAAATTTTCATTTTTAATTTAAAAATGCTACATTATTTTCCAAAAATTTTATTATTTATATTGAAATATGTTGATTCAAAAAAAAATTCTTTTGTTTTAAAGTTGTTAACCTCTTTATTTAAAAATGAATAATTTCATATTAATTAGCTGTCGTAAAAACTCGTTACAAATTTGAATTATTGCCAATTCAAATTTTCATTTTAAAAACAATATTGTTTCATTTTCAATTTGATGTCAAACAATTTTAATTTTAGTTGTGAATTGACATTTCGAAATCATATGTCAAATTTTGAGATGAAAACAATTTTAATTTGAACATGTTCATTTTAAAAAAAAATATTGCGTCATTTCTTAATTTTTGCAAAAAAAAAAAGAAAATTTTTGTTAAAAAACGAATAATCCCTATAGGGATCTTATAAGATATAACGAGTTATATCTGTAAAAAATTAGATTTGTGTAAAATATCTATAAGCAATGGTAAGTTATAAACTTCAATATGTTTTTTTTGTTGACTAGCTTGATTTTGTTCTTCTTTGGTTAAAGGGATTCTCTGGTTTGAAGACGTTGTCGTGGAAAAAATAATTGACAAGAATTATAAAATGGACTTTACGATTCAATTCCCGGAAAGGAAAATAATAAAATAATTAAGTTTAATCTGGTTAAGTATAATGTGTATTTTTTAAGTAATATAAGTTTTTACCACAGTCAATATAGTCTAAGTTTATCATATTACCCATAGACTGGGTTTCACATAAAAAACAAATCAAAAATTTTATATAAAACTGCATATTATTTCTTTATTATTTTAAATTAATTGTTTAATATTAAAATTATAAAAAAATGTTTTAATTAATAAAATAAAATGGTATGGAACAACACAAAAATAAAATTATATCAACCTTAAATCAACAATTTCTCACTTTTAAATTAAAAATGAAGCAACTTTGATTTTAAAAAATTACTTTTTATTCACCCATTTTAAAAATGAAAAGAAACATTCTCAAATTAAGCAAAAACAAAGTTTGTTGACTTTTGTCACTGTTTTCTTTTTAATTTAAGGTTGTTTTAGCTTAATTTGAATTTTTTTTTTTCTTAGTGTATGCCATTTTTGGTCCAATTAAAATTTTTAAAGCCCCATTGCCATTCTAATTAATATTTTGGATTTTTGTACGGGCCACCCGGAGTATATATAACACGTGATTTTTTTTCAAAATTTTTCATCAAGGTTTAGGGGTCGCTAACGGGCCCTATACATTGGGTCTAAACAAAAAGTTCACGCAACGATAATAAAAAAATTAGATTTTTATTTTTTTATTTTAATTTAGCTTGATTAGCTTATTAAAAAAATGTTGTTTTCCAGAAATTTCGTTTGCATTTTATTTTTAGTCTCAACCGTTTTAATTGTATAAAAAACGAAAAAAAAATTTAGACTTTGAAAAAAAACAAGGTTAAAAAGCATTACTTTAAAACAAAGAAGTGAGAGTGTTAAATTCGGCCGTGCCGAATCTGTTATACCCTCCAACATGCAAATAAATAAAAAAAAATTGCAGGGGCGTTTTATTTTTTTTTGGGGGGGGCCGGTGGTGGTAATTGGGGGGGGGGGGGGGGCATTTCTTCTCGAATATGTATTTAAGAATTCATTCGTATACTTTTTGCTGTAAAAAAATTAAAGTTTATTTAAAAAAAAAATATATTCCTCGCCCATAAAAGGGGGGGGGCGGACCGAAAAAACGACATTTTTTAATTCTGTGGGTCCAAATGCAGAATTTTGAACTTCTTGTAGCATAAAAATGTTGCATTTGTTAAACAAAAACAAAGAAAATCATGTAAAAATATGGTATTTTTCAGAGGTTGGTTTAGTTCCTCAAGGGGGAACTTTTTTCCCCCTGGACCGATTTTGCTCCTTTACGAACTTAACCTGCCTAGGAACATTAGACATATTCGTGCCCAATGTCGGGAGTCTAGCTCTTTTATTTTGTACTGCATCGTGTTAACTACAGACGGATAGACGGACAGACGGACAGACGGACAGACGGACGGACGGACGGACATCGCTAGAATGTCTTAGAATCGATCACTGATCATAAATATATATACTTTATGGGGTCCTAGACCGGTATTTTGATGCGTTACACACGGAATGACAAAGTGAGTATACCCTCATACTGTAGTTGGAGGGTATAAAAACTTAAGAAAGTTTTCTTGAAAAAAGAATGACAGCAAACTATTTCTGTAAAATTACAAAAATGCTAAAAATATGTTCAAAAATATGTTTAAAAATATCGTTTTGATTGCATAAAAAAACAAAAAAAAAAAAATAACGATTTGAAAAAAAAACTTAAGACAATTTTTTTTTTTAAAAAGAATGACAAAAAATATGGTTAAAATTTTTTTTAAAATCCAGCAAACAGTATCAGTGCAAACGCAGTAAAATTTCTGTTATTTTGTAATACTGAATGACAGAGGTTTTAGTAAAAATATCCATTCTAACAGAAAAATCTACTGAAAGTTTGCTAAATCAAATCAAAAGTTGTTTTAAAGATTTTTTGACAGAGTTTTTCAGATTCTGAGACATTTTTCTTATTTTCTCATTTTTTGAATTATAGGTATGTAAGTGAAAATAAAAATTGTTTTTTAATAAAAATATATTTTTTTTTGTATATTGTATCGCGTTGTTGATTTTCTTTAAATTAATTTATAAAAGTGCCCTCTTTGTTGGGACAAATGTACTCCTTTTTTGATGTTGACGTTCTCATTTTCTTAAAATATTAATGGCAACGCTAATTGTGGAGGGTATCCATTAGAGATGCGCACCAAACACATTATAATCGTGTTCAAAAAATTGGTAAAAAACTCAGATTCGTTAAATATTTTTTTTTATGAAAATGTGTAAATTTTGGGGGTATTTGTGTGAAGACAAAGATATACGAAATAATCTTTATTAAATTTATGTCTAGACGTTATCGAAATTTTCCCGAAGGACGACATTGTTTCATAAGGGGACAACGAAATTTTTAAACAATGATACTGCGAGACACCCCAACCTTAAAATCGTCTCCTTTATATAAATTTGAAGTTTCGGGCAAATCGGTTCATACTTCCCTTGTTAGCATTTTTTCAAAATTCTCTTATGGCAACACTGCTCCCACGAAAATCGTTCACTCAAAAAATTATGTACGTAAATTCTATTAAATTTTTAATTAAAATAAATGAAACTTTATTTTAAACCCATTCCACAGATTCTTCATTTAAAAAAAATCATATTACAGTCAATTTTTAATGGGCCATTCCAGAAAATTTGGCTCAAATTTTAGTCATTTTTGGAAATGGTGTCTCAGATTAATTTGAACCTTGACACATAGATCTATATATATAAAAGAGTAATGTGACTGACTGACTTATTGACTGATTCATCATCGCCCAGCCCAAACCGCTGAAGCTAGAGACTTGAAATTTGGACTGTAGGTTCACCTCCCGGAATATAGATACACTAAGGCCGGATTATTTCCAGTGTTGATTCTAAGGGGGTAAAAAGGGTAAAAAACTGTACTTTTGGTACTTTTTATATCTCCTGAAATAATGGTCATAGAGACTTGAAATTTTGTTTGTATGTTCACATCCTGGAATGTAGATCCAGTAAGGCTGGATTTTTGCCAGTGTTGATTCTAAGGGGGTAAAAAGGGTAAAAACTGTACTTTTGGTACCTTTTATATTTCCTTAAAAAATGGTCACAAAAACTTGAAATTTGGACTGTATGTTCACCTCCCGGAATATAGATCCACTAGGGCTTGATTTTTGCCAATGATGATTCTAATGGGGTAAAACGGGTAAAAAACTGTACTTTTGGTACCTTTTATAAAAAGTACCTTTTATAAAAAGTACCTTTTATAAAAAGTACCTTTTATAAAAAGTACCTTTTATAAAAAGTACCTTTTATAAAAAGTACCTTTTATAACAAGTACCTTTTATAAAAAGTACCTTTTATAAATAGTACTTTTTATAAAAAGTACCTTTTATAAAAAGTACCTTTTATAAAAGTACCTTTTATAAAAAGTACCTTTTATAAAAAGTACCTTTTATAAAAAGTACCTTTTATAAAAAGTACCTTTTATAAAAAGTACCTTTTATAAAAAGTACCTTTTATTAAAAGTACCTTTTATAAAAAGTACATTTTATAAAAAGTACCTTTTATAAAAAGTACCTTTTATAAAAAGTACCTTTTATAAAAAGTACCTTTTATAAAAAGTACCTTTTATAAAAAGTACCTTTTAAAAAAGTACCTTTTATAAAAAGTACCTTTCATTAAAAGTACCCTTTATAAAAAGTACCTTTTATTTAAAAGTACCGGAAGTACAATTTTTGATACTTTTTTTTCCTAAAATTATATTTATAAAAACTTTTTATATTTCCTAGAATCTTAAAATTTGCAATGTAGGCAAATTCGGTAAAAAAAAAGCATTCTGTGAAAAATACGTTTTTCCGGTTCTTAGTGGGGTAATAAGACTTAAAAATTGTATTTACGGTACCTTTGATATTTTTTGACGTAATGGTTCTAGAAACTTAATATTAGGAATGTAAAATCCTCTTTGTACTTTAAATATTTGCTAAAATAATGATCCAAGAAAATTGAAATATGGAAAAGAGGATCCTTCGGTCAAGAAAAAAACATTCTGGAAGAGGTTCTTTTTGGAAATTCCGTTTATAACGGGGGTAAGAAAGTGTACTTTTGGTACATTTTTTTGTTCTTATAATAATGAAAAAGGGTAAATTTTGATTATTCTTATATTTCTTGAAATATTAGTTCGGAAACTTGATATTTTAAATTTTTAAATAAAGGATCACCTAGCACAAAAACACAGTTTTTGGAAAATTTAATTTTAAGGGGAAAAGGGGGCAATTGGTTATTTTTACCTATCTAACTATTAAACTCAAAGTCCCAGAAATAACACCCAAGAGAAGGACATATTTTAAAATTTAAACTTTTAGAACGGGGAACGAAATGGAATAGAGCAGGAAAAAATATGGAATGATACTTTTTCCTCAAATTTTTCGTATTTTACTTTTTTAACTCCGTAACTCATTTTTATTCCAATTTCTTTATTCACTGAAATATTTATTCACTCCAAATCCAAAATCCCGATATTAGGGCTCGAAAAATATTAAAATTTTATTGTTTAAATTTTTCATTGAAATATTATTTTATGAAAGACTTAAACGTGCACAAGTAAATAAAACAAAGACTACGTAGGGGAATTTTCTTGAAATCGGAAGAGCAATTCTGATTCTTCTATTATCCGGTATTCAATGCAACCGGTAACGAAGTACCGGGATGGTAAGCTAGTAGCCCTCATAAATATGATATATGTACCATATATCGTTTTTTTACATTTGGTGTATTTAACGAATTATGGCGGGTCAAAGATTGACTTTTTAAGCAAAAGTAAGAAAAATACATCACGTTTAAAGAGCTTTAACTTCTTAACCAATGACCCGATTTTCACAAATTTAGGCTCATGTGAAAGCTGGGGTTCTTCTTTTAGAAAATATTTTTAAAATAACACAGTTTTTTTTTACAGAAATGATGCAAAAATGCAAAAACATTTTTTTCTTTTCGAATATTTAAAAAAACACATCTTCGATTTTTTTTTTAAAAATTCTGCTGAAAAATAACAGTTTCAAAATAACATATTCAAAATTCAGAGTGGGTTCTCCATGGGATCAAAAACTATTCTGTTTTAAGTACGAGGTTCTCATATTTTTCCCTTAGAAAATTTAAATTTCTAATGTTTTAAATGTTTTTCAAAATTTTAATAGTACAATTTTCTTTGAAAATTTAAATTTTTATATTGAAGAAACCTAAAATTTAAATTTTCTAAGGTAAAATTTAAGAACTTCGTACTAAAACCAGAATATTTTTTGATCCCATTGGGATCCCACTCTGAATTTTGGATATGTTGTACAAAACAGTATTGTTTATCACCAAACTTTTTTTTAAAAAAATCGAAGATGTGTTTTTTTAGATATTCGCAAAAAAAAAATGTTTTTGAATTTTTGCAACACTTCTGAAAAAAACCGTATGCTTTGAAAATATTTCCTAAAAGAAGAAGAATTAAGCTTTCATATGAGCCATTACTTGTGATAATCGAATTACTAGTTAAAAAGTTAGAGCACGTTAAACGTCATGTATTTTTCTGACTTTTGCTAAAAAAGTCGAAATTTGACCCGCGATAATTTGAAAACTACATTAAATTTTGAAAATCCAAAAATGCAACATATCTCATATAAACGTGGATATCTATGAGCCAAATTCTCAGTGGCGTCCAAAGGCATGTCTCCGAACAGTGGGGCGAAAATTTTTGGAATTACCCTAATGTTAAATTAATTAAAGCGACCAGTAGTGCGATTCAATAACTTTTTTAACGAAATTATCGATATCGTTAACTAACGAGAATTGTCGGTTGTTTTAACGAATATGTGATTCTATAAATTTTTCAATTATCGACAAGAATTAACGACAAAAATAGTTAATTTGAAATTTGTTTATTTTGAAATTGTATTGACCCAGCTAAACTTTGGTAATGGGTAGTGATTATATAACACATTACCAGGTAATGCATATAACTTATTTGTAGCATTATGTTATGATGTCTTACCAAACATTTGTTCCACAACGTATTATTTTCAAGTGAAAAATAATGCATTACTAATAATTTGCTACGTAATGCATGATTATTGGAAAAAATGTATTTCATATTTATTATTTCTAAACATTAAATCATGAATGACTTATATTTGGTTACATTATATATTATTTGAAAGTTTGAAATAATGCATTATTTATAATTGGATGCATAATGCATTACAATAACATAAAAAATAATTATTTTATAAAAAAATGCATAAGTTTAAACTAGAGATGGGCTCACGACAGGAAATTTCTAACGACACACGCTCACGAGCATATTTTATCTACTTGCACTCACTTACAATCACGTGAGTAAATTTAATACAAAATTACTTTTTCACTACTCGTAACACCTTATATATTACGTTCTGGTATGCTATATTATATACCTTACTCGTAACCTATAAAATATCATATATTTTACACCTTACTCGTATTCTTCGTTATAAATTTATGACTTATTTTATACCTTACTGGTATTCTTTGTGATAATGTATATGCATTACTTTGAGTCTCATCGCCTGTTAAAATCATCAATGCTGCAATGTATAAAATAAGAGATCCTATACCTTATTTTATACCTTATTTGGTAATCTAAGTTTTGCTGGGGAGAACCGAAAATTTTCGTTAACTTTAACTTCAAAAAAATTTTTGTTGAAAAGTTAACGATTTTCAGTAACGACAAAATTCGGTAGAAAAAAGTTATAGAATTGCTTTCAAAGACAATTGTCGATAATTAACGATTTTTGACAATATAACTACCGATTTTTGTCGTTAAAAAGTTAGTGAATTGCTCTACAGATTTTGAAAATAAAGGACATAAAGAAAAAAGTAAAAAAATTATTCAAATTCAACATTTTTTTACATATTTTACAGACAAATTTACATTCACATAAATGACCGCTAGGGCCACCAAGCGGTGGTCACCAAATTTTTAACGATGTATGTATGTATTAGAAGTGAAAATCGGACAAAAAATGGCAAAGTTTAATTTTCAGTAAAATTAAATTGAAAAGTATCAAAAACTAACATAAACATCTCGTTATCTCGAATCAGTGGTTAGATGTTTAAAAGCTTTTAATGCAGAAAAAAATTATCGAATTTTTTATTAATGAAGTTTACAAGTTTTGGAGCCTTTTTGGCGCGGTTTAGCTCACGATATATTATCGCTAGAACCCAAATATTTTGGGAATCATCGTAAAATATGTCAAAAGTTAATTTTCAGTGGGGTACAACTTTAATATAAGTTGTAATACATGTCCATCCAACAAGTTATACAACGATACTACAAGTCTATGAGAATAAACACAATTGGAGCGGGAAGCGTTTTTCCGCAACAGTTTACACACGTTTTATATGACAACAAAATTCCGCCGCGTTTTTCCGCCAAACTAGATTCAATTCTATTTTTATGAGGACAATTGCGTTTTTCCGCTTCCCGCTCCAATTGTGATTATTCTTTATGTCCGCTTTTACAAAAAGAAAATTCAGTAGGAGTATGAACAGAACAAGCACGGCGCGACAATTTCCATACGATTTGCCAGTAACAACCGGTGACCGCCGCGAAATAAAATTTGTTTAAATTTATAAAAATAAAAAAAATATTGATCATGCTTTTAAAAATAAAGAGGACAAAGAGGACAGAATTTGAAAAAAGATTACAGAAAGAGGACACAAATTTTATAGAGTACAACCTGTTAAATTAGAGTATTGTCCTCTAAATAAAGAGTACGTATGGTCACCTTAAATTAATGACTAACAAAAACAATAAAAAACTAATGAAAATTCAGTTATTTTTTATTGAAAAACATTAACTGGGTTATTCATAATGAGTAAATTAAATCTAATGTAGGTTTATTTGACTGATATGGCATGAGTATTTGTCAAATAAACCTACTTTAAGTACACTTTAGGTATTATGAATAACACCCTAAAACTATAAAATAAATGTTTTACTGCCAAAATTGAATGTAACGTAAAATTAATTTTTTAGACAGTAGCCCTGTTTTTTGCAGACCGGACTAAGATTAGGATTAACTCTATTTAGTTAAAAAATGGGTCAAATCAAGTCCAGAATTTTTTTTTATATATTTATCTGAATTTACATCCAATTAGTTAATATAAACAGGAAAAAAATTAAGCGTTGTCCAAAATGTAAAATGGTATAGATAAATTTGAGTTAATCCAAGGATTTAACTAAATTTATTTTTCATTCTTTGCATTTTGGACAAACCTTAATTTGTTTTTCGGTTTATATTTACTAATTGTATGTAATTTCAGAAAAAAATTATAAAAAAATCTGGACTTGATTTGACCCATTTTTTAACTAAATAGAGTTAATCCTAATCTTAATCCGGTCTGCAAAAATCAGCGCTAATGATTAACAAAAACAATAAAAAAACTAATGAATATTCTGTGAAAAACATTAAAACTAGGTATAAAATAATTTTTTACTGCCAAAATTAAATGTAACGTAAAATTCATTTTTAAGACAGTATTTTTTTTTTTTAAATTACAAAAATAGTAGAAAAAAGAAATCCTTAATAAAATAAGTGATTTTTCTTTTAAAATAACATTACTGATTACTGTTTTAAATAAACTAACTTTTTCAACTTGAACCCTTATAACAAATATAATTAGAACCCGTGCTCGATCTGTACTTACAGAAAAAATCAAATAAAATTACTGACGAAATATGTCGCCATTAGGCACGTCTCCGAAACAGAAAATGCAAATTCCTTCATTTGTGTCTGCAATTCCAGATCATGTTGGTAACCCTTGCGAAATAATGTAAGAGACAAAAAAGTTGAAAGAAAGTATGAAGTGAGGTTGAGGTTGCTAGAAATAGAATTGTAGTGTTGGAAACTGTCAAAATTTATTCTGTAGAAACTATAAATATTCACATATATAAAAAACAGTTTTCATTAACAAGACAAACCGACATTTAAAATCCTACTGATGATGACACTAACTGGGGTGTTTGAAACCGGTATGGGAAATACCAGAAATGTCTATAATTTTTAGAAATTCAATTTTTCTTCTGCATTTTTCAACTTGAACCCTTAAAACTACAAACAGTTACTGAAATAATTTTTTTAGTGTTCTACATAACAGAACTGGCAACACCGCCACCCAAAAAAGAGAGTCTCCATTTGCATTCCTATTCTGCCATTACACCTTATTTCTCACATAACTGTCCTTTTGTTGATCTATTGATTAGTCCGCGTATAAACTTAAACGTGATAACACGTTCAACGAAAAAGTGATCAAGTTTTTAATTAATAATTATAAAATTTCCGTACAAAAAAACGTTATTAATCATAAAATTTATATCAAAATAAAGGTGAATACATCTATTTTAATAAAATGTAAAAACTTTGTCGGAAAAGTTAAGAAAATTAAGTGAAAATCGTGTGTAAATGTTTTTTTCCAATTAAAAAAAATATAATTTTAGTGTTTACCTACATAAATACATATGTATAAAGCTCTGCCAGCAGAGCTTTGTAAAATTTGAGTTTGTTGCTGTTCTGGTAAAGTTAGTGTATTTGTCAAAGTGTGTTTTTTTTTGTTTTTTAGTATTTAATAAGTTTTAAATTAGAGTTTTCGTTATTGTGTTGGTGATATTGTGCTCAAAAGGAAAATTTAGTGTTGGACTAGTGTTGTGTTAGTGAGAGATAATTAAATTATCTTTAAATATATCGCTGAGGAATTCATAAATAAAGCCGGGCAAATGGAGACAAAATGTCAAAAAGTCTTTAACTCTCAATTTTTTTAACTCTATATTTTTTTCGAAAATATCGAATGTGCCTTTCGATTTTTTTTTTGCAAATTAGAACATTATTAGAAAAGTTTTAATTTCCTTAAAAAACTAATTTACAAAAATAGTAGTAGGATCGGATGAGATTATTCCCATTTTAGTGGGTTTGAAATAAATGAATAAAAAAAGAATAGGTATAAATAAAACAAACTTTTGTTTTTTTAAGTCATTACATTGGTGAAGGGTATTCAAAGAATATAGCTTTCTTAGTTGTTTGAACTCCTAAATCCATGACATGGCCGATAAGCCGAGGCACCCCAAACTTAGAATTGTCTCTTTTATATATATTTTAAGTTTCAGGCAAATCGGATTATGTCGTTTAAAATAATTCCCTTGTCAGATGCTAAAGCATTGCCTATAGAAAAAGTTTTAGATTCTAACAAGTTAGGTCTTTCACAGGGCACCCACCGATTGTCCTGAAATTTGCATATAGGAAAGAGGGGAGCATAATAAGAGTTACCTGTTTTTTTATAGCTGCCCAGTCTTCCCTTCAGCGGGTCAAAGGGGAGGGGGAAAAACGGGATGTTTTTTTTTAAATTTGTTGAGGATTTTTCCCATTTCTTCAAAAAAAAACTATATGAGCATTTTATGTAGGTCGAACAGATTTTTGAAGGCCTATCCAATGGCGTATCGGTCGTGTCCCAAATTCGGATTCGTTAAGTTCGTTATTGTCAAAAATGTATAATCGTTGGTGTAGTTTATATGGAGATGTATATACGTACGACCGCCAAAATCATATACACTAAAAAAAGCTTGTAAACCTACAAGAAAATTTGCTGATTTTAAACCCACAATTTTTTTGCTAAAGTTAGCAAAAATGTTTTGCCAATAATTAGTTAACTGATTTTTTTTTTTAACTTAGTTCATACACATTTGAGGACCCCATTGGGTTCGGACCCAATAGGTCCAGACCCCGATGGGCCTAGATCTAGTTGGGTTCCTTAAAAATCGTCATAGTTTTTGATCCACAATTTGTGTCCGTTTCGCTCTACCTTGCTTAGTTTTTGAGATACGTGATTTTAGGGGATCACTGGGGTCTTGAGAATTAAAAAACTCGATAACTTAAAAAATATTACTCGGAGAGCTTTTGGTTATTTTGCGGTCTTGTTCTACGTGTTGAGAGCTACAAAAAGTCTTTTGGACTTTTTGTTGTGTCGGCAATATTTACCGAGATATGAGCATTTTAAAATTTTCGGGAATGCTAACTTTTTTGGATCCAAAGTTAGGTCCCATTAGGGTCCACACATGTGAAGAGGACCCGCGAAAGTATGGAGATTCTAAGAACCAAAAATGCCCTCCATTTTGCTCTATCTGGCTTAGTTTCCGAGATAGCGCCATTTTAAGTTTTCTGAAAATAAAAAAAAATTTACCATTTATTTTTGCTAATGTTGACTAAATGTTGTCAACTCAATTTCAAATTTAGCAAAAGAAATTAGTTCAGTTTGTTTATAATTGCTAATGTGCTAAATGAAGTTTACAAGAATTTTTTGCTAACATGCTAATCTCAACTAAAAATTTGCTAAAAGTTAGCTAACTAGCATTAGCAAAAAAAATTAGAAAATCTACAATCTACTGAGTGTATAACAATCTCTATCAAAATTAAGCTGACCTGTATTTTTTCGTTTGGCAAAATTCCTACTTGTTCGGCTTTTATACGGATTTTCCCGAATACCCTTATTTTTTCATAAGGTGGCAACCCTTTTTTAAATTTGAGATTGGGCAGCTAAAAAAAACTCTTGTTTTTCCCCCTCATTCTTATCATAGAGTAAAGAATATATCAGAGATTTTGATAGGCCCCAAAACAATATGTCACTTTATATAAATTGGTTCTCTTAATGTTTAAGAGAGTTTTTACATGCAATAGCATAGGCAACACTAAGAGAACCAACTTTTTGAGAGAGGAAATTAAATGGTAGCCAACCAACCTGATACCCACTGATTCTTATATTAAAATTTCAGCACAATCGGGGGGTGCAGGGTTGCCAGAATTGTTGGGTACAAAATCGTCAAAAATTTACGATTTTTATAAAAAAAATCGTCAAAATCGTCATCCCATTTGCAGAAATCATCAAAAAATCGTCAAAATAAAAAAGGTTTATTTATCATTGATTAAAGCGATGTCCGCCAATCTGTTGAAGACGTGATGCAGTCCAAACCAAAAGAGCTTAATCCATACAGTTTGGCACAAATATATTTTATGGCCATTGGATGGTTCAGTTTGAAAATTGACAAAACCAGACCAGGGAGAACAAATTTCCCCCTGGTAAAACTGAACCTACCTCCGAAATTTCCTCTTTATATTCTTTGTTAACCTTCTTAAACATATGAAATATTTTTATGAAATATATCAATATTATCCTTCTCTGTGGATAATAATGATAAAATTGCGTAAATATCATAATAAATTAATTTGTTAACATTCATTACCAAAAAAAAAATAATTTTTTTACCTTTTGGAGACAAAAAGAGAATGTAACTCTCACTTGTTCCTTTTGTCCCTTTTTGTACAAAAATATTGGTGGATACTTTTTTTTAACTAACAATAAGCAAAAAATATTCATTGATTACTAAAGTTTCATTAAACAAATTTTAAAAAGTAGACAAAATTGACATATTTTTGTTATTTTTAAAAAATCGTCATTTTTGGGCAAAAATCGTCAAATCGTAATTTTGCTATTTTGGGGAGTAAAAAATGCAGGGAAATCGTCAAATCTGGCAACAGTGGGTGGGTGCCCTGTGAACTTTTTTTTTTGGAATTTTAGATGATGCTTCTAAATTTTTCGAAATATCTAACATTTTTTCACATAAATTTTTTTTACATAAAAATTTTAAGATTCTAGAAATTTGTTCATAAAACAAACTCAGATTATTTTCAATTCTATTTTGCTTTCCTTTTTTCCCTCTCCTTTCCTCTTCTTTCTTTTTTTCAAATTCGGTGACTCCGCGCATGCTCAATAGTGAGGAAACTGGTAGTTATTGACGAATTTATAAAGAAATTTAAAAAACGGTTGGCAAGCCCGATTGTTAGCAAAAAATCAACTTTCGCGACCTTAAAACCTTATCCGAAAAATCTCAAAAATACTTTACTCTATAAGCTTTTAGAGTATGCTTGAGCTTGAGCGCCCAAGAAAATCGAAAAAGTTTTTTTTGGGATACCCCAATCAAGATGCAATATAAGGGTCGAACCTAGAGATGGGCGCGTGAGTGGTTTTTTACTCACGCTCACGCAAAAAATAATCGAATCACTCACGCAATTTTTTTTTACTCACGCTCACTCACTATTCACGTGAGTAATGAAAAAGTTACTTACGCTCACGCGTGACTCACGCGAGATTCAATCACGCTCACGCGTGAGTCACGCAAAATCTACTCACGCAATAAAATTTTCCTACCAAAAAAGAAAAAAACTACAAAAAAAAATTTTTACATAAAAATAAAAAAAAAAATTGGGCAAATCAAAAATTTCTAATCACGCAAACTCACGCAAAAAATAAACGACTCACTTACTAATCACTCGCTTAGATTTTTTTTTCAACTCACAATCACGTGATTGAAATGAAAATCACTCACACCCACGCGTAATTCACGCGTGATTCACGTGAATCACCCATCTCTAGTCGAACCAGAACGTAAAAAAAAAACAAAAACAAACACATCAAATTTTAAAATTTTATGTCCGTTTGATTTAGGTACCTCACATTTAATTATTATATACGAAAATGATTGGGCGTTTCGCCTTACGCGACGTAATTTGATTCAGGTTGGACGCTAAAACAGATTTTTTGGACCAGGTCCAGCTAGTTTTTAATAAAACACAAAAGTTTTTTTTACTGCTGTTGAAAACTCAATTTTCAATTTTAGAATTTAATTTTCAATTACGTATTTTTCATTTTTATAATTCTAAATTGTTTTCATTTTTAAAACTAATTTACAGATTCTTCTTATTATATTTTAACAAAATTTTCAATAATTTTTTTTTATAGTTTAATTTTGCACAAAATTTCGTTACAGCATTATTAAATATAGTATACGAAAAATTTCAGACCGAAATAAACAAATAATTAGGATCGAAAAATTAAGATTAAAAACTTAAAAACTAATAAATGCACTTTGTTCCGGTACGTTAGGAAATAATTTCACAATTTTTTTTTCAAAGAAAAAATAATTTACAAAAAAAAAAAAACTAATAAAGTATTCTACATACAAATTATAGCCCCTGAGTATAAAACTAAATTTATATGTATGTACAAAATTAAAAATTAAAAAAATTATTACAAAAAAAAAAATTGTTAAAAAAAAATTCCACAATAATATAACAAAATAATTAAATATTTACACTTAAAAATATAAATAAATATTTTAGTGATTTTTTTTTTAAATAATATAAAATAAGACAGTTGCTTTTTTTGTAGATTTATAAATTAAATTAAAGACTTAAAACTAACGAAGTGTTTAAATATTATAAATGCATATTCAAATTCGAGCATTTTGTTTTAATATCCCTAACTCCATTTCCCTATTATACGTAAATTAAACTAAACAATTTAACAACTGTCTGTTTTTTTAGGGATATAAATAATCCTTTTAATAAGGATTCTAAATTTAAACAAAAAAAAATATTTAAAAATAAATCATACTATTTTAAAACTACTAATACACAAGTTTTTTTAAACAAAAAATAAAAAATCTTTTCTCTCCTTTAAAAAAAAAAGAACATGGCGCTTAAGTCCACCACCCCCCTTAAATTTTAATCAATCACCACTGCCCAAGGGTGATCAACTTTGCCATATTGTATGTCCATTAAGGTTTCACGTATTGTTTCGTGGACTGGTTTTTCTTGTTCCATGGTGGGTATATATAAATCTTGACCCAAATAACTGATGCGATTGATGGGACTTACAACGCAGGCGGTACCAGTGCCAAATAGTTCAAGCAACTAAAATTATAAAATAAAAAAAAGGAAAAAAATTAATAAAATTTATTTCTAATTTCAAATAAGAAAGTGAACATAATTCAATTATATCTGAAATATGTATTATGTGTCTTATTAGATCAATTCATAACAGATCGTAACTCCAACAGGTCAATTTAAATTTGAATACACGAGTAAAAAAGTTTTTATATAATTATATATAATTTGATAAAATTATATCAAATTATATATAATTATATAAAATTACATAAAGAGGTAAAATTTTCCAAAAAGTTGGATAAAATTATATAAAAATATATATAATTTGATAAAATTATATATAATTATATCCAGGATTTGGTGGATATAATTATATAAAATTATATCAAATTATATATAATTTGATAAAATTTTATAAAATTTTATCAAATTAGATATAATTTGATAAAATTTTATAAAATTTTATCAAATTAGATATAATTTGATATAATTTTATATAATTATATCCACCAAATCCTGGATATAATTATATATAATTTTATCAAATTATATATAATTTTATGTAATTATATATAATTTTTTGGAAAATTTCCCTCTATATAATTTTATATAATTATATATAATTTGATATAATTTTATCAAATTATATATAATTAAATCAAAAACTTTTTTACTCGGGTAATATCAATTGAAAATCAAAACATTTCGAAGCATCATCTAAAATTCCAAAAAAAATCTCAATTTGAAATTTAAATGTGAAAAATGTCTCAGAATCATAAACTTTTTCTATAGGAAAAATGCCTTAGAATCTGACAAGGGAACTATTTTAAACCTTATAAACCGATTTGTCTGAAACTTCAAATATATATAAAAGATACAATTTTTAATGTTGGTGTGCCTTGGCTTATCGGCCATGTCAGAGATTTATGGGTTCAAAAAATGGTGAACAAATTTTGGATTTTTCAGCACTTTCAAACTATATAATGTGTTCATATGATAATAATAACCCTGTTAAGTTACATAAAAACTGCAAATTTATTTCCAGGTAGCAACATTTCATGGTAGTTTTATTATAAAACTCTGTAAAATGATTTTGACAAAAAAAAAACTGTAAATTTACAGAGTTTATAGTAAAATATTGGTTAAATATGAGCGCCTTTTGACAGAGAAAACTCTGTAATTTAACTTTAAAAGTCTGTAAAATGATTTGGACAAAAAAACTGTTAACTTACATAGTTCCTACACTCAAAATAATAACTCTGTTAAGTTACAGAAAAACTCTGCTAATTTAACAGAGTACACCATACTTTCCCAGCTAGCAAAATTTCTTGGTATGTGTACTATAAAACTCTGTAAAATGATTTTGACAAAAAACTGTTGATTTACAGAGTTTCTAGTAAAATATTGGTTAAATAAAACACCATTTATCAAAGTAAAACTCTGTAAATTTACATATATTTGTAAAATGCATTTGATTCAACCAAAATTTAACAGAAAAATTTTACAGAGTTTAGTAAAATACATGTTATTTTGTAAAATTTTTATACACTCAAAATAATAACTCTGTTAAATTACAGAAAAACTATGCTTATTTAACAGAGTACACCATACTTTTCCAGCTAACAGCATTTCTTGGTAATTTTACTAAAAAACTCTGTAAAATGATTTTGACAAAAAAAACAGTTAATTTACAGAGTTTATAGTAAAATATTGGTTAAATATGAAAGCTTTTTAACAGAGAATACTCTGTAATTTGACTTTAAAACTCAGTAAAATGATTTAGGCAAAAAAAAAAACTGTTAATTTACAGAGTTTATAGTAAAATATTGGTTAAATAATCCACTATTTAGCAAAAAAAACTATGTATTGATGTTTGGTAACAAAAACTATTCAAAACAGAAAACTTTTTTGGTTATAAAAAATACGAAGTATTTTGCTTAAATCTGTATTTTAGCAGAAAACTTTTGTTAATTATCAGTAAAATTTAACTCGCGAAACTTGGAGCAGATGGCATAGGTACCACCATAATGCTTTCACCGCCACTCCAGCATTTCAAACTAAAACGAAATACCCTTACTGTCGCCAAAGCAAATCGAAGATGGAAGGAACTTGGGACAAGTCGTATAAGCAGAATTTAGGAAGAACTAAATTCTTACTTACACTTACGAGAATAGAATGTCGTATGTTGACAGGTTTAATAACGGGACACTGTCTTGTCGGAAAACATGCCAAGAACATGAATCTTATTACGGACGCAAACTGTAAAAGGTGCGAGACACCAGACATCGAAGAGACCATTGAACACATCCTGTGTCACTGCCCGGCTTTGGCACGAACTCGACTATCAATTATAGGAAGTTCACAGTTCGAGACTTTGGAGGAAATTACGAGGATAGACCTGAAGAGCTTGAAACAATTCGCAATGAAGGTCAATGTATTTAGTTTACATCGATAAGCGGAAAAAGTTTTGTGGTATCGCTATGGACCAATTGGTCTATGCGGAGTGCCCATCTGGCACCGCCACCCTAACCTAACCTAACCATCAGTAAAATTAAGATTACAAAGTAAAAAGTAATATAACAGAGGAAACTTTGTTTTTTTGTCACAATAAAATACAAAGTACTGTCTTTAAATCTGTATTTTGACAGAAAATTCTGTCAAATATCTTATGAATTGAGATTACAGTCAATTTACAGAGTATTTTACAGAGTTATTATTTTGATTGTAAGATTTTTGAAAAGATTTTTTTTGAGAACTTTTTTTGATACTTTTTCAACTTTTTCTAAAAAAAAAAAAAAATATACACATAAAATTTTGATGATTGGTAACAAAAACAAAAACTACTCAAAACAGAAAACTTTTTGCTTAAATATGTATTTTAGCAGAAAACTCTGTTAATTATCTGTAAAATTAAGATTACAAAGTAAAATGTAATATAACAGAGGAAACTTTGTTTTTTTGTCACAACAAAATACAAAGTATTTTCTTTAAATCTGTATTTTGACAGAAAACTCTGTCAAATATCTGTTGAATTGAGATTACAGTCATTTTACAGAGTATTTTACAGAGTTATTATTTTGAGTGTATAAAAAAATTTAAAATTCTGAAACATTTGTCGAATAGGAAAAATCTCAGATTCTGACACCTTTTTCGTATAGAAAAAGTCTCAGATTCTGAAAAATTTTTTGAGTAGAAAAAAAGCTCAAAACATTTTTCGTATATAAAAAGTCTAAGATTCTGAAACATTTTTCGGATTCTGAGACATTTTTTTTTATAGAAAAAGTCTCATATTCAGAGAGATTTTTCGAATAGAAAGTCCCAGACTCTGAGACATTTTTCGTATAAAAAAGTCTCAAATTCTGAGGCATTTTCGTATGGAAAAAGTTTCAGATTCTAAAACATTTTTCAACAGAAAAATTGTCAGATTCTTAAACATTTTTCGTACACTCAAAATAATCACTCTGTTAAATTACAGAGATACTCTGCTGAGCCAGCAGAAAATACCATAGATTTCCAACCAGCAAGATTTTTTGTTATTTTACAAAGAAAACTCTGTAAAATGATTTCGATAAAAAAAAAACAGTAAATTTACAGATTTATCTGTAAACTATTGATAAAACCGAAAAGAATTTTACCAAAACAAACTCTGTAAATTTACAAAGTTTTAGTTAAATGGATTTTATGAGTTCAAAATTTTAAAATAAAATTAAAATTTTGTTTAATTTGCCCGCTTTAATGCTTCCAAATTGTAAATTTACTTTTTTTTTGTGAAAATTACGAGTTTTTAACGAGTAACTCCAATTTTAAAAAATTTTGTTTTTTGGTCACAAGACAGATAACTTTGTCAAATATCTGTCGAATTGAGATTACAGTCATTTTACAGAGTATTTAACAGAGTAATTATTTTGAGTGCACTCAAAATAATCACTCTGTTTAATTACAGAGATACTCTGCTGAGCCAGCAGAAAATACCATAGACTTCCAACCAGCCAGATTTTTTGTTATTTTACAAAGAAAACTCTGTAAAATGATTTCGATAAAAAAACTGTAAATTTACAGATTTATCTGTAAACTATTGATAAAACCGAAAAGAATTTTACCAAAACAAACTCTCTAAATTTACAAAGTTTTAGTTAAATGCATTTTATGAGTTCAAAATTTTAAAATAAAATTAAAATTTTGTTTAATTTGCCCGCTTTAATGCTTCCAAATTGTAAATTTACTTTTTTATTTTTGTGAAAATTACGAATTTTTTACGAGTAACTCCAATTTTACAAAATTTTGTTTTTTGGTCACAAGAAAATACAAAGTATTTTCTTAAAATCTGTATTTCGACAGATAACTTTGTCAAATATCTGTCGAATTGAGATTACAGTCATTTTACAGAGTATTTAACAGAGTAATTATTTTGAGTGTATAGAACAAGTCTCAGATTCTGAGAAATTGTTCGTAAAACTATGTAAAATGATTTTGACAAAAAAACTGTTAATGTACAAAGTTTCTAGTAAAATATTAGTTAAATAAAACACCATTTAGCGAGGAAAAACTCTGTAAATTTACATATATTTGTAAAATGCATTTATTGCAACCAAAATTTTACAGAAAAAAACTTTGTAAATTTACAGAGTTTTGTAAAATACATGTTATTTTGTAAAATTCTTATAAGATTTTTGAAAATATTTTTTTTGGTACTTTTTAACAATTTCTCAAAAAAATAAAGATAAAATTTTGGGCTGTTAACAGAAAACTCTGTTTTTAGCTATGAAATTAAGATTACATAGAATAAGTAAAAATATAGATAAAACTTAGTGTTTTGGTTATAAAAAAAACGGAGTATTTCGCTTATATCTGTATTTTAGCAGAAAACTATGGTAATTATCTGTAAAATAAAGATTACAAAGTTTAAAGTAATATAACAGATGAAACTTTGCTGTTTTGTCACAACAAAATAAAAAGTATTTTCTTTAAATCTGTATTTGGACAGAAAACTCTGTCAAATATCTGTTCAATTGAGATTACAGTCATCTTACAGAGTATTTTACAGAGTTATTATTTTGAGTGTAGTAAAAATTACAAGGTTTTTTGTAATTTTACCAGATTTTTACTGTAAATTTACTAGATTTTTTTTGTTACAAAAAACCTTGGAAATTTGTAAAATTACAAGAAAAACTGTAAAATTACAGAAAAAATGTAAATTTCGATCGAAAATTATTTGTTAAAAACAAGGAAAACTGTCAAATATTGGTTAAATGGGATTACTAGTAATTTGACAAGTTTTTTTTTAATGGTACAATAAGATAATAATCTTGATATAATAGGATCCGTTAATTTTTTTTTAACTATATGAAACTTACCCTTCCTTGATTGAGAAGCTCACAAACTTGTGGCATGTTGAAACTACCTTCAGTAACCTTAAATTTACCCCATTGACGGGCTAATGCTAAAATTGAGTCTCTGGTAATACCCGGTAAAATTAAACCATTCAAAGGGGGTGTTATTAATTCTTTTTCTGTAAGGACGGGGGAGAGAGATGAAGAGAAAAGAAACAAAATTAATTCCTGTTGTTTTTAAGTCTCTCTTACGAAAACTCTTACCTCCTTGATCATTAACAAAGAACATGAAAATATTCATAGTACCAACTTCGGTTAACTGATGATCATCACCATATAACCATAACACTTGTTGTAAACCCTTGGCGGCAGCCTCTTTTTGTACATTAATGGTAGGAGCATAATTTGAACCCATTTTACGATTACCAACACCACCTGGCCAGGCTCTATAAAGAAAACAAAAAAAATAAAATAAAATTTTTGGTTTATGATTTGAGGATTTCCAAAAAATGTTACCTTGTATAACTGGGATCGGCTAATAGAGAAACAGCACCACTGCTATCACTTTTGAAATAACTACCTACAGGACTAAGTATACTATATAATAAGGCAGAATCGGAGGAAGCAACACCCAATGTAGGCTAAAATTAGAAAAAAGAAAAAAAAAATAATAAATAAAATTTTTAGGGTTTGAATAATGGCGCCCAAGAAGGGGCATTTTATAAAAAATATAGCAAACAAAAAAATTACTAAAACTACAAAGAACATTTTAGACTTTTACTTAAATTAAATAACTGAAAAATTTTGTTAAAATCGAAATTTAAACAAAATGTTTGCTAAATTTTAGTTAAATTGAATTAAAACACATTTTAAAAATTTAAAAATACTTACATCAATACCAATCAATGTTGGTCTAATATATAAACTGGCAGCTTCGGTATGTGGTACCCATTCAGAGTCGATGGTTATAAGGCGGGATAAACATTTAACAAATTCTTCACCCTCAAATGTGGGTAAACCGGAACGTTTGGCAGCCAAATTCATACGATTCATATTCATGTTAGGGCGGAATATACGAATTTTACCATCAACACCACGATAAGCTTTCATGCCTTCGAAAAGCTAGAAAATTTAAATAAAAAATATTATAATTATTATTTAATTTAATTAAAGTAATTAATATAGATTTTTCCAATTAAGGTGTTTACAAAAGGTGTTCAGTATTTAAAAAAAAAATACCCCTGAACTGATAAGATGAGTAAATAATAAGTTCAATTTGGGTTCAATATTTTATTTGTTTAAAAATTAAAAAAAAACATCATTTGCCACGATTAGCAACTAATTTGAATGATTAATTTAAATGATTTGGTAAAAGTTTGAAAGAAATAGTTTACGTGGTATGTTTTTAATTACAGACAAATTAACGTCAAAGTTAAGGGTGCATACGTCAAACGTATCGAAAGATGTAGAACAAATATTTTTATAAAGTTTTTATATAAAAATCTAAGTTTTATTAAGCAATTTTTTTTTTTTTTCTGAGTGTTTTTCTGGTTTGACCCCCCACCGTTTTAGTTTACATTGTGTAAACAATTCTTTTTATGTTACCAATTTTTATGTCTGCCATTTTATGTCTGTCATAGTTATTTTTCATAAATTACATTGTTTACCTAATTGTTTACATAATGTAAATAATTAAATTTTTTACAAAAACGTGTTATTTAATAGATCTTATTATGTTTTACATTGTTATATTGATGTTTAATATAGTTTTCATTGTGTAAACAATTAACAAATGATATTTACACATACTTTTAGTTTGATTTTTATGATTTTTACAAATTTAGAGAGTCAAGAGTAAACAATTGAATACTTTTTGAAAAGTAGAACATATTTTTTCATTACATAATGTGTAATATTTAATTTATTGTAAAAAGAGTTAGATTTTTTCAAAGTCTTAAATATTGTTTGTTATCATTGCCATATTGATTTTTGCCTAAGTTTTTCTCAGGTAAATGCACATTTTTTCATAAAATTGTTTACAAAATTATTTACACTATGTAAACAATTAAAAATTTACGAAAACGGGTTGTTCAATAAAAATTATTATGTTTTACATTGTCATATTCATTTTGAACATAGTTTACATTGTGTATAAAATTGAGTATAGATATTTACTGATACTTTTAGCACACTTTTAATGAATTTAACGCATTAATAGTGTCAAAGTAAGCAAAAGAGTTTTTTTTTCGAAAAATATAATGGAATATTTCGTTGCATTATTATTGTAAGAAAAATTAAGTCTTTAATTATTCCGACAATAATTCATTGTAAATATTTAGAAGTCTTAAAAATTGTTATTTATCAGTGTTTGAATTTTTGACATAGTTTAAACTACGTATATATATAATTTTTTCATTAATTACATTGTTTACCTTGTTATTTACATATTGTAAACAATAAAATTTTTACAAAACGTGCTATTTAATAGATTTTATTGCGTTTCCCATTAACATGTTTATTATTAACATAGTTTACATTATGTAAACAATTGAGGTATCATGTTTACTCATAGATTTTCCAATTAAAGTGTTAAAATGAGGTGATATTTTATTTCGTTTTAATACAAAAAACAAAGTTTTATTATGCATTTGCAGGTAAAAATTTAATTGCTATCGCTCAAAAAAATATTTTTGTGGGAGCTTTTATAGTTTGCTAAGCTATGACCCCAGCTTTTAAGTTTACAATTCGTAAACAAATCTTTGTATATGTTACCAATTTTAACGTCTGTTATTAGCATATTGATTTTTAAAACATTTTACATCGCGTCATAGTTATTTTTCATAAATTACATTGTTTACCTAATTGTTTACATTATGTAAACAATTAAAATTTTTACGAAAACTTGTAATTTAAGTGATGTTATAATGTTTTACATTGATGTATTGAGTTTTAACATAGTTTACATTATGTAAACAATTAAGTTATCGTGCTTACTCATAAATTATATTAAATTCAGCAGTAGATTAATACAAGTTATCATGTTTACTCATAATTTATATATTTAATTCAGCAGTAGATTAATACAGATTTGCCAAATTAGTCTTTTACACAAGGTGTTTATTATTTTGAGAAGAAAAAAAATTCATAAATTACCCTTGAACTGATAAGATGGGTAAACAGTTATAATAAGTTAAATTTGTATTCAATATTTTATTTGTTTAAAAATTTTAAAAAGGTCATTGCAACGACTAGCAACTAATTTGAATGATTAATTTAAATGACTTGGTAAAAATTTCAGAGTAATAATCCGCATGGTATGTTGTTTATTACAGGAAAATTACGTCAAACGTATCGAAAGATGTTGAACTTACAAAAAACAAAAATATTTTTCTAAAGTTTTATTTAAAAAAAAAAAATTATAATGCATTTGCAAGAAACAAAGCAATTGTTATCGCTTAAAAAAATATTTTTTTAAGCGTTTTAAGTTTGCAATCCATAAACAAAACTTATATATGCCATTAGCATATTCATTTTTAGCAAAGTTTACATCGCTTTATATTGTTTACCTAATTCTTTACGTTATGTAAATATTTAAAATATTTATAAAAACTTGTTTTTTAATAAATTTTATTATGTTTTACATTGACATTATGATTTTTAACATAGTTTACATTATGTAAACAATTAAAATATCATGTTTATTTATAATATGATTAATACAGATTTTCCAATAAAGGTGTTTTTTATTTTGAGAAAACTGATAAGATCAGTAAAATAATAATAAGTTCAACTTGGGTTCAATATTTTGTTTGTTTAAAAATTTGAAAAGTCATTGCAACGACTAGCAACTAATTTGAATGATTAATTTAAATGATTTGATAAAAATTTCAGAGTAATAGCCCACGTGGTATGTTGTTTATTACAGAAAAAATTACGTCAAACGTATCGAAAGATGTTGAACTTTAAAAAAACAAATATTTTTCTATCGTTTTTATATAAAAAAACTTAATTTTATGAAAATAAACAAAGCAATTGGTATCGCTTAAAAAAATATTTTCCCTGGGAGCTGGTTTGTTAAAACCTGACCCCAGCTTTTTTGATTGCAATGCGTTAAATAAACTTTGAATATGTTAACAATGTTTATAACTGTCGTTAGCATATTGATTTTTGACATAATTTACATCGCGTTATTGTTATTTTTTCATAAATTACATTGTTTACACAATTCTTTACATTATGTAAACAATTAAAATTTTTACAGAAACCTAGTATTTTATCAATATTGTTAGGTTTTACATTGACATATGGATTTTTGACATAGTTTACATTGTGTAAACAATTATGATATGATATTTACCATACATGTATTATTTATTTTACAAATTTAGAGCATAAAAAGTAAACAATTGATTTTTTTTTGAAAACTTAGAATATATTATTCTTTACATATGTCAATTATTTAATTTATTGTAAACAATTATTTTTTTTACTATTATTTTAAAATTTTAAATATTGTTTTTTTTTTATATCATGCTATTGATTTTGACATATTCTACATTATGTACATTTATACTTTCTCATAAATTATATTGTTTACCTAATTATTTACACAATGTAAATAATTAAAACTTGACGAAAACCTGCAATTTAATTGATTTTATTGTATTTTACTTTAAAATATAGATTTTTAGTTTACATTATGTAAACAATTGAGTTATTATAATTTAATAATTTTTTCAGGGTTCGGTTTTAACTTATTTTTGTTTAAAACTTACCTCTAGAGCATAATGCAATACTTTAGCGGCCGGATGCATAACTAAATTTTCTAATGGTGTTATTTCTGGCTTTTGCCAACCACCCAAACTTTTGTGATAGTATATCTTTAACATATGATCGGTGAATAGTTTGCCAAAACCTAAATTTTCATCATTATCTGGCTTAGGTTGTAATTGTTGTGGTGTTGCCAATCTGACGGATAATTGTGAGGACATAAACTGATGACCTAAATCATCGTCGTGTGTAACAGGTTCAGGTACAGCGTTTGATAATTGTGATGTAACAGATTTGGTAATTTGAAAATCTGTATCTAATTGTGATTTTTGCTGTTGTTGTTGGGCAGCTTTCAATGATTGATTACTACATAATCGTATTGATTGTTCTATAAAACGTATTAATCGATGTTGATTACGGAATATATCCTGAAAAGAGGAAAACATAAAATTTTAATTAATTTAAAAATTCCAACTAATTTTTTAATTTAATGGGGTATAATTAAAACTGACGTATTTAATGTTTAATTTATTTTTTTTTTTGTTAATTTATTTTATAAGCTGTTCCGATTTTTTTTTTTAAATTTTACGACGTAATTTTTTTTCTTTTGAAAATGTATTCCAAAATTGGTTCCGTTTTATATACAGTTTAATGTTTTTCCCCCTCAACACTTTTGCTTTCATTTGCATTTAATGTAATTACATTTATTTAATATTCCTTTATAATAAGTTCAATGTACAGAATGTATGTAAAATACACGCGTGTATATTTGGAGTATATTATTAGGGTTATGCGAATATAAATTTAATTGTAGGACAATTGAATATTTTTTTATTTTTTTAAATGTAAGACCTAACCCGAATTGCTGGTTGTAATCCAAACCCTGACATTTTTTTTATCAAAATTTAAAATTTCGAAGAAATAAATATTTAAGCTCGAGGTTGTTTATTTTATAAAAATTTTTATTTTTCGAAATTTTATAAATTAAAGGTCGAATAAATAACAAATTTTATCAAAATTAAAAATTTAAGTAATTTTTATGGATTTGTAATAATAATAAAAAAGATCTTATGTTATATTACCACTGCATTTAAAAACTTGTTGTAACAGAAGTATTGCTCAATTGTAATAGAATAAAGAGAAGATTGAAATGATTTGCGAAAACATGTGAAAACATAACATTGCTTTGGATTTTTAATATAAATGCAAAAATATATTTTACATTGTTTATTCAATTGTTTACTTTTGTTTTTTAATATAAATGACATTATTTACAATATTAATAACACGATGTAAATAATTATTTTATAAAAATAATTTAAATTTTTTCTGACTGTTAATTAAATAAAATTAATTTAAATAAATACTATAAAACATCTAAAATTTAATATAAAATCTAAACCGAAATCAGTGAATTACATTGTTTACTGAGTTTTTTTACATGTTGTAATCAATTATACATATCATTGAATATCAGTTTTTTGATTGAACTAATTTTGTAGTCAAAACAATTTTTGATCAGTATCACATCAAGTAAACTATTTCTTTTTGCATTATACCTTGTTTACATTATGTAAACAATACAAAATTTTTATAAAATCATGATTCTAAAAATTTTGTTATCTTTGTCAGAGTTTAATATAACAAAAATTTGTATAAAGTATTGGTGTTTCTAATTCTATACATTTTGTAAATAATTAATTTTTATATGATTCGAAAGATCAAAATCAGAAATGCATGAATTCAGATGGTTTAGATGCGCTCTTTTACTTGTAATTCTTTGCTAAAAGCTGCTTCCAGTTCAGAAAAAATTCTGCTGGGGTAGCTTTTTACATCATGTAAACAATTTAAGCCTGTTTACGCTAACATTTCTATAACTTACATTATGTATCGAATTTTTTACATGTTGTAAACAATTAATATTGACATGATTTTTTAGTAGAAATAAGGTTTTTAAGTGAAATATTTAATTTTTTTTTTGAATTACATTGTTTACATAATTATTTACAAAATGTTAACATATAACATGAACACAAATAATTATTAACAAAATGTAAAAAACTAAAAATTGTTTTCAAACTTTTTGATTTTAAGATGATATATCCAAGTTTATCATAGTCATAACGATATTTGGTACCATTTACATCAGGTAAACAACTAGTAACTTTGTCATCACTTTCTCTACATTATATACACAATGCAAAAATTTTTTTGATCATTTCTCCATGTCTATTATTGATGTAGTTCCAAATGGCAAACATATCTATAAGTTACACTATGTATTAAATTCTTTACATCTTGTAAACAATTAATATTGGTATGACTTTTATAAGTAATAGCTTTTAGGTATCATATTCCAAAATTAATATTTTTTTTTAATAATTTACACAATGTAAACAATTCAAAAATTTCTTTGAATCTATGATCTGGCCAATTTACTTAATCATAGTCAATGATATTTGGTGATATTAACATCATGCAAATGATTCTCTTTTTGTTATAGCCTCCACTTACAAGGGAAGTATCTCAACCCTTATGAACCGATTTGCCTGAAACTTAAAATATATATTAAAGAGACGATTTTAAGGTTGGAGTGTCTCGGCTTATTGGCCATATCGGTGTTTTAAAATTTCGTTGTCCCCTTATGAAACCATGTGGACCTTCGGGAAAATTTTGATAACTTCCAAACTAACAGGAATATCGTCCAGGACAAAAATACGGGTCGACTTAAATTTAATAAAGATTATTTCTTATTCATATGGATATCGTAGGTCTATGCCTTCACATAAATACCCCCCAAAATTTACACATTTTCCTGAAAAAAGTATTTAAAGAAGCCGAATTTTTACAAGGTTATGCCACCATTGGATAGGCATTAAAAAAACCTTTATTCTCATATGTTAACATCATATAGTTTCTTATAAAGAAATGGCTGAAAAATCCAAAAAACGATTTTTTCGCCATTTTTTGACCCATGTTTAGAACCCCTAAATCCCCGATATGGCCGATAAGCCGAGACACCCCAACCTTAGAATTGTCTCTTTTATATATATTTTAAGTTTCAGGCAAATCGGTTCATAAGGGTTGAGATACTTCCCTTGTTAGTTGTTTGTCATTATGTTTGTAACTCATTGAAATATCGGTCCCCAGTGATGCATTCTATGACATTCTTGCGAAGTCCGTCTGTCCTTCCGCTGAAATTGCGAGCACGGTCAAAATATTGCAAATACATGAGTGAGGTAATTTTACTTGTTGTTGTCCTTAGAAATTTGGTATTGCATTTGAGCAATATCGCTTTAGCGGTTCAAAAATTTCTGGAAACCCAGAAATTTTTCGTTCATTCCACATAACCTAAAAATTCAAAATGCTTTTGTTCGGCTGTTGGACATATGTGAACGGAATTGGATACCGGATGGTATTAAAACAGCTACAAACATATGTTTTTGACAAAAAAAACTTTTCCCGGAATTTTTTTCACCCAATTTTTTTTTTCCGCGGATTTTTTTGTTAGACTTGAGGTCATAAATTATATAAAAATAAACTTTTAATTTTATTATTTCCTTTTGCCTCCCAATATTTTGGCCAGACTCTCTGGTCATCCTCAGGGGTATATTTAAATAAATAACGCGACTAAAAATTATTGTGTTCTTTACTGTTTGATTTGTTTTTACGTAAGTAGGGGGCCATACACGATACTACATGCTGTACAATTGGCTGGATGAAAACGTGATTTTGATCGTGTATGGGCTGGTTGGACGACCATTACAAAAACAAAATGCACATGTCTATCCAGCAAGCTGTACAACAAGACTGCAAGTGTATGGGCACCTAGTCAAACAGTAAAGAAGAAAATAACCGTTATTTATTTTTTACCCCTGATGATGACCAGAAAGTCTGGCCGAAATATTGGGAGACAAAAACAAAACAACGACAGGTCAACAATAGACAACAATATTGTGGAGGGTAACAAGGAAGGGCCGTATTAAACATTTTTACACATAAAAAATTCATGTTTTCATAGTTAAAAATGACAAACATTTGTATAATTTACATTGTGTATTTAATTATTTTGATGTGATTTCCCTACAGTTAATGTTTTTGAATAAAAAAACACCAAAATTTTGATTAAATTACATTGTTTACTGAATTATTTACTCAATGTAAACAATTACAATTTCACTAAAACTATGATTATTGATTGATCTAACTATGATTTTTATAGCTATAACGATTTTTGATGTTATTTACACCAATTGTTTACAGCTCAAAATGACAAATATTTGTATAATTGTGTTTAATTATTTTGATGTGATTTCCTTACAGTTAATGTTTTTTAATAAAAACCACCAAAATTTTGATTAAATTACATTGTTTACTTAATTATTTACATAATGTAAAAAATGTAAACAATTAAAATACCACTAAAACTATGATTATTGATTGATATAACTAAGATTTTTATAGCTATAACTATTTTTAATGTTATTTACACCAGGTAAACAATTGTTTACCTTCTGGGCACTATGTGAATATGTGAACTAAAAACCGGGTATATTTTTCTATTATTCTTAAAAAATTCTTTATTCTTTCTATAAACCACAAAATTAAATTTAACAATTTTGTTATGGTCAATTTCATATGTATGTATGTTATTACGTTGTGTAAAAAAATTTACATATTTTTCGTTGTTTTCATTAATTAAATCGATCAATGCCCGTTTTGCAGTTTTTTTTTTTTTTTTTGTAAATTTTTTTTTTGTTTTATTTTTTTGTTAAAATGAATTTAAAATTTTATTTTTTGACTTTCTCAGCATATTAAATTGATTTTAATTACTTTGTCTACAAATTTTTGTATGCATAATTTTTTTGTATATTATTACAACTACCGATGGACTTTTTAATTTTAATAATTTATTGCTAACCTAAATTAATTGTATTATAAAGAAATTTTGCAATTTTCATCAGATGCTTAATGTTATTATTACAACAATATTTGTTTGATTCATATTATTGATAACATTTTGACATTATTATTATTATAATAATTTTTCTTTTTAAAATACCAATTTTTCAACTTTCCTACGTATCTACGTAAGAAGATTACAATTTATTTTTTTATTATTTAATAAGGTCAAGGATTATCTGTTAGTTGTAATACGAATGAGGAACATGGTTTTAATTTGAACTTTTTCCGTTTTTAAATAGAATTATAAAAAAAAACATTACAATGCAAATATGTTTAAAAAATACTTTTTTTCCAATTACAAATGGAAAAAACAAAGACTTATGGAATTATGATTGCATATTTTAGTTTGAAATTTTTAAAATTGTAGAAAAAATATAAAATTGTGCATTTTTTTTGGTTAATTTAACCGATAAAGTGTTTTCGGATAAATTACCCAAGTTTTTAGGTTCAAAACTTTGGTCATTTATGCAAAACTAAATTTTAAGTGTCATTGTAATAAATTTATTAATTACTCTAGTTTACAGAGGTTCAACCACGACATTTTTCAATTTATTTACCATGTAAAACTCGTGCTGAATCCGAAAATAAAGTACAAAGTTTTCAAGATATTGCCAACTTTTCAAATTTTTAACTTTTTAAAAAAGTTGTTTTACTTTAATTATAATATAACTTTTCTACTTTTAGACCTTTGAACTTAATTTTTGGATTCAGCAAAATGTTGTGGATCGCAAAGTTTTTATTTTTTAATTAGTATACAAGAATTATTGTACAAGTTACCTAAGTTTTTTTAGAGTAAAAACTTAGGTAAGTTATGCAAAACACACTTGCCCAAAAATTTGGAAATTAAATTTTTCTTTGCTTATAAAGAATTCTTTTTCTTTCATGTTGCTGCTTTAAAATACATTAAAAGTAGGGTTGCCAGACGTCCCGCATTTGGCGGGATTGTCCCGCTTTTCATAACCGATTCCCGCGTCCCGCGCGGGATTCCATATTCCCGCTTTTTTGAAATTTTTTTTAACAACAACTATTTTTTACTTTAAAAGCCTAAGTTTTTAAAAGGATTACTTGTAAGCTTTTGTTAAATTCGTTTTGCCTTGTCGCCGAAATGATGTGGATTTAGAACCTTTTTAAGGAACAGATAAACCCTTTTCACACCTGAGGTGAAATCTCATTCGAACGAGATTTCGATCAGATGGTCTGCATCATTTTATACACAACCATATGATCGAAATCTTTATCGAACGAGATTTCGCCTCAGGTGTGTATAACAAAAAAGTTTACAATCTTAGTGTTTGTTTGAAAAAAAAAAAAAAATATTTTTAAAAAAATGTACGCCAAAATTTGGACAATGTAGAGTACATTCCGGGAAAAAAATTTATTAAATTTCCATGGAGTAATTCTGGTCCAGCGTTGTATCTTCAAAATGGAAGTGTGTGTACTAAAATTAACTTTTGCAAAATTAGTCTCAAAAGCAGCGCAAAAAAATGTTTTTGAAAAACAAAAACATTTTTTCTATTTCAAAATGCACTAGAGGTTGGTAGTCTCTATTTAAAACAATAAAACTCGGCAACATGCTGCTAAATTTTTCAGTTTTGTTCATAAAAATATTTTTGTCCCGCGCAAATTTTTTAAATCCCGCCATTTTTGTAATTTTCGGGAGTTTGTCCCGCATTTTCGAAATAAAATTCTGGCAACCCTAATTAAAAGTGAATTCTTAATTTTACTTTCATTCTTTGAAATTTTAAAATGTACTATGTCCAATATGTAGTTCAATTGTATTCAATAGATTAAACGCAATAGTATTAATTTATTAATGAAAAGTCCATTGGTAAAAAGAACTAAAAAAATCCCGCCACTGAATAACTGATAGGGTCAATGATATCAATGTTATAAAGTTCGAGGTCATTTATTGTTCTCGTTATGAATTAACATTACAAGTACTTGTGTTAACTCTATTTTCTATATTAGTATCAGGGATGGAAAATCGGAATTTTAAAATGGTACTGGAGCTCAACCAAAAAAGTACTTTTTCGCCCTCGACGGTACTTTAAAAAAAATAATCCCCAGTTTTTGTACGACGTACGTTATTTGTCCTTATCTATTTAATTTTTAAAGAAAACTCCATTAAAAGTTGACCTTCATAAGCCCGTTTTAGAAATTTCTAAATATCGTAGCAATTCAAAAATTTCATTTATTTGAAGCATTTTTCCAATGAAACTCGGTCGATTTTTGGGAATTTTTTTAAATTTGGTTGAAAAGGTCTGGTATAGAGGAGGTACTAAATCAGTCGCGGGGGTACTACGGTTTCTCTGAGAGTAAAAAAGGACTGAAAAAAGTACTAAAGTACTAACTTTTCCATCCCTGATTAGTATATTCTCCCAAAAAATACTCAAAGAGTTCTGCTTTTAAAAATTTGGTAATTTTCAGGATTGAATTGACGATTGTTATGGGAGTTTTTTAAATATTTCCTATTATAAGTATTCTTAAATTCAATCGAGTATCATGAATAACTGAAATTTTGGGACACAACTTTCTTAAAAATAGTTTATAAATTTTCCCACAATTTAGCAAAATTTTAACTTATAGTTTGGAAATTTTCTAAACTGTTAATACACTCAAAAAAAAAAAAAAGACTGAACTTAAACTTTGGAAAAATTTTCTTCAAAATAGTTATAAATTTTCCCACTTTTTAGTTAAAGTTAACTAAAAGTTGGAAAATTTTCTTAACTGTTAGAAAAAAAATTTAGTTCATGTACACACAAAAAAAAACTTTGTCAAATTACTAGGAAAAGTCTCGTAATCCTATTTTACCAATATTTGATAGTTTTCCTTGTTTTTTAACAAATGGAAATTTACATTTTTTTTAATTTTGCATTTTTTTTTTGTAATTTTACAAATTTCCAAGAAAATTTTACAAAAAAAAATCTAGTAAATTCACGAGAATTCCTTGTAATTTTAATTGCGCAAAAAAAACTGTAAATTTACAATTTTATTGGTAAAAAGCTTGTAAAATTAAAAAATTATTGGTAAAAATCTACTAGGAATTCTCGTAAAATAGGAGGTAGCAAAAAATCTAGTAAACTTACGAAACCTCTTTGTAAATTTTATCGTGTAAAAAAATTTGTAAATTTACAATTTTATTGGTAAAAACCTTGTAAAACCACAAAATTATTGGTTAAAAGCTTGTAAAATTACTAGAAATTTTTGTTAAATAGGAGGTAGCAAACAAAAAAAAGTTACAAGTTTTTCTTGTAACTTTACAATTTTTTTTTGAGTGTACTATTTAATAGTCCATTATTTTTCTTTACTGAAATTCCCTAATACATGGGAGAAATTCTTACCAGCAAACAAATTTGCCCTAAATGTATGAAAAAATGTTTATTCTTGCGACATATATCTCTTCTTTAGTTTTAGGGCGTTATTTTCTACCAATTAGTTGATCTTCTTAGATTTAAGGAAGTTTTTTCCACTATTTTAGTAAGATTTTTATAACTTGGGGAAATTTGTTTTCTTCAAAAAACTTAAAATGGCGATATCTTGAAAACTAAGCCAGATAGAGCAAAATGGAGGCTATTTTTGGTTCTTTGGATCACCATACACATGTGTGGACTCCAAGGGGTCGGGGTCCTAACTTTGGATGTAAAAAAGTTGTCATTCTAGAAAATATTAAAATGCTCATATCTCGGTAAATATTGTCAACAACAAAAAAAAATTCAAAATCAATTTTGTAGCTCGTAACACGTAGAACAAGAGCGCTAAATACTTAAAAGCTCTCCGAGTAACAGTTTTAAAGTTATTGAGTTTTTAAAATTCTAAAGACCCCAGTGGTCCTCTAAATTCATGTATCTCAAAAACTAAGCAAGATAGAGCGAAACGGACAAAAATTTTTAATCATAAACTATAAAGAACACAACTGGGTCTGGTCCCATAGGGGTCTGAACCTATTGGGTCCGAACCCAATGAAGTCTTCACCCAATTGGTTCCTGAAATGTGTATGAACTAAAATAAAATTTTCCCATTTTTTAGTTCAAATTGGCATAATAATAAATTTTTTTCTTTCCTTATTTTTAAGAAAAATTATAATACTTTAAAGAAGAAAAACATGGCAATGGAGCTAACTATCAATTTTCCTTGAATGTAGTTAATTTTCCCATTTTTTAGTTCATTTTTTTTTCAGTGCAGTAAGAATTTTTTTCATTTATATTCAAGAACTGCATTTTAAGCAAACTATGAACTATTTACAAGTATATAAACTAAAGTTTTTTTCTCATAGATAAACAAATTTCCCATTTTTTAGCTAAATTTAACTTATTTAAAAAAAAAATCATGAACTATTTTCAAAGAATTTTTTTTCAAAATTTAAGTTATTTCGACAACTTTAAAATACATTTTAAAAAATATTTTGACAATTTCAAAATACATTTAAAAAATTTTATATATTTTAAAATATATTTGGACAATTTTAAAATGTTTTTTTTGGAAATGGTGTAGTTTTGGGAAAATTTTTATTAGTTTACGTCAAAAAATTATATATTTTTTAAATTTTTAAACAGTAATAACCAAAAAATAATTTGAAAAAAAAAATATTTAATTAATTAATTTATAAAAAAAAAATCTTAAGATTCTGAATTTTTTCTTGCCTTTAGCTTAAAATAATAGTGATATAAATGAACAAATTTTAAATCTAATAATACATTTGTTTGAGTGTAGTGAGGATTAAATAATTAATCATAACTAATTTATTCGCAAAATTAATTTAAAGTTTAATTATTTTTCAAATTTTATTAAATTAAATTAATTATTTTACGACAAAAAAATTTGGGGAATTTTTGAATATAATAAAATTTAAATTGGGAATTCCATTTTAAAACAAATTGGCAACCCCGTAAATAACTAATTTTAAAATTACACAAAAAATAATTAAGAAAAATTAATTGCAAAAAAAAACAAATAAAAATTTGTATCAGAAAAAAATCAATATGTCGATTTAACTAATTTAAAAAAACATCATGAACTATTTTCAAAGAAATTTTTTTCAAAATTAAAGTTATTTCGACAACTTTAAATACATTTTAAAAAATATTTTGACAATTTCAAAATACATTTACAAATTTTTATATATTTTAAAATATATTTGGACAATTTTAAAATGTTTTTTGGAAATTGTGTAGTTTTGGGAAAATTTTTATTAGTTTACGTCAAAAACATTTGATTTTTTGGCAACCCTGAAAACAATTAATTTTTAAACCATAATTAACAGACAATTTTGTTGAAAAAAAAGATTTTTTTAAATAAATTTTATAAAAAAAAAAATCTCAAAGACTTTGAATTTTTTCTTGGCTTTAGCTTAAAATAATAGTGATAGGAAGGAACTAATTGTACATCTAATAATACATTTTTTTTTGAGTGTAGTGAGGATTAAATAATTAATCATGATTGAATTGTTTGCAAAATTAATTTATAATTTAATTTTTTTAAAAATTTTATAAAAATAAAATTAATTCTGTAAAGAGATCCGGTCCCGGCAAAATTTTAATTACTTTACGACAAAAAAACAATTGATTGGGGATTTTGGGTATAACAAATTTTAAATTGGGAATTCCATTTTAAAACAAAATGGCAACCCCGTAAATAATTAATTTTTAAATTACACAAAAAATAATTAAGAAAAATTAATTGCAAAAAAAAAACAATAAAAAATTTGTTTTAAGAAATTAAAAAAAAATCCATAGATTCTGAATTTGCTAAATTTCTTCTTTTCTCCAAATAATTTATTTTCCTTTTTCTAATAACTTGACATGTATTTATTTATTAGCCCTCTCGGGCTTGCAAAAATTGCCGTAGTGGACGGTATTTCACGTCCCCATGGCGGGGTATTGGTTAAAGTTTTCAACTAGCAATAATCGCACCTCAGTAGAACTTCATTGGTTACGATATCGCCTCTGCGCAAAGCTAATGATACACTGCCAAACCTTAACTATATCAGTAATAACAAATATAAACAAAATGAGAATTTTAAAAAAGAAAACAAAAAAGAACTCTAGCAAGACACAAGAAAACGAAAAAATAAATTTAATACAATACTTGTGTGCAAGTACTACACTAAATATTTAGTGGTGTGTTTATGCAAAGGGGTCGTTCGTTCGTTTGTACGGTCAATCATTTAGTATTCAGGTAGTAAAATGTAGTATGATGAAATTTACTATGAATATTTCATATTACAGTTAATTTGAAGGGGTTGTTCTTGTATTGTGAGTTATTTTCTTAAAAAGTCTAAATGCATAGAGCTGCTGCATATGCATAACACATGTTGATGCAAATTTTTGTATTGCAGTTTTTCCCTTTTAAATTTCTTTTATCTATTTTTGTTTTGGTTTTTATATTTTGTTTACAATATTTACAAACAAATATTTTACAAGATTTTACTCCCACACAGAAAGAAATAAAAAAAAAATTTGAGTAAATTTTTAATACTATTGAGTAAAAAATTACTCAATTTTCCACCAGTAAACGATTTAATAGTATTGAGTAAATTTTTAATAAAAATTTATTAAATGTTTGCCAAAAAAATTTGAGTAAATTTTTAATTGACACTATTAAGTGCAGGAACAGAACAAGAAGCACCACCTTTTAAAAACAGAACAAGTTTTATTTCACATCGACGCCGGCCACCGGTTTAATCTGCCAAATCGTATGGAAAAAGTCGTGCCGAGCTTATTCTGTTTCTACTCTAAAAAAACAAAGTTTAAAAAAATTTCATATTTTTTTACAAAGAAAAAAAACATGTTTTTTCAAACTTTACCAAATATATTTTTGTCTTAAAGACATAAAAAAATTTTATAAATATGATTACAAACTTTCATGTATATATACAAAAAACTATAAACTAAACGAGAATTAAAAAAACTAAGAAAATTCCAAAAAAAAATTAAAAAAGCTATTAAATTCTTATTAAATTATTTACTCAATTTGTTTTTAAATTTTTGAGTAAATTTTTAATTGCGTCAATTAAAAAATTACTCAAAACTTTTTTTAAATTTAAACAAGTGATTACTCAAATTGTTTTTCCCCATATTTTTTTCTGTGCATATTTTGGGATTTTGATATGAGTGGGATTTTAGTTTTTGTTTTTTATTAGATTTGTAGTATTTTTTGTTTTGTTGTTTTTCTCTTTAGTATAAATTTTATGAATGAATTTTTATGTTTTATTAAATAATTAATAGTATCTTAATTGATTGTTTACTATAAATTTAGATAAGATTAAGAGAGTAGTATACAACAAAGTGGTTAAAATAATAATTTTTTAATATTGTTTAAATTTAAATTTTTATTAAAATTAATTTTATAACACTGTCGAATACAAAATTTTAAATCTAAAGTAAGGACCCATTGGGGTCCACACATGTGAAGAGGATGGGCGATACTAAGGCGATCCAAAGAACCAAAAATTGCCTCCATTTTACTCTATCCAGGTTAGTTTAGATCCAAAAATGGCCTCCATTTTACTCTATCTGGCTAAGTTTTCGAGATATTACAATTTTAAGTTTTTTGAAAGAAAAAAATTTCCACAAATTATAAATATTTTACTAAAATAGTGGAAAAAACTTCCTCAAATCTAAGAAGATGAGCTAATTGGTAAAAAATTACGTCCTAAAACTAAAAAAGAGGAATATGTCTTAAAAATAAAGATTTTTTTTCATATATTTAGGAAAAATTTCTTTGGCGGTAAGAATTTCTTCAATGTATTAGGGAATTCCATTTAAGGAAAATAATAGACTATTTAACAGTACATGAACTAAAATTTTTAGTTAAATTAAAGTAAATTGTGGGAAAATTTGTAAACTATTTTGATGTTGTTTTTTTATCGAAATCGGTCAAGTAATGAAAAAGTTATGAGAGCAAATCGCAATTCTGATTTAGGATCTCAATCGATTTCTTTTAGTTTCAGGTTTTTACCAGAGATTTTTATATAATCAGCCCCTTTATAAATATATTTAAAAATTAATATAAATTATGCATTTAAATATGCATTTTTTTCACGTGTTTGTTTTAAAAACAATATTTACTAAAAGAAATTTTATTAGAATAATATTTGAATTAAATTTCAAGTTCAAGTTCAAAACCATTTCTACTTGATGATTTAAAAATTTCCATTGTTTTTATAAAAAAAAATATTTGTTATAAACAAATGTTTTTAAAAATATTTAAAAAAAATCAAAACAACAGAAAATTTTAAAAAACTTAAAAAAAAATAAAAAGTTTTATTTTTTTTTCTACAAATTTATTGACGTCAGTTAAAATAGATTAATTTTTGTTTTTAAACATTTTAAAAGTTAAAAATAAAAATATGGGATAATTGTTTTGTTATACCCTCCCACCCCAGTAAAGGGATATCGTCAATTCTAAGACATTCCGTCTCTTCGTCCGTCTGTCTGTTGAAATATCAATGTTGCCCTAAGCAGTTTGGTTTTGCATTTGAGCGAAATCGGTTAAGCGGTTCAAAAGTTATTGACGAAAATGTAAACGTCCAACCTAAAATTACGTCGCGTAAAGCGAAACGCCCAATAATTTTTCCTTTCTAATATTTAAATGTGTAACTAAATCAAACGGACGTAAAAACTTTAAATTTGATGTGTTTGTTTTTATTTTTTTCCCTTTTTTGTGCGACACAATTTGATTCTGATTTGACCCTAAAGAAACCTCGAAAACTTTTGTACACTCAAAAAAAAAGACAAGTAAAATTTGGAAAAAAAAATTATTTAAAAACAGTTCATGAATTTTTCTAAAATTTAGTTTAATTTGACTAATGTATTCTACGTGTTACGAGCTATGAAAATGCATTTGCTTTTTTTTTGTTGTGTCAACAATATTTTCCGAGATATAGGCATTTCAAAATTTTCGGGAATGCTAATTTTTTAGGATCCAAAGTTAGGTCCACACATGTGAAGAAACTACGGAGATCTTTAAAACCAAAAATGTCCACTATTTTGCTCTATCTAGCTTTGTTTTCGAGATATCGCCATTTTAAGTTTTTTTTTGAAAAAAATAATTATGAAAAATTTACTTAAATTTTGGAAAACACTTCCTTAAATTAAAGAAATAAATATGATGAACTAATTGGTAGTAAATTACGTCCTAAAACTAAAGAAGAGAAATAAAACTAGGGAAAATTTCTTTGGCGGCAAGAATTTCTTCCATGTATTAGAGAATTAAATTTAAGGAAACCTATGAACTATTAAGCGGTACATGAACTAAAGCTTTTTCCTGATTATTTAAATCATTCCAAAACCTTAACATGTGCTAAAGTTTTTTTTCCTATCAGTATAAAACATTTCAAAACTTTAAGTTAAATTTTACAAAATTGACTATTTTAAAGGAAGTTGTTTCCCAAAATTAAGTTAGGTCTTATGATCGATTCTAAGATATTCTGGGGATGTCCGTCCGTCTGTCTGTCTGACCGTCCGTCCGCCTGTAGTTAACACGATATAATCCAAAATAAAAGAGCTAGACCCTTCAAATTTGGCACAAATATGTCTTACGGTCCTAGTTTAGGTTCGGAAATGGGCCAAATCGGACCAGGGGGAAAAAAGTTCCCCCTAGAAGAACTAAACAAAACTCTGAAAATGTAAATTTTTAGACGTTTTTTTGTATTTTGTTAAACTAATGAAACATTTTTATGTTCGAAGAAGTTTAAAGTACCGCGCTTGGATCCAGGGGTTTAAAAATTGTACTTTTTGTGGCTCGCCCCCTTTTCAGGGCTTGAATAAAAAAAATATTTTAAATAATAATAAAACTATAATACTGTAGTGCACAGAAAAGAATGCACTTGTAAACATATACCGAGGAGTCCAGGAGTTCATGAGTCCAGCTCACCAACTCCTCCCCCCCCCCCACAAAAATATGCCCCTGTTAAAAATTTTTTGTTTGAATTTTTTACATATTGGATGGTATAAAAGATTCGGCATTGCCGAATTTAACACTCTCACTTGCTTTTTATACCCTCCAACCACAGTATGGGGGTATACTCACTTTGTCATTCCGTGTGTAACGCATCGAAATATCGGTCTAGGACCCCATAAAGTATTTATATTATTGATCAGTGATCGATTCTAAAACATTCTAGCGATGTCCGTCCGTTCGTCTGTCCGTCTGTAGAGGACACGATACAGTCCAAAATAAAAGAGCTAGACTTTCGAAGTTTGGCACGAATATGTCTTATATTCCTAGGTAGGTTAAGTTCGGAAATGGGAAAAATCGGACCGAGGGGAAAAAAGTTCCCCCTTGGAGAACTAAACCAACCCCTGGAAAACGGTATTTTTTGCAGGTTTTTTGTACTTTTTTTAAGCAAATGCAACATTTTTATGTCAGACGAAGCTCAAAACCCTGAATTTGGACCCAGCGGATAAAAAATAATAAAAATAAAATTTTGCCCGCCCCTTTTGTGGGCGTGGATATAAAAAAATATATTTTAATAATGATTAATTGGATTTAATAATTGGAAGAATCATAATAAATCTATTTGATAACATCTATTGCAATGAGAAGGTGTCCCCCAATGTCTCCCACTAAACCCCCAAACCAACCCAACCCAACCCCCCCCCACACACACCAAAAAAGACGCCCCACAATTTTTTTTTTATGTTTTTTTTACATTTTGGAGGGTATAAAAGATTCGGCATAGCCGAATTTAACACTCTCACTTGTTTTTTTTTTTCTTAAATTTAGTTAATTTTACTAGTTTTTAGTTAATTATACCCTACACCACACTGTGGTACAGGCTATAATGGGTTTGTGCTGATGTTTGTAACTACCCGAAATATGGGTCCTAGACCTACGTTTAAGTATACCGATTGACTCATAATCACTTTTAGAGTCGATCTAGCGATGTCCGTCCGTCCGTCTGTCCATGTAAACGGTTTAAAATTTTAATCAATTTACTTGAAATTTGAAACTTAAGGATCTCTTGGCCAAAGGCTATTGAAATTGGAAAAATTCGGTCCATGTTTAGACCTAGCCCCCATACAAAGGTCCTCTTTAATTGTGTCTCAAATGACTCTAATATTCGTATTATAAAAGATATCCGTTCGAAATTTGACAAGTAAACGTATTTTATATTCACAAATCACCATTCCGGATTTCAAAGGAATCGGACCAGATCTTCTTATAGCCCCCATACAAACCACCTTCCCGATATTCACATAAATCTCTCAAATTTTACGAAAATAGAAAATATTTTATTAAAATTTTGTTTGTGTGTGCTTAACGCGTACTTTAATAACATAATCAAGTCTGATTATATTTGGACCATTTTTGGACTTAGGCCCCATATGTAAATTTCGGCCGATATTCAGATAAATCGGTTTATTGTCAACAAATAGAAGCCTATTTCACTCAAATTTGGTTTGTGAGTATTTTTTACACTTATTAAAGATTTGACAAAAGATACATCAAATCGGTCCATGTTTGAACTTGGGACCCATTTTCCGGGAAACACTGGTGTAGGGTATTATATGGCCGGTCTTGACCGACCATAACATTCTTAGTTGTTTTTTTTTTGAGTTTGGGTGTTTGAAAATTAAAATTTTTAAATTTTTCCAAAATAATAGTTTATTAAATAAATTTTTCAAAAAAAAATTAAAACTATTATATTTTCAAAATTTTTATGTGAAATGTAAAAGAAGAGTTTTACTTTTAAGAGCATTTTCAAAATTTTAAGAGCATATTTTTGGTCTTTCTTGGAATCATATACAATTTAGTTATATATAAAAAAAAATCAAATCTAGTTAGATCTAATAGTTTTAATATTAACTTGTGTAAATACTGATTGTAAAAGTATTTTTATTAAAAAAATATATATATTTTTTTTTAATTTCAGAATAATTTTTTGATGATATGATTATTTAAGGTAAATATTTAATTTTTTTTCGAAACAACTTTTAAAAAATTAGGAATAATTATTATTATACAATTTACTTGGGTTAATACTGATCGCAAAAAAAATTATTTAATTTTTTTTTTTTTTTTTTAATTTGAAAATAATTTTTTTTTAATAATTTAAGTCAAAAATTATTATTTTTTTTTTTTCGGAACAACTTAAAAAAATTAGAAAAAAAAAATAATTTAATATTTAAAAATAAAACCTACCTTAGCATTAATTGCCATTTTGGTAGTCATTTTGTTGAATTATTTTTTTTTTTAATAAAATTTCGCTGTTGAAAAGTTTATGCAAATTTTTTTTTATTTCTATTACTTTCACACCCAAAAAAAAATTTTGTGTATATTTTTTCAGCACTTTTTTTGATTTTTTTTTAATTGTATAGAAATTATTTTCGTTGTTCCCACACAAAAAAAAATATTGTCTTTATGTATTTTTTGCACTGTTCTTTGATTTTTTAAAATCTTTTTACTTCAATTACTTTGTGAAGATTTATTTTTATATATTTTTTTTTCTTTCATGTATTAAACACTTCTACGCATATATATATATTTTTATTTATTTTTTTTTAAGAAAAATATTTATTTTTTTATTTATTTTCTTAATGAAAGCAAAATATGTCTTAACAGCTCCAAGTTGCGGCAATAACTGAGTTATTTGCTGGCTATGCGGCCTCTATCTATAGGTTCTGAACTCGCATACATTTGCCTGTTTCGTAGGCTCTATTCTCCTACAGAGCACAAGTACAGAGACAAATAGTTTAGTTTAGTAAAGAAAGACAGACCTCTTGTCCGTCCGTGTATATTCTGGTGTTGTAGCTTCGATCATTTGGCAAAGTACGAGTATCTATCCACACAACACTACTCTATAGTATATTTTCTCGTACGTTTTTTATTTTTCTTTTTTTTTGGATTTTCATTATGTATTTTTAAGATTGTTGTATTTTATTTTTCAATTCAGTTTGTGGGGCTAAGAGTCTTTTTTTTTACTGTTAATTTGGCTGTTTTTTTTTGTCGTTGTTGTTGTTAAATTCCACCAGACAGCTTGACAAGTGTGATCCATTGAATTATGCTTTTTTTTTTTTTTTTTTTGGTTGATCATCTTTATTTTACGTAGTGTAAAGAACGAAGGAATAAATATGTATATCAATTATTTTGACTGATAGTGTGTGTACTAAATTCTTTTTCTGGGTGTACTAAAAATTTAAGTGCAAGTAAATAAAATTACTAAATACATTGTTAAATTCAAATTTAATTGACAAAAATATATGCAATAAAGTTTTATTTATAGAATTAATTTTAAATGAAAAAGAGGTTTTAGTTTTCGGGGCAAAGTTTTAACCGAAATTTTTTCAAGAGTAAGGTTAGTTTAGGTTGTGACGTGACTGCTGACGTTTTACGTCAGCACTAATTTCCTATGAGGTCCGTTGTAATACAACGGGGCTGTAATAGATTCCCCTACCAACCCCCGCAGAAGTCATTTGACGGCACATTTAACAGGTTTGCATGCTTTCCTTTAAGACAGTGTCCGATAATTACAGCAACTACCGTCGATATCACTCCTCTTGGAAGCTATGTCAGCTCACTTGTGGGCTTTTGATTAAGAGAAGGCCAAATCTGTCGTGTTGTCTCATACGTCCATCCATGTGCCCATATCTGATTTGTCTCCGTCGCGGAACAAAACCTTAAATTGTTCTTGCAGGTTTCTAGAGGCATATTAACACATTTAAATTCTTTTGGAACCTGTAAGGTAGTTCACAGTCTTGTAAGCTCATCGGCTTTGCAATTCCCTGGAATGTCTCTGTGCCCTTGGACCCATATTAGTCGTATGTCAAACTGCTTGGCGATCTCAAGATGTGCGCCAGTTAGGTTAGATTCTAAGTGGCTGCTGAAGTTGTACGTAAACACACCTAGACTCTGAGGTCCATTGTGATACCACGGGACTGTAATAGGTTTCCGTACTAGTCCCTGTTCTTAAACCAATTTGAGCTTCTTATGAAACTTCTTAGGTATTGAATTTTGAGATACGACAAATCAGAAAGATCGTATAGCTCCCTAGATCCCAGTGAAGCAAGTCTCTGGCAAGAAAGTGCCGGACAATGGCAGATAAAGTGTTCGATAGTTTACAACTCCGCTTCATCCATGCAACTCCGGCAAAAGTCATTCGACGGCACATTTAACCGCTCTGCGTGCTTTCCTATAAGACAATGTCCGGTAATTATAGCAACCACTGTCGGAATCTCTCCTCTTGGAAGCGATATCAGCTCATTTGTGGGCTTCTGATTAAGAGAAGTCCAAATCTGTCGTATGTCTCACACATCCATCCATGTGCCCATTTCTGATTAGTCTCCGTCGCGGAACAAAGCCTTAGCTTTTGATGCAAGTTTCTAGAACACATTCCAATTCTTTTGAAACCTGTGTTGTATTTCCAGTCTTGCAAGCTCATCGGCTTTGCGATGCCGTGGAATGTTTCTTTGCCCTGGGACCCCTATGAGTCGTATGTCAAACTGCTTGGTCATCTCAAGACGTGCTGCAGTTAAGGGCATATTTTCTTTTCAAAAACATTGACTACAGGGACTTGATAGCGGCTTGACTGTCGGAATAGATATTGACTGCGGTGGTTGACAAGACATTGCAGCTCAACCACTCAGCTACCTCCTTTATTGCCAGCATCTCTGCCTGGTAAACACTACAATGATCTGGCAATCTTCGAGCCAGGCTCAACCCAAGCTCTTCTAAATAGATTCCAAAGCCCTCTTGTTCGTGTAGCTTCGATTCATCTGTGTAAAAATTTATGGAGGCTCCACTACCCGGAATGCCATTATCCAAGTCAGCCACCTTCTTTATTGGTAGCATCTCTGCCTGGTAAACACTGCAATGATCTGGCAATCTTCGAAGCAGGCTCAACCCAAATTCTTCTGATTAGGTTCCAAAGCTCACTTGTTCGTGTAGCATCGATTCATCTGTGTAAGAATATATGGAGGTTCCACTACCCGGAATGCCCCTCATCCAAGAATCACTGGATGGTATCATAGTGGTGAAGTGGAGCTCAAAAAGGATCGTAGAGGGAGCACAGTCCGCATTTTGTGGTATTGTTATCTTCTTCAAGATCGTGCTATGGCCGTAATCGCTGCTCCTCCATTGCTGTATGCTAATAAGTCGAATTTCCGACTTAGCCGCATACTGCCTACGCAATATGTCCAATGTAATCCGGTGAAGGAGGATTTCTAATGCTGCCGTAGGTGTAGTACGAAGGTCACCAGTGATGCACATCGACTACGTTTTATGTACCTCCGCGATAAAGACACAGTTCACTTTTGTCTCTAAAGCAGGCCACCAGACAATGATTCCATACAGCAAAATTGGACGCACCACTGCTGTATAGAATCAATGAACGACTTGAGGGCTAAAACCCCATCGTTTTCCAATGGCCCTTTTACAGGAATATAAAGCAATCGTTGCTTTTCTTACCCGTTTCTCAATATTACGCCTGAAATTCAACTTCCAATCTAGAAATACTACAAGATACTTGGCTCCATCTGAAAGGCGATTTTAGTGCCGTCCAGAGAAACAGGATTAAAAGCAGGAATCTTATTTTTCTTTGTAAACAAGTCAAGCTTGAATTAACACGCAGTCTCTTGTACATTTAGGCATATCTCTCAATGTTGGCAGGTGCTTTCCCTTTACTGCTATCGCGACATCGTCAGCATATTCGGACAATATGACAACAACATGCTTCGAGAGAGAGCAGCATTAAATTCAGTGCCAGGTTCGAAAGAAGTGGCGAAAGAAAACCTCTCTGTGGTGTGCCCCCATTGACAAATCGGGACATACACTCCCAATTCAGACGTGACAATGCCATATCTGATGCCGAGTCTGAGATGACATTGCTAAAAGCCCCCTTTATGAGTCCCCGCACAACAATGTCGGTGACGTTTTTTTCATACAAATTTGGCAAGAAAAAACGCTCGACCAAAAACCGCTTGAATAAAATCAATTTTATTTTTGTGTCGGTTTCTCTCTCTCTTTGAATTTTTGATATGAAAATGTTACCACATTTTTATAAATATTTCGATTATTTTCGATAAAGTAAACAAAAAAATGTGATCTCTAAAAAAAAATATTTAAAATTCTAAAAAAAAACAAAAAAAAAACTATTGAATATAAGAAAATCAAATTTATATGAAAAAAACAATAAAATTAAATAAAAAAGTGTCGACAAAGTGAAAAATAGTGTAAATATCAACGCCTGCCTGAATTTCCCGCCGCCACCTTTGTTTTGCGCCTATACTCTCTCATGACCGAAACCGTCAACCGCTCCGACATTGTTGTGCGGGGACTCTATATCAAGAAAGGTGCACTACTTTCGGTGGTACCAACGAGTTTCCGTTGACCCCTTTCTGTATGCATGTTGCCTAGTCAAAAGCAATTTCGGGTCAAACCTGGTTGCTAGGCAGGATTGCCTGTTATTTTTATTAAAACAATAAAATTTAAATTTAAACTAATTTAAGGGAAAATTTATGGCTTTTAAATTCGATGCCTTTGGTTGTTGGTCGTCATTACAGAGTTTATGAAACCCAAAATAAAGGAAGTAAAATCTTTGTAAGATTTACTTTTTTTATTGATAACACAATATTTTGACGTATGTAATTCTCTATATGGTCTTTTAAGGGTATCCAATTAATCGGCTGTGAACTTTTATCGGTTAATCGACAAATAATTAATTGGTGTTACAACAAAACATAATCATAATCGTTTAATTTTAATCCATTTCTCATATAAAATTTGTATATGGGAACAAGGTCCAAAATTTGACCAATCGCCGTGGCGAAACAAAACCGTAGATTTTGCTTACAAGTTTCTAGAGGCATACCAACATATTCCAATTCTGTGGAAACCTGTAAGGTAGTTCCCACTCTTGCAAACTCATCGGCTTTGCAATTCCCTGGAATGTCTCTTTGCCCTGGGATCCATATGAGTCGTATGTCAAACTGCTGCTGCAGTTAAGGGCAGATCTTGTTTTCAGAAACATTGACTACAGGGTTTTGACCGCGGCTTGACTGTCAGAATAGATGTTGACTGCAGTTGTAGACAATATATTGCAACTCAGCCAGTCATCACCCTCCTTTATTTACAGCATCTCTGCCTGGTAAACACTGCAATGATCCGGCAGTCTTCGAGTCAGGCTAACCCAAGCTCCTTCGAATAGACTCCAAGGCGCACTTGCCCAAAAATTTATGGATGCTCCACTACCCGGAATTCCCATTATCCCAGACTCCCTTAATGGTATCATAGTAATAAAGTGGCGCTCAAAAAGGCTTATAGAGGGAGCACAGAGGATTTCTAATGCAACCGTAGGTGTAGTACGAAGATCACCAGTGACGCACATCGACGACATTCTCTGTACCTTCGTAATTAATATACAGTTCCGTTTTGTCTATAAAGCAGACCACCAGACAAAACGTGCATTAAACTTAACCCTATTCTCAATATCCCACTCGGAGATGGTCAACACGCCTCTATTAAGTGTTTCATTCATAATCTGCCTTTTGCCCCCAACCTCAACAAGGCTTGGATTACGATCAAAGGAAAATAAATGACAAATGTTGCTGTCATCTGCATAAGAGTAGATAAGATTTGTTGTTTGACTTCGAAGGCCTTTAAGAAAAAGGGTAGAGGAAAGAACCTTGCGGTACCCCAGATTAAAGCTGAAACTCGTTTAGTAAACACCTGTCTATAACAACACGTATAGAACGATCCCTGAGGACACTCGAAATAAATTTAGAGCAACCACCTCATAGAACACTGTTTCAGACCAAGTGCTTGTATACCAACCGACATCGGTGACATATTTACGTAAAGAAAAACTTTCTTGCAAAGAGACCAGCCAAAAGGTTAGCTCAGTGAACACTTACAAGGGAAGTCTTTCTAGTCTCTCCCTCCGATCTTCGTGGAATTGGTTTGATTTTGTAGAGCAGGAAGCGGACATGATGCAACGACCCGAATAATCAAGAGGTGCAAATGTTGTTTCTTTATATGTGACAGGACGTGAAGTAAGAAAAAGGTCGAGGGTATTTTGGTGTTCGTCCACTAATTGAGACGGGAGGATATGTGCGGCGAATAACTCAACGTAATCGCCAACGGTAGTCAAATGGTTAAAATGAAGAATCCAGGAAGAGATAAGAACAATGAAATCACGTGCCACGACAATTTTACCGCAATTTTAAGGTGACGTTTGTATGCGGGCTAGATCTTAACATGGACCAAAATGGGGAATTTTCTTGTAAGATTACAGGAAAACCCGACGATAGATTTTTTTGGACGGCAGATTTGAGTTCAGGGTCTTGGAATACTTTAAGATATGTTGGTCTTGTTTTTGGGTCAGAACCTTTTTTTGTGGGGGTTGTGTAATTGCGACCTGTTGACATGGACATAGGGATGGACGTTGCTAATTCGATAGAAAAGTGATTCTGAGTCGATCGGTATACTTGGTATAGTTCGGGTAGTTACAAATTATATAGTTTTCGAGATGTAGAAAATATTTTAAAGTCATTTTGTCATATTCCAAAGCGAAATGGTTACACTCAAAACAATTATACAGTTAAAGTTTTAGTAAGTGATTTTGTACCCAAATCTACTAATAAGTTACTAATTTTAGTGTCTTCAAAGTACTAAAATTGGTAATTTTTACTGGTTTAAAAAATATAAAAATTTTTTAAAGGGGTTACCAATTCCTGCACTAGGTCCTTTTGGACTAAAATATTAGTTCGTTAGTTAAATTTTTAATATTGAATACCCACGGTTTTTTTGGTGTAGATTCTACATTCATTCGCTGGTTAAAAAATACAAGTTTTCCGGAAAATACACATTATTTCGATTAATTGGTTAATTGTTATCGGTTAATTTGTTATTTGAAAATTGGTCAGTTTTAATTATTCATTATAGAACTACCGATTGAATACCCTAGTACTTATGTAAGTCATTTAAATTGTTGCCTTACTCCAGAGTTGGGTACAAATCATTACCGATTTAGTAGGCTTGCTTTAATTTAAATTTACAGTGTCAGTTTTCAGCCGTTAAAAAAATAACAAAAAAATATATGTAAATTTAGAAATAAAAAAGTTGAAATGAACAAAAAATTATTGTAAATTTACAAAAAAAAAAGTAAAATGTTTTGATTTACAAATTTTTTTTAAGTTTTTACAAAAAAAAATATTTTTTATAACGAAAATTCCAAGGCAATCCTTGTAACATTACAGGGAATTCTGTAATGTTACAAGGATTAACATTACAGAATTCCCTGTAAGAATTCCCTGGTACAAAACCTGTTACGTAAATTTACTGTAAGAATTCCCTGGTACAAGACCTGTTACGTAAATTTACAGGACTTTTTAGTAATTTTACAAAGTTTTGTTTTTGAGAATAATTCTGATTAATTTTTATTAAAAAAATAAAAATTGTTTTATTCGACCTTTAAATTATTATATTTTGAGGATGTTTATTCTGGCTCGAGGTCATTATTTTCTTTACTAATTAAAACCATGATATTCTCATAGCATAATTTTCAAGAAAATTATTTTTTTGTTTTAAATTTATTTATGTTGGTCATTTTTACAAGACTTAATCGACACGTGTTTCGGAATTTTTCAAGATTCCATTGTCAAGATTATTTAGCAAAAATAGAAACGATTTACTACAAAGTAGCAAACGAGTCTAATGACAAATCGTTTGTGCACAAACTAGAATATTAATATATATTCGCCTCTATTCACAATGAGAATTAGAAAGACGAAGAAATTGTACCATACTAATAAGGCAACGATTGTCAATAACCAACAAAAATATTTAAAACAATTTTACATACGATAGTCCATTGGACTACAACAATATGTTTTTTGTGTTGTTGTTGTGAGAAATGCTCCATATTAGGGTTATTCATCACATGGCGTGCCAACCATTATGTTCAAATTCTGATTAATTTTTATTAAAAAAATAAAAATTGTTTTATTCGACCTTTAAATTATTATATTTTGAGGATGTTTATTCTGGCTCGAGGTCATTATTTTCTTTACTAATTAAAACCATGATATTCTCATAGCATAATTTTCAAGAAAAAATTTTTTTTTTTTTTTGTTATAAATTTATTTATGTTGGTCATTTTTACAAATATATTAGCTGAATTTGCTGTGAAGAAGCAATAAAGTATTGAAAGCAAAAATTCGCTCATTTTAATGTCACACTTAAATTTCATAAACGTGTTAAGAAAAGGAAATATTTTACAATATAGTTCAATGGTAATGATAGTCAATTTCACTGTCATTGGTAGTCAATTTTGTTCAATGATAGGGAACATTAATTTGTCTATTATTTTGTAAAGAAAATGACATTGAAGTGTTCATTGGCAATTAAAAAATATTTTATTGTACCCAACTCTGCGTAACTCGATTTTAAAAGTTGATAACAAAAACAAATTACATTATTTTATAGAAATTTTCTGCTGAAATTCTAATTCAAAATTTCATCAGCTTTAAAGTTTGTAAAAAATATGAAGTCTGAAAATATGCTGAATTACGTAAACAAATTAAATATTTGTCTGAATTGCATTTTATAGGAAAACTCTTTAAAAAAACAAAAAAATTAACACTGAATTTAGAATTAAAAAGAAAAACGAAATTAAAATTGGGAGGAAATTAAGCTCAGGGGATTGTGAATTTATTACATTTAAATGAAAAATATTCTAAAACTACAAAAAATAGCCTCGTAATATTTCAAGGTTTGCCTCGTGATTTTCATTGCATTAAATATTATGAAAAAATAGTAAATTTACGATTTTATTAGTAAATTACTTTCTCTTAAGTTTAATGCCGATAGAGGGCGCTGTAGTCGTAATATTAAAATTTACTCAAAACTTAAGTAACTTTTTCATTTACTACTACTATTTTATGTAAATTTTTAAATACAATTTTTGTAAATTTACAAAAAAAAATTTGTGTAATTTTAAATTTTCATCTTTTTTTGTATATTACATTTTTTGTGCAATTTTTAATTACTAAAAATTTATAAATTTACATTTTTTTAATTTTTAAGGTGTTGAAACAAGGGATTTTGGATTTTTTTCTATTAAATTACAATTATTTAGTATTTTTTAGTGTAGTAATTAATATACGTAATTTAAATTGTTGATAACAAAAACAAATTAAAACATTTTATAGAACATTTCAATTTAAATTGTACTTAAAAATTTCATCAGCTTTATTTTTAAAAACTAAGAAACTTAAATCTGAAAATATGCTCTAATGCAATGGTTCCCAACCTTTTTTACGCCACGCCCCACTTTTAAGTTAAAAAAATGTCCTGTCCCCCATACACTCAAGAAAAATTTGGTAATTGTTCTAATTTTTATTTCCAATGAAAAATTACTACTGGTTTAGCAAAGTTTTTGTGAAATAAGCATTTAAACTAAGTTTTTAGTAAAAATTTCAAGCAATTAACAAAATTGTTGTAGTTAATTTTGCTAAACAAAATAGTTTTTGTAGTTAATTTGGCTAAAAAAATCTTGAAAATTCGGTCGTTGCCCCCCTGGAACCTTTAAATTAACCCTCAGTGGGGCGAGAATCAAAGGTTAGGAACCATTGCTTTAATGCATAATTAAGTTAAAATTTGGCTGGTTTAAACTTACACTCAAAATAATAACTCTGTAAAATACTCTGTAATATGACTGTAATCTCAATTCAACAAATATTTGACAGAGTTTTCTGTCAAAATACAGATTTAAAGAAAATACTTTGTATTTTGTTGTTACAAAAAAACAAAGTTTCCTCTGTTATATTACTTTTTACTTGGTAATCTTAATTTTACATATAATTAACAGAGTTTTCTGCTAAAATACAGATTTAAGCAAAATACTTCGTATTTTTTTATAACAAAAAAAGGTTTCTGTTTTGAGTAGTTTTTGTTACCAAACATCAAAATTTTATCTGTATATATTTTTTTGGAGAAAAAGTTGAAAATTAGCAAAAAAAAGTTATAAAAAAAAATCTTTTCAGAAATCATATAAAAATTTTACAAAATTAAATGCATTTAACTAAACTCTGTTAAGTTACAGAGTTTTTTCTGTAATTTTTTTTTGCATCAAATGCGTTTTACAAATATATGTAAATTTACTTAGTTTTCTTTGCTAAATGGTGGATTATTTAACCAATATTTTAATAGAAACTCTGTAAATTAACAGTTTTTTTGGTCCAAATCAATTTACAGAGTTTTAAAGTAAAATTAAAGAGTTTTCTCTGTCAAAAAGCTTTTATATTTAACCAATATTTTACTATAAACTCTGTAAACTAACAGTTTTTTTTGTCAAAATCATTTTACAGAGTTTTTTAGTAAAATTACCAAGAAATTTTATCTGGAAAAGTATGGTGTACTCTGTTAAATTAGTAGAGTTTTTCTGTAATTTAACAGAGTTATTATTTTGAGTGTAGTTTTTTGGTTATAAAAATACAGAGTATTTCGCTTAAATCTGTATTTTAGCAGAAAATTCTGTTAATTATCTGTGAAATTAAGGGCTGTAGGCAAAATCGCCCAAAGAAAAATCGCCCAAAAAATTTTATGAAAAATCGCCCAAATGCAAAAACGCCCAAAAAATATGAAAAATTACCCAAAAAGAAAAATACGAAACTTCGCCCAAAATTAACGAAAAAAAGCCCAAAAAAGAAATGAAAAATGGCCCAAAATAAAAAAAGATTTTTTCTAACACATTTTTTTCAAAACACATACTACACAGAAAAGCTTTCTTTTGCGGAGAGGGTGGGTCTAAGGCATGGAGTTTGTAATCCCTAAGCCCGGCCGAAGGCCGGCTACGCAGAAGAACTTTAAGACAAAAACTTTAAGATAAGACCATAGGTTACGTGGTTATTATTTATTCTTATAGATCGCTGTTTTAAGAATACAGCCCGTAAAATGCATATGCAATTGATGTAAATGTTTTAAGTGTGAAACTTAAATTTTAATGAAATAAAAAAAATTGGAATTAGCTCCGAGGAAAGCGCCGTAGGCGAAAAATTTTACCAACAAATTTTAACAAAAAATCGCGCGATTTTTTGTTAAAATTTGTTGGTAAAATTTTTCGCCTACGGCGCTTTCCTCGGAGCTAATTCCAATTTTTTTTTATTTCATTAAAATTCGCGCCACAGGCGAAAAATTTTACCAACAAATTTTAACAAAAAATCGCGCGATTTTTTGTTAAAATTTGTTGGTAAAATTTTTCGCCTGCGGCGCTTTCATCGGAGTTCCATGCTGTTTTTAAATTCATTACTTTTGATTTTCTACTGCGTTGCGATATGTTAATATATTGCGTGGTAATCTGCATGTAAGAGCAGGGGTTTTGGGTTCGATTCCCACCATTTACTGTTTCTAAAAATAATAATATACTGATTTATTGTTACATATGGGTGAAATCAAAAAATGTCAGTGTTTTTGAGCCAAAATTGTACAAACAAAAAATTTTAATTTTTGGTAAATTTTTTTATTAAAATCGATATGTTACATCACTACTAATATAACTATAAAAGATCTCTTCTACAAACTGTGTCAAACAAATTTTATCGACATTTTTATGATTTTTTTGGTGACGGAGTTTACATTCACCTTAGAAAACTACATTGAATTTTTTGAATTTTCTTTGAAAACATTTTATTGTAATTTAAAACACTTATTTATGAATTGCTAACAATTTTTGTAATTAGGATTTTTTTCTGGTTTTTGTTATTAAAGATTTTACAATTATTTTTTATTTTAATAGGATTTTTCTAAGGAAATGTAAAATAAATTTATTATTATTTCTGTTAAAATAAGTTTTTTTACTTTTTTGAATGACTAGTGTTAATATTTGCGTCGGTTTTAACAACTTCATAAGGTTTTTTAATGCAATCTGCAAAAATAAAAAAAAAAGTTGACGGAGTTTACAGAGACGGAGTTTACATTTCATCACTTTTTGCCCTTTTTTTCGAAAACTATTTGTCGGAAATTGGTTTCCGAAAAAAAATCATTAGATGTCAACTAGATACGTCAAAATATGACGATATTTCAGATGCACGCTAAGTAGTTTTGTTGTAAACGTGGAGACGGAGTTTACAGCATTTTTCGATTTTTCATTTATGATTTAGCTTTTCATACAGGGAAATTAATATGCAGGGAGCAAACTTGAAACCAATGATGCAAAATGATACTTTATAGCCTTGCGTTTAATAAATGGGGCAATAACCTATTATTTTTCTAAACACAATACGTCAAAAACAACAAAATTGTCAGGTTCCATAATGTCTAAAAAAAGTGTCGAAAAGCCGTGTTTGTATGGGTAAAAATGATAGTTATGACTATACAAAAGTATTTTTTAAGAACGTCAACATGCCCTCTTTAAAAATGTAGTCAATTATTAAGAGTTTGGTTTATTGATTTTTAAGATATAACCGGTTAAAGTTTAAAAATTGAAAATGTTACTGGCGACGGAGTTTACATTTGGCCTACAAAAATGAAAATAACTTGTTTAAAATAGCTTACTAGTATCCGGATTGTTGTTGGTTATGTAGAACGCCAATTTATTCGACGTTGTACATTAAAAAATATGCGAATACTTTAACCCATGTATGAGATATTACACGATTACATGGTTTGGTTGACATTTTTTGATTTCACCCATATATATTTCAGTTTTGACATTTTAAGATTTTGACAAAAAATAAAACCAAAATAAAATTGGGCAATTTTTCATATATAATTTTTGGGTAATTTTTCGTAATGATAAATCACCCAATTATTAATTTCGAAATTTTGCCCAAAAACTATGAAAATTTGCCCAAAAAAGTTGGGTAACTTTTCATATGAAATATGACCCAAATTTGTATGAAAAATTTTTGGGCGAATTTTCGTTTTCTTTTTTTGGCCATTTTTCTTTGGGCGATTTTGCCTACAGCCGAAATTAAGATTACAAAGTTAAAAGTAATATAACAGATGAAACTTTGTTTTTATGTCACAACAAAATACAAACTATTTCCTTTAAATCTGTATTTTGACCAGCGTTGCCACCAACAAAATCGTAAATTACACATGGGTCATGCCAAAATTACACATGAAATCACGAATTACACATGGATCATGCCAAAATTACACATGAAATTACACATGCTTTTTTTTTAAATGTTTTTTTTTTATTTTGTAAATTTTCAAAATATAACGGCTAACCAAAGTCTGGTTTTTACTGCTCAAAAAACCTACGATTTATATTTTTTTGCGAAATTTCTGTCTGGATAATCTAAACCAAATCAGAAGAAAATCTGAAAAACAGCAAAAAAAATATATTGATTTCAGCTGAAAATCTGCTCAAAAAAATTTTAAGCATAAACATAAACGAAAATATTGCTAAATTTTAAAGACAAAAAACGGCAGAAAATGTTGCTTATTTCACAGAAACAGTTTGTTGTATTTTCTATTTTTTTTTTCAAATCGTCTATTTTTTTTTATAAAATTTAGAAAAATACTAATGATAACTAAGTATTTTTGTAAAATTAGCAAAATATCTGCTATTTTTTAATTTTGACAATTTTTAATCGTTAAAATTTAACGAAATAAAAAAAAAAATCTGTAAAATTTTAAAAGTATTAGTTGAAATGTTCACAAAAATATTTTTGTAAACTCAGCAAACAGAATCAGCAAAATAATTAAAAAACCTCTGTTATTTTTTAAAACTGAATGACAGAGAATTTCGATAAAATATCCATTTCTGCAGAAAAATCTGCTAAAAGTTTTGTTAAAACAAATTATGAAAAAAATGCTTTAAAAAGTAAAAATTTCAAATTACACATGAATTACACATGCAGCCAATTACACATGGGCTACACATGAAAAAAAAAAAATTACACATGATATGTGTAATTACACATGAGGTGGCAACACTGATTTTGACATAAAATTCTGTCAAATATCTGTTGAATTGAGATTATAGTCATTTTACAGAGTATTTTACAGAGTTATTATTTTGAGTGTAGAAAAAGTATCAGATTCTTAGGCTGGATTACTCAATGCTCCGTTAAAAAATAACGCTCCTTTAAATTTAACTTTTTCATACAAATTTTGACATAAGGCTTTGGCAGTTAGCAGCTAACTTTTCATTGAGTAATCTGTCCTTAGACGTTTTTCGCGCACTCAAAATAATAACTCTGTTAAATTACAGAAAAACTCTGCTAATTTAACAGAGTGCACATAATTTTTCAGCTAGCAACATTTCTTGGTAATTTTACTAAAAAACTCTGTAAAATGATTGTGACAAAAAAAAATAAACAAATTTATGTAAATTTACAGAGTTGTAAATTTACAGAGTTTATAGTAAAATATTGTTTTAATATGAGTGCTTTTTGCAGAGAAAACTCTGTAATTTTACTATAAAACTCTGTAAAATGATTTCGCGCAGGTATTGCGTCTAAAATATGGCAAAAACAGTGGTTTTTCTAACTTTAAGCTATGATATCTCGAAAACCTGATGTGATGGAGAAATTCTGAGTACAGATTCGGATTCAGTGCAAGACAGCCCCTTAAGAAAGTATACTTTAGTCCTGGGGTTTTGAGTTTTTTAAGTTGTTCATTCATCAAATTAAAATAAATTTTCATCAAACTAAAAACCATAAATGATTTTTATTAAAAATTTATTACTTTTATCTAAACAATATCTTTCCTTTATTTGAATTTTTTTAAGAATTTAATTTATTTTAATTTTTTTTAGTCATTTCATGTTCTTTCACCCGTTTCATTTTTTGCTTGCCAAAAAAATCTTTTTCAAAATATTTTCGCATTTTATTTGATTTAAAATTATTTTAAAATAGATAATACTGTACGTACGTACGAATGTTTTATGGTACGAGTATATTGTGACGCATATTTGTATCATGCTTTTCCTAATCACTTTCACTATCGTTTTGTTTTAAATATTTTTATTCTTTTGAATTTATCTCAGAACGTTTTTGTCGCAACTTAATAATATATCATATCTAATTCTATTCTGTTTACGTAGATACACGGAGAAAATTGTGAAAAAAAATCTGATATATGCACTCAAAATAATAACTCTGTTAAATTACAGAAAAATTCTGCTAATTTAACAGAGTACACCATTCTTTTCCAGCTAGCGACATTTTTTGGTAATTTTATTATAAAACTGTTAATTTACAGAGTTTCTAGTAAAATATTGGTTAAATAAACCACCATTTAGCAAAGAAAAACTCTATAAATTCACATATATTTGTAAAATGCATTTGTTTTAACCAAAATTTTCCAGAAAAAAACTCTGTAAATTTACAGAGTTTAGTAAAATACATGTTATTTTGTAAAATTTTTATAAGATTTTTGAAAAAACTTTTTTTTGTTACTTTTTTAACATTTTCTCAAAAAAGAAATACTGATAAAATTTTGGTGTTTTTACAGAAAACTCTGCTTTTAACTATAAAATTAAGATTACATAGAAATAACTAAAAATAAAGCTAAACTTAGTTTTTTGGTTATAAAAAAATACAGAGTATTTCGATTAAATCTGTATTTCAGCAGAAAACTCTGTTAATTATCTGTAAAATTAAGACTACAAAGTTAAAAGTAATATAACAGATGAAACGTTTCTTTTTTGTCCCAACAAAATACAAAGTATTTTCTTTTAATCTGTATTTTGACAGAAACCCCTGTCAAATATCTGTTGAATTGAGATTACAGTCTTTGTATAGAGTATTTTACAGAGTTTTTATTTTTAAGTGTTCCTATCTGTCTAGCTGTAACACTTTTCTAATTGTATTTTATTTCGTTTCATAATTTCTTTAAGTGCATTAAAATATTTATTTTTATTTCGTCTAAAAAATTCAAGTGTATTATCTTTTGGTTTATCGCAGTTTGTCACTTAAATACTAAAATAAAAAATATAAACACTAAACAAATTTGGATTCTTCAATGCCGCGTTGTATATTTTGTTTTTCATATATGATCTAAAAAAATGTTTTTCTGATGCAACACGTGTTGAAAGTACATCATTCATTCACACGATTTTGTAAAATCGAAAAAAACACACACGCACACTATCATCATATTTGTTTTGTTCATGTTCAAGCCAAAATAGTTTTGAATTTGTTTTTAAAAAATAAAATATTTACAAAATTGAAAATCCAAGACCCAAGCACCAACACAGACAGAATTGAGTTTTCAATTTTTCTTATCATGTAAAAACCACTTACACTTACAACAATTGTTGGTTGTCGTTTTTAGTACAAAATCTCTTTAATGTAAAAACGATCAGTCTCTTAATTCTAAAAGTTGTTCTCTTAAAATATTTTTTGAACGTGTGTTTTTTGTGTAAAAATAGACAAAAGTTGATTACAATGTTGTTTTTTATGAAAACTGTAGTTTTTACAATAATATTTTCTATTAAAAGGTGACGCAAATTAATTTTTTATTAACGCATTTTTCTGAAAACACTAATCGGAAAATGTGTTTTTTTAAGTGGGATTTTTTTTAAGAATCTGTAATCTGGTATAAACTAGATTTAGGATGTAGATTATTATGTAGATTAAACGACGTTTTACTACACTTTACGATAAGTACTATCAAAAACATAATAATTTTTCGATGGGTTTATTTCGTCGACATATCTGTTGCTGAAATTTGAGAAAGATTTTTTTCAAAAAACTTATTAACTGTAGGTAAAATCTTTGCTGAATCTCTCTTAAGATCACACACATTTTCAAAGTCTTATTACCCAAGTAAAAATGTGAAGGATCAGTACTGATCCGAAAAATGGATCGCTAAGATTAGATCAGTTTTAATCGGACGGATACAATTTCATCCGAAAAATGGGTTTATCTAATTATATAAACCCATTTTTCGGATAACATTGTATCCGTCCGATTAAAACTGATCTAATCTTAGCGATCCATTTTTCGGATCAGTACTGATCTTTCAAATTTCGGATTAGTACTGATCCGAGTAAGATCTTTTAAATCTCGGATAAGACGTGATATATAAAAATATATCTAAACCTTTTTACTCGGGTACCTTAAATATTGTTCATACATTTTCCTTAAATATTTTTCAAACATAACCTGACCAACTGTTCTTGGCTGAAAAGCGGAATCGAATGGTTGAAAAAGCGGGATTTTGACCTAAAAAGCGGGATTTTTTCAAGTTTAATTCAACTTGACGGAACCCATAAATACTCTCCACAATGAACAAAATGCTGGAAATACATTTAAGGAATTGTAATATTTTTAATTACAACAATTTTGACTAGAAAAATTTTATTTTGATTAAAAAACATTTTTTTAGTATTTTTGTAAAAAAAATGCATGTAAAAATTTTTAAGAATTTATGGGGAATCTGGGAATTTCATTAGAAAAAATATTTCAGAATCTGACAAGAATTTTTCTGGAAAAAAAATTCTAAAATCGAAGAACTTGTCTACAGGAAAACCGTTTTAGAATCTAAGAGTTTATTATGAGAAATATATTTCAGAATCTTACATTTTTTTTATGAAAATAGAGAATTTTTCTGTTTAAAAAATATTTTAGAATCTAAGTTTTTTTTATGAAAAGTTTTCCAGAATCTGAAAATTTTTCTGTTGGAAGATTCTGAGAAAATTTTTATAGGAAATGTGTCCTTGAATCCGTCAATTTTTCTTTTGAAGAACCTAATAATTTTTCTATATAAAAACTGTTGCTGGATCTTAGGAATTACCTTAGAAAACATTAAAAGTCATCAAAACTGTAAAATTTTACTTTTCTAAAATATTTTCTATCGAAGATGTTAAGGTTTTATTGTTTAGAAAATGTTATCAGAATTATTTTTAGAAAAAATATTTTAGAAAGCGATAATTTTTTAGAATCGGAGATTTTTCTTTAATGAAAAATGATTCAGGATCTAAAGATTTTTGTATACAAAAAGTTCTCAGAATCTGAGAACTACTTTAAAATATGCAAATTATTTCAGAATTTTTCTATGAGTAAAGTGTATCAGAATTTGGAAATTTTTATATAGAAAGAATGTCTCAGAATCTCATAAAAAATCTAAGAATCTGAAACATTTTCTTTAGTAAAATGTTGAATCTGAGAGTTTTCTACGACCTGAGAATTAAAGAATTTTTGTATTTTGTATAAGAAATTTTGTAAATGGGGTTGAGAATCTGAGCATTTCCCAGAAAAACGTTATTTTTCTATATGAAAAATATTTTAGAATCTAACGGCCGTATTCAAAATGAAAAACGAATGCCTAAAATCGAGTGTCTATCTTTTTTATATAAATTTTTTTACTAGATGAAGCTATTCAAACGATGTTAATATTCTTTTCTCTTCATAAGAATGATAAAATGATTGACTTCCATCGAGAGCCTTACTTTCCCTTATGGAAAATTGCGAATAAAAAATCAAGACACTCGATGTTAGGCACTTGTTGTTAATTTTGAATATGGTCGTGAGAGTTTTTCGAGAAATTTTGTTAAGGAAACATACATATAAAAATTTGATACTTTCTTTATTGAAAACTTATTATTTTTTGAGTTTTCTAAACATTTTCTTTACACGGTTAGAAATTGTTAATATGCTCAAAAATATCTTACTCAAAATATTTTTAAAAAAACTAAAAAATGTAGTTTGATGGTCCAAAAGACAAAAAGCGGGATAAAGCGGGAATAAGCGGGACTTTTGCTTAAAAAGCGGAATGGGAATTCAAGGCGGGATGAGCCATCAAAAAGCGGGATTCATACATTCATATTCATACATTTTCCTACAATTTAGTAAAATTTAACTAAATGTTTTTTAGCAGAAAACTCTGTTAATTATCTGCAAAATAAAGATTGCAAAGTTAAAAGTGATATAACACATAAAACTTTTTTTTTTGTCACAACAAAATACAAAGTCTCTTCTTTAAATCTGTATTTTGACAGAAAACTCTGTAAAATGTCTGTTGAATTAAGATTCCAGTCATATGGTTTTCGACTTTTTTCAAATTTTGACGGCCTGTGTTATCGTAGTATCGTTCAAACGATATTTGCTTTGTCAGTTGTTTATGTGCAAAATTCCGAAAAACAATTTAATAAAAAGACTTGTTTTCCTGTATTTTTTGTAGTAAACAAATCAATTTAATAAAAACATATGTTGTGTGTATGGAGGCTGGTCCCTAGCAAAGCATTTTGAGGTAATCATTAATTCCATGATGCTACTATGCAGTTTTAAAAAAAGATTAACCCCTAGTTTCTGTAACACGAACGCCATTTGTCCACGACGAATTTGCATGTATTTTGTTATTGTAACAAAAACAAAATACATGCAAATTCGTCACAGACGAATGACGTTCGTGTTACAGAAACTGGAGGTAAGACTAGTGAGTCCATGGCGTTTAGATAATAATTTTTTTAATATACAAGAAAAAACTGTTCTCAGACTCCTATTTTGTAACATTTATTAACATCATTTTTCCGGATTATCACTCTCCATTGTCTGAGCCATCATTTCGAAAATAGAAAACATCTCCTTCCGAAATTTTTTTTAAAAATTTACCCCCATATTAAAAGAGGCGAATTTGGTTTCATCGTCCAAATACCAACTATATCCTGACCAAATCGAGGTATTGAGTTTGCCTGTGTAGCAGAGAACTTCGAAAATAAGATCTTTAAGAAATCACATTGAACTTCCTTTCAAACTTGATGCATTGCGTCACATTGTCAAAAAGCATATAAAACTTCAGATAATTTTCGAACAGTCTCTTAAACAATCCAACGTTTTCTGCGTTTCGCGCTTTCGTGGAGCCTTTATAAAGATTTCATGTCTACTCCTCGGACATGAAAGTCCAAGGATCTTGTATCTTTTGTTGCATATGGCTCACAATCAAAAATTGCGTATCAATTTTAATTCGAGGTAATTTCTTTAATACACATGTTGTATTAAGTTTCATTTACATTAACCATAAAAAATATATTAGAGGAATTCATGTCAATTGTTGCAACGATGAAACTGAATTTATTGTATATTTACGGAGTATACACTCAAAATAATTACTATGTTAAATTACAGAAAAACTCTGCTAATTTAACAGAGTACACCATACTTTTCCAGCTAGCAAAATTTCTTGGTAATTTTACTATAAAACTCTTTAATATGAATTTCACAAAAAAAAACTGTTATTTTACAAAGTTTCTAGTAAAATATTGGAAAAATAAAACACCACTTAGCAGAGAAAAACTCTGTAAATTTACATATATTTGTAAAATGCATTTGATGCCACCAAAATTTTACAGAAAAAAACTCTGTAAATTTACATGTTATTTTGTAAAATTTTTATAAGATTTTAAAAAGATTTTTGAAAAGATTTTTTTGGTACTTTTTAAATATTAAAAAAAAAAATAATAAGATAAAATTTTGGTGTTTACAGAAAACTCTGTTTTTAACTATGAAATTAAGATTACACAGAAATAAGTCAAAACACAGATACAACTTAGTTTTTTGATTATAAAAAATAAACTGTTTATTATCTGTAAAATTAAGATTACAAAGTTAAAAGTAATATAACAGATGAAACTTTGTTTTTTTTTTTTGTTACAACAAAATACAAAGTATTTTCTTTAAATCTGTATTTTGACAGAAAACTCTGTCAAATATCTGTTAAATTGAGATTACAGTAATTTTGCAGAGTATTTTACAGAGTTATTATTTTGAGTGTATATTTTGTTGGAGAAAGGTTAGATAGCGAGTGAGAATCTGACACTGTGAAATCAACTTTGTCTACTCGGAGTTCCTTTTATTTTTAGTTCATACTGTAGAAAGAACCTAATTTTCTTTTTTATTTTATTTAAACTAATACTGAGGGGTGTCTCTTACTAATGCTGTGCATTGTATTGATCAGGAGAATGAGGTATAGGAACGAGGAACATGGGAGTAATGTTTGTGGATATTTGATTTAATCTTTTGCAAGTTTTAAGTGACAAGACAGACCTCTGAAGGGAATTGTTCGACTAAACAATGCGTTGTGCGAGACACAGCATAATCAACAACAAACGGATGTGCTCTTCGAGACAGGCGGGTATTTTGAAGAAGTTTCAGATTCTGATACATGTTTTGTATTTATAAATTTTAAAATTTTAATTATTCTTTGTTCCTTCTTTAATTGTTTTTCTAAACAAAAACTCTTTTTCCCTACAAATATTATGTAAATTGAAATTTAACCGTAACCGCAAGATTTTTTATACGGTTACGGTTAAATTGTGCGGTTAACCGCGGTTACAGTTACGAATAAAACCGCATTGCAAACCCTAAGTAATGTAAATATTAAAAGCAATGAAATATTTTACAAATAACACATTTTTTTTTAAACAACTCAATGATTTGACAAAAATTAAAATGTTACTAATTATCCCTCTTTGTTTTCTCTTTTCAGGTAAGTTGCTTTATAATTTCAATGTTTTTAAAAGTGGTATCATGTAAGAAGCGCTTTTATTACCCTAAAATCCAGGGCCGTATTAACCATGTGGAGGGCCCTAAGCAAAGCATGTCTCGGAAACCCTTTAGCCTTTTCATACTTCCTAAACCATATTTTTTCTACCAAATTGTAATTTTTATTTATTATAACGCTGTTTTTATACCCAGTCGGCAAAAAATCATCGCATCGAAAATGCGATTGGGAGCCGACCTTATACACTTGATTACAATTGTTCTGCTGGTCAAAAATCCGGTTTCCAAACTTTTCCATAACATTAGGTTTTTCAGAAAACTGAAGTCAAAGTTCAAAAAAATCGCTGTTATGAAAATTTTTGGCAACTCATAGCGGATAAATTCGATGTGATGGCAACTTAAAAATAAGTCTAGGGCAAAAATTAAACATTTTCCTCATTTGGTCAGTCGCTTTAACCCTTTGGGCACCAATTGTCTTTCAATGATGTATTGTTCCCCAGTATCGGAAAAGCTGTTTTTGTGGAAACTACCTTATTACAAGACAATTGGTGCTTTAACGTTTAAAGCGACTGATCAAATGAGTTATACATCTTAAACAGCAATGTTGGAGCCTTACTCTTGAAGTTGTCGGGATCATCCGCTATGAGTTGTAAAATATGTCCAAAATCGCGATTTTTTGTATTTAAAATTTCTCAAAAGCTTGATGTAAGACAAAAGTTTGGATTCCGGATTTGTGACTAGTAAAATAATTGTAATCATACGTATAAGGCGGCGTTCCATTTTCATCAAGATTTTTCTTCATATGACTAAAAGGGGGGGGGGGGGGGGGAAAGACTTAAGAGCAATGTTGGCAATCGATACCTTTTCAATACCGTTATCCGTTTCAAAACCCATTAAATTGAATACCGGTATCAATGCCAATACCGAAACTCAGTTTTGGTATCGGATACCGGTATCCAAAAACCTTTTCATTCGGTATCGGTACGTACCGGTATTGAAACGGTTTTTCTAAAAACCATGTTTTTAAAAAAAAAAAATTAATAGAAAGTTTGTAAATTTTTTGGTTTTTGTAAATGAAAAATCGTACTCCAAATGCCTCACTGAAGTCTTATAAAAATCAAAAAAATCTTTTGGCACCCACATCGTGAATTAAATAAAAATTTAAAAAAGCCATACTTCAACTGCGATGCGAGATCAAAAGAAAATTATTGATTTTAACGAAATTTTTATGGATTCATTTTGACTCCCAATATAAACCTTTTGGACCCCTTTTGTATAGTACTTAGTTTTTTTGGGGATTTTTATTTAATCCGTGATGTGGGTGTCCAAGGATTTTTTTGATATTTACAGGACTTCGGGGAAGGCATTTGGAATACTAGCAGTAGGTTTTCCACCACAGTATAATTTTTTGAAGTAGCTTAACTCGTAGAAATCGTCCATAAAAGTCCCATAATTCGCGAACAAAATTGTTTGGAATATTTTTGAATGTGATCTTGTCTAGACAGGGAATACCTATTTTTCCAAATAGATAACACCAACAAAAAAAACTTGGTTGCCTAGAAATAAGATGAAATATGAAATTTGTTGGGGTTTTTTCTTTAAACACAATGCGGGAGGGAAATAATTTTTACGGAGTCATTTTTGACACCCAATAGAAACTTATTGGACCATTTTCAGCTCAAACAAAAAAGAAAGGTAAAAATCGATACGGCCTTATATTTATGTACTAAAGACATAGAAAAATATCCAGCAAAAGCAGTCCAGTGCTTCAAAAGTTATGAGCAAAAGATTGAATTTTGGCAACGGTTTTTCCTGAATTTTCGAGGGTTATGAAGCTTGGCACATATATTCCCCTGGACTGGTTCCTATTGAATTTCTGCCAAATCGGTCCAGTGGTTCAAAAGTTATTAAGAAAACCGTGAATTTTAGATTGGTTTCACCTTAAATTCACTTGTTGAAAAAACCTTTAAACCAGCTTTAAAAAAATTGATGAGTCAGGAAAATATTTTACAAAGTATTTTTGTCATTCACAAAAACTTTTATACTAAAACAAAAAAACTAATAGCACGTTCACACTTACCTTGAAACCCCGTTGAAACCTCATATTTAAAACTCGACTGTTCACACACAACAAATATGACACTTATCTAGTTTTCAGAAACTAGAACAAAAAAAAAATCTTTAAAATGAATTAAAAAAAGCCGAAATAATTTTTTTTTACGGTTTTATTTTTTATTTATTCCAAATTAATAAATATTTCAAGAAATTTTGTAAATAAATAGATTTTTTTATTTTTTTAATTTTGGCATTTTCCCATTTTCTCTATTTCTTATTGCCGCACAGTGGTAAAAATATGAAAAATTTATAAGCTTTCGATCGTACTTTCGTTGAAACCTCACAACAAAAAGGTTTCAATTTGTGAGGAAAAATACGTATTTTCAAATGAGGTTTGGCACGAAACCTCGTTAAACGGGGTTTAACACTCGAAAAAAATTTACACTCAAAAAAAAAAAAAATGTTGTCATTTTTTAAAAAAAAAAAAAAAAAAGGTTTTTTACTCAAAATAAAATATTTATAGGCCTCTGTTCTGTCTTTCACAACTTTTCAATTCACATGAAAATTTCCGAATCACATAAAATCAAGTTTAGTGTTTTGTTGATCACGTTTTCATTCGAAGTTGAAATCGAATAATTTACATTTTAAAAATTATAAGGAAAAAAGTGCATTCGTTTTACTTTCACCAAATTTTATTTATGTGAAACAAAACGAAAAAGAAATTCGGATGTGAAAAGTAGAACACAAAAAAAAATTCGGAAATTTTCATTTTCACATTTTTTATGTGAATTACTTTTTTGGAACAGCGGCCATAATCAAAATTGTTAATTTGATTCACGTTAGAAAATTAATTATCACTTTAGAAGGGCATTGTGGAGGGTATTGATGGATTCGTCCAAGTCGAATTTAACTTTTCTACTTGTTTTTACAAATTTTTTTGAAGTTTTTATACTTTTTTTATATTTTTAGCATTTTTTCGATAATACCGGTACGTACCGGTATTGACGTTTCGGTATCGGTAATACCGTAACCGATTCTACTCAAATACCGTCACCGATACCGAAATAAATAAAAAAACGATACCAATACCGATATCGATACCGTTATTCGTTTCGATTGCCAACCTTGCTTAAGAGCCATGTTCAAGTTTTACCGTCGACTTATTTTTAAAACATAGCGAATGCGGGTTCATCCGCTATGGGATGTCAAAAATGCCCAAAACGGTGATTTTTGTTTTTTAACTTTGATCTAAATTTTTTTAAATGTTCAGTAGTGTAATTAACAATTAATTGATTAACATTAATTAACACCATAACCAGAGTTATAGAGTAAGGAATCGACCGTTATGTAGATCTATCATCGCCAAGAATAATGGCCAAAATCTGGTTACACCACACTTAAGTTCAAACGTAAAACAAAGAAAGACAAAAAACGATTTGCATTCTTACTGTATAACTGGTATCATCCATCTCGCTTAGATTTCGATTTGTGATACAATTTCGTAAACAATACCATATGATGTTTGTTTACTACAGGGTGGCCCAATAACAAGTATCTTTTTAAAAATGCAATGAAATGAACAATACAAAATATTTTTTGGAACCTTATCGCTTTATTTGAAAGAGCAAATATTCCCATTATTTATGGCAAACGACTTCATTCATATTCGTCGAGAGGGCCTAGAACATTTCTGGATTTCCCATGTAAAATAGATTAACAAGACCCCTCAAAAAAATGTCTAAAGGGTTTAAACCGCAGCTCTGAAGTGATCAATTGTCACCGCGAATATGGCTTAAAACACGATTTCCGAACTAAGTGCGCAAAATATCGATTGTTTGATGGACTGTGGGACATACTGCGACATCCTTCTGAAAAGAAATGTCATCCAAGTTGATATATTCTATTACGGCCAACAAAAAGTCGGTAATCATGGCACTGTAGTGCTCATCTTTGACTAAAATGGGATTTTTAGCTGTATTTTTAAAAATATTGTGTAATGATGCTGATACTCTAATCTGTTGCTTCCTATAGATGAATTGGATTATGTTTGTTAACATAACCTCATTTTAGTGCTTTATTTCGGTTAAAAACTTTTTTTCACAAAACGTACAGTTTGGCAGCGCAGTACTGCGCTACAACGTGATATAGCGGAGCAAGCCGAGGTCGCATCAATAAAGTCGTTTGCCATAAAAAATGAGAATGTTTTCTCTTTCAAATAAAGCCATAACATTCCGAAAAAGTTGAGTATTGATCATTTTATTGCATTTTTAAAAAGATACTTGTTATTGGACAACCCCTTACTTTTGCAAAAGCCATTTGTTACCTTACTCTATAACTCTTTCCATATTTTTAGGGGCGATATTTTAGGGGTAAGAGATTTCGTATCTTTTCGGAATTGACTGCTTTTCAGAATGAAGGAAAAATACCCGCAAGTATGATATGGTGAAAAGTTTTGGCAGTAGGAGAGCAATCGTCGAAGAGCACTTTTTTACAAAAAGTTTTGGAATACTATCTGCTCCTGGGGATTTATTAAGTCCGACAAGAACCTTTCTGACCGCTCGTATCATAAAAAAGATATTGGGCATGGAATATGTTACCCTAGGAACTACTGAAAGTCGTTGATTACTCTCAGGTAATACAAAATTGCCAGTAAAAACTTCCGATACCGGATCAATAAAGATCTGGTAATCATTTAAAAGAGTGGAGATAGTAGTAGTCTTTGACTCGTGATTCTTTTTCAAAAGCTGCTTCCAAGTAAACATAATTTCCTTCTGTGAAAAGAAAACGTGGTTGCGAACAATCAGAACTTCCTTAAAGTGCTGATCTTTGTATTTGTGAATCCATTTACTGTTTACATGGGTCAATTCAGTATAGTTTTTTAATTCATTCATTGTTTTTGTTATTATTCTAATAATGAATTTTTAGCCTTGATTTTGACGTCATTTGTTATTGTTATTGTTATTTTTTATATATTATTTCTATAAATTCCAAATAGTCAGTACGAATAGAACAGGCAGTTTTGTAAATATTTTATTTTTTTTGTAATAATTTATCAACAAGTTTGTTTATATTTTTTTTATAATATTTTTGTTATTCTACGATAATTTACACAAAATAGTGACGTAGTCACGTGTTGTTTACGATCCATGTTGTTAGTGATGATGATGATGACGACGACGATGTTGTTTAAATTTGGAGGCAAATGAAATAGTTCATTACACACCCCCTTTTTTTATAGTGAGACATTCATTCATTCACTACTAGTGGCCCACATCAGTGTTGCCAGAAAATATTTGGCTCTTGTCCCCAATTTGAAAAATGAAATCCCCAAAAATACCCTACAAATTATATAAAATCCCCAAAAAAAAATTAATGGATATTCAAATATAAACTCTCTTTTAAAAAAAAAAATGGTGTTTTTAAACAATATTTTTATGTTAATTTTAAGGTTAGACCTTTTTATGATATTTAAATATTAAATTTTAAATAAAAAAGTTGTATTAAATCGCCTCTAGAGACATGGGAATTTGATTTTTTTGTGAATCAAGCCCTCAAATCCAAGAATTCTGTTGATATTAAAAAAGTGTAAATGTGTCTTTTTATTCCTCTTTCCTACAAAATTACATAACTTTTGAAAAAAAAAATCCGGCCTCGATAAGATCAGGAATACCATCAGAACATTGTAAGGAAGTTAAAAATGTATTTTTTTGGTTTTATCCTATAACTATTCGAATTTTGAAAAAAAGGAAAAAATACTGTTCAAATCAGATATTTGCTTTTGCAAATATTTCTGGATATACTCAACGAAATTTGGATTTTAACCCCACGTTCTCTTTATTTGAGTATCTACAGGATTTTTTTTCGCAATTCGAATAGTTAAGGATAAAACTAAAAAAGGGCATTTTGAACTTCCTTACATGTCCTGATGGTATCGAGACTGGATTTCTTGCAAAAAAATAGGTAATTTTATTGGAAGGGGAGGGGGGGGGGGGGGGGTAATATAACTTTAACACACACTTTTCCAATCTTAAGAAATTTAATTTTTCTGATGACTGATTCGTATTCAGGAGGCAGGAATACTTAAGAAAGTGTCTTTTAAATTTTTTTTCTCAATATTACCAAAAAAAAATATTAGAATTGGTACAAAAAAGTTTATCTTTCATAATTTTGACTTTTTTTGCAAATATTTTTGGATATAATCAATGGATTTTAAATTTTAACCTCAGGTTCTCTTTATTGGAGTGTCCACTTTACATATCTGGTTTGAACAGGAAATTTCTTGCAAAATTTGGATATTTATTGCAAAAAGGACCTTGTCAACTTCCTTGACATTACCCTGATAGTATCGAGCCTGGATTTCTTGGATATGTTAGAATTTTTATAACAAATTTGAATAAAAAAATATATTCCTTTAACATACACTTTTCCAATATTTAAAGAATTGTTGGTTTTAAAGGCTTGGCCCACAAAATATTAAAATGCCTATATGTCGAGAAGGCTATTTGATACAACTTTTCTGATGACAGATTCGTGCTAGGAGGTAATACTCCAACAGTTTCTATTCGTTTGTCAAATAATTTTTTAAACGACCCACAAAAATACTAAATGTCAATCAATACAGCTGGAGACAACAGTACCTATTTTTTGGCCTCCAATACTTTTGACCACCAATTTTTTTGTAAACAAAGAAATATTTTTTTATTATGATATCTCATTACTTTGCACGTAAGAAGATGTTGTAAAATAAATAAACAAAATATTTTTTTTATTGTTCCCAAATAAATTGGTGGTCAAAAGTATTGGAGGTAAAAAAATAATGGTTTCTTTAGCTGACTTTTAGTATTTTACTAAATATAAACTATTCTGAGTTTGAAAAAAATTAACTTTGTTCGACCCTGGTAAAACATTTATTATTTACTAAAATTACTCCCGATCTAAATTATTTTATCTTGCCCAATCCAAATGATGGGATTAAGGACAGTTTTACGGGGAAAATAACAAAAAAAAAAACAGATGTCTACCAGCTTCTAAAGACTGCAATCTTAGTTCATTTAAAATCAATATTTTTGTTTTTCAAAAAACGTCAAAAAATAAGTAAAGCATTGTTATTACAATTTTACTACTTTGACATTAGCAAATGAATGCAGTTGTAATTTTTGACTGCATTCTGTACCAATGTCAATCTCATTAATTGGTAATAGTCTTAACAATTTTAAAAACCAAATTTTTTATTTTTGAAATAAAAAAAATCCCAAAATTTTAGAAGAAATCCCCAAAAATTAGCGAAATCCCCAAATCCCTCCCCTGGAAATCTTGTCCCCAAACCAAACTCGAAATCCCCATTTTGGGGACAAATCCCCTTATCTGGCAACACTGGCCCACATTTTGTTTTTGCAGTGTTGCCATAAGAGAATTTTGAAAAAATGCTAAATGGCAGAAAAAAAAGTGCTAAAATGCTCTACAGACCAAAAAAAAGGTGCTAGATTTTTTTTTTTTCATTTTTTAAATTAACAAATAATAATTTTTAACAATAACTCTAGTTTACAACGAAAATGCGCACTAACTGCGTCTACAAATTTTTTTGACCTCTAAACTTAAAAATTTTATCGAAAAAAATACTTCTAATGAATTTTTTTGCGTTTTTTGGAGTTATTTTCACTGTTTTCCCTATATCTTGAGTAATGTACCTCCGATCTACTCGTGATAAAAACCAAATTAAAGTTAATCAAATTTTCAACAAATTTTACACACGTTACTTTCCCATCTGTTCAATAGTTTACGCGCGATAGACAAATATATTGTAAAAATTATTTTTTTTTTATCAAAAAAATTTATAAATTAACAAATGAATTTTTTTGATAAAAAAAAATAATTTTTACAATATATTTGTCTATCGCGCGTAAACTATTGAACAGATGGGAAAGTAACGTGTGTAAAAGTAACGTGTGTAAAATTAACGAATCGTTGCAAATTAACAAGTTTTTTTATTTACCTTAAAAGCCTAAACCTATAAAAATATGACAAAATGGGTTTCATAAAAATCTATGGGCAATCACCAAAGTTATAATGATTTGTTTGAAACTACGCATAAAAATTTCCTTAAATTTTTTTTGTATTTAAAATACAAGAATAAAAACTGGGTTATATACCATAGTTTTTTTTGTGTGTATTTTCATATAATACGTCATAACTTCGGTGATAACCCATAGATTTTCATCAAACCGACTTTGTTATCTTAGTTAAGGATCAGGCTTAAAAAAAACCATAACAAATTTTTTTGTTGCGGTTTTTTTGTTAATTTAAGCTGGGTTTTCTGAATTTCATTAAAAATCTTCTTAATTACAATATGGATTTCTGAATTTCCAATGGTTTTCTTGATTTTGATTGGGTTTTCTAAATTAAAAAAGGTTTTTCTCAATTTCATTTTTCTAAATTTCGGCTAGGTTTTCTAAATTTAAATTGGGTTTTCTGGATTTCAATTGGTATTTTTAATTTCAATAATTTCTTAATTTCTATCTGGATTTTTAAATTTCAATTGGGTTTTCTGAATTTTAACTGGTATTTCTAAATTTTAATTTATATTTTCTTAATTTTTAAATTTCAACTTATATTTTCTAAATTTTTGAATTTTAATTTATACTTTCTTAATTTCTTAGGATTCCTGATTTTCAATTAGGCGCCATGAAATAAGTCCCAAGAAAAAACATTAAATAAATTCCATACGATTTGGGAACTATTTCATTATACAGGTGCAAAGAAAGCGCCGCAGGGTAAAAATTTTTACAAGAGATTAAAAAAAACAAATTAAAATGTAAAAAAAAATGCTGAAAATGCTAAAAAATTTTAAAAAAGTGCTAACTTAGCACTTGGCACTTTTTTCCAAAACTTTAGTGCTAAGTCCAAAAAAAAAGTGCTAGATCTAGCACTAAAAGTGCTAAAATGGCAGCACTGTGTTTTTGCACAAAATAACTGTAAAAATTGTAAGAGAGTGAGAATATTTCTGTTTTTTAAGATAGAGAGCACTGTTATTTTCATATAATAGTTTCGTTCAGTGTTGAATTGTTTACGTTTTTAGTATTTGTTTACATTTACGACCCAAATAAACATAAACTGAAAACGTAATTTAAAAAAAAAAATATCGTATGATTTTGTTCCGAATCGACCTTGTTTGAGTATTAAAAAAATACTTTCGATTTCAACGAAAAATATATCGAAAATATATTTGTTTTTTAAAGAAATTAAAGTAATGCGAAAATAACATTTCAATATTGAAAATAGTAGTGTGTATGTAGAGATTTTCTTTTAATTTATTAATTCTTTTTAATTTTTCGTTCATTGTTTATCATGTATGTATGTACCTCTAGGCATTATCTAATTGACGTCATTAACAAAACACTTTGCTATGCCCTACGCAAAATTTGAACATATTTTCAGGCTGGCACTTCAGCTTCTTCGTAGAACCAACCGCATGTTTGCAAGCTAATAATAGATTCCAGGTAGTTGACGTCTAAATTCAGGACAAAGATGTTCTCTTGTCATATGTAGGCTAGTCCCTTTCGTCAAACCAATCGGACCTACTAATAATTACAATATCAATACAATACATATGTATGTGGGCTTTTGATTAAGATAAGGTCTAATCTCCCTGACCTTAACTGCCGCACGTCTTTAAGTGAGATGGCTAAGCAGTTTGACATACGACTCATATAGGCACGGGGACATTCCAGGCAATTGCAAAGCCGATTAGCTTGTACGACTGTGTCAGTATACGTTTAGAAACTTTCAAGCTAAATTTACAGCTTTGTTCCGCGACACAGACTTATTAGAAATGGGCACATGGATGGACGTATAAGACTACAATACAGATTTGGCCTTCTCTTAATCAGAAGCTTACAAGCGAGCTGAGGAGAGATTTTTACCGGACACTGCCTTATAGGAAAGCACGATGCGAGGTCAAATGTGCCTTCAAATGACTATTGCCAAAGTTGAATGGATAAGGAGGAACATTTAATCTGCCATTGGCCGGCACTTTCTGGTCAAAAACTTACTTAACTGGGAGCTGCACGATCTTTCTAAATTTTTCGTATGTAAAAATTCAATATGAAGTTACTTAAAGAGCTCGAATTGGTTTAACGACAGGGAATAGTAGGCGAACCCAATATTGTCCCGTGGTATCATAACAGACGTCAGAGTATATGTGTCTTATTAGCTGTAGATTTTGCATTCTAACACTTTCCAATTCCGCGGATTAAATACCCCTGGGTTTAAGTTAATGTTTTTGAACCAACTTTTCTTACAAGTAGGCGGCAAGAGGTCCTTGATGTAACATTTGCATCAGATACATTGTCTGATAGAATTGATGACTGGAGAGTTTTGGAAGAACATTCTTTCTAAGATCATCGCTACATTGAGTTTTAAGACGTTTCTAAGAAATTCAGGCTGCGAAAAGTTCTGGCTTCTTCTCCTTGCACCCTGGGATACCTGAAGGATCCTAATGGGGTGTGGTCTTCCTCCAGTAGAGAGTCGCTGTATTTTCTACGAAATTCCATGACGCCGTTTCAGCCTTTGGAACGTTTTGACGACTGCATCGAAAATTGCTTCGGAAATAATAACTATGCCAATAGTGTTGTAAATTGTGGTTATTTTTGACTACTCAATACTACTCGATACTTTTTCAACTGAGTACTCGATACTACTCAATACTTTTTTTGAAATTAAAAAATTTAAAAATAGAGCTTTATAAATTACAATTTTATTAATTTTTATCAAAATTCTATTTGTTTTTGCATAACAATGCATTCGCTTTTATGTGTAGATTATTTTTAATCAATTTAAATTTTTTTTTGTAGAAAAAAAAACTAAAATATTTTTCATACACAGAGTTGCATTTTATGGTTATATTTGTTGGTTAAATTATGCATTTCAAGTGAAAAAATACAAGCCTGAAAGTATTGAGTAGTTACTTTTCAGTATTGAGTACTCAAAAAATAGGCAGTATTGAGTACTCAGTACTCAAATACTCAATACTTTTACAACACTATATGCCAACATTAATCTGGGTTATTAAAAGCTATAGGCCCTTAAAGTCCCCTAGACCTGATGGTATAGTCCCAGCTGAGATGCAGCTAGTACTATATAGCTCCTTGGCTATATAATCTATACACATGCAGTAACTGGCCGTATATTCCTTCAAAATGGAGGGATACCAGAGTCGTCTTTATCCCGAAGGGTGAGAAAAATTTCCACACAGCTCGAAAGGATTTTAGATCAATTAGTCTGTCTTCTTTTTAGTTAAAGACAATGGCAACATAATACAGCAGGGGTTGATCAACGGAAACAGCTCCTCATGAGCTGGTTGGTAACATCGAGAGATCGCTTACGGTAAAGGAGTACACTATGGTGGCCTTTCTTGATATAGTGGGGGCTTTTAAAAATGTCATCCCCGACTCGATAATTGTGTAATTTTCTGGTCTGTGAGTGAAGCGTGGGATCGTGTTAATTGTGGAAAATCTACTTGCCAATAGACGTATACTTGTCAATAGACGTATAACGTCTGAACGTCTCTCTAGAAGCACGTGGTGTCATGTTGTCGCATATGCTGACGATGTCGCGGTAAAGGGAAAGCATCTGCCAACATTGAGGGACATTTTTTTAGGTTTTCTTGAAGATCTGTCTAAATGGGCAAAAGGCTTTGGTCGGGAAGTTAATCCAAGGAAAACAGAGATTGTCTTGTTTACAAGGAAAAATAATACTCTTGCCTTTGATCCTATTTCTTTGGACGGCACTGAAATCGCCTTCTCAGATGGAGCCAAGTATCTTGAAGTAATTCTAGATAGAAAATTGAATTTCACGCGTAATATTGAGCAGGGGGTGAGAAAAGGGCCATTTGGAAGCAATGGGATTTTAGTCCAATTATGCTGTATGGAATCATTGTCTGGTGGCCTGCTTAGATTAGATTCGTGATCACTAGAACAATTAAAATTAACTGTGTAAGGTCGCGTCCCAGTTCCATAAATTTTTTTTTCATAATATTCAGTAGTGTAATTTATAGAGGCTCCACTACCCGAAATGCCCCCTCATCCAAGACCCTGAATGGTATTATAGTTGTGTATTGGCGCTTAAAAAGGCTCAAAGAGGGGGCACAGTCCACATTTTGTAGTATTGTAGGTGTAGTACGAAGAGCACCAGTGTAGCAGATCGACGTTTTTAAGATGTATAACTCATTTGATCAGTCGCTTTAGCTGTTGGAGCACCAATTGTCTTTTAATAAGATCTTTTCCCCAAAAATTTTTTTTTTTTTAAACTAAGGAATAAGATATCATTGAAAGACAATTGGTGCCCAAAGGGTTAGGGTGACTGACCAAATGACTTCGACTTATTTTGAAGTCGCTATCACATCGGGTTCATCCGCTATGAGTTTCCAAAAATTCCCTAAACTGTGATTTTTTTGAACGTTGATCTAAATTTTCTCAAAAACCTGATGTGATGGAAAAGTTTGGATACCGGATTTTTTTACCAGAAGACCTATTGTAATCAAGTGTATAAGATCGCGGCCCAGTCGAATTTTCGATGTTTAGTAGTGTTATTACACAGATTGATACACGAGCAAGTGGGCCTCAGACCTCTATTTTACTCTTAAGGGATTTGGCAAAAAAAAAGTAATATGAAATAATACAAGAGGGAACTTAGCTTGGTGTTTTAAGGCTGCACGAACAGGTGTACTTTGAAGGCTATTTGAAAGAGGTTGTGTTCCAGATCTTTGCAGTGTTTACCATGCAGAGATGCTGGCAATAAAGAAAGTGGCTGACTGGTTGTGTTACAATATACAACCGCAATCAACATCTACTCTGACAGTCATGCCGCGGTCAAGTTTCTCAGAGACATTTCAGGGAATTGCAAAGCCAATGAACTTGCATGACTGGGAACAACCTGACAGGTTCCAACAGAATTGAAATGTGTTGGTATGCCTTTAAAAACTTAGGAGCAAAGGCTGAGGTTTTGTTCCGCGACGGAGACTAATCAGAATTGGGCATATGATTGGACATATGGATGGATATGATTTGACCTTCTCTTAAAAAGAAGCGCACAAGTGTTTTGATATCGCTTGCAAGAGGAGAGATTTCGACGGTAGTTGCTGTGACCGGACACTTATCTTGTCTTATAGGAAAGCACGCAGATCGGTTTAATGTGCTGTCAAATGACATTTTCCGTAGTGCATGGATGAGGAGAAGTTGGAAACTATCAAACACTTTATTTACCATTGCCCGGTACCTTCTGGACAGAGACACGGTTCACTGTCTTTCTGATTTGTCGAATGTCAAAATTCGATATCTTAAGTAGTAGTTTTATAAGGAGCTCAAATTGGTTTAACGGAAGGGACTAGTAGGGGAACCTATTACAGTTCCGTGGCATCACTACGGGTTATTAAAAATTTTTCATATTAAGGCTTTACTAATTCGTTATATCTCAAATTTGCTACTTGTTTATTTTTTTATCATTTTAGTCTTCAAGTACACACCCCTCTTTTGTACTCGTAGTACTTTGTTTTTGTTTAAAAAAATTTTTGGCAAAAAGTATACAGAAATAATATATTTATCTTTTTTTTTAAGTAAACAAAAAAAAAATAATTTAAAACTTAAATTATTTTTTTTTGTTACTTATATAATTTTCGTACTCTCCTCCATTGTACAAACATTTTTGGTGAAAGGAAAAAAAATCAAAAATTTATTTCGATTCTTACACGCGTCTGCTAAATGGAATCACAAGTTGAAATATAAATAAAAAAAAGTTCCGGGCTTTGTTACGCAGATAGTACTGATAAAACATAAAGAGTCTTTTTGTGTATAATTTATTTTTTATAAAAAAATTATGATTTTGACTCGTCATGCAAGTTAACACATGATCATTAGGTTAGATCGTAATATGCTCTTTAGATAGTTAAAAATGTACGCACCGAAAAATACCATCTTAAGACTGTGGGGCATGTCACAGACTCTTCGGATTTGAAAAAAGTGGTTTACTCGTAAGAAGCAAAGCGAATATTTTTTTTCGGAATGAAACCACTTTTAAGCAATTCCACTTTGATTTTTGAAAGTGGTTTAATTCCGAAAAAAATAATATTCGTTTTGCGTTTTACGAGTAAACCATTTTTTTCAAATCCGAAAGGAATTGAGTCTGTGATCTGCCCCTCTATTAGATTTTTCTAATCGTAAAATTTGAGACAGATCCGCGATTTTACAAGAAATGTGTTACTTAAACTATTATGTGGTCGCACCAAGGCCCCCTCCCCCCCACGCTAACTTACGAATATCGAAAGACCATTATTTTATAGTTCAGAATTTCACCAGATCATTTTGAAAAAGCAGTTGAGATTTTTTAGAATTTCAATTGATTTAACCATAGAGTAAAAAAAGAACAGAGGTACCATTAGAGAAAACTTCAAGAAAGGTAAAAATCGTAGTTCGTAACTTGGGTTTGGTTCAATCTGGCCTAATCATTTTTGGGACGCTATAAAAAAATAACATTTATCATATCATTCAATTTATCAAAATCAAAAGAAGTACTTGCTATATTTAATAAAATAATTACCATTTAATCTCTTTCATACACACGCTGGCATGTGTAAAAAAAAATCCATAATTTTACTAAATTTGAGTTTTTTTTTTTAATTTTTATTGACTTCATATTCCCGTGACTTGTATTTGCAATTTTGTTTTTCGATTATTTATATTAAATATATTTTTCTTTCTTGGGGGCGTTTAAAAAGAAAATATTATGTTATTCTTAATTTTTCTTTTGTTTATTAATATATATTTGCACAAATGTTTCTAATATTTAATTATAATCTTTTCTTCGTTTCTTTTTATACCCTCCACTTATTGTTAGTGGTAGAGCGAATATAAAAGTTTGTCATTCCGTTTGTAACTCATCGAAATATCGGCAATGTCTGTCTGTTGTAATGGTGATTATAACCAAAATACGATTTTTATGACTGAAACTTAACATAATCCAATGATCAGTTCTTTTATTTATATATATATATTTATTTTTCCAATTTAATTACAAATCATTTTCAATAATTTAAACCTAAACGAGAACTGGTAGCAATGACCGTCGTCTCGTTGTAGCGAAATCGACCAAAGGTTTTTGTGGGAATCGAACCCACGACCCCCTGTTTTATAGGCTAGCACACTAACAACTAAGCTACAGGGGCCCCCTGACCGAAACCTAACATATTTACTTGTTTGTTTACGAGAAGTTTGGTATTGCATTTGAGCGATATCGGTTAAGAGGTTCAAAAGTTATGAACGAAAATGTTAGGACACCTCGAAAATGTGGGTAACCTAAAAATACTAGATGCTTTAATTTGTATTTAAATAAGTGCGAACATATATTTAAACAAAATTTCGCGGATTTTTTTCCGGAAATTTTTTTCATTTTTATACCCTCCACTCTAGTGGTAAAGGGTGTATATAAGTTTGTCATTCCGTTTTTAACACGTCGAAATATTGGTCTAGGACCCCATAAAGTATATATATTCATGATCCTCGATCGATTTTAAGACGATCCGTCCGTCCGTCTGTCTGTCTGTTGAAAACACGCTAACTTCTGAAAGACTTTACGGAGGCCCCTGAAGTTTGGCATATATGTTCGACATTTACCTGGTCAGATTGGTATTGCAATCCTGCGAAATCGGTCTAGTGGTTCAAAATTTATGAGCAAAAGACTGAATTTCGGCAAGGGTTTTTCGTAAATTTATGAGATAAAAAACACGCTAACTTTCAAAAGACAATTCTGAAGATTCTGGAGCTTGGCATATATATTTGTCGTTCTCCTGGCCTAGATCTTATTGAATTTCATCCAAATCGGTCCAGTGGTTCAAAAGTTATTAGCAAAGTCGTGAATTTCAGATTAGTTTCACCTTAAATTCACGTGTTTAAAACCCATTAAACGTGTTTTAAAACCACTGGTAAGTCACAAAAATATTTTTCAACGTATTTTTGTCGCTCAAAAATATCTTCACACTAAAAAAAAAATAAACTCAAAAAAAAATTTTACACTCAAAAAAATTTACACTTAAAAAAATTTTTTGAAAATTATTTTTTTTTAAAAATTACTAAAAAAAAAGTTGTTTTACACAAAATAATATATTTCTAATCAAAAATTTTATTTTTTTCATGTTAAAAAATTTACTATCACTTAAAAAGGGCATTGTGGGGTATTTATACCCAGTTGGCAACGTCCTCGAGCCATCCTAAGTGACGGAGCGGTGACATGTCAGAGTCACTGCTGACATCCACAAAACACCTCTATGTACTGGGTTGAGGACAGTTTCATACAAATTTTCAAAATGTCCTCACACAAAGTCAGCACTGGTCAGATCTGACCTTCTAGGGACATGTCACCTAAGACTTCTTTGGGGAAATGTCTGACGTAGATCATGCGAAAATACAAAAAAATTTCGTATTTCCTTTTGTTTTTACTTTTATCCATTTTCCTTTATAAATTATCTTTCTCATATTTAGAAAAAACTTTTCGTCTTTTTAGACCCAACTGGATTTGAACCTGGAACCTCCAGTTTATTAGTCGCACACCTAACCACTTGTTCCAAACTTTATTTTGAAAATTGTTTGAATATTTATTACTTTTATTCTACTAGTTAGATTTTGATTTTATTTTAAATAAATCGATAATATTGCCATCTTTTTCTTGGAAATTGAAGAGTTGCCCAGATTTAAAATTCTAATTTAATATACTGCTATTCTGAAGACATTTCCTTTTAGACGTCTTAGAGGAAATGTCCACACTCTAAAAAAAACATTCAGTGCTGACAATGTTAGGACATGTCATCAAGGATTACCTATGATTTGTCAGAACCTGAAGACATTTCCTCAAGGAATCACTGTGGAAATTTCCTCAGTGACACATTTTCCAACTGGGTAGATTCGGCCAAGTCGAATTTAACTTTTCTACTTGTATTTTTCTCAAAAGTAATTTATTTTTAAAATGAAATTTTTTTGCAATTATATTTTTTACATTATGGAGGGTATTAATAAATTCGGCATGGCCGAATTTATATTTTTTACTTGTTGTTTTAAATTTGTTAAAGGCCAATTCTGTTTTTTATTTACTGGATGGGACCTTAAACTTAATACATGAAAATTTGTATTTCAAAAATTTCGTTTGCTAAATTTCAAGGTTACTCATTTTTCAAATTAATTGCACATAAATGTCAGTAGATAATACTAGTGAAAATGGATTTTTGCTACTACATCTATTTTAATATAAATTCAGTTGAAATTCAGAAAAGCCCTATCGGGGGCCCGAATACAATCACCAACAGTTTTTCTATCTTCACTAAAAAAAAACTATACTAAATTTAAAGAGCTCTGAAAGCACACCCAAAAAATTAATTGGCTAAAAATGTTCAATTAAATCTATTGATCAATGAAATTTAAATGAGTCAATTAATGTTTTGATTAAAATTTTTGTTATTTTCTTTAACTGCCGAATTTCAAGACTTAAAACTTTTTCTGACATTAAAATGTATCATTTGCCTAACAAAAATATTAATATTGGTTTAGTTCTTAAAAAATGGTCTTTTTCCCTTTCAAAAAAAAAAAAAAATAGGTTAAACGTTAATTTAAAATTGTTTTTCTTTCTAATTTTTGTTTAGCGAAAAAAAAAAGATTCCCCAATAAAAATTGTCTGGCTTTTATGATTTGAGTGTGTGTTACAGATTATTTAGTCATTTTATGAAGTCTACTTCTTTAATCTGTGTGATTATTTTTTGCTATTATTTAAATACTTCAAGCGAAACAGGGAGTATAGATAACAGTTTGAAAAATGTTTGTGCTGCTTACAAACCTCTGTAACTTTTTTTAGTTTTGGGTAATTTTTTACTTTCTGCTAAAATTCTACACAGGAATTGGCACATCGTAAAATTAATGAAAAGTAGTTGTTGACAATGAACTTCTAGTTCAACAACGTTTTTTATTGTATCCACAAAATTTTTAGTTAATACGCAAAAATCAAAACAAAACAAGTAGAAAAGTTAAATTCGTCTTTGCCGAATCTATGAATACCCTCCACAATGCATTTCTTTAAAGGGTAGTACATTTTTTAACGTGAAAAAATTAACAATTTTGATTAGAAATATTTTATATTGAGTAAAAAACTCTTTTTTTGTAATTTTTTTTTTTTAAAGAAAAATTACTAATTTTTTTTTGAGTGTAAAATTTTTTTCGAGTGTAATGTTTTTTTACTGTAAAAATATTTCCGAGTGCATGCACGTACGTATGCATACAAAATATTGTTATTTTGGTAAAAAAAAAAAATAATTTTTTTTGAGTGTAAAATTTTTTTGAGTGTAAAATTTTTTTTGAGTGTGAAATTTTTTTCGAGTGTAATTTTTAAGTTACCAATGCTTTTAAAACTAAACAAGTTTAAAAAGCATTGCTTTAAAATTAAACCAGTTTGAAAAGCATTGTTTAGTTACCACCAATGCTTTTAAAACTTGTTAAAACACGTGGCATTTTAGATGAAACTAATCTGAAATTCAGGGTTTTGCTTATAACTTTTGAACCACTGGACCGATTGAGCTGAAATTTAATACCAAACAGACCCGGGAAACGGCAAAGATACGTGCCAAGCTTCAGTCGTCTCATTATTGTCTTTCGAAAGTTATCGTGTTTTTTATCTCGTAAATTCGAGAAATACCCTTGCCGAAATTTACTCTTTTGCTCATAACTTTTGAACCACTGGAACGATTTGGCTGGATTACAATACCAACCTGACCAGGTAAATGACAAACATATATGCCAAACTTCAGTAGCCTCTGTAAAGTCTTTCAAAAGTTAGCGTGTTTCTACGGACGGACAGACAGACAGACAGACAGACGGACGGACGGACATCGCTAGATCGACTTAAAATCGATCGAGGATCATAAATATATCGACTTTATGGGGTCCTAGACCAATATTTCGAGGTGTTACAAACGGAATGACAAACTTATATATACCCTCTATCACTAGAGTGGAGGGTATAAAAATACTGTAAAAACGGTTCTCGGTTCAATGCATTTTTGTATTAGTCTATTTTTAGACTCCACATTTAAACAAAATTAAGACTATTTACTGATGCCCTTATTTGCGCGAAGTCTTTGTAGACTGAAAATTTCTGGTTTTTAAAATTTGTTTTTTTAGCTATAAATTACACTGTGCTACAGTGAAAAAATACTTCTGATGTGACATGTTGTTGGTCTTGTCGAGTAGATCACAAAAATGCCCATTAAACTTGCCAGACACCCTCAAATTTTGGAGTTATTGTGAAAAAACGTTTTTTTGGGACTTTTCTCACTAAACCTTTTGTAATTCAGAAAATTTTCAACCGATTTTAAATTTTTTAAATGTTTTTGATAGAAGAAGGATGGGGCTTTCCATGTGTGTGAATTGGTCTATACCAATGGCTCCCAACCTTTGATTCTCGCCCCACTGGGGGGCAATTTGAATGCTTCAGGGGGGCAACGAGAACATTTTTAAGATTTGTTTTTTGTTAATTAAACCAAAAAAAATATTATTTTAGTTAAATTTTTTTGTTGATTGTTGAAAACTTTTCCAAAAACTTTGTTTAAACGATGATTTTAACAAAAATGTTGCTTAATCACGAGTAAATTTTGAATTTTAAAACAAATTTAAAAAATTAACAAATTTTTCGTGGGTGTAGGGGGACATTATAGATTTTTTAACTTAAAAGTGGGGCATGGCGCAAAAAAGGTTGGGAACCATTGGTCTATACATATAAGAAAGATACTTATTGATTTTTTCTATAAAATCTAATTTTTTTGTTATTTTTTGACAATTTTTCGAGTTTATCGATTTCTTTCTGCTATAGTTCGTTTAACAACCTTTATATTTATAAACGTATTTTTAAAGAAAATTTGATTCTGAATACGATAAGCTTTATCCTGAAGAAATCGGATAACAATTGACAGAGTTGTGATAATTTTTCTAAAAAAGAAAATTAAGATTTTGCAGGAAATCGCCATTCAGATAACCCAGACAAAAAAAATAAATTTATCATAAATGGTCATGTACAATATTTTTAAAGGTTTTTGGCGCGCTGAATCTGAATCTGGCCTTTAAATTGCTTTATCTCGTCAGGTTTTTGAGATATTTAACATAAATTGATATATTAAAAACTTAACAAGATAGCGCAATTTCAAGGTCAAATTCGAATTCAGGAGGCCAAAAACCTTTAAAATAATGATACGCGACCTCTTGTATGTTCGTTTATTTTTATATTTTTTTTGCCTGGGTTATCCGAACGGCAATTGTAAGCAAAATCTTAATTTTCTTTTTTAGAAAAATTATCACATCTCTGTCAATTGTTATCCGACTTTTTCCACATAAAGCTCATCTTATTCACAATTAAATTTTCTTTAAGAATACGTTTATAAATATAAATGTTGTTGAACGAACTATAACAGAAAAAAATCGATGAACTCAAAAAATTTTCAAAAAATAACAAAAAATTAGATATTGTTGAAAAAATCAATACATATCGTTTTTATATGTATAGACCAATTCACATACATGAAAAGCCCTATCCTTCTTCTATCCAAAACAGTTGAAAAATTGAAAATCGGTTGAAAAATGTTTAAGTTACACGTGGTCTAGTGAGAAAAGTCCCAAAAAATCGTTTTTTGACAATAACTTTAAAATTTGAGGGTGTCTGGCAAGTTTGATGGGCATTTTTGTGATCTTTTCGACGAGACCTACAACCTTAACTACCTCATTTTAAAAGTATATTTGATTTTGTGTTTTTTGTAGCACAGTGTTATTCTACATTATCAGAAAAAAATTAAAGCATCTCTTCAAACAATATATAATTACTGAAACAAAGTCTAATTAAAGCAAAGTCACAAGAATGGCTAAATATGATGACACTTTTTAAATTCAATGTGACATTAAAGCACGAGGAAAACAAAAATATAAACATTTATTTAAAAAAGAAAATATTTAAGAAAAAAATTGAATTCTAGTTAAACAATAGCTTCCTTCTATGCCATTTACAGATGTAATTCGTAAAAGATCGATTGTAATTCGAAGATTCTACTTGTTATTCAAAGATTCCATTTTTAACTCGAAGATTATACTTGCAATTAGAAGATTCTATTTGTAATTCGAAGATTCCATTTTCCATTTCGCCCAAAAAATGTTCATACAAATTTGGGCAATATTTGATATGAAAAGTTACCCAAAATTTTTGGCCACATTTTCATAGTTTTTGGGCAAAATTTCGAAATAAAAAATTGGGTGATTTTTCATTATGAAAAATAGTTTATTAATTTTTTAGAAACAATACAACGAATTGTTTTTGTTTTTATAAATTATAACCATGAAAAAGCTGATGAACAACCTCCCCGTTATGGAGTAACAGACAAAGGTTCTGGTGGTAATCGAACTGACAACCCCTGCACTTACTTCCAGATTATCACATTTTATACTAGTCTGCCGCTGCCAGTAGAAAATCAAAATTAATTAATTAAAAAACAGCGTGAAGGTGCGATGAAAGCACCGCGTGATTCTTCATAATTGATGTTACACACTTAAGGCTGAATGCAAAATCGACCAAAGAAAAATGGCCCAAAAAAGAATACGAAAATTCGCCCAAAAAATTTTTCGTACAAATTTGGGTCATATTTCATATGAAAAGTTACCCAACATTTTTGGGCAAATTTTCATAGTTTTTGGGCAAAATTTCGAAATTAAAAATTGGATGATTTTTCATTACGAAAAATTACCCAAAAATTGTATATGAAAAATTGCCCAATTTTATTTTGGTTTTATTTTTTGTCAAAATCTTAAAATGTCAAAACTGAAATATGTATGTCACAATAAATCAGTATATTATTATTTTTAGAAATTTTTTTAGTAAACGCATATCGTGTTTTTTTTTATAAATTATATATTTAACTAACCAAGAATAAGCTGAAGCAAAACCGTTTCGTTGTTGCTAACATACAAAGGCTCTTTTGGGAATCGAACCCAAAATCCCTGCTCTTACATGCAGATTACCACGCTATATATTCATCTATCGCAGTGCAGTAGAAAATCAAAAGTAATGAATTTAAAAACAGCATGCAACTCCGATGAAAGCTCCGCAGGCGAAAAATTTTACCAACAAATTTTAACAAAAAATCGCGCGACACTTAAAACTTTTACATCAATTACTTATGAATTTTACGGGCTGTATTCTCAAAACAACCATCTATAAAAATAAATAACCACGTAACCTAAGGTCTTATCTTAAAAGTTGTTGTCTTTCTCATAAAGATCTTCTGCGTAGCCGGCCTTTGGCCGGGCTTAGGGATTCCAAACTACATGCCTCAGACCCACCCTCTCCGCAAAAGAAAGCTTTTCTGCGTAGTATGTGTTTTGGAAAAAATGTTTTAGAAAAAATCTTTTTTTATTTTGGGCCATTTTTCATTTCTTTTTTGGGCTTTTTTTCGTTAATTTTGGGCGAAGTTTCGTATTTTTCTTTTTGGGTAATTTTTCATATTTTTTGTGCGATTTTGCATTTGGGCGATTATTCATAAAATTTTTTGGGCGATTCTTCTTTGGGCGATTTTGCCTACAGACCACACTTAATATTTTTAACATCAATTACCTACTTATAGCTTTTTCAGACCATACTATCAAGAAAACGATATGTCAAAAATAGGGATATGTAACAAAATTTCTTGTCTTAAAACTTGTTTTTTTTTAAGTTTTTCTCCATAGCCGGCCTTCGGCCGGGCTTAGGAATAACAAACTCCATGCCTTAAGCCCACCCTCTTCGCAAAATAAAACTTTTTGGGTAATTTGGGTTTGGGGAAAACGTGTTTTCGGATTTTTTTTTTTTTATTTTTGGGTAATATTTCATTTCTTTCTTGGGCTTTTTTTTTATTAATTTTGGGCAAAATTTCATATTTTTCTTTTTGGGTAATTTTTCATATTTTTTGGGCGATTTTGCATTTGGGCTATTTTTCATAAAATTTTTTTGGGCTATTTTTCTTAGGGCGATTTTGCCTACAGCCGATTATAATTGTAATTCGTAAAAGATTAATTGTAATTCGAAAAAGATCAATTGTAAGTCGTAAAAGATCCATTGTAACTCGAAGATTCCAATTGTAATTCGAAAAATATCAACTGAATTTTCATTGATCTTTTTCGATTTTTTTCTCAATTTAAAAATTTTCATTGACACTTTTAATATGGCATGAGTAACAAACAACATTTTAAAAATGAAACAACATTGATTTAAAAATGTTTTATGTTCATATCAAAGATGCATATAGAAAAAAAATAAAAATTTGGACGAAAACCACAAATTTCCGTTCAAAGATAAAATAAAAAATTCAGCGAATGTTGCGGATATACATATTTTTCAGATGAATGCAAATGTTTTTAGTCCTGTTAACATGACCAAAATATGAATGAAAAAATAATGTCATTTTCAGCTTCAGAGAATCGATATAGCTGTATCGCCGGATTATCATTTTAAGCTATGTTTACACCATACCACTGAGTCGTATGATTTTTGTGAAAAAGCAGTGTTTTTATATAGCATAATTTTAGGCATGTAGTAAATATATGATTGTTATTAAAAAGCGACAAAAAACTCTACATTTTGCTAAATTTATAAACAAATATAACAATTTATTTAATCTTAAGTTTATAAATTCAGCAATATGTAAAGTTTTTTGTCGCTTTTAAATAACAATCCTATATATATTACATGCCTAAAATTATGCTATAAAAAATCTTGCTTTTTTATGAAAATCATACGACTCAGTGGTATGGTGTAAACATAGCTTTAGTGACATTCCAGCGATACATACAAATCTATTATTTTTCGTTTATACGATTATCTGGCGATATCGCCAAGACGAATCGTTTTCGCCGGGATGTATTGCCTTCGGGTAACAGTTTCTCCCGAAAGGTGTATCGCCGGCGATACGAATTCGATAATTGCCGCAATAAAATTTATCGTTTAGGCAATACAACCGGCGAATCGATGTCGTATCGTTTTGTTTGCAGAGTTATTTCACAAATTTATTTAGTTATTTTTCTTGAAGTACATGTTTATTTCTTTAAATGTTTATGGAAGTTGAAAAATGTTCACTATTTTTACACCACTACACTTTTTTCAAACAACTGCGTAATTGTCGAAGAGTCGTTGTAATAATTGTTGAAGACTCATTTTAATAATGTTTATAACAATAATTTTCAACATGACCCCATCATAAAATGAAAAGGAGTACTTGCATTCTTAATTCAAAAAATATAATTTTAAAATCAAGACCGAAACATATTTAATTTTATAAAAATCCACTTCATTATTAAATTTTTTTAAAAAATTCGAGAATTTTAAAAATGAGTATGACCATTTTTGATTCGACTACGATTTTTCCCTTCAGTGGGGGCTACAAAAACTTGGTAGCCTCTTTTGGAATCAGGAGGTAAAAATCTTGATATCATTTCCAATATCTAGGTACGGAAAGTGAGTCAAAAAATAGCTTGTACCTCTTAATATCCTAAATATCTAAATTCTTAAAATCATTCAATCTGTATAAACGCCATACTAAACAGATTTTTTTTAATATTTAAAAAAAAATATTAGCAAGTTTTTAAATTACAGTTGCTAACAAATTCTTTTCTTTTTATTTATAAAATTTTAAATTATAAAGATACCAAAAAAAAATACATGTGTGTAGATTAGTGTTTGGGGTCCGGGAATTCCCGGATCGGATTTCCCGGGAATAGACTGACGGGAATTCCCGGGAATTTTTTTCATTTTTCCCGGGAAATCCGGGAATTTTATAAAATAAACCATTTTACATAAAAACTTTTATTTAAATTTAATTTTTAATATTTTTTTACATACAGGCATAATTACATTTGCTATTTTTTGTATTTTTTCTATTTGGAAGAACAGTGCAAATATATATTCATAGGAAAACTGACAATATCATGAAAAAACTTAAAAAGTAAAAAAATATACGTCGATTAATGATAATTTTGCTAAGACTGTCTACTCGAGACTGTGTTACTTCGAGAGCTTGGAAACCGTTTCGAATGTCGACCTAAGGCAAATAGTACAATTCGCGATGAGGACAAACGCGTTCTATCAGCGTCGCTGAGGAATTATTGTGGTTTCGCTATGGACCATCCGGTCTATGTGAGGAGTCTTTGACTCCGCCACCTCTAACCTAACCTAACCTAAGACTGTCAAAAAAATATAAAAATTTTGAACCTAGAATTGACATTTCCAGAACAAATATTAAAAGTGCTGCCTACTATATTAGTTTTTGCTCGAATAACGCAGTTTTAATTTTTTGCGATTTTTAGCTATTTTTGCGATTTTTTGTGGTGAAAAAACTTGCAATAGTTTTTTTGTTTTGTTTTATTGTATTTTAGGATTTTTAACTTTTATTTTTTTATTTTTTATGTTTTAATTAATTGTTTATCTCTAATAAAACTGTTTTTAATACAAAGTTGGTCAAATTTTAATGTTTTTTATGATTTATATTAATAATAAATATTTCCCGGGATTCCCGGGAATCCCGGGAAATAAATTTTTTTCCCGTTTCCCGGGAAATTGAAAAGTACGGGAATTCCCAAACACTAGTGTAGATACAAAAATAAAATAACAATACGTCAGCAAATAAATGTCGAAAATTCAAAATTGATTATTTTGTAAAAGTGCTAAATAATTTTGTACATAATGTGTGTGTGTGTTTTCATACGTGAACATAATTTATATTGACTTTAATTATATAAATAAAAATATATATAAAATTATTCTCTCAAACATTGATAGTAAAAATCATAAAAAGGAGACGAGCCCAAAAAGTTTAGCCAATCAAATTCAGTTGACACAGTGTTTATTTTACCAGTAGAGTGATCAAATACTTTATCAGGCCCTAGACCGATGTGTTACACACGGAATGTCAATGCTAATATACCCTTTAATGGAGTGTATTAATGATTAATTCAAATTCGATTTTTATTTGTGGAGGCGGTCGGCACGGGTTTAGAAATTCATGTGTTATGCCTTCTGCACTTTAGTTGTACAAGTTTTTTATTTAAATAAATTTTTAACATCTACGCCTACAAAAGGGGCGGGCCAAAAAAACGACATTTTCTTATCTCCCGGGTTCAAACGAAGAACTTTGAACTTTCTCCGACACAAAATTGTTGCATTGGTTTAACAAAAATACAAAATAACATGTAAATAATGGCCTTTTCCAGAGGTTGGTTTATTTCTTCTAACCCGAGTAAAAATAAACATATATAACAATATATAACTTGATGCAAACATAATAAATCATATATGATTATACATCGCGTGAGATATTTTCTAAATTTTTTAACTGCAGTCATATTTAGTTATATAAAATTTAATCATGATTTGGATTAAAAGGTGTACGGTTGATATAATTATATAAAATTATATGAGGGTTAATACAAAATTTGATTTTCTGTATAATTTAACATAAAATTATATATAGCTTATTCTGTTCCATATAAAACTATATGTTTCCAATTAACCAAAAATTTTCTTAGTTTTAAGGCAAAGTATAAGAAACTTTTTAAAATGTTCCTAAACATTTCCTTGTTAGGGTCCCGAGTAAAAATTTTTATATGATGCAATATATAATGATATGTAACACAATATATATTTATACGCAATTTGATCCGAATAATGGTGGATGTTTTTGCATTAAAAAAGATCAACTTGTATAAAATATGATTTGATTTCATCCGAGTTTTGACCAGACATTGCTATATATTGGTGGATCTAATTAGATCTAATTGCATAAAAACTTATAAAATCCTGGTGTTTTTTGGTTTGGGTTGAGATACACCACAGGTCAACGATACATTCACCAAATATAAAATTTTCTAAAACAAAAAAATGTTTGGGTACGCTTCGAACCAGATAGGTGATATACATAACCCTAACAAGGAAATGTTTAGGAACATTTTAAAAAAATTCTTATATTTTGCCTAAAAAACTTAGAAAATTTTTGGTTAATTGGAAACATATAAAGTTTTATATGGAACAGAATAAGCTATATATAATTTGATGTTAAATTATACAGAAAAACGGATTTTGTATTGACCCTCATATTATTTTATTTAATTATATCAACCGTACACCTTTTAATCCGAATCATGATTAAATTATATATAACTACGTATGACTGCATTTAAAAAATATATGATTTATTATGTTTGTATCAAGTTATATATTCCCGAGTAAAAATAATCATATATAACAATATATAACTTGATGCAAACATAATAAGTCATATATGATTACACATCGCGTGAGATATTTTCTAAATTTTTTAAATGCTGTCATATGTAGTTATATATAATTTAATCATGATTCGGATTAAAAGGGATACGGTTGATATAATTACATAAAATTATATGAGGGTCAATACAAAAATCTGTTTTTCTGTATAATTTAACATCAAATTATATATAGATTATTCTGTTCCATATAAAACTTTATCAGTTTTACCACAAGAAAATAAAATAAATTTAAAATGAGCTTTTAATTTTATTTCCATACAAATTGTTTTTGTTTTTAAAATCGACTTTCAAAAAATGTATTGAAAATTTGAAATTTAAAATAAAACTTTTCCCGAGTAAAAATTTTGATATGATGCAATATATAATGATATGTAACACAATATATATTTAAACGCAATTTGATCCGAATAATGGTGGATGTGTTTGCATTAAAAAAGATCAACTTGTATAAAATATGATTTGATTTCATCCGAGTTTTGACCAGACATTGCCATATATTGGTGGATCTAATTAGATCTAATTGCATAAAAAAATATAAAATCCTGGTGTTTTTTGGTTTGGGTTGAGATACACCACAGGTCAACGATACATTCACCAAACATTTAAATGTCTGGGTACGCTTCGAACCAGATAGGTGATATACATAACCCTAACAAGAAATGTTTAGGAACATTTTAAAAAGTTTCTTATACTTTGTCTAAAAAACTTAGAAAATTTTTGGTTAATTGGAAACTTATATAGTTTTATATGGAACAGCATAAGCTATATATAATTTTATGTTAAATTATACAGAAAAACAAATTTTGTATTGACCCTCATATAATTTTATATAATTATATCAACCGTACACCTTTTAATCCGAATCATGATTAAATTATATATAACTACATATGACTGCATTTAAAAAATTTAGAAAAGATCTCACGCGATGTATAATAATATATGATTTAATATGTTTGTATCAAGTTATATATTGTAATATATGTTTATTTTTACTCGGGTTGTTAAAATAGACTTTTTGTTTTCTTGTGGTAAGGGCCTATATGTTTCCAATTAACCAAAAATTTTCTAAGTTTTTTAGGCAAAGTATAAGAAACTTTTTAAAATGTTCCTAAACATTTCCTTATTAGGTTTATGTATATCACCTATCTGGTTCGAAGCGTACCCAAACATTTTTTTGTTTTAGAAAATTATATGTTTGGTGAATGTATCGTTGACCTGTGGTGTATCTCAACCCAAACCAAAAAACACCAGGATTTTTTATGTTTTTATGCAATTCGATCTAATTAGATCCACCAATATTTAGCAATGTCTGGTCAAAACTCGGATGAAATCAAATCATATTTTATACAAGTTGATATTTTTTAATTCAAAAACATCCACCATTATTCGGAACAAATTGTGTATAAATATATATTGTGTTACATATTATTATATATTGCATCATATAAAAATTTTTACTCGGGTTGTAATATATGTATATTTTTACTCGGGGTTATGTATATCACCTATCTGGTTCGAAGCGTACCCAAACATTTTTTTGTTTTAGAAAATGATATGTTTGGTGAATGTATCGTTGACCTGTGGTGTATCTCAACCCAAACCAAAAAACACCAGGATTTTATATGTTTTTATGCAATTAGATCTAATTAGATCCACCAATATATGGCAATGTCTGGTCAAAACTCGGATGAAATCAAATCATATTTTATACAAGTTGATCTTTTTTAATGCAAAAACATCCACCATTTTTCGGATCAAATTGCGTATAATTATATATTGTATTACATATCATTATATATTGCATCATATAAAAATTTTTACTCGGGAAGGGACACATTATTCCTCCTGGTCCGATTTTGTTCATTTATGAACTAAAACTGTTTATGATCATAAGACATATTCGTGCCAAACTTCAGGAGTCTAGCTCTTTTATTTTGGACTTCGTGCCTTATATAGAGATAAACGGAGAGATATTCATTGTAAAGATGGGTACATGTGCAGATTAGTGCGTGATTCAAGAAAATATCCCCAATAGGTACCCCAAGAAACAAGCTGGGTTAAATTTCGCAGTTTTGTGAAAGCACCCAGAAATGGCGAAAACGGCCAGCATACAAGATTTGCAGAAATCTGTTAGTTTAGTGACGAACACCCTTAGGGAAGGTTTAGTCCAGGGCGCCTACCTCCAAAGAAGATCCATCAACCGTGTTGGACACCTGAACTCAAGCTTCACAGAACAAAAAGTTTCAATGCTTTCAGTTTCAATGCTTTCAAGAGGGAAACCACAAAGGCGAAAAGATATTCTTGTTACATCTTCTGTGTAGAATTAGAGGGAACTGCGGAGGCGGCTAGGCTCCGTAAAGTTCTTTCTAAAGATTTAGGTGTACCAAGTTATCTTAATAAGCCCGATTGATCTTTCGCAGAAAGCAGTTTGGTAACCACTAATCTTGGATGGATACTTATAACCCGGGGTGGCAAGGACGAAGTGAAAAGAGATAATCACATGGGTACACTTTCACTAAATGCAATTCCGATAAATGAACTCATCAGAACAATGGTGGACAAACATAATATAATGTGGGCGGTCCGTTCCTTCAAGCCTAACAAATCGGCAGTGCCTGATGGAATATTTTCGACACTCTTGCAGGAGTCCCTCGGGATAATCACGCCATGGTTATTGAGTACCTTAATAGGCCGCCAAAGTACCGCAAAGGATTGGAAAGTCTGGTAGATATCTATGTACTAAGTACACTCAAAATAATTCTACAGTAAAAGGTTTAGTAAGTGTATTGTACCTAAATCTACTAATTAGTTACTAATTTTAGTATCTTAAAAGTACTAAAATTAGTAATTTTTACTGGTTTTGACTAATATTAGTTAAAAATTTTAGTATTGGTTACCAATTTCTGCACTAGGTCCTTTTGGACTAAAATTAGTTAAATTTTCGATTGTCCTCAAAAAAACCTGGGATTTTTCTGGTGTGCTATTGATGCATATATCCACGGCTGAATGCTAAGTATCGCGTCCATCCATTCCGGCCTGGGGTGCCGATCTAATAGCAGCTGTGATACCCACACACTCCAGTCGTTGTAACCTTTAACTTTTTTTGTAGAGCATTAAGGACTGATGATATTTTGACATTGTTGAACGCTACTTCCACGTCTTATTCTTGGACGTGGAAGTAGCGTTCAACAATGTCAAAATATCATCAGTCCTTAATGCTCTACAAAAAAAGTTAAAGGTTACAACGACTGGAGTGTGTGGGTATCACAGCTGCTATTAGATCGGCACCCCAGGCCGGAATGGATGGACGCGATACTTAGCATTCAGCCGTGGATATATGCATCAATAGCACACCAGAAAAATCCCAGGTTTTTTTGAGGACAATCGACCATATTAAGTACTGGGGGCGAGACGGAACTGGAACAGAAAACCGATTATATCTCATTACAGACGAACTTTGACAGAACGAAGTCCACAAGTAGGGAAACTGGGCAGAAAACTTATGCGATCTTAATCTTAACGAACGAATTGATTATGAATATGAGTATACTCTGAATGCCTTGAAATCAGGCTCTCTTTAAGTCTTCGGAGCAAGTGCAGTGTTGAAGTACTTGCAATTGATAATGCCGTGTAGATGATTATGACAAGGGTTCTACATCCTTGCGCCATTAATATTTTCGGGGCTAGTCTTGCAGCTCTGGAGGCCTTAGAATCAAACACTGTAAAATCGGGAATCGTTAATAAAAGTCTCTGGATATAGTGGGGTCGCTGGAAACGAATTCGCTGATAAATATGCAAAAAATGGATCTATGTCGGTACACAGAAAAAAAATATGGAGGAATCAAATTTGAGTAACCACTTGTTTAAATTTAAAAAGAAAAATTGAGTAATTTTTTAATTTACGCAATTAAAAATTTACTCAAACATTTTAAAAAAAATTTAAGTAAATAATTTAATAAAAATTTAATAGTTTTTTTTAATTTTTTTTAAACTCTCATAGTTTTTTGAATTCTCGTTTAGTTTATAGTTTTTTGTATATGTATATGAAAGTTTGTAATCGTCTTTATAAAATTTTCCTATGTCTTTGAGACATAAATATGTTTGGTAAAGTTTGAAAAAACAAGTTTTTTTTTGCAAAAAAAATTTAAAACTTTTTTAAACTTTTTAAAAAAATAAATTGATAAATTTTGAGTAAATTTTTAATTGTGGCAATTAAAAAGTTACTCAATTTTTTTAGCAAACATTTAAAAAATTTTTATTAAAAATTTACTCAATACTATTAAATCGTTTACTGGTGCAAAATTGAGTAATTTTTTACTCAATAGTATTAAAAATTTACTCAAATAATTTTTTATTTTTTTCTGTGTAGGGGAACGGGTTGAACCTGACATCTCTGTTATTATAGTAGAACTGATGAACGAATTTGATAGGTTATTAGAAAATAGAATGAAGGATAGGTGGATATCAGTGACTACGTGCAGGAATCTGCGAACCCTGTGGCCACTACAAATTCTGAGAGGACAGAAAGTCGTCTTACTTTTGGCAAACGGATGGTTAGCGTTTTAGGTGGAGTACTGACAGGACACTGTAGAATCGGCCAAATGTGGGGAAGAGGAGGAGGAGTCAGTGAAGCACTTTTACAGGATGATTTAGAAAATAGCTCTTTTTTCGTGTTCGATATTATTAACATAAGCATCATTGTACTCACCCTGTTGAAAGCTATATGATTTATTTTTCTCTATTCGGAAACTACTCGCATAGTTACAGAAATCGGGTAGAGGATTGCCTAAACGTTGTCTCATTGACGTCTTAGGGAATCGGGGTGGTTTAAGAAGTGTACATTTGTATCAAAATTAATTAAAAACCGAAACTTTTAGAAAAATATGTTTTAAAATTCTTTTTCAAATTTCAATTAATCTTGTTCGAATTTCAAATTATCCTTTTCGAGTTTCAATTTATTAAAATTTAAGAATTTTCGGAAATTTTTTTTCGTTTTCGAATATTATTATTTTTTTAAATGAATTTTCCCTAGTTTCGATTGATTTTTTTAGAATTTAAATTATTATTTTTTTTTAAATTTCGATTGATATAAAATGCATTTCAATTACTATTTTTCAAATTTGTATTGATCTTTTTTGAATTTCAATTGATGTTTTTCAAATTTTGATATTATCCAAATTTTAATGATATGCTCAATTTTTAATTTACTCATATATTAAAAGAGATTTAAAAGTTCTCTTAAAATATATGCTCATAAGTTTTTAAATTCATAGTTGTGATTATGTGTTTGTATGAGTATCAATCTATATTATATACTTGATTCGCAAATAAAGTGTATATGCCCCCATATTTTTATATGCCTCCAAGGCAGGTAACTGTCTTGTTTTTTTTTGTAGTGAATGTATGTAAAAATATGTATATTTATTAGGGCGTCCCGTCAAATCTAAATTTTCGAATTTCGTGTCGTAATACCTGCTAATAACCACTTTTCACTATTACACTCAAAATATTTTGTAGGCAAAAACAAATGAAAAACACATTTAAAACCAGTGACTAAACAATTGAAAACCATCCCAGTAATTATTCATTTATTTTAACAAACACCAACATTTATTTTTTGCTGTTGACAAAATTTTCTAAAATAAATAATATTAAACATTAAAAAATTATGTTTTTTTAATTCATTTTTACCAACAAATTAGAAAAAAATAACCTGCGAAAACATTAAAAGTTAATGATAGTTCTGTTATTTTTACCAACAAATTCCAAAAAAATAACCTACGAAAACATTAAAAATTAATGATTTCGTTGGTTAGTTTTTACAATTTTCAATTGATATATTTTTTTAAAAATGTTTAATAAAATTTTGGGGAATCGATCCCGCAATCAACTACATTCTGGCCAGACACTCTACCCAGCGTGCCAAAGTCACTTGATACAAACATGTTTTTATATTTCTATAAATAATTTTTTGAATTTTTTTTCTACAAAAAAATAACCTACTTGTGTAGGTAAAAACTAATGATATCTCATTAAAAAATACCCACAATTTAAAAAAAAATTACTTACACAATTCAATAAAAATTTAAAGAATAATCAGTAGTTTTTACTTACAGAACAAAAATAAATGACTTTAAAAATTAAATGTTATTGAAAGTCTTTATATTTTAGTGTGTTATTTTTGAAACAAAGGACAGAAGAAGTCATTAATAAAAACTGAACATTAAATAAATATTTTTTCTTTTAAAAACGACTAAACGTAAAATTTTTAAAATAAACTGCAAACAGTTAATAACATAATTTTTTGAGTGTATACTTTTCCATTATACAAGTGTAATTTCACCATGTTAGGGAAATATTTTATAATAATTTTTTGCCAGAAATTGTTCACTTATTAGATACAACCAGGTTTCCATCAAAAAGGAATGCAAAAATCTTTTGGAAAGTGGTAAATTTCAATGTGTATAATGGAAAAGTGTGATAGTGTAAAATAGGTATAAACGATGGCCACGGAAGAATAGCTGATTATAAGAAAATTTATTAAAAAAATTTGCAAGGTCATCTTTAGTAAACAACTAAAGGTCAAAATGTAAAAAAAAATTACGTTTTCGACATGAACTTGTCCGAATTTTTTAACTAATTCCGATCCAAAAATTAGCAATTTTTGAAATATTCAAAAAAAAAATGCAAAGAGCGGATTTTGTCCACAGATGCTGATTTTTAACAAAAGTTGGAAAATGTTAAGTATGTTATCTAAAAAATATTTAAAAAAATATAAAAACACAACTTTGGTCTAAAAATGCTAATCAGAGATTTTTGTCCACAGATGTTGATCAGTATTTTTGGACCAAAATCGTGTTTTTATATTTTTTAAATATTTTTATAGATAACATTCTAACCATTTTCCAACTTTTGGGACCGATTTGGATAAACATTTTTTTTTGTTTAAAAATCAGCATTTCTGAATTTTTTCTGGCAGGTATTACGCCACTAAATTAGAAGGTTTGGATTTGACGGGACGCACAGAGGGTTGAAATGTACCAAAAGTGAGGATTAATTCAAAAGCTGAACTTTATCCTACACATTCGTGTGTGGTACTGGGTGAAAGGTAATTAAATTCTACATCACTATTTGCCAAAAACTTTTGTTTTGAGTAAATTACTCTATCGACTGTGAGCTGTCAAAATCAAATAATTTTTCAAAATTTTTCGTGCCGTGCCTAAAACTGAAAATTGAGATATTTTGGGTGCTGATAATTCTTATTAAGCGTTCTAAAAGTAATTTTATTAAAATGGAACCATCAACTTCAGGTATTTGGCTACATAATTGCATTAATGTTTTTTAGATAAATGTTTTGCAAATATTTTTAATATTTTTTTAAAAAGTGCTCCATATTTGGCGTATTTTCGATATATACAAAGAGTTTCAACAAATTTCTTGTTGCGATCCAGCAAATTTTATTAAGTGATATTTTAATATAGTATTTTAGCTTATATATTCCACACCAAACTTTTGCAGAGGCACCGCGTTTTTTTACTAATTAAAATTTTTGTGAAAGAATTCCAGTTGCTAAAAAAAAGTTGAAAAACATATGAAAGAGGGCATTATGGGAGCCCCCTTAGTTAGAGGAGATACGGGGTGCGTATGTTGAAAAAAAGTTGGGGGGGGGGGGAAATAATGATAGTTAATCTCACATTTCACCCTCTAGGAGCTAGCATGGAGCGGCAGCAACAGATTTCATTAAAAAAAAAAAATATGGGGACCACCTTAAGGGTTAAATGTACAGGGTAGGTATATTCTAAGAAAATGTTTGGGTTAAAAACATATTGGGGGTCGGTCACACATTCGACATCTCTAGGGGCACCCTTGGGGCAGTTAGAGCTGTATGAGCAGATTTTATTAAAATTACATTTTGTATGGCAGCCCCATTATTGAGTGGAGATACGGTATAAGTATGTTCCAAAAAAATGTTGGGGGGTAAAAATTAATGCAGGTCGGTTTTAGTGGAAACCACTCTAAGATACACCATGGGAGCGGTAGGAACTAATTTCATAAAACAAATTTATAAAAAATAAAAATAAATTGTATGGGGACCACCTTAAGGGTTAAAGATAGAGGGTAGGTATATTCTAAAAAAATGTTGGAGTTGAAAAAATATTGGGGGTCGGTCACACATTTGCATTTCTAGGGGCACTCTTGGAGCAGTTAGAGCTGTAGGAGCAGATTTTTTAAAAATGTCATTTTGTATGGGAGCCCCATTATCGAGTGGAGATACGGTATAAGTATGTTCCAAAAAAATGTTGGGAGGGCAAAATTAATGGGGGTCGGTCTTATTGATTAATACTCTAAGACGCACCCTGGGAGCGGTAGGAGCTGATTTCATAAAATTAATTTAAAAAAAATAAAAAACAATTGTATGGGGACCACCTTAAGGGTTAAAGATAGAGGGTAGGTATATTGTAAGAAAATGTTGGGATTGAAAATATATTTGGGGTCGGTCACACATTTGACATCTCTTGGGGCATTATTGAAGCAGTTCTTTTTTAATAAAAAAATTTTTTCTATAATTTTTTTTTCTGTAAAACATTTTTTTTTTTACTAAATAATGTATAGTTAGTCTAAAAACATATAAACCCGAGTAAAAAAGATTATATATGTTTATATTTAATTATATAAAGACATCATATATATTCATATAGAATTTGATGCGAAAAATGAGTCGATAAAACCATTGGTATAAAGTTGCATTAAATTTGATATAATTTGATGTGATTTTAATATAATTTTATATGATTTGATGCGAAAATTGGCCCCTTTTTTAGAAAAATTTATGCAATTATATATAATTAAATAAAAAAAAATCAAAAAAAAACCCAAAAAAAAAAAAAATTATATTAAATTATATATAAAGAACTTAGATTTTTTTTCATAAATTTTGCATTATATATAATAACATATAAAATTTTTAAAACAAATGTTTAAGGTTTAGGTTTGGAACTTAAAAAAAAAAATTCTGGACTTAGAAAAATTTTCAAAAGTTATATCAAATTATATATAAAGGACTTAGATTTTTTTTTTAATTTTACTCATATAAGATTACATATGATTCAGAAAAAAGTTGCATAAAGTTTTATATAAAATGTCTTCAAATATTTTGTTATATTAAATTATATAAAAAAACAGACAGAATTTTATATTTCATATGTAATTATATAAACTAACTTTAATCATATGTTATTATGTATAACTTAACATTTTCTTTTATATAATTTTATATAAGAAAAAAATACGAAGTGCAAATATATATAATCTTATATGATAGCAAAACAATTTACGTATAAATTTATCAAATAATATATGTTTATATAAAAATAAGTAAAATTATATATAATCTTTTTTACTCGGGAATATTAATAATAAAGGGCTTTTCTGAATTAATCCCCAGTTTACATATGTTTCAACCCACTGTGAGACGCCCTAATATTTATGGTACATACATGAGCAAAAAACAAACTTGAAGCTTTATTTTAAAAAAATTTATGCATTGTAGTATTTTTTTTTGTTGATGATTCTTGTTGTTTTTGTCGTATATCATTCGATCGTTGGCTTGTTTTTTTTTCAAGCCTTTTTCAATTTCGATTTTAATTTTTTTGTTGTTTTCATTTCACATCAGAAGTGCTTTTTGGAGGCTTGTTTGTGTTTTCAATCTGTTTGAAAAATAAAAATACACATAATCCCCGATTAACGCGGTTGATGGGAACGAAAATAGTTGATCCTCGTGTATGGAAATTAAGAACCCTTTTGGATATTATTTAAACACTTTTTTTATAAGCGTCTAATTGAAATTTCATAGAAATATTACCGCGTAAATTGAGGCTTACCTGTATACAATTTGTTTGTGTCATTTATCTTTACTGTAAATTTGCGATAAAGTGCAAAAAATTTATTTTAAACTTGTTTTCTTCTCCGTGTCACATAAAATTTATATGTTTACGAAATAATATTAAATTGTTTTCGAACTCAAGCATTAATTTTAAAACAAATTCTGCGTCATTTGAAGACATCCTGTAGAAAAGGTCCGAGACACCCCAACCTTAAAATCCTCTCTTTTATATATATTTTAAGTTTCATGCAAATCGGTTCATAAGGGTTGAGATACTTTTCTTGTGAGATTGTGAGAAATTTTTCTGAAACATTATTTACATATAACGTAGTTCGTAAGATATCAATTTAAATTCGAAGAGTCAATTCGTAATTTGAAGATCCCACTTGTAATTCGTAAATTTTAAATAAAAGTTGGAGATATTACTGATAACTACACTCAAAATAATAACTCTGTAAAATACTCTGTAAAATGACTGTAATCTCAATTCAACAGATATTTGACAGAGTTTTCTGTCAAAATACAGATTTAAAGAAAATACTTTGTATTTTGTTGTGACAAAAAAACAAAGTTTCCTCTGTTATATTACTTTTTACTTTGCAATCTTAATTTTACAGATAATTAACAGAGTTTTCTGCTAAAATAGAGATTTAAACAAAATACTTCGTATTTTTTTTATAACCAAAAAAGTTTTCTGTTTTGAGTAGTTTTTGTTTTCATTACCAAACATCAAAATTTTATCTGTATTTTTTTTTAAGAAAAAGTTGAAAAAGTAGCAAAAAAAGTTATAAAAAAAAATCTTTTCAGAAATCTTATAAAAATTTTACTAAATAACAATAACACTCTGTAAATTTACAGAGTTTTTTATGTAAATATTTTTTTTTGCTTCAAATGCATTTTACAAATATATGTAAATTTACATAGTTTTCTTTGCTAAATTTAAGCAATACTTATTTTACTAGAAACTCTGTAAATAAACAGTTTTTTTGTCCAAATCATTTTACAGAGTTTAAAAGTAAAATTACAGAGTTTTCTCTGCCAAAAAGCTTTCATATATAACCAATATTTTACTATAAACTCTGTAAATTAACAGTTTTTTTGTCAAAATCATTTTACAGAGTTTTTTAGTAAAATTACCAAGAAATGTTGTTAGCTGGAAAAGTATGGTGTAATCTGTTAAATTAGCAGAGTTTTTCTGTAATTTAACAGAGTTATTATTTTGAGTGTAGGGCAAGTACTTTTATGCATCTAAAAAAGGAAAATATGTGCCTATAATATGCGTCTAAAAATTCAAAATATGCACTAAAAACTTCAAAAATATGCATCTAAAAGTGTTTGTTTTTACTAAAAAAAATAACTTGTCAACATAAAATTGGCTTTTTCAAATACTTTAAGGCCCTCGACAATTCTTAAAAATGTTTTATTGTGTGAAAACAATTTTTAATTAGTAAAATAGTTTTTTGCTTGAGAAGTTTTTTCTTTGAGTCACTAAATATTTCTAAAGAAAAAATTTTATAAAAGAAAAAGAATAGTAAAATACAATGGCCCTTACCACAAGAAAACAAAAAGTCTATTTTAACAAAAGTTTTATTTTAAATTTCAAATTTTCAATACATTTTTTGAAAGTCGATTTTAAAAACAAAAACAATTTGTATGGAAATAAAATTAAAAGCTTATTTTAAATATATTTTATTTTTCTATGGTAAGGCTGAATATTTTTCTAGTACAAGTAATTTTTCAATACTTTTAGATCTTTATTCTAAAAAAAAGAATTTATTTTTAACAAATTTTTTGTCACTTTTTTCGTAATTTTATAGAGTCCGACCAAATATTCGGTTTCGGTCTCGGTTTCGGCCGAATAATGGGGTTTCGGCCTCTATTCGGTATTCGGCAAAATTTTGGCCGAATATTAGCCGAAACCGAAATTTTTTGGTATTTTAAAAAATATGTAAAAAAGTCGGTGAGTTTTTTGATTTCGTATTTCATTACACTTGTTTCAGTTCAATTGAAGAAAATGTTACAAGTTTATGCAATAAATGTAAAACTGTTTCAGTTCAAAAATTATTTTCTCCTAATCTGCAAATGAAATATACAATTTTTTGCAAGTTTCTTAAAAAACATATTTTTTTTTTCAAAAATACAACAATTCCTGTAGTTTAAAAGCATTATATGCTGTATATTAATCATTAACAACTTTTTAATAATTTTATTCATGCCAGGCGGTAATTTTTTTTAAGTTTCGGTTTCGGTTCGGTTTCGGCCGAATATTACTTTTTCGGCCGAATATTCGGTTCGGTTTCGGTTCGGCCTCGAAAACTGGTTTCGGTCGGACTCTATAATTTTAAGATTTTTAAGTCAAAGAATTAACTCAAAATCAAACGACCATACCCTAACTCTTATCAAAATAAAAACGCAATTTTCCTGTAAAAAAAATCTTAAATTCGAAAACTGTTTTTTCTTACCGATTAGTAAAATGTCTCAGAATAGGAACATTTTAAATAGGAAACATTTCTCAGAATCTAAAAATTATTCCTCCAAAATCCATTTTCTTTAAAAAATGCATCAGAATATGATTTTTATAAATAAATGCATTTTTCTATAAGAAAAAGGCGATATGTTTTGAATTTTCCTAAGGACTTTTTAAAAAAATATTGATGAAATTTTAAAAAAAGTGCAATTTATATGAAAATATGCAAAAATATGCATTTATACCAAAATATGCAAAAATATGCAACTACAAATCAATGCCATTTTATTGCAAATTCATTGATTCGGATAGATATTTAATTTATGTTATGTTTACAATGCTGAGTAAAAATATGCATTTTCATGAAAGTACTTGCCCTACTGATAACACTACACTGAAAAAAAAGACATAACTAAAATTAAGGAAAAAATGTCTTTGAAAATTTATCATGAATTTTCCTTAAATTTAGTTAAATTTAACTTAAAAATGAGAAATTTTCTTAACTATGAGGAAAAAATTTTAGTTCATTTACTTATAATTAGTTCATAGTTTTCTTTAAATGGATTTTTTTAATATTAGGAAAACAATTCTTACTGCCAAAGAAATTTTCCACAAATCTAAGAATCGTATCTTTATTTTTAAGACATATTTCTTAAAAAACAATTTAGTTCAAGTTTAGTTAAAATTTACCAAAAAATCATCATCGTATTTCTCTTCTTTGAATTAAGGAAGTGTACTTCTTAGAATTAGTTAATGACTTCTGAGAATTTAGTAAATAACTTCTTAGAATTTAGTTAAAAATTCAAAATGGCGATATCGCGAAAACTAAGCGAGATAGAGCGAAACGGAAGAAATTTTCAAAAGAAAGACTACAAAGAAAAATATGGAATAGCCTAGCTCTGCATATCTGTCGGGGTCTCAAGACCCTAGTTTTAGATCTAAAATTTGAAATTCGCGAGATTTTATATATGCACATATCTCGGAAAATACTGCCAACACGAAAAAAGGTCCAACGGCATTTTTGTAGCTCTTGACTCGTAGAACACTTCCGCAAAATACCCGAAAGCCCTCCGATTAATAGTTTTTGAGATATCCAGTTTTTAAGATTCTCAATACCCTAACAGACCCCTTATTACCGTATCTCAAAAACTAAGCAAGTTAGAGCGAAACGGACACAAGTTTTGGTTCAAAATCTATGGGGACCCTTAAAGGACCCAACGGGGTTTCGAGTTAAATGGGGTGCGAACCCATGGGTCCAGGGTCTAGACCCAATCTATTTCTAAAATGTGAAGTATAATTTTTCCCATTTTCTAGTTAAAATTGGCTTAAAATTAAATATCTTTGGTTTCCCTATTTTTGGGAAAATTATGAACTAAAACCAAGAAAAAAAATCTTTGGAGCCAAATCATTCCCTCTTTTTCTCAAAATTGAGTTAATTTTCCCTGATTTTAGTTCACGTTTTTTTTGAGTGTACTCTCCAAAAATCAACTTTTTTTGCACAGCCTTCTAGGGTACATTTTTTAAAGTATTTTGGCCTCCTAAGCACGAATCTGTCATCAGAAAAGTTGTATCAAATCGCCTTCTCGAGATATAGGGATTTTCTGTTTTTGTGTACCAAGCCCTTAAAACCGACATATTTTTTAAATATCGGAAAAGTGTATGTTTTCCAATAAAATTACCTAATTATAATAATTGCTTGAAAACTGTATAAAAGGCGTATGCTTAATATTGTAATTGCCTTTAAATAACAATCATACGCAACATTGCACAGTGATTTATTTTTAAAATTTTGCTATTCAGTAAGTAGGTAATGGACCGATTGCAGCGAAATTCATACCGATTATACATAGCTAACGTAATTTCGAGCTTAAGTCTGGACGTTGGATCCCTCATGTCCAATAAGTGCAGCACCAGGGGCCCCTAAAATAGGATATATTTAGTATACAAAACTTTAAAATGCCTTAAAATCACCAACTTTAAATGCGTGTAAAACAAAATCTAGCGCTGAACTAAAAGGGGGTTTGTTATGTAAAATGTCAACTTTTATTCCATTCCGATTCGGAAAGTTCGATTTTGTATCACTGCGTTATTAATTCAAATTTTAAAAATACTCAATTTTATTGTAAATTAAAATAAAAAAATCCAATTTTGTTTTGTTCAATCTATTGAGTTAAATGTCAGTCTTTTAACAACAACATTTGTTTCTTAATTTTCTCGAATTTTCCTAAAACAAATTTTACAAACAAGAAACCAACATTAATTCTTTCATCACCATCATATTTTTAGTCAAAGCTGTATTGATCGATTGCTGTCATAAAATGCGGTCGGTCATTGGACTCCCAGAAAGCCTTGGTTGAGGAGGTGTGTCTGAGCTGGTTTATTGTTGTTGTTTTTGCTGTTGTTGTTGCTTATGATTGTCATGATTACACTGCTGTGTGCAAAAAACATCAACATCAACAACGAAAATAGACAAAAAACAACAATTTGCGATCAATTGTGTTGCACAAATGCATGAGATTGTAAACAAACAACCTCGAGATCAACTGTAATTTCTATACATACAGTGACTAAAAATAATAATGGAACAGCATATACTAGGGTTCTATAGTCGAAAAGTCGATTAATCGACTTTTTGTATGAAAAAGTCGAAAAGTCGAAATCGACTTTTTTGTTCTTAAAAAGTCGAAAAGTCGACTTTTGCTTTCGACTTTTTCGACTTTTTTCGAATTTTTTTTTTTGATTTTTTTTTACTTTTGCCAGATGAAAATAATTTCTTTCTTCTGAAAAAAAATTCAAATGAGAGCCGAGTTTAATAACTACTGAAGCTATTGGTATTTCCATGTATTTTGTATGTGAAGTAAAAATGTCAATGCCAAATTTATGAGTTAGAAAGTGTTAAGTGCAATATTTACCAATATTTTTGATTATTGTTAACACCTCAGTGATAGGGTTCTATAAATCGAAAGTCGAATCTTTTGCTTTCGATTTTTTCAACCTTTTTAACATTTTCGGTTTCTTCGACTTTTTTTGATAAATAAAATACAACTAAAAAAATAGCACCTAAATGCTTACAACAAGTCAAAACTAAACTTTTATTTACAAAAAAATAGACTTTTTCAAAATTGGAAAAGGTCGAAAAAAGTCGAAGAAAGTCGAAAAAAGTCAAAAAGTCGAAAAAAGTCGAAAAAAGTCAAAAGTCGAAAAAAGTCGAAAAAAGTCGACTTTTTAAAAAGTCGAAAGGTCGAAAAGTCGACTTTTTAAATTTTGAAAAAAGTCGAAAAATCGACTTTTTAGAAATTGAAAAAAGTCGAAAAGTCGACTTTTTGTTGCGACTATATAACCCTAGCATATACTATTTGATAGCAGTTCTTTTTTAAAGGAAAGGTTATTAATACTAAACCTGATTTTTATCAATCGACTATTTTTGAAAAAAATATTATAATTTAAGCTTGATGGCGTCCAGAATTAAATGATCCGACACAATGGCGGAGTACTCTGTACTACAGAGTACCATCTCTAAAAATAGGGATACCATCATACAAAAAATGTGTAAGTTCGAAAGAGAAAAGAACTCCGTCATTGTAAATTCAGCTTAAAAATTTAAAAAATGATTCAATAATTTTTATTCAGTTATCATCTAGTTTTTCCGAAAACCCAAACAAAAAATTTTCATACAGTAGAAGAAATTCGCATTTTTTGACCACCAACTCTTTTGACCACAAATTTTTTGTAAACAAAGAAAATATTTTATTGTTTATTAATTTTAGTACACCTAAGTATAAATATAGTAACGAGATATTAGAATAATTAAAATTTTTCTTTGTTTACAAAAAATTGGTGGTCAAAAGAGTTGGAGGTCAAAAAATGCGGATTTCTTCTACTGTATTTAAAAAAAATTTTGTTTAAGTTGTTGAAAAATGTTTGAACTTGGAAAAAATCGACTTATATTTTTTAAAAACTTTTCTAAAAAGTATTTATAAATAATTCCATTTATCAGCACGACCCTCGTATCTCATTTAATATTTGCATAATCTAGAAGACATCAAGCTTAAATAAAAGCTTGGAACATTTCCTATATAGCAGTTTATGCAAATATAGTCGTTTGATAACACTGTAAGACAAATTTCAACTTTTTTTAACACCAGAACGAGACCTTGTACACTTGATAGAAGAGCCCCTCTGGAGTAAAACTGCATTTTTCATTCGGTGATCATTTGTCCTTTTTAGAGGACTTTAAAGTTTTAAGGGACATTTAAAGTAAAAAAAATAAAAATAAATATTTTACATATCCTACGATGCTGAAATAAAAAGAAAATGAAAGAGTAAAGTCTCCTCGATTTTTTAAATATGTTTGTTTTGTCCTACCAGGTTTAAAGGATGTCAATAAGGTCCTTTCAAAGCTTTGTCCTTTTATATCCTTTAGAATTTCCAGTCATTTCTTCCAGAAAAAATATAAGTTAGGGAAGTTGATATGCACCAACACATTGTTAAATTTCATCCATCTCACTTTATTAGTTAAGTGTAAAAAAAAATCGAGGAGACTTCACTCTTTCATTTGCTTTTTATTTCAGCATCGTAGAATAAGAAGAAATATTTTTTTTACTTTAAAGGTCCTTCAAATATTTAAAGTCCTCTATGAAGGACAAATGATCACCGAATGAAAAACTGTAAATGCAGTTTTACTCCAGAAGGGCTCTGCTATCAAGTGTATAAGGTCTCGTTCTGGTGTTAAAAGTAGTTTTTACGGTGTAATAATATGGTTAAAAATTTATAACTTTTACTTTAAAGAACTGCTCTCAAATATATGATGTTCCATTATAAGTTTGAGTCACTGTAAACCTATGTTAGGAAAGGAGCTGAAACAAATTTTTGAATACATGTCCCCATGCAAAATTTTGCTTTATTAATTAAATTGTAAATAAAAAAATATTAACTTGATTTTAAAGTTTTTGAGTAGCTCGAGGCAATTTTTATTACCAACTAAAACTATGATATTCTCAGAGAATAATTTTCAAGAAAATTATTTTTATGTTTTAAATTTATTTATGTTGGTAGTTTTTGCACGACTTATTGTTAGCCTACACGTGTTTCAAAATTTTTCAGATTTTATTGTCAAGACTATTTAGTAAATATATAAACCATATACTACAAGTAGCAGAGGGAAACATAAAAAAAATTTAAACAGAACAACAATTTTCTTGAAAATTATTCTATAAAAATATCAAAGAAAATGATGATCTCGAGATAGAATAAACCTACTCAAAATATATTATTTGAAAGGTGGATTAAAACACATTAAATTTTTCCATAAAAATTAATCAGAATTTATTTAATTGATAAAAATTTTAATTGAGCCAATTAAAAATTTATTCAAATAAAAAAAAGGAAAATTTCTACTTCCTTAATAAAGTCAATTTAGTAGAGTAATTATTGAAGTATATTTTAAATCTGATTCTTTTCTGATCAATAAATAACCAATTGGAAAATGAAACAATAAAGATAAAAAAATGTTCATCAATTATTTAAACATAGGTTTAAAACATAGATAGAAGTAAGAAAATTTAATAGACAATTTTCTATAATTTTTAATGAATGTTGAATTACAAGTTTGCCACAAATTTATATGGAAGTTGATTGAAATGAACATAGAAAAGTTTCTAGAAGTGTCTGTTAGATCTTAACGTTTCTGTCTCATTCTGCAGAAAAAAAATCACAAAGAAAAATGAAGATAGAATATTTTAAAGTTTTTTTTTTTTAATTAACTAAAAGTGAATTTGTGTTTCATTAGAAGAGTTCTTATCAACTTGACATTTTTGATAACCACAAGTGAGAGTGTCAAATTTTGCTGTGCCGAATCTTCTATACCCTCCAAAATGTAAAAAATTAAAAAAAAATGTCAAGGGTGTTTTTTGTAAGGAGGGGGTCTGTGGCAGGCGTTGGGTGACACTTCCGCTCGCAATTAATGTTGGCAAATTAATTTAACCTGAATGAGATCTGTACCTTAAGTATTTTTTTAAATAACGTCATTTATGTCAGAACCCTTTTGTCAAATATTTTACCAATTTCCAAGACCCCATATCTCGGTAAGAAAAAAAAACACAAGTCCAAACTTTTGGCACTATAATTTTTTTTGTAACGACCCACGGTGTGATATTCGTGCGCATTTGGGAAAGAAAAAAAAAATTGCCGATTATTTTTTTTTAGGTGCATACTTAATTTTGACACTCTGGGGACTAAAAATCAGTTTCCGTTACATCAATGCGACTCTTAGTTTGGCTGGGGCACAACTCCAAAGTATTGAGTTTTTCACATTTTTCTTAATTTATTTTTTTTGTAGAGGACATTTTTTGAAAAAATTTTAAAAATTCATCTTGTGGAGTAATCCATCCAAATTTTTTACAAAATGTTTCCAAGATCCGTTATTTTATTATTCATTTTTTTTTATAACAAAAAAATAACCCAACAAAAAGTTATATTCAGTAAAAATCAATGTTTTTTTTAAATATCTTTAAAAATCCATTTACATAATAGACTGCAACTTCTGCAGATAATGATGGATAATGCAAAACGCTAGTACGGGTTATACTAGAGGTATTTCATAACATTTCGTATGTTATAACTTTTGCCAGAAAGTGCCAAAGCTCTGTCAAATCGAGGTGAAAGTTAAGGTTAAAAACAAAAATATTCAAATTACACAGAAAAAAATAAAAAAAAAAATTTGAGTAAATTTTTAATACTATTGAGTAAAAAATTACTCAATTTTCCACCAGTAAACGATTTAATAATATTGAGTAAACTTTTAATAAAAAATTATTAAAAGCTTAAAAAAAAATTGAGTAAATTATTAATTCACAAAATTAAAACTTTACTCAAAATTTTTCAATATTTTTAAGTAACTCTTTAATTGTGTCAAGTAAACATTTACTCAAAATGTATCAATTTATTTTTTTTAAAAGTTTAAAGAGCTTCGAATTTTTTTTTTCAAAAAAATAGCTTTTTTCAAACTTTACCAAATATACTTTTGTCTTCAAGACAAAAGAAAATTTTATAAAGATGATTTCAAACTATCATATACATATACAAAAAACTATAAACTAAATGAGAATTCAAAACACCAAGCGAATAAAAAAAAAAAAATAAAAAAATATATTAAATTTGTATTAAATTATTTACTCAAATTTTATTTTCAATTTTTGAGTAAATTTTTAATTGTGTTAATTAAAAAATTACTCAAATTTGTTTTAAAAATTTAAACAAGTGATTACTCAAATTGTTTTTCTCAATATTATTTTCTGTGTATTTGTTAAATTAGTTTAAAAGTTGTACAATTTGATTGTTTTACATTACATGCTTTTTATTTCTCCGGCGTTACTTAAAAAGATGTATGTCAGATTCAATCTCTAATGTACACAGAATCCATTTTTCACAATCTGGAGGATATTTTTCATATGTTTATGATTCAAAGTGACCCAAAAATGTCAATAAAACGAAATAACGAACTAAATCCAAAAAAAAAAACGAATTATCCACCGGAAGTGTTGGAATTGCTAGAGATGGAGTAAATAATTTAATTTTGTTATCTATATTGAACTTTCTTCTTTTTTTCATAATTTAATTTTTATTTTAATTTTATTTTTGTTTGTATTAAATGAGTTTCATGAAGGCAAACAAGTTTTATTGCCGGTTCTTTAAACGTAGGGTGTATTATGTTTGTGCAGATAAAAAATTCCTCTTAAAAATATTTTAAAGAGATCTACATTGAATAATAAAATCGTTATATATAAATCGTAAGTAGTTTGATTTTTTTCTGGACTATTTGTAATATATTCGTCAAAAAGCTGGTCGTGAATTCCGATTTTTGGGTTTAACCATATAGTTGTAATGCGCATCACAAAAATTCGGTGGTATAAAGTATAATTTTCGAGGAAATCGAATTTTTTTTAACTTTTTTTTTGTTGGTTAGCTAACCAAGTTTACCTTCTTGTTTAAGGTAGGGTATTGACAGTACATCTTTGAAACGACATCCAAGAATAGCTCTAAGTTTCTAGTTTCCAAAACTGTAAAAATTTTAGAAATAGCCCAATCCGTTCAAAAGTTATAATGAAAAAACTTCGATGCGCGCCTTTTCCATACAAAGGACACACTGTGCGACCAAACTATATTCGAAGTTCCACCAAGCTCGAATGGGAAAAAAGAACTAAAATGACCCCTTTAAATAACAGTCCAACCACTTTTTAAGCTAAGATGTGCATTTATTATATTAAATACAAAATTAAAAACTACAGTGGGCCATCAAAAAGAAATTCATACTAAATTTGCGGTTTTGTTTATCCAAGGTCTACTTTCATTTCGCATTGGATACTCTAATCATTGCACGTAGTATGACGCACATTATCGGTTCAAAATTGAAAAAAAAAAAAATGAATTAAGTTGATAAGAACTTTAACATCTCCAACCAATCAAATTATCGCACAGTGACGTGCAGAATAATAGCATTATAAATGATTTATTTTCCTCCCATTTACAATTTTTTTAGAATCTTAGACTTTCTTTGGCCTAAAATTCTCCTTAAATCTATTTTACCAAAAAAGTTTGCAGTTTTTTTTATCGATATTTCTTGACCGCAAAATTGATTTTTTGTCGTTTGAGTACCATAAAAATACTCCCGTTTACCCCGGAATCATGGTCGTACTGGTAAACATTTTTCCTGAAAATGTTCTTATGCTCTTAATCGTAATAACTAGGACAAGTACTTTCATGCATCTAAAAAACGAAAATATATATAATATGCGTCTAAAAATCCAAAATATGCACTAAAAACTTAAAAAATATGCATCTAAAAATTATTGTTTTTACTAAAAAAATAATTTGTCAACATAAATTAGGATTTGTCAAATATTTTAAGGCCCTCGACAATTCTTAAAAATGTTTAATTGAGTGGAAACAATTTTTAGTTAGTAAAATATTTTTTTACTTAAGAAGTTTTTTCTTTGAGTCACTAAATATTTCTGAAGTAAAAAAGTTTCTAAAAAAAAAAATATTAAAATACAATATTTTTCTAAAACAAGTTATTTTTCAATACTTTGTGTTCTTTATTCTAAAAAAAATATTAATTTTTAAATACTTTTTTTTCGGAATTTTCCGATTTTCAAGTCAAAAAATTAACTTAAAAGCAAAAGACCCCACCCTTACTCTAATCTAATTCGAAAACATTTTTTTCTTTACGTTTACACAGAAAAAAAAAGTTCATATTTGGAATAAATTTATTCATAAATAGTATGAATCTAACATGACTTTTTTTTCCCAAACTTTATTCATACTATTTATGAATTTGGTCATGCAGGGTATGAACGAATTAATTATGGATTTTTTTTTGGGGGGGTTTTTTTGGTTACTATTAAAAAATGGTACATTATAAACAATAAGAAAAATACGTGTGTATTTTAATTGATATCTACGGTTTTATTAGTCTGACTACTTTTTTGATACAAAGTTATACAATGAACACAATTTTAAATGTTAAACACTGAATTCGCGAACATTCTTGCTTAATCCCTCAAAAATTATTTGTTAATTGAAAGAAGCTGCTTCTCCTCATGATGATTTCTTGCTCAATCACGATTTCTTGAAGGATAAATTTCATATTTAAGGAATCAACAGAATCGGCAGGATTTCTGGAATAAAAAGTTCATATAAATAAAAAAAAACATGTAAAGCTATAACACGTATTTTACATACCCTTATTCGCCAAATAATGCAATTTTGTCGCAAATTATTTTTCCCTCGAAACAAAACAAAGAAAATTTTTGACAACTTTTAATATTTTTTATTTCAAACAAACTTTGTTTATTTGAATTTTTTTGGATATTTAAATTTTATTGAAATATTTATAAATAGTATGATTTTATTCATACATAGAATGAATTGAAATCAATGAACGTAATTCATACTATTTATGTACAAAATTTGTTCTGTGTAGTGAAGAGATATTTATAAATATCTCAGAATAGGAACATTTTAAATAGGAAAAATTTTCAGAATCTAATATTTATACTCCCAGAATCCATTTTCTTTAAAAAATGCATTAGAATATGATTTCGATAAATAAATACATTTTTCTTTAAGAAATAGGGGATATGGATTGAATTTTCCTAAGGAAGTTTTGAAAAAATATTTATGAAATTTAAAAAAAGTCTAATTTATATCAAAATATGCAAAAATATGCATTTATACCAAAATATGCAAAAATATGCATTTATACCAAAATATGCAAAAATATGCAAATCAATGCCATTTTATTGCAAATTCTTTGATTCGGATAGATATTTAATTTATGTTATGTTTACAATGCAATGGTGAGTAATAATATGCATTTTCATGAAAGTACTTCCCCTAGTAATAACCCTATAAAACATGAAATTTTGAGTAAAAAAATTATTCGTGTAATAAAAACTTTGAGTGAAAAAAAGCTTTAAGTGAAAACAATATAACACCAGTGTTTTCCGGAAATCGTGGATCGATTGAATCTGTCTTTAGTAAAATCTTTAATTAGTGTAGAAATCACACAAAAATTAAATTTTAGCTAACTTAACTTATTTTTGTTGTTATAGACAGATTTAACTGAATATCGGTCAAACTTTTTTAATGAGGACTGAGTCCAAAAATGGTCCAGTTGTAAACAGATTTGATGAGGCTACCAAAGTACACTTTTAACACCTACACTCAAAGAATTATGTAGGTAAATTCCAGTGAATATTCACTTAAAACAAATGAAATTTTATTTAAAAACCATTCCACTGTTTTTTCATTTAAAATAATAACACATTACAGTCAATTTTAAATGTTAATTTAATGACTAACCAAAACATTAAAAAACTAGTGAACCCAGCAGAAATAAATCGAGATTTTGGCGACACAGCATCTATTTATAGCATACCGAAGCGCATCCAAAGAGCGCTCTTAAGGATGCAGTAAAAGTAAGGGGAAAAAAAGTTTAATTTTTGTTAAGATTTTTTATATAAAACTTACAATTTAAAATTATTTTTTGAAAAATTTCACACTTGCTTTCCTTTTTAATATTTTTAACACTTTTTGAATGAAAAAGTATGAGTTTTGGACGAAGACAGATGATTTCACTGCATCATTATTGCGCATTTATCAGCGCTGCAAAGAGTGCTTCAATCATAACATATTTAACACATTTTGAATGATGATAAATAGGTCAACCAAAAAACAGCAAATGCTTATTTGTTATTTCAAAGAATAAACCGATTTGGATTAAACACAGTCTGATAACGAAAAAACACAAATATTAAAATACATTTGTTTTAACTTTTTTTGCATATTTTTTCATTTATTGGTATGTTTTTTATCTCATTTTTACATTTTTTTTCTCTTTTTTACAACTTTTTTCTTGTAATTTATCTAGATTATTTTTTTTTTAAATCAAAAAAATGTTGCTAAAATTTTTACAAATACATATGTATTTTAAAAAAATGTATGCAGATTTTAAAATATTTTTCAGTATTTTTAAAAACAATTTTTGACTACACAATTTCCACTTTAATTTCAAATAATACAGATTATATTACGAAAAACTTACAATCATATTTTAGAAACTTAAATTATATTTATAAAATTTCCAATTATATTTCAAAAATTTCCAATTATTTTTCAGAAATTTTCATTTATAACTCAAAAATTTACAATTATATTTCAAAAATTTTCCAATTATATTTCCTAAATTTATATTTCAGAAACTTCCACTTATATTTCAGAAATTTCCATTTATATTACAAAAATTTCCAATTGTATTTAAGAAATTTACATTTGTATTTCCAAAATTTTCTAAATACTTTTCAGAAAATTCCATTTGTATTTTAAAAATTTCCATTTTGATTTCAAAATTTTCAATTTTTTTTTTTTTGCTATTAGGAAAATTCCATTTAAATTTTAAAAAAATTCCATGTGTATTTTAGAAATTTCCATTTGTGTTTCAAAAATTTCTATTTCAAAATTTTCTAAACTCTTTTCAGAAAATTCATTTATATTTCCAAATAAATAATTTAAAAAATTTAAAATACCAATGTAAATTTCTTAAATACAGTTGGAAATTTCTGAAACATTAATAGATGTTTCTGAAATATAAATGGAAATTTCTGAAATATAAATGGAAATTTTTGAAATACAAATGGAATTTTCTGATATATAAATAGAAATTTCTGAAATATAAATGGATATTTCTGAAATATAATTTGTATTTTCTGAAATAAAAGTGGAAATGGTATAATTCAGAACTTTGAACTTTTTTTGACATAAAAATGATACATGAATTCACTGCATCTTTATTCTGCTTAAATCAGCTCTGAAAAGATTAGAGATGGGATCGTGAGTGACTTTTCAATCACGATCACGCACGCTCACGAAAAAAAAATTGTAATCACGCACGATCAGGCACGAACATTTTTTTTTCTGCTCACGCTAACGCACGCTCACGTGAGTAGAAAAAAAATTTAATCACGCTCACGATGTAATCACGATCACGAAATACTCACGAATTTAAATATGTCAAAAAAGTGTGTGTCATATTTTTTATGCATTACCTACACTCAAAATATTTTGTAGGCAAAAACAAATGAAAAACACACTTAAAACCAGTGAATAAACAATTGAAAACCATCCCAGTAATTATTCATTAGTTTTAACAAACATCAACATTTATTTTTTACTGTTGACAAAATTTTCTAAAATAAATAACATTAAACATTAAAAAATTACGGTTTCTTCATTCTTTTTTACCAACAAATTCGAAAAAAATAACCTACGAAAACATTAAAAATTAATGATAGTTCTGTTATTTTTACCAACAAATTTCAAAAAAATAACCTACGAAAACAATAAAAATTAATGATTTCGTAGGTAATTTTTTACAATTTTTTATTGAAATATTTTTTTAAAAATTTTTAATAAAATTTTTGGGGAATCGATCCCGCAATCAGCTACATTCTGGCCAGACAGTCTACCCATCGTGCCAAAGTCACTTGATACAAACATGTTTTTATATTTCTATAAATAATTTTTTGATTTTTTTTTTCTACAAAAAAATAACTGACTAATGATATTTCCTTAAAATATACCAACAATTTAAAAAAAATGACTTACACAAATCATTAAAAATTTAAAGAATAATCAGTAGTTTTTACTTACAGAACATAAATAAATGACTTTAAATATTAAATGTTAATGAAAGCCTTTATTTTTTAGTGTGTTATTTTTGAAACAAGGGACTGAAGTAGTCATTAATAAAAACTGAACATCAAACAAATGTTTTTTCTTTTAAAAACGACTAAACTTAAAACTTTTTAAATAAACTACTACTTAACAGTTAATGACATAATTTTTTGAGTGTAGTTGGGAAAGTCCTTGAGCCATCCGTGGTGACGGCTCGCTGACACACCTGACATCCCCATGACATCTCTATATACCGAGTTGAGGACAGTTTCATAAAAAATTTCAAAATTTCCTCAATCATATTCAGCAGTTGTCAGGGGGTGCTGACATTCCCATGATATTTCCCCTAAGTCGTCTTTGTGGAAATGTCTGATATAGGTCATATGAAAATGCCAAAAATCTTCGTATTTCCAATAGTTTTTACTTCCATCCAATTTCCTTAATAAATTATCTTTATCATATCAAGAAATAACTTTTCGACTTTCCGATGTTTCCGATTTTTTTCTCAGAAATTGAAAAGTTCAAAAATTCAGGGTCGTCTTAAAGTATGGCGCTGGGCACACAAGAATGGGCACAAAGAATTTGGGGCCCGCTGGAAAGTAAAAAGTCGCACGACAAAAAAAAAACACATTCTTGTGTTACAAATTAAATTCATGTTATTACCTGTTTTAAGAAAAAGAAACTAAAAAAAATATATTTTGGGTAGGGATATTTTAGCTTGAGTTAATTTTTCTTTACTTATTAAAACCATGTCTCAGAATCTGAGACATATCCTGTACGAAAAATGTCGCAGAATCTGAGAATATTTTTATACGAAAAGCGTCTCGAAATCTGAGAGTTTTCAATACGAAAAATGTCTCAGAATCTGAGACTTTCTATTTTGGAAAAACTTCTCTGAACTTTAGACTTTTAAAATCTCAGAATCTGAAACTTTTTGTGAACGAAAAATATTTCACATTCGGAAACTTTTTATGTAGCAAATATTTCAATGGATTTGAGACTTTTGATATATTACAAATTTCTCCTATAGAAAAAGTCTCAGTGTATACGAAAAATCTGTTAGATTCTGAGACTTTTCTGTAAGAAAATAAGAAATTTTCTTTTAAAAGAAATTAACCGTATAACCGAATTTATTGGCATTTCAGGCCCCTTAGGTCGAGGGCCCTGTGCACGTGCCTAGTGTGCCCTAATGGTTAAAACGGTACTGCCCAGATGTAAAAGTTCAGTTTGATATACTGCTACACACAAAAAAAAATCGAGGTAATATTACCTAAAATCATAGTATAACTTTATCTAAGTGCCAAGATAACATAGAGCCTACAAAGTTTTTAGACAATATTACTTGGAAGCCAAGGTAAATTTTGAGAAATGATATGTTCGAAAAATTAACTATGCTTTTAGGAAACATTCCAAGTAAACTTTGTAAACTTTACAAAGTTAAGCTGAGTAGAAATTTATATATAAACTTTGAAAATTTATCTAAATTATTTTGTAAATAAGCTGACTATAAATAATTCTACCCTTAAATTAATAAAATTAAAAAATAATTGATTTTATTATGTTTTTATTTATAAATAATATTTTATATCATGAATTACAATTGTTGTGTATTTTTTAAGTACATCAGTTATTCTCAAAAAATGGATGGTGGATCTTTAAAACTTAATGGTGCTTCTTTTATTTTTCATATAAGGTAATCAAAGTCCATGTCCTCCTAAAATTAAAAAAGAGAAGTAAATAGTTGCATACAAGAAAAGCAAATAAATTGTTAAGTTGCGAACATTTGCAAGCATGAGAAATTTTTGTATAAAAAAATTTTTAGATTCTGATGCATTATTTCTATTGAAAAATTCCCAGATTCTGAAACATTTTTTCTAAACAAAAATTCTCTAATTCTGGGGTATTTTTTCTATAGAAAAATTCTCTAATTCTGAGATATTTTTTCTATATAAAATTTCTAAGATTCTGAGACACTTTTCTACAGAAAAAAATTTTTCAGTTCTCCGATTCTGAGACATTTTTTCTATAGCAAAATTCTCCGATGTTGAGACATTTATTCTATCAAAAAATTGTCAGATTCTGAGACTTTTTTCTCAAATTCTGAGACATTTTTTCTAAAAAAAAATTCTCAGATTCTGACACATTTTTTCTATAGAAAAATTCTCAGATTGTGAGAAATTTTTTCTATAGAAAAAATTTTTAAATTCTGAGACATTTTTTCTATAGAATAATTCTCAGATTCTAGGGCATTTTTTTGTAGAAAAATTCTCAGATTTTTGGACATTTTTTCTTTAGAAAAATTCTCAGGTTCTGAGACATTTATTCTATAGAAAAATTCTCAGATTCTGAGACATTTTTTCTATAGAAAAATTCTCAGATTCTGAGACATTTTTTCTATAAAAAAATTCTCAGATTCTGAGACATTTTTTCTATACAAAAATTCTATGATTCTGAGACTTTTATTCTATAAAAAAATTCTGAGACTTTTTTCTATATAAAAATTCTCAGATTGTGAGACATTTATTCTATAGAAAAATCTCAGATTCTGATACATTTTTCTACAGAAAAATTCTCAGATTCTAATACATTTTTCTACAAAAAATTTTTCAGATACTGAGAAATTTTTTACAGAAAAATTCTCAGATTCTGATATATTTTTCTAGAGAAAAATTCTTAGATTCTGAGACATGTTTTCTGTATCAAAAATCTCAAATTCCGATACATTTTTTCTATAGAAAAATTCTCAGATTCTGAGACATTTTTTCTATAGAAAAATACTTAGATTCTGAGACATTTTTTCTATAGAAAACTTCTCAGATTCTGTGAAATTTTTTACAGAAAAATTGTCAGGTTCTGAGATATTTATCTACAGCAAAATTCTCCGATTCTGAGACTTTTTTTCTATAGAAAAATTCTCAGATTCTAGAACATTATTTTGTAGAAAAATTCTCAGATTTTAAGACATTTTTTCTATAGAAAAATTCTCTGATTCTGAGACATTTATTTTATAGAAAAATTCTCAGATTCTGAGACATTTTTTCTAATGTAAAATTCTCAGATTCTGACTTTTTATACAGAAAAATTCTCAGATTCTGAGACATTTTTTCTATAGAAAAATTCTCAAATTCTAAGACATTTTTTTTTTAAGAAAAATTCTCAAATTTTGAGACATTTTTTCAATTGAATAATTCACAGATTCTGAGACATTTTTTCTATAGAAAATCCTCATATTCTGAAATATTTTTTCGCACTTTTTTATACCCTCCAACCACAGTATGGGGGTATACTCACTTTGTCATTCCGTGTGTAACGCATCGAAATATCGGTCTAGGACCCCATAAAGTATATATATTATTGATCAGTGATCCATTCTAAGACATTCTAGCGATGTCCGTCTGTCCGTCCGTCCGTCCGTCCGTCTGTGGAAGACACGATACAGTTCAAAGTAAAAGCGCTAGACTCCTGAAATTTGGCACGAAGATGTCTCATGGTATTGGGCTGGTTAAGTTCGAACATGGGCAAAATCGGTTCAGGGGGAAAAAAGTTCCCCTCTTAAGAACTAAAAAAAACTCTAAAAAAAGCCATTTTTTAAAGGTTTTTTGTACTTTTGCTTAGCAAACGAAACATTGTTCAAAAGAAGTTCATAGTCTTGCAGTTGGATCCAGGGAGGTTGTGTCCAACCAACTTTACCCCCCCCCCCCCCAAAAAAAAAAAGACGCCCCTGTTTTTTTTTACGTGTTGGAGGGTATAAAAGATTCGGCACAGCCGAATTTAACACTCTCACTTGTTAAATTTCATAATCACTTACCATAGATATGATTGCGACAATGAAAGGCTATACATGATTCCTCGTTGAATGTAATGTTGACATGTGTATATTTTGAAATGTTGCGCATCAGATGTAATTGTATTCTGTTCCGATGGAATGACCCTAAATTATCGAGTGTGGTTTTGATTTTAACAATATATACTGCTGACGGGGACGATGGAATTGATTGATATGGTGAATCGGATTCAAATACACCAACACTATTGTCAGGCGAGAAACTTTATACATACATTTGTTGGCCGTCATCATATAGTTTGTTGGAATGCACATTAAGAATGGAGTCACTATAGTATAAATGCTAATTAACAAAATCCTTTTCTTTTTTAATTTCTAAAATTTTTTAAAATAAATTGAATTAATTTATTATTTTTTTTAATTTAATTTTTTGTTTCTTGCCTTTTTCTAAAATGAAAATTCACAATGACACTAAAAAAACAAAATAAAACTAAATTCGAAATTTTATATTTTTTCTTTAGTAAATCTTACATGGTTTATTGTTGAAATTGTAAAGTAAAATTATACTGGCTGCATACACTCAAAATAATTACTCTGTTAAAAACTCTGTAAAATGACTGTAATCTCAATTCGACAGATATTTGACAAAGTTATCTGTCGAAATACAGATTTTAAGAATGTACTTTGTATTTTCTTGTAACCGAAAAACAAAATTTTATCTGTAATTTGACTTTTTACTTTGTATCTCTATTTTACAGATAATAAACAGAGTTTTTTGTTAAAATACAGATTTTATAAAAAACTTGTGTTTTTTTTCTCGTAACCAAAATACAAAATTTCAACTGTAATTTTACTTATTGCTCTGTAATAATAAAACCAGGTAAATTTTACAAGGATGTCGTGTAAAATTGGAGGTACTCGTAAAAAAACTTTCACAAAAATAAAAAAAAAGTTAATTTAGATTTTGGAAGCATTAAAGCGGGTAAATTTACTCGATGGCAGTTTCCAATTGTCAACACTACTTGCACATTAAGGAAAGATAAATTAATCAGAAATCAAATAGTAAATAAAATAGTCAAATTCTGGTCGCTTTTATCAATATTTTACAGATAATTCTGTAAATTTACAGTTTTTTTATCGAAATCATTTTACAGAGTTTTCTTCGTAAAATAACAAAAAATCTTGCTGGTTGGAAATCTATGGTATTTTCTGCTGGCTCAGCAGAGTATCTCTGTAATTTAACAGAGTGATTATTTTGAGTGTAGGTAATAAGTCGTGGCTTTTAAGTTTCATACAAAAATAATTTACCTAAGCCAGCCTAGATAACATTACCTCGACTTTTTTTTTCTGTGTATTGTGAACACATTTCCTTAAAGATGTTTAGAGAATTTTTTCACACTCTTAAAATAAACATTCATTGATGACAATGTTAGGACATGTCCTCAAGAACTACCTATTAAATGTCAGAATCTGAAGGCATTTCCTCTTGGAACCACTGTGCAAATTCCCCAATGACACATTTAAAAAACTTATTAAATTTATATTTTTTTTAAAGACCATGAAAAAATCAAAAAAACGTTACCGAACAAAAAAAAATCTGGGAAACAATTAAAATCACGAAAAATTCACGCAAGAATTTTACTCACGCACGATCACGCACGAACTTTTTTGTGTTACTCACGCTCACGCACGCTCACGTGAGTAGAAAAAAAAATTACTCACGAATCACGTGATTCACGTGATTCACGTTAATCACGTGATTGGTGCCCATCTCTAGAAAAGAGACATGAATTCACTGCATCTTTATAGCGCTTAATCAGCGCTATAAAAGTATGCTTTAATCAGCGCTCTAAAGACACGTGATTTCAGTGCATCTTAAGAGCGCTTTTTCTGTGTATCCAACTAGCGCTCTAAAGTGGGACATCGCCTTAGAGAATCATGCATGAATTCAGCACGTTTGGAAGCGCTACTTGACTCGGGATTCCTTTCCAAAAGCTGCTGCCAGTTCAGCAAAATTTCTGCTGGGAATATTCAGTTATTTTGTATTGAAAAACAGTAAAACTATAGAAGAAATTTTTTACTGCCGAAATTAAATGTAACAGAAAATTCGTTTTTAATACAGTAAATTATTTTTTTTAAACTACAGAAACAGTAAAAAAATTAAATCCTTTATAAAATAAGTGATTTTTCTTTTAAAATGACTTTACTGATTACTTTTTAAAATAACCTACAAACAGCTAATGACATAATTTTCTTAGTGTATAAACAAAATTTTATTCAAATATTTAATTTGTTTATGAATTTTGAGATATTTTTTGGAATATCGGGAGTGTGGTTTGTATGGGGAATACACCTGGTCCGATTCCTTTAAAACTTGAAGTGATAATTTATGTATACAATACGGTTGCCTGACAAATTTCGAAAGGTAACCTATTATAATACAGATAATAGAGTTAGTTGAGCCAAATCTAAAGGTTACGTTATGGGGGCCAGGGTCAAAACATGTAGCGATTTTACGTTACATCTCGTTCTCCGTTCTATAATATTTCTTTCCCAGTTCCATTAAATATTAAAAAAAATTCTACAGGCTATCTCAATAGATATCAAATTTGAGATTTTGGGGATTTCTAGTTGAATCTTAATATCCAAAAACTGATTTTTTCAGAATATTTTTTTTGCTGGATAATGATAGATTCAAAATTTTAAGACCATTATTTTAGGAAATGGAAAAAGTACCAAATACAAAAATTTTCAAACCATTTTACACGTTTAGAATCAGAAATACCTTCAAGTTTTTTTCCAGAACTTTTTGTGCCTTTATCGGCAACGTTCCAACATTCCAAAAATCATGTTGCTATGACCATTACTTCAAGTGATCGAAAAAGTACCAAAATACTCTTTTTTACCGTTTTAGCATCGAAACATTCTTTTAAGTAGTTTTTCGGAATGTTTTTTTCCACTTTGGACCATCCTAAATTTCACATTTCAAGTTTCTAGAACCATTTAGTTTTTTATCCCATTAAAATCCGAGTTTCCAAAAAATACTTTTTCAGAATGTGTTTTTTTTGACTGGATTTTGTTTTACTTTGTTCAAAACTTTCCGATTTTCAAGGCAAAAAAAGGAGCCCAAGAATTTATCCCACAGGTCCTATATTTTTGTGTGATAATATTTGTCATTCCGATCACGACGATTTTAAAATTTGAAAAACGGAAAATTTTCTTGTGTGTACATTGGATTTGGAAATCCACGAAAATCTTTCATTCTGCTATTACTCTGTTCGACACTGTATACACCGACATCATTTTTCAAACAAAGAAATTTTTGAATTGAAATAATTCTGAACGAACAAAAACAAATTTAGTTTCATATTGCAGATAGTAAAAAATGACAACGAAATGATAATATGTTTTTGGGCAGTTTTAATTTAAATAAAAAAATTTTAAATTTCATTAAGGTGATAATAAAATGTTTTGGGGCTCGTGGTTAAATATTTTTTTTTTTCAAATTTTGTCATATTGTTGTTGAGCAAACTTTTTGTTCTTGGCATTGATAATGAAAGTAATTTATTAGAAAGATGGATAGGAAAATTATATTTGCTTAAGACCGATCGTTGGGACACACTACAATTTTATTTTAATTTTCAAATTATGCTTTGACATTTCTTAAATATGTATTTAAAAGAATTGAGGTAATAACCAGCATGTGAATACAAATTAAATGTAGTTGTATCTGATCTGATTGATCGGATCTGGACATTTATCGAAAATGGGGACAAAATTTGAGATCTGACAAATCTGATACAATTAATTTTAATTTGATGTGTGTATACCAGATCAGATATGACCAGATCTACAATATTTCCAATTGCATTTTAAAATTTTCTAAATGTATTTTAAAATCTTTCAGTTGTATTTGAAAATTTTCTAAATACATTTGGAAAATTTTAAAAATTTTACATTTGGAAAATTTTAAACTACATTTGGAAAATTTTAAAATACATTTGTACAATTTTAAAATACATTTGGACAATTTTAAAATACATATGAAAAATTTTAGATTGTATTTGGACAATTTTAATTTAAATTTTAACAATTTTAAAATATGTTCAAATTCTGATTAATTTTTATTAAAAAATAAAAATTGTTTTATTCGACCTTTAAAATATTATATTTTGAGGATGTTTATTCTGACTCGAGGTCATTATTTTCTTTACTAATAATTAAAACCATGATATTCTCATAGCATAATTTTCAAGAAAATTATTTTTTTGTTTTAAATTTATTTATGTTGGTCATTTTTGCAAGACTTAATCGACACGTGTTTCGGAATTTGTCAAGATTCCATTGTCAAGATTATTTAGCAAAAATAGAAACGATTTACTTCAAAGTAGCAAACGAGTCTAATGACAAATCGTTTGTGCACAAACTAGAATATTAATACATATTCGCCTCTATTCACAATGAGAATTAGAAAGACGAAGAAATTGTACCATACTAATAAGGCAACGTTTGTCAATAACCAACAAAAATATTTAAAACAATTTTACATACGATAGTCCATTGGACTACAACAAAAATAATTTTCTTGAAAATTATGCTATGAGAATATCATGGTTTTAATTAGTAAAGAAAATAATGACCTCGAGCCAGAATAAACATCCTCAAAATATATTATTTTAAAATATGTGTCCAAGATTTGGACAATTTAAAAATATATAAACTACATTTGCAAAATGTTAAAATACATTTGGATAATTTTAAAATATATTTGGATAATTTTTAAATACATATGGAAAATTTTAAATTGTATTTGGACAATTTTAATTTAAATTTTAAAATATATTTATATTTTAAAATATATTTTTAAAAATTTGGACGATTTTAAAATATATCTGAACATTTCGACAATTTTAAAATATATTTGAAAAATTTTTTTTGCAATTTTAAAATACATTTGGACAATTTTAAAATTCATTTGGACAATTTTAAAATATGTTTAGACAATTTAAAAATTCATTTAAACAATTTTAAAATATATTTGAACAATTTGAAATACCATTTGGACAATTTTAAAATTCATTTGAACAATTTTAAAAAATATTTTGATAATTTTATATACTCTTTATGGGATCCTAGACCCATATATCGTTACGTTACACACGGAATGACAAAGTGAGCACACCCGCATACCGTAGTTGGAGGGTATAAAAATAAAAATAAAAAAGCTTTCACCTTTTTTACCAAATAATATATTAAAGTGAAATTCTATGTTATCTATTTTATGTACACATGTACATTAGGGTGGAGCAAATTTAGCTTTTTTTCGAATTTAAAAAACGTCGGGGTCGGGTAACTTTCCTTTTTATGTCGATATTAACACACGAAAATATCGGACCTGTGGAACAAGGGCTTTGGGCAGAGTTTGTATTGAATTAATTCCTTAATTCAATTTTCCGTTCTGAATTATAGTTGAAAGAATTAATTCATTGATCACATTGAACTGAATCGAACGAATTCGAATTTATTTCCATTCAATAACACTAAAAAAAATTCAATTCTTTTTTATTGTTCTTTAAAATACGTTCAAAGAATTCATTCTTATTGAATTAATTCTTTACTGCATTAATTCAATTTCTTCACCATTCAGTAAGAACCCAAAATTGTGTTAACCATTCAGTAAGAATTGAAAAATATTTTCACCGTTCAATAAGAAAATATTTTTTTTTTTGCAAAATGAAAAATAAAATTGTATATTTTCCATTGAAAAAGAATATGTAAAATAACGGGAATTCATTAAGAATACCGAACTTGCATAAAATTAACAAAAAAATATCAAAGGTCATATATTTTTTGTTAATTTTAAGAAAGTTCGGTATTCTTAATGAGATAAATATATACAATTTTGCAAAAAAAAAAAATATTTTCTTATTGCACGATGAAAATATTTTTCAATTATTACTGAATGGTTAAAAAATTTTTCAATTCTTACTGAATGGTGAAAAAACTGAATTAATTCAATAAAGAATTAATTCAATAAGAAGGAATTCTTAGTGAATGAATTCTTTGAATGTATTTTACATAACAATAAAAAGGAATTGAATTCAACGAACCTTACTTTTACTAAATGTGCCAAGTTGAATTAATTCTATGGAACAATTTAGAGTAGAATTAATTCAATCGAGTACAAAATTGAATTACTAAATAAGGAATTCGTTAAAAAATTGAATTAATTCTTCCAAGCTATGGCTTTGGGTTCTTTTTTGATTTGAAAGTCGAAAAGTTCCGAACAAAGTGAAAAAAAATGTTTACCCTTTTTTGTTTAAAATGCTATTAAATATTCAGATATTACCGAAAAAATGTTTTTATGGTAAAAAAAAATGTTTTTGATCTGTTAATTTTTTTTTGTTTCTTGTTTTGCTAAAAATATATTTTTTTTGTTTTTTGCTAAAAATATAACGTAATATTAGCTCAGTGTTGAGAAGATATATATTTTTAAGTATCGTATTATTAAATTTGGCCTTTAATGCAATTTGAAATTAATAAAAAAAATACGTTATTTTTGAAGAAATTTTTTTTAATTTTTATGGACCAAAAAACGTTATAACATAAAAACACTTTTTAGTAATGTCCAAATATAAACTAACATTTTAAGCAAAAGTTAAAAAAAAAATTATTTCACTTTGTTCGGAATTTACAAGTCAAAAACCCAAAGGTTAAATATTTTTGTGTATTAATATCGACCCTAAAGAGCAACTTTTCCGACCCCAACGGTTTTAAAAGTAAAATTTGCTCCACCCTAATGTACATATTTATACGAATATGATACATATATAGAAGAAAGAGGCTCGTGTAGATTTTTTTTATCAATTTTTGACAAAATAATTTTATTTATATACTTTTGCAAATTAAAAAGCATTTTCACGTGACGGACGACACAAATTATATTTATATCCTCCACTATGTGAAAGAGTATAAGATATTTACTACTTATATAAGTAATATATGTATAATCAGTCTCTTGGTTTTTGGGGGGAAATTTTTTTTAGACAAATTTTTTTTGCAGGGGACCTCTTTTTCTTAGAAAAAACCTAAGCTTCTGAAAAATTTTCTAAAAAACATTTCTTATTCATAGTCTGTAAATATAAGAACTTTTTCCTGCAACACAGTCTTAGATTCTGAGACCTTTTCCCTATAGAAAAGGTCTTAGCTTCTAAGACATTTTTCCTAAAGAAAAAGTCTCAGAGTGAGCCTCAGACATTTTCCTACAGAAAATGTCTTAGATTCTGAAACATTTTTCAAATAAAAAAATTTCAGAATCTGAGACATTTCCTCTGATTCTGGTACAATTTTCTTAAAAGTCTTAGATCCTGAGGTATTTTTTCTATAGAAAAAGTCTCAGATTCTGAGTCATTTTTCCTATCGAAAAAGTCTGAGATTTTTTTCTAGGATTCTAAGAATTCTTTCTACAAAAAAGTTCTCAGACTTTCCTATTAAGAAGTCTTAGATTCTAACCCATTTAACGAATAGAAAAAATCTCAGATTCTGAGATATTTTTTCTAAAAGAAGTCTAAGATTCTAAGACATTTTTAAATAGAAAAATCTCAGTTTCAGAAACATTTTTTCTTTAGGAAAAATTACACTGAATCTGTGATTTTTCAGATTCTTATAAATTTTTTCTATAGAAAAATTGTCATTTTCTTATTTTTTCTATATAAAAATTTAAAGATTTCGAGAATTTAAAAAAAAAAATCTAAGAGTTAAATACATTTTTCCTATACAAATATTTTGAGATTCTTGGAAATTTTTCCTAAAATAACATTATTTCCTTTCATTTTGCTCTTTATCTGAGAATTGTATTCCGTTTTTTGTTGTAAGATATTGGTTTTCGAGTCTAAAAGAGGGCTCCATCGAATGAACCACTTTTATAAAAAAAAATGCTAAAATAGCAACCCGTTTTTCCTTGAAGCTGGCAATAACGAAATTCCCAAAGTTTGAAATCCCTTAAAAATTATTATAATCCCCAATTTTTCCAAAAACCGGATTAAAAATATTTATTTTGGCAAAAAAAATCCTTTGATCTGGTAGCACTGCCAAGTGAAGACAAATACAAAATGGATTTTGTATTAGCTAAAAAGCAAATAAACACCGGGTGGTTCATAATGCAGCAATAACAAGGTGCTACTTAAAATTACATGTTTTTCATCAACAATAGGTGTTTTTTTGATAGCTGAAAAAGTTACCGTATTAAAGAAGAACATATTACATAGAACATAATAAATTACAGATCACTTAAATTTGGCCGCAATTGAATTTTGTATCAAAATAATATTTTGTACAAACCTTGTATAATTATTAATTACACAAAAAACTTGTAACTTTTTTTTACCAATAAAATTGTAAATTTACAAATTTTTTGACACGACAAAATTTACAAGGTTTCGTAACTTTACTAGATTTTTTGCTACCTCCTATTTTACTAGAATTCCTAGTAATTTTACAAGCTTTTTACCAATAATTTTGTTATTTTACAAGCTTTTTACCAATAAAATTGTAAATTTACAGTTTTTTTGGCGCAATAAAAATTACGAGAAATTCTCGTGAATTTACTAGATTTTTTTATAAAATTATCTTGGGAATTTGTAAAAATACAAAAAAAAATGTAAAATTACAAAAAAATTTTAAATTTCGATCACAATTTGTTTGTTAAAAAACAAGGAAAACTGTCAAATATTGGTAAAATGGGATTACGAGACTTTTCCTTGTAATTTGACAAGGTTTTTTTGTGTATGTATTTTTCCGCCAATTAATTAAACTACTTTACAAAGATTTTGATCCACGATATTTTGCATTTATTTCCATGTAAAATCTCGCGTTGAATCTGAAAATAAGTTCATAGTTTCTAAAGTAAAACAGTTTTTGAGACATTGCTAACTTTTCAATTTTACTCAAATGCATGTAACATTTCCAATTTTCAACGTATTTTTTTAAAACCAATCTTATTTTCTTCGTAATAGATCAGAATTGAACTGTAAAGAGAGAAATTATTTTTTTTCTTTCTTCAATTCCCAATAGATTTTTTTTTTCCAAATTAAAGCAAAATTGTCTGTTAATAGCTTTTTAGTCGATAATCAGATTGAAAAATTATGTATGTATGTGCATTAGACCGACACACCTTATATGGGCAAAAAGAAAGTTCAAGTTGTACCCCCCTGAAAATTAACTTTGACATTTGAGCTTTTCGGAAGCTAATGTGATTAACTCCCATTTTCTTTTTTTTTGATTTTATGGTGTTAACACGTTGTATTTACCATAAACTATTTATCTGCAAAATATTATAACACTACTATTTAGTTATCACAGCTAAAAAGCACTTTATTTTTTGACCACTGAAAAATAATTACAAAATTTCAGAAGCTAGTCAGCTTAACTCCACAAAAAAAATGTTTATGAAAAACTTTGATTTCCGATATTTTTGTCAATATTTGTCGTATATTGACGATCAAAAGCTTATTTGAAGGCTTTGTTAATATGGATTCGTATTCTCCATGTGAAAATTTAAATTTTAATTCCAAATTGCATTTCCTATGCAAATGCAATTTTATAATTCATTTTTTCGGTAATCCTCATGATTTTTAATTATTTTTCTTACAAATTTGTAAAGTTCAGAATTTTTACCTTTATCTGGTGTACTTAACTTTCACAAGAATGCATTTGCACTATTTTTTATTTTTTTTTTTCGAAATATTCTTATTATAAAAATTTATTTCAATGAAAAGTTTTCAAGTTTTTTCAGAAGCTAGTCAGCTTAACTCCACAAAAAAAATGTTAATGAAAAACTTTGATTTGCAATATTTTTGTTAAAGTTTGACGTATTTTGACGATCAAAAGCTTATTTGAATGCCTTTTTAATATGGATTCGTATTCTGCATATGGAAATATAAATTTTAATTCCAAAATGCATTTCCTATGCAAATGCAATTTTATGATGCATTTTTTCGGTGTATCCTCATGATTTTTAATTATTTTTTTTTTACACATTTGTAAAGTTCAGAGTTTTTACCTTTATTTGGTGTACTTAACTTTCGCAAAAATGCATTTCCATTATTTTTTTTTTTTTTTTTGGAAATTTTCTTATTATAAAAAAAATACAAAAATCTATTTCAATGAAAATTTTTCAAGTTTTTTCAGATGCTAGTCAGCTTAACTCCACAAAAAAAATGTTAATGAAAAACTTTGATTTCCGATATTTCTGTTAATTTTTGTCGTATTTTGAAGATCAAAAGCTTATTTGAATGGTTTTTTAATATGGATTCGTATCCTGCATATGGAAATTTAAATTTTAATTCCAAAATGCATTTCTTATGCAAATGCAATTTTATGATGCATTTTTCGGTGTATTCTAATGATTTTTAATTATTTTTTTACACATTTGTAAAGCTCAAAATTTTTACTTTTATCTGGTGTACTTTACTTAAACAAGAATGCATTTCCACTATTTTTTAAATTTTTTGGAAAATTTTGTTATTATAAAAAATATACAAAAATTTATTTCAATGAACATTTTTTAAGTTTTTTCAGAAGCTAGTGAGCTTAACTCCACAAAAAAAATGTTAATGTAAAACTTTTATTTGCAATATTTTTGTTAATATTTGTCGTATTTTGACGATCAAAAGCTTATTTGAATGGTTTTTTAAAATGGATTCGTATTCTGCATATGGAAATTTATATTTTAATTCCAAAATGCATTTCCTATGCAAATGCAATTTCAACATGCATTTTTTCTGTGTACTCTCATGATTTTTAATTATTTTTTTTACACATTTGCATAGTTCAGAATTTTTACTTTTGTCTAGTGTTCTTAAATTTTACAAGAATGAATTCCACTATTTTTAAAATTTTTTTGAAAATCTTCTTATTAAAAAAAAATAGAAAAATTTATTTCAATGAGCTAACTCCACAAAAAAAATTTAATGAAAAACTTTGGTTTGCAATATTTCGGTTAATATTTCTCGTATTTATTTTAATACTTTGATTGTCATTACTCTCATTCTGAAAATGGAAAATATATATTAATTCCCAAATGCATTTCCCATTAAAATGCAATCTTAAGATGCATTACTGTTAATATTTTTCGTAACTTCTTTTTCAAAAACTTATTTTAATGTTTCCTTAATCTGGATTAGTATTGAAATTATGACAATTTCTAAATGCAGTTTCCGTGCAATTGCAATTTTAACATGCATTTTTTAAATATTTATAATAAGTATTAAATTATTTGTACATTTTCTGAAAATTTTAGAATTTTTCTGTAGTATTTTACGTTATTTTTATAAGTCATTTGTTTATTTTTTTTTATAAAAAAAATGAAAACATTTTTCGGAAGCTAATAAAATTAACTCCATAAAAATTTAAGTTTGAGTTCAAATTTAATTGCCAATATTTCTGTTAGTTTTTAACGTATCTAGATGGTCAAAAGCTTATTTGCATGCTACGTTAACATACTTTCCCATTCTGTGTACATAAATGGTATTTTAAATTCTTAAATGCACTTCCTATGAAAATGCAATTTTCAAATGCATTTCTTTCCTCCAAATAACAAATTTTTTAAGTTGTGAATAAGTTATTACATTTTTTTTATGTGTCATTAAAGCATATTTGCGTTTGTTTAGAGTGAGTATATACTAGGATGGCTCGTTTTTGGGCTTTTCTCTCTGATCAAATTCTAATACCCGCCAAAAGTGTCGGTCCCCTAAGGGTAACTCACATGCAAAATATCACTCCGATCGAAGTTTATCTTCTGTCTCCACTTTGAGCCTCAAAATTGGGGTTTTCGCAAAAAAGGACTTTAAAAAAAAAATAAAAAAAAATTTAAGTTTTTTTATTAAAATAATTAGAAAATTATTTTTGTATAATATTTGATCGTAAATACCTAAATATGAAATTTAAAGATTTTACGGTATCATTAACCCGTTCAAACTTGATACCAAAAAAATGACATGATTTTGGGGGCGTTCTCAAAACACCTTTTTTCAAAATTTGAAAATTTTATTAAAAAATAATTTTAAATATACCATTTTTTCTTTCTGAATTCATTATGAACACCTTGGAGAAGAAAAATGTGAAGAAGAAAAGCCACTTTTCGGGAATCGCGGGGGGAAGTTAGCGGATTTCAAGGAAATGTTGGTTTTATCAATAATTTGGATTAATAAAATCTTATAAATTTATTTTTTTTTGCAAATTAACGGTTTTTTGGTGTCGTGGCATTCTATTATATAACTTTAAGTCTGTCATGAAATCTTACAGATCTAGGACGTCTTAAACCCACATTGGCTGGGGGTCAAAAATGACCCCCGCGGAAAATTTGAAGTTTAGAGCTTACATTTTGTGCTATAAACAAGCATAAAACGGCTTTTATGTTTTTTACCCCAACTATTATTTCGTATTATAATATTATCTTTAAAAAATCGTTAACCCTTCTTGGTAGGGGGTCAAAAATGACCCATTCAATAAAAAATATATATTTTGTTGATATAAAAAAATTCAAGTACTATGCCTAAAATTTTCTGTCGGGGTCATTTTTGACCCCTGGCCAATGTGGGTTAAAGATTTCTTAAATATGAGAGATTTAAGGGCTGATTTAAAGTTATCTAAAAGATTGCCACAAATTAATTTTATATGAAAAAATATATACTTTTTATTTAATGGGTCATTTTTGTCCCCCTACCAAGATGGGTTAACGATTTTTTTAAAGATAATATATTAATACGAAATAATAGTTGGGGTAAAAAACATAAAAGCCGTTTTATACTTGTTTATAGCACAAAATTTAAGCTCAAAACTTCAAATTTTCCGCGGGGGTCATTTTTGACCCCCAGCCAATGTGGGTTTAAGACGTCCTAGATCTGTAAGATTTCATGACAGACTTAAAGTTATATAACAGAATGCCACGGTACCATAAAACCGTTAATTTGGACAAAAATTAAATTTATAAGATTTTATTAATCCAAATTATTGATAAAACCAACATTTCCTTGAAATCCGCTAACTTCACCCCGCGATTCCCGAAAAGTGGCTCGACGTATATCCGCCATATTTCACATTTTTCTTCTCCAAGGTGTTCTTAATGAATTCAGAAAGAAGAAATGGTATATTTAAAATTTTTTTTTAATAAAATTTTCAAATTTTGAAAATAGGTGTTTTGAGAACGCCCCCAAAATCATGCCATTTTTGTGGTATCAAGTTTGAACGGGTTAATGATACCGTAAAATCTTTAAATTTCATATTTAGGTATTTACGATCAAATATTATACAAAAATAATTTTTTAATTATTTTAATAAAAAAACTTAAATTATTTTTTATTTTTTTTTTTTAAAGTCCTTTTTTTGCGAAAACCCCAATTTTGAGGCTCAAAGTGGAGACAGAAGATAAACTCCGATCGGAGTGATATTTTGCATGTGAGTTACCCTTAGGGGACTGACACTTTTGGCGGGTATTAGAATTTGATCAGAGAGAAAAGCCCAAAAACGAGCCACCCTAGTATATACCAGGGAATTATGGAAAAGCTAAAAACTTTATCATTTATTTTCTCAATACTAGTTGAGTGGGAGTTAATCACACTAGCTTCCGAATAGCTCATTTTACACCCCTCTTCAAACAAGTTTAGGTTGTGTTAAAATGGTGACGAAATCGGCTAATGGCATTTCACTCCTCTGTATTTTGAACTTTAAAATTCGATAACACGAAAATCCTAGCTGATCCTGTTTTCGAGTTATTAGTTGTGTTCGCGAACTCAATAATTTGTACGAATTTGTACAAATTATCACGAATTTTGTCTAAAAGTCGTTCGCGTACTTTAAAAACCCAGTAACGAGAGAGAAAATGAGAGAAAAAAGTGACAGTTCTATTTTAGAAACTTGCAAGTTTTTACTGGATAATTTTTTGCCAGCAAGAATTATCAAGCACAACAAAACATATGTTTTAAAAACATATGATTATATTTTTGTAAACAAAATACAAAATATTCTTCAGTTACATTTTTGTGTATAAAATATGATTAAATATCAACGAGTTGTTAAAAAAAAATACATCCTAAAATTAAATTTCTTTTGTTAACAAGTTAAAAAATAAATACCATCAAACTAAAAATTTACAAACGAAGGCAAACATTTTTATAAGCTGATTTAAATCAGCTGTTTAACTAACTTGCAAATTTTTTTCGAATTTCTGTTCGCGTACTTTTTACAATTTTTCCTTTTTGAGAGCGATTTCTTTTTTACTCTCTACAATTTTGTTGCTTGATAATTTTTACTGGGAAAGTACGCAAACAGACTTATTGCTGAATAATTTGCCATCTAATTTGTTTCTAGTACGTACCGTTTTCGAAATATTCGTAAAAAACCCAATAATTTGGTACATTTGGGGGTCCACTGTTATGTTACTTCAAACAAACAGGACTTGATTTTACATCAATAGGACCTCCTGATTTGAAAACTGCAATCCAAATTTTTTCTAGCATGTTTCGTTTTCGAGATTTTCACGTGGAAAAGTTTTCAAACGGGAATATCTCGAAAACTAAACATACTAAAAAAATTTGGATTGCAGTTTTGGAATCAGGAGGTCCTTTTTATATGATATCAAGTCATAGTTTTGGAAAAATCTGTAACAGTGGACCAACAAAAGTGCGAAATTATTGGCTTTTTGACTTTTTAAGAGCGAATAACTTAAAAACGGTACTTGCTAGAAAAAATTGGATGGCAGATTTGGATTCAGGAGAGAAATATAAGTAAGAATCAGTTGGATATTTCAATGGGAGGTTTTTGTTGTCGATCAGTGTAAATATTTAGCAATTACTCGAAAACAGTATCAGCTAGGATTTTCGTTAAACGATTTTTAAAGTTCAAAATAAAGGGGAGTGAAACGCCATTAGCCAATTTTGTCACCATTTTAACACAACCTAAACTTCCTTTTCAAGCAAGTTGCAATTTTTTATTATGATTCCCAAATTATATGGGCTCTAGCAATAATAGACCGTGAGCTAAACCGAGTCAAAAAAGGGTCCAAAAAAGGTATTTTTTTATGAATAAAAAACTCGGTAAATTTATTTTGCCAAATGAATGACAAAATATACACATCGACAACTTTTATATACCCTCCACTTTAGTGATAGAGGGTATTTCTTTGTCATTCGGTTTGTAACACTTCGAAATATTGGGGTCCTACCCTATAAAGTGTATATATTTATGATCCTCGATCGATTTTAAGACGATCTAGCGATGTCCGTCCGTCTGTTTGCCTGTTGAAAACACGCTTACTTTTGAAAGACCTTACTGAGGCTGCTGAAGCTTGGCATCTATATATATATTTGTCGTTTCCCTGGTCTGGTTGATATTGAATTTCAGAAAATTCGGTCCAGTGCACTGGTGCATAAGTTATTAGCAAAACCATAAATTTTAGATTGGTTTCACCTTAAATTCACCCGTTAAAAAAGTTTTAAAAACATTGGTAAGTCACATATTTTTGTCACTCAAAAATATTTTTTTAACTAAAAAATACACTCGAAAAAAATTTTACACTCAAAAAAAATTTGTTATTTTTTTTTACAAAAATTACTGAAATTTTTTTTTTTAAAATAAAATATTTTTAATCAAAATTGGTAATTTTTTTTCACGTTCGAAAATTTACTATCACTTAAAAAGGGCGTTGTGGAGGGTATTAATGGATTCAGTCAAGTCGAATTAAACTTTTCTACTTGTTGTCTTTTTCGAAATTGCTTTTGTTGGCGGGAAGCCCCCGCCCCCGGGATCCGCCCCTGGTTTAGGAAATCTTCTATAAAAACAAGTAAACTTAGGAAAAAAACACAATTTAATTTTTTATTTTTTTTATACATAATAATTTTTATTTAATTTTTTTGTTGTTTTTTTTTTTAATATTTTGGGTTGTTTTTGTTGTTGTATAATTTGTTGTTGTATTTTGTTTGAATATAAGACAATTACACATTTATTACACATGTATAAATAAAATGTATATATTTGAGTTTTGTTTATTTACTTATTTTTTTGTTGTATTTTTTGTTTAATTGTATAATTATTATATTATTTAATTATAATATTATAATAAGCTACATAAATTATATATATTTTTTTATAGTGCTTTTTATTATTTATTTTTTTGTATTAAAGACAAATTGTATACTTGCGCATAATTTTATTATGAACGACAAATAATTATAAATTTTAATATTTTTTTTTTCATAAATTTTTAATATTTATTGGTAATTTCTTTTTGAAAAAAAAAAAAAAATTGTTTTACAAAATACACAATTAGCAAAAGATTTTATTTATTTATATTTTTTATTTATTTTTGTATTTATTTTTTTATTTATTTATTGAATTGTTTTTATGTTAAGGTATACAATTTTTGTGTATAGTTTACACATTATTCAAAAAATTAACAGTTGTTTTAACAAAAAAAAAATATTTTTGAAATATTTTTTTCTAAAATAATTTAATTAGCTTGACCTAGTGTTGTTGCCTCATTATCAATTAAAATGTTGTTTTATAAACAGACACTTTAATTGTATTGACAAATTGTGTTGTTGACTAAAAATCAATTATTTTCCTTGTCAATACAATTAAATTGTTTATTAATAAAACAACGTTTTGATTGAAAATAAACTATTAACAAAAATTTTTTTCTGTGTAAATATAGTTTTTTTTCCAGCATTGCTGGTAAAGAAGATTTTTACAAGGACTTGTTTTTAATATATTTCGGCCCGTCTTTTTCTTACACATTCATGTTTTATATGGTTAAAAAATTGTTACATTTTCATTGAGCTATAACTCAAAAACAATTGATTACCGAGCCAAATGAATTTCAGATTTGCATTAACCAGTCTTTAGCCAGTCCCGACAATTTTTGGGTAATACAAAAAAACCGATGACATTTCAAAAACTGATTATGGTGGAAAAAAACAATGTTTACAGAAACTTTGATCGACGACCTTTTTAAAAAAGTGGTTTTACTGAAATTAAAATATCTCCGTACCAAATCAGTGGATTTCATTTTGTTTTATTTTAAATCAAAATAAATATGAAGAATTGTTAAAACACTTTAATTCCACCGATTTGGTACCAACATATTTTTATTTAAGTAAAACCACATTCTTAAAAAATAAAAAATTTCAAAAGTTAGCAATATCTCAAAAACTGTACTAATTTATATGAAAAATTAAAGAAAAATTTCGTGGATCGCAATTTTTTTTTTTTTTTAATTTGTTAACTAGTGCTACTGATCCGTAGTCGATTCCAAAATATTCCAGCGATATATCTGTCTGTTGAAATGGCGATCACGCCCAAAATATTACACAGATATAACTCAAACTTAACACATTTGCTTGTTTTTGTCCTGAGAAAATTGGTATTGCATTTGAGTGATATCGGTTCAGAAGTTCAAAAGTTATGAACGCGTACTTTTTTTTTTCAAAATTTATTTTTTTTACCATCCCGTTGGTTCAAAAAAGGGTTGCCACTTTATGAAAAATGATTGCCTTTCGGGTAAATCTTAATAAAAGCCAAACTAACAGGAATTTCGCCAAAAGGAACAACTCGTGTCGGCTGTAACTTAATACAAATTATTATTTATGAATTTAGGGGTCGTACGTATATACACTAAAAAAAAAACTGTAATGTTACCAAAAAAAGCTTGTAAACCTACAAGAAAATTTGCTGATTTTAACCCACAAAGTTAGCAAAAATGTTTTGCCAAAAACTAGTTAGCTGAAATTTTTTTTATTTCAACTTAGTTCATACACATTTGAGGACCCTTTTGGGTTCGGACCCAATAGGTCCAGACCACGATGGGCCTAGACCTAGTTGGGTTCCTTCGCTCTACCTTGCTTAGTTTTTGAGATACGTGATTTTAGGGCACCACTGAGGTTTTGAGAATTAAAAAACTCGATAACTTCAAAAATATTATTCGGAGAGCTTTTGGTTGTTTTGTGGTCTTGTTCTACGTGTTGAGAGCTACAAAAATGTTGTGTCGGGAATATTTACCGAGATAAGAGCATTTTAAAACTTTCGGGAATGCTAACTTTTTTGAATCCAAAGTTAGGACCCATTAAGGTCCACACATGTGAAGAGGACCGGCGATACTATGGAGAGCCCGAGAACCAAAAATGGCCTCCATTTTCCTCTATCTGGCTTAGTTTCCGAGATAGCGCCATTTTAAGTTTTCTTAAAAAAAAAAATTACAATTTATTTTTGCTAATACAGTCAAACTCGGTTATAACGAACTCGGTTATAACGAATTCTTGGTTATAACGAACTAATTCTAAAGTCCCGACGATTAGGCAACAATTCTCACACAAAATACCTCTTTTATAACGAACTCGGTTATAACGAATCCTCGGTTAAAACGAACTACTTTTTATGGTCCCACGAATACAATTTCATGTATATTTACCTTTTTATAACGAACTCCCATAAATATTTTAAAATTTGCGGCAAATATGTTTACCAAACTCACAAAAGGTTAGAAATTTTTGTTTAATATTATAATTCTGATAAAAATTTATTTATATTTTAAATGTTTTCCTTTCAATGAGTAGTTTACTTTCAAAAAAACCTCAAATAAAACTAAATTGAAACTTTTTTTTTGAAAATAAAGCTAGCTTATAGCGAACTTCGCTTATAACGAACTAATTTTACTAATCCCTCGGAGTTCGTTATAACCGGGTTTGACTGTATTAACAAAAAAGCTTGTAAAAATTTGGTCAACTCAATTTTAAATTTAGCAAAAAAAAAAAAAATAGTTCAAATTTTGTTTAAAATTGCTAATGCACTAAATGAAGTTTACAAGATATTTTTGCTAACATGCTAATCTCAACTAAAAATTTGCTAAAAGTTAGCTACTAGCATTAGCAAAAAAAAAGTAAATCTACTAATGTATTATTTTGAGTGTACTTCTCCATATAAAGTAGCTCAACATTTACACATTTTCGATAAAAACCAACTTTTAAAAGAATAATTTTGCCAATTTCGACACACCCTTCGATAGGCCATAATAAAACCTTTCCATTCATATAATGTTCATATAGTTCCTTTGGAATGTTCATATACTTAGTTCCATTGGAAGAAATACGAAAAAAATCAAAAAAACGAAAAAATCCAGTTTTTCACCCTCCCATTTCCCCCCTTTAACCTTCACGATAACCGATAAAAAAACGGTTAATCTTAGACTTTGTTCCTATAAAAATTACACGACAATCGGAGGGTAAGCTGTTTGTAGTTTATTTAAAAAGTTTTACGTTTTGTCGTTTTTAAAAGAAAAAACATTTGTTCAATGTTCAGTTTTTTAAATGACTATTTCTGTTCTTTGTTTCAAAAATAACAACATAAAAAATAAAGACTTTCATTAGTTTTTACCTACTTGTGTTGGTTATTTTTTTTTAGAAAAAAAAATTCAATAAATTATTTAAAAAAACATGTTTGTATCAAGTGACTTTGGCGCGATGGGTAGAGTGTCTGGCCAGAAAGTAGTTGATTGCGGGTTCGATCCCCCAAAAATTTTATTAAATTTTTTTTAAAATAAATTCAATAGAAAAATTGTTAAAATAACGTAGAAATCATTAATTTCACTCAGAAAATTATGTAAGTTGCTACATGCTAGTTATTTGTATATTTTATAGTAGTCAGTTGTTTTCAACTATAAAGTCAGTTGTTTTTGTATGAAAAATATCAAACTACTATTTCTGTTAGTTATTTTAAGTCGTTTTTTTGAACAACTAACAAAAAAGTACTGTGATGTAGTAACAGTTATTTAAAGTAGTTAATTTAATTTTTTTTTATATCTGAAAAATTTTTAAAGTTTTTTTTTCCAAAAAATAAAAATAAATTTTCGTTTTTTTTTATTTTCACAACTTTTTGAAAAAAAAAAAAATTGGTCTTCAAGTTTTTTTTGAAAAATTTTTGGAAAAAAAAATATATATTGATTATTTAATTTTTACTACATTTTAGTTGTTTTGACTACAAATGTTAGTAGTTTTTACTACATAAGTCAGTTGTTTTTTGTCAGTTAAAATAACTAACATTGTTAGTTGATTTAACTGAAAAAGTAGTTGACCCCAAAACAACTTACAAAGTAGTTATTTTAACTGACATTTTCAGTTGATTTTACTAACATAATTTTTTGAGTGTTTTAATGTTTTCGTAGGTATTTTTTTTTTAATTTGTTGGTTAAAATAACACAAAAATCATTAATTTTTAATGTTTTCGTAGATTATTTTTCTCGATTTTCCTAGTAAAAAAATGAAAGTGACGTTATTTTTTAATGTTCAATGTTATTTGTTTTACAAAATTTTATTAATAGTAAAAAATAAATGTTGATGTTTGTTAAAACAAATGACTAATTACTGGGATGGTTTTCAAATGTTTTATCACTTGTTTTAAATATGTTTTTCATTTGTTTTTGCCTACAAAATTTTTTTAGTGTTGTTGACACTTTAAAGTTATGAACGAATTGACACCTTTAAAATGTTGGTAAATTCCTACATAACCTAAAAATAAAAATAAATAATTCGGCTACTGGTTGACATATTTGTATATTTTTCCAGGCCGAATTTAACTTTCGATTCCCACCAATTATATGGTATTATTGGGATCTAAAACAGCATATAACGATTAGGCGATTTGGCCAAAATACTTTAATAAAAATTATCAGAAGTCTACGCACAAACAAAAAAACGATTTTTGTTTTAAGTGAAAAAATACTAAAATACAACAAATACTAGATCAAGTTTATCATTCTATGGTAAATATCCTTTATATAAATATTAAGGAAAATTATTAACTTTTTTTGATAAAAACAGCAAAAGCTGGAGATGTTTTTTTTTTTTTTAAAGATTTTCGTTTAAGTTTTTGATATCTTTCAAAATATTAAGCTTGATAAACGTTTTGGTTTTAGATATTTTGAAGCATTTTTTTTTTATTTTGAAACCATAGCAAAATTGAGTTTAATATTTTTTTAAGTTGAAGCTTTACAAAAATGAAGCTAATAATTTTATTATTATTTTTTTACATTTATAAATATTTTATTTTTGTAGAAAAAAAAGATATGCTTTGATTTAACTAGTTTTTTTGTTTTTATTTTTATTTTTAACACTCATTATAAATTTTGTTTTTTTTTATATAATTACACAATTATTTTTTAATTTGTTTTTTTTTTTTTTCGTTTAGAAAATCATTTTATTTTATTTAAAAAAATTTCAGGTTTGTTTCTTTTTTCTAAATATATAAAAAAAAAACTTTAATACAAAAACTTTTTAATAATAATAAAAATATATTTTATAAATTGTTCCTTAAGGCTTACATTAATAAAAAAAATATTAAAAAAAAAAATACAATAATAACTTTTTAACAAATATAATTTAAATAGTTTATAAAAAAAATACAAAAATTTTTAAATCAATTATAATAGAAGTTCAAAAAAAGAAAGTAAGAAAGCTAAGCTTTTTTATACAATGATTTGTTTAAATTTAAATTATATTTAAATTTTATAATTAATTTAATAAAAAGAAAAACATTTAACTTAAATTTTTTTATTAAATAGAGAATTAAATATACAAATATAATAGCGAGAGTTTAATTGATACATAAATATTGTTTAAAACTTTAAAAAACAAAAGTTTTCAAAATTTTAAAAAGTTTTCAACATTTTAAAAGTTAAGGATTTTTTTTTTGTAAAACAAGTAGAAATAATTAAAAAAAACGATTGAAACTTAAGGCGATAAATGAGGCTTAAGTATATCGTTTAACAAATACGTCTTTCTAAACATTTCTAGAAAATTACAATTTTTTTATAGACTAAAAACAACTACATAAAACAATTGTTACTACAATGTAGTAATTTTTTGTATTTATTTTTTAAAACAACTACAAAAAAAAGTTGTTTGAGATTTTTCACACAAAAACAACTGAAATTGTAGTTGAAAACAACAAATACTACTTACTACACAAACCACCGTCATGTAGTAACTGCAATAATTTCCTAAGTGTATTTATACCCAAATATAGATCCGAGTTGGGACTCTTTTTCAGACAAACTCTAATGAAGGTTGTTATATTCTTGTTTTAATTTGCCTTGATTTCCCGCAAGAAATTCCCAGAAAAGCGAAAAAAGAAAAATACAAGGCATTTTCTATTCTTCACTCCAGTTATTAAAAAATTTTTGATTTGATTTCTTATTCAAATTCGTTTCATTGTTTTACAAAAAAAAAAATCCTTAAATATTAGTAAAAATTCTGACTTAAATTATGCAGTCAATATTATCAACAATTTTGAAAATTCATTTTATTCTTAATCAAGTTTTTTTTTAATTAATCTGAATTTTAATTTGAATTAATCAAGTGTTGATCAATAATATTAAAAGTATAATTTTGTCTTTGCAAAAAATATCATAAAATATGAAAAGAGATTGAAATTGAAACAAAATTTTTGTTATTATTAGAAAACTAATTGTTTGATTTACTAAAAAAAAATTAAAATTTCTTTGTTAAATGAAAAAGCTTTAAAATTAATTAATTTTTTTAATTAAATCAATTAAATAATTAAATTTTCAAAATATCAATCAATTTATTTGTTTGCAATAACTAGTTTAACTAATTTATAATCATTTTTTATCAATTGCTGTATTGATTAATGTTTTAGTTAAATCAATTAAAATATTAATTAAATACTTTTTTTTATTCAACAAAAATTTAGATTTTTTATGTATTTTTGATTTTCGATTGCCTGCATTTTAAAACATATATAAACAAAAACCAACTTTTATAAGTTTTTTTAAAAATTTAATGTTGTATTTATTCGACCCTTAATTTGTAATATAAATAAAATAACCGAGCTCGAGGTCTGTTGTTGTTGTAAATTATCTTTATTTTACTTGGAATTGCACTTCAACCGACAATGTGAATAGAAGTAGCTTAAAGTTTATTTGTGTTTGTGTAATTTTTTAACACTGCCCCTGATGATGAAATTCGATGAATTTCGAAATATTGAGAAGTAAATAAAGATCATTTACAACAACAACAGACCTCGAGCTCGGTTATTTTATTTATATTACTTTTTTAATTTTTTTAAATAATTAATTTATTTTTTTTAACCCTTTCATGCCCGATTGTTTTTTTTTTTTTTAATAAAACATGGATATTAGCATAGCGATAAACTTGTCAAGGACTAATAAAGACACTGCAGTAGGTTTTTATAACAAGAAACGGGAAAAAAGTAACACTTCTACTAACACTGTACAACAAATTTGGGGTCACCAAGCGTATCTTGAATAAACCCAAAAAATAAATGAATGTATTCCAATGGAAGACCAAATCTGTCAAAGGGTTTTGAATTAAATGCTATATAGGAAATTTTCCAAGCTTTAATTTAAGATAGCATAGCGTTGATAGCGTCCAGATTGATCAAATATTAAATGAAATACGAAGGTCGCGCTGGAAAATGAAATTATTTATAGGTATTTTTTTTAAATTTTTTTTTAAAAATAGAGTTTTTTTTTAAGTTCAAACATTTAAAATTTAAAAAATTATTCAATAATATTTATTCAGTTAACAGCTAGTTTTTCCAACAACACAACACAGCACAAACAAAAAATAAATTACAGTAAAAGAAATCCGCATTTTTTTAGCCTCCAACTCTTTTGACCACCAATTTTTTGTAAACAAAGAAAATATTTTTTTGTTTACTAATTTTAGTACACCTATTTGTATAGTAATGCAAATGCAGGTTTTTTGTCGATGGTCTAAAAACGATATCGACCAATTATCTTTCCGAATCAAGAAATTCGCGTTAAAATTGCAACGATTTGTTTTTGTATATTTTTGCATATTTTGTTAAAAATGCATATTTTTGCATATTTTTGGTTTTAAATGCATATTTTGTGCATATTTACAACTTTTAAGTGCATATTTTTACATATTTTGTCATAAATTAGCAAAAACGCAAATTGAAATTTATTTGTTTCAAAAACTATTTTAAATTTTAACGTCCAAATTCATAAAAAATAAAAGCGTCTAATAACAGGTTTATTAATCGAATTTCCACACAAAATTTGTTTTATAAACTTCTTATTATCCTCTTTTAGCTTTTATGAATTTGAACGTAAAAATTTATTTTGGAAATAAGAAAAATTATTTTTTTTTTCTTAATTTTTTTTATAGATTGTGTTAATTTCTAAAAAATCTTGCTTATATAAAGTTTTAAATGTTACTATTTAAACCCAGCGTTACTTTTTGCTTTTTTTTGCACACATTTTCTTTTTTAGTGCATATTTTTAGGTTTTTTAGTGCATATTTTTAATTTTTTAGCGCATATTTTAGATTTTTTAGTGCATGAAAATCTCATCCCTAGTAATGAGATAATTAGAATAATTAACATTTTTCTTTGTTTACAAAAAATTGGTGGTCAAGGGAGTTTGAGGTCAAAAATTGCGGATTTCTTCTACTGTTAAAAAAATAATTTTTTACTTGGGTTGTTGGAAAAATTAAGTGATAACTGAATAAAAATTACTGGATAATTTTTTTAAATTTTCAGTGTTTGATCTTGGAAAAAATCGACTTAGAAATATTTTTAAAAATTTTCAAAAAAAAAAAAAATCTATAAATAATTTTTTTTCCATTGCGACCCTCGTACTTCATTTAATATTTGCCTAATCTGGACGCTATCAAGCTTAAATTAAAGCTTGGAAAATTTCCTATATATCATTTTCTACAAATATAGTCGATTGATAATAATATGGTGAAGTATTTATAACTTTTCCTTTAAAGAACTGCTATCAAATATATGCCGTTCCATTATAAGTTTGCGTCACTGTAAAATGTTCTAGAAACATTTTATGCATCAAATTTCACTAGGAGTTGTTAAAGGCCAAAATTTTATGCGAAAACTGCAAAATGCTTACAAAATTGTAAATTATCAAAAAATTTTAAAAGTTGTTCCCCCCAAAGTCGTTGAAATAAGTCGAAAAAATGTTTTAAATCTGCTTCTGAGCTAAATAGCGTTAATAGATGACTTCAGTGACATTTGATTTCGGTTATTTTCTTCTAATGTATTAACCCTCTACCATCCCTCTACCATCCATAGAGCTATTAGAAGAAGGCCCTGCCCTTATGGGTACTTATAACACCGTCCTAAAAAAATGAAAAAAGTCGTTAAACACGAACTGGATAATATAGGTTCGATACTAGAGACCAAATGTGGTTAAACTGCATTAACAATTTTTTATTTTGTGATCCTGTTTAATTTTCAAGGACTTCAAAATTTTAGAGCATAAAATTTTATAAAATATTTTTTTAATATTTGCAATTGCCCTATCATGCCACTAGTGCAGTGGCGGGTACAGCTTTTGGGTGTGGGGGGGGGGAAATTTTTTTTTACTTTGAAAAAAAAATCATAATTCACCTTTGTTGAAGTATACGTTTTTTTACAAAAAAAAGTGATGGGAAAGCTATAAAATCATCAAATTTATTTGTTTTTGCCGAAGGAGGTTTGTTTTTCATGACCATATTTCGTTTAGGTAATTTTTTTTAATTTGTTTTAAAAGAAAATTGTATATTTTTCGTATACATAAAAAGAGCATTTTTTAAAAGAAGAAATTCTCCCTACATAGAAAACATCAGATGTTGAAACATTTTTCGTGAAAAAAATATTTTTTATAGGGAAAATGTCTCAAAATATAAAACTTTTTCCTAAAGAAAAAGTCTCAGACTCTGAGAGTTTTTTCTGATACAGAAAAAGTTTAAAATTCTGGCACTTTTTCTTTAAAGAAGAAGTGACAGATTCTGAGACCTTTTTCTGATTCTGAAATCTTTTCCGATTCCAAGACACTTTTTCTATAGAAAAGTCGGAGATTCTGTGACCCTTTCCTAAAGAAAAAGTCCCAGATTCGGAAATGTTTTTCCTATAGAAAACGTCTCAGATTTTAAGACCTTTTTCCTATAGAAAGGTCATAGATTCTGAGACCTGTTTCCTATAGAAAAAGTCTGAGATTCTGAGACATTTTTCTGAGACTCGGAGACCTTATTCCTATAAAAAAGTCTTAGATCTTAAAACCTTTTTCCCGTTGAAAAAGTCTCAGATTCTGCTACCTTCTACCAATTCAGTAAGTTTCAAATTCTGAGACTATTTTTCAACAATAAAAAGTCTCAGACATTGAGACCTTTTTCTTTTCAAAAAAGACTCAGATTCTGAGACCTTTTTCCTTAAAATAAGTCTCAAATTCAGAAATTCTGAGACTTTTTTTCCAAAGAAAAATTCTTGTGCGACCTTTTTCCTATAAATAAATTTTAAACCTTTTTCACATAAAAAGGTCTCAGATTCTGAGAATTTTTCTTTAGGAAAATTTTTTTCTTTAGAAAAAAAAAATTTAAAATAATTTTACATATGTAAGTTCGACTATCATTATTGCTTTGTAGAAGACAAAATTTTTTTATATAAACCAAATTAAGATCCTGTAAGATTTTTCTATACAAAAAAGCATATTTTAATTAATAAGTTTATGCCAAAATTCATAATAAGATTGACAGATATTTTTCACAGAAAATGTTCAGATTAATTCACTTTTCCCTTAAAAAATTTAAAAATTTTTCCTATTAAAATTTTTAAAATTTTTTTCTATGAAAAGTTTTTTGACTTTGAGATTTTTTTAGAAAATTTACTTCTTTCTTTTTTTCTTCTTTTTCTTTTCTTTCCTTTCCTTTTTTCTTCTTTTTCTTTCTTTTTTTTTCTTTTCGAAATTTGGTCTGGGGGGGGGGAAATTTCCCCTTCCCCCCCCCCCCCCCCTTGTACCCGCGCATGCACTAGTGAATAGTAGGATCTCCCCTAATTTTTCTATTTTATTATTTTTACATATCAGGAAAAAGGAGGTAAGTTACGTCCTTTTAAAACTTTATCTTTCAATATTATTCAAAATGTTTAACAAAATATTTTGATAAAGTTTTCAAATGACTTTATTCGCATCATTTTATCCTGATATGACAAAATATAAAAATCGAAAAATTAGGGGAGATTCTCCTCTTTTATCTGCCGTCACCAGTGTCATCCTAGGACAATTACAAATATTTCAAAAATATTTTACAAAATGTATCCTTGGAAACTTTGAAGTTCTTTTTTAAAAGGATACATGATCACGAAATGAAAAACTGTAAATGCAGTTTTACTCCATTTGACCTCTACTTTTAGACGTATGTATATAATCCGGTTCATGTTTAATAGTGGCTGTCAGACGGTGTAATGAGTGTCCAAATTTAAATCAAAATCCAAAAGAAAAATAATTTTCCTTTGATATAACGAAAAATCTTTGTTTCCTTTTCAATCTCTTTTAATAAATTATTTTAAATATGTTAACAACTTAAATTATACAGTTTCTAGTTTTTTTTTCCTACAAAAATTTTAAATTTACAAAATTTTCTTTTTAAACAAAAAAAAAAAAAAAAAAAACAATATTCTATATTTAAGGCTTTCAATTTGTATGTAAAATTCTATAGTAGATTTATGTAATAAAAAAAAATGGTTTGTTTGTTAGTCTTATATTTTAATAGATGTTTAAATAAGTTTTTCTTTTGATTCCCTACAAATTAATTAAATTTATTATTTATAATAGAGACATTTTCGAAAATTTATACAAATTATTTACAAAAATTTTTTTAAAAAAAAATAAGAAAAGTTGTGAATGTTTTTTTTGTTGTTCCTTAAAGATTGGCATAAAATTTTGAGCGTTAAAATGATTGCAAACAAATTTTTAAATATTATTTTAAAGAAAATTTTCAAAATTGTGTGAAACAGATTTGAAATTTTTTCTTCTAAGAAAATTTTTACAAAAAACGAAATAGCAAATTTAATTTAAACCGACTTTTTATTTTAAGTCCAACTTATTGCTTTCATTTATTTAAAAAAAAAAAATTATTTAAATCTTATTAAAACGTGATGTTTTGAGTTTTTTTGTTTATTTTTTCAAATATCAGTTTAAATATTGTGAGATTTCAACTTTTTTGCTTTTCTTAAAATCGTTTGAATTTACTTAAAATCAACTATCAAATATTTAAATTGTAGAATTAAGAACAAGTGATCTTAAAAATAATGAATGAATCGTATGTAAAACTAAAGAGAGAGAGAGAGAGACAGAGACTGTTAAAGAAAGAGTAGCAACATTTTTAATTATTTACTTTTTCATATTCATCATAACAAGTTTGACCTTAAAATTCTTTTAAACTACCACCACGTCTTAATTTAGCCAATCTACGTAAGCTTCCACCTATGGGAGAACTGGTTGGTGTGCCTAAACTTAAGTTAGGCGATCCTGTCAATGATGTAGCACCACCACGTTCACGTATCACAAATGAACCACGAAAACGTACACGACTGCGACGTTCAGGAGTTGAAACCAGCGAGGAAGGTGGCTGTAAATACATGGACGTTGAGGGAGCTAATGTAGCTAACAGAGGTGGTGGTGTGGCCTTACAATGCCACACATACTCCCGAGATTATAATTTTTTCTCCCATATAACAATGTGAGCATCATTTGAGTTGGCAATTAAAGGAGATGTGGCACCCGAACTTAGCGAAGATGACGAGGATGATGATTTATGGCCCGGTGAATTAGTGTTGTTATACCAAACATGACGCCAGTAGCCACGACCTCCAGTTAGGGTTATAATGGTTCTAGGACCATCGGCTTGTTGTTGTTGCTGATGTTTGGCATTTTGTTTTTGTTTACGTTTAAGAGTAGCAGTGGCTGCTGCTGGTGGTGGTGTCGACGAAGTGGCATTTGCTACGCCTTGCCCTGATTTATGTTGTTGCATTAATTTGAAACCATCCTCCGATTTGGGTGTTGAATGATTATGATGTAAATCAGTCATTAGACCATTTTCTGATATATTACCCAAATCACTACCATTTCCTGAGGTTTTATGACTGGCTGATGAACTATTACGTGATACCGAACGACCACCAAAGAATCGTATGCCCATACTTTCTTCACTACCCGAAGATGTATAAAGACTGGATGATTTTGAATCAACTGACCAATTGGAAAGATCTAAAGATCTAGGCCGTGAGGCTTTCATTCGTAAACGTCTATCTAAAGTGGTTACTCTACCGGGTATAGCCGCTAATTCTGGATCAGATCTACGCATACCTTCATACATTGTATCCATGAGATTACCTTGTGTACCTTCTTCTGCATCATAATCTTCTTTGACGAAAATTAATTTACCATACAAGCCATAAACATCACAATAACCATGTTCTCCATGCGACAAAGTACTGGTATTGGAACTTAGACCAGACTGGAAATAACCTGCTGAACCTAAACCTCTAGGTAAAGTTTTTGACATTCTGGCAGATTCAGAAGATAAATCACGGAATTTTTTACGATGAAAAGCCGGTGAATTAGCTAAAGAAGCTCGTATTTTAGCGGAGAAAGTTTGATCCAGAGAATTTTGTTTATCCAATTTAGAATGACGTGGTGAAGAAGTAGTAGAATCAACACCATCGGCCGATAATTCTCTTAACATAAACGCTGATGGAGAAGCTGATCCCGAACCGTTTTCTTCTTTTGGTAAATCTCTTCTCAACACCACAGCCGATTCATCTAAATCAGCTTCAGTCAATTTTTTGGGATCAGCATCTATAGCTGGTAGCTGTAGATCATCTCCCATACTGGGAACCACCGGTTCCAATGGTATACTCAGGGGCGGCGGTAAAGTTTGTGAGTTGGCCGCATTGGAAGGTTTATAGCTGGGATAGACTTTTGGAACTAAGGGAAGTAAAAATGTAATTGGACCAAAATGAGCATGACAAGACATGTTTATGCCACCACTTATAATGGGAACACCCTCTAAACGTGGCAAAGGTATAGTTACCGCAATACCAACACTAGTACCAACCCACAAAAGTCCCTTGCAAGCCATTAAAGCTGTAACATTAATTGCACTGTTATTTACGGCCTGCTCCTTTTTGCCATTATTTCTCAATACACTGGATGCAATATTGATGTCTTGTAAATGTTTAAAAGTTTCCGTATGATATAAACATAGCATGGTCGAGTTTTTCAATGATATCCATAAGCCAATACCAGAATGAGCCATTAGGTTAACTTGTTGATTGGACCCGTGATGTACTTCAAAACTTCTTTGAATTTCACCATTCAGGGCATTCAGCACATAAACACGATTGGCACAAGCAGCATAAATATTCATATTTATTGGCAAAATACTGGGTACTGGTAGACCAGATTCACCCAATTGCACTACCTGGGGATCCTTTAACATCCAAACACCATCATAGGCCCGACGATATATCAATACGGTGGCATTTGATAGAGCCACATAGACGGTATCAAAATGATACAGTATCTTCATTACCGTACCCGGTACCGTACAACAATTTAATTGTTCTTCTTGTTCGGGATTTTTAGCAGAATATATTAATAGCTTTTTCGAATCGGTACCCATCCACATGAGATCTCCCAATAGAGAATTGAATTCTTCGCGTGTCTTGCAATTATCTAAACCCTTTACGAATTCGATGGCTGTTACTTGGGTCTCGGCTAATTCGAAGGTGCCTACATCACGTAAATTACCAGCCTGCTGGTGATGTTGTGAGTATACGGTTAGTTGAGAAGCGGAGCCGTTTGTGGTACATACCCACAGATAGTTTTGTTGTTTATGGCGGCGTCGGGCATTGCCACTGATTTTTGAATCATTAGCGATGGTATAATAACATCCACAGCGAACCTGGAAGAAATACAAAAAAAATATTATTAATGTTTGAAACATAAATTAAAAAAGAGAGATTTTTAAATTTAAGGCTAAAAATCAGTGGCAGGGGCGTTGAGGGGTGGTTCTGCGGCGGACGGACATCTTCGTTAGACAAATTCTCAGATTCTTAGACATTTTTTCTATAGAAAAATTCTCAGATTCTGATACATTTTGTTTTATAGAAAAATTAGAAAAATTATCAGATTCTGAGACATTTTTTCTTTAGAAAAATTTTCTGATTCTGGGACAATTTTTCTATGGGAATTTCTCAGATTCTGAGACATTTTTTCTACAGAAAAATTGTCAGATTCTCAGAGTTTTTTTTTTTTTTAAAAAATTATCAGGGTTTGAGAAATTTTTTCTAAAAAAAATTCTCAGATTCTAAGATATTGTTTTTCAGAAAAATTCTCAGATTCTGACAAATTTTTTCTATAAAAAATTCTCAGATTCTGAGACATTTTTTTTATTGAAAAATTTTTAGATTTTAAGACATTTCTATAGAAAAAATTTTAGATTTTGAAATTTTTTTTTTTAAATTTCAGATACTGAAAAATTTTTCCTATAGAAAAATTCTCAGATTCTAAAACATTAGTTCTATAGCAAAATTCCCAGATTCTGAGCCTTTTTTTCTATAGCAAAATTCTCAGATTCTGAAACATTTTTTCTAAAGAAAAATTCCCAGGTTCTGAAACATTTTTCTATAGAAAGAAAAATTCTCAGATTCGGAGACATTTTTTCTGTAGCAAAATTCTTAGATTCTAAGAAATTTTTTCTATAGAAAAATTCTCAAATTGTGAGAATTTTTTTTTATAAAAAAATCATAGATTGTGAAACATTTTTTCTATAGAAAATATTTCAGATTTTGAAACATTTTTTCTAAAAAAAAATTCTCAGATTCTAAAACATTTATAAAAAAATTCTTAGATTCTGAAAAATTTTTTCTTAAGAAAAATTTTTAGATTGTATGACATTTTTTCTGAAGAAAAATTCTCAGATTTAGATTCTGAGAAATTTTTTCTATAGAAAAATTCTCAAATTGTGAGATTTTTTTTTATAAAAAATGCATAGATTGTAAAACATTTTTCTATAGAAAATATCTCAGATTTTGAAAAAAAATTTCTATAAAAAAATTCTCAGATTCTGAACCTTTTTTTCTATAAAAAAATTCTTACATTCTGAGACATTTTTTCTTTAGAAATATTTTTATATTGTGAGACATTTTTCCTATAGAAAAATTCTCAGATTTTGAGACATTTTTTTATAGAAAAGTTTTGAGACATTTTTCCACAGAAAAATTCTCAGATTCTGAGAAACTTTTTCTATAAAAAATTCTCAGATTTTGAGAAAATTTTTTCTATAAAAAATTCTCAGATTTTGAGAAATTTTTTCTATAAAAAAATTTTCAGATTCTGAGACATTTTTCTATAGAAAAATTTTCAGATTTTGAGACATTTTTTCTATTGAAAAATTCTCAGATTCTGAGAAATTTTTTCTATAGAAAATTTCTTAGATTCCAAGAAAAATTTCTATAGAAAAATTCTCAGATTCCGAGATATTTTTGCTATAGAAATTTTTTAGATTCTAAAACATTTTTTCTAAAGAAAAATTCGATTCTGTGATATTATTTTCTATAGAAAAATTCTCAGATTCTGAGACATTTTTTCTATAGAAAATTTCTCAGGTTCTGAGACATTTTTTTTTATAGAAAAATTCTCAGATTCTGAGACATTTTTTCTATAGAAAAATTCTCAGATTCTGAGACATTTTTTCTATAGAAAAATTATCAGATTCTGAGACATTTTTTCTATAGAAAAATTCTCAGATTCTGAAAATTTTTTTCTATAGAAAAATTCTTAGATTCTGAGAAATTTTTTCTATAGAAAAATTCTCAGATTCTGAGACGTTTTTTCTATAGAAAAATTCTCAGATTCTGAGAAATTTTTTCTATAGAAAAATTCTCAGTTTCTGAGACATATTTTCTATAGAAAAATTCTCAGTTTCTGAGACATTTTTTCTATAGAAAAATTCTCAGTTTCTGAGACATTTTTTCTATAGAAAAATTCTCAGTTTCTGAGACATTTTTTCTACAGAAAAATTCTCAGATTTGATTTTCGAAATCCTAGAATTTTAATTGATCTTTTTTGACTTTTAATTGAACTCCAACTTATCTTTTCCGACAAAATTTCAAAACTCACCTCCGTTTGATGCTGTGACTTATAAACGGGCATCGCTTTGACAAATAGTGGCATCTTATTTGATTGCCTTTGTACCAATTGCATTTGCTGCTGCTCATAGGCCGGTGTACTAGTGGCACATGGTTCAGCTGATGTTGTCTCCCAGGCTGGTGAATTGTTAATATCCAAAGCTAGCTGTGCCAATCTCAGCTCCGTTATCCATTCCTTTTTCACATTTGGATTTGCGGTTTGGAATGTAAATGTCTCCTCTTTGCCATTTTTATTTTTCGCTACCAGCTGCAGACAACACGAATCGACCCAAGCCATTTCTTCGTTTTTACGTTGTATAGAACTTTGTATTGAATTCATTAGATTACGGGTAATATTTGTGTTAAGCTCTTTGTAGGTTCCTTTAAGCGAACCCACCAGATCGTTAATGCGTGAGACGACTTCGTAATCATACATTAGAGTGCTCATTTCGTTGCACAAATTATCAGCACCATTTGTGAGTTGGGCAGCGGGTGAGCTGTCGAAAGCGGCATTTTGATAGGCACCCATTGCTGCGGGTAATGACATATTGGCAGGTAAGGTGTTAGTAGCGTAATTGTTGCAGGAGCTACTATTGGATTTAAGACTTCCACCGCGATTGAGACCTGAAATTAGGAAGGAAAATTAAATTAGCATTAAGGATATTAAAATATTTAAATTAAAGTCGATCAAGATCGACCGTATAATACCCTATATAAGTATAGACATATTTATTAGAGTTAATTTTAAAAATTTGATCTGCGGATATCATCATCTTTTTGAAGGATATAGGGGAACTAAAAAGAATGGCGGTATTTTTTTGGAAAAAAATTCGGTCCTTGGGGTGGTTCAACGCATCTGAAATCGCGAATTTTGAGCTGATTTTTCAGCAGAGCTAAAATGGCTGAATATATCGCAAATCTGATTTCATCAGTCGATTCTTAAGCAAAAAATAATACAATGGTCATTTTTCAAACTCTTAAAAAAAGTTCCAAAAACCCACCACAGAGGGCGGAAATATAAGGTTTTTCCATTTTCTTTTTAAATTAATTTTTTAAATATGCACAATTAAAGGGCATTTTTAGCTTGACAAAATGGTACTAAACTTTCCGTTCTATCACAACCCGTTAAAAACTTATCAAATCTCAAAAATGGACAAAAACACGTTTTTTTATAAACTTTGACCTCAATTTTCTCGAAAACATGACGTGATAGAAAAATTTTAAATCTAGATTCAGAATCAGCATCGAAATGTAAATCGAAAACAATTTTTATGATCCCAGAATATCATCCAAAAACATCACAAAAAAATGCTCTCAATAATGCACAAAAAATGCGTTTTTTTATGAACTTTGACCTAAATTATCTCAAAAACCTGACATTACGGAACATTTTGGAAACCAGATTTGGAATCAGCATTGAGATGAAAATCGAAAACGAGTGTCCAGACCGCGGACTCATCCAAAAAAATTTCAAATTTCGGTTAGTGTTTTATAATTTTTCCGTTAGAAAAAAAACTTTGAAGCCTTATAACCAAGGAGAGGACTTTCATGCAAATGCATGTTTTTTCCCTTTGGTCATAGAACATCATAAACAAAATATCTTTGCGAATCAAAGAATTTGCTTTAAAATGGCATCGATTCGTTAGTGCATATTTTTGCATATTTTGCTTAAAATGCATATTTTTGCATATTTTGCTATTATTTCGCTATAAATGCATATTTTTAGTTCATATTTTGTATAAATTTCAACTTTTTAACTATTTTTTTTAGTATTTTTAGCTATTTTTAAAATTTTTTTATGATATTTTTTTTTTTTCATTAAAGCAATTATTAAATTGTTTAAGATAATTTTTATTTTAACATTTTATACACACTGTATACACGAATATCAAAGACTGAATTCAAATGTTATGTTTTTTAATAAAAGTAAAAAAAACAAGTGGATATTTATGATTTTTAGTGCATATTTTAAGATTTTTAGTGCATATTTCAAGACTTTTTAGTGCATATTTTAGGCGCCTAAAACATAGTTTTTTAGTGCATGAAGGTCCTGTCCCTGCTTATAACTTTTTAATGGGTTGTAATAGAAAGGTGCTATTTGTACCAAATTTCTTAGCTAAAACTGCCTCTTCATCGTGCATGATTAAAAATTAATTCACATTTTTTTTTAAAAAAATCGATTTTTCCGCCCCCTGTTGTGGGGTATTGGAACTTTTTTTAAGAGTTCAAAAAACTGCTATTATTATAATTTTTGGTGTAGAATCGACTGGTGCAATCAGATTTGCAATATATTCAGCCGTTTTTTCTCTGCAAAAAAATCAGCTCGAAATCCGCGTTTTCAGATGCTTTGAACCACCCCAAGGAGTGAAAATTTTTCCAAAAAAATACCGGCATTATTTTTAGCTCCCCTAAATCCTTTAAAAAAATGTTGATATCCGATAAACAGATGAAGTGACATAGTCACCAAACGAACTCTAATATTTATATGAATATCGGACGGATTTTTATATAGGGACTAGGTAAAAAATGTTATGAATGTAACATTTTTTTTGGATATATTTAGGTCACGTGAAATGCCTACATGATAATTTTTCATCAAATAACACTGTGCAACAAGATTTTGTATCTTGGATGGTATAAAAAAAAAAATTAAAGTATACAAACAGTAGAGCAAAAGGGTTTTGAAAACTTAGCTCGAGTTCTTTTTTTATGTCCCACTGAAGTTTTTAAATTTTTTTCTAAGGCGTTTTTGAAAAAGTCAAAAAATAAGTATTAAATCTAATTCTGAGGTAAACAATGTTAGGACATTTTTTCAGTAAAAATTGATGGCGGTTCTTTTCTTGGAATATATTAATTAACCCTCTATCTCCCATTTTTAGGGGTCATTTTGGTCCTTTTTTCAAATATCCTCATAGAAAACCAATAAAACGTGCGTTTAAAGGGTTCAAATGTTCTACAAAAACTTTATGCATCAAATTTCACTAGGTGTTGCCGAAGATCAAAAGTTCGTGCGAAAAGTGCACAATGCTTAAAAAAGTAAAATTGTAAATTATCACATACTATTAAATTGCTTTTCATCAAAGCCGTGTGAAATAAGTCAAAAAAAATTTTAAAATCGGCTTCTGAGCTAAATTGCGATAATAGATGTCTTCATTGAAATTTGATGCCGGTTCTTTTCTTAGAACATATTAACCCTCTATCTACCATTTTTAGGGGTAATTTTTGTTCTTTTTCCAAATACTATTATAGAACACCTCTAAAACGTACCTTTAAGGAGTTAAAATGTTCTACAAACATTTTCTGCATCAAATTTCACTAGGGGTTGTCAAGATCAAAACTTCGTGCGAAACCAGCAGAATACTTTAAAAAGCAAAAATATAAAGTTTTTTGGTGAAAAATAATTTGACTTATTATGATAACTTTAATTTTTCCCTTTTTAAACGTTTTGCTTGTATCGCACGACCTTTTGACCTTTGAAAACCCCTAGTAAAATTTCATGCAGAAAATGTTTGTAGAAGAGGATATTTGAAAAAAGGGCCAAAATGACCCCTAAAAATGGGAGATAGAGGGTTAAGATGTTCTAAGAAAAGAACCGCCATCAAATTTCACTGAAGACATCTATTGTCATAATTGACCTCAAAAGCAGATTTATAACATTTTTCTACTTATTTCACACGACTTTGATGAAATACAGTTTTATATTATGTGATAATTCACAATTTTACTTTTTAAGCATTTTGCACTTTTCACACGAACTTTTGATCTTCGACAACCTCTACACCATTTACAGAAGTAATTCGTAAAAGATCAATTGTAATTTGAAGATTTTACTTGTAACGAAGATTCCATTTGTAATTCGAAGATTCCATTTGGAATTCGAAGATTCCATTTGTAATTCGAAGATTCTATTTATAATTCGAAGATTCCATTTGTTATTCGAATATTCCAATTGTAATTCGTAAAAGGTCAATTGTAATTCGTAAAAGATCAATTGTAATTCGAAAAATATCAATTGTAATTCGTAAAAGATCAATTGTAATTCGTAAAAGATCAATTGTAATTCGAAGATTCCATTTGTAATTCGTAAAAGATCAATTGTAATTCGTAAAAGACCAATTGTAATTCGAAAAAGAATAATTGAAATTTGAAAAAGATCAATTGTAATTCGTAAAAGATCAATTGTAATTCGTAAAAGATAAATTGTAATTCGTAAAAGATCAGTTGTAATTCGTAAAAGATAAATTGTAATTCGTAAAAGATCAATTGTAATTCGAAAAAGATCAATTGTAATTCGTAAATGATTAATTGTAATTCGAAAAAGATCAATTGTAATTCGTAAAAGATCAATTGTAATTCGTAAAAGATCAATTGTAATTCGAAGATTCCAATTGTAATTCGAAAAAAATCAACTGAATTTCCATTGATAATTTACGAATTACAATTGATCTTTTACGAATTACAATTGATCTTTTACGAATTACAATTAATCTTTTTCGAATTACAATTGATCTTTTATGAATTACAATTGATCTTTTTCGAATTACAATTGATATTTTACGAATTACAATTGATCTTTTACGAATTACAATTGATCTTTAACGAATTACAATTGATCTTTTTCGAATTACAATTGATCTTTTACGAATTACAATTGATCTTTTACGAATAACAAATGGAATCTTCGAGTTACAATTGATCTTTTACGAATTACTATTGATCTTTTTTGAATTACAATTGATCTTTTTCGAATTACAATTGATCTTTTACGAATTACAATTGATCTTTTACGAATTACAATTGATCTTTTATATTTTTGAAGTGCATGAAAATCGCAGCCCCACTTATGACTTTAGGAAATGAATTTATTTTGTCCCGCTAGCTTTTTCTAGATTCTAATGAAATAGAAAGGTGTTTTTGCATAATTATTTCAAAAAAGCAAAACTTTAAAATTACTTTATAAAGGGCAACTTCATAATTAAATTTTATTAAAAAAAAAAAAAAAGTTTAATGTTTTTAAAAATGAGTATTAACATTTTTAATTTGACTACGATTTTTTACCCTATTGCAGTTTATTTATTGTAAGGTGTAATTTTAAAAGCTTTTCTTAATGATATGCTGTAATGTTTAAAAGCTTTCCAATGATATTATTATATAAATAAAATAACAGTTTCTTACATAATCCCTGTTGTCTTTAATCTATCATTTTTATTACAATTCTATCAATTATTTATTTTATTTTTCTAATATTTCCACAAAAAAAAAAACATTAACTTTCATTTTTGTTTCTACCATGTTAATCAGTAAAACTTTTAACAAAATTTCCGCATTAACATTTTTTTTTTCTTCTTCTGTGATTTGTTTTTGATCTTTATCGTTTTAGGAAGTTTTTGTTTCTTCTGTCGTTTTTCTAAACAATAAATTTTCTGACATACAATCTCCTTTACTAAAATACAAATAAAATATTAATAAACTGTTTTTCACATTTTTAAGTTGTTTTTCATTTTTCATAATTTTTCTTCATATTTTTTTTGTGGGTTTTCATCCCAAAAAGTCTTCATTCATAGGCCTGGAAAAATGGATTGTTTATTATTATTATTTCATAAACAATCAAAACAAACCATAAAAATTCACTTTATTATCTCTTTAGCAATTTATTACATCCGAAGCGGAAACCATACCCTTTTTCCCAACAGTTTTAAGTTACCACCACCATCAACAATATGTCTGCTCGTATATAATGGATTTGGTTTAAATCGAAAACAACTTGAAAAACAATAAAAAACTAAAAAAAAAAATTATTGAATTGAAATACAATAATTATGATTATTGCCAAATTGCATAAATCAACAAATTAACATGAAAAGAAATACTTTTTAAAATAATTTTTGACATGAAGGCAGTGAACAATAAAAAAAAATAAAAACTGAAAAACTAAAACAATCCAAATGAAATCGCATTTAATGTAAAGGTTACAATTTTCTTTAATTTTTTTTTTAAACCCTGCACTCTACACTATTTTCTAATGTATTTTGAAATTTTTCAAATGCATTGTGAAATTTTTTAAATGTATTTTAAAATTTTCCAAATGAATTTTAAAATTGTCGAAATACGTTTTAAAATTTTCAAAATGTATTTTCAAAATAGAGGTTTCTGTTTTCAGAAAATTTGATATTAGATAAAATTATATTTAATTTGATAAAATCCGAATTTTTTATATAAAATTAGATAAAATTATATCTAATTTGATAAAATTTTATATAACTTTATAAAATTTGATCAAATTAGAAATAATTTGATCTAATTTTTTATAAAAATTATAAAATTTTAAAATTTTTTTTTAGATAATATACAATTTTATTTAATTTGATCAAATTTTCTCAAAACTGAAAACTCTATATATAATTTTATATAATTATAAATATTTTATCAAATTATATACTCATATCAAAACTTTTTTACTCGGATTACCAATTTTCTGAATAAACTTCAAATGTATGCTCTCTCCAATTCCTAAGGGGGCTGCCATACAAAATGACATTTTTTAATATTTGCTCTAACTATCTAAAGAGGAACCCTAGAGGGGTCATATGTATGAGCGACTCACAGTATTTTTTTATTTCAAACATTTTCTCTGAACATAACTCCCTCTATCTCCAAGTCTTAAGACGGTCCCCACACTGAAAAAAATTAACTAAAAAATGGGAAAATTAACTAAATTCAAGGAAAATTGATAATGATTTAGCTCCATTGCTATGTTTTCCTTCTTTTAAGTTCATATTTTTCTTAAAAATAAGGAAAGAACAATGTTTTTTAATATTACTAAAAAATGGGAACATTTTATTTCAATTTAGTTCATACACATTTGGGGACTCGATTCGGTGAAGACCCCATTGGGGTTGTACCCGATAGGTTCAGACCCCGATGGGCCCAGACTCAGTTAGGTTCCTTAAAAATCGACATAGTTTTTGATCCAAAATTTTTGTCCGCTTCGCTCTACCTTGCTTAGTGTTTGAGATACGTGAATTTAGGGGACTACGGGGGTCTTGAGAATTTAAAAAACTCGATAACTTTAAAACTATTACTCGGAGAGGTAGATATTTTAAGGTGTTGTTCTATGTGTTAAGAGCTACAAAAATGTTTTTGAACTTTTTGTTGTGTTGGCAATATTTACCGAGATATGAGCATTTTAAAATTTTCGGTAATGCCAACTTTTTTAAATCCAAAGTTAGGACCCATTTAGGTCCACACATGTGAAAAGGACCGGCGATACTATGGAAATCCAAAGAACCAAAAATGGCCTCCATTTTGCACTATCTTAGTTTTCGAGATATCGCCATTTTAAGTTTTTTGAAAAAAAAAATTCCCCCAGTTATAAAAATTTTACTAATATAGTGGAAAAACCTTTCTCAAATCTAAGAAGATGAACTAATTGCTAGAAAATTACGTCATTAAACTAACGAAGAGGAGTATGTCTTAAAAATTAATTTTTTTTTCATATATTTGGGGAAAAATTCTTTGGCGGTAAGAATTTGTTCCATGTATTAGGGAATTCTATTTAAGGAAAATAATGGACTATTTAACAGTACATGAACTAAAATTTATTCCTAACAGTTATGAAAATTTCCCAACTTTTAGTTAAATTTAACTAAATTGTGGGAAAATTTATAAACTATTTTGAAGAAATTTTTTCCAAAGTTTGAGATAATTCTTTTTTTTCAGTGCATGCATTTTTTTTATTTTTTATAATTTTGTTTTTATTTTTTTTTATAAATTTCTTTTATTTAATCAGCTTCTACCGGTCCAATGGTGCGGCCTAGAGGGGTCAATATCGAAACCGACCACCATTTATTTTTACCCACAAATATTTTTCAAACATACTCCCATATAAACTACATTTGGAGATAGGCGGCATTGAAAAAAAAATTAGGGGTAAAAATTAATGGGGGTCGGTCTTAGTATCGACCCCTTTAGAACACACCATTTGACCGGTAGAAGCTGATTATCTATATATATAAAAATGGATGTGTGTATGTATGTGTGTATGTATGTTCCGTATGGACTCGAAAATGGCTGGACCGATCTTGGTGAAATTTTCAGGGAATATTCAGAATAGCCTGGGGAGTAACACTGTGCGGTCAGATTTTTGATTTTCTGTCTGTGGGCGGAGGGGCGTGGCAAAATCTAATTTTTACATTGCACCAATAATGACATCTATATATAACAAAAACGGATGTACCAATTTTGATGAAATTTAAACCAATGATAGTACTAACCGAGTACTAACTATATGCCAAATAAGAGCGTGATCGGACAAATGGGCGTAAAATGCCATGCTTTTTTGAATGTGGGCGGAGGGGTGGTCAAAATCGAATTTTTACATTGCACCACTAATGACATCTATATATAAAAAAAACGGATGTACCGATTTTGATGAAATTTAAACCAACGATAGTACTAACCAAGTACTAGCTATGTGCTAAATTAGAGCGTGATCGGAAAATGGGCGTAAAATGCCATGCCCCTTTGTATTAAATTGAATGTTATTTCTGCATGCTCCGCTATAACGCAAAAACTGTTGTTTCGATTTTTATTAAATTTTCAACACTGATAGTGTTAACCGTGTGCGGAAATATAAGCCATGTTATACTACGATTTGAAAAAGGGGCGTAATATGCCACGCCCCTTTGTACTATACTGGACGTTGTCTGCCTGTTTCGCAATCACGCAAAAACAGTTGAACCGATTCTCTTGACATTTTCGCTACATACAGTGCTAACCAAGTGCATATGTAGGCCATATAAGATCGTTATTGGAAAAAGGGATCCAAATTGCAACGCCCTTTGTACTATACTGACCACGATTGAATAAAGAGGCGTAAATTGACACGCCCCTTTGTTTTATACTGCCTGTTTTGAAATCACGCAAAAACGGATAAGCCGAATCTTTCACTACTGATAGAACTAACCGAGCGGAAACTGTACGTCATATGTAAAGCGCGATTCAGCAAAAGGGTATATAATGTCACTCCCGTTTCTCATAAATAAAAAGTTATTTACTCCTCTTTCGCAATCACACAAAAACGGCAAAACTGATGTCAATGAAATTTGCAGCACAGATAGTACTAATCGAGGATGCAGCATGGAACTTTAGACTATCACGATTCGATAAAAATGCGTTAAATGACACGCCTCTTTGTACTATACTTAACGTTATATCTGTTTCGAAATCACGCAAAAACGGATGAACCGATTTTGTTGAGATTTCTCTATAGATAGTGCTAACCGAGGGTTGAACCAAAGGTTACTAGCTGGACCCGGACCCGTGCTTTAATTTTGTCCGACACTATATTTAAATTAAGATGCAATATAAAACAGTTTTTTCTTAGGGCCAGCAACGCGGACCGGGTATAGCTAGTATAAAATAAATTTATAAAAGACAAAAAAAAATTATGGGGACTGTCTTATGAGTTGGAGATAGACCCTCTATGCTCTGAGAAAATGTTAAGAATAAAAAAATACTGTGGGTCGGTCATACATATGACCCCTATAGAGGCTCTTGCTTGGTAGAACATTTTAAGCAACGCTATTTTGTATAGCAGTAATATATTGTCAAACATTTTTTTAAAAATGTACAACAAAGGAGTTTTCAAAGGGTACTAACAACTGTAAAAAAAGTGGAAAAATCTAAAAAAAATTTAAAGTATCCAATTTAACTTGGAGTGCCCATATATACTCATTTTATACTAAAAAAAAATTTACACTCAAAAAAATTGTACACCAAAAAAAAATTTATTAAAAAAAATGTTTTTTCTTGCAAAAATGACTAAAAAAAGGGTTTTTTACTTAAAATAAAATATTTCGCGTCAAAATTGTTTACCAATTTACTATTACTTAAAATGGACATTATAAAGGGTATTCCTGAATTCGGCCAAGTCTTTTTTAACTTTTCTACTTGTTTTTGTTTGAAATTAAAAAAAAAATTGTCTTAAACAATGTTCATAAACTTGTAGTTAATGTATGTCTGTCTGTCCGTCTGTCTTTACGTCTAAAACTGTTTAAACTTACAAACGGCACGAAATCAAAAACTTTTTTTCCTTAGACCTAAAACCAAAACTGATATTTGATTCCAATTGTCTACATTCAATAACAAGACCAATTTTTTTTTTTATATTTCATTTTTTTAGCAATGCTTTGTATTAATCTAACAACCATAGCCTGTTAAACTAAATCATTGACTATTTTTAATAGTAATATTTTTTTGTTGTTTGATTTTTTTCCCCCTTTTTGATGGAAAATCGCAAAAAAAAAAACGCAATTTTTCGTTGTTAAATGAAGTTTTAAAAATCATCATAACATGACGATATTGAATTGAAGACTATTATTACTTGAAAAAGAAAAAAAAAAAATAGAAAAAAAGCTCCCACCATTCAATCACCGTTTTACAATAAGTTAAACCAAACTATTTGCTAGTTTATTGTAACATTAACCCATAATTGCACTACTTTTTATGTTATTCGAAAACCAGCAATTTTAGGTACAATTTTTGAAAAATTACAAATTATGGTAGGAAATCTTATAAAAAACAAGTAAAAATGCTATATAATTAATTCGGTCATGCCAAATCAAAAATACTATCCACAATTCTTCAGATTTTTTTTTATTGTATTTCTCTAAAATTTTCTGATATCTGGTCTTTGATCTTCCAGATTTTTTTGTACCCTCCAACCACAGTATGGGGGTATACTCACTTTGTCATTCCATGTGTAATGCATCGAAATATCGGTCTAGGACCCCATAAAGTATATATATTATTGATCAGTGATCGATTCTAAGGCATTCTAGCGATGTCCGTCCGTCTGTCCGTCTATCTGTGGAAGACACGATACAACCCAAACTAAAAGAGCTAGACTCCTGAAGTTTGGCACAAATATGTCTTATGTTCATAGGCTGGTTAAGTTCGGAGATGGGTAAAATCGGACAAGGGGGAAAAAGTTCCCCCTTGAGGAACTAATCCAACCTCTGAAAAACACAATACTTTTACATGATTTTTTGTGTTTTTGTTTAACAAATGAACATTTTTATGCTTTAAGAAGCTCAAAGTTCTGCATTTGGACCCGGGGGGATTAGAAAATATTTTTTTTTTCGGCTCTCCCCCCTTTTGTGGCCGTGGAATAATTTTTTTTTAAATAATGATAATCTGGTATTTCTTTAGCGCGATAAGCATAAGAATGAATTTTTAAACATATATTTTGAGGGGAAATTTGTCCCCCCAATGACCACTGCCGACCTCCCCCCAAATTAAAAAATTTAACACTCTTACTTGTTTTATATTTGTATAATTTTTTTTTGATTTTTTTTCCTGAAATTCCCTGAATTTTTCTGAATTTTTTATGTCTTTTTTAAGTTTCTGATTATTTTTAGTTTTGCTGTTTTTTTTTTTATTTTCTCTAAAATTTTAAGAATTTTTCTGAATTCTTTTTCTGATTTGTCCTAATGACTTCTTTACAAGTCATAACGATTATATTGTCAAAGTAACACTTTTCAAGGAAAATATATTTGTTTAAAAATTTACATTTCCCAAAAAAGTTTTTTACTCAAAATAAAATATTTCTTATCCAAAATTATTATTTTTTTCGCGTTAGAAAATTTACTATCATATAGAAAGTGCATTGTGAAGGGTATTCATGAATTCGGCCAAGTTGAATTTTACTTTTCGACTTGTTTGATTTATTTTGACTTTTTGTAAAATTTTCCGAATTTTTAAGAATTTTAATGAATTTTTTTTATGTTGCTTTTTTATACCCTCCACTCTAGTGATAGAGGGTATATATAAGTTTGTCATTCCGTTTGTAACACATCGAAATATTGGTCTAGGACCCCATAAAGTATATATATTTATGATCCTCGATCGATTTTAAGTCGATCTAGCGATGTCCGTCCGTCCGTCCGTCCGTCTGTCTGTCTGTCCGTAGAAAACACGCTAACTTTTGAAAGACTTTACAGAGGCTACTGCAGTTTGGCATATATGTTTGTCATTTACCTGGTCAGGTTGGTATTGCAATCCAGCCAAATCGGTCAAGTGGTTCAAAAGTTATGAGCAAAAGAGTAAATTTCGGCAAGGGTGTTTCTCGAGAATAAAACGAGATAAAAAACACGATAACTTTCGAAAGACAATAATGAGACGACTGAAGCTTGGCATGTATCTTTGCCGTTCCCCGGGTCTGTTTGGTATTAAATTTCAGCTCAATCGGTCCAGTGGTTCAAAAGTTATAAGCAAAACCCTGAATTTCAGATTAGTTTCATCTAAAATGCCACGTGTTTTAACAAGTTTGAAAAGCATTGGTGGTAATTAAACAATGCTTTTCAAACTTGTTTAATTTTAAAGCAATGCTTTTTAAACTTGTTTAGTATTAAAAGCATTGGTAACTTAAAAATTACACTCAAAAAAAAATTTACACTCAAAAAAAATTTTACACTCAAAAAAAATTTTACACTCAAAAAAAAATTTACACACAAAAAAAATTAGTTTCTTTTTTTTACAAAAATGACAATATTTTGTGTACATTAGGGTGCTCCAAAAAAACGAAGTTGTTAAATATTGGCCGTAACTCCCCCTAGAAATATGCATTTGGGTGTAAAAATATGTTTTGCAAAATTATAGGGTAATCGGATGTGGGTAAGGCGTGCCGCATCGGTCCTGAAGTTTGGAAAACGGATTACAAGGGGAAAATATGAATTTTTTTTTCATTTTCTCAATTTTTTTGATATTTTAAGTAAAGCTTGAATTCAAATGGTCACTGAATTTTGATTAAGAGTTAATTGTCTATCAAATAAGGTATTAAAAATTAAAATCGGTTGAAAATTATCCGAGTTATTACAACTTCCCCCGGCAACTAACGTGTGCAGACTACTTGATCAAGGAATTCGAGCCCCATTTTTGAAATTTATTGAAATTATCTACTGTAATAAATTTTTTTTATTCTTCAAGCTTCAATGTCCTAAGATGATGAGTATTTATCATATTGTTCTTTCCTAACTTGTTTTAATTTTATGCTAAAAAGGTCTGAATTTTTAAACACGGTTTTCAAATCTTCAATTTAAAATTTTTATTTTTTTTGTTAAAGAAATTTTAAAAAATCGACTATTGGAGTTTAAGGATTTGTTAAGCACATAAAAAGGAATAAAAACCCCAAAAATTGTAGGCTTTGCTGTTTTCATTTGGTTATTACAGTGATTTAATTTCGGCGGATTTCGGGAAAGTAGTGATTTTTGGAACTTTTTTAGCTTTTATTTATTTATTTTTGGTTTTTTTACAAACTTCATATGTTTTGGACCGAATTATGTCAACACGAGATAGAATACTTCAATTCGCAAATTTAGGGCAAAAATGGGAAATGAAAAATTGCCCCAACTAAAGGTCAAAGGTCAAATTTTAGAAGATTTTGAATTTTTAAACATTAACAGATTTTCTGAGTGGAAATATATGAAACTAGTTGATGCAATTTTAAAAGGTCTTAACATATGTCTTTTTATTTAAATTCAGAATATTAACCCTTTAGTGATGGTGGGGCCTATTCGACCCTTTGAACAAAATACACTTACATTATCTCCATTAAATTAAAAAAATTATAGGCCCCAACAGCACTTAAGGGTTAAATTTCTAAATTTTAATTATTTGACATTTAGTTTAGACCAATTAAAATAACATCAAGTAGATTCAGCAAAATCCGCCCAGCAAATCTGTTAATGTTTAAAAATTCAAAATTTTCTAAAATTTGACCTTTGACCCTTAACAGGGGCAATTTTTTATATCTCAATTTCGCCCTAATTTTGCAAATTGAAGTATTCTATCTCGTGTTGATATAATTCGGTCCAAAATATATCAAGTTTGTAAAAAAAAAACAAAAAAAATAAATAAAAGCTAAAAAAGGGCCAAAAATATTTACTTTCCCGAAATCCGCCGAAATTACATCACTGTAATAGCCAAATGAAAACAGCAAACCCTACAATTTTTGGGGGTTTTATTCCTTAATATGTGCTTAACAAATCCTTAAACTCCAATAGCCGATTTTTTAAAATTTCTTTAACAAAAAAAATAAAAATTTAAAATTGGAGATTTGAAAATAGTTTTGAAAAATTCAGACCACTTTAGCATTTATTTAAAACAAGTTAGCAAAACGCAATATGAAAAATATGTATCTTGTTAGTACATTGGGACTTGAAGAATAAAAAAATGTTTTTACAGTAGATAATTTCAATAAATTTCAAAAATGGGGCTCGAATAACTTGATTAAGTGGTCTGACACATGTTAGTTGCCTGGGGAAGTTGTAATAACTTGGCTGATTTTCAACCGATTTTAATTTTTAATACCTTATTATATAGGCAATTATCTCTTAATCACAATTCAGTAATCATTTGAATTCAAACTTAACTCAAAATACCGAAAAAATTGAGAAAATCACAAAAAAGTCATATTTTCCCCTTGTAATCCGTTTTTCAAACTTCAGGGCCGATGCGGCACGCCTTACCCACATCCGATTACCCTATAATTTTGCAAAACATATTTTTACACCTAAATGCATATTTCTAGGGGGAGTTACGACCAATATTTAACAACTTCTTTTTTTTTGGAGCACCCTAGTGTACATACGTACGTGCATTCACTCAGAAATATTTTTACAGTAAAAAAAAATTACACTCGAAAAAAATTTTACACTCGAAAAAAAAAAAATTAGTAATTTTTCTTTAAAAAAAAAAAAAATGACAAAAAAAGAGTTTTTTACTCAAAATAAAATATTTCTAATCAAAATTGTTAATTTTTTCACGTTAAAAAATGTACTACCCTTTAAAAAAAATGCATTGTGGAGGGTATTCATAGATTCGGCAAAGTCGAATTTAACTTTTCTACTTGTTATTTTTACTATTTTTACTATTTTTTCAGAGTTTTTCAATTTGTTTTTATACCCTCCACTCAAGTGATAGAGGGTATATATATATAAGTTTGTCTTTCCGTTTGTAACAACTCGAAATATTGGTCTAGGACCCCATAAAGTATATTTATTCATAATCCTCGATCGATTTACGATCTAGCGATGTCTGTCCGTCTGTCTGTATGTTGAAAACACGCTAACTTTTGAAAGACTATACGGAGGCTCCTGAAGTTTGGCATATATGTTGGCCATTTACCTGGTCAAATTGGTATTGCAAGCCAGCGAAATCGGTCCAGTGGTTAAAAAGTTATGAGCAAAAGACTGAATTTCGGCAAGGGTTTTTTGTGAATTTAAGAGATAAAAAAGCACGCTAACTTTTGAAAGACAATACTGAGGATGCTGAAGCTTAGCATTTATATTTGTCGTTCCCCAGGCCTGTTATTTGCAAAACCGTGAATTTCAGATTAGTTTCACCTTAAATTCACATGTTGAAAACCCGTTAAAATTATTTTAAAAACATTAAATATTTTACAACGTATTTTTGTCAATCAAAAATATTTTTACACTAAAAAAAAAAATACACTCGAAAAATATTTCACACTGAAAAAAAATTTACACTCAAAAAAAAAAATTTTTGTAAATTATTTTTTTTTTTTCAAAATTACTTAAAAAAGTGAAGGGTATTCATAGATTCTTCCAAGTCGAATTTAACTTTTCTACTTGTTATACCCACTTAGTGATAGAGGGTATATATATAGGCTGGCCATTCGTACTGATTTGATCAGTACATGTACTGATTTTTAGTTATATGTTCTGATGAAAAATCCATGTACTGATTTTTAAAAATATGTACTTTTTGAGCATTTCAACACAAAAAACTATTTTATTTAAAAATTCTGTCTTAAAATGATAATTTTTGTTAAAGTCTTAACAAAAAAATTAGGATACAGAATCATTTAGGGTTTTTATAAGGAACATTGCTCGAGATGATGTATTTTTAAATCAAAATGAAACTGAGGTGATTCGATTGTGTAAATTCATCAGAATTTAAGGAGTTTTATTCCTGATATGTCGACCTAAAATTTGAAATGACTGTTTTTAAGAAATATGTGCTTATTGTCTGGAGGTTTTTCAAAAGATATATCAAAACTATAGGAAAAATAAAATGTTTTCAAAACCTGAGAGATTTTCTAAGGAAATACATTTTCAGAATCGTATTCATTAAAATTTTTTTTGGTAAGACTATCTAAATGGAGTTGTTTGAGGAAACTACAACAATTTATGTTAGTTGTTTTTACTGAACTACTATTTGACTCCAAACAACTACATTTGTTCATATACCCGAATTTTTTTAATTGATGAAAACACTAATTTTTTACAAAAAAAAAATCATAAGTAAAAACTTGGGCGTACTGATTTGAGTTTAGAAAAATGGTCACCCTATACATATAAGTTTGTCATTCCGTTTGTAACTCATCGAAATATCGGTCTGCGACCCCATAAAGTATATATTTATATTCATGATCCCCGATTGATTTTAAGACATTCTAGCGATGTCCGTCTGTCCGTATGTCTGTGGAAATGGTGATCGCGACCAAAATACTACACGGATATGACTGAAACTTAACATATTCATTGGAAGTTCTTCCGAGAAGTTTGGTATTGCATTTAAGCGATTTCGGTTCAGCGGTTCAAAAGTTATGAATGAAAATGCAAGGACACCTCAAAAATTTTAGTACATTCAACATAACCTTAAAATACAAAATCCTTTAATTCGGCTGCTGGTTGACATATGTGAACATTATTGAAGACCAAATGGTATTTAAACAAGTACGAACATATTTTTTGCCTAAAAAAGGAAAAAAAAACGCGGATTTTTTTTAGCAAAAATTTTTTTTTTTGCGGAAATTTTTTTAAAATTTTTTTTCAAAAGTAATTTCCTTTTAAAAAAAGTTTTTTGCAATAATCTTTTTGAAATTGTGGAGGGTATCACTACATTCGGCAAGGCCAAATTTAACTTTTTTACTTGTTTTTATATATTTATATTTTAAATTTCACGCAAATCGGTTCAACTGGGTTTGAATACTTCCCTTTTAAAAAACCTTTCACTTTGAAAAACATAACATTTTTAAAGGAGTTTAATACATTTTTTTTGCTCTCCTGTACACATAAGTGTTAAACAATGCACATGCGCATAGTCGGTTCGTTTTATTTTCTCTAATCAAATACGCAAGTTTGTTAGGAGTATTTTTATACATATTTTTTGTTCATTTAATGATTTCGTTATGCTTGGTAGGAGTAAATGGCGTTATTATATTTTTCTTCTTCTTTTCATCTTCTATTCATGTGGCCAGTCTTATTTTTACGGTTTATTTGTTAAGAGGACGCTATGATGTTATGATGGCCCCCATCATCATGATGGTGTATTTAACAGCACGCAATTCATTAGTCAGAAGATGAAGAAAAATGGATTTTATTTTTTGTTATTAAAACATTTTTGCTTCTAATAAGTAAAAAAAATTAAATATAAGTTTCACTCTCGTTTAAAGTCATTGACATGGTTAAGGAGGAGCTACAGTGCAATTTTTTTTTGTTCGGCGTATAAAGTTGGATAGATTAAGGTAAAGTGGTTGGCTATTGTTAGGAGTTTTAAATTTTTGTGCATATGCATAGTTTATGATGGATTTTAAATTAACCTGTCAAAGTATTAATTAATCAAGAGTATTTCTGCATAACGCAGAGTTGCATTTTACCAGTATCAACAATGCACAGAGTTGTTTTTAAGCCGGTTCAAATTACAATGATATTTTGATTTTCTAAAGCTATAGTTAGTTTAGAAGTGTAGTAGTGAAGTAGTGAGGTAAAGCCTTATGTGATTTTCAATAAGAAAAAAGAGTGTAGACATTTTTTAAATTTGTGTGTTCTTCATACACATTGAATTTTGACATAAGCATAAAAAGTAGAGCTAGGTAGAGAAATTCTATTCTCTACAGATTTTGTTTACGTCTCTCTACTTTTTAGTCTTATGGAAAAATTCAATGCGTATGAAGAGCACACAAATTTTTAAATTATATACACTCTTTTTTCATATTGAAAATCACATAAGGCTCTACCTCACTACTTCACTACTACACTTCTAAACTAATTATGGCTTAAGAAATCTAGATTCAATTGGATTAATAATCCGCTTCTTAAACTAAAATTGACTAAAATTATCACAAATATACATTATTTTACAAAATTTGTATTTTTGCGATTTTTTTAGTCCGGGACATTTTTAAAAATCGGGCAATAAAATTTTTTTAGTAAAATTTGTTTTTTCATAAGTACTCACCAGCAGTTAATATTCTCGATAATGTAGCAGAAGTACTATTATCTACAATTTCAACATCTGTCACTGGATACATCCATTTAAATGTCAACTTTTCTGTAGCACCAAAATCATGTGATTGTTTCGGTGCCACCGACACACATATGACTTTATCATTTAACAGCAGCAAACGACGCTGCTTTGATTTGACTATAAAACCGGCTTGATTAAATTCCATATGTGTTACATTGTCCTCGCGCAACAAATAACGTGGCCGATTGCCTTCGGTTGTCGTCAGTGAACGTGTATTGAATGTTCCACTTATGTGACCCAACATCTCCTTGAAACCTTGATATTGTTCTGCCTCACGTTTGCGTTCATTTAACATTTCTGCCAAAAGTTCCAACTGGGTTAGAGCCAACTGTAACGACATACGATCATGATGTCCTTGGGGTGTATACTTGAGTAAATCTTGTAGAAAGAGTATGAATTGTGGAAAACGTTGTACTGGCTTAACCATCAAACCAAAGAAACTTAAACGATCATGAGCACTAATTTGTTTAACTTTGAAGAAATCCGCTAATGCTGATTTGCGTTTTTCTTCCATTTTTGCTAATTCCATGGCAGCTGAGAAATTATTAATGAAACCTGAATAGACTTCCAAAATATGTGGTTTACTGAAGGCGCTAACAAAACAATCACCCAATTTTTCATCACGATCCCAATTGCGTACACATTCAGCTATGGCGATGCGAAACAATTGATGGGATTGAAGAATTTCTGGCAGGCGATGAAAAAGTGTACCAATTTTGGTAGCACTCAACACTGGTGGACTACTTTCTTCAAGAGGTTTTTTGTAATCCTAAATGATGGAGGAGGAAAGAAGAGATGAAACAAAGAAAACAATATTATTAAAGATAAAGTTTAATGGTTTTTCGTTAGAAAATGTTTTTGGTTTTGTATACAAAAGAAGAGATAGTATTTGTTTAGCAGATTGTTTTACTAAAATTACTAATATTTGCTAGACTTTGTTTAGAAGATTGAAAATAGTTTTATAGCAATTTAAAGTTTTTAAAGCTTTAAACTTACGGTTAAATGCACTTTAAGAAAAGTATAGAAAAACTAAAATTAAGTTCATATCTAACTTTATTTTATGAATTGACAGTTTTATTTACTTTAAAAGGAGGTAATGTTCTTAAATTACATTCAAAAGTATATTCAAAATACATTAAACAATAAATTCAAACCCTGCAAACAATAGGGCGATATATCGCCGAAAAGATATTGCGGCAATACAGAAACTTTTCTGCAAAAAAAAAAAAAGATACGACATCGATTCGCCGGTTGTATTGCCGATACGATAAATGTTATCGCGGCGATTATCGAATTCGTATCGCCGGCGATACACCTTTCGGGAGAAACTGTTACCCGACGGTAATACATCCCGGCGATACGAAAACGATTCGTCTTGGCGATAAAAGGGCAATATCGCTAGATAATCGTATAAACGAAAAATAATAGATTTGTCTGTATCGCCGGAATATCACCAAAATGATAAACCGGCGATACTGCTATATCGATTCCCTGAAGCTGAAAATAGACATTATTTTTTCATTCATATTTTGGTCATGTAAAAAGGACTAAAAACATTTGCATTCACCTGAAAAATATATCCGCAACATTCGCTGAATTTTTTATTTTATCTTTGAACAAACATTTGTGTTTTTCGGCCAAATTTATGTTCGTTCAAAGATTTCTTGTTGTGCTTGATAAATTATTTTATTTTAAATTGACAAAGAAATAAAAATTTTCAATATTTTTTTTGTTAATCGCCCAAATATCGTTCGTATGAGAGAATACGGCGATATAATAAAAATACTACTTTGATTTTTTATTGAAATGATAAATTTTCGTATCGCAGCAATATATTTTCGGCGATATATCGCCCTATTGTTTGCAGGGTTATCATTTCAATAAAAAATCAAGGTAGTATTTTTATTATATCGCCATTTTCTTATACGAACGATACTTTGGCGATAAACAACAAAACAAAATATTGAACATTTTTATTTCTTTGTCAATTTAAAATAAAATAATTTATCAAGCACAACAAGAAATCTTTGAAAGAATATAAATTTGGCCAAAAACCACAAATTTGTGTTTAAAGATAAAAAAATTCAATGCAAATGTTTTTAGTCCTGTTAACATAACCAAAATATGAATGAAAAAAATAATGTCTATTTTCAGCTTCAGAGAATCGGTATAGCTGTATCTCCGGATTATCATTTTAGTGATATTCCGGCGATACATACAAATCTATTATTTTTCGTTTACACGATTATCTGGCGATATTGCCCTTTTATCGACAAGACGAATTGTTTTCGTATCGCCGGGATGTATTGCCTTCGGGTAACAGTTTCTCTCGAAAGGTGTATCGCCGGCGATACGAATTCAATAATTGCCACAATAAAATTTTTCGTATCGGCAATACAACCGGCGAATCGATGTCGTATCGTTTTGTTTGCAGGGGAGTATTTCGAACTATGTGACTTACACCATTTACATATCGTCGAACTATATTCAATAAATGCCAACTCGAAAAAGCTTACTTTTCAGGAGAGCTAAAAAACTAGTTATTTCGCATATTATTGTAAAAATAAACGATGTACCTTCCATAAGATGGTTTAAATATTCTAAATAATTTTTACCTATGCCAAAAATTTCATATTTTGCACTTGTTTGCGTATTTTTCAGAGATGGCATTTATTACTGTATCAAAAAACAAATATTTTTTTAGAGTTGGCATATTTTTGTCGGAAAATAAAAATAATTTTTTTTTTTAAATTTTTTATTATTTTTTTTTTGGATTTTGTTATCCTTAGTACGGTAATTGCAAAAACTAAAAAAAAATTAAAAATCTTTGCATATTTTTAAAAGTTACTAGCTCCAAAAGCCTTTTAATTTCAGGGTGGTCTACTTTGGCACTCTGTAACTCACACTGTATTGTATAAGGGTCACTCCAAACTAGCTATTTTGAAAGCTTATGTCATTGACTTTATTTGCCCCACTCATACTGTTCCAATCTGATAAATAGTTTAAAACTTACATATATATAAGCATTTTTTTTTCGCAAGCACTATTTACCGATATTTTAAAAATATCAATATCTCAAAAACTAGCCATTAGATATCAAAATCTTTACCAGATTCGTGTTCAGCATGACAAATGCAATGAGATACGTGTTCAAATTAAAAAAAAAAAATTGAAAAATTTTTGGAAATTTACAATGGGAGTTGTCATTTATTTTCACCAAAAAAATATGTACTTTGAGTTAGCAGAATAACAAAAATGGATGTAAAACGACAACAAATAATTTTTTTGCTCTGAAATTTTTACCACAGATGGGTATTGCATAGGGGAGCTATTTGCCATCGGAAACTCATTTCGGTCAAATTTGAGTTGGCATATTTTGAATATAGGTTCACGATATGTAATTCGAAAAAGATCAATTTTAATTCGAAGTTTCTACTTGTTACTAAAAAAATTGAAAACTTTAATTACGAAGAAAATTGTTATACCAATCACCAAATTAATAGGTGATTAATTGAATATTTTTTCAATTAAACATTTTTCGATTTTGATTACAAATTAGATAAATTTTTTAATTGTAGTCAATCAAAATTATGATTGATTTATTCTCAGATTCTGAGACATTTTTTCTATAGAAAATTTCTCAGATTCTGAGACATTTTTTCTATAAAAAAATCTCAGATTCTGGCACATTTTTTCATAATAAACCAATTTGCCACATTTATCGCGAGTGGAAATGTGTCCCCCAACGTCTTCCGCCGACCCCTCCCCCAAAATAACGCTACTGACAAACATTGGTTTATACACTCCAACCACAGTATGGGGGTATACTCACTCTGTCATTCGAAATATTGGTCAGAAGGGACCCCATAAAGTATATCAAGGGTGAATATTCAAAACTTGTTATCTGCAATATTTTCGAAAGAGAGTTTTCTATATAAATGTTCACTGATTTAGTTGTCATCTATCAAATTAATTTATTTTTGGATAAAACTTAAAATAAATTCTCGTAAATTTTCTAGATTTTGTTAAAAGTACTTTATTTTGTAAAAATACAAAAAAAATGTAAAATTACAAAAAAAATGCTAATTTTTGACCTAACATTTTTTGTTAAAAAACAAGGAAAACGGTCAAATATTGGTAAAATGGGATTACGAGACTTTTTGTAGTAATTTGACAAGGTTTTTTTTTTGAGTACAGAAAAAATAATAATAACACTTAAAATCACCTTAAAATTACACTTCTTTTTGGTCTCCTAAAAAATATTCATTATGCAGATAGCAAGTTTTGCATATTCGCCCAAGATATATATTTTTGATGCATGATCGATTCTAAGACGTTCTATGAATGCCCGTCCGCACGATGCAGTCCAAACTAAAAGAGCTAGACTTCTGAAGTTTGGTACGTATACTTATGTCTTATGGACATAAGATTCCTAAATTGGAAAAGGAGGAAAAACCTCCCCCTTAAAAATCTAAAACAAAATGTCATATTTTTACAGAAGTATTTTTGTTAAACAAATAAAAATTCTTATGTCAGAAGACGTTGAAAGTCCTGCACTTGCACCCAGGGGACTAAATAATTAATATTCTTTTGGTCTGCCCCCTTTTTAGGGGCGTGTATATAACAAAATTTTGAATAATGATTAAATTGTATCACTTAAGTTCAAAAATCATAATATATCAATGTACCAACATTTATGGAGATTAAAGAGAGTCCCCCAATTCCACCAGAGTACAACCCCCCTCCTTAGAAAACGCCCCTTGACAATTTTTTTTTTTTTTTTCATTTTCGAGGGTATAAAATACGTTTTTTTTCCCGCATTATTAACAAATTTTTATCTCTCCTTTTGTATTTTTTTTTAATTCTAAAAAAGAAAAATGTTTTTTTACATTTATTTACTTTAATTTTGCAACTATTTGGGATGGAATGGTTAGTAAATGATGTTTGAATGTTAAATTAGTAATAAATATATATTTTTTTTGATAGCGTGACGTAGTAGATAGGGGGGTGGTATATATAATTTATTTTGGATGGCATGTAAAGAAATAAATTACAATAAAAATGGATTAATATGATATTAAGAAATGAATTAATGTATATACCCGAGTAAAAATTTTTATATGATGCAATATATAATGATATGTAACACAATATAAATTTATACACAATTTGATCCGAATAATGGTGGATGTTTTTGCATCAAAAAAGATCAACTTGTATAAAATATGATTTGATTTCATCCGAGTTTTGACCAGACATTGCTATATATTGGTGGATCAAATTAGATCTAATTGCATAAAAACATAAAAAATCCTGGTGTTTTTTGGTTTGGGTTGAGATACACCACAGGTCAACGATACATTCACCAAACATATAATTTTCAAAAACAAAAAAAATGTTTGGGTACGCTTCGAACCAGATAGGTGATATACATAACCCTAACAAGGAAATGTGTAGGAACATTTTAAAAAATTTCGTATACTTTGCCTAAAAAACTTAGAAAATGTTTGGTTAATTGGAAACATATATAGTTTTATATGGAACAGAATAAGCTATATATAATTGTATGTTAAATTATAGAGAAAAACAAATTTTGTATTGACCTGCATATAATTTTATATAATTATATCAACCGTACACCTTTTAATCCGAATCATGATTAAATAATATATTACTACATATGACTGCATTAAAAAAATTTAGAAAATATGTCACGGATGTATAATCATATATAATTTATTATGTTTGTATCAAGTTATATATTGTAATATATGTTTATTTTTACTCGGGTAGGGAGAAAATACAAATCAATAATCTATAAAGTAATCAAAGAAATACAGAGAAAGAAATAAGAATGCAAATATTTATAAAACATGCTTAAATCCACTTCACAACTTAACTGAGATTTCGTTAGAACTAGATATGGATCACGCGTGTAAAAATTGATTTGATATTATCTGATCTGCTTTGATCTGATCATATATAATTGCATCTGATTGTATATAATTGTATTGATCAGATATAATTTCTGCAATTGTTGACCAAATCCGAGATATAATTTGATATTGATTTTGGTCAATTCAGATATAATTATATACAATCAGATACGATCATATACGAATAGATATAAATATATCAACGAATTTATAGTCCATTTTAAAACGGGCATATGGAAAGGTATAAAATTATACATTTTAATATCATCGAAATCTGTTTAAACGATATTTCAGTTGAGATGTGAATGGGGCATTAAATCAAAAAGCTTAATACTAAAAAGCAGTTATTTAATTCCAGTCGCAAAAAAGCTACTGTGAGTGCAGTACGTCAACAGTTTGTAGTTTTTCCGACTGGGATCTAATAAATTTACATAAAAATTTATATTTGTTTAACAAAAAAGAAAAAAACAACTGTTACTGTGCCGCCATAAGGTGAACTTATTTAAGTGAAATAATCCTGTTTGTAAATCTTAAAATCCTTAACATTTGTAATGCTTAAAAAAAGCAGTTAAGTCTCCAGGTGTTTAAGAACAAAATGTTAAAACATAAATTGATTCAAGTGTAGGAGGGAAAAATAATACAAAAATAGGGCGGTTATTAGTTTTGAACCTTGTAATTTTGTGGATACTAAAAACAGCTCAAAAGGTCAAACTTCACGAACGTCATAAAACAAAAATGTGATATTGAGTATTTAAAATACAAGGTATTACACTAATGGATTAAAACATATTTAAATCAAAAATGTTCAATTTTATTTTAAATATGTTACATATTTTCAGAAACAAATACAATTTTAATATTGATTACACCGTTCGAAAGACAATATTAAACATAAACCGGATGATATACGTCCGAATGAATATTAAAAACGAAAAGTCTATCGTTTTCATATAATATGGCATAATTAGCTGATATTGCCTCGATATCATAACGGTATCTTTTGGTTTATTGTGTAGCCTTAAATCGATATCGACTAATTAGTGTAGTTTAAATCACCACAGACCTCAGTGACCCCCGAAAATAAGTGACTCCCTATGACCACAAAACATAATTCCCTCTATTCCCTTTTAAATTAATGGCCACAAAAATGATACACATCCATTCAATTATTTTGATTGATATTTATTTTTTTGGTCATATGAACAGTGTTGCCAGATAAGGGGATTTGTCCCCAAAATGGGGATTTCGAGTTTGGTTTGGGGACAAGATTTTCAGGGGAGGGATTTGGGGATTTCGCTAATTTTTGGGGATTTTTTCTAAAATATGGAGATTTTCTTTATTTCAAAAATTTAATTTTTAAAATTGCACAGAATGCAGTCAAAAATTACAACTGCATTCATTTGTTAATGTCAAAGTAGTAAAATTGAAGTAACAATGCTTTAATTATTTTTTGACTTTTTTTGAAAAACAAAAATATTGTTTTTAAATGCACTAATTGTAAGATTGCAGTCTTTAGAAGCTGGTCGGGAATAATTTTAGTAAATAATAAAAGTTTTACGAGGGTGGAACTAAGTTAATTTTTTTCAAACTCAGAATAGTTTATATTCAGTTGTCAAATAATTTTTCTAACGACATACAAAAATACTAAAAGTCAATCAATACAGCTAAAGAAACCATTATTTTGTGACTTCCAATACTTTTGACCACCAATTTATTTGGGAACAATAAAAAAAAATTTTGTTTATTTATTTAAGAACATCTACTTAAGTGCAAAGTAATGAGATATCACAATAAAAAATATTTCTTTGTTTACAAAAAAAAACTGGTGGTCAAAAGTATTGAAGGCTAAAAAATATGTACTGGTGTCTCCAACTGTATTGATTGACTTTTAGTATTTTTGTGGGTCGTTTAAATAACTATTTGACAACCGAATAGAAACTTTTGGAGTATTACCTCCTAGCACGAATCTGTCATCAGAAAAGTTGTATCAAATAGCCATCTTGAGATAAAGGCATTTAGATATTTTGTGGACCAAGCCTTCAAAACCAACAATTCTTTTAATATTAGAAAAGTGTATGTTTAAGGAATAAATTTTTTTTATTCAAATTTCTTATAAAAAATCCTATTATATCCAAGAAATCCGGGCTCGATACGATCAGGGATACCATCAGGTAATGTCACGGAAGTTGACAACGTCATTTTTGCAATAAATATCCAAATTTTGCAAGAAATTTCCTGTTCAAACCAGATATGTAAAGTGGACACTCCAATAAGTAGAACCTGAGGTTAAAATTTAAAATCCATTGATTATATCCGAAAAATATTTGCAAAAAAAGTCAAAATTATGAACCAAATATGCATATTTTAAAAGATAAGTTTTTTTGTACCAATTTTAATATTTTTTTTTTGGTAATATTGAGAGAAAAAATTGAAAAGACATTTTCTTAAGTATTCCTGCCTTCTGAATACGAAACAGTTATCAGAAAAATTAAATTTCTTAAGATTGGAAAAGTGTGTGTTAAAGTTCTATTGCCCCACCCCCCCCCCCCCCACAATAAAATTACCTATTTTTTGCAAGAAATCCAGTCTCGATACCATCAGGACATGTACAGTAGTACAGAAGTACAGAATTTCCTTTTTTAGTTTTATCCTTAACTACTCGAATTGTGAAAAAAAATCCTGTAGATACTCAAATAAAGAGAACGTGGGGTTAAAATCCAAATTTCGTTGAGTACATATATCCAGAAATATTTGCAAAAGAAAATATCTGATTTAAACAGTATTTTTTCTTTTTTTAAAAATTCGAATAGTTATAAGGATAAAACCAAAAAAATTTCATTTTTAACTTCCTTACAATGTTCTGATGCAGCGACGTATCCAGGAATTTGAAAAGGGGGGGGGGCCCAACTCAAATTTTTTTTTAGTCATTATGTAATAATACTATTTTCTAGGACTACCCCCCCTCAGAATTTGTGAATTTTTCTAGAAAAAGAATGCCTCAGACTCTATTTTTAAACATCAAAATTTGAAACATCTCAGAATCTGAGAAAATTTTTATAAAAAATAAGTAAAAAAGTTAAATTCGGCCTTGTCAAATATATTGATACACTCCACAATTTCAAAAAGATTATTGCAAAAAACTTTATTTAAATGGAAATTATTTTTTAATTTTTTTTTTTTAATGCCGCAAAAAAAATGTTGGTAAAAAAAAATCCGCGATTTTTTTTTTTTTGTTGCCAAAAAATATGATAGTTCTTGTTTAAATATATAATTCGATGTTCGATTATGTTCACAGCAGCAAGAATTTGAGAATTTATCTATTGTAAAAACTGCCTTAGAATCTGAGATTTTTTTATAAGCAAATGTATCAGAGTCTGAGAACTTTGCTACAGAAAATATTCTAAAAATATTCTATACAAAAATTTTTAATATCTTTGAAATTTTCTATAGCAAAAATGTCTTTAAATCTGACAATTTTTTTATGAAAAAAATTCTGATAAATTCTTAGATTCTGAGGTATTTTTCCTATAAAAACCGTTCCTGGAAACAATATGAAACCTAAAAGTAAAAAGGTTTTAAGTATGTATTTGTGATAAAATTCAAAATTAAATTATATGAACCAGATAGATTTAGCCCTCCGTATTCCAAATTATCTTACCAAATATTTTTATCGCTTAACATTTTTCTGATATTGGCGTTTGGAAATTCGAAACCGCTAATTTAGGCGTGGTTCTACTGTTACGTTCAATTTTCGAGATATTAAATCTCACGTAAGAGCCATTATAAAGGACCTGACTCCAAATCTGCCATTAAAATATTTTGTAGAATATTTCATTATCGAGATATTTGGACTTGAAAATAATAAATTCTGTTACATATTATTGCCTTGGCGAAACATTTAAGGACTGGATTTTTATAAAATGGAAATCTAGATTCCAAATACGTCATTAAATTTTTTTAAGTTGCTTTTGTAAATTCGTTTATAAAAATGTACACAAAAAACAATATGGAGCAAACAAATTTGAGTAATCACTTGTTTAAATTAAAAAACAAAAATTGAGTAATTTTTTAATTGACGCAATTAAAAATTTACTTAAAAATTTTAAAAACAATTTAAGTAAATAATTTAATAAAAATTTAATAGTTTTTTATTATTTTTTAAAGTTTTAATAGTTTTTTATTAGTTTTTTGTGTATGTATATGAAAGTTTGTAATCGTCTTTATAAAATTTTCCTATGTTTTTGAGACATAAATATGTTTGGTAAAGTTTGAAAACACAAGTTTTTTGTTTTTGTAAAAAAATTTCAAACTTTTTTAAACTTAAAAAAAAAAAATAGATACATTTTGAGAAAATTTGTAATTGTGTCAATTAAAAATTTACTCAATTTTTTTTCGAAAATTTAATAAATCTTTATTAAAAATTTACTCAATACTATTAAATCGTTTACTGGTGCAAAATTGAGTAATTTTTTACTAAATTAAAAATTTACTCAAATATTATTATTATTAAAAATTTACTCAAATATTTTTTTTATTTTTTTCTGTGTATCTTTATTTATTTACATAAAAAATAATCGAGTCATTATTAAATTTTGAAAACTGCAGTTTTTCAATTCAAACCCGATTTTTGAAAAAATTGCTAGATTGAAAATTAAAAATTAATATGAAAATTTTTATTTAGTAAAAATTTTTCAGAATCTGAGAATTTTTTATAAAAATAATATCTCAGAATCTGAGACTTTTAATATAGAAAAAGTGACTTAGATCCTCAGAGTTTGAAATTTTTTATAGAAAACTGTTTTCATGATCCTGATGCATCATTTTCATTAAATAAAACCAATATAATGTGTTTTCGATACATATTTTACAGATATTTCGATATAAATGGCTTTTAAAAATGAAAATTTACTCAAAATCAAGAGTTTTTATAAAAAACATGTAAAACATTTCTTCAAAAACCAAAATATTTACAATACTGAAAAAAAAAATATGTTTGTTACTTGTATCATGTGTTGAAATGTTTACATTTTTTAAAATTTTTCAATCCAAAAGGGGGGGGGCCCGGGCCCCCTGGGCCCCCCCTGAATACGTCCATGTTCTGATGTATTCCTGATCTTATCGACGCCGGATTTTTTTTTTTTCAAAAGTTATGTAATTTTGTAGGGAAGAGGAATAAAAAGACAACATTTACACTTTTTCAATATCAACAGAATTCTTGGATTTGGGGGCTTGATTCACAAAAAATTAAAATTCCCATATCTCGAGAAGGCGATTTAATACAACTTTTTTATTTAAAATTTAATATTTAAATATCATAAAAAGGTCTAAACTTAAAATTAATATAAAAATATTGTTTAATAAACACCATTTTTTTAATTAAAAGAGAGTTTATATTTGAATATTCATTAAATTTTTTGAGGGATTTTATATAATTTGTAGGGTATTTTTGGGGATTTCATTTTTCAAATTGGGGACAAGAGCCAAATATTTTCTGGCAACACTGCATATGAAATGTGGTTGTGTGTTGAACAAAACAAAAATCCTTTTATTGAATTGCGAACCAAATATTAAATGATATTATCGTACTGTTAACCAATCACGATAATTGAATTGTTTTTATATTTTTGCCAAAGGCAAAATAAAAATATTCAGGAAAACATTTTTTATTAATGTTTAAAGGATACCTCTCAATAAACCAAACGATACCGTTATGATATCGAGGCAATATCACCTAACTATCACATATTATGCGAAAACGATAGTCTTGGCTTTCTTAATGTAAAACTTATGTGGTACAAATTTGAGCCAAATCCGATCACTTTAAATCGTGGCGCCTTTCGATCAAAATTTTGGATTTTTGGAAAATTTCCACCAACATTCTAAATATATGAAAAATATATTGCGATATATTATTATACTGAATACGAATATCAAAAAAATTCTGAAATCGGTCAAGTAGATTTCAAGATATCGCCATTTGAATTTTGTGAAAAAAAATAGCCGGTTTTTCCTGCGTTAAAGAATTTTTTTAAAAAATTTCTCAATTTTTTTTCCATTGACTATATAGAGCTTAAGACAAACTTGCATTTAAACTTAATTTAAGCCAAACCAGAACATTTTAACACGTTGCGCCCATCGATCAAAGTTTAGAGTTTTTGGTAAAAATTTTTTTTTAAAAAAATGTTTGAATGTAGGAAAAAAACCGTCTTTTTTTTAAAAACTTCAAACAGCGATATTTCGAAAACCGTTCGACCAATTTTAATTTTTCAGCACAACAAAATTGTTAAATATTATAGGTTGCAACATGTTTTTTTTTTTTCAATTTTCAAAGCTTTGATAGCCGGGCGCCACGGATTAATATGATTCGATTGGCCTCAAATGCTTACCACGTAACTAGGTCTAGCAAAATAAAAGTTGGAAAATCAAAAGTTGAAAAAAGTGTTTTTTTTATATTTTCAAAAGCGAATATCTCGAAAACGTAAAGTTCAAAAAACAATTTAGTTGAATGATTTGAAATAACTAGCAAGCTCTTTGTATCCTACTCTTAAAATTTTGGAACTTGATAACAGAAGGTACGAAAACTGCTAGACGAGGAAAATACGATAATGTTAAATAAACATTGTTGGTTTGACAAATAATGCTAACTTTTTATATCGAAAAAGCGCTTAATAAATTTTAAAAAAATGTATCAATTTATAATTATTATGGTAATATTATTTAATAAATACCTTTAAAAGTGTTGAAAACAAATTCTCAGCAAATAAAAAGTCATTGGATTTCCCGATAATCCACAAAAAAAACTTTTTTTGCAGCTAGATGAAAAAAACGCATACTAAGCAAATCGCCAAATTGCAACACTTTTTCTTTTTTTATATCGAACTTAAGGGATTTTTTTTGGTTTGATCAAACGTCCAGTTCGATGGCGGACTTAGCAAAGGGAATTTAAGAGAGGGTTTAACAGAAGAAGAGAGACTTCACATATCTTTAAGTATTGATAGTCTTTGTAACTAGGTCCGTTTTATATAAAATTTTACTTTCTGGAGGAAGACCCAAAAAAATTATAAATTAGCTGGTTTTTAATATTCAAACGTGAATATCTTAAAACCGTTAAAAATTGTAAATTTATAATTTTTTTGACGCGATAAAACTTACAAGGAGGTTTCGTAACTTTACTAGATTTTTTGACCTCCAATTTTACGAAAATTCCTAGTAAAAATTAGAGCATTTTTTTAATTTTACTAGATTTTTACCTATAAAATTGTAAATTTACAACTTTTTTGGCGAAATAAGACTTACAAGAAGTTTTTGTAAATTTACTAGATTTATTTTGTAAAAACTCTTGGAAATTTGTAAAATTACAAAAAAATGTAAAATTACAAATAAAAAAATACTATGACCGCCTCCATTACGATTGTCGCAATCATATTTCTTCTCTGCGTGTTGTTTTAACACCCTTCGGTACACAGAAAAAATTTGAAACGAATTTCAATCAACAAAAACGCGGATTCAATTAATTTTTTGATTGAAATTCCTCCAATTAAAAAAATTGTTATACCAATCATCAAATTGTAGGTGATTGATTGAAAATTTTTTCAATTAAACATTTTTTCGATTTTGATAAAAAATTTGATCAATTTTTTATTTATAGTCAATCAAAATAATGATTGATTTAACAAATGAATTTTAAGCTTATGAAAAAATTATAAAGAAATTCATATTTTTTGCTTTCTAATATGTTGCTCACAATAAAAAAAATAAAACCCGATTATTTTGTATATTTTTGAATTTATCCATTCCAATCAATTAAAGCGAAAAAATCTGGTATGTTGAAAATTTGAAATTTAACAGTTAAAGAAAATAACAAAAATTTTAATCAAAACATTGATTGACTCATTTAAATTATGTTGATCAATAGATTTAATTGAACATTTTTAGCCAACAATTTTTTTGTGTGTATCCAATTCTGTTCATTAAGCTTTTTGTATTTTTAGGTTATGTAGAATGTACCAAAATTTTCAATCTCCTGACATTTTCGTCCATAAATTTTGAACCTATATCGCTCAAATTCTATATAAAACTGCTCGGGATAATTAAATATATTAAGTTTCAATAATATAATCAATGGACGTGATCGGCATTTCAAAAGACAGATAAACGGACATCGCTCAAATGTCTTAGAATCGATCACTGATCTCTTTACGGGATCCCAGACCGCTATTTCAATAAGTTACAAACGGAATGAAAAACTCTCTACCACCAAGTGTAGGGTATAAAAATACAGTTAACTAATTTAAACTAAATACTATAAAAAACTTTTGATTAGAAATGAAAATGAAAGTAAATTTACAATGTGAATTTTTTTGTTTTTTTTTTACTCTGAGAAATGTTAGAAAAACATGCAAAACAAATTTAAAAATTAAATAAAAGGGAAGTGCAAATTAATGAAAATCTAATAAAATATGAGAAAAATATGCAAAATGAAAAAAATAAAAAAATGAATTTAAACTATGGAAAATTTGCATACATAAATTCAAATGAAAATTTAATAGACACACTTACATTGACTAGACGTTGTAGAGTTGCCACATATGAATTTTCACTATGAACAATGGCTGCTACAATGTGGCGCCTTTTTAATTGTTGTTGTGAAAGACCAGGTGGCGCTGGTGGTAGCATTGGTTGTACCAAACGATTATTAGCCATACGGGCAGTACCGTTGGCACGACTGCCAGGTGGTATCATTAAATCCAAATCGAATCTTGAAGTCGATGCGGTTAATGAAGAAATATCATCATCTTCATTCTAAGAGAAAAGAAATAAAAAGGAATATGAAGAAAAAAAATTAAATAAATATTTAGAAAAAAATAATTCAAGGTACATATTAAGGATATGATTAATAACAGGATATAAGGTAATCAAAAAACATGTTATTCTTTTTTGTATGTTTATGCTACTCACTTCTGGTACCCCAGGCATTTTACAGGCAGATTTTGAAGAATTCGTTAAATTTGATAATTTTTGTGGTGAGGCTTGTGTTGAATCACATGCCGCATCCGGTAAATCTATACTAGATGAATTCGATTGTCTACCATCACGTCCTCCTACATCATATTGATGTGATGAACCGCGACGTATGGAAAACCATCGTGATAACCGACCACCGGGTGATTCACCCGGTGTTGTTATATCTTCTCTAGGTGGCTGATGTGCTGTGGGCATTGTCGTGGACGCACACGTTGTACTAGCTCTACGTGTTAAAGATCCACCACCGCTACTGCTACTCGTACTGGAATTACTACTGTTATCAGCAGTTGAATTGTTTGCGGTTGACGTACGCCATTTGTCAAATGACAAGTGTTGTTTGGCCCGATTGAATGTGGAACGCAATTGTGAATTGCGTTGATTTGTGGCACTTAATGAAGACGTCACGCTGCCGTTTAAATCCTCCTCGTTGGCAAACTCTTCGTCTTCCGAAGAGCTGTTAGGTGGCAAAGGTGATTTTGTTTGAAATTCTGTTTGTGCCGGATCCGTTAAAAGTTCAGTTGTGTTTGGTGAACCGGAACCGTCGGTTGCAACACAACCACCACCAACGACGGCAGTTGATCCGCCGTTGGCGTTAAAACTACCGCCAGCTATTGTGTTGCCGCTAACAGCAGCCCCTTGAAGAGGTTGCTGTTGTGTTTGTTGTTGTGCCGCTTCTAAACAGCGGCCTATGGCACTTGCCGTATAAGGTGAATGTTGACTGTGATGTTGCTGCTGCTGCGGCTGTTGTGACTGAAAATGGTGATGTTGGTGGTGTTGTTGATGATGATGTTGCTGTTGTAGGGGATGGTGGATATTTGTTGATGTTGTTTGGGGTATTATCAATGGCTGTAGATTATGACGTGCTGTTTGTAAAGTATCTGGACGTCTTAGATTTGTAATATTATGTAGTTGTGCTGTAGTGGTCGTTATGTTGCCGTTTTTTGCGCTTTGGGCGCTTGCTAATGATGAATTTTGTTGATTGGTATTATTATTGTGATGTGTTGTCGTTATTGATGTTGGTAGTGGATCTTCCCAAGAACCAGAATTTAATTTTGATTCATCTGTAAGTAAACAAGAATAAAGAGGAAAATTAGTAAGTTTCAAAAATTACGAAGAAGCGAAATTTAATTTATAAATCAGTACAAAATTTATAATTAGTTAAGGTACAAAATTTATAATTAGTTAAGTGACTATTTTTTTTATTCAATATTCCCAAGTGTGTGGGCAAATTTTTATTCTACTAGAGCTAAAAGTTATAGGTTACAAATTAAAGGCCAATCGGATTAAATTCACGCCAATCAAGTTTTGTATTTTTGAAAATCAAAGTTTTGGATTTTTGAACATTTTAAGAAAAAAAATTTAAAAAAACATGTGTGTGTTTTGCGATACATCATATTTTTAAATTTTGATGCGCTAAACACGAATATCAAAAAAAAAAAATTAAAATCGGTCGAACAGTTTTCGAGATATCGCTGTTGGAAATTCACAAAAGATTGTGGGTTTTTCCTACGTTTAAGAAATTAAAAAAAAATCCGAAAATTCTTTACATTGACCCTTTCATAGAGTTTGAGACAAACTTTTATTTAACATTAATTCGAGCCAAATCCGATATTATGTTTTTTTATAAAATGTTCAGCGAAAACTCTTAAGGGCGCCATGGTTTTAAATGTTCTGATTTGGCTCAAATAAAGTTTAAATGAAAGTTTGTCTCAAGCACTATGAAAAAATCATTGGAAATTTTTTTTTTGACAAATATCAAATAACGATATCTCAAAAACCTTTCAACCGATTTCCGAAATTTCCAATTTTTGAAAATATTCATAATGCTAAATAACGTATCGCAAGATTTTTATTTTTATCAATTTTTAAAATTCCCAAAATTTTGGTGGAGATTTTCCAAAAATTCAAATCTTGAGAGGGTGCCCCGGGCTAGAATGATCAGATTTGCCTCAAATTAAGTTTAAATGAACGACTGTCTCAAGCTCTATAAAAGGGTCAAAGGAAAGAAATTTTGAGTTTTTTTTTTTAATTTCTTGAACGTAGAATTTTTTTTTTTTTGCAACTTTTCAAATAGCAATATCTCGAATACCGTTCGACCGATTTTATTATTTTTTTTTATATTTGTGTTTACCGCATCAAAATAATAAATATGATGTGCCGCAACACATTTTTTTCTTGAAAATTTTCAAAAATCTTTTTGCCACCTTCCTCTTGGTGAAAGGAGGCAAATGTTCAGCCTATCTTTAAAATGGGTGAGGCCACTAACCCTGACAATTATCGCCAATTGCAATTTGTTCTGCGCTCTCGAAGGTTATGGAGAGCATGTTAAATTTCCAGCTTGTGAACTATGTGGAGTCCCATTTACTTCATTGCGATCGACAGTATGGCTGTAATCGTTCTTACGGAACGTTGGAGTCGATTCATACACCAGTTTGGTGAAAGTAAAGTTCAGGCTCAAGATATTTCACATCTAATCATAACCTGTCTACAATCTTCGAGTGTTGTCAAGCGATAAGGTCGATTTTAATGCTCGCAATCCCACGGATGATCTGTGAAATCAATGTCATCTGTATTGAAGATCAGATACTCTAGATGTTCTGGGACTGAAAATACAGTGTGATGGTTGTTGGAACAACATGTTTTTCAAAGAAACATTCAAGTGCCTTGGTTTCTGATCACCTTACTATTTATACCATCTATATCCGATCTAAGTTAGAATACATCTCCCATATCTGGGCAGGGACCGGGTGCAAAGTAGTGCGTTCAAGCTTATCAATGACAGTAGGGTATAAAGCTCTATTGATTCGTTGGAGCATCGTCGGAACATGGGTTGTGCATCATTGTTCTATCGATATTATTATCGTAAGTGCTCTGCTGAGATGGGTTAACTTATCCCTGAGACTCGGACAACGCTTTACAGAGAACAAGTCGTACACTCAAAATAATTCTGCAGTAAAAATATTAGTAAGTGATTTGGTACCAAAATCTACTAATAAGTTACTAATTACCAGTAGTACGGTAGTTTTTTAGTATCTTCAAAGTACTAAAATTAGTAATTTTTACTGGTTTTGAATAATATTAGTAAAAAATTTTAGTATTGATTACCAACGCCTGCACTAGATCATTTTGGACTAAAAAATTAGTTCATTAGTAAAATTTTTAGTATTGAATACCCACGTTTTTTTTTGGGTGTATGTAGAATTCACTCCCTGCAGAAGTCTTCCCAGTCAGCTACGACCTGGAAAAATTTTAGATAAATGTCCATAAACACTACTTCCTCTATTCTCCTTCCCATAGCCTATTTTCCGAATACCAACACAATGCACTGTTTTGTTAGGGGCATCCAATGAGTGTTGGCTCAAAGAAAAAAGAAAAATGTAATTCGGAAAAGAATAATTGTAATTCGTCAAAGATCATTTGCAGTTCTATGACTTCAATTGTAATTCGAAGATTACAATCGTAAGCAATGGTTCCAATTGTAATTCTTTGAAACACAAAATATCTTTGATGAATAATAATTAATCTTATTTTAACTGCAATTGATCTGTTACGCATCACAAACGATGTTTCATTTTTCGAATAACAATTGATCATCTTGGAATTGCAATTGATATTTAACGAATTACAGTTGATCTTTTGCACATTTCAATTTGAATGCTCACAGTTATTTTGTTTCGAGTTGCAATTGAGCTTTTACAAATTTCAATTGAAATCTTCGAATTATAAATGAAGTATTCGAATTACAAGTAGAAACTTCGAATTTAAAATGGAATCATAGAATTAGAAGTAGAATCTTCGAATTACAATTGATTTTTTTGTATAACATCTGTAAATGATGTAGTTATCAAAAGTCTAGCATATAACGTTACTTCAACTTCAAAATTGTCCCCTTTAAACTTGGTTTAACACTAAGTTTGGCAACCCTTTTAATAAAATCATCATCAACAAGTTTGTTACTTCCTTATCCCTTTATTATTACTCTGTTTTTTTTTCTTTCTTTAATGTAGTGTGAGATTTTTTATTTTTTTTTTGCTGATGTTGTCTTGTAAAGTGTTTTTATTTTATTGTATTATTTTCCTTAATAGTTCATCAACACTGACCCTTCATCATCGAAATGCATAAACTCCAAAAGCTTATCAGCGACAACAACAGCAGCATTTAGCTGTACCAGAAGAAACATTAAAAATCCATAACCAAGTGGTTCTACTTATCGCCTCCTTCTCGTATACGTTTTTTTTTTGTATACGCTACACTACGTAACAGAGGTTATTCATTTTTCAATATGTTTGTAACACAACGAAATATTGGAGTAGACCGAAATAAATTATATAGGTACCTACAGTTGTCGGTATGTCTGTTGTTATCAGTTTTAAGGGAAAACTAGAATGCCTAAAGTAATGATTTAAATTCTAAAATAATTGTTATGAACGTCAATTGTTTGTATGTCTAATTGGAAGAAATCGGCCAAGTGGATAAAAAGTTATGACAAAATATATGAATATACCTCTGATATTTTTTTTTGTACATTTTGGTAATAAAAGTAATGTAACTCACACATAAACACGCTTTTAATTGATATGTTGTTGTTATGGGGTTAAAAAAGGAAGATACTGAATTAATTCACTATAGAGGGTATTTAGGGATTCGATACAATCGAATGTAATTTCTTACTTGTTATTTTGATGAAAACACTATACAATTTTTTTTTTCGTTTTTTTATGATTTGCATTAAAACGAAAGAAACCGCTTTCTGTAATATTTAGCGATTTTGTTGTTGTTTTTGTTAAAACAGCTAAAGCTATTACGAGTCCATTAAAAGTGATGGCGGAACTTTTAAAACAAAAAAATCTTAAGTCTTGTTATATTTTTTTTCGCAAACTAATATATCTAAGAAAGGAAAAACTTGTTTGTGATGTTTCTTCTATTGTTGGCTGAAAATAAAGTTCTTGAAAAAAAAAGTGAAACACCCACTCATTTTTGAAATATGATAAAACCCAGCAAAACTTTTAGGAACCAGCAAAAAATTTTGGGAAATAATTACCCAAAAGCTTAAAAGTACGGTATTCCAGGTGACACTCACTTCCTAATTTCTTTGGCACTTACATATCAAACCCAACAGCCAAAAACTGTAATTATGTCAACCCCTTTTTAAAGGTTGTCGTGGCCACCGTAATATGGCATTCACACTAGCGACCTTAAACAAGTTGTTCAACAAAACACCAGTAGCAGAATAAAAACGTAATGGACACAGAACAAAGACTTTTTTAAACATCTCACTCTTGAACACTTCAAAACAGCAAGTGTGAACGCCGTATAAGGTGGTTATGACAACTGCAAAAATGTTGTGACAACCGAAATGTAGTTGTACCAACTGAACCTGAAAATGATATTGAAATATATTAAGGTTGTGGTAACTGGATTTTTTCAGCGTGTGTGATCTTATCGGTTCTTATTAAACTTGGGAATAGGGTTGCCGCCTTATGAAAAAAAAGTGTTCTTTGGTCAATATTCAGATAAATCTTAATTAAAAAAATAATTAAAATTCTTAAAATTCCAAATGTAAAATATCGTCGAACTATATTCAATAAATGCCAACTCGAAAAAGCTTATTGTTCAGGAGAGCTAAAAAACTAGTTATTTCGCGTATTATTGCAAAAATAAACAATGTACCTTCCACAATATGGTTTAAATATTCTAAACAATTTTTACCTATGCAAAAATTTTCATATTTTGCACTTGTTTGCATATTTTTCAGAGATGGCACTTATTACTATATCAAAAAACAAATATTTTTTTAGAGTTGGCATATTTTGTCGGAAAATAAAAATAAATTTTTTTTTGGAAAAATTTTTAAATTTTTTTTTTTTGGTTTTTGTTATCCTTAGAACGGTAATTGCAAAAACTGAACAAAAAATTTAAAATCTTTGCATATTTTTAAAAGTTACTAGCTCCGAAAGCCTTTTAAGTAATCTCAGGGTGGTCAACTTTGGCACTCTGTAACTCACGCTGTATTGCAATAGGGTCACTCCAAACCAGCTATTTTGAAAGCTTATATCATTGACTTTATTTGCCCCATTCATAATGTTTCAATCTGATTAATAGTTTGAAAGTTACATAAATATAAGCAATTTTTTTTTTTGCAAACACTATTTACCGATATTTTTAAAATGGCAATATCTCGAGAACCAGTCATTAGATATCAAAATCTTTACAAGATTCGTGTTTAGCATGGCAAATGCAATAAGATATGTGTTCTAATTTTTTTTTTTTAATTTTTTGAAAATTTTTTGGAAATTTACAATGGGAGTTGGCATTTATTTTCACCAAAAAAATATGTACTTTGAGTTAGCAGAATAACAAAAATGGATGTAAAACGACAACAAATTATTTTTTTGCTCTGAAATTTTTATGGCAGATAGGTATTACATAGGGGAGCTATTTGCCATCGGAAACTCATTTCCGTCAAATTTGAGTTGGCATATTTTGAATATAGGTTCACGATATAAAAAAATCATCAAAAACAGATATCATATGAATTTTTAAAAGCTTTCAAAATTTTTTTTTCTCGCTGGGTTACGTAGAAAAATCAAATCAAACTATACCAACCATACCATAAATGATGATGATGATTTAGTGGTTTGTTTTCTTCAAAGTGTTTCTATCTTATGGTATTATACATTTCGAGATAACTTTGAAATTAAAAAAAAGAGTGCTATTTGTTAAATAAATATACTTTAGTATCTTATCTTTATTATTTTGAAAGTAAAAGCTATTACTTTTTTTTTTGTTTTTAAAAACTGGACTGAGGTCAAGAAACTTTATGTCAAATAGCAATACAATACACGTGCCAAGAACTAAATTATAAAAAGTTTTTATTTTTATATCAACAAATATAATTTCTAAATAAATGACAAAACAATATGACGAACGTGACAGAAAATATTTATTTTTTGAAAGTAAGAATTGATTGGAGATATTCTTTTATTTTTTTTAGAGACTTTATAAATAAAAAGTCTCTCATTTATAAAAATGGCAATCAGAGTAAAACTTTTTAAAGGAAAACTTAATTGCATACACCTATTTTGAACTTCTATGACAATTGTCATAATGTTTTATTATTTTAGACAATGACAGATAATTGGGGTTTTGTGTTCACAGAAAGAATTGAAAACGAAAGTCAATCAACAAAAACGCGGAGTCAATTAATTTTTTAATTGAAACTCCTCCGATAAAGAAAATTGTAATATCAATCATAGAATTGTAGGTGATTAATTGATTTTTATTTCAATTAATCATTTTTTCGATTTTGATCAAAAATTTGATTGATTTTTTATTTAAAGTCAATTAAAATAATTATTGATTTAACAAATGAATTTCACGCTTATGGAAAAATTATGAAGAAATTCATTTTTTTTGCTTTCCAATATATTGCCGACAATAAAAAAAAGTAAAACCGTAGTAAAAAGTATATTTTTGAATTAATGTATTCAAATAAATTGAAGCGAAAAAAAATCTGGTCCCAATAAGCACATTTAAAATTCAAGTGCAAATCAAGTATAAATCAAGTGTAAATCAAGCCCTTATTTCCAGTCTATGCTTGATTTATACTTGAATTACACTTGAATTCAATAGCATTCTCCAGCAAAACGGATACTTGAATTCAAGCGCTGTTTTTACGCTTGAAAACCAGCGAAAAGGCTGTAAAAACAGGGCTTGAATTCCAGTGTCCGTTTTGCTGGAGTATGCTATTGAATTCAAGTGTAATTCAAGTATAAATTAAGCAGGGGCTGGAATTTAGGGCTTGATTTACACTTGTTTTATACTTGATTTGCACTTGAATTTTAAAATTGCTTATTGGGGTATGTTGAAAATTTTTAATTTGATAGTTAAAGAAAATTACAAAAATGTTGATCAAAACAATAATTGACTCATTTAAATTTTGTTGATCAATAGATTTAATTGAAATTTTTTAGCCAATAATTTTTTGTGTGTTCTTAAAGCTCTAACAATCAAAATGTTTTTAAAAGCTTTTCTTTGGTCTTAAATGTGAATTAATAAAGAATTTTCTTAATTAAGCTTTTAAACTAATAAAGCTTTTTCCTCTTATATCAACAAAAATAATTTTTAAATAAATGACAAAACGATATTAAGAATGTGACTGAAAATATTTATTTTCTGAAAATATTTGATTGTAGATATTTTTAAAGTATTTGATTGTAGATATTCTTATTCTTTATATTTAAAGCAATCACTACAAAAAATTTTAAAAGTAAACTAAATTTAGTATAGATATTTTCAGTGTTTATGACAATTGTTCTTGTCATAATCTTTTGTCATTTTAGACAATGGCTTGTATTTTTTAAAGCTCTAATACTAAATATTTTTTTAAAACTTTTTTTTAAATGGTTCTAAAATAGAAAATTATTAAACTTTTTTTGGGAATTTATAAAAATATTTCTTTTTAATATTTTTAATATGGTTATCCTGGATATTCGGGATCTGTTTTTGCCCTAAAAAGCTTTCAAAACATTTAGATAATGTTGATATGAGAAGTTAACTAAATCTCTTAAAATTAAAACAGATTTAACTTTTATTATGGTGATTTAGTTCAAAAAGCTTTTAGAAAATAAATTAAAAAAATTAAAGCTTTCAGGGTATTTGAACCACATGCATTAAAAAAAGTCTTCAAATATAGTCTTAAAAAAGGAAAAAGCTCAGATTTATAAAAAAAAAACCAATGTTGGCAATCGATACCTTTTCAATACCGTTATCCATTTCAAAACCCTTTAAATTGAATACCGGTACCAATACCAATACCGAAACTTAGTTTTGGTATCGGATACCGGTATCCAAAAACCTTTTCCTTCGGTACCGGTACGTACCGGTATTGAAACGGTTTTTCCTAAAAAATCATGTTTTTTTTACAAAAAAAAATTTTTAGAAAGTTTGTAAATGAAAAATCGTACTTCAAATGCCTCCCCGAAGTCTCATAAAAATCAAAAAAAATCTTTGGGCACCCACATCGTAGATTAAGTAAAAATTTCAAAAAAAGAACATACTTCAACCGCGACGCGAGAGCAGAAGAAAATTATTGATTTTCACAAAATTCTACAGAGTCATTTTGACTTCCAATAGAAACTTTCTGGACCCCTTTCGTGTAGTATAGTTTTTTGGAGATTTTTATTTAATCCGCGGTGTGGGTGCCCAAGGATTTTTTTGATATTAATAGGACTTTGGGGAGGCATTTGGAATACAAGCAGGAGGTTTTTCACCATAGTATAAAAAATTGTTTGCAATATTTTTGAATGTGACCTTGTCTACACAGGGAAGACATATTTTTCCAAATAGATAACACCAAAAAAACTTGGTTGGTATTGAATAGCAAAATCGGTCCAGTGGTTCAAAAGTAATTAGGAAAACAATAATTTCAGATTGGTTTTACCTTAAATTCACGTGTTGAAAAAACCGTTAAACCAGCTTTAAAAACATTGATGAGTCAGAAAAATATTTTACAAAGTATTTTTGTCACTCACAAATATTTTTACACTAAAACAAAAAAAAAACTTACACTCAAAAAAAATTTACACTCAAAAAATAATTTTGTCAATTTTTTTTTCAAAAATGAATACAAATAGTTTTTTACTCAAAATAAAATATTTCTAATCAAAATTGTTAATTTTTTTTACGTTAGAAAATTAACTATCACTTTAAAAGGGCATTGTGGAGGGTATTCATGGATTCGGGCAAGATGGATAAGAATATTACAGTTTTCTCGGCCCGCCCCCTTTTGACGGTGTGGTCCGGCAACATCCCCGCCGACCCCCTAAAAACGCTCTTTTATTTTTTTCACATTTTAGAGGGCATTTTAGCACAAATGCAAAAAATAAATATGTAAATACGTATTTAGTATTAAAATTAAAAAAAAAAAAAAATTTTAAGTTTTAAGCTGAATTCACAATGACGGAGTACTCTGTGTCAGAGAGTGGATTTTGTTCCTTTCTCTTTCGCACTACCACATTTTTTGTATGATGTCGTCTTTATTTTTAGAGATGGTACTCTGTAGTACAGAGTACTCCGACATTGTGTCGGAGCCATTATACGTTTTTTATATTTTTAGCATTTTTTTTCGATAATACCGGTACGTACCGGTATTGACGTTTCGGTATCGGTAATACCGTAACCGATTTAACTCAAATACCGTAACCGATACCGAAATAAATAAAAAAACGATACCAATACCGATATCGATACCGTTATTCGTTTCGATTGCCAACCTTGAAAAAAACTAAAAAATAGATTAATATGTAAATATTTTAGTTGAGAGCTTTTGAAAGTATAACGAAATTTTTATATATGAGTTTAATAAAATTGAATATGAGGAGTTCCGTCTAAGACTTAAATTTTGAGGTAAAAAAGATGTGATTTTTGTTTTGATGGCACATCCATGAAAGTTGGCATAAATATTAGAAGCTATTTAGGAATAAGAAATTCGTTCGCATCAATTAAATCGCGCAAGGGTATCAAAAGTTATCGCGGTTTTAAGATTTAGCGGTTTTAAAAATCTTAAAAATATTTTAAAGATTTTTCTTCTACACATTTGCTGCATGCGTTATTAAAACATGCCAGGATATATCATTTCTTCTAAAATATATGATATAAATTTAACTCTTTAATGACCAAACGATTTAAATAAAAAATATCTAAGTACCTAAAATCGCGAGTAATTCGCGGTAAAAGAAAAGTTTCACAATTTTTTATAACATATTTAGGCAATGCGCGTTGGTATTACTGAAAAAATCACGGAAAATCGTATCATTGTACCAGTATTTAAAAAAAAATCGGTGATGCTTTTTTATAACAAGAAAATTTAATATGGTCCAAAAAATCTATAATCATCAAAATTTTTTAACCCGCCTCTGATTTTATGATGACACATCAAGTGGGCTTTCATTTAAAAAAAAATTTCATCCGATTTCGTGTAATGCCTTGGATGTGCCAGATCAAAACAGGTTTTTGATAAAATCATCGCGCTTTCCGCTCAAAATGGCTTAAAGTAAAGAGTCAAAAAGCAAATCAGTTCTACTCGTTAAGGCACGTCTTTTGGTGTATTAAAATGAACATGATGCAATAATTGCTACTAAAACAAATAGGAAACAGATTTGCAAATTTCGCACAATTTCAAAAATGCCATTAAATTTTTGCAATTTGTTTTTTATAAACCCGCCAGTGATTTTTTTATGTAAACTCACAAAAAACTCGGTTTACGCAAGAGTCCACCAAATTTCGAATGAAACCGCGAATGTGCCTCGCGAAGAACTGGTATTTTAAAAAAATTACGTTTTTTCTTTCGAATTTTGATCTGCTGAAACTCCTTAACTATTCGTGGCACATTAACGGGATTAATTCCAAAATGTTAAGAATTACAACAGCTACCAACTCTATTTCAACTTTTTTTATTTTATAGAGGGGGCCGAAATCCCTGATCAAAAAACCTCGAAAATTTAAAAACTCTTAATTTTTGGTTTCAAAACTTAACCGTCTTATAACTTCTTACCAAGCGAAGAAGCATCTATCAAACCAACATTAAAATAATCTCTTAAATGTACTGACTTTGAGTTATGCCGGAAAAGATTGAAATATAAGGAGAACTTTAAAAAAAAAGCGAAAGAAGGTAAAAACTATGGATTATTTCAAGCCATTTTTATCGATTTTTCAACTTTAACTCTCTGTAACTTTTACGGATAAAGTGGGGTAATCCTTAAACATTACTCAGTGATGGCATGGCTCAAGGTCTTGTTTACACAACTGCATTTACAGTTTTTCAAAAAATTCCGGTTTTTTTAAACATTTATTTCAGTGAGTTGAAATTTAAAAAAGATTTTGTGATATACAGTTTTATAAAATATGAAATGGGAATCTTATACTTGCTTTTTTCAAGTTGCTTGTTGTTGCATTTATTAGGGGTTTTCTATAAAAATTTCGATAACTTCAACCAAAAATTTTTAATTAATCGAAATACCCATAAAAAAATCCTAATAAATGCAGCAACAAGTAACTTGAAAAAAGCAAGTATCATAATGCCTTAACTTCCTTTGGCGTAAATTTTCTTTGATTTACTATTAGAAAGTTACTGTCATTATCGCCTACAGTCTGAAATTCGGTTTATAACCCAACTTTGCTAAATAAAATTAGTAAATCCCTGCTGTTTTGGACTTTTATTTATTTTGTACATACATTTATTTTTTATTTTTTTTTTGTCAACTTAACCATATGTTGGCAAACACTTAAAATGGTAAACATCTAATTTCCATTTGGTCTCCATTCAGACATCCATTTATTTACCCACAAAACATACAATTGTACAAATATAAAACTCAAATAGAGTCCAAGATCTGAATGTCATTCAATATTATTATTATTATAACAACCATCAATAAAAATTAACAAACAGCACAAGTCTATAATAACCATCATCACCATTAAATCAAATATTACAACCACACTTCATTCATTCATTCATACCAGTCGTCCACTATTTTGGGACAAATGAAAATCGATGGTAATTTACCAAAAAAATAAAGAAGATATAAGGATTTTCATATCAAATGCCCATGTTTGAAAACGATAAGAACGATAACAACATCACAGTGCTACCATAAAAGAGCTAACTTATACTTATAGCTTTTTGTTTCCTAATTCCAAATTTTTAAACCTCGAAATTATTCGGAAGATATAATGTTTAAAAGCTTAAAGTTTTGACGTATATATCTCCGCTGAAGGGCGCAACAGAACAAAGCTTTATTGGAAAAACACTGGCCAAGAAAATTCGTCAGTGAAATGGTTAATAAAGAAAAGCTTTAAACATATTGAGAATGCCTTAATTTGGAATTTTTTTTTATTTATACCAAAATGAAAAACTACAGATATTTTAAAATTGATCAGTTTCCTGTTTAATTAAAAAAATAATGGCTAAAAATTTTCAATTAAATCTATTGATTAACAAAATTTAAAAGAATCCATCATTGTTTTTAAAATTTTTGTTATTTTTTTACTCTCGAATTAAAATTTTTCAATATACCAGAAAAATAATACAAAATAACCGGTTTTTTCTTTTTTATTGTTGACAACAATCGGAAAGCAAAAAATAAGCTTTTCATAAACTCACAATTCATTTGTTAAATCAATCATTATTTTGATTGGCAACAAATAAAAAAATTAACAAATTTAGTGATCAAAATCGTTAATTGTTTGATTGAAAAATATTCAATTAATTATAATAATAAAAAGGTCGAATAAAAAACAATATAAGATTTATTGAATTAATTAATAACACCGCTCAACAAATCGAAGGTTTTTGACTCCGGTTTGAAGCTTGATACAAAATTTTTAAAGATTTTGACTCGCTGATTCCAAATCTGTGCTCCAAATTTTTCCTTCACGTCTAGAATTTTAATTATTCGCGGTTGAAAATGCGAAAAAACGCGATTTTTGCCATTTTTGAAAGCCTGCACAGCAGCCACTGGGTGGAATAAAAATCTGGTATAAAGCGTTAGAGTTGAATTGAACTATGATCTCAAATATATGATCAAAAAAATTTGAAGTTGTTGCACTATTATTGGCCAAACACGTATTTTAAAAAAACACTGTGAAAAAAATTAGAAAAAGCACCAGTTTTAAAAGGCTCAAAAACAAAAACCAGATGATCAATCTTTAGTGTGATGAGCTCAAAATTTAGACAAAATCTCATTCTTTCTTATAGACTTTTAAACCCATTAAAGATATCTTCCGGTTTATATGAAAAATAACACAGAAAACTTAAAATTGTAAAATATTTATTTTTTTTAGTTTTTCTTTGAAAAATATCAAAAAAAACTAAGGTACCTACCTTATCTTTTTTACAAAAATGATAATTTTAACAGAGTCATTTTAAAACGCAATTGTAACCCAACAAAACGCAATAATTAGAAAAAAATTGTTTTCAATGTTGGAGACCATAGACAAATTATACTTTTGCGCTTTATACCAGATTTGTATTCCACTCAATGGCTGCTGTGCAGGCTTTCAAATAATGCAAAAATCGTAATTTTTCGCATTTTTAACCGTGAATAACTAAAAATCTGGACGAGATGGAAAAATTTGGAGTACAGATTTGGAATCAGGAGATCAAAGTCTACTAAAATTGATAACCAGAATTCAAACCGGAAAATGACTGTTGAGCGGTGTAATGAATCAAAATCGAAAAATGTTTGATTGAAAAAATATTTAATTAATCACCAATTAATTTAGTGATTGGTAAAACAATTTTCTTCATCGGAAGAGTTTCAATAAAAAAATTTATTGAAACGGCATTTTTCCTGTTTGAAATTGGTTTTCAATTCTTTCTGTGTTCTAACATGGATTGACTCATATTCGAAAACAAAAAATAACTTAAGTGTATATAAAGTTAAAAAAGTCTATATTTTTTTTGTTGTTTTTTATGTTGACATTATAACGCGCTTTATTTGCAATAGATGAAGTGGAATATTTGTTAAAACAAAAAAAAACTAGATGATATCTAACAAAAATATTGAATACACAGGAACAAATCGATTAATCATTTCAACAGTTCGATGTTACTAACATGGAAACTAAAAATACCCACACATTAACGATTGGAACATGAATGAAAACATAGCCAGTCATAGGAAGCATCAACAAAAAAAAAAAAACTAGAAAAACTAAAATCACTGATATTAATCTAAGTTAGATAAATAGTTCAATATATTAAAAAAAGTGATATATAGCATGCTTTAGAAAAGTAAATCAGTAGGTTTTCTTCAAAAGAAAAGTTAAACAAAATAAAAAAAAGCACTTAAAATACAACAAAAGCCGTGGCAGAAAGCTTTAAATAAAAAGCTTTAACAAAAATGGTTTTAGAATTGAAAGTTTAAGGAGGAATATTAAAAATAACGAATCTTTAAATAGAAAAAGCTCTAGAGGCACTTAGAGTTTTAAGGGGCTATTGTTTCGGTTTCTATATGAAGTTTTAATCAAAAGCTTTTTTTTGTTTTTACTTTTAATACAATCAATTACTTTTAGATAAATAATTTTTTTGTTATTTATAAATTATGTGGTTTTTAACAAAAAAAAACTTTTAGATTCTAAAATACAGTGATTCGCAGCTTATTTCTTGTGTTAGATATCAGTTAGCAATCCATTTAAGACAAAGTTTCCAATAAAACAAATAATTAAAAGTGCTGTATAGGTAGTTTATCGAGCTTTAATTTAAGCTTAATGGCGTCCAGATTGAGTAAATATTAAATGTGCTACGAGGGTCGAAATGCAAATTCAAATTATTGAAAGACCTTTTTAAGAAAATTTCTTTAAAATATTTCTAGATCAATTTTATCCAAGCTCAAACATTAAAAATTTAAAAAATAGTCCAATAGTTAATACTCATTTATTAAATAATTTTTTCAAAGACCCAAACAAAAACCAAAACTTTTAAAATGCAGTCGAAGAAATTCGAATATTTTGACCTCCAATTCTTTTGACCACCAATTTTTTGTAAACAAAGGAAATGTTCAAATATTTTTATATTTCATTACTATACACTTAGGCGTACTAAAATTATTAAACAATTAAATCTTTTCTTTGTTTACTAAAAATTGGTGGTCAAAAGAATTGAAGGTCAAAAAAATCGGATTTCTTCTACTATATTTTAAAAATGTTGGCTTTTGTTTGGGTCTTTGGAAAAATTATTCAATAAATGAATATTAGCTATTGGACTATTTTTTAAATTTTTAATGTTTGAGCTTGGATAAAAACGACCTAGAAATATTTTAAAGAAATTTTCTAAAAAAGTTCTTTCAATAATTTCAATTTGCATTTCGACTCTCGTAGCACATTTAATATTTACATAATCTGAACGCCATTAAGCTTTAATTAAAGCTTGATTAATGACATACACAGGACTTTTTACAAAAGTACTTACTTGATGATTATTAGGTCTATTTTGTTTAACTTTGTATTGAATGGATTGCTAACTAATATCTTTCACACGAAATAAGCTGCGAGCCACCGTAGCTTTAATCTTAAATCATTCTTATAAGTTTTTTCACATTGTTTGTCAAAATCTTTAAAGCTCTAAATTAAGATCTAACACGCTTACTTTTTAAAAAGTTCCATAGATTTTGCTTTTGTATAAAAAATTATTTCAGTTGTTATTTATAAACAGAAAGTTTGAATAAAGAGCTTTTTTATAATTATAAATAAGATTTACATAAAAAACTTATGCAACTTTTAAAAAAGAGTACAGTGATATCTACAAATAGCTTAACATAAAAAGCTTTATTAGTTGAAATCATTCAAATAAGTTTTTTTTCATATTTTTTTTATCAAAATCTCTACAGATCTAAATCCAGATCTAACACCTTTAACTTTTTAAAAAGCTCTATAGCTTTTGCATTTGTATAAAAATGTTTTACTTCATATATATAAACAGATACTTTGAATTTAAAGATTTTTAATGATTATAAAAACGCTTTAAATAGAAAATCTGTTCAACTTTTAAAAAATAGTACAGTGATATCTACAAAGAGCTTAACGCAAAAAACTTTATTAGTCAAAATTAGAGTTTAAGTTCAATTTTAGTATAGTAAAAAAATCAAAAGAATGCTTCAATCAGCGCTGAAAAGATACATGATTTTAGTGTACCTTAAGAGCGCTTTGACAGTGCTACCAAATAGTTCTCTAAACTGTGACTTTGATTTTTGATTCTTTTCTTAAAGCTGCTTACAGTTCAGAAAAATTCTGCTGAGAGTTTTTACAATAGTACAGTACAATATGATCGAAATCTCGTTTGAACGAAATTTTATAGTAAATTTGTTAAGCCTTTAATATACAAAAAGTTTAATTCTTAAGAAAGCTTTAAAGCTTTTAAATTTTTATATAAATATGTTACTTGTTATTTTAAAACATCAACTTTTACACAAGCTTTCTATTAAAAGCTTTTAAATACTAATAAATAATCTTGCAATAAAAAGTTTTGCAATTTTAACATAAAAGCTTTTGCAACATTTTTTGACAAATTATTCATTTAAATATATTTAACCTACTTTTTTACAGGTTTTTCTTTAAGTTTTTATATACAAAAAGTTAATAAACATTAAGCCAATGGCCAATAAATTTGTAGTCTCAAGGACATCAGTGTGATTAGAAACTAAAGACCTAGATAAGTCATTGGTATTATTCATTCATGATTTTCAAATTGATCTGCTGGTATTTCTTTTTTTCATTTTCGTTCTATAAATATTTTACTATTTTTGTTTGTGGCTAAATCAACTAGTACAGGCTAACCTTAATGAAGGCCATGTCGAATGATTTGTGAAATTACTAGAATTTTTTCTAAAGCATAGTTTTAGGCTGAAAGAAATATATGCTATTTTTTTATCAAATCGTTAAACATTCAGCAAATAGAAACTTTTCAAATAAATATTTTTATGATTTTGAATTTTTAACGTCATTTATCATGTTCCCAATTTGATTGCAAAATGTCCCACCAAAATTCGTGTCGTATACATATTTTATATTAAGTATACGCTAGAATACTTAAATAATAATGATTAGGGATGAGATTTCCATGCAAATGCATGTTTTTTGTCGATAGTCTAAAAATGATATCGACCAATTATCTTTCCGAATCAAGAAATTTGCGTTAAAATGGCATCGATTTGTTTTTGCATATTTTTGCATATTTTGGTTTTAAATGCATATTTTAAGCATGTTTCCAACTTTTAAGTCCATATTTTTGCATATTTTGGCCTAAGTTAACAAAAACACAAATTGAAATTCATTTGATGCAGAATTTATTTTGAAAATAAGAAAAAAAAATATTTTTTTTTTCTTTTAAATTTTTTTTTTATAGATTGTTTAATATCTAAAAAAATCTTGCTTATATAAAATTTTAAATGGTACTATTTAAACCCGGATTTTTCTATGAAAACAAGAATTTTTTTGCACACATTTTATTTTTTAGTGCTTATTTTTAGGTTTTTTAGTGCATATTTTGAATTTTTTAGCGCATATTTTCGATTTTTTAGTGCATGAAAATCTCATCCCTAATGATGATAAAATAAAAGAATCATTATAAAATGAATTTAATCGATCAAATTGTTATTTTCAAATATGCTTAATTCGAGAATATGGAGAAAAAAGCAATTGTGGTAAAACGCGTTTTATTCACGTCGCTATAGAATAAGCTGGTATCGCTTTGGTCCAGCCGGTCTATGCCAGGAGTCTAATTGAAACTCCACTACCCTTAATATAATATTTAAATTAATAGTCCTTGAAAATGAATTTAAAACAATTCAAAAATCAGGGGGCTTATTCTTGGAGTCGAATGCCTTAAATTATGTTTTGATTAATAAAAGCTTTTTTACATTTTGTTGATGTTTTTTGTTAAAGTGTTGTAAATGAAGGATGTCAAAAGCTTTTATTTATCAAAGCATAATTTAAGGTATACAAAAAAATTTAAAATCACAGTTTCAAGGCTACTATTGACTACGAGAATTCGAACCCAAAGCTAACAACTGCGTTCTTAAATTCGGATCATGGAAGCTGTAATTCATTTTACATTAATATTTTAAAACCAACTACCGTGATGTTCTGGGGAAGTCTGTTTCCAAGTTAAATAAAATTTGAATTTGTTTTTTGTTTTGTTACATTTGACAAATGACGTCTTATATATCAGCCTCCGTATATATAATTGTGTGTAGATGTATTTACTAGAAAATGTGCGTAAAACCTGTATGGATTAGGATAAAAAAAACGCAAACAAGAAATATAGTATCGTATTGTAGTATAATACTAAGGATGTGCGGCAATAACTACTGTCAACTACTGTGTCTTTGGAAATTTTAACGAAATGTTTCCACAATCCTAAGTTAACTACTTAGATAAACCAATAGTTAAGTTATTTGTAAAAAAATATTAACTTAAACTAAAGTTTAACTGGTTGTTAAGTTGAAACGGCAGAAATGGATAAAAAGACCTTAATGCCTAAAATACAAATAGTAAAATGGACGAAAAGACAAACTGGTAGTGAATTGGTTGGATGGTTGTTTAGTCAGTTGGTTAAGATTTATTTTATGATTTACCTGTTGCTAACATTTATTACCCTCCAGTTAGACGTAGAGAGTATTTAAAAGTTCCTTATTCCGTTTGTAACACCTATAAATAACGGTGTAGAACCTAACAAACGCATAATACCTAATCGGTTTTAAGACAATCTAGCTACGTTCGTATTTCTGTCTGTTAAAATCACTCTAACTTTGCAAGGATAAATTGTAAATTGCTGATGCTTAGCTTATATGTTCGTCAAAGTCGTAATCAGGTTGGTATTTCATTTCAGCAAAATCGGTTTAGTGGTTAAGAAGTTATGAATGAAAATGTAAGAAAACGTTTAAAGCACTCAAAATTATTGCAAGTGCTAATGGTGAAAGCGTATCAACTTCCGAAAGCAGTCGACATCTCCACTAAGCCTGTGTTGTCACTTAATCTTTTTTTCAGATTTTCTCATTATAAGGCAACAATTATTATTTTTCTAGAAATAATTAATATGGACTCAAACCGAACTAAATAAAAATTCAGTTAATAAAATTAATTTTTTTTTATCAAAAATTTTTTTTTTTCACTCGAAAACTATTTTTTCTCACTTTTTATTCGAAATTAATTGTTAATAAAAAAATTTTTTTAAGGTTTTGGGAAGTGTATTTATGGATTCGGCCAAGCCGAATTTAACTTTATTTCGCTCATTTCGATTTAGTTTGGGTTGTTGCTGCTATATTTGCTTATTAAATGCCTTCATTCACTTAGTTAGTCGTACTTATAGCCATAGAGATAAATACATAAAGATAACAACAGCAACAGAGCAACAACATCAAACAATACTGGATAACAACAATGTGATATTGTTTTTTTTCTTAACATTTTTCATTTTTCAGTCATCGTTCATCTTTTATATGCTTTTCAATACATCAATAAGGAGGTTTCAATTTAACAGTTGTATTGCCTTTGGTTAGAAAACAACAAAATTCAAAAATACCAACAGAAAATGGGTCGTATTTTACTTGACTCCTCTTTATAGTCTTGTAGTATTTGTTGTCAATAAATAGCACCAACGCGTATGTATGAATATGTTGCTAGGTTAGTTGGTTGTTATAGTTTTAATGTATTGTACAATATTTATTTTTGATTGTTGTCACATGTTGCTGCTGTTTGTTTTACATGCAATTTTCAGTTTCATTTATTGAGCAATTGATTTAGGAAAATGTTGAACAACTTTTTTATAAAGAAAAAGTTATTTAAATTGAACAACATTTTCCTAAAAAAAAGTTAATCAAAATTAAACATTTTTTTCTATATATAAACAATCAAAATTAAACAACTTTTTCCAAAGTTTATCAAAATTGAACAACTTTTTCTATACAGAAAAAGTTGAGCAAATTTGAACAACTTTTTCTATATAGAAAAAGTTGAGCAAAATTGAACAAATTTTTCTATATAGAAAAAGTTGAGCAAAAGTGAACAACTTTTTCTATATAGAAAAAGTTGAGCAAAATTGAACAACTTTTTCTATATAGAAAAAGTTGAGCAAAATTGAACAACTTTTTCTATATAGAAAAAGTTGAGCAAAATTGAACAACTTTTTCTATATAGAAAAAGTTGAGCAAAATTGAACAACTTTTTCTATATAGAAAAAGTTGAGCAAAATTGAACAACTTTTTCTATATAGAAAAAGTTGAGCAAAATTGAACAACTTTTTCTATATAGAAAAAGTTGAGCAAAATTGAACAACTTTTTCTATATAGAAAAAGTTGAGCAAAATTGAACAACTTTTTCTATATAGAAAAAGTTGAGCAAAATTGAACAACTTTTTCTATATAGAAAAAGTTGAGCAAAATTGAACAACTTTTTCTATATAGAAAAAGTTGAGCAAAATTGAACAACTTTTTCTATATAGAAAAAGTTGAGCAAAATTGAACAACTTTTTCTATATAGAAAAAGTTGAGCAAAATTGAACAACTTTTTCTATATAGAAAAAGTTGAGCAAAATTGAACAACTTTTTCTATATAGCAAAAGTTGAGCAAAATTGAACAACTTTTTCTATATAGAAAAAGTTGAGCAAAATTGAACAACTTTTTCCATATAGAAAAAGTTGAGCAAAATTGAACAACTTTTACTATATAGAAAAAGTTGAGCAAAATTGAACAACTTTTACTATATAGAAAAAGTTGAGCAAAATTGAACTATATAGAAAAACGAGCAAAATTGAACTATATAGAAAAAGTTGAGCAAAATTGAACAACTTTTTCTATACAGAAAAAGTTGAGCAAAATTGAACAACTTTTTCTATATAGAAAAAGTTGAGCAAAATTGAACAACTTTTTCTATATAGAAAAAGTTGAGCAAAATTGAACAACTTTTTCTATATAGAAAAGGTTGAGCAAAATTGAACAACTTTTTCTCAACTTTGCTCAACTTTTTCTATATAGAAAAAGTTGAGCAAAATTGAACAACTTTTTCTATATAGAAAAAGTTGAGCAAAATTGAACAACTTTTTCTATATAGAAAAAGTTGAGCAAAATTGAACAACTTTTTCTATATAGAAAAAGTTGAGCAAAATTGAACAACTTTTTCTATATAGAAAAAGTTGAGCAAAATTGAACAACTTTTTCTATATAGAAAAAGTTGAGCAAAATTGAACAACTTTTTCTATATAGAAAAAGTTGAGCAAAATTGAACAACTTTTTCTATATAGAAAAAGTTGAGCAAAATTGAACAACTTTTTCTATATAGAAAAAGTTGAGCAAAATTGAACAACTTTTTCTATATAGAAAAAGTTGAGCAAAATTGAACAACTTTTTCTATATAGAAAAAGTTGAGCAAAATTGAACAACTTTTTCTATATAGAAAAAGTTGAGCAAAATTGAACAACTTTTTCTATATAGAAAAAGTTGAGCAAAATTGAACAACTTTTTCTATATAGAAAAAGTTGAGCAAAATTGAACACCTTTTTCTATATAGAAAAAGTTGAGCAAAATTGAACAACTTTTTCTATATAGAAAAAGTTGAGCAAAATTGAACAACTTTTTCTATATAGAAAAAGTTGAGCAAAATTGAACAACTTTTTCTATATAGAAAAAGTTGAGCAAAATTGAACAACTTTTTCTATATAGAAAAAGTTGAGCAAAATTGAACAACTTTTTCTATATAGAAAAAGTTGAGCAAAATTGAACAACTTTTTCTATATAGAAAAAGTTGAGCAAAATTGAACAACTTTTTCTATATAGAAAAAGTTGAGCAAAATTGAACAACTTTTTCTATATAGAAAAAGTTGAGCAAAATTGAACAACTTTTTCTATATAGAAAAAGTTGAGCAAAATTGAACAACTTTTTCTATATAGAAAAAGTTGAGCAAAATTGAACATCTTTTTCTATATAGAAAAAGTTGAGCAAAATTGAACAACTTTTTCTACTTTAGAAAAAGTTGAGCAAAATTGAACAACTTTTTCTACTTTAGAAAAAGTTGAGCAAAATTGAACAACTTTTTCTACTTTAGAAAAAGTTGAGCAAAATTGAACAACTTTTTCTATATAGAAAAAGTTGAGCAAAATTGAACAACTTTTTCTATATAGAAAAAGTTGAGCAAAATTGAACAACTTTTTTATACAGAAAAAGTTGATCAAAATTGAACAACTTTTTTATACAGAAAAAGTTGATCAAAATTGAACAACTTTTTTATACAGAAAAAGTTGATCAAAATTGAACAACTTTTTTATACAGAAAAAGTTGATCAAAATTGAACAACTTTTTTATACAGAAAAAGTTGATCAAAATTGAACAACTTTTTTAAATAGAAAAAGTTGATCAAAATTGAACAACTTTTTTAAATAGAAAAAGTTGATCAAAATTGAACAACTTTTTTGTATAGAAAAAAGTTGATCAAAATTGAACAACTTTTTCTTTGTTGCTGTTTTTGCTGGGAATCATGTATTGTTCTTTAATAATTTTTAACATGTGTTGTTGATATTTGAATTTCATTCAATTTTATGAATGAAAAATGATGTACGATTTTGTAGTTTTTTTAGACCATGCAATTTAACAATTTAAATCATGTGTCTTTAATATATTCTAGATTAGTTTTATTTTTTTTGTATGTAAAATTTTTCACTACATGACACTTTGTAATTTGTATTTTTTGATGCCAGCAGGATATACACGTACAATGAAATAATCTATACATATGGAAAATAGTACATGTGTGTTGGTTTTAAACTAGTAGTATCTCGTTTTCCTGTAACTACGAATTTCCCTTTATTTCCTTGTAATTCAAAAAAAAAAAACTTTAAAATTTTTAGAGATGTGAGAGTGAGTGAGTGAGTGAGCGTGTGTATTCTGTGGGCGGTTTGAATGGAGATTTAAAGATTAGATTTGTAGGTTTTTATTTTTATGTTTAATACGTAAAAGGGTTTTTCTTTATGTTTTATGTCTTGTTAGTTTTCTGAACTGGTTGGTTTGGTCTTCATTTTATATTCCCATCTAATTTATGGATATTTTACACTTTTTTGTTGTTGTTTGGCAATTCCAGGAAAAATTTAGTTCACTGTGTCTGTGGTAAAGTGACACATATAAATCGACAAACAAAAAATATATAGATAAAAGTTGTTGTTTGTTAAATCTTCAAAAGTCTTATTGACATAGTGACACTATGTTATGATATTTTGACTTATTTTCTTAATAGTGAATATTTGATTGATGTATATATTTCAATTTTAGTTTAATAATTCAATAACAAAAGCAGGTATTTTACAAAAATCAATAAGGATTTACAATAAAATTTTAATTCTAGAAAAATAGTAAACAAGGAAAATTCGGTCTTGCCGAATGTATTTACTAAAAGTAAAAACTTCTTCATATTGATGAAAAATTACATCGATATGATAAAATATTGCGTCAATTTTCGTTCAATGAAACGTACCATTAATTCATTTTGAATTAATTCATTTTGAAATTAATTCATTTTGAATTAATTCATTTTGAATAAATTCATTTTGAATAAATTCATTTTGAAATTAATTCATTTTGAATTAATTCATTTTGAATTAATTCATTTTGAATTAATTCATTTTGAATAAATTCATTTTAAATAAATTCATTTTGAATAAATTCATTTTGAATTAATTCATTTTGAATAAATTCTTTTTGAATTAATTTATTTTGAAATTAATTCATTTTGAAATTAATTCATTTTGAAATTAATTTATTTTGAATTAATTAATTTTGAATTAATTCATTTTAAATTAATTCACTTTGCATTAATTCATTTGAATTAATTCAGTTGAATTAATTCATTTTGAATTAATTCATTTTGAATTAATTAATTTTAAAATTAATTCATTCAAATTAATTCATTTTGAATTAATTCATTTTGAATAAATGAATTAATTCAAAAATTAATTAATTTATTTAAATAAATTAATTTTGAATTAATTAATTTTGAATTAATTCATTTTTGAATTAATTCATTTCGAATTAATTAATTTTGAAATTAATTCATTTTAATTAATTAATTCATTTTAATTAATTAATTCAATTTTGAATTAATTCATTTTGAAATTAACTCATTTTAATTAATTTATTTTGAATTAATTAATTTTGAATTAATTAATTTTGAATTAATATATTTTGAAATTAATTCATTTTGAATTAATTCATTTTGAACTAATTCGTTTTGAATTAATTCATTTTTAAATTAATGCATTTTAAATTAATTCATTTGAAGTAATTCAATTTGAATTAATTATTTTGAAAATTATTCATTTTTAATTAATTAATTGTGATTTAATTAATTTTAAATTAACTCATTTTGAATTAATTCGTTTTGAAATTAATTTAAAATATTGATTGAATATTTGAATTTTTAAAATAAAATCATTAACAAACTGTTTTTGATTTTTGTTGAAATTTTAAAATTTTGAAGTATTTAAAAGTTAGTAATTTTTTATATATAAATTGTAACCGTTACGTCCCTGCCTAAAACTATAAAAGTAACAACAATTGTACTTTCAATTGTACTATCAATTGTAAGTAATTTGAAATCATTTTCCAAACAAAAAAAAAATCCTTTTAATCTTATTTCAGCAATCTACTTAAGGCGAGAAATTTTCCTTTCATTCTAAGATTAAATCAATAAAATCCTTTCAAATAAATAAAATTAATTAAATTAAAAGCCTTATTGTTTCAAATACACATTGAAAACAATACTAAATATAAATTTTTAAACACATATGAATGAAAACGAATTGATATCGTTTATTTAATTGATTCTAATGGCAGACATATAAATCAATATAATTTAAGTGAAAGTCTTTTATTTTTTTATAAAATCATAAAAGTTTATATGTATTTAGCAGAAATAGAGGGTGGTATTGCTTTCAAGACAGGGAAGAGACATGGTTGAGGCAATCTTAATTTAAGATACATGATTGAAGCCTTATATTTTTGTAGCAATCATAATATGTTTATAGCAATTATAAGATGTTTGTAGCATTTAAAATATGTTAGGTTAGGTTAGGGTGGCGGTGTACGATTTACACCTCGCATAGACCTTTTGGTCCATAGCGATACCACAAAACTTTTTTTTCTTTTTCCGCTAGCGTCGCAAGTTAAACACGTTCAAAGTCATTGCGAATCTCTATTCTAAGATCCATTCGCGTTATATCCTCCAAAGTATTAAAGCTTATCTGACCAGTAATCGATCGGCGACTTCTTGCCACCGCTGGACAGTGACAAAGTATGTGTTCTATCGTTTCATCCACTCCTGGTGAGCCGCATCTTTTACAACTGGCGTCCGGGATGAGTCTAATATTCTTAGCATGAATGCCGATGAGACAGTGACCAGTTATTATTCCCGTCAGAGCCCGACATTCCCTTCTCGTAAGTGATAAAAGGTATTCAGTTTTCCCTTGGTCATAAGTTGGCAATAAAATTCTGCTGATTTTGCATGTTGTTAGTTGTCCCCACTTCCTGTTCGCTACTGCAACATTTATGGAATCCCGTCTTTTTTTGAAGTGTTGGAGCGGTGGTAAAACTAGCACCGTGGTACCTACACCATCAGCTCCAAGTTTCGCGAGTTCGTCTGCCCTTTCATTTCCCTGTATTCCGTTGTGTGTTTCCCTGTATTCCGTTGTGCCAGTTTAAAGCACTTTGTATTTTTAGGTTATGTAGAATATACCAAAATTTTCGAGGTGTTCTTACATTATAGTTCATAACTTTTGAACCGCTGAAACGATTTTTCAAATGCAATACCAAACTACTTAGGGCAACAACATGTAAATTTGCTAAGTCTCAGTCATATATGTTTGATACTTTGGCCGTGATCACCATTTCCACAGACGGACAGACAGACGAACATAGCTAGAATGTCTTAAAATCGATCACTGCTCAATAATATATATACTTTATGGGATCCCAGACCGATATTTTGATGAGTTACAAACGGAATGACAGACTTGTATATACCCTCTATCACTAAGTGGTGGGTATAAAAACACTACAGATTATTTTTTAAGGATTTCTTTTTTTATAAAAAAACTGTCACCATTTTGTTTTAATTAAGGTTGGGTGTTTTAAGGGCATTATATGCTCTGTTGTTTTATTTTTATACCCTCCACTCTAGTGATAGAGGGCATATATAAGTTTATCATTCCGTTTGTAACATCTCTAAATATTTGTCTAGGACCCCATTTAAGACGATCTAGCGATGTCCGTCCGTCCTACTGTCTGTCTGTTGAAAACACGCCTTCTTTTGAAAGACTTTACTGAGGCTACTAAAGTTTGGCATATATGTTGGGCATTTGCCTGGTCAGGTTGGTATTGCAATTCAGCAAAATTGGTTTAGTGGTTCAAAAGTTATAAGCAAAAGAGTGAATTTCGATTACACTAAAAAAAAACCTTGTAAAGTTACCAACAAATCTCGTGATTTTACGAGGCTATTCTCGTAAAATTGGAGGTAGGTAAAATTCTCGTAAAATTGCGAAGATTTCCTCGTAATTTTGAATGCGCCAAAAATTGGTAAAATAACCAATTTTATTGGTAAAAATATTGTTTTAAAACCGGAAAAATAAAAAAAAAATGGTAAACTTACAAGAAAAAATGGTAAATATGTTAAAAAAAATGATAAATTTACAAACAAAAATGGTAAATTTACAAAAAAAAATTTTTTGTTAAACAGCATAAATCTTCGTAATAAAATCATTTTTGTAAAATAAATTTTTTTTGTAAATTAACTAGAATCATCGTAATAAATTTTTAAAAATTTTGTCAACCTTTTTTTAAAATATTTTTTAATAAAAAAAATTTGTCCGGGACTTGGAAAATTAAAAATTTTTTTTTTTTTTGTTAAACAACACAAATCCTCTTATAACATAATTTTTGTAAAATAACAGTTTTTTTGTAAATCAACTAGAATCCTCGTAATAAAAACTTTGTTGTAAAATTACAGTTTTTTTTGTAAAATAACCTTTCAAAATGGTAGAATACAATTACGAAAAAAAATTTGTAAAATTACCAATACAACTGTAGTTCTCGTTTGAGCAAAGTACACGATTTTTTGTTAAAAAACAAGGAAAATTGTTAAATATTGGTAGCATGGGATTACAAGGCATTTTACCAGGCGTTTTACCAGTTTTTTTTTTTGAGTGTAGTATTGCATTTCAGTAAAATCGTTATAGTGGTTCAAAAGTTATTAACAAATTCTCGAGATGAAAACCCGTTAAACATACTATTTTAAAAACATTGGTAAGTCACAAACATATTTAACAACATTTTTGTCTCTCAAAAATATTTTTGCACTAAAAAAAATTACACTGAAAAAAATTTTACACTCCAAAAAAATGTTAAATTCAAAAAACTAGTAATTTTTTTTAATTTAAAAAATTACTTAAAAAAAAACAAAAAAATGTTAAATTCAAAAAACTAGTATTTTTTTTTAATTTAAAAAATTACTTAAAAAAAACAAAATACAAATGTTTTTTCTTCACTTTAGAAAATTTACTATCACTTAAAAAGGACATTGTGGAGGGTATTCATAGATTCGGACAAGTCGAATTTCACTTTTCTACTTGTTTTTTTTTTTTTTTTGCTTTTTTAATATTCATGATGGCATTTTTCTTATTATGGTATATTAACTTTTTGAGTCTACATTGTTAACTTTTTTTTTGTATTATATTTTAATTACTTTCTAGTAATTAAAGCAGTGAACAAAATATCATAATTATTTGGCGTAACAAGAAAAGGCGTTGCCACGGAAATATTATGGAAAATATTTCAAGTATGAAAAACAGTAAGTATGTACTTACATATGCTTCTATGTATAATAACAATTAAAGGAATTCAGCATAGAAAAGGCACGACTTTAAATACACGGAAAATAGCAAAAAAATATTTTGATTACATTTTTGGTAAATTGTTGAAAAATTTGAACAAGAAAATCAAAATATCGTTTTAAAGTACATAAAATAAATAAATTAAAATAAAGATTAAAGATATTAAGAAAATTTAAAGATTTTTTGTAGCCCAGTGCTATTAATGTGAAACTATATAGTTAATCAGGGTATTCACTTCAGAATTTTTTGACCCTTGCAACAGTGCAATATTGCAACTTTTTTTTTAAAAAAAAATTTTAATAAAATTTTTATTTTTCTATTACCTTTTATATGATGTGTAGTTGCAAGAAAATATTTGCAATTTATTTTAATATAAACACATTTGCTTTTATTCACAAAGAAACAAGCAAAAAAAGTTGCAATTTTGACATTGCGCAATTTTGCAAGACTAAAATTTCTGACGTGAATTCCATTAATATTAATCATACGCCATGAAAAACATGGCGTATGAACATACATACGGGCCAGATCTGGCAAAGTACCTAATAAGGTGGTATTAATACTGGCAAAGTACCTTGTTTTTGGGTTTTTAGTACTTGTTAAGATGCTAAATGATAACACCATTTAGTAGTGGCAAAGTACTTTTAAAAGCGCTTTCCCTGTACTTTGAAAATTATTATCCGAGATTTTTTGTAAATAGCTTTTTAACTAAAATAATCCATTATAAAATTAAAAATGTATGAATAAAATTATTTTTTTTATTTAATAATTTGTACATTAGAAGTCTTTTTTTATTTTTTTCATTTTAAATAAATTATACACAGCATGACAAAAGTGACCACTATTTTAGAAAATAAGAGGTATGACCAACATTTCCATTTATTTGAGACATGCTGAGTCCAATGGCGTACTCCGTTTTTTGATGTATGGTACAGTTTTCTTGCAATATGTCATTAAAGATTATCTTATTTCCAGCCTGTTTTTTTAACAAAAAAAATTGTAAAATTTGGTTTAAAGCTTTTCATCTTAAGCCCTTAAATTCGCAAATTTCTTCATTTTTCAAGGTTCCCGCGAAATTAACCCCTAAATTGGTCTTTGATAAAAAACTTGCTTTTAGTGAATCATAAAGGCATCCCTAACAGGCTAACACTAGGAATAGTGAACAAAAAACATCTATATGATATGGACCATCATGTTAAAAATCGCATTTTTTTTTTAATATAGCAGAATCGTTTTAATGATGATTTAATTTAATTTATTTATTTTTTATGATTTAATGATTTAAACTTAAGCAATTAACTGACTAAAAATTTGTCCAAAAAAGTTTTCATTTGCAAAAGTTATCTTAACAAAAACTACGACTAAACGTAGTAAAACTGCATTTACAGTTTCTCATTTCGTGATCCTGTTTCTTTTTAAGGACTTCCAAGTTGAAGAGGATTAAATTTTTATAAAATATTTTTTAAATATATGTACATTGTACATTTCCTGGGATGCCACTAGTGATAGCAAACAAAAGAGTAGGATCTCCGCCAATTTTCCCATTTTTATATATTTAGATATCAGGAAAAATTGGGGTAATGTCCCTTCATATTTTTTTCCTAAAATAAATAATAACAAAATATTTTGATAATATTTGAAGGGACATTTTTGACATCCTTTTTGCTGATATGGACAAATAAAAAAATTAGCTAAGATTCTACTATTTCTTTTGCCATCAATAGTGACACCATAAGACAAGTACAAATATTTAAAAATATTTTAAAAAAAGGTTATCCTTTAAAACTTCGAAGTACTTTCAAAAGGAAACAGGATCACGAAATGAAAAACTCTAAATGCAGTTTTACTCCATTTGACTCTACATTTAGACGTATATCATTCGGTTCATGTTTAATATTGGCTGCCGGACGGTGTAATTTTTGTAGGCAAACACTGAAATAATAGTTTTTGTTAATTTTTGGTCAGTTAATTGTTTAAGGTTACCACATTATATAATATACTAAAAGACGGACCCTTGAATTATCTCGTAAAATGATGCTGGCATATAAAAAAAAGTTTTTCGCGATTTTCAACATGATATTAAAAGCAAAGTTTTATGGGCTAATCTCGCAAAAACATAAAAAACGGAGAAATTCGCGAATTTATTGCTACATCCTCTTAACACACAAAAAATTTTTTTTTCCATGAACGATTTTCATAGTATTTATAAACAAATTCATACAATTTATTAACTTTTTCATAATATTTATAAACTTTTTCATAGTATGTATTTATGAAAAATGTTAAAAATTCTTAAATTTCACATATTATGATTTATTCATAAATACTATGAAAAAGTTTATAAATATTATGAAAAGTTAATAAATTGTATGAATTTGTTCATAAATACTATGAAAATCGTTCATGGAAAAAAAAAAAATTTTGTGTGAACAAATGTTCCAAATACTATCTAGGAATATAAAAGAAAGTCGGAATCAAAAGTTGTATAACGTATGTTTACTCGACAATGAAAATTTAATTAAAGTTACTGAAATTTCAAATAGAAAGCTGTCTAAATACAAATGTGATGATATTTTAATTGAATGTAGTCAATATTTTAATTGCCAATAACATTGAAATCAGTACCCACAAAGTGGAATCAAAGTGTATTCTTACTAAATTTGATAATGACACTATTGCAATAACTTTAAAACATAATTAAGTTAAAATTTAATTAAATTATTAAAAAAAAATATTTCAAATAAAGAAACCGTTTTTAGTTTGGTAAAAAAGTACTGGCAAAGTACTAAATTCGGTAAAACAAAGTACTTTACTAAAAAGAGCTTGCTATACAAAAAATTAATTACCTTGCCAGTACTTTTTCTTTGGAACGGTTGGCAATTTCTGGCTGGGTAATTTCAATGTTGAATATTATGTCTAGTTGAGAATGATATAATACTCTAGATTCTTATTAAATAATACAAATACTATAAATAAATACATATTTCTTATATAATCAACTTGATAAAGTCCTTATAAGTTCCATTTTAATTTCATATTTTCAATTTGTTACTGTGTATTTTCCTCCTCCAAAAGAAAAACGTGTATCTAAAAATAAATAATAATCATAATACTTTTAGCATATGAAAAACCTCAAGCATAACTTTGTTATGTAAATTTATTCTATTTTTTTTTGTTATTTTTTCCCCTCATATTGTCGTTAAACAAATTGTAAGAAACTTGGTATGTTCTAAATTACAACCAAATGTTTCTTTTTTCTTTCTTCTATCGTATGACAATTTTTAACGCCTATGAGAATTTTGTTTGTATTTAGTACTAAACATATGTATGCTAACTGATGAATGAACAATATTGCTTAAAATAAACACGTTAAAAATTTAAATTCGGCTTGTGCGAATCCATTAATGCCCTGCAAAATGTACTAAACTCTTTGAGTATCACTAAAAATTTAAAAAATTATTTATTTTTTTTTTATTCAGTTATCACCTAGTTTTTCAAACAATTTAAACAAAAAATTAAATTTTTTAAATACAGTGGAAGAAATCGGCATTTTTTGACCTCCAACTCGTTTGACCACCAATTTTTAATAAAGAACGAAAAATTTTAATTATTCTAATATCTCATCACCAGGACAAGGAAGTTCATGCAATAAAAATCGTATTTTTAGCACTAAAAATATGTGTCAAAAATTAAAATTAAATTAAAATTAATTATTTATGCAGTAAAAATTAATAAAATATGCATTTAAAAATTGATTTATTTTAATATTTTAATAATTCTCGAATTTCGAAAACGTCGGGGTCGGGAAAGTTGCCTTTGAGGGTTGATATTAACACACAAAAATATTGGACCTGTAGGACAATGGCTTTGGTTGGGTTCGTTTTTTTTTTTTTGACTTCAAAATTGTAAACTTCCGAACAAGGTAAAAAAAAAAAAAATTCAATTTTTATGGCTTAAAATATTAGTCTATATTCGGACATTACTGAGAAAGTATTTTGTGGTAAATTTTTATTGTGGTAAATAAATTTTGTCTGTTAAAATTTTTTTTCTTCGAAAAATATTTTTTTTAAATTAATTTCTAAATTTATTAAAGGCCGAAATAAATAATACGATTTTTTGTTTTAGTCATACAGGTCCAATATTTTTGTGTTAGTATCGTCCCTTAAAGGCTACCTTCCCGACCTCGACACTTTCGAAAATAAAAAAAGCTAAATTTGGTCCGTCCTAGTGTAAATATTTACAAATAGCGCGTCCCGAATACGGATTTTTTCTAGTTTGAAAATGCTTGTTCCCAAAACGATGAGCAATTAGGACCCTTTTACGGGAAAAATAAGAAAAAAAAAAATCTGTTTTATCTCATTGTCAGTGCAGTTTTTTAGATGCAACCCTTAACTAAAATTACTCCATGAAAATTGTAATAATATTTTTCCCGGATTGTACACTGCGAAACTTTTTGCTTCATTTTTTTGACAAAAAAAATATTTTTTTTTATCAAAATGCACTGAAAAGGGAAGTATTTTTATGAAAAAAAAATCACAATATTCACAAAAATAGCAAAAATAACAAAAAAAAAATATTTTTTTTTTTTTAAATATTAAAAAATATGCAAGAAAATATGCAGTTTAAGCAAAATATGCAAAAACATGCATTTTAATCAAAATATGCAAAAATATGCACTAACAAATCGATGGCATTTTTAAGGAAATTCGATGATTCGCAAAGATATACATATACTTTAAGTTATTCTCAGGCTAACGACATCAAATATGTATTTACATGAACCCCCTTGCCCTGCTCATCACTATTCACTTACAACAGGCGCGGTCCCCCCCCCCCCCAAACCAAATTCGAAAGAAAAAAATGGAAAAAGGAGAAAAGGGGGAAAAAAAAAGAAAAAAAAGGAAAAAAAGGAAAGAAAAGAAAGAGAAGAGAAGAAGAGTGAAAAGGAAATAACACCGCTCTACAAATATGAGGTTTGTCGCTGCGTTTTGAATGAAATCAAAAAAAGTTTATAGGTTTTAGTTTCCCGATTCCATAACGGTCACTCAAACTTTTCTATCGCGTCACAATTTTGAGAAAATCGCGGTTAAAGTGTCAAAACAGGCCCATTTTAGCCATTTTTGAGCGCCTATAATATAAGATCCTGACATGCGAATGACTTGATATCAAGCTCATTAGAAAGTGCGTAATTTTTTATAATGGTGAAAAAATCATTAGCCACAACTGCTTTAAATCTAATGTGTGTGTATTTGTATGGAAATTTGTTAAAAAACACAGTGTAAATAAAATAAATATTTAAAAAATGGAAGGTTTTTTGTTAATGATTCTTTTGCCATTTTAGAAAATTAAATTCCAAGAACATTTCATCTTGTCTTATAGAGAAAATCACATACTTTTGATTGAGCTTAATACCAAGTCAATCGCATGTCAGGATCTTATATTATAAGCTTTCAAAAAGGGTCCAAAATGGCCTTTTTCGGCACTTTAACCGCGAATAACTCAAAATCCTGATGTGATAGACATATTTGGGTCGCAGATTTGGAATCAGCGCAACAAACACTACCTAAATCACTTGCCAGAATCCAATACGCATTTTCATGTTGAGCTGTGTAATCTGAAAAAAAATTTTTATGAAAAATGTCCAAGGATCTGAAAAAATTATCTATGATCAATTTTAAAGAATATTACAATTTTTCTACAGGAAAAATGTTTCGGGATTATAAAATTTTTTCTATAAAAAAAAATTTGAGAATTTTTTTTAGAAAAAAAATTTAGAATTTTTCTATAGGAAAATCCTTAAAAGTTTTTCATACGAAAATCAGGGAATTTTTTTACAGGTGAAATTTTTTTTGATAGAAATTCTTCTATGAGAAATATCTAAGAATCCTTAAATGTTTCTGAATATTCGAATTTTTCTATGCTTTTCTTTATAAAAAATACAAAAATTTTTCTAGACGAAATATTTGGGAATTTTTCTAGACAAAATTTTTTTTAATTTTTCTAAATGAATAATTTGGGAATTTATAGAAAAAAGTAGAGAATTTTTCTTAGAACTTTTTTATAGGAAAAATCTTTGACAATTTTTATATGAAAAATCTATTTTCTATAGGAAAAATATTAGAGTTTTTATAGGAAAAATCTGCGAATTTTCTATATTTTAAATTTAACAATTCTTCATGGTAAAAAGAAAAGAGAAAATGAAATCATGAGTGAGAATTTTTTCTAGAATTTTTAAGAATCTCAAAACTTTTCTTTAAAAAATTGTTTTTAAATCTTAATTTTTTTTATAGAAAAAATTAAAATTAAAATAAATATTTTCTATAGGAAAAGAAAATTTTCTTTATTGAAAATTTGAGAATTTTTTATACAACAAATGCAATAGAATCTTAGACTTTTTCTATAGGAAAAATTATACAGAATCTGGGACATTCATAGAAAAAATGTCACGGAATCTAAGTATTTTTCCTTAGGAAAAATGTCTCAGAATCTGAAATTTTTTTATTAGAAAGATGTCTCAGAATTAGAGAATGTATCCCGGGATTTCCCGTCCCGGGATTCCCGGGAAATTCGTCAATTTTCATTTCCCGCATTCCCGGGAAATTTGTGCGGGATTCCCGGGAATTTTAAAAAATATGCATAACAAGTTAACTGCTATAATTACGTCAATATATTTTTAAATATAAGGGCTCCGATTTTCACGCACTACGAAATCGAAAATATGTGCTTAAAATATGCTCTTAAAAATCAAAAATATGCGCTAAAAATTCAAAAATATTTACTAAAAACGTAAAAAGTATAAAAAATGTTTTTTCATTATCAATGGTTTTAATATTTATTTACAACTCAAAAAATAGTTTTTATATTAAAAAAAAGTATTTTTTATTTGTACACAGAAAAAACAAATTGCCAATAAACCATATTCGTAGCATTTATGAACAAATTCTTAAAAATGTATGAACCTTTCATAAAATTTTTGATTTTTTTATTCATTAAAAAAATTATAATATTCCACATAATAAATATTATGAAAAAGTTCATAAATATTATGAAGAAGTTAATAAACTCTTATCAATTAGTTCATAAATACTATGTATTTTTTGTGACTTTTACTTATTTTCAATGTTTTTAATTTAAATTTGTGTAATTTTTTCAGTTTTCTTATTTATGTAATTTTTATGTGTATTTTTTTGTTTTCTTATTTATGACAAAATATGAAAAAATATGCATTTTCGTAAAAATCTGCAATAATATGCAAAAACAAATCTTTTTCTCTTACAAGGGAAGTATCTCAACCCTTATGAACCGATTTGCCTGAAACTATATATATTAAAGAGACGATTTTAAGGTTGGGGTGTCTCGGCTTATCGGCCATATCGAACCTGCATCCTCCTCCTCTTAGAAGAAAACAAGCTCTCCTCCGAGAGTTCAATAAAATTAGTGGAAACACAAACATCCCACTGTGCTCTGACCTCTCTATTCCCTATCGATCGAGAGACTAACATCCAGAAATCCCCCCCTTATACTGGCGAAAAAACTACTAGACGAACGTTTTGATACTCACACGGTCTGGATGTTGCATTGGAATGACTCAGGACGAAGCAGTCCTATATTCAATCAAGAAGACCGGATTATGGAATTTGATCTTCCACGTAAAGCATGGTGTAACCTAAACCGCTTACGCACATCCACTGGTAGAACAATGGAATCTCTTACTAAGTGGGGGCTTACAAATGATGCAAGTTGCCCTTGCGGTTTTCCATCCCAATCAATTGAACACATAATGTACAACTGCCCAATACTGTCTTTCCCTGGAAATATCGAAGATATCAACAACCTAACACCTGACGTCGTTTCATGACTGAATACCCTACAATTGTAACATAATGCAGCACAATAATCGCAATAGTAAAATGTATAAAAAAAAAAACTCTGTATTTAAATTCCATACGCTAAATAAAAAAAAAAATTTCTTATCCATATGGATATCGTAGGCCTATGTCTTCACATAAGTACCCACCAAAATTTACAAATTTTCCTGAAAAAAATATTTAAAGAAACCGAATTTTTACAAGGTTATGCCACCATTGAATAGGCATTAAAAAACCCTTTCTTCTCATATGAAAACATCATATAGTTTCTTAAAAAGAAATGGCTGAAAAATCCAAAAAACGATTTTTTCGCCATTTTTTTACCCATGTTTTGAACCTTTAAATCCCCGATATGGCCGATAAGCCGAGACACCCCAACCTTAGAATTATCTCTTTGATATAAATTTTAAGTTTCAGGCAAATCGGTTCATAAGGGTTGAGATACTTCCCTTGTAAGTGAAATGTCAATGACAAAAACAGCCCATTCTAGTAAACAAAAATTTCTTAAAAAAATATAACAGGACATTGTTTAATATTATTTTTTTTTAAATAGAGTTTTTAGCTTAGTTTGTTATTTTTTGTTTTATAAGATTGAATTATTATTTAATTTGCTTTTAAATGTATCAGGCATTGTTAGACGTACAAATTTTTCAAAAAAAAAAAATTTTAAAAAAATTTTAAAAACTAAAAAAAATTATTAATGGTTTTTAGTGCGGGATCCCGGGAAGTTCAAATATTTTTCCCGCTTTCCCGGGAAATGTGAAAGTGCGGGAAATTGCGATCCCTACTCAGAATCTAAGACTTTTTAATAGGTAAAGTTGAGAACTTTTCTATAGAAAAAAAGTCCTAGAATCCTAAATATTTCCGATTTTTTCGATATTAAAAATATCTCAGAATTTTTGAGTTTTAATTTAAAAAAAAATTCTAAAATCTATGACTTTTTCAACAGGAAAAATAACACAGAATCCAAGTCTTTTTCTACAAAAATTGCCTTAGACTCTGAGAATTCTAGAAAAAATATTCTGAGAATTTTAGAATAAATATCACAAAATCTAAAAAAAAGGTCTTAGATCCCGAAATTTTTTTTATTTGAAAAATTACTCAGAATCTAAGACATTTTTTGTAGGAAAAATTTTTTAGACTCAGACTCTGAAACTTTTTGTATGGGAAAAATACTCAGAAACTAAAACATTTTTTTAAGAAAAAATTTCTTAGACTCACTTATGAAAATATTTCTCAGAAAATGCTTGACTATCTTAGACTTTTTCTAGGGAAAAGTTTCTCAGAAAGCAAAACTTTTTAATAGAAAAATGTCTCACAATCTAAAAAATTGCCTCCAAAAATTTTAAAAAGCATAAAGTCTTAAATTTTTCTAATCTCAGGTACTTTCTACGGAATATTTTTTCAAACCCTAAAAATGTTGGCGTTTCGGGATCTTAAACCTTTTCTGTAGAAAAATATTATAGAAAATTGTTTTAATATTTCTGAACTTAAGAAGATTTCAATTGGAAAAAACTCACTAAATCTGAGAATTTTTCTTTACGAAAATTTTATCTAAGAATAGAAATTTTTAGTGTGAGAATTGCAAAAGCATCTGAGAATTTTCTATATGAAGCTGTATCAGAATTTAAAAATTCAGATTATTTTTTAATCAAAAATAAAAATTGTTACTTTCTAACTTTAAAATATTATATTTTTAGTAGGTTTATTCTAGCTCGAGGTCATTATTTCCATTACTTATTTAGACTTTGATATTCTCATAGAATAATTTTTTTAAAATTATTCTATGAGAATATCATAGCTTTAATAAGTAAAGGAAATAATGACCTCGAGCTAGACTAAACCTACTTAAAATATTTTTGTATAAATTTGAAAAAGGTTTTCTGTATCAAAATGCTTTAGAACCTCTGAAGTTTTCTATTGGGATAAAGTATCAGAATCATAAAATTTCTACTAGAAAATTATGTCAGAATCAGGGTCTTTTGCTGTCAGAAAAATGCTTCAGAACCTGAAAATTTCTTGAAGGGGCATTTTTAAGTTTTTTTTATTATAGGAATAAGTTTTTAAAATTTGAAAATGTTTCTCTAGAAAAAATCATAATAAATAAGAGTTGAACAGTAAAAAACCTTAACCAATTATTTTAATTCGACCTAAAGTTCACTGGAAAAAAATGTTTGAGCAAAAAAAAAAAAATTTCCCCCTCTAAACCCAAGAGCTGGATCCGCGCCTGCTTACAAGGAAGGTCTTTCACAGGGCACCCACCGATTGTCCTGAAACCAGCATAAAGGAAAAAAATATAATAAATTATGCATCTTCGAAGTTTCAAAACGTTGCGCTGGAACAATATTGCTCCATGAAAACTTTATACATTTTTTTTTCTTAGTTTACTCTACCTAACGAAACTTTTGGCACCAATTTCAAAAATAAAAAATAAATATTTTTTTTGACCAAATGCACTACGGATGCAAACTTTAAGCGCTGGTTGAAGATGACCACCAAAGTATCAGTAATCAGCTCTTCAATAAGCATCGTTCTATGGATATGTCCTCAAGAAATTCCGAAATTTCCTGATTTCGGGACATGCTACTGTACATTCTCTTTATGGAGTCCTGAACTGCAATATTTTTTATAACAAACCGTATGACAAACTTTTATATCCTATTTTCCTTTCATGAAGTGTAGATTATAAAAACATAAAAAGATTTAAAGGTATACAGTGAAAGCTACCAATTAAAGACAGCAATAGACTTTAGACGAAAGTTGTAAAAATTTGATCCTTTAAAGCAGGGTTGGCAACCGATACCCACCTAGAATAACGGTATTTGGCTATTGTACCGCAACCAATAAAGATATGGACATTTTCAAAAGCAATTATGAAAGCTGATGAAATTTCTAGTATTTTAAATGAGTCACTACTATTTCGACCGGTTCGTTTTAGTTATATATGCCAATACCGTTATAATACCGTTTCAAACGGTATTATAAAAGTATTGACCTATATTTCGAAAACGAACCGTTAGAAACACGAAGTGAAACATTTAAAATACTAGAAATTTCATCAGCTTTCATAATCGCTTTTGAAAATGTCCATATCTTTATTGGTTGCGGTACAATAGCCAAATACCGTTATTCTAGATGGGTATCGGTTGCCAACCCTGCTTTAAAGTAAGAGATGATACTTAATTTTGGACTAAAATATCACATCGGTTTATGTTATTGCACTCAAAGAGTAGAAGGAACTAAATTAAGTAAAAAACAAGTAAGAAAATTATAGTCGGTCAAGACCGACCATATAATACCCTACACCAGAGTTAACCGAAAAATGGGTCCCAAGTTCAAAAATGGGCCGACTAGATCTATATTTTGTCAAATATTTAATGAGTGTAAAAAACACTCACAAATCAAATTTGAGTGAAATATGTTTCGATTTGTTGCCAATAAACAGCTTTAAGTGAATATCGGGCGAAATTTTCACATGAGGCCTAAGTCCAAAAATGGTCCAATGGTAATCAGTTTTAATAAGGTTGTTAAAGTACGCGTTTAACATACACAAACAAAATTTTAATAAAATATTTTCTATTTTCATGTAATTTAAGAGATTTATGTGAAAATCGGGAAGGTGGTTTGTATGGGGGCTACAAGAAGAACTGATCCGATTCCTTCAAAATTCGAAATGGTGATTTGTGAGGACAAAGCACGTTTACGTGTCAAATTTCAAAACGAAACCTATTATAGTACGGTTATTAGAGTCATTTGATCCAAAACTAAAGAGGACCTTTGATTTCAAAAATTTAAGTTTTTACAGGATTAAATTGACGATCGCTTCGGAGTTTTTCTAATTATTTCCCATAATGAAAATTCTTTTGAAAATTGTGATAATACTGTTGTGGTACAAATATCAAATACTTATATTCCCAATTATTTCAACCTAGTGCGGTAATAGAAATAAAATATTTGATTTCGAAATCTGACATGTGCAATTTTTTAATAGATTTTACTGTTTATGTTTTTTTAGCATGCTAAATATAATAAAATTATAGCCCGAAAAAAATAAAGGTTGGTTGACTTTATTAGAAATGAAATTTATTTGCAAATGGGAGGCTTACAAAATTAAGCTGTAATAGAATTTACATGACTTTTTCTTAGGAAAACATAATCATATATGTACTTATGTATGGTTTATAAGTAGTATAACAAAAGTGCTTAAAATTTATTAAAATATTTCGAATATATAATATTTGCATAAATTTTATTTATTTTTTGTTAAAGTGAAAAATATCTTCAAGGCATTTATTAAATGATGCATAAATGTATACAAATATTTAGTTTTAATTTTATTTAAATGAGAAATCAATATTTTAAGATTGTAACTGAAAAAAAATAAACTGTCATTCTGTCTTATGTAAGATTTATTAAAAATATTTAAAAAGTAGGGCCCTTCTTAAGCAATACCTCTGAGTTGGCCTCGACCCACTATTAGTTCCGGGTTTTATAAATATCCTAAAGTGTTTTAAAATCACAGCTTTTGTATAACCTTTTAAATACTTCTCTATCGAAAGCTTTATTTTAAAATAGTTAATTAATAGTTCGTTCTAACACTCTATTAAATATAACTTAATTAATATTAATCATACGCCTCCATATAATTTTTTAACTATAATTTTGAATTACATTGTTATTCTAATGTAATTCAAAATTTTGTAAATGAAGAAAAAGTAAAAAAAAAATAAAAAACAATTATATGATTTAATAGCCCCCACATAAAGTGTTGATTAATTTAACAATAGATTTTTTTTATTGTTAACAAAAAACAAGGCAATCAACAATGGCGCTTAAGATTTATGATAATCTAATACAAAATAATAAAGTAATAATTGTAAAAACAAAAAAAAAAAAAAAACTCCACCCTTAAATAAAATTATGAATTTTAAATATATTTCTTATTCATATTATTTTAATAACAATGTAAAAATATTCATATGTCTTATTTTTTCAACCATAAAACAATCAAGTAATTGTTTTATTATGCCAACCAACACCTTTGTAGTGCAGAAAAGTTTAAAGCAGTGTTGGCTACCGTTACCCTTTCAATACCGTTACCGATTAAAAACCCTTTAATATTGACTACCGTTACCGTTACCAATACCGAAATAAAAAATGTTTAATACCGTTACCGATAAAAAACCGTTACCTTTATTCGGACATTTACCGGTATTATATCGGTTTTGTTTCGGTTGCATTAATATTATTTATTTTAATTTTGTTGTGGATTAAAAACATATTAAAATATTTTTAATATACTTTAAATAATTAAACAAATTTTTGTTCATTGCCAATCCAACCAATGATCATATTCGCAATTAACTAAATTCGAATATCGGTCTTGGACCTCGATTGTAAGCGATGTTCGTCTTTCCGTTTGTAAAAGACACGTACGGTCCGAAATAAACGTGCTACTCTGCTGGTACGAATACGTCTTCCGAAATGGGAAAATCGGACCAAATGAAAAAAAGGTCCCCCTGAAAAATTTACAAAACATCAGAAAAACATGTTTTATTTAATTTATTGTCTATTTGTTTAGAAAATGAAACATTTTTATGCCGTGTTAAGTTCATTGACCAAGATTAGAAAATTCAAATTTTTTTAACAACAGGACAAACAATTTTGATCATTTTAACAGAGAAATCTGCTGATTTTAAATAAACAGTTCAAGCTGTTTATTTGAAATCAGCGGATTTCTCTATTAAAATCAGCAGATTTTTCAACTGTCTTGACGGATTTTTCAGCAGATTCTACCTGAATTATCCAGACAGAAATTTAGCAAACCGCGTCAGCTATAATCAGAGATTTCTCAAATGGCTTAAAATTCAGATTTCTCATATGGCTCAAAATGCAGATTTGTTTGCTTATTGGACAAAGGTGTCTCTACGAGCATGAGTTCGTATTTGTAAAATTACAATATTGCGTGAATGTTTTTATTTAATTCTGAGTTATTTCATAGTATTAAATGCTAGTACACATATAATTATGTATAGAAAATATACAGAATTTAGCAGTTTTTTATTTTTTTTTTATTTTTTACGCGTTTTTAGCAAATTTGTGACTGGTTAACATTTCATTTATAATACCGGTACGTACCGGTATTGATAATTCGGTAACGGTTCACCGTTACCGAAATTATCGAAAATACCGTTACCTTTACCGTTACCTTTATAAAAAATATGTAATACCAATACCGTTACCGATACCGTTATTCGTTTCGGTTGCCAACCATGGTTTAAAGTTATTAAATTTAATACAATAATTTGTTAACAAAATTTGTTAATACATTAGCTCATATGACAATGCCGCTATAATTGCTACAAATTTATTAACTTGATTATTCACAAAAAATTTCTAAGTATTTGCAAAAACTTGTAATAAAAATAATTTTTCGTTGCATTGTTTTCTTGTAAAAAAAAAAAATAAATAAAAAACAGCCAAGAGTGTCATGTGCAAATTTATTATATTATTTCGTTGCTATTTTAGCCATTTACACTGTTTCGATTTTTATAAGATTCAAAATTTTAAGCAATATAATTGAAAACAAGTGAGAGTGGTGTCGAATCTTTTTTACGGAAGAAATGGGTCTGCGGGAGACGTTGGAAAACACCTTTTCCCTTGAAATAGTTGTTACAAATGATTTTTGCATTTAACTAATACAAATTTATAATAATTTACATAAGTTTTATATATACACGCCAATAAAAGGGGCGGTCAAATAGATCCAAATGGAGGCCTTTAAACTTCTTCGGGTGTAAATTTTTTTTATTTTTTTGACAAAAAAAAAGTGGAGTTTTCAAAGGTTGGTTTAGTTCTTCAAAGGGGAACTTTTTCCCCTGCTCCGGTTTGGCCCATTTAAGAACTTAACCGTGCCAAACTTCAGGCTTGTACAGTCTACACTAGGGCGGAGCAAACGTCGGCCCCGACGTTTTCGAAATTTGCCCCACCCTATTGATCAGTGATCGATTCTAAGACATTATAGCGATGTCCGTCTGTCCGTCTGTAGACGACACAATACAGTCTAAAATAAAAGAACTAGATTTTCAAAGTTTGGCACGAATATGTCTTATGGTCATGGGCTGGTTTAGTTCGGAAATGAGCAAAATCGGACCAAGGGGGAAACATTCCCCTCTTAGAGAACTAAACCCACCTCAGAAAAATCGATTTTTTTCACAAAAGAAGTTCAAAATCCTTGATGTGGACCCAGCGGATAAAAAAAAAATAAAAAAAACAGTTGTCCGCCCCCTTTTGTGGGCGTGGGTATAAAAAATGTATTTTAATAATGATTAATTGGATTAATTATTTGCAAGATTCAAAATAAATCTATTTTAAAAAAACTATCGCAAGGGGGAAAGGTGTACCCCAACGTCACACACCAACGCCCCTGGATTTTTTTTTTATTTTTTTTACGTTTTGTAGGGTATAAAAGATTGGGCACAGCCGAATTCAACACTCTCACTTATTTCTTTTAAAAGTGTATTATATTCTAAAGGAATTTCTTTAAAAATAAACTCTGAACACCAATTTTTAAAATTGACAAAAAATTACAGTTATTTCCTGAGTTCAAGAAATAAAAAAAAAAAATAGTCAAAAAGTTAAATTCGGCCTTGCCGAATGTAGTGATACCCACCACAATTTCAAAAAGATTATTGCAAAAACTTTTTTTAAAAGGATATTACTTTAAAAAAAAAATAAAAAAAAAAAAATTTCGGCGCAAAAAAAAAATTTTTTGGTAAAAAAAAATCCGCGATTTTTTTCTTTTTTTTTTGTCAAAAAATATGTTCGTACGTGTTAAAATACCATTTAGTGTTCAATTATGTTCACATATGCCAACCAGCAGCCGAATTAAAGCATTTTGTATTTTTAGGTTATGTTGAATGTACTAACATTTTTGAGGTGTCATTACATTTTCGGTCATAACTTTTGAATCGCTGAACCGATATCGCTCAAATGCAACACCCAACTTCTCGAGAGATCTTCCAATAAATATGTTAAGTTTCAGTCATCTCTGTGTAATATTTTGGCCGTGATCACCATTTCCACCATCCCACATTTTTGGACCGACAGACAGAGAGACGGGCATCACTAGAATGTCTTAAAATCGATCGGGGATCATGAATATATATACTTTATGGGGTCCCAGACCAATATTTCCATGAGTTACAAACAGAATGACAAACTTATATATACCCTCTATCACTAACAAGGGAAGTCTCCCTAATGTCACTCGCAGATCGTTATGGAATTGGTTTTATTTTGTAGAGCAGAAGAAATATTTTTTTTTTAGCGGCCCAAATTCATATTTAGGGGATGAAAAACAAACATGCACAACTTTTCGCCATATTGAGTAAAAAAACCAAAATTTTAGGACATTTTTGTTAATAAGTCGAAAAATATTAACTACTTTGGCCCATTGTTTACACCACGAGATAAGTATTTTTAATACCTTTAATCTGATTCCACATATGCCTATATTAATTTTGTTTAAATATGCGTAAATCGTAAAAAACTTAAAGAGGTCAATTTCCCCCAGTACAAATCGACCCCACTTAAAAATGAGCTTGGGCCGCTAAAAAAAATACGGGTCGAATTAATTTTCGTTCTAAACAACATATCCGAATTTCAGGAAGATCGGAGGGTGACACCAGGGAGACTTCCCTTGCAAGTGGAGGGTATAAAAAAATCTCAAAATTTCCTTTCCTTGTCCCTTTCATGAAGCTTAATTTAGACTTTAATTTAAACTTAATTTGAACCAAGGCAGATAATTTCGATCAAAATTTAGGACTTTTGGAAAGTTTTTACCAAGATTTTTAATTTTTGAAAAATTACAAAATAAACAAGATATTGCGACACATTATTTTTTATAAATTTCGACAAGCCGAATACGAATACCAAAAAGTTTCTGAAATTGGTCCAGCGGTTTTCGAAATATCGCTATTTGAAATTTGATGTTTAAACAAAGCGGGTTTTTCCTACTTTCAAAAAATTATTTAAAAAAAATCTGAAATTTTTTTCAAATCAAAAATTTTGATTCCTTCTATAAAGCTTGCGGGAATCTTGCATTTAAACTTAGTTTGAGTCAAATCCGATCATTTAAAGCCATGGTGGCCTTCGACCAAAGTTTTGTATTTTTGGGAAACTTCCACCGAAAGTTTAAATTTTTTAAAAATTAAAAACTAACTAAAAATGATCTTGCGACTCACTATTTTTATTAATTTCGACAAGCTGAATACGAATATCAAACAAGTTCTTAAATCTTTCAAGCAGTTTTCGAGATATCGCTATTTGAAATTTGACAAATAATTTCGAAAATGGCGTTTGTTTTCTATGTTAAAAAAATTAAAAAACAAAAATGAGCAAATTTTCCCATAGACTGTGATATTGAGACGACCTTTCATTTAAACTAAGTTTAATCCAAATCAGACCATTTACCCCATGGCGGACATCGATCAAAGTTAGGAGTTTTTGGTGAACATTTTCTAAAAGACCAAACCTTTGATCGAATTGAGCCACGGATTAAAATAATCGGATTTGGCTCAAATTAATTTTAAAAGAAAAATTGCCTCAAGCTCTATAAAAGGGTCAAGAGAAGACATTTTTGAGATTTTTGTTTAAAGTTTCCTGAACGTAGGAAATAACCGCCATTGTTTTGACATTAAAATTTCCATTACAAAACTGGAAATGCTGTATTATTACAATCAACTATTACAAGTTGCAACTCAGCACCAGCAGTATATCAGAGAAATGTTTGTTTGAACAACAACAACAACACCAATAAGTGTTTCTTCTTACCAAGGTGTTGTCTTTAATGCATTTAATTGTCATTTGTTTGTGGTTTTACTCATTGTTAAAGTTGGCTTGTTTGTTTAAGCCAAAGGTGTCAATTTGTTTGTCTTTCTTCGTCTTGTTCATATATTTTATTTCCAGTTAGTACTTGTATTATTAACCTGGTAATGAGACGACAACGACGACGATGAGGAAGGTGCTGTGTTTCATTGGAGTAGTGACTCTAGCATAGTGTTTGTTGGCTATGGTGTTGAAAGCTTGATATTGCTAGTTTGCTATTTTGCTGGCATATTGTAAAGTTTGATGAAGCACTGAGTGATTGCCGAAGTGTTGGCGTTGCAATTTAATTATGCAAATGTTTCTATGGAAGCAGTTTCAAAACTACTTTACATAAGAATTTATTTGGTTATATTGGTACCAAGTACTACTAGTAATACTGAGAAGACTGTCAGTTTAAGAAAGGGATTTATGGGAAAATTATTCTTTTTGTTTTTGTTAAAACGAAGTTAAATAAAAATGGTAAATATTTTTTCTTTTATAGATTTCAAAATTTAGAAATAAGTTTGTTATTATTGTACACCGAAACTTTCTATACGGTGATTCGCTAATGCGGCCTTTTTTATAGCTACACAGAAAAAGATAAATTTTCAACTAAGTTTTTCAGTTGTATCAACTCAAAATTCGGTTGCTGCCACTACATTTCGCTGTGTAAAACAAATTTTGTAGTTGTTTCTATTAAAAGTCAGTTGTGTCTACAAATTTTAGTTGGTATTACCGATATTTAGTTGTTACAACCTTAATACAAATACAACAACCAAATTTTTGTTGCAACAACGGAATTTTAGTTGGAAATTAGCAAATTTGTTTTCTGTGTGTACAATTCAGAATGCCTTAATCTTAACTAGGAAAATACCAATTAAAGTTTAGAAATTCGATAATTTCAATTTAAATTTAACAAAGCTCAGCAAAGCTTAGATACACTCTAATCAAAATTTGTTGAAATTTACCCAATTTATAGTAGGAAACTGGACTCCTACTATAAATTGGGTAATTTTACTCTGAATGTGTAAATTGAATAAATTGACCACATGTGGTCAATTTAAATAAAAAAGAGGTGAATAAATATAAAAAACAAAAAAAAAAAAAAAAAACATTCGGCGCCAGCCAGCATCGAACTCGACACCTTCCGATTTGAAAGTACACTTCTTAGCCACTACGCCACGGAAGCTTATATTTTTATCTGACGTTTTAGTTATTTAACATGTGTGTATGGATGTTGTTCGACAATTTTATTTACGCATTTGTGTGTAAAATATTTGAATTAACGGATAATATTTTTAATTTGCTGTGTTTAATTGGTTTGAATTTATTATACGCATTTAGTGTTTATATTAACACATAATGCGTGCTATTCAACAAAAATTTACCCAATTTATAATAGTAAGTTTACATGCGTTTTTTAGAGTATATGACTCTTTCAAATTTTTGGCCATTCAGAAAATGTTTGTGAATCGGAAAATGCCAATTAAAACTTAGAAATTCGAAAATATCAATTTAAATTTAAAAAAAGCTTAGAAAGGCCTTGATATGACTCTTTAGAATTTTTGGCCTTTGTTTGTTTAACTCAAAAATTTTTAAGTCTCCAAAAAAAAAAAATTTTTTTTTAAGTCAAAATTCAAAATTTTTTAAAATTTTATTAAAAATGATTTAAAAAAACTCAAAAAAAAACTGTTTCTGTAAAATTATATACATAATCTGCTGCTTTTATACCCTCCACTCTAGTGATAGAGGGTGTATATAAGTTTGTCATTCCGTTTAAAGCAATGGTTCCCAACCATTGATTCTCGCCCCGCTGGGGGGCAATTTGAAGGTTCCAGGGGGGCAACGAGTAAATTTTCAAGATTTTCAAGTCAAATTAACTACAAAAACTATTTTTTTTGCAAAATTAACTACAAAAATCTTGTTAATTTCTTAACATTTTTACTAAAAACTTAATTTAAATGCTTATTTTACAACAACTTTGCTAAACAAGTAGTAATTTTTCATTAGAAACAAAAATTAGAAAAACTAAAAAATTTTTCCTTAGTGTAGGGGGGACAAGACATTTTTTTAACTTAAAAGTGGGGCGTGGCGTAAAAAAGGTTGGGAACCATTGGTTTAAAGTATATATCGCTCATTTACTTGTATAGTGTCATAACTCAAAATATGTCGTTTTTGCGTAAACCATACAGAATTATTTGTTATATCCTGCTTTATATTGTGTGAAAAATTCGAAGAGAACACGTCATTATAACATTTTCTATGTACGGGCCTTTTGCAATGTACAACAAGTTTCAATTGTAAACTTTAAACTGGTTTTCTGTAAAATCAAACATTTTGCGTTATGACACTATACAAGTAAATGAGCGATATGTTCATTATCCTCGATCGATTTTAAGACAATCTATCGATGTCCGCCCGTCTGTCCGTCAATCTGTCTCTTGAAAACACGTTAACTTTTGAAAGACTTTACGGAGGCTCCTGAAGTTTGGCATATATGTTGGGCATTTACCTGGTCAGGTTGGTATTGCAATCCAGCGAAATCGTTTCAATAGTTCAAAAGTTATAAGCAAAAGAGTGAATTTCGGCAAGGGTTTTTCGCGAATTTACGAGATAAAAAAACACGCTAATTTAGAACGACAAGTCTGAGGCTTAACAAATATATTTGTCGTTTCTCCGGTCTGGTTCATATTGAATTTCAGAAAAATCGGTCCAGTGGTTCAAAAGTTATTAGCAAAACCGTAAATTTCGGACTGGTTTCACCTTAAATTCACCTTAAATGGTTTCACCTTAAATTCAAAGCCGTTTTAAAAACATTAGTAAGTCACAAAAATATTTTACAACTTATTTTTGTCACTAAAAAATATTTTTACAATAAAAATAAAAACAAGTGAGAGTGTTACATTCGGCTGTGCCGAATCTTTTATACCCTCCAAAATGTTAAAAACAATATAAAAAAATCCAGGGACGTCTTTTTGAGGGGGGGGGGGGTTGGTGGGATACGTTAGGGGGCACCTTCCCCTTGCGATTTTGAACTTCTTCTGAGATAAGAATGTTACATTTGCTTAGCAAAAGTTTAAAAACCCTGCAAAAAATGCGGTTTTTCATAGGTTGGTTTAGTTCTTCAAGGGGGAACTTTATTCCCCTTGGTCCGATTTTGCCCATTTCTGAACTTAATCTGCCTAGGAATATAAGACATATTCGTACCAAACTTCGGAAGTCTTGCTCTTTTATTTTGGACTGTATCGTGTCCTCTACAGACGGACGGACATCGCTAGAATGTCTTAAAATCGAACACTGATCAATAAAATATATACTTTATGGGGTCCTAGACCGATATTTCGATGCGTAACACACGGAATGACAAAGTGAGTATACCCCATACTGTGGTAGGAGGGTATAAAAATACAGTTAAAAAAAATTTTACACTCAAAAAAAAAATAAATGTGGAAATTTCTTTAATACATTCGATGATTTAGGTTACAACAAAAATTATAATTTCTTAGAAATAATAACACAGGCCGACAAAAATGAAAAAAAGTCGTTGAACATGAACTGGATAATGTACGTTTGAAACTAGAGACTAAATGTAGTAAAACTGTATTAACAGTTTTTTATTTCGTGATCCTGTTTCCTTTTAAAAGGACTTCAAAGTTTTAGAGGACTACACTCTAATTAAAATGATTTCAGTTTCCTACTATAAATTGGGTAAATTTACACAAATTACGTAATTCTACTTAAAAATATTGGAAATTTACTCAATTTATAGTAGTATATTTTTTGAATTTGTTTAAATTTACCCAATTTATAGTAGGAAACTGGACTCTTTTTTTTAGGGTGTAAATTATATAAAATATTTGTTTAATATTTATACTTGTCCAAGGACGATACTAGTAATAGCAAAGTAAAGAAGGGGATCTCCCCTAAATTTCCTATTTTATTATTTTTACATATCAGATAGATAAGTTACTTTCTTTCAAAAATGTATCCTTCAATATCATTAAAAATTTTTCAACAAAATATATTGACAAAGTTTTCAAATTACTTAATTACATCCTTTTATCCTAAAATGGCTAAATATAAAAATGGACAAATTAGGGGAGATCCTTCTCTTTCATTTGCCGCTACCAGTGTCAACCTAGGACAAGTACAAATATTTAAAAAATTTATCCTTTAAAACTTTTAAGTCCTTTTAAAAGGAAACAGGATCACGAAATGAAAAACAGTAAATGCAGTTTTACTCTATTTGATTTGTACTTTCAGACGTATATCATCCGGTTCATGGATGATATACGTCTGGATGATATACGCCCTGTAGGCTAGTTGGTAGCGTGCTAGCCTATGAAACAGGAGGTCGTGGGTTCGATTCCCACCAAAACCCTTGGTCGATTTCGCTATAACGAGACGACGGTCATTGTTACCAGTTCTCGGTTAGGTTTAAATTACAGTCAAACTCGGTTATAACGAACTCGGTTATAACGAATTCTCGGTTATAACGAATTCTCGGTTATAACGAACTAATTGTAAAGTCCCGACCCCAGCAAAACTTTGGTAATGGGTAGTGATTATATAACACATTACCAGGTAATGTATATACCTTATTTGTAGCATTATTTTAGGATGTCTTACCAAACATTTGTTCCACAACGTATTATTTTAAAGTGAAAAATAATGCATTACTAATAATTTGCTACGTAATGCATGATTATTGGAAAAATGTATTTCATATTTATTATTTCTAAACATTATATCATGGATGATTTATATTTGGTTACATTATGTATTATTTGAAAGTTTGAAATAATGCATTATTTATAATTAAATGCATAATGCATTACAATAACATAAAAAATAATTATTTTATAAAAAATGCATAAGTTTAAACTAGAGATGGGCTCACGACAATGAATTTCTAACAACACACACTCACTAGCATATTATATCTACTTACACTCACTTACAATCACGTGAGTAAATTTAATACAAAATTACTTTTTCACTACTCGTAACACCTTATATATTACGTTCTGGTATGCTATATTATATACCTTACTCGTAACCTATAAAATATCATATATTTTACACCTTACTGGTATTCTTCGTTATAAATTTATGACTTATTTTATACCTTACTGGTATTCTATGTGATAATGTGGATGCATTACTTTGAGTCTCATCGCCTGTTAAAATCATCAATGCTGCAATGTATAAAATAAGAGATCATATACCTTATTTTATACCTTATTTGGTAATCTAAGTTTTGCTGGGACGTATTAGCATCTATTTTCACACAAAATACTTCTTTTATAACGAACTCGGTTATAACGAATCCTCGCACAGAAAAAAATAAAAAAAAATATTTGAGTAAATTTTTAATACTATTGAGTAAAAAATTACTCAATTTTGCACCAGTAAACGATTTAATAGTATTGAGTAAATTTTTAATAAAAATTTATTAAATGTTCGAAAAAAAATTTGAGTAAATTTTTTATTGTGTCAATTTTCAAAATTTATCTAGTTTTTTTAGGGTCGAACCAGAATCAAATTGCGTCGCGCAAGACGTTAAAAAAACCAAAACAAACACGTCAAATTTGAAATTTTTACGTCCGTTTGATTTAGGTTGGACGCTTAAAGTTTAAAAAAGTTTTTTATTTTTTTAAAAAAAAAAAAAAAAAAAAAAAAAAAAACTTGTTTTTTCAAACTTTACCAAACATATTTATGTTTTAAAAACATAGGAAAATTTTATAATGACGATTACAAACTTTCATATACATACACAAAAAACAATAAACTAAACGAGAATTCAAAAAACTATGAGAGTTTAAAAAAAAAAAATAAAAAAAACTATTAAATTTTTATTAAATTATTTACTTAAATTGTTTTTAAAATTTTTAAGTAAATTTTTAATTGCGTCAATTAAAAAATTACTCAATTTTTGTTTTTAAATTTAAACAAGTGATTACTCAAATTTGTTTCCTCCATATTTTTTTCTGTGCGGTTAAAACGAACTGCTTATTATGGTCCCGCGAACACAATTTCATGTATATTAACCTTTTTATAACGAACTCCCATAAATATTTTTCAATATGTGGCAATAATGTTTATCAAGACAACAAAAGGTTAGAATTTTTTGGTTTATATTATAATTTTGATAAAATTTATTTATATTGATAATGATTTCTTTTCAATAAGTAGTTTATTTACGAAAAAACATAAAATAAAACAAAACTGGATATATTTCTTTGGAAATAAAGCTAGGTTGATAAAAAATATACCCCGCTTATAGCGAACTTCGCTTGTAACGAACTAATTTTACTGGTCCCACGGTTTTCGTTATAACCGGGTTCGACTGTATTTAAAATGATTTGTAAATAAATTGGAAAAATAAATAAAAAACTGATCATTGGATCAAATTCCCAGGAAAATTTTTTGGAACAAATTCCTGGTTCAATAGATTCTTAAATATATTCTACGGTAATTACTACAAAATTTTCTATGTAAAATTATTTTTTGAAAAAACTACTTGCTCTAAAAGTCGATTGCTTTCGGGACAATTTCAAACAAAAATCATTGATTCTGGAATTTTAAGTAGAACCGGTTGCAGGGTAATATGATGAGTTCCAGAACCGATTATTTGGAACAGAAAATTTTGCTGGGTTATTATTATTATATTATTATTATTATCATCCGGTTCATGTTTAATATTGGCTGTCGGACGGTTTAATAGAGACTCAAACCGAAATAATTAAAAATTCCGATTTAAAAATTTAAAAAAATACACTTTTGGTGATCCCACTTTTGAATTAAAGCTACATATGTACACATTTCCCGAAAATTGTGAGAGTTAAATGGAAATCGCTTATTCTTATTCATTAATGCATAAATCATGATGTCTAACCTACCTTTCCACTTCTTTAAAGCTCCTTTAGAATTAGCTTGTCAAATTTGTATGTCATTTCCTGTTGCCTAAAGGCAGACTATGAACAACAAATATACTCAAATACAAATTTGTCAATGATTACCGAAACAAAATGTAATTCCTTTTCCTAATATAATCGCTTGAAATATTCCCATGAAATAAAACTAATTTTTATAAACAAAAACAAAAATATTCCAAAGGAAACAAAAAATTCTTAGAAATTCTTGATGTTCTTTTTTATTATTATTAAAAACAAATTAAGGAAACAACATTTGTCAATAATTTCGATGGCAAAGAAAGAACCAATTTGTTTTTTTTTTTTTTTATAAATACCACACACATTAAGAATATAAAAACAAAATTGTGGACGGCGGCATTATACCAAAAATAACCAATATTCCAATCACATAAACATAAATCCTTAATGCAAAACATGTTAAACATAGACGATATGGCTACTTATCATAAAGGCGCCAGGCCACACCATGACAAATCCCCGACAAGACACGTTAAATGAGATTAAAGGTTTTTTTTTAATTTTATACAAAATGAAATATTGACCACAAAAAGTTTTTATTTGGGCAAATATGTTAAAATTTAATGTCTTTCCTTTAAAGTCAACCTTTTGCAAACATTTTATAAATGGAAATAAAAATTTAAATGTTGTTGGCTGTGTTTTTTCAATTATTTGCATGTATTAAGAACATTGGCAAAAATTATCCCTAAAGTATGCTTTAAATTTTTGCACCTTAAGGTATGCCTTAATAATATTTTTAAAAATAAATGTGTGATGTCGTGGAGTTAGTCATAGTTTGCACCTTAACTTATGCTTTAAGAATATTACAAAAATTAACCAAAAAAACATTTTGAGAAGGCGTATTCTAGCTCGAGGTCATTATTTTCTTCACTACAAATCAGGGTTGGCAACCGAAACGAATAACGGTATTGGTAACGGTATTGGTATTACATATTTTTTATATCGGTAACGGTAAAGGTAACGGTATTTTGGATTATTTAGGTAACGGTTAACCGTTACCGAAACAACGATACCGGTACGTACCGGTATTATGAATAAAATTTACCAAACATGTTAAAAAGTCACAAATTTGTTAAAAACACGTAAAAAATCAAAAAATGATTTAATAAAATTAAAAAAAAAACTGATAAATTCAATGCATTTTCAACATATAATTATAAAGACTGTTAGTTAACTCAGAATTTAATTAAAATATTCGCCCAATATTCTAATTCAACAAATAAAATATTGATGCTTTATGTGTTTATAAGATGTCTGTCTAATCAGCAGAAATATCTGCATTTTGAGCCATTTAAGAAATCATTTTTGTCGCAGCGGTTTGCTAAATTGCTGTCTGGATAAACCAGGAAGAGTTTGCAGAAAAATCTGTCAAAACCGCAGATAAATCTGCTGATATAAGATGAAAAATCTTCTGATTTCAGATAAACAGCCTGAACATCGAAATTGTATTTTATTTAAGTAAAAAATACTCTTTTTGTTAACAATGTTATAAAAGAAGCGAAGTTTTAATAAACTTTAAATATTAATACTATTTTTTTATTAAAATTTTTTAATTTTTTCAAGCAAATACAGACATTACAATTTCTGTAAAATTATTAAATAGTCAGCTGATTCTTTTACATTTGAATTATTATTTTTTTGTAAAATTACAAAATAATCTGCTAAAATTTGAACAAAAATATTTTTTTTAAATCATAATTTTTTTTAAATTTAATGACAGAGAATTAAGTAAAGTATTAATTTTAGCAGACAAATCTGGTAAAAGTTTTCTAATTCAAGCTGAAAGTTGTTTTACAGATTTTTCGACAGTTTTTCCTCAGACTGTATGACTTGGGCTCATTATGTATTTAACTCCAGAGAACCACCTCTCCACGCTTACCTGCGTGGATGACAACGCCAGCAACACTTGAGCGATTCAGGTTTCTCTTTTCTGTTATATTCCTGCTGAAAAATGCTTACATTACGTGCCACTTACTTTTCTCTTCAGAAATTTGTAGGTAAATTGAAAATGTGATCATTGGTTGGACCGATTTCCACATAATTTAGTGAATTGCGAATGTGATCATTGGTTGGACAGATTTTGTATTTTTTTTGCTCAAATAATAATCCGATTTACAATGAACAAAATTTATTTTTTTTTTATTTTTGCGTTCATTAAAAATATTTTACTTGGTTTTTTATCAGCAAAAAATTTAAAATAAGTAATATTAAGACAACCGAAACAAAACCGATATAATACCGGTAAAAATCCGAATAAAGGTAATGGTTTTTTATCGGTAACGGTATTTAAATTTTTTTATTTCGGTATTGGTAACGGTAACGGTAGTCAATATTAAAGGGTTTTTAATCGGTAACGGTATTGAAAGGGTAACGGTAGCCAACACTGCTACAAATTTAAAACTATGATTTTCAAAGAAATTATTTTTCTGTTTTAAATTTAATATGTTGGTAATTTTTGCAAGACTTAATCGTTTCGGAATTTTACAGATTCCATTGTCAAAACTATTTATGCTACAAGTAGCAATGAGAATTTAAATGACAAATCGCTAATGTTCAAACTAAAATATTAACACATATTCGACTCTACTCCCATTGAGAATTAGAAAACGAAAACCTACTTAAAATATAATATTTTAAAGGTCGAATAAAACAACTTTTATTTAAAAAAAATTAATCATGATACAAAAAATGTACATAAAAACCAATAAGAGTCGTAAATGAATAAAACCTTAATATGATTTTTAAAAAACACAGCTATTATGTGATAAAGATATTATTTTGTTACAACCCAGCAAAACTTAGATTACCAAATAAGGTATAAAATAAGGTATAGGATCTCTTATTTTATACATTGCAGCATTGATGATTTTAACAGGCGATGAGACTCAAAGTAATGCATCCACATTATCACAAAGAATACCAGTAAGGTATAAAATAAGTCATAAATTTATAACGAAGAATACGAGTAAGGTGTAAAATATATGATATTTTATAGGTTACGAGAAATGAAATAATATAGCATACCAGAAGATAATATATAAGGTGTTACGAGTAGTGAAAATATAATTTTGTATTAAATTTACTCACGTGATTGCAAGTGAGTGTAAGTAGATAAAATATGCTCGTGAGTGTGTGTCGTTAGAAATTTCCTGTCGTAAGCCCATCTCTAGTTTTAACTTATGCATTTTTTTATAAAATAATTATTTTTTATGTTATTGTAATGCATTATGCATTCAATTATAAATAATACATTATTTCAAACTTTCAAATAATACATAATGTAACCAAATATAAGTCATCCATGATTTAATGTTTAGAAATAATAAATATGAACTACATTTTTTCCAATAATCATGCATTACGTAGCAAATTATTAGTAATGCATTATTTTTCACTTTAAAATAATACGTTGTGGAACAAATGTTTGGTAAGACATTCTAAAATAATGCTACAAATAAGGTATATACATTACCTGGTAATGTGTTATATAATCACTACCCATTACCAAAGTTTTGCTGGGAAAGTTCTGTTTTAATTTCTGTGTAGTTTTTTGGAATTTTTCTAAAGAAATCAGGAATGTTTTTAATTTTTAATAAAAAAATATGATTTTCCCCTTTTATTGTATATCTTTGATGAACCATTTAATTTCTAAGAATTGAAATTTATAAGTTTTAATTATTTTCTACTTGTTTTTAAAGTTGTAGAAAATATTTAATTAAACTTTTATTGCATTGTATTTTAATATTTAATTTTAATATGCCACATTAGAGTGACATTTTTCTGTATGGCAACAAAAATTATCTTCCAAATTTTGAAGGCTTTTTGATTCTCCTAGTCCCAAAAATTATGTGGTACAAATTTGAGGCCAATCGGATTAAAAAACAAATAAGAAATTTATAGTCGGTCAAGATCGACCATATGGTAGTTTACACCATTGTTTTCCAGAAAATGGGTCCCAAGTCCAAATATGGACCGATTGGATCTATCTTTTGTTAGATCTTTAGTTAGTGTAGAAAACACACGCAGATCAAATTTTAGTGGAATTGGTTTATATTTTTTTTCCAATAGACCGATTTAACTGAATATCGGTCGAAATTTTTATATGGGGCACTAAGTCCAAAAATGGCCCAATTATATTCCGATTTGGTTAGGTTACTCAACACGTACACGTTTAACACCTTAAAATAAAATTTTTATCAAATATTTCCATTGTTATGAATTTTGAGCGAACTATGTGAATATCGGAGTGGTTTGTATGGGGACTGACCAGATTCCTTTGAAATTTGGAATGCTCATTTTTGCATACAAAATTTGATTACCTGTTTAATTTTAAAGTGATGTCTATTAAAATACAGTTATCAGAGTCATTTAAGCCTAATCCATAGAGGCGTTTGTATGGGGCTAGGTCTTAACATGGACCAATTTTTTCCAATTTCAATAGGCTTTGTCCTTGGGCCAACATATGCTTAAGTTTCAAATTTCAAAACAATTGATTGAAAATTGCGACCTGTATCGTTAAACCGATAGATGGGCAGACGGACGGACGGACATCGCTAAATCGACTCAAAAAGTAATTCTGAGCCGATCGGTTTACTTGAAGGTAGGTCTAGCTAGGACCAATATTTTGGGTAGTTACAAACATCAGCACAAACTCATTACCACAGAGTGGTGCAGTGGAGCTTGAGCTTAAGATTCATTTAAACTTAATTTGAGCCAAATCCGATTATTTTAAACCCTTTAAAGCCCGTCGATCGAAGTTTTGAATTTTTGGAAAAATTCCACCAAAATTTTGAATATTTGAAATAAAAAAAAAAAAAATATCTTTTGGCATAAAATATCTTATGAATATCTTCACTTAGCCTGTGTTGTAACTTAATTTTTTCAGATTTTTTCATTGTGCAACAATTATTATTTCTCAGATATAATAAATATGGACTCAACCCGATCTAAATAAAAATTCCGTTATGCTGAATACAAATATCAAACAAATTTAGAAAAATTGGTCACACAGTTTTGGAGATATCGCTATTGGAAATTTATCAACAAATTACTAAAACTGGAGGTTTTTCCTACGTTTAAGAAATTTGAAAAAATATCCTGAATTTTTTTTCCACTCACTATTAGAGCTTGAGCTGAAATTTTTAAATTTTAGCCAAACCAGAACATTTCAACAAGTTTAAGAGTTTTGTCTAAAGCTCCAAGGGGAAAAACTTGGTGTTATTTTTTTTTAATTTCCGTATAAAAAACCGCCAATTTTTGCAAATTTCAAATAGCGATATCTCGAAAACCGTTCGAACGAAAAATGTTAGGTCTGGTAGAATAAAAATTTGCCTGGGCACTTGGGAAAATCAAAAGTTAAAGAAAAATGCCACTCTTTTGCCACATGCTTTGTAAAATTCACCTAACGATATTGAAATTGTTGATATAATAAGAATACAATAAGAACTTCTGTAGGTAGATGTCGAGGGATTTAAACTAAAAGAAAAATGTATGTTAAAAGTGAAACTTTTAACAAAAAAAAAATGGATACGACATTTGTAAAGTGTATTTAAAATTGTGGGATCATTTTAGACTCTAACGAAAAGAATTTTTAACCCTTTGATTTTCAAGCCCTGCTTCTACATCATATTTTTCAATTAAAATTTGGCAAATATCAGATTTGTCGATAAAAAATCAATAATTTTTATACTTTCTACCCATAAAAAGTTTTAATATTTTGTAATTTTTTTTTTTTTTTTATATTTTTATGGAATGAATTTTTTTTTTATTTTGTCCCACAAAACTTTTAGTACAAATCGCTCCTTTAATTGTATAGTGTCACAACTCAAAATATTTGATTTGCAGAAAACACGTTTAAAGTTTACTATTGAAACTGGTTTTTAATTGAAAAAGGCCGGTACATAGAAAATGTAATAATGGCGTGTACTCTTCTCAAACGGTGAGTTTAAACGATATAATTACGAATTTTTGACACAATATAAAGCATGATATAACGAATAATTCTACATCATTAACTCAAAAAACGCATTTTTTGAGTTATGACACTATACAAGTAAAGGAGCGAAACGTATAACACATTATTGATTATCACTATTTTATTTCTGTGAGTGTATTAAGTAAATAACTATACTACAAAGTAAACTATTATTGTACGTTTTAATACCTTTCAGGGGACTTATATTAACAACAGTAGTTGAAGTAATGGCAGAAATAGTTGAAAGTGTATACACAAAGTCAGAGTTTTAAAAAGATGTGATTCTTAAAATATTATATTAACAAATGAGAGCGTCAAACTTCAAAGATTTAGCAAGGACGTTATTGGGCGGGGAGTACATTGGGCGAAAAGTTTTCCATCGCAATATATGTTAACAAGTTGACATAAATTTGTTGGTATTTAAAAGCGACTTCAAAGGATGTAAAATGTAAAGCGAAAGTAATAAGATCTTTGTTTTGGTGAAAGCTTTAAATAATAAAGTTTAGTGCAAAGCTTTTTATTTTGTTGTACTCATAAAAAGCTTGATTGTGAATACGTATATAAAATATGTTGTAAAAGTTTGTATGTGAGTACAAAATCTATTAAATTTTTACATGCGTGATGTCCTAAAAGAACAACGCCTTGGAAGCTTGAGAAAAATCATGAAACATGTCACAAGGGCCAATTAGCCACCTTCTAGCAATAGAAGGGGCAAACCCGCAGGGTCCTCATGAAAATAGTTCAAAAGTATGAACAAAAACTACTACAAGCATAAAAGCTCATCTCGTAAAGGATTATACAACTACTCTGTACTCTTTTTCTAAAATCTTTTAACATTCATATTAATTTATAATTTATTTAATACCTTTATGCCACTGTTTATAGTAGTTTCTACTACATATAATAAACTTCATCAAACATAAATTAACTTCAATGCCCTTGATGGCATAAAATTCTACAATTTTCTTCACTTGCATCTTATTTTTTCAAACTAGAAATGAAACTTGGCACAATGAAAGTTACACAATCTAAGATGTAATACAGTAAAAAATCAATTAACAAGACAAATAAAAATAATACATTTTGTTAATTTAAAATTAAATGATTTAAAAAACAAATAAATCATCTAGAAATTAAGCTTTTTTGGTGTGTAAGCTTTTTAAAGCTTTTACTGTTTTTCTTAGTTAACTGTAATATTAAAGCTTTAAGGAATAAATTTCAAAAATGTTGATTTATAAAACGATGTGCCTGCGACCTTAAACTTTTGTTATAACAACAATAGTGGTAACAATAACCACGCATAGCAAATGTATATTTATAACCCACTTAAATAAATATTTTACGGTAGAATTTGTAAAACAATAAGCAGTCAAAACACAAAATATACTATATAGGCACATCTGTTGCAACAATGATGCATGAACTAAGATTTATTTAAATAATAAGAAATTTTGAAACAAATAGAAGCATTCACAATTTAAAGGTAAAATATGAAATGAAAATTTAAAAGCTTTTTACATGAAAATAAAAGCTACAGTTTATTTATGAGCTTTAGCCATTAGCATTTTGTTTATAATTGTAGTTTTAAATTTTTGTAAAATTAAGTTTACATCTTGTTGTGAATACCCTTATTGCACAAATTTCTTAACCGTGCTATTTCGTTTCTATTTAAAACTATACTTCATATATGTATGTTACCACTTGTAATATTTTTTTAAGGTATTTTTCTTTCTTATTTTCTTAATATTTTTACTGGCATGCATGTTTATGCATAAGTAAATATCTCTATTTTGAAAAGGTTGTAATTTTCGAAAAGTTTTTTTCATTCTTTCTATAAATTTTTATGTTTTCATCAACTAAAGCAAACAAATTTTTACGTTAACTAACATTTTTGTATGTAAATGAGAATCTTGTAAAATGGATGGAAATAAAAAATGCATTTCAAATTTTCTTAATAAGGTACATTAAGTAGAAGTCACGCAAATGTCAGTTTAAATTAAACAGTAACTTAATTAAAAAAAAAAAAAGAGAAAATTTGTAACACAAAAATTCTGAAAAAAGTTTTCACATTTTTAATTTTTTACAGAAAACTTTAAAATATGTAATAACCCGGTTAGAAATAGTCACATATGCACACATATGAACACATATGATCATCCATACATGTTCATGGACGAAAATTGAGGTAATATGTACATATATGATCATACGTGTTCATATTTGATCACATATTTTCATTCATATGTTTTCATACATTTCAGTAATTCATATTTCCTTGTCATTAAAAAACACCTTTATTACTAATTTTGATATTTTATTTAAAAAAATTATAAAGAAGAAATTATAAGAAGAACACTGTTAAAAACATGGTTGAATTTATGTGTTGGAACCGAAAAATATCAGATAATTATTCTAAGCTCTTTAATTCTTATAATTAGCGGTGCGTTGAATACGATTTGCTCTCCAACATCAGGCTTTCTGTGTATATAATACAAAAAAACGTCGTTTTTATCCAAATATTTCGATTTTAATCCATTATTCGAAAATCCATTATTCGAAAGTCTACATTTTGTTGCGACTATATAACCCTTATGTAACATCAAAAATCTTCTTAAAAAAGGTTTAGTTAAAGAGGGTTTTCTTGATTTAATTGATAAAGCACGTTCTTTGTTGGCCACAACCATCAAAGATTTTGATATTTCTGGAAAAGAAAGAAGAGATTACAGGACATACAAAATTAACAACGATATTAATATAAGAAAATGTTTTCTTACTTACTTGGACAAATCACATTTTATATTCCAGAACGAATTGGCTTATTAAAAATATTTTTGTAAAATCAAACTGAAAAAATTCTTGAAAAAAAAAATGTACAAAAAAGGAAAAATAAAATTATGACATTTTGGTTTTGAAGTTTGCATCAAATCAAATAATTTAGAAACTTTCAAAACTAAAACAAATAAAACGAAGCATATGAAATGGAATTTGAGAAAATGAAAAGTTTTCTATTGCATTTCCAGAAAAACCTTAAAAATGGTAATGGTTATGTAATGCATTATCATGAAATGCATAGCGAAAAATATGTATTACTTTTTCACTACGGCTTACTATATGCATTATTTTTTTTTTGTATTTTCCATGCATTACGTAATACTTACCCATTATTTTGGGGTCACCCCCCCCCCCCCAAAAAAAAACATCAATTCTGTATATCATCAATTAATCTATTACCATTAGATATAAGACAATTTGGGGTTAGGCTATAAATAATGAGTGCGTAAAACGTAATGCATGAAATATACTAAAAAGTAAAGCATATGGTAAACGGTAGAAAAAAATCCATATTTTTGCAGTTTTTTTGCTATGCATTATTGGATAGCCATGGTTATGGTAATGCATTACATAACCGTTACCATTTTTTAAGGTTTTGCTGGGTTTTGCTAACTTTCAAAAGCCAACAAATTTGAAAAGGAACTAAGAAAACATTCAAGATGAGATCTTGCAAATTATGCAATTCCAAAAGTGCATTGTGTTTTACAAATACTTTATTTAAAAAAAATACCACACTTCCCATTAGTTTTTGCGAATTAACCACAAATATTTCCATATATGACATCAAACAGTACTATATATTCGCTCGTTGTATGGATGTATAATTCCATACATGCTATCATATGTACCGAACATGTGCATATGTGTTCATACATGATTCATATATGTTCGCATATGCATCCATATATCCTCATATGTGTTCATATGTGACTATTTTTACCTGGGAAGCTAAGAAAAAGCTCTTGAGAATATCTATTTAAAATTAAAACAATTTAAGTAAGAATTATTATTGTTATGCGACACTTTAAACTTTTTTTCTCAAATTGGAGCAAAAATTTTATATAAAAAATCTCTTCACTCTTTGCAAACTAATTTTAAATATATTTTTATTTCCTTATGTAAAAAAACCTTAATTTTTGTCCTGTGGCATTTCAGAGTTCTAGAAAGTATTTAATAAAAAAAGCTCGACTAAAACCAAGAAAAAGTTTGTCAGTTTTTTTTTTCAGTGTATCAAAAAGCTATAAAAGCTCTTTTAAACTAGAATTTTCTATGAATTTGCTTAAATTATGAGTAAAAAGCTTTTAAGTTTGGGTAAAATTTTTTACTTAGATACGAAGATACAAATTTCTACTTTTAACTATTTTGTTTACTAAATAATTTTACAAGCTTTCTGGAAATTTTTTCAACCGAAAAATCTTAATAAAGCTTTTTATAACTTGGCGAAAAATAGCTTTTAGAGTTAAGAAATGTATAAAAAATAAATTAAGTCAAGAAAATTGATAGAGTCGACCGAAAATTTGGCTTTTTTTTGTAAAATGACCAATAAAAGCTTTTTGCTATGTTGTATTCGGTTTCAGACACATTTTTGTCCGAAAAACACACTAAACATGTTTTGAATGATATTCGTAAGCCACAATAACATTTTACAAAGTTTTTTTGTCATTAAACACTTTTAAGCTCAAAAAAATTTTACACTCAAAAAAATTTTACACTTGAAATTTACACTTAACAATTTTTTTTGTTAAATTAAAGCTTTTCGCTTTACCAATAAACCATTTAACGATAAGTGATAGCGAAAATAAGATCACCTGTGTGATACCGATTACGGGGTCACCTTAAATTAAAATAATGATATCATTTTTGAATTGCAGGCGATTTTGCTATCGCCATTCCAGGAAATTTTCATATCAAAACGATATCGTTAATGACTGAAATAGTGATAAATTCTGGAAAATGGCGATTTTACTACAGTTATGACTGGAATTATCGAAAACGATATCATATTTTTATGGAAAAAAGGAAATTTACATTAAAAACGAAAACACTATCGTTTTCGCATATCACCATCCGACAAAAATGGAAAAAGTCGTTAAACACGAAACTAGAGACTAAATGTAGTAACATATTGTACCGTCCGACAGCCAATATTAAACATGAACCGGATGATATACGACTGAAAGTAGAGATCAAATGGAGTAAAACTGCATTTACAGTTTTTCATTTCGTGATCCTGTTTCTTTTTTAAAGGACCTCAACGTTTTAGAGGATTAAAATAAAAGCAAACGAAAGAGGTGGATCTCCCCTAATGTTCTTATTTTCTTATTTTTAAATTTTTACATATCAAAACTTTATCTTTCAATATAATTCAAAATGTTCAACAAAATATTTTGTAAAAGTTTTCAAAGGCCTTTATTCACATCTCTTTATCATGATATGGCAAAATAAAATAAAAAAAAATATTAGGGGAGTTCCTCCTCTTTCATTTGCCGTCACTAGTGCCATTTTGGGACAAGTACTAATATTTCAGAAATATTTTACAACAGAGCTTCTCACTAACTTTTGCTTTGCGACTCTTTTCAATATTTCAAATTTTTCACGACCCCCCACAAAAAAAATAAAAAATTTAACGTGAACTTTGCATTCAGTTTTTTTAAAAACCTGAAGTAATGGAAAAATTTGTGAACCAAATTCAGAAGCAGCATTGAAAGATTAATCGAAACCGTGTGGTTTGGAAACCAGGTCCCGAACTACGACATTTTATATCGAAACTTACTATCGTCATCCATTTTTTATTTCCGAAATAAAAGAAAAATTCCAGTTTAACCTGATCAGAAATGGAGAAATGTTTACTTAGAAAGCATTTAAAGTCCAATTTTGAGTAATGATTGTTCTTTTTCAAAATTATGGTCCAATGTTTGGTATTGATCGACATTTTATTCGATCACTAATCTAGATCCGTTATTCGGATCCAGATTTGGAATCAGCATTAAAAAGAAAATCGAAAAAAGCGGTCAGATCCCAGAGGCATCCAAAAATATCACAAACAAAGCTCTTAAAAATTCACAAGAATACGTTTTTGTGAACTTTGCCCTTAATTTTCTCAAAAATCTAACGTACTAGAAAAATTTGAAACCCAGATTCAGAATCAGCATCGAAAAGTTAATCGAAAACGAACTGTCAGATCCCAGACTCAGCCAAAAAACTTCACAAATCAGCGTGGGCATCCCGGGAAATTAATTAACTGCACAGTGATTACGAGGGACCTTAAGCGATGGAAATAATTTATTTTTTTAACAAAAGTATTTGAATATTTTTGTAACACAACAAAAACAAGTAAGAGTGTTAAATCCGTGTTAAATTTTTTTATTTTTTTGGGGGGGGGGGGGGTTCGGTTGTAGGAGACACCTTTCCTGGATCCAACTGCAGGAATTTGAAATTCTTTTGACATAAAAATGTTTTGTTTGCTAAGCAAAAGTACAAAAAACTAATAAAAAATTTAGTTTTTTCAGAGGTTGGTTTAGTTCTTAAAAGGGGAACTTTTTTCCCCCTGATCCGATTTTGCCCATGTTCGAACTTAACCCGCCCAATACCATAAGACATATTCGTGCCAAATTTCAGGAGTCTAGCTCTTTTACTTTGGACTGTATCGTGTCTTCCACAGACGGACGGACATCGCTAAGTATAATGTCTTAGAATGGATCACTGATCAATAATATATATACTTTATGGGGTCCTATACCGATCTTTCGATGCGTTACACACGGAATGACAAAGTGAGTATACCCCCATACTGTGGTTGGAGGGTATAAAAATGAGTTTTAAATTTACCAAAATTTAAGTTTAACAAAATTGTTCGCGACCCCCTTGAAACTCTTCCGCGGCCCCCTAGGGGGTCGCGACCCACCATTTGAGAACCATTGTTTTACAAAATGTATCCTTTAAAACTTTGAATTCCTTTTAAAAGGAAACAGGATGACAAAATGAAAAACAGTAAATGCAGTTTTATTCCATTTGATCGCTACTTTCAGACGTATATCATCCGGCTCATGTTTAATATTGGCTGTCGGACGGTGTAATATGTAATAATTGCCTCGATATCATAACGGTATCGTTTGGTTGCCGTTTAAGGTCAATATTACCACAAAAAAAAATATTGGACCTGCAGGGTAATGTATGTGGATTCCTTTTTTGACTTGAAAATCTTTAAGTATTCAATCAGACATTGGTATTTAAAAAAAAAAAATTGGAAAAAGCTCGTCAGATTTTTATTTTAAAAAAGTTAGAAAAAGCTTTTTTTAAACTATTATCAACATTCGAAGTATTGGAAAAAGCTCGTCAAATTATTTTTTTTTTAAAAGTTAGAAACAGTTTTTTAAACTATTATCAACATTCAAAGTTAAAAGCTCTTAAACAATTGCTTGGATAATTTTTTTAAACTAAAAATTTAAAAAAAATAAGCTTTTTTAATTTAAACTACCTAATTTAATAAAAAAGAGCCTTCTTAAATTTTTCCACATTTTGTTTTGAAAAACGAAGGCCTGTTGAGGCAGAAACTTTATCCCAGCAAAACTTTGGTAATGGGTAGTCATTATATAACACATTACCAGGTAATGTATATACCTTATTTGTAGCATTATTTTAGGATGTCTTACCAAACATTTGTTCCACAACGTATTATTTTAAAGTGAAAAATAATGCATTAGAGCAAAAACATTTAACATCAACGAGTAATTTTTCGATGGTCTCCGATTTTTATAAAACTTTGTGAGTGTGTGTGGTAGTGGACACATGTATTAAAAAAAAATATTTTTTTTTTTTTTTTTTGAAAAGTGTGGCAACTCTGAAACTTTGAAGTTTAGTAATTTGCGGCATAGGGACTCCACTCAAAAGGTCATAACTTTTGTTATGTAAGAGATATTGACAAGCGTCTTTTTGCATTGGAAAGGTAAAACTATGGGGATTAATAAATTAATTTAAAAAAAATTTTAGAAATTTTTTTTTTATAAAAAATTTTGGAAAAAAAAATTAAAAATTGTTTTTTTAAAAAAATGTATTTTTAAGATTTTTTAAAATTTGTATTAAAATGGCCAATGATATGGTCTAAATACCCTAAAAATTTCAGAGTGGGATTCGTAATAGTTTTTGAGATATCACAAAAAATGTAGAAGTATATACGCAAGAAAACGAGAAAAAAATTAAAAAAAAAAAATAAAAATATTTTTTTTTTTTAAAAATATATTTTTTAGATTCTTTATATTTTTTATACAAATAGCCAATTATGTGTTCAAAACACCCTGAACATTTTAGAGTGGGATTATTTATAGTTTCTGAGATATCACAAAAATGTAGAAGTAGAAACTTAGAAATTATGTACAAGAAGAGAAAAACTGGTTACCTCCAATAACATGTCCATGTTTATATAATGAAAATTGAAATTGGGAAGTTACCCCTTACTGATATTTTTGGTTTTTGTTGGGATGCTACAAGAAAAAGTATAGAGTTCTGTATTTATAACTTTTGAGCACAGTTTCTTGTTTACATATTATATATAAATAATATTAACTACAGGTTTTTTTTTTAAATAATTTAAAATTTGTAATATTGTGAAAATAAATATCAGTAAGTGGTTACTTCCCAATTTTAATATTCATTACATAAACATGGATATGTCATTGGAGGTAACCAGTTTTTCTCTTCTTCTACACTTTTTCTAAAATTCTACTTATACATTTTTGTGAAATCTCAAAAACTAAAAATAATCCCACTCTAAAATTTTCAGGGTGTTTGGAACACATAATATAATATGTTTGGAACACATAATATAATGAATAAAAAATATAAAGAATCTAAAAAACATATTTTTAAAAAAAAAAATATTTTTAATTTTTTTTCAACATTTTTTTCTCGTTTTCATGCGTACATACTTCTACATTTTTTGTGATATCTCAAAAACCATTTCGAATCCCACTCTGAAATTTTCAGGGTATTTAGACATTATTATTGGCCATTTTTATACAAATTTTGAAAAATCTTAAAAATACATTTTTTTAAACAAACAATTTTGAATTTTTTTTTCCAAAATTTTTTATAAAAAAAAAATTTTCACAATTTTTTTAAAATTAATTTATTAATCCCCATAGTTTTACCTATCCAATGCAAAAAGACGCTTGTCAATATCTCTTACACAACAAAAGTTATGACCTTTTGAGTGGAGTCCCTATGCCGCAAATTACTAAACTTCAAAGTTTTAGAGTTGCCACACTTTTCAAAAAAAAAAAAAAAAATATTTTTTTTTAATACATGTGTCCACTACCACACACACTCACAAAATTTTATAAAAATCGGAGACCATCGAAAAATTACTCGTTGATGTTAAATGTTTTTGCTCATTACTAATAATTTGCTACGTAATGCATGATTATTGGAAAAAATGTATTTCATATTTATTATTTCTAAACATTAAATCATGGATGACTTATATTTGGTTACATTATTTATTATTTGAAAGTTTGAAATAATGCATTATTTATAATTGGATGCATAATGCATTACAATAACATAAAAAATAATTATTTTATAAAAAAGTGCATAAGTTTAAACTAGAGATGGGCTCACGACAGGAAATTTCTAACGACACACACTCACGAACATATTTTATCTACTTACAATCACGTGAGTAAATTTAATACAAAATTACTTTTTCACTACTCGTAACACCTTACATATTATCTTCTGGTAAGCTATATTATTTCATTTCTCGTAACCTATAAAATATCATATATTTTACACCTTACTCGTATTCTTCGTTATAAATTTATGACTTATTTTATACCTTACTGGTATTCTTTGTGATAATGTGGATGCATTACTTTGAGTCTCATCGCCTGTTAAAATCATCAATGCTGCAATGTATAAAATAAGAGATCCTATACCTTATTTTATACCTTATTTGGTAATCTAAGTTTTGCTGGGATGGCCAAGCTTTTGAAATGTGGATTACGTTTTATTACAACCTGTACAGCCTGGAAGCTACCGGCGGAATGCTATTTATTTTGTGGTATTTAAAAAAATTGTTTATAAAGTTGGTAATGCCAAGAAAACTCAGTTTTCATATAAACTAAACCAAATTTAAATGTGATCCAAAAAACTGGACCAAAAAATCTCAGGCAGCACAGGGGTTATTTTGCAATTTGTTTTGAAAAAAACTGTTTAAAAATTTACTTTGCTTTTGAAATACTGGGATGAGCTTTTATTTGTTGCAACACTTGCTTTGGAACAAAATATTTGTATGGAAAGTTTCGAATCGACACCATTAGACTGACTTAAAATTACGTTTTTGGTAAACTTAATTTGTTTAAAACCTGGACGTAGTAGAAAACTTTTCGCGAACAGCTTTACCCAGATTATCGAAACCATCACTGTCACATTCCGATCTTAAAATTAATAATCACTAGTTTTCTTAAGTAAAAACGTTCCCACATAAACTTGAATTCTTTTGATTTATTATATTTTTTAAATACTTTTGCCATATTTCATGCATTGATTTTTTTTAACCTAATTCATTCAACCTTTCAATTTATGATAATACCTTAATTTATGATGAAATTTTTACATACCTGTAAAGAGACAGAAAAAACAGAAAAATATTAGTAAAAAAATATTAAAATGTTTATAAACTAACATTAATTGAAGTATTTAAATACTAATAAAGTGTGACATGGTCTTTAAGAACTTTCTAAGCTTTTAAACGGAAAAATGGCAATTAAAGCTACAAAAAGACACAAACATAAATTAAAAGTTAATACGTGAAAATAGGAAAAACTTCATACATTAAAAAAGTTAAATATGTGAAAATATTTAAAAAAGTCTTTAGTTTCGAGTTTAAAAGCCAAAACATGCATTTGAATACAAATAGATATTCAAAAGAATCAAAAGAGGAAAAAAACACAAACTTGGCACTTGCATTTAACGGCTTAATTAGAAACAGGCAACACTGAAATAAACATTTTAACGCGCCATAAACTGCAAATAACCCGAACAAAAAAAGATCCAATAGAAAACACATTATTTGCAGGCAAAAAGTTTCTTAAACGAAGCCGCTTTTAAAGATGCTAACGTCAATTTTACTTGTTCTTATACTTTTTTTTTAACACCACACCACTTTTCCAATACAGTAAGTAGTAGTTTGGGAATGATGTAGTATCATCATCATCATCATCAGCTTTTATAAAATTATACTACATGATGTAAAGAATTAGGTTAAAATGTTCAAAATACAAAAAAAAAAACAATTTTTTAATGAAGTGGTTTTACTTCATCAATTGCAAAGATGCTGGGTAATAAAGTTAAACGTTTTAACACCAAAACAAGTAAGAACATAAATGCGATCCATAACGAATAAAAAATACCATAAATCGAAATTTGACATAATTTTTTATAAAAAAAGCTTCATAAAGCTTTTTACAGAATATGTTATCGGGTAAAACGGTAGCCAATGAATTGTTTCATAGAATCTATGAATTTGGTTTAATGAAATTTGTTCATAGATATTATGAACAATAATTCTTTCAGTGCAGCATTGGAGTGTCGTAAACTAAGAGAGGGGGTGTTTGATAAAAATCGTAATCGAAATAAAACATAATTTTAATTGTATTTAGTGGCGGTCAGCGAGCTTTAAAAAGCTTTTCAAAAATATTTTCTTTCATTGTACTTCTCTAAATCCCAAAACTGGTGTAGGGTATCAAAGCAAAGATTTCACTTACATTAAACCAACAAAAACAAAAAAAAAAACACTTGTTGAATGCAAATGCAAATTGTTGTACGTTTGTTTGTTGTTAAGTTGTTCATATAAATTTGTATGTTGCACGTATAGCAAAATCTGTTTATTATTATTGATGATGGTGTTTTTTTTTTGTATTTCTTTCCCTAGATGTTGCAAAACAGCAGCATCAGTGCTATTTTACAACCACACACTACTAAAGTGCCAAAATGTGTTTCATTTCACGCAAAAATTTAAAAATAGTGTTGTTATTTGCACTTAATTAACTGTATGCGTTATTTTACCACAATTTTCCTATTTTGTGTAATCCATACAACTTTCATCTTTATTAGGAATATTTGTGGCAAGTTGGCAAGTGGGTGGGTGGTTTCGGTTTTTCGTTTTTAGCAGTAAAAACAAATTAAATGTGAACAAAAAAAAAGTTCAAAAGAAGGTGTTTGTTTGTTGCAGTAGTTGGCTAAAATTAGGAGTGCGCCAGCTTTTTAATGTGGGTGTTTATGATGTTTTTGAGTTTAGTTAAATAAGGATTTTTTTTTTATTTTTGTGGTACTGATAACAGGTCTCAAAAAATGTTTACACACGTGTGAAAACATGCAATGTGATGGGTAATATTAAAAAGTTTTCGCAGGTGGTTTGGGAGAAAAATTTATATAAGTTTTTGACAAAATCTAGGTGAAAAAAAAATTGATTATCTCAAAAAAACTAATCTAAAACTAATAAAGCTTAAACTTACACAGAAAAAAATAAAAAAAAATTTTGAGTAAATTTTTAATACTATTGAGTAAAAAATTACTCAATTTTCCACCAGTAAACGATTTAATAGTATTGAGTAAACTTTTAATAAAAAATTATTAAATGCTTAATAAAAAATTTGAGTAAATTATTAATTCACACAATTAAATCTTTACTTAAAATTTTTTAATATTTTTAAGTAACTTTTTAATTGTGTCAAGTAAAAATTTACTCAAAATGTATCAAATTATTTTTTTAAAAAGTTTAAAAAGTTTCTAATTTTTTTTTTTCCAAAAAATTGCTTTTACAAACTTTACCAAATATACTTATGTCTTCAAGACAAAGTAAAATTTTATAAAGATGATTTCAAACTTTCATATACATATACAAAAAACAATAAACTAAATGAGAATTCAAAACACCAAGAGAAAAAAAAATAAATAAAAAAAAAATATTAAATTTGTATTAAATTATTTAATCAAATTTTATTTTCAATTTTTGAGTAAATTTTTAATTGCGTCAATTAAAAAATTACTCAAATTTTTTTTAAAAAAATTAAACAAGTGATTACTCAAATTTGTTTCCTCCATATTTTTTTCTGTGTATAATAAAAGAAAATGTGGTGAGAGATCACAATACGATGGCAGTAATCGTGAGTCAATGATAACAAATTGAAATTATTTTCAATTATAAATTAAAGTTGAACAACTTTAATTTTACAATTACCATTAAAAATAAACATTAAAAAAAGTAAAAACCAACTTTGTTTTATATCGTCACTGTTTCATATTTATTTAAAAGTTGTTTCTGCTTGATTTTAATATTTTTTTGTCGTTTTTGTCGTTAGTTACGCCCTTTTGAATTTTAGTGTACAAAACATAACATCATCAGGATTTGCATCATGATCATCTGATTTTTACTTTATCTTCTATTTATATTTTTTTTCTACGCAGTTATTTAAATATCCAATACTTTAAGAGTATGTATGTATTTGCAAACAAAAATGTGTGAAAAACATTATTTGCACTTAATAAGTATATTGTTTTCATCTTAAAATTTCATCAACTTGAGCTAATTAAAACATTTGCACTAAAATGCTAACAAATAATAAATTTTTATAAAGTTTTTTTTTTTAATCACATGCTACTTAATACATGCGCAGGTACAAGGGGGGGGGGGGGGGGTAAATGGGCAAAATTTCCCAATCCCCCCAGATCAAATTTCAAAAAGAAAAAAAAAAGAAAACAGAAAGGAAAAGAAAGAAAAATAAGAAAAAAAAGAAAGAAGGAAATTTTCTAAAAAATTTTCCGAAGTAAAAAAATCACGAAATCAAAAATTTTTCAGAGAAAAAAATCTAAAAATTTTTATAGGGAAAATTTTAAAAAATTTTAAAGGAAAATGTGACTTAATCTGAAAATTTTCTGTGAAAAAATATAATTTGGTTTACATAAAAAATTTTTGTCTACTACATAGGAAAAGGAAAAATATCTTAAAATCGTAAAAATGTTGGTAGTCTAAAGTTTGAAAAACTATTTTGGAAAATTTTTTCAGAATGTCTTAGAATCGGTCACATAATCTGAGAATTTTTCCATAGAAAAAGGTACAAAAAAACTGTCAATATTGTCACATCCTCAAACATTTTCTTTTTCGATTTTTTGTAGAAGAATTCCCATATTCTAAAAGTCTCCGAATCTGAGACTTTTTCTACGGAAGAAGGTATCAGAATTTGAGACTTATTTATAGAAAAAAAGGTCGCAGAATCTGAGACTTTTCGATAGGAAAAGGTCTAAGAATCTGAGACTTTTTCTATAGGAAAAAGGTCTCAGAATCTCTGAATTTGAGACTTATTTTAAGGATAAAGGTCTCAAAATCTGAATCTTTTAAAAACAAAAAAAATGGTCTCAAAGTTTGAGACTTTTTTTGTTGAAAAGAACTCTCAGAAGTTGAAACTAACTTAATTGGAAGAAGGTCGCAGAATTTGTGACTTTTTCTATGTGAAAAAGGTCTTAGAATCTAAGACTTTTTCTATAGGAATAAGGTCTCAGAATTTAAAAATTTTAGACTTATTCTATAGGAAAAATGTCTCAGAATCTGACACTTTTTCTTTGGGAAGCAGGTTTCAGAATCTATGAATTTTTCTATAGAAAAAAGGTCTCAAATCTGAGACGTTTTCTTTAGAAGAAAATGTCTTTTTTTATATAAGAAAAAGGTTTTAGAATCCATGACTTTTTCTATATGTAGGAAAAACGTCTCAGGATCTGTGGCTTTTTTTTTGGAAAGGGTCTCAGAATCTTAGACTTTTTCTATAGGAAAATGGTCTTTGAATCAGATTGTTATACTTTTTCTGCAGGAAAAAGTTCTTACAATCAGAGACTTTTTATAAAGGAAAAATTTCTCAGAATCTGTCACTATTTCTTTAGGGGGGAAAGTACAGGAATTTTAAATTCTTTTTTATTTAAGAAAAAGCTCTCAGAATCTGAGACCTTTTCTATGGGAAAAAGGTATGAAAGTCTGAGACTTTTTCCTTATGAATAAGGTCTTAGAATCATAGACTTTTTTATAGAAAAAAAGGTATGAGACTTCCTCTATAGAAAAAGGTCTCAGAATCTGAAATTTTTTCAGTACGAATAAATCTAATAATCTGAGACCTTTTCTGTAGGAAAAATATCTCAAAAATGATTTAAAATATGAGACTTTTTCTAAAGTAAAATTTCTCAGAATCTGAGACTTTTTCTGTCGAAAAATGTCTCAGAATCTGAGAAGAAGTCTTAGATTCATTTGCCCTATAAAAAATAATTTTTTCATCATCTGATATTTTCTTCTCAGATTTAGAAAAAAAAAAAAAAAAATTATTAAAAAAAAAAAGAATCATAAAATTTATTAGTTTTTGCCGAAGGAGGTTTGCTTCTTATGATCATATGTATATCATGAAAAACAAACCTCCTTCGGCAAAAACTAATAAATTTAATGATTTTATAGCTTTCCCATCACTTTTTTTTGCAAATGAAACATATCCCTGATTTTGCTCGTCCGACAAAGCATTATGATTTTTTTTCTTTGAATAAAATAAACAATGTCAAATTACTAGAAAAGGTACAGTAATCACATTTTACCAAGATTTGACAGTATTCCTTGTTTTTTTAACAAAAAATTATCGATCGAAATTTAAATTTTTCTTTGTATTTTTACAATTTTTTTTTCGTCCAAATTTTCGAAGTAATTTTACAAAAAAAAATCTAGTAAAGTCACGAGAATTCCTTGTAAGTATTATCGCATCAAAAAAGTTGTAAATTTACAATTTTATTGGCAAAAAACTTTAAAATTACAAAAATGCTATTAATTTTTACTAGAAATTCTCGTAAAATAAGAGGTAGCTAGTAAAGTCACGAGAAGTCCTTCGAACTTTTATCGGGTCCAAAAAGTTGGAAATTTACAACTTAGAGTAGTTAGTTCTCCGTTGCCGTAGCAAATAGTCCCAAGATAATGAAGGGGGACGGCGACTGTAAAAAATGTCATTTGTGTGTTCAGTGGTGCTTTTGACTTTTAAAAAAATAAGCGTAATTTTACGAAAAAAAATCGCTAATTACATAGTCAAAGCGATTAAGTTGGCAATACTTTACGTTTGTTACACCATTGTGAAAGGAAAATAAAACTTTGTTGTGAAAATGCGGCAGCCCTGGAGTGTGAGAGGAAGGGAGAATGAGAGAACCCGCAGAAAAAATAAAATAAGTTTTAATTTTTTGCCGTGCCGCTCACGGATTTAAACTGTCAAATCGTATGGAAAAAGTTGTGCCGGGCTTGTTCTGTTCCCACACTTAATTGGTAAAAAAGCTAGTAAATTGTTTGTAATTTTACAAGATTTTTACCAACAAAATTGTAATACTAGGAACTCTGGTAAAATATAAGGTAGCAAAAAATTATTTTACGAAACTTTTTTTTGGTAATTTTACAATATTTTTTTTGGTTGTACTTGGTAGCACTGAAAAAGCGCTCTTATGATGCAGTGAAATCATGTGTCTTTTTTGTACTAATTTTCCTATAATTTTTTTAATCTCTAGATTCCGTTCCGTTTGTAACACCTCAAAATATTGGTCTAATAGCCCATAAAGTATATATATTTATGATCCTCGATCGATTTTAAGGCTATCTAGCTATGCCCGTCCGTCTGTCTGTTAAAACCACGCTAACTTTTGAAAGACTTTACTGAGGCTGCTGAAGTTTGGCATATATGCTTGTCATTTACCTAGGCAGCTTGTTATTCCATCCAGCGAAATCGGTCCAGCTTTAAAAAAATTGGTAAGCCACAAAATTACACAGTATTTTTGTCACTCTAAAATATTTTTGCACTAAAAAAACAACACTCAAAAAATTTACACTCAAAAAAAAAAAATTTTTTTTTTTTACAAAAAAGACTACAAAAAAGACTACAAAAAAAATATATGAAAATTTGCTATCACTTAAAAAGGGCATTGTGGACGGTAATAATGAAATCGACCAAGTCGTCTGTTTTATTTTTTATTTGTTTTTTTTAATTTCTAAAAATCTTAAACTTGGATCGCCAGGGGATACGGGCGAAATTGGAGATCCGATTGGCCTCAAATTAGTACCGCGTAAGTTGTGGACATAGCGGGACAATAATTTACCCAAGCCCTTTAAGAAAATTTCGCTCTAATACTACAGGTTATTTATTGATATTCGTTTATAAAATTTTTAAAACAAATTATTTTTTTTTTTTCATAAACTCTTTATTTGGCTTCGTATGACCAAGATTTTTAATTAATTTTCTGACAATAATAAATAAACAACTAACAAAAATACTAACAAACTGTAGGTGTATAAAACCAAAATTTATTTAAATAATACTGCTAAAATATATTAATGTCTCACCGCAATGAAGGGAACATTAAATTTTATTTCAAAAAAAAAAAAATCTAACAAAAGAACCAAAAACTCTTAATGTAAATGTAAATTTTAATTTAAATGTAATTAATTATTTTATAGACCAACTATTATAAAAACTTAACTACTGATTTGACTACCAAGATTTAATGCCGCCAGCCGGTAATTTCAAAAAATAACACACACAAATAATGTAACCGAGTAAAAATGTATTTTGAATATTCTGGTTTAGTTTATTATGACAATTAATTTATTTTGACAACAAATATAAGCGTTGCCATATGTTTGAGAGTATGTTATTTTTTCAAAACAGAGTTGTAATATATTAAGACCGACAGTTCGTACTGATTTCATCAGTACATACACTGATTTTTATGTTTACTGATCAAAAGCCATGTAGTGATTTCTCCTGATTTTCAAAATATGAACTAATTTTATTGATTTTTAAAAATTTTTAAAAACTAATAGTATTTTTAACAAACAAAAAAGTTAAATTCGGCCTTGCCGTATGTATTGATTCCCTCCACAATTTCAAAAAGACCCAGCAAAACTTAGATTACCAAATAAGGTATAAAATAAGGTATAGGATCTCTTATTTTATACATTGCAGCATTGATGATTTTAACAGGCGATGAGACTCAAAGTAATGCATCCACATTATCACAAAGAATACCAGTAAGGTATAAAATAAGTCATAAATTTATAACGAAGAATACGAGTAAGGTGTAAAATATATGATATTTTATAGGTTACGAGAAATGATATAATATAGCGTACCAGAAGATAATATATAAGGTGTTACGAGTAGTGAAAAAGTAATTCTGTACTAAATTTACTCACGTGATTGTAAGTGAGTGTAAGTAGATAAAATATGCTCGAGAGTGTGTGTCGTTAGAAATTTCCTGTCGTGAGTCCATCTCTAGTTTAAACTTATGCATTTTTTTATAAAATAATTATTTTTTATGTTATTGTAATGCATTATGCATCCAATTATAAATAATGCATTATTTCAAACTTTCAAATAATACATAATGTAACCAAATATAAGTCATCCATGATTTAATGTTTAGAAATAATAAATATGAAATACATTTTTTCCAATAATCATGCATTACGTAGCAAATTATTAGTAATGCATTATTTTTCACTTGAAAATAATACGTTGTGGAACAAATGTTGGGTAAGACATCCTAAACTAATGCTACAAATAAGGTATATACATTACCTGGTAATGTGTTATATAATCACTACCCATTACCAAAGTTTTGCTGGGGAGTATTGCAAAAAACTTTATTTAAAAGAAAATCAGTTTTGAAAAAAAAAAAAAAAAAATCCGCCAAAAAAATCCACAATTTTTTTGCCAAGAAATATGTTCGTATTTGTTTTAATACCATTCGGTGTTCAATTATGTTCACATATGTCAATCAGCAGCTGAATTAAACTATTTTGTATTTTTAGGTTATGTTGAATGTACCAACATTTTCAAGGTGTCCTGACATTTTCGCTCATAACTTTTGAACCGCTGAACCGATATCGTTCAAATGCAATACTAAACTGCTAGAGAGAACTTCCAATAAACATGTTAAGTTTCAGTCATCTCCTTGTAATATTGTGGCCGTGATCACCATTTCCACAGACAGACAGACGGACATCGCTAGAATGTCTTAAAATCGATCATTGACCAATTATATATGTACTTTATTGGGTCCTAGACCGATATTTTGATGAGTTATAAACGGAATGACAAACTTATATATCCCTCTATCAATAAGTGGAGGGTATAAAAATTAAAATTTTCTCATCACAACAACACTTTTAAGGGTGATGCAGATCGGTCAGATGGTTATATATATTTTTACCCGTAAGGCTTTCCTAATTGCATCATAATATACATAAACATTTTAAAACTATTTTTACTAGGGTTAGCAAAATAACTTTTGTGTTGTAAAATCACAACTTTGAAATTTGACTCTTTGCAAGAGTTGAAACTGAAAATTTTTCAAAGCTAAGAATTTTTTGTAGGTGTTTAAAAAAAAATACAGTCATCTGTTAAAAAAAAAAACGGAAGGCGTTTTTCTTAATAAACTGTTTATGTGAATTTATTTACTTTTATTTATTTTTTTATTTAAATGCAAAATTTGTAAAATAGTTGTCGTCGTTTATATCATTGTACAAATTTAACCTCGTTTTATTTCGAGTTTGAATATTGTAAGAATTGTTAAATAATTTATCTTTTTCGAGATACTTATTTCCGTTTATTTGTTTTTATTATTATTATAAATGATTGTTCAGCTTTTAATTAACAATTTTATAGTTTATTTTCACAAACGTTTTTTTTTATACCCTCCACTCTAGTGATAGAGGGTATATATAAGTTTGTCATTCCGTTTGTAACACATCGAAATATTGGTCTAGGACTCCATAAAGTATATATATTCATGATCCTTGATCGATTTTAAGTCGATCTAGCGATGTCCGTCCGTCCGTCCGTCCGTCCGTCTGTCTGTCTGTCTGTCTGTCTGTCCGTTGAAAACACGCTAACTTTTGAAAGACTTTACGGAGGCTCCTGAAGTTTGACATATATGTTCTCCATTTACCGGGTCAGGTTGGTATTGCAATCCAGCGAAATCAGTCCAGTGGTTCAAAAGTTATGAGCAAAAGAGTAAATTTCGGCAAGGGTATTTTTCGAATTTACAAGATTAAAACCACTATAACTTTCGAAAGACAATTCTGAGGGGGCTGAAGCTTAGCATATATATTTGTCGTTTCCCAAGGCTGTTTGGTTTTGAATTTCAGCAAAATCGGTTCAGTGGTTCAAAAGTTATAAGCAAAGCACTGAATTTCAGATTTGTTTTACCTTAAACTGTTGAAAACTCGTTAAACAAGTTTTAAAAGCATGGTGAAATACCAGTTTTGTAAAACTTGTTGTTGTTTGTTTTCTTGTCGTGGGGTGAAATAGTTTTATTTTTTTTGTATTACATATAGGTATAAAACAACAAAAATATTTTACAAAGTAATTTGTTACTCAAAAAATTGTACACTAAAAAAATATTTACACTCAAAAAAAAAATGTTACACTCAAAAAAAAAATGTACACATTATTATTTTTTTTTTAATGAAATGGCAGACTCAAAAAAATGTTGACAGTCAAATAAATTTTACACTCAAAAAAATTTGATTGATTAAAAGAAAGTTTGACTCAAAATAATATACATATTTCTAATAAAAAATTTTTAATGCAATTTTTTGAAATTTTTTTTAGAAAATTACTATCAGATTACATTGTGGAGGGTATTAATAGATTCGACCAAGTCGAATTTAATTTTTCTACTTGTTTTAAATGTCATTGATATGATTAAACAACAATCGCATAAACATTTATTATATTCGCTCTGTGAATTTACTATATTTAGAATCGAATCTATTTTAAAATCATTAAATTTTATTTGTCATAATATTATTTACTATTTTACTCCTACACTTTAGGAAATAATATGCTTTCAATATTCATGGGAATACATGCCATTGATTTTATATTATTTTTTATTTTTTATTACTACAATACCTAGCAAAATAAAAAATAATACTAGAAAATAGTATTAAAAATGAATCATTCCATATGTTGTATATTTGGAATATCCTTATATTAAAAAGTCTGGCAGGTTTTCTAAGTTCTGAAGGGTTGCATTCGATGTCAAGCTTTGTTATTATATGACACCAACCAAAAACAAGTAGAAAAGTAAAAGTCGACTTGGCTGAAATTATGAATACCCTTCATAATGCCATTTTTTTTAAAGTGATAGCAATTTTTCTAAGATAAAACAAATCTTTAAAAAAATTTTTTGACTAGATATATTTAAATTTGATTAAAGATTTTTTTTGTAATTTTTTGTAATTTTTTTTTTAATTCATGCATGATGGAAATATTAAAAAAAACCAATTGGTAAAAAACTTGTAAAATTACAAAAAACTCATAATCTTTACTAAAAATTCTCGTAAAATATGAGGTAGCACAAAATCTAGTCAAAAGTCCTTTTAATTTTCATCTCGTCAATAAAGTTGTAAATTTACAACTTTATTGGTAAAAAGTTTGTAAATTGTCTGAAATTTTACAAGGATTTTATCAATAAAATTGTAATAATAATAATTTAAGAGTTTTTTGGTAATATTACAAAAAAAATTTCAGTGTATCACTGAAAAGGTGCTCTTAAGATGTAGTTAAATCATTGTCTTTCGTATCATTTTTATTATCAACAAAGAATTTTAAATTAACAGTTTTTTTTTACGAAAATATTTTTTTTTTATTTTTACACTTTTTAAAAAGCTTTTTACTAATAAAATTGTAAATTTACAACCTTTTTTGATGCGATTAAAATTACAAGCAATTCTCGTGACTTTACTAGATTTTTTGCTACCTCCTATTTTACGAGAACTCCTATTAAACGATCTTTTATGTAATTTTACAAGCTTTTTACCAATAAAATTGTAAATTTACAACTTTTTTGGAGAGATTAAACTTACAAGGAATTCTCGTGACTTAACTCGATTTTTTTTTAAAATTAGATTGGAAATTCGGGTTTTTAAGAAAAAAATTGTAAAATTACAACGAAAAATTTGAATTTTGATCGATAATCAAAAAATTGATCAAAAAAATTTTATCAAAAAATCAAGTTTCTGTAAAAAAAATTCTTGGTGAGAGTAATTTGTCATTCCGTTTGTAACTCATCGAAAAATCGGTCTGGGACCCCATAAAGTATATATATTCATGATGCTCGATCGATTCTAAGACATTCTAGCGATGTCCGTCTGTCTGTGGAAAATGCTGTCACGGACAAAATATTGCACAGAGATGACTGAAACTTAACATATTTATTGGTAGTTCTCCCGAGAAGTTTGGTATTGCATTTTAGCGATATCGGTTCAGCGGTTCAAAAGTTATGAACGAAAATGTAAGCACACCTCAAAAATTTCAGTACATTCAACATAACCTAAAAATACAAAATGCTTTAATTCGGCTTCTGGTTGACATATGTGAACATAATTGAACACCAAATGGTATTTAAACATGTACGAACATATTTTTTAACAAAAAAAAAAGAAAATAAAATCGCCGATTTTTTTTACCAAAATTTTTTTTCGCGGAAATTTTTTTTTCAAAAGTAATTTCCTTTTAAATAAAGTTTTTTGCAATAATCTTTTTGAAATTGTGGAGGGTATCACTACATTCGGCAAGGCCGAATTTAACTTTTTTACTTGTTTTTTTTTGTAAACATTTTTTTTTTTGACTTGATTAAATACCATTCGGTATCTAATTTTTTCACATTTTTCATCCAGCAGCTGAATTTAAGCATTTTGTATTATAAGGTTATGTAGAAAGAATATACCAAAATTTTCGAGGTGTAGTTGTATTTTCGTTCATAACTTTTGAACCGCTAAACCAACAGCAAATAAATATGAAAAGTTTCAGTCATATCTGATTGTGAGTTCCGAAACGACCTGACAAACTTATAAATAAACGATACCGTCTACCACTAACAAGGAAGGGGAAACGGGGCACCGATTGTCCTGAAATTTGCATATAGGAAAAAATGTGAGATCCGCTTAATTTTACATTAAGCGGGTCAAAAGGGAGGGGGAAAAAGGGATTTTTTCCCTTTTTTAGGATTTTTACCATTTCTATAAGAGAAACTATGTAAACAATTTATACAGGTCGAAAGGTTTTTTGAAGGCCTTTTCAATATCGTATCGGACGTATCCAAATTCGTCTTCGTTAAGTACGTTATTGCCAAAAATGTAAAAACGTTGGAGTAGTTTATATGGAGATTATTATATGTACGGCCGCCAAAATCATATATAACAATCTCTATTAAAATTAAGCTGACCCGTATTTTTGCGTTTGCCGAAATTCCTGTTATTTCGCTTTTATTCGGATTTTCCCGAAAGACCATATTTTTTCATAAGCTGGCAACCCTTTTTAAATTTGAGATTGGGCAGCTAAAAACACAGGTATCTCTTATTTTTCTGCCTTCATTCCCACATTAAAGATTTAGGATAATCGGTGGGTGCCCTGGTTTAAAAATACAAAACAACCCAGCAAAACTTTGGTAATGGGTAGTGATTGTATAACACATTACCAGGTACTGTATATACCTTATTTGTAGCATTATTTTAGGATGTATTACCAAACATTTGTTCCACAACGTATTATTTTCAAGTGAAAAATAATGCATTACCAATAATTTGCATGATTATTGGAAAAAATTTATTTCATATTTATTATTTCTAAACATTAAATCATGTATGACTTATATTTGGTTACATTATGTATTATTTGAAAGTTTGAAATAATGCATTATTTATAATTGGATGCATAATGCATTACAATAACATAAAAAATAATTATTTTATAAAAAAAATGCATAAGTTTAAACTAGAGATGGGCTCACGACAGTAAATTTCTAACGACACACACTCACGAGCATATTTTATCTACTTACACTCACTTACAATCACGTGAGTAAATTTAATACAAAATTACTTTTTCGCTACTCGTAACACCTTCTATATTATCTTCTGGTATGCTATATTATTTCATTTCTCGTAACCTATAAAATATCATATATTTTACACCTTACTCGTATTCTTCGTTAAAAATTTATGACTTATTTTATACCTTACTGGTATTCTTTGTGATAATGTGGATGCATTACTTTGAGTTTCATCGCCTGTGAAAATCATCAATGCTGCAATGTATAAAATAAGAGATCCTATACCTTATTTTATACCTTATTTGGTAATCTTAGTTTTGCTGGGAAAAAACTAGTGTATACTTTTAGGCTCAAAGGAAAAATATATACTACGAATACTCGTAGGTCTATGTCTTCACATAAATACCTCCCAAAGTTTACACATTTTTACACTAAAAAAAAACCTTGTCAAATTACAAGAAAAAGTTTCGGATTTTACCAATATTTGACAGTTTTCCTTGTTTTTTAACAAATAATTTTCGATCGAAATTTACAATATTTTTTTAGTAATTTTACAGTTTTTCCTGTAATTTTACAAATTTCCAAAGTTTATTACAAAAAAATCTAGTAAATTTACGAGAATTCCTTGTAAGTTTTATTTCGCCAAAAAAGTTGTAAATTTACTATTTTATTGGTAAAAACTTGTAAAATTACATAAAAGCTCGTATATGTGCTACTGTTAAGTATACCTACCATGTACTCAAATTTTACAATCACTTTTTTTATAATTGACACAACATAACTAACATAATAGTTTTTATGTAAGTCATTTCAATTTTCGACTTCCAAAAATTTTTTTATTTATCAAAAATTATAGGCTTAATTTAAGATTGTGTGTAATTTTTTAACATTTTTTTATCGTGACAATATCCATTCATTTTATCTTTTCTGTTTAAATAAAACTAATGAATTTAATGATCATCTTGCTTTTTCAAAAAAGATTGATTGTTATAATTAATTATACTTTGCAGCTTCTTCGTTTTTTTTTGTCATAATTAAAACAATCAATTTAATTGAAAATTGAGATTAATTTATGACCTAAATATTGATATTTTTTTTTGTTTTCTTCGTTATTTAAAATTAAAACATCCTACTGACACACATAGTTAATTTTCAATTAAGTTTTTTTAGTTTTCAATATTTTTTATTTAAAACGATAAGATGTCTAGGCTGCAAAAACTTAATTAGTTTATTTACTGCTAAAGCTACTGTTTTTTTTTAACTAAAAAAAACTGAAAAGGGAAGGATTGCTTGGTATAATAAAGGGATTTTAAGAAGATTTGAAATAAATTCGTAAGGATAATTTAAAATAAGAGAGTGAGGAGGTGTAATCATTAATCAAAAACAAGTAAAACAAGTAAAAAAGTTAAATTCGGCCTTGCCGAATGTAGTGATACCCTCCACAATTTCAAAAAGATTATTGCAAAAAACTTTATTTAAAAGGAAAATCCTTTTGAAAAAAAAAAAAATTTGAAAAAAAAAAATTTTTGAAAAAAAAAAAAATTCCGCGAAAAAAAATGTTGGTAAAAAAAAATCCGCGATTTTTTTCTTTTTTTGTCAAAAAATATGTTCATACTTGTTTAAATACCATTTTGTGTTCAATTATGTTCACATATGTCAACCAGAAGCCGAATTAAAGCATTTTGTATTTTTAGGTTAGTTATGTTGAATGTACTGAAATTTTTGAGGTGTGCTTACACAGAAAAAAAAAATTGTCAATACAATTAATTTCATTGTTAATACAATTAAACATTTAATTGAAACTGAGCCTACATTGGATTTTGTCAATACAACATTGACTTTTGTAACTTTAAAAAAAAATATCAACTCATTTTTGTCAATTAAATTCATTGTTGTATCAACGAGTCTAGCACACTACCACCGTGCTATTTCTCATATATTTTTTACTTGACTTAACGCGAGTTACGTTAATTTAATTAACTTAACTTATGTTTCTGTTCCTATCTCTATTCTTAATCTTTTACATTACTTTACTTTAACTCTACTCTTTCCTTTCTTTTTCACCTAAAGCTTTCACTCTTTTTAATCAAATTTAACTTTAAGAACTCCTAATTATATTTTAGTCGTTAAGTTCTTTAGTCTTTAATAAACCGTCTTTAAATAAAGAAGTTTCATTTTTAAATAAAATATAAAATATTAAATAAATATTTTAAATAAAATAAATAAATTGTGGTTTTAATTCCATATTTATAAGTCGCGTATACTTAAAAGGTGTTGCAGAATAGCAAAACAAAAATAATTTAAAATAAAAATAAATAAAAAAAAAAATGTTTCCGCCAGCTGGCAGCGAACCCACAATGTTTATGATTTGAGTCTAGCACACTACCACCGAGCTATCGTCACATAAATTTGAGCTTCATTAAATGAATTTATAAGGTGTCTGTGTTATCAATGAGCATTTTGCGCGTTTTTTAACAATGATTTTAATTGATGCATTTAATTGGAAATTAAATTGGATTTTTGTCACATTAACTATATACATTGTTGATACAATTAAAAACGTTGTTGAACTGGAAGTTAGTTGCTAACAATTTGTTTTGTTACGATTTCACGATATTTTTTTCTGTGTACATTTGCGTTCATAACTTTTGAACAGCTGAACCGATATCGCTCAAATGCAATACCAAACTTCTCGGGAAAACTTCCAATAAATATGTTAAGTTTCAGTTATCTCTGTGCAATATTTTGTCCGTGACAGTATTTTCCACAGACAGACAGACGGACATCGCTAGAATGTCTTAAAATCGATCGGGCATCATGAATATATATACTTTATGGGGTCCCAGATCGATATTTCGATGAGTTACAAACGGAATGACAAACTTATATATACCCTCTATCACTAAGTGGAGGGTATAAAAAGTTAAATCCGGCTTACCCCACATTTTACATGATGAATTACGTTAAAAAATTGAAATCAAACTTTTTTTAAAAGTTTTTTTTTTAAAAAATATTTTTTGACTGAAAAAATCTGAGTACAATTATTTTCAGTAAAAAAAGTTTTTCTTAGTGTCCACGGAACTATGCAAAAATATTTTTTTTTTGTCTCACCACTGCTTTATTATAAAACTCTTTAATAAATCCTAAAATCTAACAAAATTTCCGGAGAATCCCTACATTTTCTCTCATAACTTTTTAATCGCTAAACCAATTTCGATTAAACGCAATACCGACCTAATTAGGACTAAAACAAATATATATGTCAAGCATCGGAAGTTTCCAAGTTGTCATTCAAAAGTTACCATGATTTCAACAGACAGACGGACGTCGCTAGAACAGAATCCCACTAACAATTAGTAGAGACATTTCTTGGGTAACTTTCTCGTTAAAAAAAATATTTCCCTTTAGTAATTGTTTTCAATTTCTGTTTTAAATTTTGTTCTCAATAAATAAATTATTGGTCGAATTCTATTGATGTGCGGACGCAAAAAAAGCAACTAAAGCAGGCAGTCTGCAATAAGCCAGTCATTAAATTCATTCGTAGATAGGAAGCAGCTTATAAAAAACCAAGGTTATCTACATCCACCATCTCTATCTTAAACCACCAACACAAATTTAAAGTAAAAGCACAAAAAAAAGCAAGAAAAAATTGTTTAAATCATCTTGGCCGAATCTATAAATACCCTACATAGTTAAAAAAATTTTAAATTTTAGGTGAAATCACCCTTAGGGCACTATTAAATAACACAAATAAAATTTGAATTTTTTCAAAAAGTGGGCTTTGTAGGCATGGTCAAATATTGAAAATATCATCATTAGTGAGACCGACCCCCATTTATTTTTACCCTACAACATTTTTTTAAAACATACCTACGCCCTATCTCCACTCCCTAAGTAGGCTCCCATACAAATAACAGTTGGAGCAAATTTCCTAAAAATGTAATTTTGTATGGGAGCCTACTTAGGTAGTGGAGATAGGGCGTAGGTATATTTAAAAAAAATGTTGAAGGGTAAAAATAAATGGGGGTCTGTCTCACTAATGACCCCTCTCGGACGCACCATTGGACCGGTAGAAGCTGATTAAATAAAACAAATTTACAAAAAATTAAAAAAAATTGTATGGAACCACCCTAACAATTAGAGATAGAGGGTAGGTGTGTTCAGAAAAAATGTTTGGACTAAAAAAATGGATCGGTCATACATTTTGTTGCTCTAAGGGCACTATTAGGGCAGTTAGAGCGGTTGGAGCAAATTTAAAAAAATGTTGTTTTGTGTGGGAGACCCCTTATAAATTGGATATAGGGTATTAGTTTGTTCCAAAGAAATGTTAAAACTTAAATATTAATGGGGGTCGGCCTTATAAATGACCCCTCCCAGTAGAAATGATTTTAAGATTGGAAAATTACAATAAAAATTTTTCAAAAAATTTAAAAAAATATTAATAATCGTTATCACACGATCATCCTGGTCAAAAAATTTGTAGAATCGATCGAAGTTTTACACAAAAAAATTTAAAAAAATCGAAGAGTTCAAACATTATCAAAAATGAGATTTAAATTGTAAATCTTAAAAGTCGCATGCTAGAGCGCTCTTAAGAATTTTTTGGATTTTTTTTTTAAAAAGTACGTAAAAAAACAAAAATTTTGAAAAAAAATTAAAATTTGGACCACTATTGAAGAAGTAATGAGTAAAAGAAGTTTGAGTAAAGGAACAAACTACAAATTTTTAAAAATTCGATATCTTTTGAACGGGTCATCAAAAAAATCTGAAAATTTACCACGAAGGAGTTTTCGAAGGGTACTAAAAACTGTTAACAAATTGGGAAAATCTAAAAAAAAAAAAAAATTCAAAGTGTCCGATTTGACATGGAATCCCCCATATGTATAACGTATGCGTATGAGTAATAAAAACACTTAAACAATGTGCTCGATTCGGGAGTACTCTTTCACCATTAACCTACTTTTTAGAAATTTGATATCCTTCCGAATTTTAGGATTTCTAAATTTTTTCTTTTAATTTTTGAAGATATTATCTATATCTTTAATTTTAACAAGAACAAAATTTTTAAATCTTTAACATCGAAAGAATATCAAATTTTTAAAGATTAGGTGAAAGGTGAAAGAGTACTCCCGAATCGAGCACATTGTGATGGGATCGAGATTGGATCGTGAATGAGTTTTTAATAACGATTACGCACGCTCATTAAAGAAAAAATTTAGTCAAGTACGATATTTTTTTTTTTTACTCACGTTCATTCACTCACACGTGAGTAGAAAAAAAAGTCACGGTCACGATGTTTACGTGAGCGTGAGTAAAATAAAAATATTATGTGTGAATAATTTTTTTCTTTCATTAGCATGCCTGATCGTAAATAAAAACTCACTCACGCTCCCGTCCTATTTTACGAGAATTTCTAGTAAAAATTACGACCGTTTTTGTAATTTTACAAGATTTTTACCAAAAAAATTGTAAATTTACAATTTTTTTGGCGAAATAAAATTATCAAGAAATTCTCGAAGATTTACGAGAATTTTTTATAAAAAATTTTAAAAATTTGTAAAATTAAAGAAAAACTGTAAAATTACAAAGAAAAATGTAAATTTCGATCGAAAAATAATTATTTGTTAAAAAACCAGGAAAACTGTCAAATATTGGTAAAATGGGATTACGAGACTTTTTCTAGTAAATTGACAAGATTTTTTTTTTTTAGTATAACAATAAGTGTAGGGTATACAAATTTAAAAATTAAATGATTGTTGGGGTTTTTATGTATTTATCTACTACTTTTTGCAAATTATTTCTTTAAAGTTGTCTCGAAAACATAAATTAGACTACCATTTTCACGACCAATTTGTATATTGTATATTTATTTCAAAGACTAACAATAAACGCTGTGGATATTACAATAAATTATCGTCAAAGACTAGAAACGTTGGAAATTTCAAATATATAATTAATTTTGTGTTCGCTTGGTAGCTGATAGATAATGAGTTTCATTGTAAAATCATCACGTTGTTTCAATTGAATGCATGAATTGTTACTAACTGCACTGTAGTTGGAATTGGAAAATATTTTTTTTGGGAATGAGACTTAAAAAAAACATACAGAAAGCTTTGTTTTGTAATCCACTCCATTTGTACTAACTCGAAATATTGTTCTAGGTCCCCTTAAAGAACGTATATCTAGCGATGTCGGTCTGCCTGTTTTTAAAAAATTCGATAACTTTCGTAGGACAACTTGGAAGCTGATTTTGAAAATAGATTGGAAACCAACAAAAATATTTCAGAGACGGTTTTTTTCACTCAAAAAAATATCAAAAATAAGTAAAAAATTTAAATTCCTGTTAACCGAATATATTGTTCCCTCAACAATGTAAAAAAAATAGTTAAAAAAAAAATTCCGGGAAATAATTTTTTGGTAAAAAAAATCCGCCAATTTTTTTTTTTGAATAAAAAAGGATGTTGTTCTTGTTTAAATACCATTCTGTATTCAATTTTATTCACATATGTCTACCGGCAGTGAATTATAGCATTTTGTATTTTTAGGTTATGTAGAATGTACCCAAATTTTCAAAGTGTCCTTATATTTTCGTTCGTTACTTTTGAATCACACAGAAAAAAATAAAAAAAAATTTTGAGTAAATTTTTAATACTATTGAGTAAAAAATTACTCAATTTTCCACCAGTAAACGATTTAATAGTATTGAGTAAACTTTTAATAAAAAATTATTAAATGCTTAATAAAAAATTTGAGTAAATTATTAATTCACACAATTAAATCTTTACTTAAAATTTTTTAATATTTTTAAGTAACTTTTTAATTGTGTCAAGTAAAAATTTACTCAAAATGTATCAAATTATTTTTTTTAAAAGTTTAAAAAGTTTCTAATTTTTTTTCCAAAAAAATTGCTTTTACAAACTTTACCAAATATACTTATGTCTTCAAGACAAAGTAAAATTTTATAAAGATGATTTCAAACTTTCATATACATATACAAAAAACAATAAACTAAATGAGAATTCAAAACACCAAGAGAAAAAAAAATAAATAAAAAAAAATATTAAATTTGTATTAAATTATTTACTCAAATTTTATTTTCAATTTTTGAGTAAATTTTTAATTGCGTCAATTAAAAAATTACTCAATTTTTTTTTTTAAAAATTAAACAAATGATTACTCAAATTTGTTTCCTCCATATTTTTTTCTGTGCACTGAACGGATATCGCTTAAATGCAATACCAATCTGCTGGTGGCAATAGCAAGTAAATATGTTAAATTTCAGTCATATATTCAGTAATATTTTGATCTTGATTAGGAATTCAAAGTCCTGAGATAAAATATTTGGAACATTGGCAAAGTTTCACTTTTTCGTTTTTTTATTGCAATTTGTCTCGAAAGCTTAATGTGATAATAAAATTTGGATAACAGATTTGCACAGAAAAAAATTTGAACGAATTTCAATCAACAAAAACGCGGATTCAATCAATTTTTTTATTGAAATTTCTCCAATTAAGAAAATTGTTATACCAATCATCAAATTGTAGGTGATTGATTGAAAATTTTTTCAATCAAACATTTTTTCGATTTTGGTCAAAAATTTGCTCAATTTTTTATTTATAGTCAATCAAAATAATGTTTGATTTAACAAATGAATTGTAGGCTTATGACAAAATTATAAAAAATTCATCTTTTTTGCTTTCCAATATGTTGCAAACAATTAAAAAAGTAAAACCCGATTATTTTGTATATTTTTGAATTAATCTATTCAAATAAATTAAAGCGAAAAAATCTGGTATGTTGAAAATTTTTAATTCGACAGTTAAAGAAAATAACAAAAATTTTAATCAAAACATTGATTGACTCATTTAAATTTTGTTGATCAATACATTTAATTGAAAATTTTTAGCCAATAATTTTTTGGGTGTGGAATTTGAAGATCAAAAACTTTAAAATCACTTATCAAAATTGAAAAGCATTCGAGGAGCACCAACATTTTTTTTGCATTCATTCCACTGTTCCCCTATACTAAATTATTCATTGTAAATTTGATTTCTTTTGATTTATACTGTCAGTTATTTTTGTATTTTGACTAGTAGTTAAAAAATGTGTTAATTATAATAATTATCTTTTGTATTTTTAAAATTTCTTTTTATTGTTTTTTTTTTTCTTTATCATTTACAGGTGGTGGCGGTAAAATAAATGTTTTAAATTAAAATGTTTCATAGATAATTAGCCAATTTCAAGGTGAGTTTTTTTTTTTTTAATACCAAACAAAAATGAAAATGTAAAGATGTTATTAATTGTAATATAAATTTTATGATTAATTTCACTAACAACCTTGAGACAGTTTAAAGAAATTTTTACATTTACCGTAAACAAATTTAAAATTTTCTTAAAAAAATACGTTTTTAAAAAACTAAGGAAGCCAAAAAGATACAAATGAGGCGCTAGACAAGTCAAATCATTTTATAGAAACAAAAAAATAAAATTAAAGATTTTCTGCTTACGATATAAATTTAGACATAATACATAGCATGATTTTAGGGGACTACTAAGTACCACATTTTAAAGCATACTTTTAAGTGTTTAACATTATTTTAAATGAAAAATGCCAAATTTTATTATAACATCGGGGATTTTGATTTACGGCACTAGTCTTAAAAATTGCGATCCAGGACATTTTGCATTTATTTTTTATGTAAAATCTTGCGCTGAATCCAAAAATGAAGTCTAAAGGTTTAAAAGTAAACAGTTTTTAAAATTTTATACTTTTTAAAAAAGTGGTTTTACTTAAATTAAAATGTCTCCGCACCAAATCAGTGGATTTATTTTTTTTTGTTTTAACTTAAAGGAAATTAAATGCTAAATATGTTTTTATTTCGACCTTTCAATTTTCAAATAAATTAGATAAAATGCTTTATCAATTCTGCATATAAAATTTCGCAATCTAATTATTTCGTAAAAGCAATTCATCGATATATCGACAATTTTTCTTTAATTTAATTGAAATTTGGAGGAAAAATTAAATTCTATTGTAAATTTAGAAGAAAAAAAAAATAAATTTATTTCACTGTTTTTAATTTTTCATTAAAATTTTTGTTTATTTTCCGATATTTCGGTCAAACACCGTTGTCCATCATCAGGGATATAAAAAAATCTATTTTTTTTCTGTTAGTTGAAAAAACATTTGAGTAAAAATGCAGAAATTCAGTTTTCATTCAAATATAGTTATATTTGTGCGTTTTTATATTCGGCACACCCGAAATAAACAAATAAATTATTATTTTTTGTTCCAATGCATGTAACTTTTACAACTTTAGATGGATTTTAAACAAAAACCCCTTGTTTTCTTCGTAATAAATCAGACTTGAACTATAAATAAAAAAATAAAATCTAAAAAAAATTTTAACTTTCTCAAATTTAAATAGATTTTTCTTCTTTTTTTTAAATTTCGTTTAAATTGAAGTTAAAATGTCAATACATCGGTGAATAAATTCTAAGGCGATAATCAGATTGAAGAACATTGTATAGAGAATTGATAAAGTATTTAATAAGCTTAAGTTTAAAAGCGAAAATTCGATTATGTCCGAAGATATTTTTATTTACTCTAGTGATAGATGGTATAAAAATATAAGTTTGTCATTCCGTTTGTAACACATCGAAATATGGGTCTAGGACCCCATAAAGTATATATATTCATGATCCTCGATCGATTTTAAGTCGATCTAGCGATGCCCGTCCGTCCGTCTGTCTGTCTGTCCGTCCGTACGTAGAAAACACGGTAACTTTTGAAATACTTTACAGAGGCTACTGAAGTTCGGCATATATGTTGGCCATTCACCTGGTCAGGTTGGAATTGCAATCCAGCCAAATCGGTCCAGTGGTTCAAAAGTTATGAGCAAAAGAATAAATTTCGGCAAGGGTGTTTCGCGATTTTTGCCGTTCCCAGGTCTATTTGGTACTACCTCCGTCCCAAAATAATCTTAACATTTCTATATTTTGGCTGGGATTATGGAGGATTTTTTGAAAAAGCTTTGTTTTTTTTGTTAATACATATCGGGATATATCAATAATTTAGAAATTCTTTATAGCTTTGCAATTTTTCAATTCATGTGCAAAATGGATTCAATAAACTGCATCCAGATAAATGAGACAACTTGTTTTCGACGTTACAAACAGGCATGGTGTCCACTATGGTCGAAAAGATGAAAATAATTACAAAATGCGGCGTATGAAATAAGAAATTTTCGCTAGAGGCCCTTTTAACGGTTTTTAATAAATGCATTATGGATGCAATAGAGACATCTTGCAAATATTTTTAATTAATTTTGTTACAATTTAAGTATACGAGATTAGTATAAGATTGTTTTTTTAAATTTGTCTTGTATTATTTCAACCAAACACTGCTTAATAAAATGTAAAGTTTATTTTGGGACAAAAAAATCTATAGAAATGTTAAGAATATTTCGGGACGGAGGTAGAACTTAATTTCAGCTCAATCGGTCCAGTGGTTCAATAGTTATAAGCAAAACCCTGAATTTCAGATTAGTTTCATCTTAAATGCCATGTGTTAAACAAGTTTTGAAAGCATTGGTGGTAACTTAACAATGCTTTTCAAACTTGTTTAGTTTTAAAGCAATGCTTTTTAAACTTGTTTAGTTTTAAAAGCATTGGTAACTTAAAAATTACACTCAAAAAAAATTTTACACTGAAAAAAAATTTTACACTCAAAAAAAATTTAGTTTTTTTTTACAAATATTACAATATTTTGTGTACAATGTAAACAAAATATTGTAATAATCACTGTACATACGTATGTGCATTCACTCAGAAATATTTCTACAGTAAAAAAACATTACACTCGAAAAAAATGTACACTCAAAAAAAAAATAGTAATTTTTTTGTTGTTTCTTAAATGACACAAAAAGAGTTTTTTACTCAAAATAAAATATTTCTAATCAATAAAAAAATTTAACGTTAAAAAATTTACTATCCTTTAAAAAATGCATTGTGGAGGGTATTCATAGATTCGGCAAAGTCGAATTAAACTTTTCTACTTGTTTTTTCTAAATTTCGTTTAAACTGAAGTTAAAATGTCGATACATCGGTGAATAGATTCTAGGGCGATAATATCTAGTAAAGTCACGAGAATTCCATGTATTTAAATTCCGTGTATGTAAATTTACAACTTTATTAGTAAAAAGCTTGAAAAATTACAAAATTATTGGTAAAAAGCTTGTAAAATTATAAAAAGCTTTTTTTATCAAAGCATAATTTTAGGCAGAAATAAAAAAAAAATCGCATGTTTAAATAGAATTTCGATCGCTATAGACTCCAAGAAGTAGCTACTTGATTTACGAGCAGTTGTTAACTCAACGTCTTAAGATATGCAATAAAAAAGGACCACCTGAGAACCGAACAAAGTAATAAGAATCATTGTCAGTGTTATGCATTTTAACAAATGTTTAAATAAATTTAATGTTATTTATTGTCTACCACAAACAACTTGTTCTTGTTTAAGTCGTTATCTAATTAAAAAAAATAATTTATTGATTTTAGCTTATGTTTTCATTTAGAAATTTCCTGCTGCGATATATTTTTTCTTTTTTTCTTCTTTAACTCATTTTTAATTAAATTTTTTTATTTACCCGAGTAAAAAAATTGATATGACACAATATATAATTTAATATGGGTTCGTGTCTATTTTGATATAATCTTATACGAAAAATGGTTTCATAAGATTTGATCGAATAATATCTAATTATATCAGTTTATATAACTTTATATCGATACGAGTTTTGGTCTAATCCAATGGGGGGGGTGAAATAAAGCCATAGGCCATATGGCCTTATTTCTCAATTCAATGGGAAATAAGGCCATATGGCTTTATTACCAACACGAATGAGCAATAAAGTTATATTGATTTTGCATCCAAAGTGGAAATAAAGCCATATCAGTTGAAAATGTGGAAATATATTTCCCCGTAAATCCTGCTACCAAAAAAAAAATTTATTTAGCGAAGCCGCTAAATTAATTTATGGAGTTTGTAATCCCTAAGTCCGGCCGAAGGCCGTCTACGCAGAAAATTTTTATTTTTTTGACTATCTTTAAATTAAAAAAACACATATACCAGGAACCTCGGAACTTAGAGGGGTCTAGGGCACCAATTTTTTATTGGCAGGGTTTTTAATTTAAAGATTTTTTAACAAAAGAAGTTTTTCTGTGTAGCCGGCCTTCGGCCGGGCTTAGGGATTACAAAATCCATGCATTAAACCCACCCTCTCCGCAGAGTAAAGTTTTCTAGGGTAGCAGGCTTTTGCGCTATCAAATTTGTTATGCCTCAAAAAGGCCTGATAACCAAAATAGCTTTGGATTGCAGAGAGGGTGGGTTTAATGCATGGAGTATGTAATCCCTAAGCCCGGCCAAAGGCCGGCTACGCAGAAAACCTTTATTCAAAAAAAAAAAAACAAATCATAGAAGTCGTAATTTCGACATTTCGTCCAAAAAAAATATTTTGGATTTTTTGACAATTTGGTTTTGGGAGAAATGACATTTTTAGACTTATCATTTTGGGCTATATGTCGCAGCTTGAGCGATATGACATTTACGGTTTTGGGCAATAAGACCTTGGGCGCTATGTTCGTACGCCATTTCAAACTCCATAAATTAATTTAGCGGCTTCGCTAAATAATTTTTTTTTGGGTATCAGGATTTACGTGGAAATATATTTCCACACTCTCCGCAAAATAATGATGAACATTTTTAAAAAATATTCAAATGAGTAACAAAGCCATATATGGCTTTATTTCCAACAGTGGTTGGTAATAACGCCATATGGCCTTATTTCTCAACTCTTTGGGAAATAAGGCCATATGGCCTTATTGCCTATGGCTTTATTTCACCCCCCCAATTTTATAAATCAGATGTTTTTTTTTTAGTTTTTAATAAAAAGTTGAAAAATTAAAATAATAAAAATAAGTTGTTCTTTGAAAAAAACTTAGAAAAATTTCAAAAAATGGAGTCATGTTAAATTTTATATAAAACACTCAGAAAATATTTTCAAAAAAATTTGTCCTTGGAAAAAACTTAGAAAAATTTGAAAAAATGGAGTTATATAAAATTTTATATAAAACACTTAGAAAATATTTGCGATAAAAAAATGTTCCTTGAAAAAAACTTAGAAAAAATTTAAAAGATGGAGACATATAAAATTTTATATAAAACTCTTGGAAAATATTCGTGATAAAAAAGTGGTGCTTGGAAAAATCTTAGGAAAATAAAAAAATATGAAGTCATATGAAATTTTATATAAAACACTTTAAAAATATTTGCGATAAAAATATGTTGTTGGAAAACACTTAAAAAAATTAAAAAATAATGGAGGCATATAAAATTTTATATAAAACACTTAGAAATTTAAAATGATGCATGGGACCAGATGCTACAACATATAGTTATGTATGACAATATCCTAAAAAAATCCCACATCAAAATTTATTATATAAATTTATCTTGCAATACATAGTGTCACACATGATCATATATGAAATAATATGACTATATAAAAGTATATAAGATCATATTAAATTATTTTTACTCGGGTATTCAATTTTTAGTTCTAGTACACAAAATTTTGTTTTAATCAATTTCAATTTGTTTGTTCTCTAAATCATTTAACCTAATTTAAATTAATCAAAAAGTTTACATTACAAATCAATCAGCACCTGCTAAAGATAAAAAATATACAATATAATCTGGATGGTATTTAGTATTGCCCCGAATAATACATTTTTTAGTTTAAGAAATTTTTTTTTTTATTTAAACTAAATATGACCTGCAATAAAAAAATGAATGTTTATGTTTGGTTAAAGAAAAAAAAACAACTACAATTGGAATTTTTATGAGCTAACAATGATGAAATGCATGCATACAAAAAAAAAATAACATTTTTTATGAAGTTATTAGAATGGGCCGAAAATAATAAGGTGCCCCTGAATGGCGGTAAATTTTTTTGAACTTGGGACAGTTAAAAAAAGTTAAATTCCGACCCCCTCCGATTTTGATGAAATTTGGTTTAGTTGTAACACTAAGTGATAAACTAATGCACACTTATTTTCAGCCCTCTAAGTAATCAGTGGGCGAAAACACGGAGGGTCAAAATTTACCCCAAAATCTCCCAGGCGCGACACTTTGCACCGTAAAAACTTAATATCGTTGGTTCTATTATAGCTAGAAAGCCCATTTTTGGTTTGTTTTGAAGCTCATAATATGCTCTACAAGACCTACCATAAGCAAAAAATGTTTGAAAAACAATAAGGGTTACCTCCCTTATTTTAAGGTCGTGATATACGGAGGAGAAAATGGGGAGGATGGTATCCCCCGATTTTTTTTTTACTTGATAATCTTATAGAGAAAGTCCTACAGAATATATTCTAAAATTTTTAAGTTGGGACAGCAATGGGATCGCTCAAAATCAAAATTTTTCACAATTTTCTCCAAAATCTCCAAATTGCAACACTCTTTAACATTCAAAATTTAATATCATAAGTGCTTTTGTAGCTACAGAGCCCATTTTTTTTTTGTTTTAAAGCTTATAATACGCTCTACAAGACATACCAAAACCAAAAAAATTTCCAAAAAAAGGAATTGGTGCCCCCCTTATTTGAAGGTCGTGGCAAAAGGTGGAGGAAATGGGGAGAAAGTATCCCCCGATTTTTTTTTTAGTTGGTATTCTCAAAGTGCAAGTCCTAATGAACATACACTACAATTTTTATGTTGGGACAACAATGGGATCGACCAAAATCAAAATTTTTCAAAATTTTCCCCCAAAATCAACAAATCGCGACATTCTTGCGACTCCCATTGGAGTCCCAAGATAAAAATTTCAGGATATGCTCTCTAGAACTTACTCTTTAAAAAAAAAAAAAACAAGGTAAAAAAAATTGGGGGATATCCCCCGATTTCCCCCACCCCTTGCCACGATCTTTTAATACAAGAGGCACCTCTAATTTTTTTTATTTTTTTTGTGATAGTAATATTGTAAAGCATATTAAGAGCTTTAAAACAAACCAAAAATGGACTCTGTAGCTACAATACAGTCCACGATATTAAATTTGTAATGTGCAAAAATGTCGCGATTTGGATATTTTGGGGGAAATTGTGAAAAATTTTGATTTTGGTCGATCTGATTGTTGTCCCAACATAAAAATTTTAGGATATGTTCATTAGGACTTGCACTTTGAGAATACCAAGTAAAAAAAAAATCGGGGGATTTTTTCCCCCCATTTCCTCCACCCTTTGCCACGACCTTTAAATGAGGGGGGCACCCTTCTATTTTTTCTAAAATTTTTTGGTTAAGGTAGGTATTGTAGAGCGTACTATAAGCTTTAAAACAAACAAAAATGGACTCTGTAGCTACAATAGCACATATGATATTAAAATTTTAAGGTTCAAGAGTGTTGCGATTTGGAGATTTTAGGGAAATTGTGAAAAATTTTGATTTTGAGTGATCCCATTGCTGTCCCAACTTAAAAATTTTAGAATATATTCTTTAGGACTTTCTCTATAAGATTATCAAGTAAAAAAAAAAATCGGGGGGATACCATCCTCCCCATTTTCTCCTCCATTTATCACGACCTTAAAATAAGGGAGGTAACCCTTATTTTTTTTCGAAAATTTTTTGGTTATGTTAGGTCATGTAGAGCATATTATGAGCTTCAAAACAAACCAAAAATGGGCTTTCTAGTTATAATAGAACCAACGATATTAAGTTTTTACGGTGTAAAGTGTCGCGACTGGGAGATTTTGGGGGAAATTTTGACCCTCCGTATTTTCGGACCCTGTTGACTTAGAGAGCTGAAAATTTGCATTTGTTAGTTTTTTACGTAGTGCAAGAACTTAACCAAATTTCATCAATATCGGAGGGGGTCAAAAATATTCATGATTGACCCTATATAAATTTTTCTTTTAATCCTAAAAGTATGCACTCGTTTTTTACACAAAACATTGAAAATCATTTTATACAATTGGACTTCTTAAGCTGGGAGTAAAAAATATTGCAAACAAAATTAAAAAAAAAAAACTCAATGAACTCGATCGAACCGTTTTTAATTTAAGTACTATGATGACACCAAATAATTTTTTTTTTTTTTAAATCGACTTAATGCTTTACGAGATACGTTTAGCCAAAAAGTTTTGAGATAATTTATTTTTTGAACAAAAAAATTTAATACTTTCTTTTATTTTTGACAAAAACGCGTTTTCGACCCATTCTAATAATCACACATCAATCAATAAAGTAATTTAGTAGAAAACCCCAAATAAATTCTTGAAAGAAATAATTTATTTAAACAACGGAACTAAATAATTAAAAAAGAAATAATTCACAGGACTTTTTCAAAATTCATATATCGTCACGTAAAATGCAAAACAACGTAAAAACAACGAAAAAAAAATTCTAAAAAGAGTAAAACATAAAAAAACTACACCATTTACACACGCTATTCAAAAAAACATCAATTGAATAGTTCATGCGAATAAAGACGAATAGACCATTTGTAGAATTTTACAGGGGACAATAAAAACGCAGGAAACGGTTAAAAAATAATATTTTTGTCAACTTTTTGGTATAAGCTTAAAGATTTAAGTCACATCTACCTATATACAAAATTTTAGTAAGGTATTCAAAAGAGAACTTGCCAAAAATTGGACTTCAAATTTTTGCTTAAATGGAAAAAGGGCGAATATCCAAAAAAATGTATTGAAATTTGAATTAAAATGTGTTATTTTGCAGCTGATTTTGACTACATTTTCATGAGACTTGCAAAACTTGACGAACTATGGTTGGTATTTGTTTGTAACACTTTAAGGACTTCAAGGATACACTTTTTAATGATTGCAAGGACATGCAAAAAAATTTTTTTTTGTTAATTTTTTTTTAATATTCCTGCCATTTGATGCAGTAATAATTCTTTATGACACTAAATACATTTTTATGAATTATAATATTAACCCTTGACTGCATATTACGACGTAACATAAAAGGACATGAAAAAATTTTTGTTTTTATTCCTGACATTGGATGCAGTATTAACACCAAATGTTTGTATGTGCTAAGATTGTTTTTTTGTGTACAATTCAAATTTTAGCTAATATCAATTTTAAACTCCCAGCTAAAAAAATTTTATATAATATTTTGTTAAGGATGGATATTCGCCCTTTTTGCTTTCCACACTTTAAAGTCTTATAACTCAAGAACGGTAAAATTTTTTGCCAATATAATAAGTGTGGTTTGTTCCTCGTAATGTTCTTTTAACACATTGTTACCGAAAGTAAATTTTTGTATGTTTTTGTGTTGTATTTTATCAAAATTGTGCGTTAGTTCACTCCCAATTTAAACAAAAAAATAAAAATATACGAATTATTGCCCTTTCGAAGTCGTTTTTTTAGCCTTAAAAGTCAAAATTTTTCCAAAATGTCTGCATAGGGTTGTAGGGCTCTGCAAATAAAATGCATTTATGCAAAAAAACGTGTTTGCAAAAAAGTGGTCTATTCGTCCTTATTCGCATGAACTATTCAATTGTAATTCGAAGATTTTACTTGTAATTCAAAGATTCCAATTGTAATTAAAAAAAAAAATCAATTATAATTCGAAAAAGGTCAATTGTTATTCGAAATAGACCAATTGGAATTCGAAAAATACCACTTGTAATTCAAAGATTCCAATTGCAATTCGAAGACTCTAATTGTAATTTGAAAAACATCAATTGTAATTCGAAAAAGTTCAATTGAAATTTAAAATAGATCAATTGCAATTCGAAAAAGATCAATTGTAATTCGAAAAATATCAATTGTAATTTAAAAAAGATCAATTGTTATTCGAAAAAGATCAATTGTTATTCGAAAAAGATCAATTGTTTTTCGAAAAATATCAATTGTTATTCGAAGAAGACTAATTGTAATTCAAAATATATTAATGGACATACAGGTAAGAAAGTTATAGTCGGTCAAGACCGACCATATGATACCCTACACCAGTGTTTTCCGGAAAATGGGTCCCATGTCCAAACATGGACCGATTGGCTCTGTCTTTTGATAGATATTTATTTAGTGTAGAAAACACACAGAGATCAAATTTTAGTGGAATTGGTTTATTTTTTTGTCAATAGACCGATTTAACTGAAAATCGGTCGAAATTTTTATATGGGGGACTAAGGCCAAAAATGGTCCAATTATTTTCCGATTTGATAAGGTTACTAAAGTACACGTTTAACACCTAAAAATAAAATTTTTATCAAATATTTTAATTTTTATGAATTTTGAGGGAATTATGTGAATATCGGGAGGGTGGTTTGTATGGGGACTACCAGAAGAACTGACCCGATTCCTTTGAAATTTAGAACGATGATTTGTGCATAAAAAGTTTGTATACCTGCTAAATTTCAAAGCGATATCTATTATAATACAGTTTTTAGAGTCATTTAAGCCGAATCCAAAGGGGGCGTTTGTATGGAGGCTAGGTCTTAACATGGACCGATTTTCTCCAATTTCAACAGGCTTCGTCCTTTGGCAAAAGATGCTTAACATCGCTAAATCGACTCAAAAAGTAATTCGGAGTCGATGGGTATACTTGAAATTAGGTCTAGGACCAATATTTCGGGTAGTTACAAACATCAGAACAACCTCATTATACCCTGCACCACAGAGTGGTGTAGGGTATAAAAAGTGTTTCTATCCCAATATTCGGATAGTCACAAACAACAGTACAAATTCATTATGCCCTGTACCTTAAGACTTGACATTTTTTTTATGCCAAAAAAGTTTTTCTTCCGATGTGGTACAAATTTGAGTCCAATCGTATTATATTTACCCGTGGCGTCCGACGATTAAAGTTTTGGATTTTTGAAAATTAAAAAAAAAAACAAGTAACAAAGTTAAATTCGATTTTGCCGAATCTATGAATACCCTCCACAATTCACTTTTTAAGTGATAGTAAATTTTCTAACGTGTAAAAAATAACAATTTTGATAAGAAATATTTTATTTTGTGTAAAAAAACATTTTTTTAGCAATTAAAAAAAAAAAAAAATTACTAAATTTCTTTTTGAGTGTAAATTTTTTTTTGAGTGTAAAGTTTTTTTGGGTGTATTTTTTTTTTTTTTTGTGTAGTGTAAAAATATTTTTGAGCGACAAAAATTCGTTTTAAAATATTTTTGTGACTTACCAATGCTTTTAAAACATGTTTCAACACGTGAATTTAAGGTGAAGCTAATCTGAAATTCACGGTTTTGCTAATAACTTTTGAACCACTGGACCGATTTGGCCGAAATTCAACACGAACTTGGCCAGGGGAACGACAAAAATATATGCAAAGCTTCAGCATCCTTAGAATTGCCTTTCGAAAGTTAGCGTGTTTTTTATCTCGTAAATTCACGAAAAACCCTTGCCGAAATTCAGTCTTTTGCTCATAACTTTTGAACCACTGGACCGATATCGCTGGATTGCAATACCAACCAGACCAGGTGAATGTCCAACATATATCCAAACTTCAGGAGCCTCCTTAAAGTCTTTAAAAAGTTAGCGTGTTTTCAACAGACAGACAGACGGACGGACGGACGGACATCGCTAGATCGTCTTAAAATCGATCGAGGATCATGAATATATATACTTTATGGGGTCTTAGATCAATATTTCGAGGTGTTACGAACGGAATGACAAACTTGAAATTTGTTTAAAATGATCGGATTTGACTCAAACTAATTATAAATGAAAGTTTGTATCAAGGTTTATGAAAGGGCCAGGGAAAAAAGTTTTATTTTGCACCACCATGTTTGAAAATTTTTCTTGACAAATTTTAATATTCCAAAATATATAAAAACAATGCAGCGCAAGATATTTTATTTTAATTTTTAAAAAATCCAACATTTTGGTGAACATTTTCCAGAAATCAAAAACTAGAGGGCTAGGTTTGAAACCTGAGCGCTAGGTCTGAACACTGACCGATTTTTTTTCCAAAAGAATCTCAAGTTTATTTAGACAGACAGACAAACTAATGCTAAATATGTATTTATGTATTTGAAGCTTAGTCAAGAACCAAAAATTCAGGTAATTGCAAAGATTAGCACAAAATTATTATACCCTGTACCAAAGGGTGGTGTAGAAATATTTAGATGACCGTTTCCGAATCGGGATACCAAAAACTATATATGTGTTTTTAAATTCATCAAACAAGTAGATGTAACGGTGTAATTTGTTACATTGTGCAAATCTAATATGTTAAATTTTTAGTTTTAATATTTTTATTTTTTAATAAACAATATTTTTTTCTCCAGTTTCATATTTTAATAATCTGGTTTATGAGCGTATAATTTAGATTTTACACCTGTGTTTTTATTAAAGTTGTGAAGAAAAGGGCTTGTATATCATTTATTTTTTGTTTCGTTTTCTGACATGATTGTAGCAATTTATTCATTATGTTTGCATGTAAAGAAGAAAGTTGAATTTAAAATTTAATACTACATTTTTATATTTTTTATATAAAAATAAAATCTTTTCATAAATATACTATGTATGTAGTAAAATTAATTAAATTGGATTAGGAAAAAATTATATTTCATGATATTAAATGAATGCGAATTAGCGAATTAACAATGCAAAAAATGTAGTGTTAAAAAATCTTTCTTACAACTTGGTTTTATAAATCTGTGACTCAACCTGTTGTAAAGTAAAATAAAAAAAAAAAAAATTAAAGTATACTTTAAGGAGCGACAAATAAAAAAGTCTACATTACAGAGTATGAAAACAATATATAGACTATAGAATATTTTCTGCCAAAAAGTTGGCAACTTCTTTGCAAATAAAAAATTAAAATAGCTGCGTTTTTTTGAATTTTGCTAAAATAAACTTTTCTCCTATCCAACATTTTTTTTTTTTAAATATTTCATATGTATGCACATGCGAAATAGGACTTGATCTTATATTTAATTTATAGTTTCTCATCAATGTCTTTTCATGCCGTTGCATGTTTCTTTTTTATTAGTATCTTTTGATGAAAATATGTATAATTTTATCTTTTAGCATTCGCACGTTCTTAGTTTTTAATTTTTTATTTTAGGTAGTACTTTTTTTTCTGCACTGCTCTCATATATTTTTTTTTTATTTTATCTTAACTAGAACATCTTTATTCCAAGAAACTTTATTTCTTTTTGATATTATATTTTTTTTTATAAATATTCTAGTAGGTGATTATTATTTAAAATAAGTAGAAAAGTTAAATTCGACTTGGCCGAATTTATGAATACCCTCCACAATGCCCTTTTTAAGTAATAGTAAATTTTCGAACGGGGAAAAATAGTAATTTTGATTAGATATATTTTATTTTGAGTAAGAAACCTTTTTTTTAGTAATTTTTGTAAAAAAAAATTGGCAAACATTTTTCTTTTCAGTGTAAATTTTTTTATTTTTTTTTTATTTTGGTGTATAAATACTTTTGACTGACAAAAATATTTCGGAAATATTTTTAATGTTTTTAAATCTTGTTTAGCAGTTGTTTCAACACGTGAATTTAAAGTGAAACCAATCTGAAATTCACGGGTTTGCTCATAATTTTTGAGCCACTGCACTGTGGGCCAGCATCCCTGAATTTTGTGCCATAAATAGACCGCTTAACCTATGTGTCAAAAAAGTATTGCATATGGGTGTTGAAGGATCGCTGAACACGATTCTGGAAAAAAAAATTTTAAAATTCAAAATGGCGGATCCAAAATGGCGGACATGATTTTTTAATTCTTTGTTTATTGTGTTTAATATAATCATTATCGATGTATTTGGGGTCGTTAATAACGAATATGAGCTCAGACTTTTAAAATTCAAAATGGCGGATCCAATATGGCGACAAATTTAAATTGAAGACTTTTTTATATGTTGTCTCTTTAATGGTTTTTCGGATGTTAAAACTGATTTTGGAATTACAGATTTAAAATTCAAAATGGCGGATCCAATATGGCGAATATGCTTTTGTAATGCTCAGCTAATTTTACTTAAATTAGTCATTTTTGATGTATTTAGGGTCGGTAATTACGAATATGAGCTCCGATTTTTTAAATTCAAAATGGCGGATCCAATATGGCGTCCAATAAAATATTAATTTTTTTTCTATGTTGTCTGATTTTGATGGTTTTTGGAATGCCAAATCCGATTTTAGAATCAAATATTCAAAATAGCGGATCTAATATGGCGGACAAGATATTTAAATTATTGATTAATGTTTCAAAATATCACTAGGAAATGATTGCGCAACACGAATACGAACTCAGATTTTTTAAATCAAAATGGCGGATCCAAAATTAAGGAAATAGCTTTTTAATAAAATGTACAATTTTTACATTTCTAAGTTTTTATAAATTGTCTTTTTGCTTTTATCAGAAGATTTTAATAAAATATTCCTCTTTTAAATGCGTCAAAAAGTTCATATATTCAGTGGCTCATTTAAGAGAGAACTTTTTTATTTCCAATTAGCATTTGCCATCCTAAATGTACAAATAATGCTACTAGCTTACAATTTCGTAAAAAATATTAAAAATGCAAAAAAAATATGCCCGCTTAAATGCGTTATCAGTTTTAATATTTAGCACTAGAGATGGACCCTGGTCACGTGAATTACGCGTGATCGAAAGTGAGCGTGATTTAAATTTTTTGAGTGAGACAATTTTTTGCGTGAGTGATTCGTAGTGAGTACAATTTTTTTGCGTGCTTCAAAATTATTTAATTGTATTGATTCAGTTTTTACAATTTTTTTGTTTTTTAAATGTTTTGCGTGAGTTACTAGTGACCGTGAGTCACACGTGAGTGGCGTTTTGTTTACTAACGTAAATAGTGAGGAAAAAAACGATTGAGTAAATTATGTTTTTTTTTGCGTGAGCGTGAGTCAACGTGAGTCAAAACACACTCACGTGCCCATCACCAGTTATCACGCCAATATTGTCAAAGTGGGACATTTTTTATTAGAAATCAATAGAAACAAAAATATCAAAAAAATGTTGAAGTTCCATTTTAGGGCATTTCTAAACGTTATATTTTGGTTTATTGCCTCTAGATCAAAAGTTTATGAACGGTCGCACAGGGTCGCAAACATGTGAGTAGAATACATTGTCAGAAACAGATCGTAATTCGAGGTTTGTCAATATCGTTTGGACTTATTTGGACTTTGGTGTTGAAAAAAGGCGGATTTCAACAAAAGTATGAATTTCCATAATTAATTTAAAAAAATAAGCTTATAGCTTACTTTTTGGCAGTTTATCTCATGCACAGAAAAAATTTGAAACGAATTTCAATCAACAAAAACGCGGATTCAATCAATTTTTTGATTGAAATTCCTCCAATTAAAAAAATTTTTATACCAATCATCAAATTGTAGGTGATTGATTGAAAATTATTTCAATCAAACATTTTTTCGATTTTGATCGAAAATTTTATCAATTTTTTGTTTAAAGTCAATCAAAATAATGATTGATTTAACAAATGAATTTAAAGCTTATGACAAAATTATCAAAAAATTGATATTTTTTGATTTACAATATGTTGCCAACAATAAAAAAAAGTAAAGCCCGATTATTTTGTATATTTTTGAATTAATCTATTCAAATAAATTAAAGCGAAAAAAAAAATCTGGTATGTTGAAAATTTGTAACAAAAATAGCAAAAACTTTAATCAAAACATTGATTGACTCATTTAAATTTTGTTGATCAATACATTTAATTGAAAATTTTTATCCAATAATTTTTTGTGTGTGTGTTGGACAAACAGGTATGTCTTTAGGAGAACTTCGCCGAAAATTTGAAAAAATATTGTGTCGAAGTACAAAAAAAATTATTTGTTTCATAAATAAAAATTATAAAAAAATGTCAAACTTTGACTTTAACCTCATGCAAAAAAAAAACTTTAAGCTATAATAAAAAGATATTAAAGATGGACAAAATTCAAGATGTCGACATTCCGAAATAATATTTTTAAATATGCGTTGCCTTTCAGACCTTATTGGCCAAAAAATGGAAATCCTGGCCCACAGTGCACTGGATCGATTTTACTGTAATTCAATACCAACCAGACCAGAGAAAGGATTTTCTTCCGAAAGATTTTGTATTTTTTTACTCATAAATTCGCGAAAAACCCTTAATGTAATACCAACCTGACCAGATAAGTTACAACCATACACGCCAAACTTCGGTTGTCTCAGAGTTGTTTTTCAGACGGAAATCTCGACGGTGAAATCTCATTCGAACGAGGTGTGAAAAGGCCTTTAAAATCAATCTAGGATCATAAATATATATACTTTATGGAGTCGTAGACCAATATTTTGAGGTGTTACTAACAGAATGACAAACTTACATATACCCTTTATCACTAGAGTGTAGGGTATTAAACAAAATAATAAAAGTTCATGTTTATACATGCATAATAATATAGAATTATTTATTTTTATATAAAAAGAATTGATTATTTTCTGTTTGTAATTTTTGCATCTACTATTTTAAATATAATTTTATACTTATTTTAAATATAGAAATAGTTAAAGTTAATTATATGAGTTTTGATGAAGACTTTGACACTTGTTTGCTATAATGAATAGGGGCGGATGGGTATGAATTACCGAAACTATGTTTAAAGTACAATTTAATGCGTTTTATATGACATAACTATAAATTATATTAATAACTGATGTTATTTTTAAACATTTGCGTATGTGTATCTTTAAATTAAACTTATTTGTAATAATACTCCTTAAGGTATGCTTTAAAAATGCTTCAAATCATAAATATGTAAATTGTAAAGAGAGAAATGGATTTTATAATTTATTTTTTTCTGAAATTTACAATAGAATTTAATCGGTATATCGATTAAGAGCTTCTTAAGCGATAATCAGATTGAATTTTTTTTTTGTTTTGTAGAATTGATAAAGTATTAATTACCTTTAATAATCTTTAATTTAAAACCAAAAAAAAAAAAATAAATATATCTAACGTTTTGGTCCAAATATATTTCTATTTAAGTAAAACCCCTTTTTTAAAAAGTTAAAAATTTTAAAAATTGAAAATATCTCAAAAACTGTTCTACTTTTGAGACTTTGGACTTTATTTTCGGATTCATCACTTGGAAAACAAACGTAAAATGTCGTTGATCAAAATCTTTAAAATCTAAAATATCACATAAATCTTAATTAACAAAAACTGTCACCCCCTTAAAAACATAACTGAAAACAAAAAAACATAAAAATGTTTAAATAAATTAATTAAAAGTCCAACAATATATGATTATCTTAGCAAAAATTTAATGTAAGCACATAAAAATTCAACAGCATTTTGATTTAAACCATAAAACCCATATATAATTACAAACCTTTTGTTTTCAAATGACCATAAGAAATCAAACCTAAATAAATATATAACCCAAAGTCTTTTAAATACTAAAAGTCAGTGATTTAAGAAAATTATTTGTCAAGATCATTACCATGCTTATGATTAAATTAAAATAGATGCCGAAAAGTTAAAAAATAAAAAAATCAATTAAACCGATATAATCTTTTCTATATAAAATTTAAATAAAAAAAACTTGTTAGCAAAAAAAAAGGCCGGCAAAATGTAATGGACAAAACAAAAAAGTAATATAAAATCAACCATAAAAAAAGATGACAGATACCGTAAATTCATAAGGGTAATAAAATACCATCATTTTAAATATTTAAAACTGTAAAGCAAAATATTTAATGGGAAGAGGAAAAAAAAATTTCGTAGATTTTAAGTAGACTTTTAGATTAACTTAATCAACTCATTCCCGAATACGGATCCGCAGTGAAGTTTTAAATATATAGGACTTGTAGAAATTTAACTTTAAATTTCATTATTAACATTTAAGATTCCGATAAAAAAATTTATTAAAGGCCAATTGTAACTCTAACAATAAGTCAAACAGTGCCTTTGCAAAAAGGAGTGCATACTTTTAGGCTTAAAAAAAAATACATTTCATATGATTTTCAACGCTTTTATGATATGTTTTTAAAAACGCCGAAGGTTAGGTTGTAAGTGGCTGCTGACGTTTTACGTCAGCACACATAGACTCTGAGGTCCATTATTACCCCGGGAATGCAATAGGTTTCCCTACTGTTCCCTGCCGTTGAACCAATTTGAGCTTATTATGAAACTCCTAAGATATTGAATTTTGACATTTCACAAATCAGAAAGATCGTGCAACTCCCTAGATCCCAGTGAAGCAAGTCTCTGACAAGAAAGTGGCGGGCAATGGAGATAAAGTGTTCGATAGTTTCCAACTTCTCTTCATCCATGCAACTCCAGCAAAAGTCATTTGACAGCACATCTAACCGCTCTGCGTGCTTTCCGGTAATTACAGCAACCACCGTCGAAATCTTTCATCTTGGAAGCGATATCAGCTTACTTGTGCACTTCTGATTAAGAGAAAACTTGCATTTATGAATTTATTTTGAGGCCTTAAACTATGCTTTACAAAATATGTGTATTGTAAAGTTAAATAAATGAAAGCAAATGTGAAGTTACACATCCTAAAACCTTCAAGAAAAGGAAATCAAGACAATCCTTTTTAATTCTTTATTGTTTTAAATCAAGTTTCAATAAAAATAAATTTGATTTCTGACTACTGTTTCAAATTTGTTGTTGCGTAGTTTTAGGCCTCAAAATAAATTCATAACTGCTAATTTTTTGTTGCCTTACTAATTAGTCTCCGTCGCGGAACAAAGCCGTATGTTTTCCTTGCAAGTTTCTAGAGGCATACCAACACATTCGAATTCTGTTGGAACCTGTAAGGTAGTTTCCAGTCTTGAAAGCTCATCGACTTTGCAATTCGCTGGAATGTTTCTGTACCCTGGGACCCAGATGAGTTACATGTCAAGCTGCTTGGCCATCTCATTTAAAGACGTGCGGCAGTTAAGGGCAGATCTTGTTTTCAGATCCATTGAATTCAGGGACCTCGGCTTGACTGTCAGAATAGACGTTGACTGCAGTTGTAGACAATACATTGCAACTGAACCAGTCAGCCACTTCCATTATTTCCAGCATCTCTGCCTGGTAAACACTGCAATGATCTGGCAGTCTTCGAACCATGCTCAACTCAAGCTCCTCCGAATAGATTCCAGAGCCCGCTTGTTCGTGCAGTTTCGATCCATCCGTGTAAAAATTTATGGAAGCTTCACTACCCGGAATACCCCTCACAAAAGACTTCCTGGATGGTATAATAGTGGTAAAGTGGCGCTCAAAAAGACTCATAGAGGAAACACTGTCTACATTTTGTGGTATTGTTATCATCTTCAAGATCGCGCTATGGCCGCAATCGCTGCTCCTCCATTGCAGTGTGCTATTAAGTCGAATTGCCGACTTAGCCGCATACTGTCTACCCAATATGTCCGTGGGTGTAGTACGAAGAGCTCCAGTTATGCTCATCGACACCATTCTCTGTACAGTCGTGATAAAGACACAGTTTCCTCTTATCTCTAAAGCATGCCACCAGACAATGATTCAATACAACAGAATTTGGACGCACCACGTCTTTATTGTTTTCTAATGGCATTTTTACAGGAATATAACGCAATCGTAACTTTTCTCACCCGATCCTCAATAATTTGCTTGAAATTCAAGTATTTTTAGATAATACTCCAAGATATTTGCTCCATCTTCGACGGAAAATAGGATCAAAAGCAGGAATCTTATTTTTCCTTGTAAACAAGACAAGTTCTGTTTTACTTGGATTTACTCCCAGACCACAGCCTCTTGTCTATTTAGACAGATCTTTCAGAGAACCCTGTAGAATGCACTTCAATGTTGGCAGATGCTTTCCCTTTACCACTATCGCGACATCGTCAGCATATGCGAAAACCACGTGCTTCTAGAGAAAGCAGAATTGAATTCAGTCCCAGGTTTCAAAAAAGAGGCGAAAGAACACCTCCCTGTGGTGTGCCCCTATAGGCAAATCGAGATATGGCCGACGCTCCAAATTCAGATGTTATGCGGCTATTGCCATGTAGGTTTTACACCATTAAAACGATCCCATGCTTCACTCCCAGACCTGATAATGACACAACTATCGAGTCTGGGAGAACATTATTTAAAGCCCCCTCTTTATAAAGAATGGCCACCATAGTGTACTCCTTTGCCGAAAGCGATCTCTCGTGATTCAAACGAGCTCGTTAAGAGCTGTTTCCGTTGATCTACCCTCGCAGTATGCATGTTACTATGTCGAAGGCAACCTAGGGTCAATAACTACGCAAATATGAGTCTACGAGGGCGGATCAATAATTCCGGGACTTTTCGAACTTTCCTCGTACTTATATGAAATGTATCATTGCTGCCATCAAGTGCCACCTTTCAATATACTACTGTCAAATTTTGAGCAATTCCGTCGTTTACTTTGCGTTAAACAGCTGTTCAAAACATACAACCTCGTGGATTTTTTTTAAAGATGGAAAAAAGTGAATTTCGAGTACTGATTAACACTATTTTTTGCGAAAAAAAACGTCAATCCTTCCAAGGAAAAGCTTGATAAATATGAATGTTGATGGCATTTCATATGGCAGTATGGTTTCGATTTTAAATGAGCAATAGGGCTAAAGAAAGCTGTCTTCAAGATAGGTGCCACGTTTGCTCTCAATTGTTCATAAACGTAATCATGTGACAACTACAAAGGATTGTTTGAAGTTGTTTAACCGTAATTCGAATGAGTTTTTGCGGTGTGATGGCAACAGTTTTTTGAAAGGGATACGAAAATTGTAGAAACTTTGGACTAACTGTATTGAGATTATGTTGAAAAATATATATTTTTTTTTTTTGCAAAAAAAATGTGCTTCATTCGAAAAGTCACGGAATTATTGATCTGCCCTCGTATCATTCGTTCCATTGTCTTTAACAAAAAAAGAAGACAGACAGAAAATCCTTCGGAGCTGTGTGTGAGTTTTTCCCAGCATTCGGAATAAAGACGACTCTGGTTTCCCTCCATTTTAAAGAAATATATGACCAGTTAATGAATGCTGTGTATAGATTAAACATCCAAGTGGCTATATAGTCCGACACTGTCTGCATCTCAGCTGGGATTATACCATCAGGTTCAGGGGATTTATAAAGCCTGAAGCTTTTCGATTTTATTACAGTTTTAGAAAAAAAATTAAGCTCAAATTATTTTTAAGTAATTTTACATAAATTAATTACATTTTAGATCATCTGAAATCTGCACACTATTCTGTTAAATGGATATAGATAATATAGATAGAAATTTAACAAACCGACTCTGCTAAAATCTGCAGATTTATCATATGGCTCTAAATCAGCGGTGCCCAAAAAGAGATTTTTTTTTGTTTTTTACGCTCTCTGTTGTTAGTTTCGTTGTCGTTCATATTGTGTGCGTGTGTCTTCGTTGATCTCTAACAAGTGTTTGGGCACCATTGCTCTAAATAGCTATATTTCCAGCTGATTTTTCAGCTGATTGGACAGAAGTTTTATTTTGTGTGGAGTAATTGTAAATCGACTTAATAAATCTAAAAAAATACTAAACACAGCATAAATTAACTTTTTCATTAATCCAATATAATTTACATTATTTTAAAATTTAAAACTCAAAAAATTGCTGTAAATTTTTTTTTAATGATTTTGGAATATTTGTTTTTCTTAATAAAAATTTGTAAATATGCTGATATGTTTGAAGTCTACCGATGAGTTTTATATTAAAGATTTTTGTTTTTATAATGATCTTATGATAATTTACAAAATAAGATATTTTTTAAAATAAAAAAAAAAACACTATGGTCAATATAATAAATTTACTAAGGTGGTATAATACTACATGGTAAAGTGATTAAGTATCCAAGTGAGTGGTTGGTTCAATCGAATGGTGCAGTTCGAAATTATGGTGGTTAGTTTAAAATTCAGTTTTTCTTAATTTTTTTATATAATCAACAACTAAAAATGAAAGAAATGAAATGTAAAATGTTAAAAAAATATATATTATGTTTAATTAAAGCATGTTTAAGTCAAGTTTGTATTTTATATTTTAAGTGCGTGAGTTGTTGCAGTTAAGTTTTTTAATTTTTTTTTTCGATTTTTTTAAATTTTTTTTTACGTTTGTAACTGCATGTTACTTAAATATAAAGTGACAAACAAATTAACTGCCTATAAGCTTGGAAAAAAAGCGTGAGCTTATGAAAAAAAAATTTTAAGAAAACTCAATGACCAACCAGCATTTTTTGTAAATTTATTTTTTTCCAACTAAAAATAACATTGATATGAAGTGAGTTTTATAACTTTTTTTTGGTCGAAAATAAAACTCATTTTTCGCTTTAAATATATGTTTTTTTTTTCACTTCAGTAGTATGTGAGTGGGTGTTTTTAAATTTTTTTTTAATTTTCATTCCATTATGATGTGGTGCAGCCGCACTATAAATGTGGTTGTGGTGGCTTCATTAGTAGTTCATTATTATGTGAAGATTTTAAAGTTTTAGTTTTGGTAATATTTTAACTAACAATTTATTTAAAACTTGTAATATATTTAAATGATTTAAACCATTTTCCTGTTGTTTTTTACATAATTCGTATACCCTGCATATACGAATAAATTTGTTATTTCGTTTGTAACTTATCGCTATATTGAAAATAAACACCATAAACTTTGAATATTATTCAACTGCGATCTATTCTAAATCAATTTATTGATGTCCGTCTGTTGGTATAGTGATCACGGTCAAAATGTGTACCGTAGATGGCTGATTCCTCAGCATAAATATTTGTCATTATCCTTTACACATGGGTATTGAAAATGAGTTAAATCTGTCGGAGGGGTAAAAAGTTATGAGTACACAACAATTTTTTTTTGTAAAATTCCCAAATAAAAACCCTCGTAAAATAATTTTTTTCTTCCTCCCTTATGCAAATCGATTCGAACTTATTACATCTGCTTTGATCTGACAATATATGATTGCATCTGATTGTATAAAATTATATTTATCTGTAATCTTAACCGTATCAAGTATAATAGGAACCCTTTAGAAATTTACAAGGTAATCGTATTTTGTATTCACGAGTCATCATACTAAATATTTGATCAAAAATTGGTAACCGTATCAACGTACCGTATCAATGTACCTGGACCATTTTTGGAATTAGTCCCCCCGTAAAGAAATTTCGCCAGATATTCAGTTAAATCGGTTTATTCAACAGAATTAAGCATATTCTCTTGCGCGACGCAATTTGATTCAGGTTCGACCCTAAATCATATATATGGGGCATTCCATGTCAAATCGGACACTTTTAAAAAAAAATTTTTTAGATTTTCCCAATTTGTTTACAGTTTTTAGTACCCTTCGAAAACTCCTTCGTGGTAAATTTTCAGATTTTTTTGATGACCCGTTCAAAAGATATCGAATTTTTAAAAATTGGTAGTTTGTTCCTTTACTCAAACTTCTTTTACTCAGAACTTATTCAATAATGGTTCAAATTTCAAATTTTTTTTCTTCAAAATTTTTGTTTTTTTACGTACTTTTTAGAAAAAAATCCCAAAAAATTCTTAAAAGCGCTTTAGTATGCGATTTTTAAGTTTTAAAATTTAAATCTCATTTTTGAAAATGTTTGGGAGTTGAGATAGGGCGTAGGTATGTTTCAAAAAAATGTTGCAGGGTAAAAATAAATGGGGGTCGGTCGCTCTAATGACCCCTCTCGGACGCCCCATTGGACCGGTAGAAGCTGATTAAATAAAACAAATTTACAAAAAATAAAAAAATTGTATGGGAACCGCCTTAACAGTTAAAGATAGAGGGTAGGTGTGTTCAGAGAAAATGTTTGGACTAAAAAAATATTGTGGGTCGGTCATACATTTTGTTGCTCTAAGGGCACTATTAGGGCAGTTAGAGCGGTTGGAGCAAATTTTAAAAAATTTCGTTTTGTGTGGGAGCCCCCTTAGAAATTGGAGATAAGGTATTAGTTTCTTCCAAAGAAATGCTACAACGTAAAAATTAATGGGGGTCGGTCTTATAAATGACCTCTCTATGACGCACCATTGGATCAGTAGAAATGATTTTAAGATTGGAAAATTACAATAAATTTTTTTCAAAAAATTTTAAAAAATAGTAATAATCGTTATCCCACGATCCACCTGGGCAAAAAAATTTGTAGAATCGATAGAAGTTTTACACAAAAAAATTTAAAAAAATCGAAGTGTACAAACATTTTCAAATATGAGATTTAAATTTTAAAACTTAAAAATCGCATTCTAGAGCGCTTTTTTGTGATTTTTTTTTAAAGTACATAAAAACAAACAAAAATTTTGAAAAATTTAAAATTTGGACCATTACACTGTGCTACAGTGAAAAAATACTTCTGATGTGACATAGTATAGTTTGTTGGTCTTGTCGAGTAGATCACAAAAATGCCCATTAAGCTTGCCAGACACCCTCAAATTTTAGAGTTATGGTCAAAAAACTTTTTTTTGGGACTTTTCTCACTAAACCTTTTGTAATTCAGAAAATTTTAAACCGATTTAAAATTTTTTAACTGTTTTTGATAGAAAAAGGATGGGGCTTTCCATGTGTGTGAATTGGTCAATACGTATGAGAAAGATATTTATAGATTTTTTCTATAAAATCTAGTTTTTTTTTGTTATTTTTTGAAAATTTTTCGAGTTTATCGATTTTTTTCTGCTATAGTTCATTTAACAATCTTTATATTTATAAAAGCATTTTTAAAGAAAATTTGATTCTGAATACGATAAGCTTTATCCTGAAGAAATCGGATAACAATTGACAGAGTTGTGATAATTTTTCTAAAAAAGAAAATTAAGATTTTGCAGGAAATCGCCGTTCAGATATCCCAGGCAAAAAAAAAAAATATAATAAGAAGTCATGTACAATATTTTTATAGGTTTTTGGCGCTCTGAATCCAAATCTAGCCTTCAAATGGCTCTATCTCGTCAGGTTTTTGAGATATTTAACATAAACTAATATATCAAAAACTAAATAAGATAGCGCAATTTCAAGGTCAAATTCGAATTCAGGAGGCCAAAAACCTTTAAAATAATGATACGCGACCTCTTAGTATGTTCGTTTATTTTTTTATTTTTTTGCCTGGGTTATCCGAACGGAAATTTCAAGCAAAATCTTAATTTTCTTTTTAAGAAAAATTATCACAACTCTGTCAATTGTTATCCGATTTCTTCAGGAAGTAAAAGAAGTTTGAGTAAAGGAACAAACTACCAATTTTTAAAAATTCGATATCTTTTGAATGGGTCATCAAAAAAATCTGAAAATTTACCACGAAGGAGTTTTCAAAGGGTACTAAAAACTGTAAACAAATTGGGAAAATCTAACAAAAAAAAAACATTCAAAGTGTCCGATTTGACATGGAATGCCCCATATATTACAGGCCTAAAATTATGCTATAAAAAAATCTTGCTTTTTCATGAAAATTATACGACTCAGTGGTATGGTGTAAACATAGCTTTAGTGAAAACAATAGGAATTTTAGCTAAAAAAAGGATATTTGAGAAGAAAACGAAATAAAGCAAATGTAGCATACTTATTGGATGAATATAGTTTAAATTAGCTAATAAGTTTATGGCCAATAGTAAATATAACATTTTTTTAATTGTTTTTTTAAATTTTTTGTAAAAAACTAAAAAGAACTTACTTTTGCATATATTTAGGCGGAGCAATAATCCTACATTTAACTTATTGTTAGAAATTCTTACGGCTTAATCAATATTGCTTGTCTCATCAAAAGATAATTGTTTTCTAATACCACACTAAGAAAAAAAAATGTTAAAATCAAACAGAAACAACTTTAAATTAAATATAAAACAGTGACGAAATAGAACAAAGTTTGTTTTTATTTAATTTAAATATGTTTCTATTTGTTTTTAACATGCCACGATTTGTAGACAACATTTTAAAATTAAGATGTAACAATATTGTTTTAAAATTGGCCATGCTAAATTTAAATATGCAACAAATTTTAATTTAAAGTCGACCAATATTAATTTTAATATGGGAAACTGCTTTTCTTTTGCAGCTTTTTACTTACCTATAAACCATGAAATTTAAAATAAAACAATACATATTTTTGTTAAAGGTTTTTTTTTTTATTTTCAAATTATTTTTACAATATTTTTTAATAACACACCAAAAAAAATTAACACTACTCTAATTGATCATCTAAGGGTAGACTTACATTCAAGGCTTTGGCTTTAAATATTGCTTGTTGGCTTTGGTTTTCGCTATACATAAAAAAATCAAAGCCAAAGCCTTGGATGTAGTTCTTCCCTTCTTATAGCACTACATCTAATTACAACAAATGTAATTAAATGCCAAAAATAAAAAATAAACACATTTAGATTAATACTTAAATTCCATAAATGAAAAACTAAAGTTAGAAGTCTTCATTTTCTGCCAATTACGTAGATCATCCCCTCCTCATTCTCTAGCACTTCCTTTTTAATATTTTTCCGTCTTTATATTTTTTTCACTTTGTTTTTAACTTTTCAGTTTTATTTTTGTTTTTTCTTGTTAATAATTTTCTTTTTCACTTTAGTTTTTTATTTTTTTTTTAATTTTATATTAGTTATTTTAATTAATTTCACTTAAATTAATTTCACAACTAGAGAAGTGAAAAATGGGCGTCTTTTCTTAATGAAACAATATTTTAACATTGTTTCTACTTAAAATAAAATTGCCCAACTTTATTATATTTTGACATTTAAAAAAAATTTAAATGTCAAAAAACAAAATTGTTCAACTTTAAAATAACCATAAAAAATATTATTTTTAATACAAATATTTGAACAAGATATTTTTAAAATTTTTAACGACTTTTAATGACAGCATATTAAATTTAAAGGGATCAATTTTAAATCAAAATTGTATGCAATTTTAAAACAAACATGTTATGTTAAAATCAATCAAAAACAATATTAAAATTTAAATTTTTTCCAAAAATATGTAGCATACTTAAAATAAACATGAAAATATTTGATTTAAATATGTTTTTTTCCCTCAGTGCACTTGTAAGAAGATTTTCAAAATGTTTAGAAACATTTATAAAAATGTTAAAAATCATTCGTAATTTAATTTTTGTCTTTGGGCCTAAAAGTATACACTCCTTATTTACAAAAACATCGTAAACCGTTTGACTCATTGTCGGTGGCACCATGACAATTGACCTTTTTTAACATACAAATGTGGAAAATACAGGGACATAACGGTTATAATTTATATTTAAAAAAATTACTAACTTTTAAATACTTTAAAATTTTTATATTTCAACAAAAATCAAACAGTTTGCTAACGATTTTTATTTTAAAATTTAAAATATTCAATCAATATTTTGATTTTTATTATTTGAAATATAATAACGGTTATTTTATAACCAAATATAAAAATCAAAATCAAAATAAATAACAAAAATAAAACAAACAAATTTATTTGACTTTCAAATAAATAAAATAAAATTTTAACAAAATTGAAAATATGTATGTGAAGCGAAATTTGTTTAACAAAACGACATTTTGAAGCATCCGCAAATAGTCTTTAAGAAAATTGACGATGGCCATTAAAGAGCAGATTGTGTAATAATAAAATTTTGAATACATAAATGTTTGAGACAAACAGCGCGCAAAGAAATTTAGTTTTTTTTATTAAAATTCGTATGATTTGTTTTGTTAAATTTGCTCAAAGTTTCGCGTAATTTATGGACAAAATATTTTAATAACTCTAAAACCGGGATTTGGTCCACAACAGATGTTGCTTTCTGTAATAAATTCTTGTTGGACTAAAATTTTTAAAATATTGTGTAGACAATGGCAAAATATTTTATGATCCTAAAACAGCGATTTTAATCATATTTTCCCTAAATCAGCATTATGATTTTGCCCATAATGCTGATTTAGACCATCGCTACTTTTCTCAATGATTATTTCTGGATGCTTCGTTTTTGAATGTCAATTAATATACATATGTCTTGAAAATATGAATAGAAATCTTGTATATATTACAAAAAAAAATATATTTTAGAATCCTGAAACATGCGATTTTGGTCCAAAGATTCTAATCAGAATTTTGGACCAAAATTTGTATTTTTAATTTGACAAATTTTCCTCAAATCAGCCTTTAATGGCCAACGTCCGGAATGTCTTTTGATATAATACGGCTTTGCAGATCTTGTAGAGATTAGGGAAAAGAATACAAAGTTTTGAATAAAATTCTCACATTTAATAATCAGCTCTTCAATTCATGCACAGAAAGAAATAAAAAAAACATTTGAGTAAATTTTTAATACTATTGAGTAAAAAATTACTCAATTTTCCACCAGTAAACGATTTAATAGTATTGAGTAAATTTTTAATAAAAATTTATTAAATGTTTGCCAAAAAAATTTGAGTAAATTTTTAATTGACACTATTAAGTGCAGGAACAGAACAAGAAGCACCACCTTTTAAAAACAGAACAAGTTTTATTTCACATCGGCGCCGGCCACCGGTTTAATCTGCCAAACCGTATGGAAAAAGTCGTGCCGGGCTTATTCTGTTTCTACTCTAAAAAAAACAAAGTTTAAAAAAATTTCATACTTTTTTACAAAGAAAAAAAAACATGTTTTTTCAAACTTTACCAAATATATTTTTGTCTTAAAGACATAAAAAAATTTTATAAATATGATTACAAACTTTCATGTATATATACAAAAAACTATAAACTAAACGAGAATTAAAAAAACTAAGAAAATTCCAAAAAAAAATTAAAAAAGCTATTAAATTCTTATTAAATTATTTACTCAATTTGTTTTTAAATTTTTGAGTAAATTTTTAATTGCGTCAATTAAAAAATTACTCAAAACTTTTTTTAAATTTAAACAAGTGATTACTCAAATTGTTTTTCCCCATATTTTTTTCTGTGTGTGCACATATTAGTTTGTAAAATATATCTACAAAATTGATTGAATAAAATAAAAATCGAAATAAAAGTTATTTCTTGATTAAATAAACAAATCAAAAAATAACTTTTATTTTTAGGTTGAAAATAAAAATCCAAATATTAACCGAAAAGTTTGAATAAAAAAATAAAAATTAATTTTAAGAAATCTTTGCAAATTTTTGTTAATTTTTAACTAAAATGTGTCTTCATATATTTGCTGTTAAATAATTAACAAACTTTTTTAAATTTTTTTGGTAGATTTTTATGAAATTATAACGGTTATTTTTGGTCCCTGGGAAAATAGTAAAGATAACGCAAAACATAAAAAAATTCAGCATACTTTAGGGATTTATATAATTTTTTTTTAAACCATAAGTTGCTTGAAACTCATGATTTTTAATCTCATTTTTTTTTTTGATATTGTAGGATGCCTAGAAATTCGTCTAGACCAAATATAACATTTTTTACTTGTTTTTTGTTGTGGTTTTAATAAATTAACTTTTTTTGTTGTGTGTTCCAATGTTGAAAATTGATGACTCTGGTAATTTAAAAATCAATGCAACATGTGTTTTATAAACTGTTAAATTAAGATATTAAATTCATTTTAATTTACATTGTTCATTAGAGAAAACAAGAGGAATTTTAGTTTAAAAAAAGTAATTTATTTAAGAACAAAAAGAAAAAAAAAAACGAAAATGTATAGCATACTTTTTGGATGAATATAGTTTAAATTTGATAAAGTACTTATAGGGGAAGTTTTTCTTGAGGAATACGGATACGAATTTTTCTAAGCGGCCCAAATAAATTTTTAAAGTAAGAAAATCATATTTTTATAACTTCCCACCATAGTGTAGGGGTATGTGTAATCACTTTGTTATTCCGCGTGAAACGCTTTGAAATATCGGAGTACACATAATGCTCATTAACAAAAATATGTATTTTTATTGTTATTTTTTGATTGGGCCGAAAATTTCTAGTGTATAAAAATCGGTATTTTAATTTACAAACTCAGATCCGTTAATTTTGGCTTGCAAAAATTTTGTAAGTATTTAACATTTTTATTTAATTTTTGCCTAAGGCCAAATATTGGGCCAAAAATTGTTTTTGTTTTACTTAGCATAAACAAAACAACAAAAACCTTAATATTAAAGTATACTTTTAACTCTTAATAAACAACAAAATTCTTAAGCATACTTTAAGGAGTTCTTATCACATCATATTACAAATTAAGACCCCAAAAACTTGTAACAAAAGCATGTTTTTTTTCATATAGTAATTTTTAACTTTTATATATTATTTGTATAATAAAGTTAAGTTAACAAAAAATAAAATAAAACTGATTTTATTTTTGTTATACAAAAAATAAAGTTGATAACTAACATAATTAGACTTGAAGCCATTAAAAAAAAAAGTTTTTCAAACTAAATTGTTATAAAGTTTCCTGTGCTGCAAGCAGAAATAAACATTCTACAGAGAAAATTTTTTTATTAAAATAAAATTTTATAGGAATATAAAAAATTGCAACACATAAAAATGTTACAAAACTTAAAAAAAAAAAAAAAAATAATAAATAACTGTTCTTAAGAAATTGGTCAGCAATATAAAAAAAGTAAGAAGAAATTTAAGAAAGGATGACAAAACAAGTAGAAAAGTTAAATTCGACTTGGCCGAATACCCTCAACAATGTCCTTTTTAAGTGATAGTAAATTTTCCAACGTAAAACAAAATAAGTAGAAAAGTTAAATTCGACTTGGCCGAATCTATACAGAAAATAAAATCGTCAAATTTAAATCAACTAAACATGATATTAACCAAACATTTAGTAAAAACGGCCGCCTGTTAGTCCTTAATACAAAACTTCGATTTTGTTTTCAACAAACTCAGTCAAGTAATTTTGTTTCAAAATTTTTTTATAATGTCAACAAATAGTGTTTGTGTTTGTTAAATTTCTTTGTTGAAAAAAATTTCATTTGTCAGATCAACAAATTGTGTTTGTTGAATTTCTTTGTTGAAAAAAAAAATTAAGATTTTTTTACTTTTGTCAGATCAACTGATTGTGTTTGCTGAATTTCTTTATTGAAAACAAAAAAAAAATTTTTTGTTAACAATCAAAATTTACAAACGTTTGTTGATATTACAAATTTCCGTATAGGAGCACTTTCAGTGAAAAAATTAATTGTATTCACAAATATTGGGGGTCAATATAACAATTCGTTTTTTCACCCTTTTAAGTGATAGTAAATTTTCTAACGTGAAAAAAATAACATTTTTGATTAGAAATATTTTATTTTGTGTAAAAAAACTTTTTTTAGTAATTTTTGAAAACAAAAAAAAAAACATAATTTACTAATTATAAAATAATTTACTAATTATTTTTTTTTTTTTTGAGTGTAAAATTTTTTTCGAGTGTAATTTTTTTTTTAGTCTAAAAATATTTTTTAGTGACAAAAAAATATGTTTAAAAATATTTTTGTGACTTACCAATGTTTATAAAACTTGTTTAACGGTTTTTCAACACGTGAATTTAAGGTAAAACTAATCTGAAATTCTCAGTTTTGCTAATAACTTTTGAATCACTGGACCGATTTTGCTGAAATTTAATACCACTCAGAAAAGAGAACGACAAATATATATGCCAAGCTTCAGCAGCTTAAGAATTGTCTTTCGAAACTTAGCGATTTTTTTTATCTCGGTAATTCGCGAAAAACCCTTGCCGAAATTCACACTTTTGCTTATAACTTTTGAACCACCCCAGCAAAACTTAGATTACCAAATAAGGTATAAAATAAGGTATAGGATCTCTTATTTTATACATTGCAGCATTGATGATTTTAACAGGCGATGAGACTCAAAGTAATGCATCCACATTATCACAAAGAATACCAGTAAGGTATAAAATAAGTCATAAATTTATAACGAAGAATACGAGTAAGGTGTAAAATATATGATATTTTATAGGTTACGAGAAATGAAATAATATAGCATACCAGAAGATAATATATAAGGTGTTACGAGTAGTGAAAAAGTAATTTTGTATTAAATTTACTCACGTGATTGTAAGTGAGTGTAAGTAGATAAAATATGCTCGTGAGTGTGTGTCGTTAGAAATTTCCAGTCGTGAGCCCATCTCTAGTTTAAACTTATGCATTTTTTTATAAAATAATTATTTTTTATGTTATTGTAATGCATTATGCATCCAATTATAAATAATGCATTATTTCAAACTTTCAAATAATACAAAATGTAACCAAATATAAGTCATCCATGATTTAATGTTTAGAAATA